>JAGKPW010002176.1:0-1372856 GCA_019926035.1 Melaleuca alternifolia
AAAGATCATATTTCAAAGGCCAAGTACCATTATCTTCACTTCGGCCTAGTCCAAATCGGTGTTAAACCTCTTACCAAAGAAGGTCTTAACACCTCCCTTCTTCTTGTTTTACATGACGCTAGGCTTCTAGACTACGAAGAGTCTATCTTAGCAACCATAGAAACTAGTTTGTGTAGTGGTCCGATTTCCTTAGAATGTTACCCAAACTTTTCTGTTTCTCTTTTAGATAAAAACATCCTTGACTCTTTGACCCTAGAGATCAAGACCCATAATGTTAAAATGGCTCCGGGATCAATTCCCCTGTCTCTTATCTATAAAATTCATTACAAAGCTATGAAGTCTAACTTCGACCCAAAGGCTTTCCAAAAAAGCCCCAAAGGTTCTACCCTTTATTTACAGACTGATATTACCAGGGCTAACACTACCATTCCCCGGTCGATAAATTGGTGTGACATCCATCTACCAGAACACTAGGAATTAGATAGTCCAGTCCCTAGGCAGATCGTCCAAAACACAGACCCTGCCAACATTGTTCAGCATCCAGAAGGTAAGGTGACCATCCAGTTTCCTAGAAGACAGAGCTCACCTCTTACTCCAAAAAGACCTTCTTTCCATATATCCAGTTCTAATAGACTTCCTGAACTAGGAACCTCTTCTCGCCCAGATTTTGACCGTGGATCGGTGGACTTACAGCCCACTCTACCACCTATCATAACACTACCAGACAGCACCAGAGGTTCACAGACCTCCCAAGCTGCTAGACCTTCCGCTCCCCCTCTTCCTAATCTCACTGGAGTAGAAACTACTGCCGGGATTGCTAGACCAGTTTATAATATTCCTCAAGATTACCCCGAACCTACTTCCTCAGAGGTAGAAGCCGAGCTCAGCTTTGCCCAAAGAGAGCTCAACGTCATAGATAGAATTTTTGAACCTAATAAGGAGATGCTCAATAGAGAGTTCTGTTCCGAGTCTAATTTAGAAATTAGGACTTGGTTCTTTAATCTATTCTGTGGTCATTCCAAGTTTATTAAAGAACAATATTATGATTATATGTACAAGCATGGACATCATATCTTGTTCTTTGATTGGTTTGAAGATCACTTTCTTCCACCCAAACAAATCTGTGTCATTGATAATTCTGTCCAACGGCAGCTCGACGATAATTCCATTATTAAGTCTGTTCATCCACCTCTCAGGAAATTTAAACTTGACCTAGCAGATACTGAAATAGTCGCCGCACCTTTCAAGCTCCGGAAAGCAATGATGTCTCCGGCTTAAAAAAGGTGATAGAGCAAAACAATTTTGCTAATCAACACCTTCATACCATAGGCAAACAGCTGGATAGAATAGAGACTTTAGCTTTGACTCATACTGAGACAATAGCTAGTCCAATACAACAACCTTTGGTTAGACCTTTCTCGATTCCTAGTATTCCTATTACTAAAAACCCAAGCGCGGAGTTTCTTCAAGCTATTGAACTCCGAAAAGCCAATCTTAAGGGAAAAGCCAAAGAAGCTTATTCCCCTAAGAAAGAAGAACTTTATACTCCCTCTACGACTCCTACTTCTAGAGGAATCATTTTCAATGAACCTCATAAAGAAGTAAATACAATTGATACCAATACTCTTTCGACCTCACAGGTTAATCAAGTCTCCTGGAATGAACCTAAGAAAGTCTGGTACCCCAACGGACATCGGACTCAATGAAAAGTCTAATGTCTCCCAGAATAGATACTCGTCCGATTCTATTTACGAATGGAATATATATGGTCTTACTGATCACAACATGATCAATATTTTAAATCAAATGGTCATGCTTGCAAATACTTATAAGACCCAGGAGGCCACTTCCAACCACACAGTTGCCTACTATATCGTTGCCGGCTTTAGCGGACAGCTTAAAGGCTGGTGGGACAACTACCTTACAGAAGAACAAAGGGACTACATTCTCAATGCTCATAGGTTAGATAACTTAGGACATCCCATCCTTAATGAAAATGGTGAGCCCATCCAAGATGCGGTAAACACTCTCATTTTCAACATCTCTAACCATTTCATAGGTGACCCTTCTCATATTCGTAACAAAGACCTAGATCTTCTTTCAAATATGCGCTGTCGTTCATTAGGAGATTTTCGCCAGTATAAGGACATTTTCCTCCAAAGAGTTTTCCTTCGGCCAGACTGCAATCAACCTTTTTGGAAAGAAAAATTTCTTGCAGGATTGCCAAAACTCATCGGTGAACAAGTTCGTGATAAACTAAGAGAACAACGTGGGGGTGAAATACCATATGAAATCCTCTCTTATGGCGAACTTTCTTCTGTTGTTTATTCTATCGGTACCTAGCTTTGTACTGAATTTTATAGATAAGAGACAGGGGAATTGATCCCGGAGCCATTTTAACATTATGGGTCTTGATCTCTAGGGTCAGAGAGTCAAGGATGTTTCTATCTAAAAGAGAAACAGAAAAGTTTGGGTAACATTCTAAAGAAATCGGACCACTACACAAACTAGTTTCTATGGTTGCTAAGCTAGACTCTTCGTAGTCTAGAAGCCTAGCGTCACGTAAAACAAGAAGAAGGGAAGTGTTCAGACCTTCTTTGGTAAGAGGTTTAACACCGATTTGGACTAGGCCGAAGTGAAGATAATGGTACTTGGCCTTTGAAATATGATCTTTAATAGCTTTTTTTTTTTTATCTAAAAGATGAAGTTTTTCGAAGGAATTTGGGATGGGAACATCCCTTTCTTTAGTCTGAATAATGAAATCGGAAGACTTAAATAACTTGTTTGCATCTGAATAAATTTGATTTGCTTTAACTTTGGGCACTTTCCAATTATTCAAAGATTTATTAAAATCTTCTAAAGTTATTACACCATACCACAATCGGTGGAGTCTAGTGCTACCGAACTAGAAGAGGATATGGAGCGTCTATCTAGTTCCATGGTTATGACTGTGTTTTCTCTCTGCTTTTAACGGTTAGAAAACAGGATAAGGGCACTCACGACTTACAACCCTGTCCGTCGGGTTTTACTGCGTTCCCACAATCCTTTCTCTTTCAAAAAAGTGTGCAGAGATACTCATGGTGCCTCAGTATGGAAACCATGAAAGAACAACACCACAATCGCCCCCCTTGGCTCTGATACCATCTAAACCCAAGGATCTGAGGGAAAGGTATAGAGGGAGAGATAACTGTAGGGACTCTAACGGTGCTCTAAGAACAATCAAATTAAACCCAAGAAAGAAGGCAAAGAAGAGAAAAGAATTAGCAGAAAGATAAACAGAAAGGGCTGATGTTATACATTATGTGAAAAGCTAACGCGATGTAAGCTATGCAAACAAATAAAGCAGCAAGGTAAAGAAACAGCATTAAGTGTAATAGGCGGCTCGGCCTGCCGTAGTGACAAATTAAGTAAATTGCAAAGATTTAAAAGAACCCACTAAGAACAAGTCTTAGGATATGGAAAACGAAGCAAGTTCGGCTGTGGCAAATGGCTTCACCCTAAGATTTTATTCCACATGTAAGATTCAGAGGATGTATAAAGCATATACACTCAGTGAGTGCTTATTAGCCTGCGAATTTTGCCCGTAATCAATACCTAACGGACTTTGTACTAGCGGATCTTAGTACTGTAAAGTAAATGTGCTGAAGTAAATGTACAGAAATGTAAATGTTCAGAAGTAGAGAACAAGCACTAAACACCACAGATCACGGCAGAGCCATGTAAATTATGGGTTTGTGCGATGTAGAAGAAAGACATCTTTGTATATATGTAAACTAAAAGTTACAGTACAAGGAATGTAAAAGATCCGTAAGATCTGTGCATTACAAAATAAGAATGAAGATCAACAAACTAAGGAGAAAGTTTGTGAACTTCGGTGCCTATAAAGGGGAGATCTGGTTTCAGATCTAGAAAGGGATACTTACTCTTTGAGAAGAGAAGGGATATTCAAGAACTCTTTCCGTCCAGGAAGGATCTGAGAAAGAGGGAGAATGTATGAGTAGCGATGTATGAGTTCTTCATGTTCTGGGTTTTCAGAAGTTGAGGAGGATGAAGATGTATGTGATTTCTTTCTATCTGAGAGGGATCTAAGAAAGAGAGAGAGAGAAAGAGAGAGAGCGAGTGCTTGTTGCGAAGTCGGGAGCGAAGTCTAGAGAGAGAGAGTGTTTTCTCAGAAGCCTTCTCTGCTGCTGTCACGACCTCCTTGGGAAGGAGAAGAGCCGTTGTAATATAGGCGGGTGTGAATACTGTTTGTATAGTGACCGCCACAGTGTACAGTGATGAACAGTAACCGTATTTTGCTACAGTGTACAGTGAATACAGTGTATTTGTGAACAGTAAAATCAAAATATGTTGGGATATTGGTAGTGTCTCAAAAATCTTCCAAGTTGGGAAAATCTTCTCGTCCTTCGTCATGTCCGAAGAGAGGTTGAGACTCTGAAGAACCTTCTTCTGAAGGGTTGGACCCTTGTATCTCTGCTGCATATTGGAGAAGTATTTGTTGGGCTTCTTCATCATCTTTTGCTCCAGCTAACTTTGACATTGCTAGAGATTTGAAAGCAAGCCTTGGGGAAGCTTCTTTAGCTGGTGTATTATGAATCGTGATCTAGTTCTTTACAGCTTCTGGGGCACAATTTTCTTGAAATTTGAAATTATCCCACCATTTTGTTCGGAATTTTCTAGCGAGAACAAATTCAGTGGAACCTTTTAATTTTTGGAGTTCTGGGGTCCATGCAAAAACCCAAGAAATTTTGAAATGGATGAAGAAAAGCATTAGTAGAGGGAAGTTTTCTTCGTGAGGAGGTGGTTTGTAAAGGTCAAGAAAATTTGGTAACCTTTAAGATAATCAGGGGGCAGTATATCATATAAGGGACCGAAAGTATCCCACCAATTAGTGAACCAATTGGGGAGATTTTCAGTGTTGAAGTCCTTTTCGAAGAAGAAAAGCCAAGTATGGGTTCTTGCGGTATTTTGGCGGAAAAAGGAGAGGTACCAGGATTGCTGGTAATCATAGTATGTGTATGAAGGACGGTAAGAAGAAGAAGGGACTTCAGCAAGCTTGTCTTCGAACTTTTCTGAAGAGTATGGTGAGGGGAGCCAATCTCTAGGGTGGAGGACACCAAGGATTTTGGCTGTAGAGTAATCGGGACAATGGTTTGTGTCACTTTTGACAAAATGTTTGAAGACAAAAGAGGAGGTATCTCTGAGTATCCTTTCGTAATACTCACGAGGTTTGAGTATATCATGGGGAGTATAGTACCAGGAAGGAGGGAAGAGTTTGTTGGCACAAATAAAAGGATCTTCATTATAAAATTCTTTTTCAACAGAAATTATTTTTGGGGAGAAGGTTTTGTTAACCCAAGGAGATTTGGGCTGTGTTTTTTGTGAAGTTTTTTGAGAAATTAAAGAAGTAAGAGGTTGAGAGGCCAAAACCCCTTCGGTTGTGGGATTCTTACCAGGGCTGAGGAGACTACGGTCCTTTCAGGCTGAGGGGTCCTCATCAGTGCAGAAGAGGCACGTGTTTGCACACCTGTTTTTGGTATGAGCTGTCTAGATGTTGTCGAGGCAGCTGAGAGGGCTGGTTTTGGTCCACCGATTTGAAGTGGCCTTTGATTTAGAGATTCGAGCCATGACCTGGTGATTGGGGTCAAACCTTTGGGTGATGGAACATCAGTTATGTTTGGTGAAGAAGAAAAAGGTGAAGCTTTGGCTTTTCCCTTTTCAGAGCTTGAGGATTTTTTAGGTTTTGGTGGCATGATTAGGTCTTTTCATATTGAATAAAAAGGAATGAACTGGCTGTTTTAAGGGCTAAGAATGAACTTGCATAGCGATTCTTGGATATATATATATATATATATATATATTTGATATGTGAAAATTGAAATTAATTTGTACAGACGTTTTTTGATGCAACGGCAAGCTTTGCAAGCAAATTTCAAAGTTAAGCATGCTCAACCTAGAGCGTTATCATGATGGGTGACTTTCTGGGAAAGTACTTGGTTAATAGCGAGACTCAATAAATGATATTTTACGATGCAAATTAATCGGAGTTGTCAACGACATATGCTTTTGGGAGACTCATGTTAAAAATGCTAAATGTTGTAACATATTCGGATGATCGACATGATTATTGAGTAATATGTTGGAGAATCTGACTAGTGGCAGAGAAGCCTGTGCAGACTTTATTGCATGAACACATCCAATCCACGGATCATTGTCATGAGGAAAGGACTATAAGTGATTGATTATGAACATATCCAGTACAAACATTGTTGTCATGGCAATACGCTTGTTGTGCCAAGCACTTTGACTTCGGCCTCGATGATGCATGAATCTTCTGTCAGGCGTTCCTGGATCGTTTTCAGGGGCATGACAGACCCCCAGACCAAAAACGTGAAGGTCCCACTGAACCAAAAAACACGAGCTGCGAAGTAGCAAAGATGAAGCAAGAGAGCAGAAAATTACAGTTTTGAAATATAAAGTATTCCAGCAGTTTCAAACCATGCCGACTACGTGAACAAATCAAACTCGGTACTTAATAACAAGTGCAATTTATTAACGGCATACTGTGGTGAGAAAAAAGCTCATTTTATGAAATTGGATTTACTCTGGAATTTTTGCTTTTGATACTATTTATAATGGCCCTGATGGGAATAGACACTTACCTTCCGACTGAAGGCGTACGACGTTGTTTCGGTCTTTTAACCGAAGGATGCAGCTCGCGCTCACTCTCTGACTAGAAGCCAAATTGTCCGCTTTCTTTAAATCGAGTTCCAGCGATAGGTTTCGGCCCCTGTTAGCAGAATAACCCCTGGGCCATACATAAACGCGCCTTTAAAAAAAAAATGATCAGTGACAATGTATAGGGGAAATTTATATGTCAGCGAAGGCAAAAGGTGATAATGAGAGGAAGTTTGCGTAGGAGAGCTACCATTCATGGCCTCCAAGGGTGAATGTATCAGACATGAGGCTTCCATCCCCAAAGCCCGAGAGACTCTGTATCTTCCATTCATAAGTATACGGTAGATTCTCGTTTAGCGTCAAACGTTCGCCAACTCCCGAACTCTTGATGAGGAAAACCTCCACTCCGAAGACACAAGAGTCGTCCACAAGGTATCCATTCGACAGGTTGTTGAAAGTTCTCAACGGCATGTATCTTGGGATTCCCCATTCTATTTTCATCGCATGAAACCTCGTGACTCTCCCTTCAATGCACGAGTGAAGTTCAGTCGGTTCGTATTAGTGTTAAGAAAGCGACAGTATCTTGCTTCTTTCCTGTCATTACGCAGATTTCTTACCTTGTCTGATGAAATATCTATCGCAGATTTGATCATACAAAGAAAACCTCACGGCCGCGTGAATCTGCCCACCGGTTTGGAAAGAACTCGTCCCAGAAGCCGCCAGGTATACGGAGATGTGATCTTGTCCGTCTCGGCTCTGGTCTCCATTGGGATAGAGGATCAGTTGCCTGCAGAATCAAGGTACTCCTGTGAATTTGAGCGCGGCATGGAGATTAAAAGTTTGCAGTCATGAGTTGACAATAATCATTCTTAATACTTGTGAAGTGCCACAACTTTTGATTACTGAAGCAACAATTATTTTCCCAACAATCACTTTTATCTTAGAAGAGGTTACCTTTTTCTGATCCATTCACAAACTACAGAAGGTCCAAACATCAGACTCTTAAGTAATAACAGAAATTAATTCCCGCAAGGTATTTAAATCATCCTCCGAAAGAAAGGCCAGAAATTTAGAGCATAGCTATAGGATTCCATATAATCAACAATCTCATCAATAGTTAGTCCACTGATGTTTTTGGCCAGCGACGTCAAACCACTGTATGTGGTTCTTTTAAGCCTCTGAACGTTGGAGAGTGAGTTGGAGACTGGAGAGGAGAGAGATAAACCATTTATGTCCTCCCGCTTCGAACTCCCTCGATTCATACTTCTCCATGCCGTTCTTCGCGAGCAAAGAGAAGGAACTGATCTGAAGCACGAAATGTGCCGGTGCAACATCTCTAAGCTCCATCATCGTGACTGCATTAGCCGAAACCAGAAGAAACCAATCAACCAACAAGTTGTGATAGTTACTTCAATCTCGAGTGCGAAGTACATCCGAGACTCCAAGTTGTTCATGTATCAATTGGAAAAATCTATGTACACCGCCATTCATTTTTAAGAGAAATAGATGGGGTTATATTAGAGGGGACGTACCGACTTCGGCTTCTCTGCATATCTCGAAAGATGTCATTGTCAAGGATGGAGATTATCAACTCTGTCTGAAGTTTTCTGAGCGTTGATTGAATGATGGTTGCAGAGGTGATCTATGAAGATTATTTATAATGGCAGCTTTTGTTCTTCGCTTCCGAGATGTAGTTGCTTCTTTCTCTTTGCTTTTAGCAGGTTGCTTCATTCTGAAATTGTTATCATCAACGATGTGAATCTATCTAAATTCTTTGCCTTTTCCCATTTTTACCAACTTACTAGATTCTTGGATTCTTGCCTGGCTAGCCACACATAGAATGACGAAACTCTAGGTTTCAACTTGTAACTTTTAACGTACGAGAGATTCTTGACTTTATCCTTTATATAGTTATAATATCTAAGAAATGTCGAGATTCACATGAAACCTTGGACAGACACATGCAGGTCGAAGATTTTTCGATTCTTGCATGGCTAGAGAAACTTAGAATGATGAAACATTAAAATTTAAGCTTGTGACTTTCGATAAATATATTTATATATAAAAATTAAGTATTTTTTAGTAAAGTTCAATGTTCTCATATGAGAGTATTCTAAGGTTTAGTAGAGAAAATACACGACAGTCATATTCAATCTCAGTCGCCAAAATTAAGAGAGAATATATCTTAACGGACGAGTGATCTTAAAAAAAATGGGAGTTTATGAACACCTCAAAAAAAATCATAAAAGTAATATTATCAATTCACAAGGATGAGTGTTCGTGATACGGCCCTCAAATTTAATCAGGGGAGGAGGAGGAAATGTAATTTTAAGCTGCTCGCCCTTCTTATTTTTCATGCAAATTTTTTTTTCAGTAAAGTTTTTTCGTCGGTCCAACCTAAAGAAGGAGCAGTCAACCTTTTTCTTCTTGCCGTGATCTGCAAGAGTGGACCAAATTCCATTGGTAATAATAATAATAATAATAATAAGAAACTTCTCTTGAAGCAGGAAATATAAAAAAAGAAAAAAAATGGAAATACGAAATTCGAGATCAAAATTCTTGCTACTTCCAAAACGGAAGAAGAAATCCTTTCGTTTCCCCAACTCCCATCGCCAATCCGAGTTCGCCTGGAAAAAGCCCGAAACTTTGAGGTTCAATCCTGCCATAAAAACGCTTCATCATCCAAATCTCTCCTCCTCTCGTCTTCTTCCCCGCGCGATTCTACGTACAGAGTCCTCCTCTCCGTGATCTCGTCGACTCTGAAAACCCTAGCGCAACTGCTCCCTCCTGCCTCCTTCCCCTTGGACCGCCGTTCCGCCGGGAGATGGACGATTCCTGTGCCGTTTGCGCCGAGACGCTGGAGTGGGTGGCCTGCGGCCACCGCGAGGTCTGCTCCACCTGCGTCGCCCGCCTCCGCTTCATCTGCGACGATCGGCAGTGCTGCATCTGCAAGACCGACAGTGACGTCGTCTTCATCACCAAGGTTAGGGGCCTCGAAGAATGACGTTTATCTTGGTTTGGGGATCGGAGTGAAGAATTTTCTCGTTGTGGCATTGGTTTTTACTCTCGAGGGGATATGTTTTTTCCGATTGTTTGTGTTGGTACAGCGGTGGCCAGCTTGATCCTTACTTGGAGCGAGTCTATAATGCATCGTGCTAGCATCTCTCAGATCAATAATAATCCACCACTGCAGGGATCATGGGAAAGTAGTTTGACCTATAATTTTAGTCCAAATCTATTGGCTTGCAATAGTGTTGACGCGGTAGAAATTTCCATGATTTGCTTTGGCCCTTGCTTGGGCACTGAGGCGCAGTTGAACGTAAAGCGTGATCTGTGATCGCCGCTGCATGCTTTTGTCTCATCTTCATTTGTCTGAAGATGTGAATTTTGCAGAGTTGAAATTATTCTTTGTCATCATTAAGAAAATTTTATTGGCTGGGTGTTCTTGTCAGTGTAGAAGTATTAAAAGCTGGATGGTTGCTGCATACAATCGAGTTTAACTTAAGTTGTAAGGCTGGATATGTAATGAACGACGTTGAGATTCTTTTTCAATTCACATGGTTCCGGACTATTGTCGGAGGTTCTATTGGTAGATAATGATTTCTTTTTTTACGTGAGACCCAAATTAATCTGGTGAAGTATTATTTGTTTTATCAATAATCTGTATTTATATTTGACGCAAAGGAAGTAATGCGTGGAAGGAATTTCAAAAGATAATGTTTATTCTGAATAATCAAGTAGTGACCATTACAATAGCTCAGTCACCTCTTTATAAGGAGGTCGTCATCTAGAAAATAACAAAATAGCAAAATTCAGGAAAAATATTAATTAAAGGGAAAGTTATCAAAACACAATTAGAAAATCTGCAAAACGTGCTCGAAATCTATGCCATCCCAAAAATTGAGGAAACGCGTAAATCAAATAATGTAATCAATTTGTAATCTCGAAAATCACACAATCCTTTTTGATTTGTGAGACCGTCCGCTCTTATGATGCTCCAATGTTTTTATGAAGGCATGTGCATGTTGTTCTACGTTAGTCTTTCAAAAGAACTCGACCTCGAGTTATAGTTAGGATAGTTAGGAGTATCTGGAGGATGAGGAGGATGATACATGCCCTCACGTTTTTTGACGTTTAGCATAATCCCTGCATTTTGATTCTTTGGGGACTAGGAAGTGTTACTTATCGGCTTCAAAATAATCTTTGTCTTTTTCCACACAAATGAATAGGTGTTTACTCGAGCCCTGTGAGTGATATCAACGTCGTATTGCCATGGCCGTCCCAGTAGGACATGACATGCATCCATCTCCACTACATCGCAAATTATGGTGTCATTATAAGACTTTCCAATTCAAATAGGTAAATGACATACCTGTGTCACCTTGAGTTTGGCCCCTTTTCGAGTCCACCCAATTATATAAGGGGAGGAATGTAACTCTATCTTTAGTTGTAGATGGTCCACCAAAGCCTTTAACATTATGTTCTCACAACTTCCGCTATCGATGATGACATTGTAAACTTTACCATTGACGGTACAACGGGCATGAAAAAGACTATTCCGCTGCGTATATTCTCTTCACAGAGCGAGCAATAGTCTCCTCACAATGCGGTTGACATGCTCGCCATATTCATCCTCCACTTCTTCCTCATCAATCCAGTCATCTTCGTATATGCCATCGTTGTGCTCGACAACATTGACCATCCTTCGCCGTGGACAATCACTCGAACGGTGTCTAGGTTCATTACATTTAAAACACTTTCCTAGATAGGGCTTGTCATAATGGTTCGGAGCAATATTACGAGCCTTTGACACAGGGGATTCATAAGGCTTTGGCGTCTCAACATTACTCCCCGAATTTTGGTTTGCATTGTCGATTTGCCGATTAGAGGACTCAACACCTTCTTGCGATTTTTCTTGCCCAAATTGCCCACGAGGAGCATAATTTTCCGTTTTGCTTGAGGAATTATTTCGCTCCAACTGCAGTTCCACTTTCCTGGCTATTTCTTACGCATCATTAACAGAATATAAACGATGCAACAAAACACGATCTTGAATATTCAAACGTAGACCATTGATAAATTTTTGCCGTCTGTCATGCCCCTGAAAACGGTCCAGGAACGCCTAACAGAAGATTCATACGTCCTTGAGGCCGAAGTCAAAGTGCTTGGCACAACAAGCGAATTGCCATGACAGCGATGTTTGTACTAGATATGTTCATAATCAATCACTTATAGTTCTTTCCTCATGACAATGATCCGTGGATTGGATGTGTTCATGCAATAAAGTCTGCGCAGGCTTCTCTGCCGCTAGTCAGATTCTTCAAGATATTACTCAATAATCATGTCGATCATCCGAATGTGTTGCGACATTTAGCATTTTCAACATGAGTCTCCTAAAAGCATGCATCGTTAGCAACTCCGATTAATTTTCATTGTAAGATATCATCTATGACGTCCATAAATTAACTCACTCGAGCTATTGTCCTTTTTGACATGTTGCGTATCGAGTCTCACGATTTTATCATTTGGTATGCAACCAAGTACTTTCACAAAAACTCACCAATCAAGACATCTTAACGACGGATATAAAAATCAATTTACAGAGATGTTTTTTGATGTAACAACAAGATTTGCAATTGTAATATATCATCTGTGACATCCACATATTAACTCACTCGAGCTATCATCCATTTTGGCACGTCCCATATCGAGTCTCACAATCAACCAAGTACTAAAGTCACCCATCATGATAATGCTCTAGGTTGAGCATGCTTAATTTTGAAATTTGCTTGCAAAGCTTGCCATTACATCAAAAAACGTCTATACAAATTGATTTCAATTTTTACATATCAATATATATATACACACATACAATCGCTATCTTTTTATTCAATGCAAGTTCATTCTTAGTCCTTTTACCATCCTAGAAAACACCAAGAAGTTGCTCCCTGTCAAAGCTCTCACATCCTAGTGATCTCTCCCCCTCCTCTAAGGATTGGATCATTACAAGCCCACTAGCTTCCACATGATTCATCTCTAAATCACACATCTACTAGATGGGAATTTAACAAATGTGAATTAACTTACTGGAGTGTTGTCCGCTTTAGCCCGTCTCTTATTGAACGTTGCGGCTTTGTCTTTTGGTGAACAAACAAGTACTTTCCTAAGTGGTCACCTATCTTGATAATGCTCTAGCCTAAGCTTTGCTTACCTTTAGGATTCCAAAAGTTTCTTACAACAAAAGTCGCCATGAGTTAATTTCAATTTTCACACCTTCATGCTAGGGTGATCACTGCCTGGTCTCGTTGGATCATATCGATAGAGGGAAAAAAAAGTACATATACCTTCCACCATTCCAAGCACAGGCTGCACATGAGTACTTAATGCTGATGAAACAAATGACCCTTCAGCTGCTCGATAATCCTAAACCTCACCCGACGTTTAGAGGCATCTCCTTTGATTTGTCACAAATGCTACATGAAAGCTTGCACATTGCCTATAATGGTCAACTCATAAAAAATGCCTGGGTATCTTCTTGGAACCAATATGACCCCACGCGACCTTATTTAGGTTGAAAAGGCTGCATTGAAAAATAATTTATTATCCTAAGGCTGAGCAAACCGGACCGACCAAACCGAGAATTGTCCGGACTGGCTTGATTTGGTCCAATTTCCCGAAGTGTCGGTCTAGTCCCCGATTCCCAAAAGTGGAACTGGTGTCCAAGTAGTCCGGTTTCTGGTTCCTAAGAGGGCCGAATCAGATCAGACCGATTAAATTTTTCATGAATTTTTTAAATTTTACTAAAGATAAGTATATAAAAAAGTGAAAAGAACCCAATTTAGAATTCCAAAATTCCCAATTTAGAATTCCAAAATTCTAATCCTTGCCCATCTTTACCAAAAGAAAACAAAAAAAGTAAAGAAACTTATCTTTTTTGTTAGAATTTTCTCGGTCTCATTGGACCGTCAGAAACTTGTCTAGACCAACAGATCTGGTTCAGTCAAGCCTCAGGACCAATCGATCTGGTTCTCGATTATAGAGACCAGGAAACTGATCCCATCGATCTGTTTTCTGGTTCCGGAGCGAAACAGATTGCCCAAGGAATTGATCACACCTAGATTATACTCATATATTGTCCTAATGCCTAATAAACAATAGCATAAGGACTATCGAAAGCAGAGTCATCACTACTAGAACTAAATACAAAAACAATCGAATCGACTAAACAAACCTTGAAGTAGGAGAGGACGTCACAGCTAAAGCAAACTGAGCTAGCAAAGGCATAAACTTGAAAATTATATAGCAGCTTCTAACAACCAAAATCAAATCTAAAATCAAAGAGCTATTCAGAAAACACCATGTTGAATTGCAAAAATGACACTGTTCTCTCTCGTTTCTGAGAGCTTTCTCTCGTTGCATGTGAGATCTCTCTATCTCTTCCGGTGATAGCTTCCCCATCTTGATTCCTAGTAGATGGCTATTTCATCCCCTCACATCCCGAAGAACCAATACCGATCCTTCTCTTTCTAGCAAGCAAAGTATGTAGTTACCCCTCAAACCCTAGTATGGCTGCACCTGCGGCTAAAACCCTAGATGTGGAAATTCATAGTATTCCGATACTTTGAGAAATGGTTGCTACAATGTATCAAGTTCCCTTCAATCCATATGCAATCCCCAATCCACATTACAAACCCTAAACTCATACCATCCAACTTTCTATCCAAAACCTAATTTCCTACAAACCCATTTCCACCTCACCAAATACAGATTCAACTTGTGCGAACCTCCTTACAGCTTCATCAATGAAGGGCAATGATGAAAATCATCTCAGAATGTTGGCGCTCTGTAAAAGAATGGGGGACTTATGGAATGTGGATGATATTACGGAGTTGAACATCAATCTCCCTGAGGTAAACAAACAGGCTGATGAGTTTTTGTTATATGGGAAATTATTTTCAAAATCGAATGTAAATTTTCAAGCATTCTGGAATACAATGAAGAAGGCATGGAAATTAGAAGATGTTAAATGCGAGATGATAGATACTGGTTTCTTTGTCTTCTTATTTAAGTCAGAGGAAGAGCTGAAAAGAGTATTACAAACAGGGCCTTGGTCATTCACCAGTAACTTACTTGTTTTAAAAGAAGGTGATCCCACTGTTCTAGAACATTGTTATGAGTTCACCCAATGCTCATTTTGGGTACACCTAATGGGACTTCCACGGGCTGCTTTGACTGAGAAATGTATTCGGCTAATTGCTGGAAAGCTGGGGGAAATTGAAGAGGTTAGAATTGAGGCCAGAAATAACAGTTCATGCAAAATAGGGAGAGCAAGAGTGAAGTTGAATTTGCTTCAGCCACTTAAGACTGGAACAATGATTCACGTTGGAGATACGAATTGGTGGATAGAGTTTAAATATGAAAGATTACCGCATTATTGTTATTCATGTGGTATTATTGGCCATTATGCGAATTATTGCTCAAGCTTTCCATATGAAGAATCAGGCATTACACAGGATAAACCGAGTCGTTATGGCTCCTGGTTGAAAGCTAAGGTAAAGGAATGTAGTCCTTGATAGAATACGTTCTATGGAAAAATTGATTTTACCTTAGAATTTGATGACATGGTTCCTGAAACTCCTATGGTGCCAATTGGAGATGATGTAAGCAGTGACATTAACTCAGAAGGGAGTGAGGACATGGTGCTTTACAACCCTGAAACACAGCTGTCACACTTTCAGCAGGGGGTGAGGAAAAAAAATAGGAAAAAGGTACTGATTTCTCAAGACCAACAAAAGGAACTGATAGTTTGGGATAAAAGGTTAGGGATCAAAGTGGAAGCCAAATCTGGCTCGAAGAAACATGTTCCTAAAAAGGCTAAACGTTTTATCCCTTATGAAAAAAGAAGTTCTCTATCGAATCTGATTGATGTGGAGAAGCTGGTGGATACACCAATTCAGGTGTGGGAAGGTAGCATGGCAGGGGCTTTGGTGGCTAGCTCTAATAAGCCACCAAGATAGACGTGAAGGTGCTAAGCTGGAACTGTCAAGGTTTAGGCTATCCCTTGACAGTCTAGCATCTACGGGCCTTAATGGCCTGAGAGAGACCTAATGTGGTTTTTCTTATGGAAACCAAAAAAGACGAAGGGTGGTGGAGAATATTAAAAGGAGACTCCAGTTTACATCTATGTTTATTGTGGATCCTATTGGAATAGCGGGAGAATTGGTTCTGTTATGGGATGAATCGGTGCAAATAGATATTGATCATCATTGCCATGAGGTAATTGAAATTTCATGTTTAGATGTTGAAAATGGACTTTAGATGAAGATTTCTTTCCTACATGCTTCAACAAATTTCCAGGAAAGAATTTCTCTTTGGAATACACTTCGAGCTAAAAATGGAAATACAATTTCACCTTGGCTATGTATTGGTGATTTTAACGAAGTATTATATCAATGGGAGAAGGTGGGACGGCGGGAAGTGGAAAGATATCGAATCACAGCATTTAGAAATTCATTGATACCTGCTCTCTCATTGACATTGAGAGCAACGGGTGTGCGTTTACATGGGCAAATAATCGGGAAGGAGATGAGTTAGTGAAAAAAAACATCTAGATCTTGCACTGTGTAATTTGGAATGGCAACTACTATATCCAAATGCTGAAGCTTTTGTATATCCAGCTATTGGGTCTGATGATGGTCCTCTCTTACTATGCCTTCAACAATCTGATACTAAAAAACAACGTCCATTCAAATTTGAAGCTTGTTGGCTGGACCACCCAGGATGCGAAGCTGTTGTGAACAGGGCTTGGAAGGAAGAATATGGTGATCAAGTGAATATGGTGAGGACAACAAAAAAGGTTGCCTATGATTTGTGATTTTGGAGTTGTAAAAATTTTCAAAATGCATCAAACCAGATTGATAAACTCAGAAACCAGCTAACTGACATGCTGAACAGGGCAAACATTACTGATGGGGGAGAGGAATATAATGCTACAATTGAGAAAATTAGTTTACTATGGTACCAAGAGGAAATGTACTGGGGTATAAGGTCGAGGGTCAACTGGCTGAAGTAGGGAGATAGAAATTCAAAATTTTTTCATGCCATGACTATCCAGAGGAAACAACGAAACAAAATCACTATGTTACGGCTTGAGGAGGATGTGTGGAGTTGGGACCCTCAGGTAATCAAACAACACATCACAGAATTTTACAGTGATCTATACAAGTCAGTTGGTTCTAGATATTATGACTCAGTCTTAGAGCAGTGTCTAGTGTTGGTTTATGAGGAAATGAATGAGTCCCTAACAAGACCAATCACCAGAGAAGAAGTTCAACATGTTGTATTTCAAATAGGAGCAGCCAAAGCCCCTGGACCAGATGGTTTAAGTGGTCTATTTTATCAGAGTCAGTGGCATATTATTCAAGAAGATGTGTATAAAATGTTGGAGTCTTTTTTCAATGAAGGAAAATTTGATCCTGAAATGAATGAGACTCATATAACACTGATTCCTAAAGTAGCGAACCTGGAGAATGTTATTGAGTATCGACCCATCAGCCTGTGTAATTTCAATTATAAAATCATAACTAAGGTTATGGCAAACATACATAAACCATGGCTACCAACTATCATTTCCCCGGAACAAAGTGCATTTGTGGGTGGTCGGCAAATACAAGATAATATTTTTGTTGTACAAGAAGTTCTTCATCAGCTTAGAGTCAGGAGAAGAAGGAGAAAAATTCCAAGCGGTTCTAAAGCTGGATATGCAGAAAGCTTACGATAGAGTTGAGTAGGATTTTCTATGTGATTGTATGAGGAAGATGGGATTTAGTGATAAATGGGTAAATTTGGTCAGATTGTGTATCTCCTCTGTGAAATTTAGGGTCCTTGTCAATGGTGAAGCTAGTGAGGCATTTAACCCATCCAGAGGTATTAGATAAGGTGACCCTCTCTCACCCTACTTGTTCATTATATTGACCAACGGTCTCTCTCATATGGTGAATAATGTTGTTCTGGAGGGTACTCTAAATGGAATCAAGCTGAACCCCTATTGTCCCACCTATTTTTTGCGGATGATGCCATTTTCTTCCTAGATGGTACAATCAGAGAAGCTCAAAATCTTTTCAGTATACTTAATTGCTACTGCTTTGCCTCGGGTCAGTCCATTAACCTGAACAAATCTAGAATTTTCTTTGGAAAGAGCTGTCCGCAGGAGTTGAAAAGGAATATAGCAACAGAATTGAGGGTTCCAATTCTGGAAAAAATGGGGATATTTAGGGATATCTTCTGATTGGGGTCAAACCAAAAAACAAATGTTCTCTTGGATTATAGCTAGGGTCGACAGAAAATTTGAGGGATGGAAAGAACAACTCATATCGAAGGCGGGTAAAGAAGTGTTGATTAAAATGGTTGTTCAGGCATTACCTCAATATTCTATGAACATATTTAAGATTCGTATATCCATTTGTCGAGCTATTGAAAGGAAAATATTGACTTTTTGGTGGAAGCAGAAGGCAGCAAAATAGGGCATACATTGGAAGAGCTGGGACTTCCTAAAGATGAGGAAGGAACAGGGAGGAATGGGGTTCAAGGACTTGGTGGATTTTAATAAGGCCATGTTGAGAAAACAAGCCTGGAGGTTGGTTCAACATCCTGAGGCTCTATGGAGTAAAATTTTTAAAGGTTTATATTTCCCTTTTGGCAATCTATGGGACGCTATGAGGGGAACCAGATCATCGTGGGGATGGCAAAGTATCCAAATAGGCCGAGATACCCTAGAGTCAGATATGAAATGGGAAGTGGGGGACAGGAAGTCAATCAATCTAAGAGAGGATCGATGGTTGATGTCAGGAAAGATCGGAGGACCTGCAAATTAGCATGATCCAAGAATGGTGGCTGAAATCATTGAACCAAATAAGCGAGAATGTAATACTCAACTGATTAATGACCTCTTCAACAGCAACATTTTAGAGGAAATCAAGACTACTCCTCTCGGTATTCTTCCCAAACAAGATAGACTGATTTGGATAGGACATAGCTCAGGAAATTATAAATTGAAAAGTGAATATCACAGGATGAGAGATGCTAACCCAACAGCCACAGAACCCCAGACTTCTTCTTCTTACCAAATCCCAAAACGGCTATGGACGGAAATATGGGACTTACAGACTCATCCCAGAATTAAGCATTTTATGTGGAATCTATGCAATGAAAGCCTCCTTACAAAGTCTAATTTACATCGGAGGAAAATAGTACATGAGTCGACATGTCATGTTTGCCATGAAGTCCCTGAGATGACAGAACACCTCTTCATGCTATGTAGATGGACAAAGGAAATATGGTTAAACCACAACATTGATATCAATGTCTCTCCAAGATCTATAACACGAGCAAATAAATGGATCAACGATTACCTTCAATCTGGTGTTTCGTCTCATTGAAAAGCGATTTTTGCGCATCTCCTCTGGTTAATATGGAAAGCTCGAAACTCTCTGTGTTTTTAAGATAAAAAGCCAAGACTGAGTCAAATTATAAGCGAAGCCCCCCAATCCCAGCAACTTTATGAGAAGTGGCACCCATCAAAGCATAAAGGAGAGGTGACGAGTACCTCTATTCAGAGAAGCTGGATTCCTCGACCCTCGGGCTCAGTAAAACTTAACGTCGATTGCTCCTGGCATGAAGAGAGAACAGAGAAATTAGTTGTTGGTATATGTAGAGGAGAAGATGGTGTTTGCCTTGCTGGGTTTGCGCGGACGATTCATGCTCAATCGGTCTGTCTCGGCGAAACCCTAGCTATTCAACAAGCGTTACTTTGGTTGAAGGAGATGCGAACTGATCTGGGAAGCTCTTCGGTTACACGAACTGATCTGCTCGTGTTGTTATCTTCTAATAGCTTATCAGCTGTGAAAATGATACAGGGCCGAGCGGAAGTTCTATGGGCTTATACTTCCTATGTACTGGACTATAGACATTTGCTAACCCAAATGGAAAACGTCCATCTACAGTTTGAGCCACGCGAGACAAACCAAGCAGCTGATTGCAAAAGCCCACAATGCTGGGTCTCTCCCGGATAATTGGGTTTCACAGCCACCACAGAACCTTTATCTCCTTTTATGTTTTGATTTCAGCACTATGTGTAATCCGCCACTTTTTCAGTAATCCATGAAGTATTTCCAACCAAAAAAAAAATTAGCTTCTAAGCCAAAAATTTTCTTTGCAAAAATCAGCATATCTTGTGAAATCAATTGATCTAATGAATCATATAAGATGTGAATACAGATTATTGATAAAAAAAAACAATACTTCAACAGATTAATTTGGGTCTCACATAAAAAAAGAAATCAGCATCCACCAAAAGAACCTCCAACAAAAGTCCGGATTCATGTGAATTGAAAAAGTATCTCAATGTCATTCATTATACAACCAGCTTTATAGCTACAGTTAAACTCGATTGTATGCTGCAACCATCCAGCTTTTAATACTTCTACACCGACAAGAACACCCAGCCAATAAATTGTCTTAATGATTACAAAAAATAATTTCAACTCTGCAAAATTCACATCTTTAGACAATTGAAGATGAGACAAAAGCATGCAGCGTCGATCACAAATCACGCTTTGTCTTTACGTTCAACTCAAAGTAAAAACACATCCCCCTAGAGAGTAAAAACCAATGCCACAACGAGAATCCAATCCTTCACTCCGATCACCAAACCAAGATAAACGTCATTCTTCGAGACCTCCAACCATGGTGACGAAGACGACGTCACTGTCGGTCTTGCAGATGCAGCACCGACGATCGTCGCAGATGAAGCGGAGGCGGGCGACGCAGGTGGCGCAGACCTCGCGGTGGCCGCAGGCGCCGTAGGCCACCCACTCCAGCGTCTCGGCACACACGGCATAGGAATCGTCCATCTCCCGGCGGAACGGCGGTCCAAGGGGAAGGAGGCGGGAGGGAGGGGTGCCCTAGGGTTTTCAGAGTCGACGAAATCACGGAGAGGAGGACTCTGTACGTAGAATCGCGCAGAGAAGAAGACTAGAGGAGGAGAGATTTGGATGATGAAGCGTTTTTATGGCAGGATTGAACCTCAAATTTCGGGCTTTTTCCAGACGAACTCGGATTGGTGATGGGAGTTGGGGAAGCGAAAGGATTTCTTCTGTTTTGGAAATAGCAAGAATTTCGATCTCGAATTTCGTATTTCCATTTTTTTATTTTTTATTTTATTTTTTCTGCTTCAAGAGAAGTTTCTTTTATTATTATTATTATTATTATTATTATTATTATTATTATTACCAATGAACTTTGGTCCACTCTTGCAGATCACGGGAGGCAGAAAAAGGTTGACTGCTCCTTCTTTAGGTTGGACCGACGAAAAAGCTTTACTGAAAAAAAAATTTGCATGGAAAATAAGAAGGGCGAGCAGCTTAAAATTACATTTCCTCCTCCTCCTCCCCTGATTAAATTTGAGGGCCGTATCGCAAACACTCATCCTTGTGAATTGATAATATTACTTTTATGATTTTTTTTGAAGTGTTCATAAACTCTCATTTTTTTAAGATCACTCGTCCGTTATTATACATTCTCTCTTAATTTTGACGACTGAGATTGAATATGACTATCGTGTATTTTCTCTACTAAACCTTAAAAGACTCTCATATGAGAACATCGAACTTTACTCATATATACTTAATTTACATTTATAAATTTATCGAAAGTCACAAGCTTAAATTTTAATGTTTCATTATTCTAAGTTTCTCTAGCCATCCAAGAATCGAAAAATCTTCGACCTGCGTGTGTCTGTCCAAGGTTTCGTGTGAATCTCGACATTTCTTAGATATTATAACTATATAAAGGGTAAAGTCAAGAATCCGTCGTACGTTAAAAGTTACAAGTTGAAACCTAAGTTTCATCATTCTATATGTAGCTAGCCAGGCAAGAATCCAAGAATCTAGTAAATTGGTAAAAATGGGAAAAGGCAAAGAATTTAGATAGATTCAAACCGTTGATGATAACAATTTCAGAATGAAGCGACCTGCAAAAAACAAAGAGAACGAAACAACTGCATCTGGGAAGCGAAGAACAAAAGCTGCCATTATAAATAATCTTCATAGATCACATTTGCAACCATCATTCAATCAACGCTCGGAAAACTTCAGACAGAGTTGATCATCTCCAACCTTGACAATGACATCTTTCGAGATATGCAGAGAAGCCGAGGCCGGTACGTCCCCTCAAATATAACCCCATCTATTTCTCTCTTGTTTGTGGTAAAAATGAATGGCGGTGTACATAGATTTTTTCAATTGATACATGTATAACTTGGAGTCTCGGATGTACTTTGCACTCCAGATTGAAGTAACTATCACAACTTCTCGGTTGATTGATTTCTTCTGGTTTCGGCTAATGCAGTCACGATGATGGAGCTTAGAGATGTTGCACCGGCACATTTCGTGCTTCATATCAGTTCCTTCTCTTTGTTCGCAAAGAACAGCATGGAGAAGTATGAATCGAGGGAGTTCGAAGCAGGAGGACATAAATGGTTTATCTCTCTCCTCTCCAGTCTCGAACTCACTCTCCAACGTTCAGAGGCATAAAAGAACCATATACAGTGGTTTGACGTCGCTGGCCAAAAACATCAGTGGACTAACTCTTGATGAGATTGTTGATTATATGAAATCCTATAGCTATGCTCCAAATTTCTGGCCTTTCTTACGGAGGATGATTTAAATAATTTGTGGGAATTAATTTTGTTATTTCTTAGGAGTCTGATGTTTGGACCTTCTGTAGTTTTGTGAATGGATCAGAAAAAGGTAACCTCTTCTAAGATAAAAGTGATTGTTGGGAAAATAATTGTTGCTTCAGTGATCAAAAGTTGTGGCACTTCACAAGTACTAAGAATGGTTATTGTCCACTCATGACTGCAAACTTTTAATCTCCATGCCACGCTCAAATTCACAGGAGCACCTTGATTCTGCAGGAAACTGATCCTCTATCCCAATGGAGACAAGAGCCGAGACGGACAAGACCACATCTCCATATGCCTGGCGGCTTCTGGGACGAGTTCTTACCAATCTGGTGGGTAGATTTATGCGGCCGTGAGGTTCTCTTTGTATGATTAGATCTGCGATAGATATTTCATCAAACAAGGTAAGAAATCTGCATAATGACAGGAAAGAAGCAAGATACTGTCGCTTTCTTAACACTAATACGAAACCGACCAAACTTCACTCGTGCATTGAAGGGAGAGTCACGAGGTTTCATGCGATGAAAACAGAATGGGGAATCCCGAGATACATGACATTGAGAACTTTCAACAACCTGTCGAATGGATACCTTGTGGACGACTCTTGTGTCTTCGGAGTGGAGGTTTTCATCATCAATAGTTCGGGAGTTGGCGAACATTTGACACTAAACGAGAATCTTCCGTATACTCTTGAAATGAAGATACCGAAGCTCTCAGGCTTGGGGGATAATTTTATCGACTCTGATGTGTTCACCATTGGAGACCATAAATGGTAGCTCTCCTACGCAAAGTTCCTCTTTTTATCACCTTCTGCTTTTGCTGACATATATATTTCCCCTGTAATTATCATTGTCATCGTTCTTTTCTTCAGGCAGGTCTTGTTATATCCGAGGGGTGATTTTTCTAACAGGGGCCAAAACCTATCGATTGGTCTCTATTTAACTAATACGGACAAATTGGCTTCTGGTCAAAGAGTAAGCGTGAGCTGCATCATTCGGTTAAAAGACCGAAACGACGTCGTACGCCTCCAGCCGGAAGGTAAGTGTTTGTTCTGAAAAGTGGATGGACGCTATACATCATAGCCGTTATAAATAGTAGCGAATGCAGAAAGGTCAGAGTAATTCCAATTTCATAAGATGAGCTTCTTTCTCACCATAGTATGCAAAATTGCACCTGTTCATAAGTACCGAGTTCGATTTGTTCTCGTAGTCGGCATGGTTTGAAACTGCTGGAATACTTGATATTTCAAAACTGTAATTTTCTGCTCTCTTGCTTCGTCTTTGCTACTTTGCAGCTCGTGTTTTTTGGTTCAGTGGGAGCTCGACGTTGAAGGGCCGGCCGTCTGTCATGCCCCTGAAAACAGTGCATGAACGCCTGACAGAAGATTCATACGTCCTCGAGGCCGAAGTCAAAGTGCTTGGCACAACAAGCGTATTGCCATGATAGCAATGTTTGTACTGGATATGTTCATAAACAATCACTTAAAGTTCTTTTCTCATGACACTGATCCGTAAATTGGATGCGTTCATGCAATAAGATCTCCGCAGGCTTCTCTGCCGCTGGTCAGATTCTCCAAGATATTACTCAATAATCATGTCGATCATCCAAATGTGTCGCAACATTTAGCATTTTCAACATGAGTCTCCCAAAAGCATATGTCATTAACAATTCCGATTAATTTGCATCATCAGATATCATCTATGGCGTCCATAAATTAACTCACTCGAGCTATCATCTATTTTGACATGTCCGTATCGAGTCTCGTTGTTAGCCAAGTACTTCACCAGAAAGTCGTCCATCATGATAATGCTCTAGGTTGAGCATGCTTAACTTTGAAATTTGCTTGCAAAGCTTGCCTTTACATAAAAAACGTCTATATAAATGTATTTCAATTTCCAAATATCAATATATATATATATCCAAGAATTGCTATGCAAGTTCATTCTTAAACCTTAAAACAGGTAGCTCATTTTTTTTTATTGCCATCCTAGAAAACGGTTAGGATTTGCTCTTTGTCCAAGCTCTCACACCCGAGTGATCTCTCCCCCTCCTCTATGGATTGAATCATTACAACTCCCCTAGCTTCCACATGATTTGTCTCGACACGTGAATTAACTTACTGGAATACTGTCCGCTTTAGCCCGTCTCTTATTGAGTTTCGCGGCTTTGTCTGTTGGTGCACAAACAAGTACTTTCCTACTTGGTCACTTATCCTGATAATGCTCTAGCCTAAACTTTGCTGACCTTTAGGATTCCAAAAGTTTCTTACAACAAAAGGCGGCATGAGTTAATTTTAATTTTCACACCCTCATTGTGACATCCTGAATTTTCTTCCTTATCTTGATAAAATGATATTGGTTTTTCGCCGACGCGCCTATGGTACTTTTTCTTAGAGCTGATCACTCACGAGTTAACAACCTATTAGGTAAAACTGTTAAGGGATATATTCGCAGTAAAATCCCTAAAAGCTACCTAGTGAGTTAGATTGTACCTAAATCATGTTCAATTGTTTTTAACCATGAAATTGAACTCGGATTCGGAAATCGAACATTCGAGCGTATCGCTATTTATTTTTAGGATCTTGTCTCATCTTTTCGAAGAATTCCATCGAGTCGGGAATTTTGCGGATGTTAGAGGAAGATCTATCGATGATTTTGAAGATGACAAAACTCTACAAGAAAGGAAAATCTCTATAAGATGACATGGAGACAAGTGGTTAATTGTGACCAGATCTTATCATCTGAAGAGTGGCAGATCTTGTATGATCTGAAGGTAGTCATATCTTATCATCTGAGAGTTATCAGATTTTATCATCTGAAGGTAGTTAGATCTTGTATGATCTGAAGGAAGTCGGATCTTATCATCTGAAGGAAGTATCAGATCTTTTCATCTCAAGGAAGTCAGATCTTATCATCTAAAGGTATCAGGCACGTATCGTCTGGAGTCAGATTTGGTAAAATATGAGAAGTCAGAATTACGACGACTATTTAAGTAAGAAGATATTCTTATAACTCTGATGCTCGTGGATATCAGACAACATACTTATGGATCAAAACATGATTGATTACTTCCAAGAATATGAGTTATTATTGGCATATTGGATTCTCTGAAGATCGGGTAAATATGGCAAGTGCTTACTTATGGAAATCAAGATCCTGATTGTATGGGCGACCAAGATTGACGGATTCTTTACACTATCCAAAGATAGCTTGATATATTCCTGATTTTGTCCAATGGGTTGATTGGAAGAATTCCTTTGGAGGTGCCAACGGTCGTATTGGCATGAAGGAATATTTAAGGGAAATATTTCAAGTTGCTTAGTAGAGAAAAAAACGAACTGAAACGATAGTGACGAGAGTCCATTTCATAAGTTTAGAATTGCTCATTTACTGTACTTACATTGAAAACAGAAGAGTGTTACATATATTTGCATTGTGAGAACAAAAGACTCGGAGTAGTCTTATAGCTGATTTGTAACTCTTTTAATTCATAGTGGAATCCAGCCAATAGGCTGTCAGCCCGAGAGAGTGGATGTAGGCTTGAGTTAAGTCGAACCACTATAAACCTTGTGTCTTGATCTTATCTCTTTACTCTATGTGTGTTGCTTACTGTTCTTCGTATATCACTCGTATCACAATTCACACGCTGTGTTTTATATACTTTCGCAAAAGATTTCGAAATCACCTATTCACCCCCTCTAGGTAATCGTTCAGTGGAAAAATTCAAATTGGACAAAAAGAATTTTTGAAAATTCGGATGGGTCTCTTTAATTAGATTTCTAAGTTATCAAATTGAATTATTTGGTGGATAAATTGTGGAAATTCGTAGGGGCTGATTAGGGGGTTTATTTGGCCTTCATTCTTGCCTTGTTTGAGAAGCTTTGAAAGGAAAAATTGACATTGGATATAGTAGAAGACTTTTGGGGCTTACTCTCAAGTGCTTGGGATATTTTTGGTGGACTTTTGAGGCTTCTTATCCCCCTCCCAGCAGCAAGCAACGCATCTCCCTCCTCTTTCTTCTTCTTCATTCATTTTCTTCTCCCATCTTGCTGCCTCACAATCTCCCTATTTGCTGTGCAAGTTTCACCTCAGCTGAGCCTCTTCCGAGCTTCTTTTGGTGTCGTTGTAGGCTCGGGTTTTGCTCGTCTTCGCGCCGACGTTGCCATGAACCGATTTATTTTTCTAATCAGGTGAGTGAACTCTCTAATCCTCTCTTAGGTTGTGATTACACTTAGGGGTTAGATTGGTATTGATTAGCTTGATTAGATTAGTTTTAGGTACTAGTGAGGATGTTAGTTTAGTGGATTTATCATGAATTTGTCTACTGGACCCTTGCTATTTGCCAATTTTGTGGATCACAATTGGATGAGATTTTGAGGTCGATTCCTTCTTGAGAAATGTTTTATACCAGCTATAACATATATTTTACTCAAGATTTTATGGATTTGAAATAATATTATTCCAGCTTCATTTTAAGCAAAATAAAACCCTTTTTTTTGCTGGGGTTTGTGACCTTTTGGTGTTTAATGAATTTTTATCAACTCTTAGAGTCAGAATTTTGAAAGATTTCCTTCATAAAATTTGTTTATTACATATTTCAGAATAACATAGTTAAATTTCAGATCAAACGGACAAGTTTTAGATCTCAAATCAAGCTGATTTTTGAAGACGTGATTTCAGAAAACTGACACAGTTTTTGTAAAAATTTGGTCGATTTACTGCTCTCAATCCAGAAAGATTTAGGTCAAGGTTTCTAATGAAACATGCTTATTTATGTGTCTTTTATAACATATTAAAATTTCAGAATTTTCCGAACTCGTTTGATTGTGTTTCTGGATTTAATCTTGGAGACGCAGGAGTGGCCATGTTTCTGCTGATTAGGGCCGATTCTATTTTGGTGATTGTTCTTGATATAATGCTTGCTAGACATTGCATATTTGGTGATAAGGTTGATTTGTGGCATGCTTAGAACCTTCCCAAGTTATGACGAGAATAAAATATGGGCTCGGGAGAGGGACAGCGATACGTAATGCCTTTACCCCCGCTTTACATATTGGCTTGGGAGAGGAATTTGGGAGAGGGATGGTGATGCATAACGCCTCTGCCCTTGCATTGCATGTAATGACAAGGACCCGAGGTGAGAACTTTTCGCGGGTCGAGAAACATCTGAATGTTTTATCGAATCTTTGATCTATTGAACCTTATAATTGTGAGGTTTGTTTGACAATTGATGTGCAATGTGCTAGTTGGTAGAAATGGTTGCTTTACATATATGTGTATGAGTTTTACTCATGAGCAGGGAGGCGTTAAGGCGAGGTAAGGATTGTTTGATGTGTGCTAGGCTGCCTCTATGTGAATTTCTTCCTAATCGGGGCTTAGGAAGTAGACTTGCAGAGACATTGTCTCAACCCGTCGTGGTTTACAATTTTTCAAATACCCAAGTGGAGATACAACATGAACTGTTGTGAGGTCCCGCAGGTGATGGATTTTTTAGCACGCCTTTTTGGCTGGACCCAGAGCCCTTGGCTAAACCCAAAGCCCTTGGCTAGACTAGATAGCTCAGTAATTCCTTTTTGGTTTAGCCTACTGTGTATCTAAACCCGAGGTTATTTATAAGATATGTTTTGTATAAATTTGGTTGTTCTGCTTTCTTATCCCATGTTTGATTGTTGTACGGAAATTGTTTTATTCGCTATCGCATGTGCAAAATCGATTGAGTCGGCGACGCATCCTGGGAATGTCGCAATTTAGTTGGCCACCGAGGGATGTGCATGTTCTCGAGGTTTGGAAGGTGACACTCATGCCAGGTGATCACTCCCTGCTCTCATTGGATTAGATTGATGAAAGGGAAAAAAGTACATATACCTTTCGTCCTTCCAAGCACAGGCTGCATATGATTACTTTATGCTGATAAAACAAATGACCCTGAGCTGCTCGATAGTCCTAAACCTCTCCCGACCTTTAGAGGCATCGTTGGTTTTCTCCTTTGATTTGTGACAAATTCTACATGAAAGCTTGCACATTGCCTTTACCATCCTATAATGGTCAACTCATCAAAAAAAATGCCTGGGTATCTTCATGGAACCAATATGACCCAACACGACCTTCTTTTGGTTCGAAAGGCAGCACGAAAAGATCATTGATTATCCTTGTATAATACCGTAATGCCTGAAAAAGCAATAGCATAAGGACTATTCAAAGCAGAGTACTCACTTCTAGAACTAAATACAAAAAAAAATCGAATCGACTAACAAAAATCTAAACTAGGAAGAGGACATCACTGCTAAAACAAACTAAGATAGCAAAGGCATAAATTTGGAAAATTATATAGTAGCTTCTAACAACCAAAATCAAAACTAAAATCAAATAGCTATTCAGAAAGCACCATATTGAATTGCAAAAATCAACATATCTTGTGAAATCAATTGATCTAATGAATCATATAAGATGATGACGTAGAACAACATGCACATGCCTTCATGGAAACATTGGAGCATCATAAGAGCAGGCGGTCCCACAAATTAAAGAGGATTGTGTGATCTTCGAGATTACAAATTGGTTACAATATTTGAATCACGTGTTTCCCTTAATTTCTGCGATGGCATAGATATCGAACGCGTTTTATAGATTTTCTAGTTGTGTTTTGATAACTTTCCATTTTATTAATATTTTTCCTTAATTTTTCTATTTGGTTATTTTCTAGATGACGACCTCCTTATAAAGAGGCACATAAGATATTGTAATGGTCGCTACTTGATTTCAGAATAAACATTATCTTTTGGAATTCCTTTCACATGTTATTTCCTCTGCGTCACTTGGTATCAAAGCAAGGTTTCTCCCCGCGATGATGCCTCATAACATGAATCGGAACACCTCCGTAGTTGAGGGCCATGAGCCTATTACATGTGAAGTATTTACCCAGTTAGCTCAGCAAGACCACCAACGGACGATGCAAGACTACTTGCCGCCATCCAACGGTTGTCCGCAAACCCTAACTTAACCTTGGTGATCTTCCAGCTGAGCATATTCATGTCGCTCGAGTTCTCGAAGTAGCCATGGAGCAAAGGGCGAATCCCCGACAAAGGCGTCAAGACTATGTCGAGGATTCTAAAGAAGAATATGAAGAGGATTTTCAGGACATACCCATTCGTGAAGCCACTGTTATGAAGAATTCTGAGGAGAGCGTGTTCATGGGGTTCGTCAAAATGGAGGATATCGGCGAGAATGCGATCAATATCAATTGAAAGTCGACCTTCCTACCTTCAACGGCAACCTAAACATCGAAGACTTTCTAAATTGGCTTTGGGAAGTTGAGAAGTTTTTTGATGCCATGGAGATTGAAGAGGACCGCAAGTAAAGCTCGTGGCGTATAAATTGAAGGGCGACGCCTCGACATGGTGGGAGTAGACACAACTCTCCCGACGTCGCCAAGGAAAAACACCTATCCGAACTTGGAATTGTATGAAGCAATTGCTGAAGATGCGATTTCTTCCTGTTGACTTTGAATAAGTTCTGTTCCGGCAATTTGAGGCTTACAAATAAGGAAGTCGGCAGTTCAAGCTTACATGGAGGAATTCCTTTGACATTCAGCCTGCAATAATCTTGTTGTATCTAAAGTGCAACAAACCGTGAGGTATATCAATGGTCTATGTTTGGATATTCAAGATCGCGTTTCGTTGCATCATTTATATTCTGTTAAGGATGCGTAAGAAATGGCTAGGAAAGTGGAACTGCTGTTGGAGCGAAATAATTCCTCATGAAAAACGGAAAATTATGCTCCTTGTGGGCAATTCGGGCAAGAAAATCACAAGAAGGTGTTGAGTTCTCTAATCAGCAAATCAACAATACAAACCAAAATTCGAGGAGTAATATTGAGGTGCCAAAACCTTCTGAATCCCCTGCGTCAAAGGCTCGTAATGTTGCTCCGAATCATTATGCCAAGCTGTCATGCCCCGGTCCCGAGCTCGCGACAGTCCCCGAAGATGGTCCTCACCGGTCGATAAATTCGTGACAAACGCAGGAGTAGTCGCCGACCAATTAAAATTCATTAATTAAATAATTAAATAAATAATTACGCAGCGGAAACAATTAACTAAACCCGGAAAAATCCTGGGGTGTCTGAAAACTCCTTAAATTAAACAAACTGGTTCAGTAATTACAAACAACCCGCACGAAGGTCAAACCCATTAAAAATACAATCAAAAATCATGGGTAAAGGGTAGTCACATGTCTCTCAAAAATACCCCTAAGTAGTTACAACAAAATAAACTAACTTCTCGGCATCATTAGGTTCCTCCAGCCTCACCTGGCCCTCGAGGAAGGACTCCGCGGTCTAGACTTGTAAAAATGGTTAAATAACAACAATGAGATAAATCTCAATGAGTCTACAACCTAATACTTGATTAGAATGGCCCTCACTATAGGGTTCTTATCCAATTAGGTAACCTAACTCTCATGTCATGGTTGCTTGGTCCAAATATCTAATTAACTTATTAGTCCTCGCTCCACACTAGTCCCAACCAATAAATTAATCAATTAAAAACTGACTTAAATATATATCAATCACAATCAATTGGCAACCACAACCATTTATCAACCACAAACAATATTCAACCACAATCAATTGTCAATCAATTATCAATCACAGCCAATTGCGCAATCAAGGACATTAAATAACCAAATATAATGATGTAACTAATTTCCAGAATAAATATCAAAATTAGGTAATTTGTCCCTAATCAAACTAAATTGAAGTAAATAAATTCTAATTGAGCAAATTATCAATCTAGTCTCGCCCAGCTAATTATCAAAATTAACCAAAGTCAATAAATTACTTAATTATTTCCAAATTCTCAAATTACCAAAATACCCCTATAAGACCTAATTAAGCCGCAATTAGCAAAAATTATGAAACTAATAGTAATTCTCAAAATTACTAAATCATCTCCTAATAGCTAACTAACCAAGTACAAGAGTTAACAAATTACCAATTTGTCCTCTAGATATCTAATTTCACTAAATTACCCATAATTGGTTAACTTTACCAAATCACCCCTAAATCCTCCAAAGTCACTAAATTAATTCCTAATTGATCAATTGACCCCATAATCCTTCAATTGGCTATCAATTTCACCGAACTAAGCCGATAATTAACTACTAGAGTGTGTAACCGCCCTAATTGGGGATTAGGAGTCAACTCACCTCCAATCCAAGCCTTTCAGGTTCAATTTGGCGATGATGGTCTGCGGCGAGCCTAATTAATCCTCAATTTTTGCACTTCGAACTTGCGATTGGGTCCCAAACTCCACGACACGGCTCGGCGCGCAACGACGGCAGTGATGACGGATTTTCCGACGAGATTACGGCGAGAAACCGAGCTCCGGCGAGATTTTCCGGCGAATTGCTCCGGCGAGCTGGCTGGCTTGTTAACTTGGCTCTGCGGCTTGGCTCTGGAGTTGGGCCAGGTGGCCGAGTGCTCAGGCTTGGCTGGACGGCTCGGCTAGGTGACTGGATGGCGCTGTGCGTGGCCAGAAAGGGCGAGGGAGCTTTGGCGATTTGAAAACTAAAGCTGTGGCTGTGGTTTCCGTGGCCTAGGCGAGCTGGGTCTTGGACTGGATCAAGCCTTAGGCGAAGCGGGATGACGACACGGCGACGAAGGGCTACTGGCTCGTGGTTCGGTCTGATGAGCAGAGGTCACGCATTCGAGCTTCATTTTTCTGGCAACGACGACGATCCAAGTGGCTGAGGACGAGTCACGATAGCCCAAGGTGAGATCCCGTCAAATTGGCGAGCTCTTCTCAACGCAAACGGCATGACGGCTTGCTAAGGATTTTTAAGGAAGCTCGCGACGCAGAGGAGGAAAATAATGAAGAAGATGATGAACAGTACTTGGGGAAGAGTAAAATCGGAGAAAGGGAAAAGGAAGAGAGAAGAGACAGTGAGCTGGCGAGATGATGGCCTTATGGTAAGTCCCTTTCGCACGAACGTGCGCCAGAGGGGGAAGAAAAGAGTTGAGGTGGAGTCAACAAAATAAATGAGTTGACCAGGGCAAGGGAGGGGGCAAAATAAGAAAAAGAAAAGGGAAAAAGTAAGAGAAAATTTTAAGAATGAAAAACATAATAGGAAAGCAGGTTGTAGTAGTGGAGGGAGAGGTTGGAAAAGTCAACAAAAGTAGGCTATTACACAAGCCCTATCCAGGAAAGTGTTTTAAATGTAATGAACTTAGACACCATTCGAGAGATTGACCACGACGAAGGATGGTTAATGTTGTCGAGCACAATGATGGCATATACGAAGGTGATTGGATGGATGAGGAAGAAATGGAGGATGAATATGGTGAGCATGTCAATTACGTTATGAGGAGACTATTGCTCGCTTCGTGAAGAGAAGACACGTAGCGGAATAGTCTTTTCCGTGCCCGTTGAACCGTCAATGGCAAAGTTTACGATGTCATCATTAACAGCGGAAGTTGTGAGAACATAATGTCAAAGGCTGTGGTAGACCATCTACAACTAAAGACAAAGTTACATTCCTCCCCTTATACAATCGGGTGGATTCGAAAAAGGGCCAAACTCAAGGTGACACAGGTATGTCATTTACCTATTTCAATTGGAAAGTCTTAAAATGACACCATAATTTGCGATGTAGTGGAGATGGATGCATGTCATGTTCTACTGGGATGGCCATGGCAATTCGACGTTGATATCACTCACAGGGCTTAGAGTAAACACCTATTCTTTTGTGTGGAAAAAGATGAAAATTATTTTGAAGCCCATAAGTAATACTTCCCAGTCCCCAAAGAAGCAAAATGCAGGGATTATGCTAAATGTCAAAAAACGTGAGGGCATGTATCGTCCTCCGCATCCTCTAGAGACTCCTAACTATAACTCGAGGTCGAGTTCTTCTGAAGTGGATGAGACTGATGTAGAACAACATGCATAGACCTTCATAGAAACATTGGAGCATCATAAGAACAAATGGTCTCACAAATCAAAGAGAATTGCGTGATTTTCGAGATTACAAATTGGTTACAATATTTGATTTATGCGTTTCCTCAATTTCCGCGATGGCACGGATTTCGAACGTGTTTTGTTGATTTTCTGTGACGGCCTATTTTTGGGAGTTTTTGGAAATTAAATCGAGGAAAAATTGCACTCAATTTGGCTTGGGATATTTAAATTCGGACTTATGGCAAATCATTTCATGTTTCCCTTCAATTTGGGGTTTTTCCTAAATTTTCCCGATTTTCTTCTATTTTATCATTTTTCTTCCTATTTTATTCTCTCCCCCACGCGGATTGACTTTGCCACGCGGACTGCCAGCGAGGCCAGGCCTAACCACTCGGCGCGCGCGAATGCGAGGCCCTGGCCACACAGCAGCCGCGCACTCGCCAGCTGGCCCCGCCTCGCCTCATCAGCTCGTCACCCTCCTTTCTCCCTCACGCAAGCTCTCCTAGCTTTCAAAGAAACCCTAGCGGCCATGGATGAGTAGAGAGAGGTGTGATTGGACCAGAAAATTAGGGAAATTCGTCGAGAATGAGTCGCCATGGTCACCGGAGTCCTCCACCACCATCATGAGCTCCATCGAGCCCTCCCTCATCTCCAAAAACCTGAACCCTAACCCCTGTTTAAACCGCCGCCTGCAACTTGCCTCGTCAAGACGAATTGGAGCAGCCGTCTCTCGCCGAGCTCCGCTATCGCCCAGAAAGCCCTCAAGAGCCGTCCACTCATTCCACGCCGCCTCTAACGCTGTCCAGCTCCACCTATAGTTCGAAATCTAGCTCGCCGAAGCTCCTTTACCTCATCTCCGACCACGATTGGCCACGGCCAATCACCCAATCAAGCCACCCAGCCATCCCGAAGCTCCCAGCCACCTCGGCTTAGTAAACTAGCCAGCTCGAGGGAGCTAGAAATGCCTTGCTGGAGCTGAAGCCACCTCGCCGGACTTTTCGCGCGGAAAATCTCGCCGACAACCAGCCAAGAACTCGCTGGAAATATTGCCGTCACTGCCGTTGCGTCACGCGAAGCCGTGCCGTGGAGTTTGAAACCCAATCATGCGTTCAAAGTGTGAAATTCGAGAACTAATTAGGTTCGCCGTCGCCAATTAGACCCTAAAACTTGGATTGGAGGTGAGTCTACCTCCTAATCCCCAATTGAAGCGGTTGAACATTCTATTAGTTAATTATCAGTTTAATTGGGTAAGATTGGTTGTCAATTGGATTATTAGAGACAAATTAGTGACTTTTATGATAATTAGGGGTGATTTGGTAATTTTGGCCAATTATGGGTAATTTAGTGAAATTAGATATCTATAGGACAAATTAGTAATTTGTTAGCTCTAGTTATTTGGTTTATTAGCTATTGGAGTTGATTTAGTAATTTTGAGAATTACTATTAATTTTCCCAATTTTGGCTATTTATGAACTAATTAGGGTTTTAAGAGGCATTTTGGTAAATTGTAGAATTTAGAGGCAATTTGGTAATTTAATGGCTTTGATTAATTATGATAATCAGTTGGGTGAGACTGGATTGGTAATTTGCGCAACTAGAATTTTATTTACTTCAGTTTTGCTTAATTAGGGATGAATTACCTAATTGTGATATTTATTCTGGAAATTTATTATATCATTATATTTGGTTATTTAATATCAATATTGTGCAACTGGTTGTGATTGATAATTGATTGTGAATACTTAGTTGTGGTTGATAATTGTTTGTGGCTGTTATTTAATTATTTATGTTTAAATTGATCAATTGACTATTGGGGTTAGTATGGGGAGAGACGATTGGGCCTGGAAGCCCGTGACGTGATAATTAAGTGAACTAATTGGATAGGGAGCCTAGAGTGAGGAACCTACTTATTTTGCAGGACCCGATAGTGCAGTTCCTCCTCGAGGACTAGGTAAGGCTGGAGGCGCTCAGTGATACCGTTGAGTTAGTTTATTTTGTTGTAATTAGTTAGGGGTATTTTTGAGAGACACATGATTACTCCCTTACCCATGATTTTTTATTGTATTATAAATGGATTTAACCTTTATGGGATTTATTTGTAATCATTGAACCAGTTTGTTTAAATTAAAGAGTTTTTAGACACCCCAGGGTTTGTCCGAGTTTATTTATTTGTTTCCGCTGCGTGTTTATTATTTAATTATTTATTCAATAAATTTTAATTGGTCGACGATTACTTCTGGGAACATCGCGAATTTTATCGACCGGTGAGGACCATCTTCGAGAACTGTCGCGAACTCAAGACCGGGGCGTGGCATTTTCTAAATGTGTATTGATAACTTTTCCTTTTATTAATATTTTTCCTTACTTTTGCTATTTGGTTATTTTTTAGATGACAACCTCCTTATAAAGAGTCGACTAATATATTGTAATGGTCACTACTTAATTATTATGAATAAACATTATCTTTTGGAATTCCTTCCACGCATTACTTCCTCTGCGTCAGATGTGAATACAGATTATTGGTAAAAAAAATAATACTTCACTATATTAATTTGGGTCTCACGTAAAAAAAGAAATCATCAGCTACCAATAGAACCTCCAACAATAGTCTGGAACCATGTGAATTGAAAAAGAATCTCAACATCGTTCATTACATATCTAGCCTTATAGCTAAAGTTAAGCTCGATTGTATGCAGAAACCCTCCAACTTTTAATACTTCTACACTGACAAGAACACCCAGCCAATAAATTTTCTTAATGATTACAAAGAATAATTTCAACTCTGCAAAATTCACATCTTCAGACAAATGAAGATGATACAAAAGCATGCAGTGGCGATCACAGATCACGCTTTACGTTCAACTGCACCTCAGTGCCCAAGGAAGGGCTAAAGCATATCGTGGAAATTTATACCGTGTCAACACTATCGCAAGCCAATAGATTTCGACTAAATTTATAGGCCAAACTACTTTCCCATGATCCCTGCAGTGGTGGATTATTATTGATCTGAGAGATGCTAGCGATATGCATTACAGACTCGCTCCAAGTAAGGATCAAGCTGGCCACCACCGTATCAACACAAACAATCGGAAAAAACATATCCCCCCAGAGAGTAAAACCCAATGCCACAACGAGAAAATTCTTCACTCCGATCCCCAAACCAAGATAAACGTCATTCTTCGAGGCCCCTAACCTTGGTGACGAAGACGACGTTGCTGTCGGTCTTGCAGATGCAGCACCGCCGATCGTCGCAGATGAAGCGGAGGCGGGCGACGCAAGTGGAGCAGACCTCGTGGTGGCCGCAGGCACCGTAGGCCACCCAGTCCAGCGTCTCGGCGCACACGGCACAGGAATCGTCCATTTCCCGGCGGAACGGCGGCCCAAAGGGAAGGAGGCGGGAGGGAGCGGGTGCGCTATGGTTTTCGAAGTCGACGAAATCACGGAGAGAGGACTCTGTATGTAGAATCGCGCGGAGAAGAAGACAAGAGGAGCAGAGATTCGGATGATGAAGCGTTTCTATGGCAGGATTGAACATCAAAGTTTCGGCCTTTTTCCAGACGAACTCGAATTGGCGATGGGAGTTGGGGAAGCGAAAGGATTTCTTCTGTTTTGGAGGTAGCAAGAATTTCGATCTCGGATTTCGTATTTCCATTTTCTTCTTATTTTATTTTATTTTATTTTTATATTTCCTGCTTCAAGAGAAGTTTATTTTATAAATATTATTATTATTATTATTATTATTATTATTATTATTATTATTTTTCCCAATAACATTGGGATCCACTCTTGCAGATCACGGCAAGAAGCGAAGGGTTGACTGCTTCTTATTTTGGTTGGACCGACGAAAAACTTTAGTGGAAAAATTTTCTTTGAATGGAAAATGAAAGGGCGATTTAAATAGTAAGGTCAACACAAAATGGGAGGAAAAAGCAGGGCAAGCAACTAAAAATTTCTTTTTTTCCTCCTCCCTTGATTAAATTTAAGAGTCGTCTCTCGGCGAAGACTCCAGTCCTTGTAAATTGATGATGTTACTAATGATGATTTTTTTTTAAATGTTCATAAATTCCTCATTTTTTCTAAGATCACTTATTAGACGAAATTTATTCTCTCATTATTTAGCGGTTGAGATTGAACATGATCGTTGTATATTTTCTCTACTAAAACATAGAATATTCTTGTATGAGAACATTGAACTTTACTCATTGTTGACACCTAAATTTTGGTCACATAATCAAAAAATCTTTAGAGAGATATGTGCATCAATTTGGTGGATTTTTTTGGCCAAAATTATACGTCAATTGATCGCGTGTGGATTTTGGCAAATAGATAATATTGGAAGGAACATTTTGAACAAAGCCATAAAATTGAGCTAGATTCGGTCAAAATGAAGGCATGAAAAAATTTGATGATATTCACACAATATTGAGGAAATAAGAAAAGGAAAATCAAAGGGATTGAGAGATTTGTCGAATTGGCACGATCACATAAAATTGGAAAGGAAATCCTCTACTTTCCTTGGAGAGGGCTATATCTTTCACCTATAAATAGGGGGTCTTGGCCATTCGAAAGAAAGGAGAAAAAAGCTTCAGAGACCGAGAGTTTCAGAGAGAGAGAGAATGCAATGAGAAAGTGCCTCTGCGAGCTTTGATTTCGACAATCTGTCCACAATTTCAGCCGATTCTTTTCACTGGTGAGCAAGGGTCATAAGTTTTTCGTCTTTGGTTTCCCCAGGATCGTAGTTTGGAAAATAGCACGGACGAGTGTCGCTTTGTCTCGAGCTAGCTCGAGCGCATTTGCTTTTCGTTTTTTCTCGAGCTATGTAGGGAAGTTTGTAGTTTTTCTCTTGCCTATTATCCTCTTTTATGATTTTTTTTGTTTTTGGTTTCCTCAGATTGGAAGGATTGTTGTCAATTCAATTTGTTTTGAAGCTTTCGTGATGCTTATTTTTATTTGTGCGGTTGGTTTTCCTAGTCATTGATGCATTTTAGGTTTAGATCTTATATTACTTTGGTCTAGCAAGCATTAGTTCTTACCGTACCTAGTTTGGTTTTTGTGCATTGGTCGATAGTCCGATCTCATGCCCGAGATATGACTTGCGATCGCAGGTTAAATCGGCCGATCCGATCTCATGCCCGAGATATGATTCTTTGATTTGATTGCGTTGTTTTTTCCTTATTCATAAAATACAAAAAAAGTTACATTCCATGTCTAGATTGCATATTAGATAGGAATTACATTCCATATTTAGTTTTTATTCACATTAGGTAATATATATTACATAATAAGGTTGCATATTAGATATTATTGATTGTCTTTGCATCGTAGTTTGCATTATTAGGTTTTGCTTAGCATTTAGATTAAGTGAATTAAATCGCATGTCACTTAGGAATTGCATACAAACTCATCATGGTAGAACATAATATCTAGATAGCTTAGGATCATGTTAAGTTAGGTTTTCATAATTAATTAGTTCAATTAATTTTGAATTTCATTAAATAAATAAGAAAAGTGCCTAAAAAATACCTTTTTGCATGTCATTTAATTCATTTAGTTAAAAAGCATGTCATTTAGCCCAAGTTAATTTAGGAGTTGCATGTTTTAAGCCATGTTATGTCATGTCATCAGGTTTAGACTTTCATGCATTTGCATATTAGTTTAGTTTTCGTATTCTATTATCCGTAGTTAAGATAAGATTTTGGTTTAAATTATGGATTAATGTAATTTAGTTCCTAGTTTAAATTAGGTGTTATTTAGCTATAGATGATTAGTTTTATAAATTTAGAATTGCATTAAGATAGTTGCGTGTAGGATTAGTCTTCCATTACATGCATTGCATACACATAAAAAAACCAAAAAAAGTTTTTTGTTGATTTGCTTCATTAGGTCATCTTTGTTCATTGTTAAGCATTTACATTAATGTTTGTGCACCCCTGTGATCATCATACATGTTAGGGAATAAAAGTTAAAATCAATTCAAGTTGCCTACAAATCATTTTTGAAATAGAAGAAATAGGTTCTCAAGTCCCCGAATTCAAAATCTCTGGTTCGTAAGGGTAAAGTTCTACTCCCAGTATTTTATATGGGTTTCTAATCGACCCACCATAAATAGATTAGTGGCGATTCCAATTGAAATTGATTTTACATGTTTAAAAAGTGAAACCTAAGTCGCGAATTGGTATGAACTTGGAAGAGCTCGAGCTAGGCTAGACTTAGCAATCCATTAGCCGAACCCTAGGTGGTGCACCTTCGGGGAGGTCGCGACACTCATGAATATTTAATTTTTATTAAATATATATCAAAATTCACAAGTTGAAATCCAAAGTTTCATCCTTCTATGTTTCTCTGGCCAAACAAGAATTGAAAAATCGTGAAACTGAGTGTGTTTATCCGAGATTTCATAGGAATCTCAACATTTTTTAGATATTATAATTAGCTAAAGGGTAAAGTCAATAATCTCTCAATCGTTAAAAATCACAAGTTGGAACCTAAAGTTTTGTCATTCTATGTTTGCCTAGCCAAGCAAGAACCCAAGAACCTAGTGAGTGTGTAAAAAAGGGAAAAGGCAAAGAATTTAGGTAGAGTCAAACCGATGATGGTAACCATTTCAGAATGAAGCAACCTGCAAAAAGCAAAGAGAACGAAGCAAATGCATCTCAGAAGCGAAGAACAAAAGCTACCATTATAAATAATCTTTGCTAGAGAGTCAAACCGTGAGGTTTTCTTTGTATGATCAAATCTGCGATAGATATTTCATCAAACAAGGTAAGAAATCTCCATAATGACAGCAAAGAAGCAAGATACTGTCGCTTTCTTAACACTAATACGAAAACCGACTAAACTTCACTCGTGCATTGAAGGGAGAGTCACGAGGTTCCATGCGTTGAAAACAGAATGGGGAATCCCGAGATACATGACGTTGAGAACTTTCAACAACCCGTCAAATGGGTACCTTGTGGACGACTCTTGTGTCTTCGGAGTGGAGGTTTTCGTCATCAAGAGTTCGAGAGTTGGCGAACGTTTGACGCTAAAAGAGAATCTGTCGTATACTTATGAATGGAAGATACAGAGGCTTTCAGGCTCGGGGGATGAACTTCTCGTCTGATACATTCACCATTGGACGCCATAAATGGTAGCTCTCCTACGCAAACTTCCTCTCATTATCACCTTCTGCTGTCGCTGACATATAAATCTCCCCTATACATTGTTAGTGATCGTTCTTTTCTTCAGGTATGTCTGGTTATGGCCCAGGGGTAATTATGCCAACAGGGGTCAAAACCTATCGCTGGAACTCGTTTTAGAGAATGCGAAAGAATTGGCTTCTGGTCAGAGAGTGAGCGCGAGCTGCATCCTTCGGTTCAAAGACCGAAACAACGTCGTACGCCTTCAGTCGGAAGGTAAGTGTTTGTTCTGACAAGTGAATGGACGCTATACATCGGGGCCATTATAAATAGTAGCGAACGCAGAATATCCAGAGTAATTCCAATTTCATAAGATGAGCTTCTTTCTCACCACAGTATGCCGTTAAATAAACTGCACTGGTTGAATAAGTACCGAGTTTGATTTGTTCACGTAATCGATATGGTTTGGAACTGCGGGAATACTTGATATTTCCCAACTATAATATTCTGCTCTCTAGCTTCATCTTTGCTACTTTGCAGCTCGTGTTTTATGGTTAGATAGCAACTCCTGGAGTGGGCAATAGCGGTCTGCCATGCCCCTGAGAACGGTCCAGGAACGCCTGACAGAAGATTCATTCATCCTTGAGGCCGAAGTCAAAGTGCTTGGCACAACAAGCGTATTGCCATGACAGTAATGTTTGTACTGGATATGTTCATAAACAATCACTTACAGTTCTTTCCTCCTGATAATGATCCGTGGACTGGATGTGTTCATGCAATAAAGTCTCCGCTGGCTTCTCTGCCACTGGTCAGATTCTCCAAGAAATTACTCAATAATCAAGTTGATCATCCGAATGTGTTGCGACATTTAGCATTTTCAACATGAGTCTCCTAAAAGCATGCGTCGTTAACAACTCCGATTAATTTGCATCGTAAGATATCATCCGTGACATTCATAGATTAACTCCCTCAAGCTATTGTCCTTTTTGACATGTCCCATATCGAGTCTCGCGATTTTATCATTTGGTATGCGACCAAGTACTTTCACATAAACTCACTAATCAAGACATCTTAATGACGGATATAAAAATCAATTTATAGAGATGTTTTCTGATGTAACAACAAGATTTGTAATCGTAATATATCATTTGTGACATCCACATATTAACTCACTCGAGCTATCGTCCATTTTGGCACGTCCCATATTGAGTCTCACGATCAACCAAGTACTAAAGTCACCTATCATGATAATGCTCTAGGTTGAGCATGCTTAATTTTGAAATTTGCTTGCAAAGCTTGCCATTACATCAAAAAACGTCTATACAAATTGATTTCAATTTTTACATATCAATATATATCTATATATACACACACATACAATGGATATCTTTTTATTCAATGCAAGTTCATTCTTAGTCCTTTTGCCATCCTAGAAAACACCAAGGAGTTGCTCCCTATCCAAGCTCTCACTCCCTAGTGATCTCTCCCCCTCCTCTAAGGATAGGATCATTACAAGCCCACTAGCTTCCACATGATCCATCTCTAAATCACACATCTACTAAATGGGAATTTAACACGTGAATTAACTTACTGGAGTATTGTCCGCTTTAGCCCGTCTCTTACTGAGCGTTCCAGCTTTGTCTTTAGGTGAACAAACAAGTACTTTCCTAAGTGGTCACCTATCTTGATAATGCTCTAGCCTAAGCTTTGCTTACCTTTAGGATTCCAAAAGTTTCTTACAACAAAAGGCGCCATGAGTTAATTTCAATTTTCACACCTTCATGCTAGGGTGATCACTGCCCGGTCTCGTTGGATCATATCGATAGAGGGAAAAAAAAAGTACATATACCTTCCGCCATTCCAAGCACAGGCTGCACATGAGTACTTAATGCTGATGAAACAAATTACCCTTCAGCTGCTCGATAATCCTAAACCTCACCCGACGTTTAGAGGCATCTCTTTTGATTTGTCACAAATGCTACATGAAAGCTTGCACATTGCCTTTACCATCCTATAATGGTCAACTCATAAAAAATGCCTGGGTATCTTCTTGGAACCAATATGACCCCACGCAACCTTCTTTAGGTTCAAAAGGCTGCATTGAAAAATAATTTATTATCCTAGGGCTGAGCAAACCGGACCGACCAAACCGAGAATTGTCCGGACTGGCCTGATTTGGTCCAATTCCCCGAAGTGTCGGTCTAATCTCCGATTCCCAAAAGTGGAACCGGTGTCCAAGTGGTTTGGTTTCTGGTTCCTAGGAGGGCCGAATCAGACTAGACCGATTAAATTTTTCATGAATTTTTTAAATTTTACTAAAGATAAGTATATAAAAAAGTAAAAAGAACCCAATTTAGAATTCCAAAATTCTAATACTTGCCCATCTTTACCAAAAGAAAACAAAAAAAAAAGTAAAGAAACTTATCTTTTTTGTCAGAATTTTCTCGATCTCATTGGATTGTCAGAAACTTGCCCAGACCAACAGATCTGGTTCGGTCAAGCCTCAGGACCAATTGGTCCGGTTCTCGATTCTAGAGACTAGGAAACTGATCCCATCGATCCGTTTTCCGGTTCCGGGATCGAAACGGATTGCCCAAGGAATTGATCACACCTAGATTATACTCATATAATGTAATAATGCCTAAAAAAACAATAGCACAAGGACTATCGAAAGCAGAGTAATCACTACTAGAACTAAATACAAAAACAATCGAATCGACTAAACAAACCTTGAAGTAGGAGAGGACATCACAGCTAAAGCAAATTGAGATAGCAAAGGCATAAACTTGAAAATTACATAGCAGCTTCTAACAACCAGAATCAAATCTAAAATCAAAGAGCTATTCAGAAATCACCATATCGATTTGCAAAAATCAGCATATCTTGTGAAAATCTAGTGCAATTGATCTAATGAATCATATAAGATGTGAATACAGATTATTGATAAAAAAAACAATAGTTCAACAGATTAATTTGGGTCTCACATAAAAAAAGAAATCAGCATCCATCAAAAGAACCTCCAACAAAAGTCCGGATTCATGTGAATTGAAAAAGTATCTCAATGTCATTCATTATACAACCAGCTTTATAGCTACAGTAAAACTCGATTGTATGCTGCAACCATCCAGCTTTTAATACTTCTACACCGACAAGAACACCCAGCCAATAAATTGTCTTAATGATTACAAAAAATAATTTCAACTCTGCAAAATTCACATCTTTAGACAATTGAAGATGAGACAAAAGCATGCAGCATCGATCACAGATCACGCTTTGTCTTTACGTTCAACTCAAAGTAAAAACACATCCCCCCAGAGAGTAAAAACCAATGCCACAACGAGAATCCAATCCTTCACTCCGATCACCAAACCAAGATAAACGTCATTCTTCGAGACCTCCAACCATGGTGACGAAGACGACGTCACTGTCGGTCTTGCAGATGCAGCACCAACGATCATCGCAGATGAAGCGGAGGCGGGCGACACAGGTGGCGCAGACCTCGCGGTGGCCGCAGGCACCGTAGGCCACCCACTCCAGCGTCTCGGCGCACACGGCACAGGAATCGTCCATCTCCCGGTGGAACGGCGGTCCAAGGGGAAGGAGGCGGGAGGGAGGGGTGCCCTAAGGTTTTCAGAGTCGACGAAATCACGGAGAGGAGGACTCTGTACGTAGAATCACACGGAGAAGAAGACTAGAGGAGGAGAGATTTGGATGATGAATCGTTTTTATGGCAGGATTGAACCTCAAATTTCGGGCTTTTTCCAGACGAACTCAGATTGGTGATGGGAGTTGGAGAAGCGAAAGGATTTCTTCTTCCGTTTTAAAAGTACCAAGAATTTCGATCTCGAATTTCGTATTTCCATTTTCTTCTTCTTTTTATTTTATATTTCCTGCTTCAAGAGAAGTTTCCATTATTATTATTATTATTATTATTATTATTATTATTATTATTATTATTATTATTTCCAATAAAATTGGGATCCACTCTTGCATATCACGGCAAGAAGAAAAGGGTTGACTGCTTCTTATTTAGGTTGGACCGACGAAAAACTTTAGTGGAAAATAAAACTTGCATGGAAAATAAGAAGGGCGAATTCAATAGTATAGTCAATAGAAAATGGGAGGAAAAAGCAAGGCAAGCAGCTTAAAATTACTTTTTTCTCCTCCTACTCCCTTGATTAAATTTAAGGGCAGTCTAGACGAACAACCGTCCTTGAACTTTACTCATAAATACTTAATTTTTTATTAAATATACATTTATCAAAAGTCACAAGTTGAAACCGAAAGTTTTTATCCTTCTATGTTTCTCTAGCTAGGCAAGAATAAAAAAAATCTTAAACCTAAGTGTGTTTATCTGGGGTTTTATACGTCTGTCTGAGGTTTCGTGCTAATCTTGACATCTCTTAGATATTGAGTACCTGAAGCAACAAACCAAGAATCTCTCATGTGTTTTACAAGCCCGAAACCTAAAGTTGTTAAAAATATATTATTACTATTATATAAATATATTATTGTGATCCCACATTTATTTGTTTCTCGATTTAATTTGTTAACGGATATTACCACAATATCGTGATAATTACTAGATACCCTAATTATATATAGGGGTCTTCTAAACCAAATCCTCAAGGCTTAAGATTGTGTGACACACCATCTGTTTCTAGAAGGCAATTGGTTAGAGATTTCCGCTCTCTGAACGTTCATAACTTCTAGAGTCACAAGTTCTTCATCGGATTTCATCAATGGCTGAAGGTAAGTAAAGATTTCTTCACGTTTCTGCATACGGTCTCGATTAACAATGAATTTGCTCGTTCATGGATAATCGAGACATATAGATCTTTGTCTATATTTATTCTAATAGTTTCGTCATTTTATGTTTGGCTAGACGGGCAAGAGTCCAAGAATCTAGTGACTTAGTAAGAATAGGAAAAGACAAAGAATTTAGATAGATTTAAATCGTTGATGGAACAATTTCAGAATGAAGCAACCTAGAAAAGGCAAAGTGAACAAAGCAACTGCATCTTGGAAGCGAAGAACAAAAGCTGCCATTATAAATAATCTTCATAGATTACCTCTGCAACCATCCTTCAATCAACACTCGGGAACTTTGGATAGAGCTGATAATCTCCAACTTGGAAAATGACACCTTCCGAGAAATGCAGAGAAGACGACCTCGGTACGTCCCCTCAAATATAACCCCATCTATGTCATGTGTTGCATGAGTTGCTTCCTTATTTGTGGTAAAAAAAATGTCCGTGTACATAGAAATTTTCGGTTGCTACGCGAACAACTTGAGAGTCTCGGACAGAGTTCGCCCTCCGGATTGAAGTAACTACTAGAACTTGTTGGTTCATTGGTTTCTTCTGGTTTCGGTTTACGCAGTCATAGCAACGGAGTTTACAGATGTTGTACCGGCGCATTATGTGCTCAAGATCAAGCCGTTCTCTTTGTTAGTGAAGAACAACATGCAGAAGCATGAATCGAGTGAGTTCGAAGCAGGAGGCCATCAATGGTTCATCTCTCTTCTCTCTAGTCTCCACCTTAAAATCTCACATTCAGAGGCATAGAAGAACGACATCACTGGTGAATTAATTTTTGAAGAGATCGTTCCTTACACGAACTCCTTTGGTAAATGCTCTAAATTTGGACCTTCCTTCCAGAAGATGTTAATAATAATATACTTCACCATCAGTAAATTTCTGTTGCTGCACAGAGATCTGATGTTTGAATCCTTCGTAGTTTTAGAAATTCATACAGAATAGTCTTTTTTGTGATGAAGAGCTCGTTGCAAGCAATCAGAAGCTGTAGCACCTCACAAATTCTATAAATAATCACTGTCTTCACAACTGGAAACATTTTGTGTATATTCTATGCTCAAATTGTCAGGAGCATCTTGATTCTGCAGGAAACTGATCCTCTATCCCAATGGAGATAAGAGCCGAAACGGAAAAGATCACATCTCCATATATCTGGCCGTTTCTGGGAAGATTTCTATCCAACTTGGTGATGCGATTCACACGGTCATCAGGTTCTCTTTGTATGATCAAGTCTGCAATAGATATTTAACAAAACAAGGTAAAAGCTCAGTAATGACAGCAGAAAGCCAAATATTGTAACCTTCTAAACACTAATATTGAATCTACCAAACTTCTGCTTGTGAATTAAAGGGAGAGTCATGAAGTTTCACGCGTTGAAAACCGAATGGGGAGTTCCGAAATACATGCGACTGGAAACTTTCAAGAATCCATCACACGGGTACCTTGTGGACGACACTTGTGTCTTCGGAGTGGAGGTGTTAGTCATTAAGAGCTCGCGAGTTGGTGAATGTTTGACGCCAATGAGCGTGGTGTCGTGTCCTCATGAATGGAAGATAGCGAGGCTGTCAAGCTTGGAAAATGAATCTTCCTCTGATGTGTTCACTGTTGGAGACCACAAATGGTAGCTTCTATTTACAAACTTCTTCCTTTCAATGATAACTCTTGCTTTTGCGGATGTATAATTTTTTCCCTTCTGTTGCGACTAATATCATGTTCTTCCCCAGGAAAGTGTCGCCATACCCGAGGGCTAATTCGGCTAAAAGGGGCCAAAGCCTTTCGGCGTTTCTCGTGTTAGCTGATGCATCCCAGCTGTCTTCTGATCAGAAAGTCAACACGAGATTCACCTTTCGGTTAAAAAGCCAAACCGAGATCGAATACTGTCATGCGCTAAGTAAGTGTTTGTTCTCATGAGTGAGACGAGCGCTCCACTTCGAGGCCGCTGTCAATAGTAGTGAAAAACAGAAAGTCTGGAGCGATTCACAATTTCAATCGCACCACGAGCTTTCCTCTTGCCACAGTACACCGCTAAACAAATCACACCCATTGTTAAGTAGCGAGTTCGGTTTATGTTCACGTAGTCCATATAATTGGAAACCGCTAAAATCTCTCAATGTTTCCAAATAGTAATTTTCTACACTCTTTCCTGTTGTCTTTGCTACTTTGCAGCTTGCACTGTATGGCTGAGTAGCTCCTCCCCGAACTGGGGTTGGCCTGCTTTCATGCTGCTGACAACGGTTAAGGAACGCCTGGCAGACGATCCGTGTCTCCTTGAGGTCGAAGTCACGGTGCTCGGCACAGTTAGCAAATTGCCATGACGGCAAAAATATGTACCGGATGTGTTCATAAACAGATGATCACCGGCAGTTCTTTCCTCATGACAATAATATATTGATCAAATGTGTTCATGCCGTAAATTCTCAGCTAACGCCTCTGCCTCTGGTCGTATTTTGGTGGACATTACACATTAATCATGTCAGTAGTCATGTCAGTAGTCCTCATTTAACAAGTTGCAACAATGCATTTTCGACCTGACTCCCCATATGGCAGAGTTGAAGGTGCAAATTGTTAATAACTCAATTCATTTGCAACGTTAGAAATCATCAGCATATCAAAGAACACAAGGATTAATGTGGCTAAATGTTCACTTGTACTCCAAATCAAATCATGCCCGACCAAAACAAACCCTCTAAGATATTGGGGTATGGTCCACTCACCCATCACCAGGAAGGCACGATGGTCTACAGGCGGGGATGCTCGAAAAAGTTAGAATTCCTAATTCAACAAAATTTCCTAATTCGATGGTCTTTTAGTTTGGAGTAGGTTTCCTTAAAAAGAGTTTCCTAATTTAATTAAATCTTGCTCTTGCCTATAATAATTTTCTTTCTCTTAAAATCAAATGATATAATAGAAAGGTGTAAGGCGTTGATTATAGTGGAATAATCTGCTAGAATAATCAACTGGACAAAGGCCTAGCTTAAGGGTGAATTGGAATGAAAATACTATGTCTTGATTTCTCTTTTTCACTTTAATCGTGATTATGCGCCGAATCCTAACATAAAATGAGTCAATGAGACTCATTATTTAGTGAAATAGCAAGTATTCAAGAGATAAAATGGTCGACTTCTGAAAAAATTCACTGATCATAAACTGTAATACGAGGAGTTTTTATGAACCCAACAAGCGTGTGTTTGTCCAAGGTTTCGCGCGAATCTCGACATTTCTGAAATGTTATAACTATCTAAAGGGTAAAGTCAAGAATCTCTCGTACGTTAAAAGTTACAAGTTGAAGCTTAGAGTTTCGTCATTCTATGTGTGGCTAGCCGGGCAAGAATCCAAGAATCTAGTAAGTTGGTAAAAATGGGAAAAGGCAAAGAATTTAGATAGATTCAAACCGTTGATGGTAACAATTTCAGAATGAAGCAACCTGCAAAAAGCAAAGAGAACGAAGCAACTGCATCTTGTAAGCGAAGAACAAAAGCTGCCATTATAAAATAATCTTCATACATCACCTCTGCAACCATCATTCAATCAACGCTCGGAAAACTTCGGACAGAGTTGATAATCTCCAACTTTGATAATGACATCTTTCGAGATATGCAGAGAAGCAGAGGCCGGTACGTCCCCTCTAATATAACCCCATCTATTTCTCTCTTATTTGTGGTAAAAATTAATGGCGGTGTACATAGATTTTTTTCAATTGATACTTGAATAACTTGGAGTCTCGGAATTACTGCGCACTCGAGATTGAAGTAACTATCATAGCTTGTCGGTTGATTGGTTTCTTCTGGTTTCGGCTGATGCAGTCACGATGGTGGAGCTTAGAGATGTTGCACCGGCACATTTCGTGCTTCAGATCAGTTCATTCTCTTTGTTCGCGAAGAACAGCATGGAGAAGTATGAATCGAGGGAGTTCGAAGCAGGAGGACATAAATGGTTTATCTCTCTCCTCTCCAGTCTCCAACTCACTCTCCAACGTTCAGAGGCATAAAAAGGACCACATACAGTGATTAGACGTCGCTGGCCAAAAACATCAGTGGACTAACTCTTGATGAGATTGTTGATTATATGGAATCCTATAACTATGCTCCAAATTTCTGGCCTTTCTTTCGAAGGATAATTTAAATACTTTGCAGGAATTAATTTTGTTTTTTCTTATGAATCTCAATATTTTTTAGATATTATAAGTAACTAAAGGGTAAAGTCAAGAATCTCTCGATAGTTAAAAATCATAAGTTGAAATCTAAAGTTTCGTCATTCTATGTTTGGCTAGCCAGGCAAGAATCCAAGAACCTAGTGAGTTTGTAAAAATGGGAAAAGCAAAGAATTTAGGTAGAGTCAAACCGATGATGGTAACCATTTCAGAATGAAGCAACCTGCAAAAGGCAAAGAGAACAAAACAACTGCATCTTGGAAGCGAAGAACAAAAGCTGCCATTATAAATAATCTTCATACATCACCTCTGCAACCATCATTCAATCAACGCTCGGAAAACTTCGGACAGAGTTGACAATCTCCAACTGTGACAATGACATCTTTCGAGATATGCAGAGAAGCCGAAGTCGGTACGTCCCCTCTAATATAACCCCATCTATTTCTCTCTTGTTTGTGGTAAAAATGAATGGCGGTGTACATAGATTTTTCCAATTGATACATGAATAACTTGGAGTCTCGGATGTACTTCGCACTCGAGATTGAAGTAACTATCACAACTTGTCGGTTGATTGGTTTCTTCTGGTTTCGGCTAATGCAGTCACGATGATGGAGCTTAGAGATGTTGCACCGGCACATTTCGTGCTTCAGATCAGTTCCTTCTCTTTGTTCGCGAAGAATAGCATGGAGAAGTATGAATCGAGGGAGTTCGAAGCGGGGGGACATAAATGGTTTATCTCTCTCCTCTCCAGTCTCCAACTCACTCTCCAACGTTCAGAGGCTTAAAAGAACCACATACAGTGGTTTGACGTCGCTGGCCAAAAACATCAGTGAACTAACTCTTGATGAGATTTTTTATTATATGGAATCCTATAGCTATGCTCCAAATTTCTGGCCTTTCTTTCGAAGGATAATTTAAATACTTTGCGGGAATTAATTTTGTTATTTCTTAAGAGTCTGATGTTTGGACCTTCTGTGGTTTTGTGAATGGATCAGAAAAAGGTAACCTCTTCCAAGATAAAAGTGATTGTTGGGAAAATAATTGTTGCTTCAGTAATCAGAAGTTGTAGCACTTCCCAAATACTAAGAATGATTATTGTCAACTCATGATTGCAAACTTTCAATCTCCATGCCGCGCTCAAATTCACAGGAGCACCTTGATTCTGCAGGAAACTGATCCTCTATCCCAATGGAGACAAGAGCCGAGACGGACAAGACCACATCTCCCTATACCTGGCGGCTTCTGGGACGAGTTCTTTCCAATCCGGGGGGCAGATTCACGCGGCCGTGAGGTTCTCTTTGTATGATCAGATCTGCGATAGATATTTCATCAAACAAGGTAAGAAATCTCCATAATGACAGCAAAGAAGCAAGATACTATCGCTTTCTTAACATTAATACGGAACCGACTAAACTTCACTCGTGCATTGAAGGGAGAGTCACGAGGTTCCATGCGTTGAAAACAGAATGGGGAATCCCGAGATACATGACGTTGAGAACTTTCAACAATCCGTCAAATGGTTACCTTGTGGACGACTCTTGTGTCTTCGGAGTGGAGGTTTTCGTCATCAAGAGTTCGGGAGTTGGCGAACGTTTGACGCTAAAAGAGAATCCGTCGTATACTCATGAATGGAAGATACAGAGTTTCTCGGGCTTTGGGGATGGATATCTCGTGTCTGATATATTCAACATTGGAGACCTTGAATGGTAGCTCTCCTACGCAAACTTCCTCTCATTATCTGCCTTTGCTGACATATAAGTTTCCCCTATACATTGTTACTGATCGTTCTTTTTTTTTAGGCTCGTCTATGTATGGCCCAGGGGTGATTCTGCTAACAGGGGGGAAGTCTTTTTATGGAATGCGGGAAAATTGGCTTCTGGTCAGAGAGTGAGCGCGAGCTGCATCCTTCGGTTAAAAGACCGAAACAACGTCGTACGCCTTCAGTCGGAAGGTAAGTGTTTGTTCTGACAAGTGGATGGACGCTATACATCACGGCCATTATAAATAGTAGCGAATGCAGAAAGTCCGGAGTAATTCCAATTTCATAAGATGAGCTTCTTTCTCACCACAGTATGCCCCGTTAAATAAATTGCACCTGTTAATAAGTACCAAGTTCGATTTGTTCACGTAGTCGGCATGGTTTGAAACTGTTGGAATACTTGATATTTCAGAACTGTAATTTTCTGCTCTCTTGTTTTGTCTTTGCTACTTCGCAGCTCGTGTTTTATGGTTCGATAGCAACTTCACGTGGAGGCCCTGGCCGTCTATCATGCCCCTGAAAACGGTCCAGGAACGCCTGACAGAAGATTCATGCGTCTTTGAGGCCGAAGTCAAAGTGCTTGGCACAACAAGCCTATTGCCATGACAGCAATGTTTGTACTGGATATGTTCATAAACAATAACTTACAGTTCTTTCCTCATGACAATGATCCGTGGATTAAATGTGTTCGTGCGATAAAGTCTCCGCAAGCTTCTCTGCCACTGGTCAGATTCTCCAAGAAAGTACTCAATTTTCATGTTGATCATCCGAATGTATTGCGACATTTAGCATTTTCAACACGAGTCTCCCAAAAGCATATGTCGTTAACAACTCCGATTAATTCGCATCGTAAGATATCATCCGTGACCTCCATAGATTAACTCATTCGAGCTATTGTCCATTTTGACATGTTCCGTTATCGAGTCTCACGACTTTATCATTTGGTATGCAGCCGAGTACTTTCACAGAAACTCACCAATCAAGATATCTTATGAAGGAAATTGAAATCAATTTAGAGAGATGTCTTTTGATGTAACGACAAGATTTGCAATCGTGATATATCATCCATGACATCCACATATTAACTCACTCGAGCTATTGTCCATTTTGACACATCCCATATCGAGTCTCACAATCAACCAAGTACTTTCCCAAAAAGTCACCCATCATGATAATGCTCTTGGTTAAGCATGCTTAACTTTGAAATTTGCTTACAAAGCTTGCCATTACATCAAAAAATATCTATATAAATGGATTTCAATTTTCACATGTATATATATATATATCCAAGAATCGCTATTTTTTTATTCAATGCAAGTTCATTTGTAGCCCTTAAAACAGCTAGTTCATTCTTTTTATTATATTGCCATCCTAGAAAACAGCCAGGAGCTGCTCTTGGACAAAGCTCTCACCCCCTAGTGATTTCTCCCCCTCCTCTATGGATTGGATCATTACTAGCCCACTAGCTTCCACATGACTCGTCTTCGAATCACACATCTACTAGAGGGGATTTTGACACACGTGAATTAATTTACTGGAGTATTGTCCGCTCTTGCCCGTCTCTTATTGAGCTTCGCAACTTTGTTTTTTGGTGCACAAACAAGTACTTTCCTAAGTGGTCGCCTATCCTGATAATGCTCTAGCCTAAACTTTACTTACCTTTAGGATTCCAAAAGTTTCTTACAACATAAGGCGCGACGAGTTAATTTCAATTTTCACACCCTCATACCCTCATGCCAGGTGATCACTCCGTGCTCTCGTTGGATTAGATTGATAGAGAGAAAAAAAAAAGTACATATACCTTCCGCCCTTCCAAGCACAGGCTGCATATGATTACTTTATGCTGATGAAACAAATGACCCTCAGCTGCTTGATAATCCTAAACCTCTCCCGACGTTAAGAGGCATCGTTGGTTTTCTCCTCTGATTTGTCACAAATGCTACATGAAAGCTTCCACATTTCCTTTACCATCCTATTATGGTCAACATCATCAAAAAATGCCTGGGTATCTTCATGGAACCGATATGACCCAACACGACCTTCTTTAGGTTCAGAAGGCAGCACCGAAAGATCATTGATTATCCTTGTATAATGTCCTAATGCCTGAGAAAAGCAATAGCATAAGGACTATTCAAAGCAGAGTACTCACTGCTAGAACTAAATACAAAAATAATCGAACCGACTGACAAAATCTGAACTAGGAAGAGGACATCGCTGCTAAAGCAAACTGAGATAGCAAAGGCATAAATTTAGAAAATTATATAGCAGCTTCTAACAAGCAGAATCAAAACTAAAATCAAAGACCTATTCAGAAAACACCATATTGAATTGCAAAAATCTGCGTATCTTGTGAAATCAATTGATCTAATGAATCATATAAGATGTGAATACAGATTATTGATAAAAAATAATATTAATACAGATTATAAGATGTGAACAGACCTCCCGGTGGCCGCAGGAGCCGTAGGCCACCCACTCCAGCGTCTCGGCGCACAAGGCACAGGAATCGTCCATCTCCCGACGGAACGGCGGTCCAAAGGGAAGGAGGCGGGAGGGAGCAGTGCCCTAGGGTTTTCAGAGTCGACGAGATCACGGAGAGGAGGACTCTGTACGTAGAATCGCGCGGAGAAGAAGACGAGAGGAGGAGAGATTTGGATGATGAAGCGTTTTTACGGCAGGATTGAAGCTCAAAGTTTCGAGCTTTTCCAGACGAACTCGGATTGGTAATGGGGAGATTGGGGAAGCGAAAAGATTTCTTCTTCCGTTTTGGAAGTAGCAAGAATTTCGATCTCGGATTTCGTATTTTCATTTTCATCCTTTTTTTTTTTACTTTTATATTTCCTGCTTCAAGAGCAGTTTCTTTTATTGTTATTATTATTATTTTTCACAATAAACTTGGGTCCACTCTTGCAAATCACGACAAGAAGAAAAGGGTTGACTGCTCCTTATTTAGGTTTGGACCCACGAAAAAACTTTATTGCAAAGAAAAATTGCATGGAAAAAAAGAAGGTGGATTTTAATAGTATTATTAACACAAAATGGGAGGAAAAAGCAGGGCAAACAGTTTAAAATTACTTTTTCTCCTCCTCTGATTAAATTTAAGGACCGTCTTCTCGACGGACACTCATTGTCGCAACCTCCCCGAAGGTGCACCACCTAGGATTAGACTAATGGATTGATAAACCTAATTTAGCTCAAGTTTTCCCAAGCTCATATCAATTCGCGGCTTAGGTTTCACTCTTTAAACATGCAAAATCAATTTCAGAAGAAGTCGCCACTAATCTATTCATGGTGGGTCGATTAGAAACCCATGTAAAATACTTTACCCCTACGAACCAGAGATTTTAAATTTAGGGACTTGAGAACCTATTTCTTATATTTCAAAAATAATTTGCAGGCAGCTTGAATTGATTTTTTTATTTCATTCCCTAACATGCACGATGATCACGCGGGTGCGCAAATAATTATTTAAAAGCTCAAAGAAATATAACAATAAGCAAAGCAATAAACAAAGATGAAGTAAATCAACAAAAAGATCTTTTTTTTTATGTATATGTAATGCATGTAATGGAAAATTAATCCTATATGCAACTATCTTAATGCAACCATAAATACAATTTTTATGAGTTATTAAATGAGTCTAATTATCTATAGTTAAATAACATCCAATCTAAATTAAGAACTAAATTATGTTAATCTCTAATTCAAATCAAATCTTATCTTAATTACGGATAATAGAATACGAAAACTAAACTAATATGCAAATGCATGAAAGTCTAAACCTAATGACATGACCTAACATGGCTTATAACGTGCAACTCTTAAATTAACTTGCGCTAAATGACATGCTATTTAACTAAACGAATTAAATGACATGAAAAAAGGTATTTTAAAGCATTTTTTATTTATTTAATGAAATTCGGAGTTAATTAAACTAATTAAAATATGAAAACCTAAATGTAATGTTCTACCATCTATGAATTTTCATGCAATTCCTAAGTGACATGAGATTTAGTATGCTTAATCTAAATGTTATGCAATGACTAATGATGCAAACTAATAAGAAAAGATTCATGTCATGACATGCATACGAGTTTTTTATTTTCATTGAACTTGAAATAAAACGTGAAAACCTAATTTAAATATGCAGCAATCTAATCATGCTATGCAATACTACCTAAAATGCAATTTAATCTAAACATGATACTATCTAATGTGAATCTAACCTAGTATATTATGCGATTCTAAGTTAAATAATTAAAAGTGACAAGTGACTCAACTAAACTATTCTAAATCATGCAATTATCTAAATGACATGCGAATGACATTTTTTTTATATTTTTCTATTTATTAACAAAAATTCGAAATTAAATAAATATCTAAATTAAACCTGCTACTCACTTAATGCAAGAACATTTAAAGCTAAATGATCTAATATGAATATGAATTCTAACTTAATATGACACGCATTGATCCTAGACTTCTATATGATTTATTCTAACATGATGTGAAGCTTTTACAACCTAAACATGCAATTTCTAGATGTCGTAATAATGACGTGGCATGAGATTTATTCACCTGATCTCTATATGACATGCAATTTCTAACGTGCAAATTATATGACATGTGCATGACATAACCTATACTATATGCATATGATCCTTATTTTTATTTTAAAAAAAAATCGAAATAGGCTAAATATCCTAATGTTGGCATGCACATGAAGAAGCTAATTTACTCTAAGATTATGTTTTTATGTTTTTTTTATAAAATTCGGAATTAAAAGATGACCTAAATAAACTATTAAGCTAAAGAAACAAATCTAATCTAATCCTAAGGAAAGATTGCGATATCCGAAAAAATAATCCGTCGTCTCGCGGTTTAAATTAACGGATATCGCAAATCTTGAAAGGATATTTACCCGGCTTGCAAAAGAAATATAAAATAACCAAAAAAATGATCCTCCATCTCACGGATCAAATTTGGGATCATATTAGAATTTAAACAATTAATTTCTAAAGGGTAATGCCTAAAAAAAGAATTCACATTAGTCCGAATGAAAAAAATAACATCGAAATCTTAATTGGATTAAGGAATTATCTGATTTGAATTGATGATTTCTAAATCGGAACAAACGACGAGGTTCACAAACGGCGGCTATGGTGCCCAAGGAAGGGCCAAGGCATATCATGGAAATGTATACCGTGTCAAAACTATCGCAAGCCGATAGATTTTGACTAAAATTATAGGTCAAACTACTTTCCCATGATCCCTGCAGTGGTGGATTATTATTGATCTGAAGCGCGATGCATTACAGACTCGCTCCAAGTAAGGATCAAGCTGGCCACCGCCGTATTAACACAAACAATCGTAAACCACATTCCCCCAGAGAGCAAAAACCAATGCCACGACGAGAATCCAATCCTTCACTCCGATCCCCAAACCAAGATAAACGTCATTCTTCGAGACCCCCAACCTTGGTGACGAAGACAACGTCACTGTCGGTCTTGCAGATGCAGCACCGACGATCGTCGCAGATGAAGCGGAGGCGGGCGACGCAGGTGGAGCAGACCTCGCGGTGGCCGCAGGCGCCGTAGGCCACCCACTCCAGCGTCTCGGCGCACACGGCACAGGAATCGTCCATCTCCCGGCGGAACGACGGTCCAAGGGGAAGGAGGCGGGAGGGAGCGGTTGCGCTAGGGTTTTCAGAGACGACGAGATCACGGAGAGGACTCTGTATGTAGAATCGCGCGGGGAAGAAGACGAGAGGAGGAGATTTGGAAGATGAAGCGTTTTTATGGCAGGATTGAACCTCAAAGTTTCGAGCTTTTCCCAGACGAACTCGGATTGGTGATGGGGAGTTCGGGGAAGCGAAATGATTTCTTCTTCCGTTTTGGAAGTAGCAACAATTTCGATCTCGAATTTCGTATTTCCATTTTCTTTTTTTTCTTTTTTCTTTTTTATATTTCCTGCTTCAAGAGAAGTTTCTTTTATTATTAATATTTTTATTATTATTATTGTTATTACCAATGAACTTGGGTCCACTCTTGCAGATCACGGCAAGAAGGAAAAGGTTGACTGCTCCTTATTTAGGTCAGACCGACGAAAAAACTTTAGTGAAAAAAAATTTGCACGGAAAATAAGAAGGGCGAGCCTCCTCCTCCTCCCTTGACTAAATTTGATGTCCGTATCAGCGAACACTCGTCCTTGTGAATTGATAATATTACTTTTATAATTTTTTGAGGTGTTCATACTCTCCCTTTTTTTTTAGATAACTCATCCGTCAAGATATATTCTCACTTAATTTTGGCGACTGAGATTGAATATGACTGTCGTGTATTTTCTCTACTAAACCTTAGGATATTCTCATATGAGAACATTGAACTTTACTCATAAATACTTAACTTTTATATATAAATATATTTATCGAAAGTCACAAGCTGAAATTTAAAGTTTCATCATTCTAAGTTTCTCTAGCCAGGCAAGAATCGAGAAATCTTGGACCTGAGTGTGTCTGTCCAAGGTTTCGTGCGAATCTCGACATTTCTTAAATATTATAACTATCTAAAGAGTAAAGTCAAGAATCTCTCGTACGTTAAAAGTTACAAGTTGAAACCTAGAGTTTCGTCATTCTATGTGTGGCTAGCCCGGCAAGAATCCAAGAATTTAGTAAGTTGGTAAAAATGGGAAAAGGCAAAGAATTTACATAGATTCAAACCGTTGATGACGACATTTCAGAATGAAGCAACCAGCAAAAAGCAAAGAGAACGAAGCAACTGCATCTTGGAAGCGAAGAACAAAAGCTGCCATTATAAATAATCTTCATAGATCACCTCCGCAACCATCATTCCATCAATGCTCGGAAAACTTCGGACAGAGTTGACAATCTCCAACTTTGACAATGACATCTTTCGAGATATGCAGAGAAGCCGAAGTCGGTACGTCCCCTCTAATATAACCCCATCTATTTCTCTCTTGTTTGTGGTAAAAATGAATGGCGGTGTACATAGATTTTTCCAATTGATACATGAATAACTTGGAGTCTCGGATGTACTTCGCACTCGAGATTGAAGTAACTATCACAACTTGTCGGTTGATTGGTTTCTTCTGGTTTCGGCTAATGCAGTCACGATGATGGAGCTTAGAGATGTTGCACCGGCACATTTTGTGCTTCAGATCAGTTCCTTCTCTTTGTTCGCGAAGAACAGCATGGAGAAGTATGAATCGAGGGAGTTCGAAGCGGGAGGACATAAATGGTTTATCTCTCTCCTCTCCAGTCTCCAACTCACTCTCCAACGTTCAGAGGCTTAAAAGAACCACATACAGTGGTTTGACGTCGCTGGCCAAAAACATCAGTGGACTAACTATTGATGAGATTGTTGATTATATGGAATCCTATAGCTATGCTCCAAATTTCTGGCCTTTCTTTCGGAGGATGATTTAAATACTTTGCGGGAATTAATTTCTGTTATTACTTAAGAGTCTGATGTTTGGACCTTCTGTAGTTTGTGAATGGATCCGAAAAAGGTAACCTCTTCCAAGACGAACGTGATTGTTGGGAAAATAATTGGTGCTTCAGTAATCAGAAGTTGTAGCACTTCGCAAGTACTAAGAATGATTATTGTCAACTCATGACTGCAAACTTTTAATCTCCATGCCGCGCTCAAATTCACAGGAGCACCTTGATTCTGCAGGAAACTGATCCTCCATCCCAATGGAGACAAGAGCCGAGACGGACAAGATCACATCTCCGTATACCTGGCGGCTTCTGGGACGAGTTCTTTCCAAACCGGTGGGCAGATTCACGCGGCCGTGAGGTTCTCTTTGTATGATCAAATCTGCGATAGATATTTCATCAAACAAGGTAAGAAATCTGCATAATGACAGCAAAAAGCAAGATACTGTCGCTTTCTTAACACTAATACGGAACCGACTTAACTTCACTCGTGCATTGAAGGGAGAGTCACGAGGTTCCATGCGATGAAAACAGAATGGGGAATCCCAAGATACATGCCGTTGAGAACTTTCAACAACCCGTCGAATGGATACCTTGTGGACGACTCTTGTGTCTTCGGAGTGGAGGTTTTCGTCATCAAGAGTTCGGGAGTTGGCGAACATTTGACGCTAAAAGAGTCTCCGTCGTATAGTTATGAATGGAAGATACAGAGTCTCTCGGGCTTTGGGGATGGATGCCTCATGTCTGATACATTCACCCTTGGAGGCCATGAATGGTAGCTCTGCTACGCAAACTTCCTCTCATTATCACCTTCTGCCTTCGCTGACATATAAATTTCCCCTATACATTGTCACTGATCGTTTTTTTTTTTTTTAAAGGCGCGTCTATGTATGGCCCAGGGGTGAATCTGCTAACAGGGGCCGAAACCTATCGCTGGAATTCGATTTAAAGAAAGCGGAAAAATTGGCTTCTGGTCAGAGAGTGAGCGCGAGCTGCATCCTTCGGTTAAAAGACCGAAACACCGTCGTACGCCTTCAGTCGGAAGGTAAGTGTCTGTTCCCATCAGGGCCATTATAAATAGTAGCAAAAGCAAAAAGTCCAGAGTAAATCCAATTTCATAAAATGAGCTTCTTTCTCACCACAGTATGCCGTTAAATAAATTGCACCTGTTATTAAGTACCGAGTTTGATTTGTTCACGTAGTCGGCATGGTTTGAAACTGCTGGAATACTTTATATTTCAAAACTGTAATTTTCTGCTCTCTTGCTTCGTCTTTGCTACTTCGCAGCTCGTGTTTTTTGGTTCAGCGGGACCTTCACGTTTTTGGACTGGGGGTCTGTCATGCCCCTGAAAACGATCCAGGAACGCCTGACAGAAGATTCATGCATCATCGAGGCCGAAGTCAAAGTGCTTGGCACAACAAGTGTATTGCCATGACAGCAATGTTTGTACTGGATATGTTCATAATCAATCACTTATAGTTCTTTCCTCATGACAATGATCCGTGGATTGGATGTGTTCATGCAATAAAGTCTGCACAGGCTTCTCTACCACTAGTCAGATTCTCCAAGATATTGCTCAATTATCATGTCGATCATCCGAATGTGTTATGACATTTAGCATTTTTAACATGAGTCTCTCAAAAGCATATGTCGTTGACAACTCCGATTAATTTGCATCATAAGATATCATCTATCGAGTCTCGCTATTAACCAAGTACTTTCCCAGAAAGTCGCCCATCAGATAATACTCTAGGTTGAGCATGCTTAACTTTGAAATTTGCTTGCAAAGCTTGCCGTTACATCAAAAAACGTCTGTATAAATTAATTTCAATTTTCACATATCAATATATATTTATATTTATATATCCAAGAATCGCTATGCAAGTTCATTCTTAGCCCTTAAAACAGCCAGTTCATTCTTTTTTATTCAACATATATATTGCCATCCTAGAAAACGGCCAGGATTTGCTCTTTGTACAAGCTCTCACACCCTAGCCATCTCTCCCCCTCCTCTACGGATTGGATCATTACAAGTCCCATAGCTTCCACATGATTTGTCTCTGAATCACACATCTACTAGAGGGGATTTTGACATGTGAATTGACTTACTAGAATATTGTTCGCTTTAGCCCGTCTCTTATTTCGCAGCTTTGTCTTTTGGTGCACAAACAAGTACTTTCCTACGTGGTCACCTATCCTGATAATGCTCTAGCCTAAACTTTAGGATTCCAAAAGTTTCTTACAACAAAAGGCGCCATAAGTTAATTTCAATAACACGATCCCGGATATCCTCGTAGAAGGTATGTAGCATTTAGGCCACGGTAGCAAGTGTTCTGTAAGGAGCTGTGGGACTAATAGAACAGGCTCTTTGCCACGTGAATCATAATAGGCTGCTGTTAGCATGTTAGTTGCCTCTTACCTGACCCTTCTTATCTTACTGGATTTCCGGTCTTTCGTGATGGTGAATAAGCACTGTGCAAATGAATTAGCAGGTCACTCGATATTTCATAAAACTGGTAGAGTAGAAAGATTAGCTCTTCCTTCCTAGGCGGCAAATCAAATAATGGATTAAAGAACAGTCGTAAGGTAGTTGACTTTCTTACTTATTAGAGTAAGGCCGCATTGATCGAATAGATGACTAACCCTCATGCCAAGGTGATCGCTCCCTGCTCTCGTTGGATTAGATCATTAGAGGGAAAAAACAATACATACACCTTCTGCCTTTCCAAGCACAGGTTGCACATGAGTACTTTATGCTGATGAAACGAACGACCCCTTCAGCTGCTCAATACTCCTAAACCTCTCCCGACATTTAGAGGCATTGTTGTTTTTCTCCTCTGATTTGTCACAAATGCTACATGAAAGCTTGCACATTGCCTTTACCATCCTATAATGGTCGACATCATCAAAAAATGCCTGGGTATCTTCATGGAACCAATATGACCCAACACGACCTTCTTTAGGTTCAGAAGGCAGCACCGAAAGATCATTGATTATCCTTGTATAATGTCCTAATGCCTGAGAAAAGCAATAGCATTAGGACTATTCAAAGCAGAGTACTCACTGCTAGAACTAAATACAAAAATAATCGAATCGACTGACAAAATCTGAACTAGGAAGAGGACATCACTGCTAAAGCAAACTGAGATAGCAAAGGCATAAATTTAGAAAATTATATAGCAGCTTCTGACAACCAGAATAAAATCTAAAATCAAAGAGCTATTCAGAAAACACCATATTGAAATGCAAAAATCAGAATATCTTGTGAAATCAATTGATCTAATGAATCATATAAGATGTGAATACAGATTATTAATAAAATAATAATAATACAGATTATAAGATGTGAGCAGACCTCGCGGTGGCCGTAGGCGCTATAGGCCACCCACTCCAGCGTCTCGGCGCACAAGGCACAGGAATCGTCCGTCTCCCGGCGGAGCCGCGGTCCAAAGGGAAGGAGGCGGAAGGGAGCGGTTGGGCTAGGGTTTTCAGAGTCGACGAGATCACATAGAGGAGGACTCTGTACGTTGAATCGCGAGGAGAAGAAGACGAGAGGAGGAGAGAATTGGATGATGAAGCGTTTTATGGGAGGATTGAACCTCAAAGTTTCGAGATTTTCCCAGACGAACTCGGATTGGTGATGGGGAGTTGGGGAAGCGAAAGGATTTCTTCTTCCGTTTTGGAAGTAGCAAGAATTTCGATCTCGGATTTCGTATTTTCATTTTCATCCTTTTTTTTTACTTTTATATTTCCTACTTCAAGAGCAGTTTCTTTTATTGTTATTATTATTATTATTTTTCACAATAAACTTGGGTCCACTCTTGCAGATCACGGCAAGAAGAAAAGGGTTGACTGCTCCTTATTTAGGTTTGGACCGACGAAAAAACTTTATTGGAAAAAAAATTGCATGGGAAATAAGGAGATGGATTTTAATAGTATTATTAACAGAAAATGGGAGGAAAAAGCAAGGCAAGCAGTTTAAAATTACTTTTTTCTCCTCCTCTGATTAAATTTAAGGGCCGTCTTCTTGACGAACACCCGTCCTTGTGAATTGATGATGTTATCACTGATTGACTTTTTTTAGATGTTCATAAACTCCTCTTTTATGGTCACTCGTCTGTTGAAATTTATTCTTTGTTAATCTAGCGACTGAAATATTGAACATGATCATTGTGTTTTTTCTCTACTAAGCCATAGAATTCTCTCATATGAGAACACGAAACTTTTTATTAGATATATATCGAAAACCACAAGTTAAAACCTAAAGTTTCATCCTTATATGTTTCTGTGGCAAAACAAAGAATTGAAGAATCTTGAACCTGAGTGTGTCTGTCTGAACTTTCGTCCGAATATTGACATCTCTTAGATATTAAGTACCTAAAGGGTAAAGCCAAGAATCTCTCGACCATTAAAAATCACAAATCAAAATCTAAGGTTTCGTCGTACTATGTTTGCCTAGCCAGGCAAGAATTCAAGAATCTAGTGAGCTTGTAAAACTGGGAAAAGGCAAAGAATTTAGGTAGAGTCAAACCGTTGATGGTAACAATTTCAAGATGAAGCAACCTGCAAAAAGCAAAGAGAATGAGGCAATAGCATCTTGGAAGCGAAGAACAAAAGCTGCCATCATAAATAACCTTCATCGATTACCTCTGCAACCATCATTCAATCAACACTCGGAAACTTCGGCTAGAGTCGATAATCTCCAGCTTGGAGAATGGCACCTTCTGAGAAATGCGGAGAAGCCGACCTCAGTACGTCCCCTCAAATATAACCCCATATAGGTCATGCGTCGCATGAGTTGCTCTCTTATTTGTTGTAAAAAAAGAATGTCCACTGCACATAGAATTTTCGCTGTTGCTACACGAACAACTTGGGAGTCTCGGACGGAGTTCGCCCTCGGTATTGAAGTAACTATTATAACTTGTTGGTTGATTGGTTTCTTCTGGTTTCAGTTTATGTAGTCATACCAGAGGAGTTTACAGAGGTCGCACCGGCGCATTATGTGCTCAAGATCAAGTCTTTCTCTATGGCGGAGAACAACATGACGTATGAGTCCTGCGAGTTCAAAGCAGGAGGCCATCAATGGTTCATCTCTCTTCTCTCTAGTCTCCACCTCAAAAATCTTACATTCAAAGCCATAGAAGAACGACATCGCTGGCTGAAAACATCGGTGAATTAAATTTTGAAGAGATCGTTCCTTACGTGGACTCCTATGGCTAATGCTCTAAATTTGTTCCTTTCTTCCAGAAGATGGTTAATAGACTTCACAATCATTAAACTTCTGCTGTTGCTCAAGAATCTGATGTCTGGAAATTCATATAAAATAGTCTTTTTTGTGATGAAGAGCTCGTTGCGAAAAGTACTGTTGATTCAGCAATCAGAAGCTGTAGCACCTCACAAATTCTAAGAATAATAATTGTTTTCACAACTAGAAACATTTTGTGTACATTGTATGCTCAAATTCACAGAAGCATCTTGATTTTGCAGGAAACTGATCCTCTATCCCAATGGAGATAAGAACCGAAACGGAGAAGATCACATCTCCATATATCTGGCCGTTTCTGGGACGAGTCCTGTCCAACTTGGTGATTGGATTCACGCGGCCGTCAGGTTCTCTTTGTATGATCAAATCCGCAATAGATATTTAACAAAACAAGGTAAAAGCTCAGTAATGACAGCAAAAGGCCAGATATCGTAACCTTCTGAACACTAATATCGAATCTACCAAACATCCGCTTGTGATTTAAAGGGAGAGTCATGAAGTTTCACACGTTGAAAACCGAATGGGGAGTTCCGAAATTCATGCCACTGGAAACTTTCAAGAATCCATCAAACGGGTACCTTGTAGACGACACTTGTGTCTTCGGAGTGGAGGTGTTCGTCATTAAGAGCTCGGGAGTCGGTGAATGTATGACTCTAATGAGCGAGTCGGATACTCATAAATGGAAGATAGCAAGGTGGTCAAGCTTGGGAAATGAATTATTATCTGATGAGTTCACTGTTGGAGACCACAATTGGTAGCTTCTATTTACAAACTTCTTCCTTTCAATGATAACTCTTGCTTTTGAGGATATATATTCTTTTCACTTCTGTTGGTACTAATATCATTTTCTTCCCCAGGCAAGTGTTGCTATACCCGAAGGGTAATTCGGCTAAAAGAGGCCAAAGCCTTTCGGCGTTTCTCGTGTTAGTTGGTGCAGGCCAGTTGTCTCCTGATCAGAAAGTTAACACGAGATTCACCTTTCGGTTTAAGAACCGAACCGAGACCGAAATTTCAAAGGGATTAGAGCTGAGTAAGTGTTTGTTCTCATGAGTGGCATGAGCTCTCCACTTCGAGGCCACTGTAAATAGTACTGAAAACAGAAAGTTCGAAGCGATTCACAATTTCAATCACACCACGAGCTTCCCTCTCGCCACAGTACAGAGCTAAACAAATCGCACCCATTGTTAAGTAGCGAGTTCAGTTTGTTCATGTAGTCCGTATAATTGGAAACAGCTGAAATTTCTCAATGTTTCCAAATAGTAATTTTCTGCACTCTTTCCTTTGTCTTTGCTAATTTGCAGCTTGCACTGCATGGCTGAGTAGCTCCGTCAGGAACTGGGGTTGGCCTGCTTTCATGTCGCTGACAACGGTTAAGGAACGCCTGGCAGATGATCCGTTTCTCCTTGAGGCCGAAGTCACGGTGCTCAGCAAAGTTAGCAAATTGCCATGACAGCAAACATATGTACTGGATGTGTTCATAAATAGATAATCACCAGCAGTTCTTTTCTCATGACAATTATATATTGATTGAATGCACTCATGCAGTAAATTCTCCTCCTGATACCTCTGCGTCTGGTCAGATTCTGGTGGACATTACACTAATCATGTCAATAGTCCTCGTTTAACAAGTTGCAAAAATTCGCATTTTCATCCTGACTCCTGTTGGAAGTTGCAGAAGCGTGTGTGGTTGATGTGTGTGTGCGCATGCGTGTATGTGAGGAAGCAAGAGAGTGAAAGGGAATGCAACTTATATTATTTTGTAATTGTACAAAGGAGGCAAGTAGTTGGTCTTACTCTAGGATTACAACATTTGACACAACTAGCTCATATTTATAAGAGTCCACATATTCTAGAGAATTCTACAACCTAGAATTATCTAGCAACTAAGAAAACTCTAGATAATTCTACATTATTAGTTTTTTCTACAAATCTCTAGAACTTTTCTACACTCTTCTAGCAAGAGCACATCCTAGAGTATTCTAGAAGTTGGATCAATCTTCTCAACACTCCTCCTTGATCCAATTTCATGATACTCCAAGCATACTTCGCAGTGTTCCGAACTTGGTCGGTGATAATGCTTTTGTAAATATGTCCGCGACTTGGTCTTCTATCTTGCAATACTTCAGTTCGATCTCTCTATTACTTTGTACTTCACGAATGAAGTGATATTTAATGTCGATGTGTTTAGTTCTTCCATGGAAGACTGGATTCTTCGATATAGCAATTGCAGACTTATTGTCGCAAAGTATTGAAGTTGGCTCCATTTGTGCTTCTCCGATATCTTCTAGAATTCTTCGAAGCCATAGTGTGTGACTGGTGGTCGCAGCTACTGCTACATATTCAGCTTCTGCAGTAGACTGTGCCACTGAGTCTTGTTTTTTGGATACCCATGAAAATATTCCAGAACCTAGTGTGAATGCATACCCTATAGTACTCCTCCTGCCATCAGTTGATCTTGCCCAGTCACTGTCAGTGTAGCCAATGAGTTTGGTGCTTGCACTTGGTCGATACCAAATGCCGTACTCTGAAGTTCATCGCAAATATCTGAGAATCCTTTTAGCAGCTCTTAAATGAATTTGACTCGAACTATGCATGAATCGTGATAATAAACTTGTGGCATACATAATGTATGGTCGTGTTGTAGTGAGATATAGTAAACTACCAATCAAACTCCTGTAGAGCGAAGCGTTAGCTTTGTCTGCTCCATCTTCTTTTAGTAATTTTTCATTTGTGACGAGCGGTGTTGTAACTGGCTTGCAATAATCCATCTTGAATTTCTTCAGGAGGTTCTCGGTATATTTCTTTTGTAAGATAAAGACCCATTGATTTTGGTTGATCTCGATGCCAAGAAAGTAGTGCATCAAGCCCAAGTCTGTCATCTCAAATGTCTTCATCATCTATTCTTTGAATTCTTGAATCATGTTTTCATTATTTCCTGTATATATTAGATCATCTACATACAGAGAAATAAGGAGTGTGTCGGACTTACCTTGGGTCTTGACGTAGAGCATTGGCTCGCTCATGCTCCTCCTGAATCTTGCTTAATGAAATATTCATCTATTCTGCTATACCAAGCTCGTGGTGCTTGTTTTAACCCATAGAGTGCCTTTTTAAGCTTTAGAACTTTTCCTTCTTGGCCTTTGACCATAAAACCTTGTGGTTGTTCCACATATATTTCTTTTTGAAGATATCCATTTAAAAATGCCGACTTTACGTCTAGTTGATAAATTTTCCACTCTTTTTGTGCTGCTAAGGCGATGAGCATACGAATAGTATCAAGGCGAGCAACAGGAGCGAAAGTTTCGGTATAGTCAATACCTTGTTGTTATAAGTATCCTTTCGCCACAAGCCTTGCCTTGTACTTTTGGATAGATCCATCTACATTGAGCTTTTGCCTTGTAAACCCATTTGATGCCGATGACCTCTTTGTCTTCAGGGCGATTGACGAGCTCCCAAGTTTCATTCTTCTCAATCATCTTAATCTCTTCCTCTATTACTTTAATCCAAACTGCTTCCTTGGCAGCCTCTTCATAGTTTTCTGGTTCTAGTGTAGCAAAGTTGCATGTTTCATAAATCTGTCTAAGGGAGTTTACTCTTTGTGTAGAAGACTCTGGAGTAGATTCTTCTTGCGTCGCTCTTGGAGAGATTAGTGGAGTTTCGCCTTGAGTAGTGGAATCCGTTACTTGTCTTTCTTCTTCTATTGTCGACTCCTCTTGTGGAGGTGGCATGTCCGGCAATGTGACATATTTCTTCTCGATCTTTTCCTCCTCCCAGTTCCAGGCTGCATTCTCATCAAACTCAACGTCTCTAATAATCATGAGCTTTTTAGTTCTGAGGTTGTAAACCCGATAACCTTTTGATTGGTCACTATAGCCTAGAAAAATTCCTTTTTCCGTCTTGTCATCAAGCTTACTCCTTTTCTAAGTAGGGTTGTGGACGTAGCATATACAACCAAACACTCTGAGATGCTTTGCCGAAGGCTTCCATCCACTCCATGCTTCAACTGGAGTTTTATTTTGAACAGCTCTAGTTGGACATCTATTTAGGAGATAGATGGCTGTGTAGACTGCTTCTGCCCATAACGTATTGGGAAGGTTTTTATCTTTTAGCATAGACCTTGCCATTTCCATGACGGTTCTATTCTTTCTCTTTGCTACTCCATTTTGTTCTGGGCGTAGCCAACAGTTAGTTGATGATGAACACCTTCATCTTCACAGAATTTATTGAACTTATTGGAATTGTACTCAGTACCTCTGTCACTTCTTAGGACTTTAATCTTACGGCCACTTTGATTCTCGACGTGGTTCTTGAATTTCTTGAAAATTGAAAATATCTCCGATCTTTCTCGAAAAAAATATACCCACGTCATTCTTGTATAATCATCGATAAATAGGATGAAATATTTATTCTGGCTAGCTGTTGGAGTTCTCATTGGACCACACACATCTATGTGAACTAACTCTAAAGGCTTCTTAGCTCTTCATGCACCTTCAGATGGGAAGGACTGTCTTTGTTGTTTTCCAAGGAAGCAGCCTTCACAAACATCTGAAGTTTCTATAATAGCTGGAAAGTCTCTCATCATATTTTTCTGATGGAGAAATTTTAGCCAAGCAAAATTGAAGTGGCCAAATCTTCGATGCCATAGCCATGAATCATCAAGTTGAGCTTTCATGGCTATATCTTTCACGTATTTCCATCGTATAGGGAAATCCTTATTCTCCATCTTAACAAAGGCAATGATATTTTTATATTTATCATAGATAATGCAGGCATCTTTTCTAAAGTTGATCCTTTGGAACGCTTGCACCTTCTTGCGGAGCCTCATAACCATTCTCGATGATGTCCCATAAGTCTTGGGCCATCAAGTATGTAGTCATCTTGATGCTCCAAAAATCATAGTTATTCCCATTAAAGATAGGAATAGGAAATGATGATGAGGTTGAGCTGGCCATAGTTTAGTTATGGGAAAATTGGGTGGATAGTTTTAGGAACGGATGGTTTAGACAAACGCCTGATACCAACCAAAGAACGTGGCTCCGATACCACTGTTGGAAGTTGCGGAAGCGTGTGTGGTTGATATGTGTGTGTGTGTGCGCGCGCGCGCATGCGTGTGTGTGAGGAAGCAAGGGAGTGAAAGGGAATGCAACTTATATTATTTTGTAATTGTACAAAAGAGGCAAGTAGTTGGTCTTACTCTAGGATTACAGCATTTGACACACCTAGCTCCTATTTATAAGAGTCCACATATTCTAGAGAATTCTACAACCTAGAATTATCTAGCAACTGAGAAAACTCTAGATAATTCTACATTATTAGTTTTTTCTACAAATCTCTAGGACTTTTCTACACTCTTCTAGCAAGAGCACATCCTAGAGTATTCTAGAAGTTGGATCAATCTTCTCAACAACTCCCCATATGGCAGAGCCGAAGGTGCAAATGGTTAACAACTCAATTCATTTGCAACGTAAGAAATCATCAGCATATCAAAGAACACAAGGATTAATGTGGCTAAATATTCACTTGTACTCCAAATCAAATCAAGCCTGACCAAAACAAACCTTCTAAGATATTGGGGTATGGTTAATACACCACATCACTAGGAAGGTACGATGGTCGATGCCTGAAAAAGTTAGATTTTCTAATTCAACTAGATTTCCTAATTAAATGGTCTCTAAGTTTGGAGTAGGTTCCTATAAACAAGTTTCCTAATTTGGAGTTGCTCTTGCCTATATATAATTTCTTTAATAAAAAGGTGTAAGGCGCTGATTATAGTGAAATAATCAGCTGGACAAAGGCCTAGTTTAAGGGCAAATCGGGATAAAAATATTGTGTCTCAATTCCTCTTTTTTGCTTTAATCGTGATTATGCGCCGAATCCTAACATAAGGCTAGCTAGTGAAACATCAAGTGTTCAAGAGATAAAATGGTTGACTTCTAAGAAAATTCACGGATGATAAATTATTATTCGATGAGTTTTTATGAACCCAACAAGCCAAAACTTTCCAAGTATCCTTTAGAAAAGCATTTGCTCCAACTCTAAAACCTAACGTAGAGCCCATCAAAATTAATAGATGCTTGGTGCCTTAGAGGCGGGTTAAATTGGGAGATTTGAATTTCTTGTGAAGTTAAATAAAAAGGTACAATTAATTAGATTACTTAAGATAAGTTATAAAAATAATGGTGGTAACAAGTCTCCTGGGCATTGATTAGCTGTAACTAATAAAGAGATATTTTCATTTTTTAATACATAGAGAAATATGGTGTTTTAATAATGAGATATTTTCTACATTTAATGTTCAACAAGTGTCCATAGAGCAATGGTATCTCATTAAGAATAGCAAATCTATAAACTATTGCAACTTCCCAAGCTCATGGTGGACAAAAAAATACAAGCCGAAAAGTAATGCATAAAGTTTATATTGGTACAATAATCTTCTATTTTTTCGGGTCAAGTTTAAGATTGGTGGAGAAGTGGAGGTTAATGCATTTCCAAAGGAGGAGGAGGAGGAAGAGGAGAAGAAGAAGCCTCCTTATGTATTTCTCCTTGCATTTAGTACGTAACACCATAGAAGAAGAAGAAGAAGCGTCCTTATTTATCTCTCCTTGCATTTAGTTAGTAACACCGTTGACCAGAAATCATCAAGAATCATCAAAAAGCTGAAGCCTCGGTAACAGAATAAAAAAGAAATATTAAGACAGTGAAACGGACGACGAAGGTGATGAGGGAGTGTGGTTTTGCATTTAGCTTATCTAAATTGGGACGTGTATCGAAGGCAATATTTTGATTCTTGAACATAAACCCATCAGTTGGTAACTCTGTCTTTATTCATTAGGATGGATGTTTTGTAATATTCTCCGCCTCACCACTGACAATATTGTTCGTTTTGGGTCCCACTGGCGATTATGGCTTTGTTTTTCTTGGGTCTATCGTCGATCGCGGCATCGAGTCCTCCGGCCCCAATGCCGGGTCCCCAACATTCTCGGTCCATGTCCGCCGCCACCTGCCCGACTTCGTCCAGTCAGTGAACCTCAAGTACGTCAAGCTGGGCTACCACTACCTGATCAACCATGGCATATACCTGGCCACGATACCGGTCCCGGTGCTCATGTTCAGCGCCGAGGTGGGGAGCTTGAGCCGGGAGGAGCTGTGGAGGAAGCTGTGGGAAGACGCGCGGTACGACCTGGCCACGGTGCTCTCGTTCTTCGGCGTGTTTGTGTTGACGATTAGCGTCTACTTCATGTCGAGGCCTCGCTCGACCTGCCTCATTGATTTCGCTTGTTATAAGCCTCATGACGATCTTAAGGTGATGAGCTCCTTTCCGTTAGCCACGTCCTTGCATGCACGGGAACGCAATAGGTAATGAATATTGTGCAGCGAAACTTGCATATTACAGTAACCTATTTCTTTCGTTTTCATATACAGTGTTTGTACAGATCGGGCTTTAATCTGCGTACCTTAAGTGGGTAGACCATAGATCAGTAAACGGGTCTCGCGTGATGTATCGGCGAGATCGATCCACATGTGAATCCTACGCAATACACGATGGAGGCGACAAGCACGGATCTAGACTAGCGAGAGTCATATTGTAATTTCTTGATTCTTGCGCATACATTTGCTGCTAAACGTCAGTCAATTCCGTCGGCATATTCTGGGATGGGGATTGGACTAGTTAGTTCATCGTGTATCTTCTCAATCGACTCTGCATGAATAGTGACCTCATGAGGCCTCACGAGGCACGAAGCAAAGGAAAGTGACTCAATGAGCCAAAAACTCACGTGGATGATGGGGTAGACAGATACCAAAAAATCGTACTAATGATGTGCTTGCATGATGTTGATTTTATCTGGTTCTATGTTGCACCATCCATCCAGCTAAGTATTGTTTCTCGGTATGTCTTTTATTAATCTCTCCATTTATGGTCAGACGATTCTATATCTTTCAACCTTTTTTTAATTTTATTTTGACATCCCCAGTTTTGTCTATTAAAGTAGATAATCATGTGTCCAATTTTCGATATGAATATCATGTGTTAATTATCAATTGGGTTGACTATGCCTGTGATTGCTCTGATTATTCGGCAATCGTTGTATGGTCAAACGTGGTTCGACATGCATATTATCCGACATGACAGTGTCCACGTGAATTCCAGTTTCGAGGTCGAATCAAATAAAATGAAAAGGTTCGCTCGCTCATTTCAGGTGACTAAGGCTCAGTTGATCGACAACGCCATCCGATACAACAAGTTCGACGAGTCCCACAGTCGAGTTCCAACGGCGGATCCTCCATGCCTCTGACATCGGTGACGAGGCCTATGTCCCGAAGCAATAGCATAAGGACTATTCAAAGCAGAGTACTCACTGCTATAACTTCTTAATACAAAAATAATCGAATCGACTAACAAAAATCTGAACTAGGAAGAGGACATCACTGCTAAAGCAAACTGAGATAGCCAAGGCATAAATCTAGAAAAATTATATAGCAGCTTCTGACAACCAGAATCAAATCTAAAATCAAAGAGCTCTTCAGAAAACACCATATTGAATTGCAAAAATCAGCATATCTTGTGAAATCAATTGATCTAATAAATCATATAAGATGTGAATACAGATTATTGATATAAAAAAAATAATACAGAGTATAAGATGTGAGCAGACCTCGCGGTGGCCGCAGGCGCCGTAGGACACCCACTCCAGCGTCTCGGTGCAAACGGCACAGGAATCGTCCATCTCCCGGCGGAACAGCGGTCCAAAGGGAAGGAGGCGGGAGGGAGCGGTAGCGCTAGGGTTTTCAGAGTCGACGAGATCACGGAGAGGAGGACTCTGTACGTAGAATCGCGCGGAGAAGAAGACGAGAGGAGGAGAGATTTGGATGATGAAGCGTTTTTATGGCAGGATTGAACCTCAAAGTTTCGACCTTTTCCCAGACGAACTCGTATTGGTGATGGGGAGTTGGGGAAGCGAAAGGATTTCTTCTTCCGTTTTGGAAGTAGCAAGAATTTCGATCTCGGATTTCGTATTTTCATTTTCATCCCTTTTTTTTTTACTTGTATATTTCCTGCTTCAAGAGCAGTTTCTTTTATTGTTATTATTATTATTTTTCACAATAAACTTGGGTCCACCCTTGCATATCACGGCAAGAAGAAAAGGGTTGACTGCTCCTTATTTAGGTTTGGACCCACGAAAAAACTTTATTGCAAAAAAATATGGCATGGAATTTTAATAGTATTATAAACAGAAAATGGGAGGAAAAAGCAGGGCAAACAGTTTAAAATTACTTTTTCTCCTCCTCTGATTAAATTTAAGAGCCGTCTTCTCGACGGACACTCATCCTTGTGAATTGATGATGTTATCACTAATTGACTTTTTTTTTAGATGCTCATAAACTACTTTTTTTTTTCTAAGGTCACTCATCTGTTGAAATTTATTCTCTGTTAATCTAGCGGCTGAGATATTGAACATGACCGTTGTGTATTTTCTCTACTAAGTCATAGAATTCTCTTATATGAGAACACGAAACTTTTTATTAGATATATATCGAAAGCCACAACCTTAAACCTAAAGTTTCATTCTTATATGTTTTTGTGGCGAAGCAAAGAATCGAAGAATCTTGGACGTGAGTGTGTCTGTATGAGCTTTCGTCCGAATATTGACATCTCTTAGATATTAAGTACCTAAAGGGTAAAGCCAAGAATCTCTCGACCATTAAAAATTACAAATTAAAATCTAAAGTTTCGTCGCTCTATGTTTGCCTAACCAGGCAAGAACCCAAGAATCTAGTGAGCTTGTAAAATTGGGAAAAGGCAAAGAATTTAGGTAGAGTCAAACCGTTGATGGTAACAATTTCAAGATGAAGCAACCTGCAAAAAGCAAAGAGAATGAAGCAACTGCATCTTGGAAGCGAAGAACAAAAGCTGCCATCATAAATAACCTTCATAGATCACCTCTGCAACCATCATTCAATCAACACTCGGAAACTTCGGATAGAGTCGATAATCTCCAACTTGGAAAATGGCATCTTCTGAGAAATGCGGAGAAGCGGACCTCGGTACGTCCCCTCAAATATAACCCCATATAGGTCATGTGTTGCATGAGTTGCTCTCTTATTTGTGGTAAAAAAGAATGTCCACTGCACAAATAATTTTCGCTGTTGCTACACGAACAACTTGGGAGGCTCGGACGGAGTTCGCCCTCGAATTGAAGTAACTATTAGAACATGTTGGTTGATTGGTTTCTTCTGGTTTCGGTTTATGTAGTCATACCGGAGGAGTTTACAGATGTCGCACCGGCGCATTATGTGCTCAAGATCAAGTCTTTCTCTTTCACGGAGAACAACATGAAGTATGAATCCTGCGAGTTCAAAGCAGGAGGCCATCAATGGTTCATCTCTCTTCTCTCTAGTCTCCACCTCAAAAATCTTACATTCAGAAGCATAGAAGAACGACATCGCTGGCCGAAAACATCGGTGAATTAATTTTTGAAGAGATCGTTCCTTACACGGACTCCTATGGCTAATGCTCTAAATTTGGACCTTTCTTCCAGAAGATGGTTAATATACTTCGCAATCATTAAATTTCTGCTGCTGCTCAAGAATCTGATGTCTGAACCCTTCGTAGTTTTTGGAAATTCATATAAAATAGTCTTTTTTGTGATGAAGAGCTCGTTGCGAAAAGTACTATTGGTTCAGCAATCAGAAGCTGTAGCACCTCACAAGTTCTAAGAATAATAATTGTTTTCACAACTGGAAACATTTTGTGTACATTCTATGCTCAAATTCACAGAAGCATCTTGATTTTGCAGGAAACTGATCCTCTATCCCAATGGAGATAAGAACCGAAACGGAGAAGATCACATTTCCATATATCTGGCCGTTTCTGGAACGAGTCCTGTCCAACTTGGTGGTGAGATTCACGGGGCCGTCAGGTTCTCTTTGTATGATCAAATCCGCAATAGATATTTAACAAAACAAGGTAAAAGCTCAGTAATGACAGCAAAAGGCCAGATATCGTAACCTTATGAACACTAATATCGAATCTGCCAAACTTCCGCTTGTGAATTGAAGGGAAAGTTATGAAGTTTCACGCATTGAAAACCCAATGGGGAGTTCCGAAATTCATGCCACTGGAAACTTTCAAGAATCCATCAGAAGGGTACCTTGTGGAAGACACTTGTGTCTTCGGAGTGGAGGTGTTCGTCATTAAGAGCTCGGGAGTCGGCCAATGTTTGACACTAATGAGCGAGTCGTATATACATAAATGGAAGATAGCGAGTCTGTCAAGCTTGGGAAATGAATTATTATCTGATGAGTTCACTGTTGGAGACCACAATTGGTAGCTTCTATTTACAAACTTCTTCCTTTCAATGATAACTCTTGCTTTTGCGGATATATATTTTTTTCCCTTGTGTTGGTACTAATATCATTTTCTTCCCCAGGCAAGTGTTGCTATACCCGAGGGGTAATTCGGCTAAAAGGGGCCAAAGCCTTTCGGCGTTTCTCGTGTTAGTTGGTGCAGGCCAGCTATCTCCTGATCAGAAAGTTAAAACGAAATTCACCTTTCGGTTAAAAAACCGAACCGAGACCAAACCCTGTCCGGCGCTGAGTAAGTCTTTGTTCTCATGAGTGGGATTAGCTCTCCACTGTAAATAGTAGTGAAAACAGAAAGTCTGGAGCGATTCACAATTTCATCACACCGCGAGCTTCCCTCTCGCCACAGTACACAGCTAAACAAATCGCACCCATTGTTAAGTAGCGAGTTCAGTTTGTTCATGTAGTCGGTATAATTGGAAACCGCTGAAATTTCTCAATGTTTCCAAATAGTAATTTTCTGCACTCTTTCCTTTGTCTTTGCTACTTTGCAGCTTGCACTGCATGGCTGAGTAGCTCCGTCAGGAACTGGGGTTGGCCTGCTTTCATGTCGCTGACAACGGTTAAGGAATGCCTAGCAGATGATCCGTGTCTCCTTGAGGCCGAAGTCACGGTGCTCGGTACAGTTAGCAAATTGCCGTGACAACAAACATATGTACTGGATGAGTTCATAGACAGATATCACTGGCAGTTCTTTCCTCATGACAATAATATATTGATTGAATGTGTTCATGCAGTAAATTCTCCGCAGACACCTCTGCCTCTGGTCAGATCCTGGTTGACATTACATATTAATCACGTCAATAGTCCTCATTTAACAAGTTGCAACAATTCGCATTTTCGACCTGACTCACCGTATGGCAGAGCCGAAGGTGCAGATTGTTAACAACTCAATTCATTTGCAACGTCAGAAATCATCAGCATATCAAAGAACACAAGGATTAATGTGGCTAAATGTTCACTTGTACTCCAAATCAAATCAAGCCTGACCAAAACAAACCCTCTAAGATATTGGGGTATGGTTAACACACCACATCACTAGGAAGGCATGATGGTCTCGCTCCAGCAGGCAGGAATGCTTGAAAAATTTAGAATTCTTAATTCAACTAGATTTCCTAATTAGACGGTCTGTTAGTTTGGAGTAGGTTCCTAAAAACAAGTTTCCTAATTTGGACTTGCTCTTGCCTATATATAATTTTTTCTTACAATCGAATGATATAATAAAAAGGTGTAAGGCGCTGATTATAGTGAAATAATCAGCTGGACAAAGGCCTAGTTTAAGGGCAAATCGGGATGAAAATACTGTGTCTCAATTCCTCTTTTTCGCTTTAATCGTGATTATGCACCGAATCCTAACATAAGGCTAGTCAAAGGGACTTGTTATCTAGTGAAACAGCAAGTATTTAAGAGATAAAATGGTTGACTTCTGAGAAAATTTATGGATGATAAACTATTATTCCATGAGTTTTTACGAACCCAAAAACCAAAAATTTCCAAGTATCATTTAGAAAAGCATTTATTCCAACTCTAAAACCTAACGTAGAGCCCATCGAAATTAATAGATGCGTGGTGCCTTAAAGGCGGGTTAAATTGGGAGATTTGAATTTCTTGTGAAGTTAAATTAAAAGGTACGATTAATTAGATTACTTAAGATAAGTTATAAAAATGATTTTGGTAACAAGTGTCTCCCGGGCATTGATTAGCTTTAACTAATAAAGAGATATTTTCATTTTTTTTATACATTGAGAAATACAGTGCTTTAATAATGAGATATTTTCTACAGTTAAATGTTCAACGAGTGTCCATAGAGCAATGGTATCTCATTAAGAATAGAAAATCTATAAACTATTGCGACTTCCCAAGCTCATGGTGAAAAAAAAACAAAATACAAGCCGAAAAGTAATGCATAAAGTTTACATTGGTACGGTAATTTTCTATTTATTTTTTGGGTCAAGTTTAAGATTGGTGGAGAAGTGGGGGTTAATGCATTTCCAAAGGAGGAGGAGGAGGAGGAAGAGGAGAAGAAGAAGCCTCCTTATGTATTTCTCCTTGCATTTAATACGTAACACCGTTGAAGAAGAAGAAGAAGCCTCCTTATTTATCTCTCCTTGCATTTAGTACGTAACACCGTTGACCAGAAATCATCAAGAATCATCAAAAAGCCGAAGCCTCGGTAACAAAAGAAAAAATAAATATTAAGACAGTGAAACGGACTACGAAGGTGATGAGGGAATGCGGTTTTAAATTTAGCTTATCTAAATCGTGAACCTATCAGCTGGTTGGTTTCTCTGTCTTTGTTCATTAGGGTGGATGTTTTGTAGCATCCTCCGTTTCACCACCTATAATATTGTTCGTTTTGGGTCTCACTGACCTTCACAGCTTTGTTTGTCCTCGGGTCCACCATGCTCGCAGTCCTCCGCGGTAACTCACGAGTGCGCAACCCGGGAAAACTCGTTGTTTGTGAGTCAAGGACGAAGTATCACATAAATGCTAGCCCAGTACTCCCTCTCTAAGCGATGTGGGACATGGATCTCACATGTTTGATTGAGTATGAATAACTATGGAGAGTACACCGATGTCTCACCTACAATTACTTGTTCAAGATAACAGTCCTTCTCTCTGTTTCCAGAGAACGATATGGTGACATTTTTGTCCCATATCGCCTAGAGAATGAGTCTTGAGTTAGCTGACAACATGTTTTTTCAGATTGTATGCTCATGAGTTGTCACCAAGGGCCACGAGAATGGTGAACTTGAGGAAAAAAGCAAAATCCGCGAAGGCTAGTGAAGTCAGATCCATCTCAACAAAAAAATAAAATAAATACCGTGGTGCCACATTTATCGAAGTATCACATTACCATAAATTTCATAATATCATAAATAAAGAAAGTTAAGAGATTAGATTGACCATCAAACTAACGATTAAGGCAAGTGGTGTCATTACTACTCTCACGAAATAAAATAGAGGCAGTGAAGGCGATTAAAAATAAAAGTATAGCAAGGAAGATAGACCTCACCATGTAACAGGCTCGAATGCTACCCTTCATTGTCGAGGTTAGCAAAAAGATATGTGTATACATACATACACATATATATACACACATTAAGCAGTGACTAATGTTGTCATAATTTTTATGTAAACAGAGACGTGTATTCGAAATCTATGCGTATGCATATTAACTCATGGAATTGCTTAGTGATTAGTTAAAAATTTATTTGTGGTTTAAGCACACGACATAGGCTCAATATCATATACCAATAGGTATAAATGACCTTCCCGTGAAGAATTTATGTCTTGTCCCCACTCCCCTCTTTGAAGTCGTGATAAAAGTATGTGATACGAAGTCCTTACATAATGCTATACCATTTTACCTTCGGGTCGGATATTGCCTTGTTAAATATCTCAAAAAAAATTATAAGAAAAATGGGGAAATTGTCCTCTCGGAAAAAGAAATAAAATTTTCTAAATTGTAATTGTTTTAGACAAACAAATTATTACTTTTCACCGGACATAATTGATTTCTCTGTAATCAAGCATCATACGTCTCCTAGCTAAGGAAAAATTATGGATAAGTCCCTGGTTGACATTTTTAACTCTTAACTCACGTCTTACCAAGTTCCTGGTATTAGTATGGTGGCTCCTAAGTTGGATTTACATATTTGAGATAGAAAAAACTTATCGCAAACATCTACATCTATACATTGATGTTATTATGAATCCAAAGGCTAGCAAGACCATTGCCTTTGGTTCTTGATGTATTCTATATTGGTATGTATATATACACATATATACATTAATGTACGTAATTTAACCGGATGATAAACTATATGACTCATAAACACACACACAATTTTATTGGATGAAAATGTATCTATGATTTTAAAGAAAGGATAGACAAAAGAAAAATGAGGGGAAAATGAGAATTAGGATTCAAAGGGAGAAAAAAGCACGAAGTAGAGCAGGGAAGCCATTTTCACTCTCACCAATGTATATTCTCACTATTCCTCCAAGGAAGTTAAAAAAAGAAAAGAAAAGAAAAAACCTATTTTCATCCTTTTGTTCCTAAGTTTTGGACGTAACTCCCAAATTAGATTAATCCAATTTTTTTTCATCTCACCCTCAATTTAAATCTATTCATCTCATCATTATCATGTCGCGCCGTTGTTGTTAGGAATTTTTTGAACAAATGTAATGTTTTTTTTTTTTTACATCACAAGTTTATGAGCTAAGAACAATGTTGCAAATCATGAAATCATCTTTGAATTTGTAAACATCTAAAAGCATTCTTTGCGAATCTCAACTAAAATTGTCAAAGTATCTTTTTTGGCATGCACACGTATCAAGATGATTATCTAATCGACTATTTTATCAAGAAATTTGATTTTTGAAGTAACAACATACCTTCTCTCTCTCAAAATTCTACTCCGCCTCTTTGCAAAGTGTGGAATTGAATTCAACACCTCAAATTAACGTTCCTATCCCACCCAAATTTTTTAGGTGAAACACAATATCTAGTAATAGATTTTGGACTGTTTAAAATGGTTTGCCCCATCTGGATTCTACAAAATCTGACGGTCCACATTAAGATGCATATATGTATAGCCGACGGTAGAGGATGCAAAGAGATAAATTCGCGAAATGTGAGATTTCTCCTTTATAAAATGTCATTCCTTTAACTACAAGTACCAATTTAAATATATATTTTTTGGGATAAGCGCTCAAAATCCCCAGAAAGTTTGAATTTTAGCAATCTTTCATAATAAACCGATAGAAACTAAGAAATACAGATAATCTCTCTTAATATTTGACATATTCTAAAGTTCAGATAATCGCTGCTAGCATTTGACATATTTGAGTTATAGCTCTTGCACTCTAATATTTCTCGTAGCCTCTGATTTTTTACTCGGGCTATGGCTCCTGGACTTTAAATTTTTGTTGTAGTGGCTGATTTTTCTATTCGCAAAGTAATCGATGACAAAAGAAAACCTCTATTACGTGATTAATAGAGATAATAAGAAAATAGAGCGGATGCATTGTCGATGGAGTTGAGAAAATTCGATAGGGATCATTTTGTTAGGAAAAATGGGCTAATTCATCTTTGGCAACGCTCAATAGCTACGAAGAGAGAGAGAAATAAAAAAGACAAGAAAATCGGGGAGTGCAATGAAAATCAAAACACATGATGTGATTTCACAATCAAAGAAATATTGTGTAACGACGCTCAAAGCGAGCAAATAATCTTGCAATTTATTTTAAAAGTCCGGATTACGATGCGATGGTGGCAAAGCTGGGAGATTTTCGGCGATTGACTTTCTTCTTTTTTAAGGATGATGCATTTTCGAGTCGGCTTGGAGAAAAGAAGAGAACTTTGAATATGAATCGACGATGATCTCCTCGGAAGGAAGCAACTGAATCTTGGGAAACAATAAAGAAGCGGTCTTTCTTCTTCTTCCGTTTCTCTCGCCCCAGCAAAGACCGTCACAGTCATCAGTCATCATCTGTGCTGTAGCGACAAGAAGAGCCATACAATGCCAAAGAGAAAAGGAGAAGTAATAGATTCAAATGCTGCTGGAGGGGGCGACGAACATGATGGTACGATCTCCCACTTTGAGTTTCTCCCAAAAAACAGAAAATAAAATGAACTTGTGGAATTCTATGGCTTGACCGTATGTCTATTGATCCTCTTCGGTTGATTTTTCACCACTTTCTTGGGTTATTGTGGTTTCACTGTTTGTGTTTTTTTTTTTTTTGGGGGGGGGTGTTTCCATGATTGAGTCGTTCTCTTTATTATCAAAGAATGACATCGATATGTATGGGACAAACGAGTTCGAAGTTGGCGACCGGAAGTGGTATGTCTGTAATCTCCCTCTTTGCAAGCACAAAGATGTGCTTGCCCGGCGGGGCAAACCTTCGCCCAGGCAACGCCTGATGAGGTAGCCTAGATGGCGGCGAGTGCGACTCTTGCTCAGGTGAGACCAGTCCTCACCGGCTACAGTCAGTGCCCTGTCCAAAAGAAAGAAAGAAAGAAAGGAAAAAACAGAGAGAAAAATTTAAAAATATATATCATTACGTAGACTCCAGCAATTTCCAGACTGGACGGACTCAATTTCTACCAATCTGAAAAGTTTTAGAATCGTATTGGCCTAATGAAAATGTTTGTGATTGAATTGGTTCAAATCACAATATACCTTCCTCAAGAATCTAGTAAATTGAAAATCGATAGAGATGGAAAAGCAAAGAACTTGGATAGATCAAGCTGTTCTTCTCCTAGCCCTTGTCAGCTCTCGCATGGTATGATTTCAAAATTAAGCAACTCGCACCAACATGACTCGTGGGATTTTATGGCGGGACGATGTGTCTATCGATCTTCTTCAGTTGATTCTTTTTTTCTGTAGTTATTGTTGTTTCACTGTTTGTGATTTTGGCTGAGCAGAGATAACTACAGACACTAGAGAGATCTCGCCGGCGCATTATGTGGTCAAGATCGAGTCTTTCTCTCTTTTCTCAAAGACCAACGACAGCATGTATGAGACAAACGACTTCGCAGTTGGTGACCAGAAGTGGTATATCTATAATCTCTCTTTGCATGCACGAATTTTTTTATCACTCCATGCGCGCTATCTTCTAGGTTTTTTTGTATATATTGTCATGAAAAAGGCTTGAGGTTGTATTTAAATATGAACTTTTCTGTCTGAATGAATCGACATTTTAGGAGGCTCAGATGAATCTAGTGTATGTGGGTATCCAAGTAAAGATATGCTCAAGGTGGATTGCTTCATGCGATTATTTGTAACTACATGATTGCTAATTATGCATAGTGATGCGGTCCTCCATTGAGAGGAAACAAAGGCTCCAATCTTGTTCGGTGAGGATAGAAAGTCTGCCCAAAGGTCTCAAGATTGAAGATCTTTTCATGGGCAAATCTATCGCTATCCAGCCAAGAACGGACACTCTTCATGGACCTATGTTTCCTGAATTTGATGTTTTGTCATTGTGTAGGAGATTGATTCTCTATCCTAATGGAGACAAGAGCAACAATGGAGAAGATCACGTGTCCTTATATCTGGCTATTTCTGAGCCCAATCCTCTGAAAGTTGGCTGGGAGATAAATGCAACTGTTATGTTCTTTGTGTTCGATCGAATTCGTGATGAGTACTTGGCAAAAGAAGGTACTGTTGTTCCCTAGATTTTTTAAAGAAAAGTCATTTACCGCTTTGGTAGCTTGGAGAACTCTCGCTTTGAATTTTTGCAAGGAAAAACAGGAGGCTTCACGCGATGAAGTCCAAGTGGGGTATTCCGAGATTCATGCCGCTTAAAACTTTCATCAATCCGTCCAACGGCTACCTTGTCGATGACACTTGTGTGTTTGGAGTGGAGGTCTTTGTTGTCAAGAGTTCAGGTCTCGGTGAATGCTTGACCCTGAAAGCAGATCCGAAGCCTGTTAGTCACGAATGGAAGATATCGAAATTCTCTACTCTCGTGAATGATTCCTACTCTGAAGTATTCACCGCTGGGAATCACAACTGGTGGCTCTTATATTATGAATGTTAACTCCGTATCTTCTCATACCTTCCTCTTTGCGTTTCCAAGCATTTTTCATTGGTTAAGTTTCTTCATTTGTTCAGGAAGGTGAAGCTATATCCGAGGGGTAATTTGGTAGAGAGGAACAAAAGCCTCTCCATATTTCTTTTATTGGCCGATTCGGAGGGAACCAATCTTGGGGAGAAAGTTAACGCGAGCTTCACAATTCGGTTGAAAGGCGAAGATGGCACAGCTTACGCGGAGCGCACGACAAACGGTAATTCTCTCAGCTGAAATTGGCGGACTAAATCAATACAATCTCTAGAAAAGCCGTTGTTTGGTTTTGGAGGTGCTAAATCCGATTCCTCTTGAGGGTTGGCATCATCATCCGAAATCAGGGCGACCTTTCAAGTTTCTGATTCCAACAAATTCTTCACCAGGTACTTACGTACATTTTGTCTTATCGTGGATGTCAATGTTCGCTTTGCAGGTTCGTCGTGGTTCAGTCATTCGACCCCTTCGTGGGGTTGGGTTTGTTTTGCTCCCCTAGATAAGGTTCAAAATTTCCGCGTCGGCGATCGCTTCATCATTGAGACCAGACTCACCATCCTTGGGACAGCTAGTCAACTTCCCCGGTAATTGGGTTTGAGCTCATCATAAGGCGGCTCTTACCATCGTTTCCTCCGCGTGCTGCTACTAATTTTAAGCCAGTAAAACTTGTCGAACTGCTCTTTTTGCTACTAGTCGATCAATGTTTTTCCTCTCTTTTAGTTCACAAGTTCCTCTAGCATAGATGAATCGTCGATTCCATACTTCCCTACTAGCTCCCGTTCACAAAAAACCGATAGCCAGCTCCGACTTTAGAAAAATTTCCTGGAACCGGGAACCTTGCTTGGCGTCCTTTTGCTGTCCCGAGCTTCGCATCTGATTATAAACAATCGTCTCGAGCCGCTTCAAGACTTAACCATTTCAAAATGGTTGCTGTCTGCACTGTGGATCACACCCCTTCAGGAGTTCATCAGGCTTAGGAAATGATAAAGATTAATGTGGAGTTCTTCTTGGAAAACAAGGCGTCATCTTTTTTGTTGTCTGTTAACGCTGCAAGTTGCTTCACTAATTAGAGGTTGGGGAATTGGGTAAAATCTATAGGCCCGCGAGTGTTTGGACGGACCGGGCCCGCATTCGACGTGGATCCTTGGATAATAAGAGGGAAAAAAAAGCAAAACGTGGTACATGGCATCTCTTTTGCAAAATCGGGGTTTTTTTTTTTTTTGGGTCATGACTTACTAATGTTAAAAGGAAAATTATGTACGATGAGTATTGAAATCGCCAACGAACAGGTTGCACAAAGTGTATAGAAAAATTACGATCGATTAGATATTTTACCAACATACAAAAAAGAAATTTAGTGATACTAACTGTGGTGGATTGTTGAAATTCTAATGGGATATCTTGAACAAATTAGATTAATCTATTTTTTTCATCTCACCCCAAATTTGAAGTTATTTATCTCATCATTATCACGTTGTGTCGTTGTTGTTGGAAAGTTTTGAACATATGTAATGTTTTTTTTCACATCGCAAGTTCATGAGCTAAGAACAATGTTGCAAATCATGAAATCATACTTGAACTTTTAAACATCTAAAGCATTCTTTGTGAATCTCAACTAAAATTGTCAAAGTATCTTTTTTGGCATGTACACATATCAAGATGATTATCTAATGGACTCTTTAAAGTAGCAACATACCTTCTCTTTCTGTCTCTCTCAAAATTCTACTCTACCTCTTTGCAAAGTGTGGAATCGAATCCTACACCCGAAATTAACATTCCTATCTCACCCAAAATTTTTGGTGAAACGCGATATCTAGTAAAAGATTTTGGATTGTTTAAAATGGTTTCCCCCATTTGGATTCTACCAAATCTGACGGTCCACATTAAGATGCATATATGTGTAGTCAACGGTAGAGGATGCAGAGTAGTAAAGTTGCGAGATGCGAGATTTCTCCTTTATAAAATGTCATCCCTTTAACTACAAGTATCGATTTAAATAATTTTTGGGATAAGCACTCAAAATCCCCTTGTTTGAATTTTAGTAACCTTTCACAATAGACCGAAAGAAACTAAAAAGTACTAATAATCTCTCTTGATATCTGACATATTTTGAAGTTGAGATAATCTCTACTAACATTTTATATTCGAGTTATAGCTCCTGCACTTTAATATTTCTCGTAGTCTCTGATTTTTTTAATTAGGGCTATAGCTCCTGGACTTTAAATTTTTGTTGTAGTGGCTCATTTTTTCAATTTGCAAAGTAATCGATGACAAAAGGAAACCTGTATTACATGATTAATAGAGATTATAAGAAAATAGAGCGGATGCATGGTCGATGGAGTTGAGAAAATTCAATAGCGACCGTTTTGTTCGGAAAAATGAGTCAATTCGTCTTTGGTAACACTCAATAGCTATGAAAAGAAACAAAAGAAAAAAAAAACGGGGATTGTAATGAGAATCAAAGCTCATGATGTGATTTCAAAATCAAAGAAATATTGTGTAAGGACGCTATAACAACGAGAACATTATCTTGTAATTTCTTTTAAAGTCCGGATTACGATGGGATGGTGGCAAAGCTGGGAGATTTTTCAGAGATTGACTTTCTTCTTTTATAAGGATGATGAATTTTTGAGTCGGTTTGGAGAAAAGAAGAGAAGTTGGAATATGAATCGATAATGACCTCCTCGGATGGAAGCGACTGAATCTTGGGAAACCAAAAAAGAAACGGTCTCTCTTCTTCTTCCGTTTCTCTCGCCCCAGCAAAGACCGTCGTAGTCATCAAGTTCATCATCTGTGCTGTAGCAACAAGAAGAGCCATACAATGCCAAAGAGAAAAGGAGAAGTAATAGATTCAAGGACTGCTGAAGGGGGCGACGAACATCATGGTACGATCTCCCACTTTGAGTTTCTCCGAAAAACAGAAAATAAAAAGAACTCGTGGAATTTCTATGGCTTGACTATATGTCTATTGATCCTCTTCAGTTGATTTTTCCCCACTTTCTTGGGTTATTGTGGTTTCACTTTTTTGTATTTTGGGGGGTTTCGCGATTGAGTTGTTCTCTTTGTTATCAAAGAATGACATCGACATGTATGAGACAAACGAGTTCGAAGTTGGCGACCGGAAGTGGTACGTCTGTAATCTCCCTCTTTGCAAGCACAAAGATGTGCTTGTCCGGCGGGGCAAACCCTCCGCCCAGGCAACGCCTGATGAGGTAGCCCTGTCCAAAAGAAAGAAAGAAAAAAAAAAGAGAGAATAATTTAAAAAAAGTTTAAAATTTTGTATAACATTACGTAGACTCCAGCAATTTCCAGACTGGACGGACTCAATTTCTACCAATCTGAAAAGTTTTAGAATCATATTGATCCAATGAAAATATTTATGATTGAATTGGTTCCAATACAATGTACCTTCCTCAAGAATCTAGTAAATTGAAAATCGATAGAGATGCAAAAGCAAAGAACTTGGATACATCAAGCTGTTCTTCTCCTAACCCTTGTTAACTCTCGAATGGTGTGATTTCAAAATTAAGCAACTCGCAACAACATGACTGATGGGATTTTATAACGGGATGATGTGTCTATCGATCTTCTTCAGTTGATTCTTTTTGTTCCCTTTCTGGAGTTATTGTTGTTTCACTGTTTATGATTTTGGCTGAGCAGAGATAACTACGGAGACTAGAGAGATCTCGCCAGCGCATTATGTGGTCAAGATCGAGTCTTTCTCTCTTTTCTCAAAGACCAACATCAGCATGTATGAGACAAACGACTTCGCAGTTGGTGACCAGAAGTGGTATATCGATAATCTCTCTTTGCATGCACGAATTTTTTTGTCACCTAATGCACGCTGTCTTCTAGGTTTTATTGTTTCTTAACATTGACAGCGAAGATTATAGTATATATATTGTCATGAAAAAGGCTTGAGATTGTATTTGAATATGAATTTCCTTTCTGAATGAATCGACATTTTAGGATGCTCAGATTAATCTAGTGTACGTGGGTACCCAAGAAATGATATGCCCAAGGTGGATTGCTTCATGCGATTATTTGTAACTACATGATTGCTAATTATGCATAGTGATGCGGTCCTTCATTGAGAGGAAACAAAGGCTCCAATCGTGTTCGGTGAGGATAGAAAGTCTGCCCAAAGGTCTCAAAATTGAAGATCTTTTAATGGTCAAATCCATCGCTATCCAGCAAAACAACGGACTCTCTTCATGGACATGTTTCTTGAATTTGATGTTTTGTCATTGTGTAGGAAATTGATTCTCTATCCTAATGGAGACAAGAGCAACAATGGAGAAAATCACGTGTCCTTATATCTGGCTGTTTCTGAGCCCAATCCTCTGAAAGTTGGCTGGGAGATAAATGCAACTGTTAGGTTCTTTGTGTTCGATCGAATTCGTGATAGCTACTTGGTGAAAGAAGGTACGTTTGTTCCCTAAATTTCTTAAAGAACAAGTCATTTACCCCTTTGGTAGCTTGGAGAACTCTCGCTTTGTATTTTTGCAGGGAAAAACAGGAGGTTTCACGCAATGAAGTCCAATTGGGGTATTCCAAGATTCATGCCGCTTAAAACTTTCATCAATCCGTCCAACGGCTACCTTGTCAATGACACTTGTGTGCTTGGAGTGGAGGTCTTTGTTGTCAAAAGTTTAGGTCTCGGCGAATGCTTGACCCTGAAAGCAGATTGGAAGCCTTTTAGTCACGAATGGAAGATATCGAAATTCTCTACTTTCGTGAATGATTGCTATTCTGAAGTATTCGCCGCTGGGAATCAAATCTGGTGGCTCTTATATTATGAATGTTAACTTTGTATCTTCTCATACCTTCCTCTTCGTGTTTCCAAGCATTTTTCATTGGTTAAGTTTCTTCACTTGTTCAGGAAGGTGATGGTATATCCGAGGGGCGTCGCCGGAGAGAGGAACAAAAGCCTCTCAATATATCTTTCATTGGCCAATTCGGGGAAACCCGATCTTGGGGAGAAAGTCAACGCAAGCTTCATCATTCGGTTGAAAGGCGAAGATGGCACAGCTTACGCGGGGCACACGACAAACGGTAATTCTATCAAGTGAAATTGGTGGACTAAATCAATACAATCTCTAGAAAAGCCGTTGTTTGGTTTTGGAGATGCTAAATCCGATTCCTTTTGAGGGTTGGCATCATCATCCGATCATCCGAAATCAGGGCGACCTTTCGAGTTTCTGATTCCACAAAGTCTTCACCAGGTACTTACGTACATTTTGTCTTAACGTGGCTGTTGATTTTCGCTTTGCAGGTTCGCACTGGTTCAGTCATTCGGCCCCTTCGTGGGGTTGGGCTTGTTTTGCGCCCTTGGATAAGGTTAAAAATTTCCGCGTCGACGATCGCTTCATCATTGAGACCACAGTCATCATCTTTGGGACGGCTAGTCAACTGCCCCGGTGATTTGGTTTGAGCTCATCATGAGGCGGCTCTTACCATCGTTTCCTCCGCGTGCTGCTACTAATTTTAAGCCAGTAAAACTTGTCGAACTGCTCTTTTTGCTACTAGTTGATCAATGTTTTCCTCTCTTTTAGTTCACAAGTTCCTCTAGCGCATAGACGAATCGTCGATCCTATACTTTCCTACTAGCTCGCATTCACCAAAATCGATAGCCAGCTCCGACTTTAGAAAGATTTCCTGGAACCGGGAACCTTGCTCGGCGTCCTTTTGCTGTCACGTGCTTTGCATCTGATTATATCGTCTCGAGCCGCATCAAGACTCACCACTTCAAAATGGTTGCTGTCTGCACTGTACTGTCGGTCACACGTCTTCAGGAGTTCATGATCTGTTGCCCACGCCTAGGAACTAACAAAGATTTACGTGGAGTTTCTCTTGTAAAAGAAGATGTCATCATTTTGGTTGCCTGTTTAACGCTGCAAGTTGCTCCACTAATTTGAGGTTGGGGTATTGGGTAAAATCTACTGGCCCGCGAGTGTTTGGACGGACCGAGCCCGCATTCGAAGTGGATCTTGGATAATAAGAGGGAGAAAAAGCAAAACGTGGTACATCGTATCTGTTTTGCAAAATCGGTTGGTTTTTTTGGTCATGACTTACTGATGATAAAAGGAAAATTATGTGCGATGAGTATCGAAATCGCCGACAAACAGGTTGCGCAAAATGTATAGAAAAGTTTTGATCAATTAGATATTTTACTAACATACAGAAAAGAAACTTAGTGATATTACCTGAGGCAGATTGTTGAAGTCCTGACGGCACATCTTGACATTCATGCCGTTAGTGACTCTTAACTGATCTGTTGAACAAGTATCTTGTCAACGACACTCGCACATATCAAGGGTCAGGTTAATGGGTGGAAACCTCTAGTGATGAAAAAGATTGTACTACAAAGGACGAACTTTAACCACCTAGCCAAAAAGCGTGCAAAGTCCAATTACCGATTCTTTTTTGGTCAAAATTTCTGCAGATCATAAAGAGTTCTACATAAGATATCACTAATCTCAGTACATAGTAATTCCTTCAGAACTAAGGGGGATATAAGACCCAATTACTTGATAGATTTCCCAGCCTTTGGGTTTTAGCAACCCAATCTGCAATTTTGTTACCAATTCAATAGCATTTGTTCGTGGGTGTGTTAGTTAGCTCTCTGAGCAGCTTGGGATTCCAACTTGGTCTTGGGAAGTCTCCTTTTGCAGCTTAATTTGGACTGCACCTAACACCAAGATTCTTAACCTTGCCTTCCCTGCTTCCGCATATGAATCCAGTCTCTCAAAAGCGCTACGCACCTGTTAGAAGGCTAAGGCAAACGATTCTCATCTTCAATCACCTGAATCTAACCCTCCTCTTCTTTAGGAAAAGCATGCCCAGGGTAGTCAATTGTGGGACCACTAGGTTCTATATCTATTACGCGGTATACGATTTCTAGCAAAGATTCCTAATTAAATTGTAAGTGGTACTCGTGATTTAATTCCACCAAAGCCAAAAACAGTTCCATAGGAGCTTGCATTCGAGTCCTTGACTCCAAAAGAGGACAGCAAGTCATCCATGCATCGGAACAAAGGCATTTCGATGTTTCTTCATTTGGTAGATTCAGCTTCTAAGCAGAAACTTAAGAAGAGAGGTTGAGGTTCCCCTTTTCGCTTATCACAAGACAATCAGATGGTGTTGGGCAATCATCAATCTGCACGTAACTCACCTATCTTACAATCACGCTAAAACGATAAAAGCACACATTTGCATCAATGTGTTAAGGAACTTTGACATGGACTCGTTTAAAATTATTTTTTTTCCTCGTTTAATTTTATTAAGTTATGTCACGAACGAATTTTCTCAACCTAATTACAAAATTCTGGCCATGACAAAGTGTCAACCCATTTGGCATCACCACATGACCTTGGAAGGAACCTTCGATGGTGGCGAACATGGCGTCTGTCTTACTTTGAGTCATCAAGTGAATTTAATCCAAAAATAAATTAACAGCATAATAGTCTTGTTGAAGAACATGAGTAAAAAATGACTGGAAAAAGGGTGAACGAAAAGGCAAAAAAAATGTTCTTCTCTATGGCCTCAAGATGAATACGTTGTACCCGAAGTCAACCTTTATATCAATGTTATCAAGAATACATTGAAAAAATCTCCCAGAATTTATTCTTTTCTTCAATAAAGATCTGAACCCCCCGCAATCTCGTTATCTATCCGAAAGAAGAAAACTATGGCCGGACATATGATTAGATTATCAATTGACTTCAATCTAATTGGCCCCTTCGAGATTATTAAAGGGTAATATGACTTTTCGCGACAAGAAAATATCTTCTTTATCCGTGGATATCCACTTGATCCGACGCCAACTCAATGTACACTCGCCGTGTCCTGCACTGATCTGCAGTCTTGCTTCCCAGTTCCATGGCCAGACACTTGAGTCCCTGTTGTTCTTCTTCTTCTTCTTCTTCGTCTTCCGCAATGTCCTTCTCACACCCTTCTTCATTCGAGCTCCACAAAAGTCTGGATAAGTTTCTTATTTTTCCAAGGAAAACGCAGGAGGCTTCATGGGTTTCGCGGATCCGATCAAGAAATGGCTGGAGAAAGAGTTTCCAGCTCAAATCCTCCAATGGGCACTCGCTAAACTCTGTTTCCTTGCACGACGGTGAGTGCTTCTACCCTCTGGAGGCTGAACTTCTTCAGCGATTTGTCGAGTAAAGTTGCAATCATTTTGGCCTCTTTGGAGTATGGTTTTGCAGGAAGCCCGCTTGCCAAAGAACGGTTCAAGCCTAATGGGCAGGACAGTTTGTCTTCTGTTGGCTCAGAATCAGAGAAGTCTGAATTAACGTATAGCATTACCGTCGTTGGAGCTTCTGGGGACCTTGCGAAAAAGAAGATTTTTCCGGCCATCTTCGCGCTCTTCTATGAAGATTGTCTACCGAAGGTCTTGATCTTACATTTTCGAATAGTTCTAGGGCAAGCTAGATTCATGTAGCTTTGTCAGGCATACAGTAATGTCCGATGTAAAAATGGTGTCGGATTCCTGCAGAATTTCACGGTGTTTGGCTACGCCCGGACTAAAATGACCGACGAGGAGTTAAGGACGATGATTAGCAGAACACTGACTTGTAGGATTGATAAGAGGTACTCTTTGTGTTGCGTTTTTCATGATATGCTGAATCTTTTTGCTTTTTTACTTGGTTCTTCTTTATCTATTTACATGTGGATTTTTGCAGGGAAAATTGTGGAGATAAAATGGACCAGTTCCTGAATAGATGCTTCTACCATTCCGGTCAGTATAATTCGGAGGAGAACTTCAGAGAATTGGACATTAAGCTCAAAGAGAAGGAGGTGATGGTTCTCTGTTTTGGTTCTATATGTTGCGGACTCTAATTAGCTGATGTGTAGCAGTCAATAATTATTAACTAATTATCTATGTCACGTTTCCAGTTTTGCGTTTTAAGGAAACCAAATGCATGTACGACATATTAGTTAGAATAGACGTAATTTGTAGTTGGCAACTGAATTTACTGATGTTTCTTTCCTTGTCATTTTGCTACTTCAGGCTGGAAAATCTGCCAATAGGTTATTTTACCTATCGATACCACCAAATATATTTGTGGATGTGGTAAGATGTGCTAGCATTACAGCTTCTTCGACAAGTGGATGGACCAGGGTCATTGTTGAAAAGCCATTTGGCCGGGACTCAGCATCATCTGGTGAGCTGACTAGATGTTTGAAGCAATACCTAAATGAGGATCAAATATTTAGGTACCTTCTATCTACATGGTTGCTTGCTGTCTATTCTTGAGTGAGATCTTGGTTGTAACCAGACGCTTGGGCTCATGATTGTATAGGATTGATCATTACCTGGGTAAGGAACTCGTTGAGAACCTGTCGGTTCTTCGATTTTCCAATCTGGTTTTTGAGCCATTATGGTCTCGGAACTACATTCGCAACGTGCAGCTGATATTTTCTGAAGATTTTGGTACAGAAGGACGTGGAGGGTGAGTACTTATATTCAATGCTGACTCTTCTTTCTGGCTTCTGGGATGTCCTTCCAAATTTAGAAGTTACTGATTCCTTACCTCTCTTCTTGTCATCAGTTATTTCGACCATTATGGTATAATACGAGATATAATGCAAAATCATCTGCTGCAAATATTGGCACTCTTTGCAATGGAGACACCCGTCAGCTTAGATGCTGAAGACATTAGAAATGAGAAGGTGCTGAGAGAGCTGCTACGATATAACCTGTTTTAGTTGTTTGCTGATGTTGCTTGTCTTCCATATTGCTTTTTTAGAAGATACATTCTATACCGTGCGAGTCATGAGCCAAAAGGCTCTACCCTCTCATTGGGAATTTGGGCTTCCATTGCAAGACTGCGATGTAAAAAGCATATTTTAACAGATGGTTCTGGTTCTTGAGCATGTGAAAGTGTTAAGGTCAATGAGACCATTACAACTGGAAGATGTTATTGTGGGCCAATACAAGGGCCACAGTAAGGGTGGCAAATCTTTTCCTGGGTATACAGATGACCCGACTGTGCCGACGGATAGTCTCACGCCAACATTTGCCGCAGCAGCTCTTTTTGTAAACAACGCAAGATGGGATGGAGTTCCATTCCTTATGAAAGCTGGCAAGGCTCTCCACACAAAGAGGTAATCACAACCTCTCTCTCTCTCTCTCTCTCTCTCTGCCCTGCGCACTTTCTTACTAGAAATTACAATCCGAAAGATCTTGAAATGCTGTGTGCGAAATTCCAGGGCAGAAATTCGAGTCCAGTTCAGACATGTCCCTGGGAACCTGTACAAAAGAAATTTTGGAACTGATTTAGATAAGGCAACAAATGAGCTGGTGCTTCGTGTACAACCTGATGAAGCTATTTATCTGAAGATCAACAACAAAGTTCCTGGTCTTGGAATGAGATTGGATCGCAGCGACCTGAATCTGCTTTTTAAAGCAAGGTACTGATCCCATAACTGCTAGTCACCATTTCCTTTACAAACGTGTGGATGCTATATGTATGGCGCAAATTTACCGAACTTCTATTTGATCCCATCAATGTGGATCAAATCCCATAAGTCATAAAGAAAGCTTATTAGGAAGCAATTATTTGATTCTGGTGTTTCTTTTTCCAATGTTTGCATTCTCGAAAGACAGCAGTTGGATGCGATTTCACTACTAAAGAAGCTAAATGAGTGATTGATGACAAAGGATGGTCACAATGTTGAGTTCAACCATGCTTTAAATTGAGTATAAAACGGGATGGATCTACATTATGCCCAAGATCATACTGTTTTCTCTAATAAACTGACCGAATTTCTTCTGTGATGCCTAGGTATCCTAGGGAAATACCCGATGCATATGAGAGGTTATTATTGGATGCAATAGAAGGAGAGCGTAGGTTATTCATAAGAAGTGACGAGCTCGATGCTGCTTGGGCATTATTCACTCCATTACTTAAGGAGCTTGAAGGAAAAAAAATAGTCCCCGAGCTCTACCCTTATGGTAGCAGAGGACCAGTTGGTGCGCATTATCTTGCTGCAAAGCATAATGTTCGGTGGGGGGATATCGGCAGCGACGACTCGTGAGATGAGGAGAACCAGTCGTCAACAGTTTAAAGCTGGAACTCCTAGTTTTTTTTTTTTCCCCATCCTCATGCTCAAGTATTCAGTCTCTTTTGCATTCCTACCCGGAAATACAAGCCAAGAAAGCCATTTTTCTGCGATGCTCACATGAGGTTTTTGTCATTCCTGATGGCAAAAGGCTCGCATTGCTTCCCTTGGATGCTGGTTGTATTGATATATTGCTGTAACAATGTACCGCTTACATGCCAATCATGTCATACTTCATAGTTATATTGCAAACTAGCGACAGCTTCCAAATTACTAATCACCATGTCTCGTCTGATAAGCATGTCATATGGCCCTCAAAAATCATGTAGGTATAGTCTTTTGTACTTAACCTAGAAGATGACGTGAAATGCCTTTCGGAAATCATTGACCATTGGAGGATGTTTTCTCTTTGACTTCGACGATGAAGTTACCGTACTATGTTATCCAAACTCAAACGAGGGAGAGAGATGTAAACAAATGTGTCATTCAATTGTGCTTCATGTATATAACATGAACGTGTCATTCAATTATTTCAGTGAAATCTTTATGATAAATGCAAGTATTTTTCATGAATACCATTTTTATTTATTTGGCGGTTTAGGAAAAACGATTTTCTTATTTCCTAAAGGAGAAGTGGTTTTTTTCCCTATTTATGCTTTTTTTTTCCAACTCATAGAAAACGATTCCATAGATCGATGAACTTTATTCACCAAAACACCAGAAAGCTCATGTCGACACAAATTTAAGACTAATTGCACAAGAAGAAATGTAGGACTGGCTATTCTGTTCGTTTAATTGCGTTCGAAAGATTAGAAACATCTCAAAGTTTAGTTCCTCTGGTCACGGCAACACAAGCTTGGTTGCGCATTTGTCAACATGCCGGGATTTGGATTCAGGCACTTATCTGGTTTTTGATCCAATTTGTACTGAGATCACGTATGAAATCCCAAATTGTCACCCCCTTAAGCACTGGTTTTCAAGGATCAATTCGTGTTCATCCGGCTAAATCAGGTCTTTGTAAAATAATTCAGATCTGGAAAACGGGCCAGAACTGTTAAATTGTGTCTCGAGTTTGAATTTGGATAAAGATTTGTTAAATTAAATTTGTTGATAAAGATTTCTCAAGAAGATTTCAAATTTGATGCAGAATCCCATCTTTCTTGGACTCCTTAAAGCCGCACAAAAAAAGGAAATAAAGTGGAAGCTTGCCGATAGTTGTTATCCTTGTGGGATCCAAAAAGTCAAGGCTTTGAAAGCACTGCGCCACAAAAATTTACATTCCTTATCGGTGACCGGTGGCCAAAGGAAATGTGCACCAATTATGAATCCAAAGTGGAGAGAGCACTGACATTGCAAGTAAGAAAGGTTCCCACATGGAGCAACCATCGGGTGAACGAAAGGGGGCCAAATGAGCAACCAACATCTTTGATTTCGACCCTCAACTCGTCCCATTTCATAGACTTTTTAGCTGCCATCGCCAATTTTGACACTCTACGTTTGCCAATAATGAAGAGAAGGACCTCAAACCATCCACAAGCTCTCCATCTTTTCTCCTCACGGAGAAACCTTTTTGGGAAGTGGGGCCATCATATGTTGCTATTATATGACCGCTTGGGTTTGCCATTTTTGGACTTTTGACCGTTGACCCGAGTCTTCCTGCCTAAATCATTGATTTTGATGCATCGTAGCGTGCGATGCGGCATGCTCTTACCCCCGACTTGCCCCGTAGCATCGCACTACACGAAGTCAGAAGAACATATTTGAGAACAAAATAGAAACCTGCCATAAATCTTTGATCAATGTCTCGCTTTTATTTACTAAACTTGTGTAATATCTTGATGGTGCCAACACCAGTGTAGTTTTGTCTCCAATTTCCATTCTTGTCAACGATCTACATAGAGCAAGCAGCAAGAAAATATTAGGCAACGATATCAGGCTATTGCACGAGATGAGGCATGTTGACACCCCAACTCACCGAGCACCGCCTATATAATCTGCTTCGCTCTCTCGTACTCGTGCTATCATCAACACAAGGTTCTTTGTTTGAAACAAAATGGCTCGGTGGTCGTGCTTCTACATGTCCATACACATGCTTTACTTGTACTTGTGGTCTCATCCTATTGGCGCGCACAATCTCTCTCGTTCCGTGAAACCTCAGTGTCTCGAGGACGAATTGTCTGCATTGCTGCAGTTCAAAGAGAGATACGAGATCGCCAATGTTTCGGGTGGTCCTCTTGCTCGTCCCTGGACTCTCTCCTGGACAAGCAGTCGGGATTGCTGCTCCTGGGATGGGATTGAGTGCGACAGGAAAACGGGCCATGTAATTGTTCTCAACCTGAGCAGTAGCTTTCTCTATGGTTCTATTGACAACAACAGCACCCTTTTCCAGCTTGCTCGTCTGGAAAAGCTCGATCTCGGCGGCAATCATTTCAACTACTCCCATGTACCATCCCGAGTTGCGGATCTTTCAAGATTGACTCGTCTCGATCTCTCTCATTCCGTTTTTTCCAGCCAAGTCCCATCAGAAATCTTCAAGCTGACAAGGTTGGTGTACCTTAGCCTGTGTTGCAATCTGGATCCATATAATTCTACACTTCTGTTGGAAATGAAAGCGCCGGGCCTGAGAAGCCTAGCTCAAAATCTTACCAGCCTGGAAGTACTTCTCCTAGGGATCGTCAACATGTCATCCGAAGTGCCCGACACTCTGGCCAATCTGTCTTCCCTAACAATACTGAACATGGATGCGTGCAACCTGCACGGTGTATTTCCATCTGCCATTTTTCAATTACCAAGGCTGCGACAGCTCGGTGTGGGTTCCAATATAGTTCTCACCGGGCGATTGCCTGACTTTAACTCAAGTAGTCCTCTTGAAGAGCTGCGACTGCCAGGTACGAGCTTTTCTGGAGAGCTACCCGCTTCAATCGGTAATCTCCGCTCCTTGCAGAAGTTGAATCTAGTGTCCAACGTGTGTAATTTGACCGGGTTGCTACCTGCGTCAATCGGAAACCTTCCTTCCTTGAGTTATCTCGACATAGGTGGTTGCAAATTTTCGGGGAACATCCCGACTTCATTTGCTAATCTTAGCAACCTCGAATACCTAGGTTTCAGAGAGAACCCATTCGCTGCCCAGTCCATCTCCTCTTTTTCTTGGGTTTGGAAGAACAAGAAGCTCACCCCTTTGGATCTCCAGATGATCAATTTATATGGTAATATTCCACCGTCAATCGGAAACTTGTCTCAGCTTGTGGAATTAAGCTTAATTGGCAACCAATTAAGCGGTTTTATCCCATCTCCGCTCAGGAAGCTCACTCAGCTGACTCATCTGTACCTTCGAATCAATCAACTTTCGGGTTCAATACCCTCTTGGCTTATGACCATGACTGGACTTGTCGTGCTCGACCTTGCGGTCAATAAATTTCACGGTGACATACCTTCATCAATCTCTCAACTCCAGAATCTACAGGTCTTCTGCCTCGTTAGAACCAACGTTAGCGGTACCGTTGAGCTAGACAACTTTCTCAAGCTCAAACACTTGGCAATGTTGCAGCTTTCATCTAACAGGCTATCATGCCACACGAGGAGCACGAATGTTATTCTTCCTCAGCTTCTTGTCCTAGGACCGGCTTCATGCAATTTGGGCGAGTTTCCAGCATTCCTACAAAGCCAAGAGAGTATGATCTGGTTGGACCTATCAGATAACAACATTAGGGGGGAAGTGCCCTCTTGGGTGTGGAGCGGCATTTTAAGAGCATGCAGTACCTAAATCTCTCTCACAACTTCCTAACTGGTGATGATCGATATTACCCAATCGATCCTTTAATTATGTACACGATAGACCTATCTCACAACATGTTGAAAGGACCGCCCCCTGAAGCGCCGCCGTCCATAATGACTTATCTAGTATCCAACAACAGGTTGACAGGAGCATTGCCCCCATGGATCTGCAATTTGAGTTCCGCAATCACATTAGACTTGTCTTCTAACAATTTGACCGGTGTGCTTCCGGTTTGTTTGGGCAATATTAGCAAATCTCTCATGGTATTGAACCTGAAAGGCAACAATTTCCGTGGAAGCATTCCCGAGCTATCGATGGGGGGGATGCACCTGACGATGATCGATTTGAGTGACAACCAGTTGCAAGGTAGTCTACCGAGGTCCTTGGCCAATTGCAGAATGCTCGAGTTCATTAACTTCGCAAACAATCTTATCGTGGACACCTTCCCATCATGGTTGGGATCTCTACCGGAGCTTAATGTCCTTATTTTGCAGTCCAATAAATTCCACGGTGTCATAGAGAGGCCTAAATCTAGTTCCACATTCCTTAGCTTGTGGATACTTGACCTCTCTATCAACGCATTTGTTGGTGAGTTGCCCACGGAATTCTTCCAATCTTGCAATGCCATGAAATCCAAGATAGGAAACTTCACATACATGCATAGAAATCTAATGCCGACGGCATACTTATCGTACACCAATTATGGCAATTACGAATTTTCCATGACAATGATTTACAAAGGGCTTAAATTGTACTACCCAAAGATATCAGAAGTCTTCACGATCATCGACCTCTCTAGCAATTTGTTCGAAGGAGAGATCCCAGCTACCATAGGTAATCTCAAAGGACTGCAGGGACTGAACCTTTCTAACAATCTCCTCATTGGTCACATCCCATCAACATTAGGGAGTCTCCCAGCACTCGAGTCTTTAGACATTTCTTGGAACAAACTCTCGGGACAGATACCCAAGGCGCTAACAGAACTCGGGTTCCTTTCTTTCCTAAACATGTCTTATAACAATTTGACCGGGTCTGTGCCAAGAGGGAACCAGTTTGATACTTTTTCAGACGATTCTTTTGAAGGGAATGCAGGACTGTGTGGGGAATTCATATCCAAGAAATGTCAAGATTCAGACGATCCACCACGACACTCTTCAACCAAACAAGAAGAAGACTCAGCATCGCCAATTAAACTTGATTGGAAAATTGTTCTTATGGGGTATGGGAGCGGCTTAGTGATTGGCGTGGTCATTGGAAATGCATTCATCTCTTGGAAACATGTTTGGTTCAAAGAAAATGTGAGAAGAAGTCGACATCATAGTCGGAGGCAGCCTAGGTGGGGTAGGAATTCCTAGTCAGATAAGTCTTTCAATTTATGCAAATACTGGAACTTACCTGAAAATGAGTTATGTATCTCCCTTTTCATATGTGTACTTGTTTCTTCATAGTATCTTTGCATCTTTTTATGTGAAACATTCACTTTCTTCATGTAATCTCTCGTTACATATGTTTACCACCTCTCTAACTTAAATTTTCTTTTGTTTTTCGGGATAATACCATTGTTTGCTTGTGAAACACGCTCACGTGCTCCTTTTTATACCAATGTTCAAGCAAAAGTACTCCTATTTATCAATCAAATATAAATCACCTCATGGATTCTTCTTTATTCGGGGTTCGCATCACAACCTAAAATCTCATTTATAGATTACAAAAGTGAATAGTAGCAAGGGTTTGTCCTCATAACTATATGCAAATCGAGACTCCCAATCGTGCTTCAATCATCTGCGTTGGTTGTTTCTCACCCTACAAATTGTACAGACAACGCTTGTACTATCATTTAAAACAAAACAAAAAATTGCTTTTGGAGGTTGATTGGACAATAAATGTAACAAATAATCCTCATGAAAATATATGTGTTAATTTTGCTTTTCGGATCTTGTTTGATGCCTGTGTGGTAGGAAATTGAATTCTCTCTCATAGAACTGCATATTATGCAGAGAATTGACATAGCACAGTTAAATTTCCTAAAGTTCTTGCTATGTCTACTTGCTGATCATGTACTCTGGATTTTATAGATTAATTATCATTTGATTTTTCTATAAAATCTTTTTTTTCCTCAGAGAAGAAGGATCATTTGATATAGTAGCTTTTTTTGGACATTGGAATTTTTTCCAATAAGCCAAGCACACGTTTTTATAAACATAGAAATAATAGTAAAAATAATAGGAAGAAAGAACAAATAATTAAACAGATGAGAGAGTCTAATTCGGCCATGGCCATTTATGCAAGGACCCAATAAGTCTAATTCTCTTACTTCAGCCCAATCCACCTATGCTAATCCATCAGCGCAGCCCATTGCACAAGCCTATATTCACTAGTTTAAGTTAGAGCCTATAAAGCCCGTGAAAGTTTGGCATTTGCCCTTTCGCTGATTCCAGTCTTCCAGTTGCATCTGGCGACTACCTTTCTTAGGTCTCTTCCAATCGGCATGTCGAATCAAACCGTATATGCTCTAGTTTTAGCAAAGCTAAGCCTAGAGGTGCTTATAAAAATAAACAGAACGAAAAATAATTTCATCTGCCACAAAAATATTTATAAATGTTTTTTTACCGATTAATCATTTCAAATGATACAATCAATATTTTACGAAAGATAATATCTACATCATTTATTTTAGATATAGATCATGGAGAACTCTTCGTGCTACTTGTGTGATGATAAGCACATGAATCATTAACGTATTGTTGCGTATCATCAGATTAAAACGTCAGCTATCTATTCAACAATCTTTTTTAGGGAACCTGTGTACGAATTTAAGTAAGATTCTTTGCATATTGATGTTTGATCGATTGCGCTACCTGTTCATAATAAGATGTATATATTTGATCCTCTCGTTGCAACTTTGAGTTGATCTGCCGAGACCCCCTATGTTGCTTGCTCTGTCTTTGCTTATTTTCGGCCTCAATTTTAGATGATTTAGTTAGTCTCATAGCTATACGTGACGATATGTTGATTGATCTTTAGAGTAGTTGAGAATCACATGTAGGAAAACGAAATCGATTGGGATGTGTTTCTTCCAAGTTAAATTGCAAACCGAATTTTTATTTTTATTTTAGGGGTATTTTTGTATGATTCAGTTTAGAATCATTTGAATCCTTTCTGCTGCTTTACTTGATTTCGCCGAGGATAATGTTCTGGGTATGGAAGTTGAAAAGGGATGGAAGAGGTATATTAAGTGGTTGGAGGGCTGAAAATATGTCACTTGCTGGAAGAATCAATACCTTGATTGTCCACGTATAAACTTTGGAGTTTAGTGTGGAAGTGAGACAGGCGCAAAGGATCAAAAGTTTCTTGTGGTTGGTTTCTCCCCAACGCCTAGTTCAATCTCTTGCTCTGCCTATTCGAGCGAGATTGTCGAAACTTTATGTGGGGAGATGTTCAGGGTGACGATGAAAAATGTACTTAGTGGTACAGTCAACCAAAGCATTGTAGAGGGCTAGTAATTCGAAGTTTGAAGGCATCTAATAAAGCTTTCCTTAGTAACTTCTCTGGTTCTTAGTTTGGAAACCATAATCCTTGCGAATAGCCTTCATTTGAGACAAGTGTAAATGTTTTGAGCTGTTCTCTGATTTTATTTCAGCTCGCTTTACTCACTCTTTACTCTAAGAAGTTGTTCCTAACATGTGATGTGACATCTCAAAGGGCACATGATGGGTAGTGGCTAATGGGAGATCAGTTAAATTATGGATGGATCATTGAGACGATGAAGTTTGTCCACTAATGCACTGGATTTCACCATCTGTTATGATGCCCAACATTGAAAGTAAGTTCTGTTTCTAGATATTATTGGTGCCAATGCCGGTATATTTTTTGCCTTTGGTTTCTATTTGTTTCGACATAAACGAACGAACCAGCAAGAAAATATTAGGCAACAACCTCAGGCTAATGCACAATCCAAATGCCTGCGATTGTTTAGGAGCAACAATCGACACATATAGGATGGCCAATTCCCCTCTACCTCCCTCTTAATAAGGGAGACCTTCTTCAAAAAATCCTGAACAATTATAATTTCTCTGAAAGCACTGCGCCACAAAAATTTACATTCCTTATCGGTGACCAGTGGCCAAAGGAAATGTTCACCAGTCATGAATCAAAGTGAAGAGAGCACTGATATTGCAATAAAAAAAAGGTCCCACATGGAGCAACCATCGGGTGAACGAAAGGGGCCAAATGAGCAACCAACATCTTTGATTTCGACCCTTAATTCGTCCCATTTCATAGACTTTGTGGCCGCCATCACTAATTTAGACTATACACATTTGCCTAGAATGAAGAGAATGAACTCAAACCATCCACAAACTCTCCATCTTATCTCCTCACAGAGTGACTTTTTGTGGAGGAGGACCATCAAATGTTGCCCTCGGTTTGCAAGTTTTTGGACTTTTAACTATTGACCCGAGTCTTCCATGCAAATACAGATCTATCGGCTTCGAAGGTTTTCTCCCTTACGTTCCCCGTTAGCTACAAGTTATGGCATTGGACAAAGTCATGCTATGATGTCATGCATCTAAAGAATCGCATGAATTGCTTACGTGTTTTATCTCTGGTAAAGTCATTGCTTTGGATGCATCGTAGCGAGCGATGCCACATGCTCTTACCCCCAGCTTGCCCCGTAGAGTTAGCACTGCACAAAGTCAGAAGAACACATTTGAGAACAAAATAGAAACCTGCCATAAATCTTTGATCGTTCATTCTATTACAATATCTATACAATATCAACGACAAAAAATTAAGGTGTTCATAACCAAAATGCATGACTCTTTTCATTTCCCGTACATCAATCAGAATTTTTTTTTACAGAAATATGCATAAAAATAAGAGATTTGCTAGGATTTGATTACGTAAATGTGTTTTTTCTTGCCTCACTATTAGAGATTTATGAACAAAATAAGCATAAGAATTAGAGATTTGCTAGTATAAGAGATTTTATGTTTTGACCATAAAATCTGATTGCTATGCAAAGCTCACACGTGGGAGTGTCATATGGTATATGGCTTTTGTTTTTTTGTTTTTTATGATTGAGGAATCCACCACGGGCCCTCCTTGTTCAGATGGCACTAAAGGGTTGGGCCCATATAACCTCGGGGGAGACTAGCAAGACCCCAATACCATAGTCCCCCACTTAAGACACTAGTAATTGCAGGTTTCAAACTTTCAACCTCGGCTATGAGGGATAGCTCTCAACCAACATAGCTATCCACTGTTGGGTAGGTATATGGCTTTTGCGTGTCTTATCTTTTCCAAAAATTTGATAGTTTCTTAGCTGGGGGGGAAAAAAAGATAGCAAAAATTTCCAACCTTCAGTGATGAAAGTTGTTTAGAGAGGTGTTTATAATTTGCTAAATTTGTATAAGATCTTGATGGTGCCAACACAGGTGTTGTTTCGTATCCAATATCCATTCATGTCAATGACATACATTGAGCAAGCAACAAGAAAATATTAGGCAACAATATCGGGTTATTGCAACATACACGTCGAATTGCTCATGAACAATGGCCTTTATTCTATCTCTATTCTCACTCTCCATGGATAAGACTGTTCAAAACTCTTAGAGGCAATAATCTCTCTAAACGCATCACACAATGCGACCAAAAAAAGTGTTCGCACATCATCAACTTAAAGTGGAAACAGCACTAACATCGCAAACAGAAAGGTCCAACACAGGGCGATTGTTGGGTGAACGAGAGGGGCCATATGAGCAACCCAAGTCTTCAATTTCGACCCTCAATTCGTACCATTTCAGAGAATTGTTCGCTGCTGTCACAACTTGTGTGAATGGACGCATTTGTTCTCCCGCGGAGAACATTCTGCGTAGGGGACCATCTTACTGTTGCTACATGACTCCTTGGTCTGCAAATTTTGGAAGTCTTCCATGCAAATGACAGATCTATTGGCGTATTAATCCAGTCCATCAATCAACTGTCAAATGTGACGGCCCAGCACAAAGTCATGCTCATGCATCTAAAAATTTATTTGAATAGCCCGTATTCCGTGAGACTTATCACTTGCAAAGTCGTCGATTTGCATGAGATGAGGCATGTCCATACCCCTTCTCACTAAGAACTGCCTGTAAAATCTGCTTCCCTCTGTTCGTAGTCTGCTCATCAAAACAGGGTTCTTCGATTGAAACAAAATGAGAAGTCTGTTGTGCACCCGCATCGTCAGCTCAAAACTTAATTTCATTGAGGTCCACTCAAATATTTGGACATATGTACTTTCTTGAACGGGCATTTCGCAATTGGATCTAGTTTCACTTACGTAAATCATAAACTAAACTATACTCCAACCGAACAAACAAACATAACGTTTGTTATAACAAAAAAAAAAGCAAAATGGTCTTTAAAAATTATAACATCTTTTTTGTTGATTTAGAAAATGGATTGAAATAAAAAGATATTATAGCATATGAGATGCAGTGTGACTATGTAAATTTATGGACAATATTAGAAGATTGATTTGACATCGTCATGGGAAGCTTAGGGATTATATTGAATAAATTAAAGATTCATGGATTAGACTATATTTTGGTTATAGTATAAGGACTGGATTGCACATTCTCAAGAGAGTGGTTGGATAACTATGGCTCGAAGTTAATGTCGGTTGATTAAGTTTGGGTCATGCTAGGAATGTCGTAATTGAACTTGTGCCAACAAGCCATTATTACATCAAAATGATGTTGATCGAAATAAAATAAGCCGATGCTTTGAGCTTAACTGGATGTCACTTTGCATAGGCTAATTTTTTTCATCAATCATATGATATGTGAATTCATCCAGCTATATCGACGCACGATTTTATTCTCATTTCAATGATAAGTGCTTATGTGTAATATAAATTAAATTCGCAAAAAAGAGATTCGACAACAATATAAAATTTGACTTGCCACACATCTTCATGAAAAATCATCTAATCAAAATCTATTTTCACATTAGTAATTATTATCAAAACAGCACTAACGTCGCAAACGAAGAAAGTCCAACATAGAGCAACCGTACGGCGGACGAGAGGGGACATATGAGCGGCCAGGGTCTTCAATTTCGAAGACCGTGCTCATCATGCACCGAACAATTCATGGGTCCCTGCGTGTTTTTTTATCACACGAAACGTCATCGATTCGATGCATCGTGGCACGAGATCAGGCGTGTTCATGTCCCTAGGCACCACCCCCCGCCCTATAAAATCCGCTTCCCTCCCTTATGCTCTGCTCATCGAAAACCAAATTGTCTCTGTTTCGCACAAAATGGCTCCCTCCTCATACTTCCACATGTCCATACACCTTCTTTTTCTGTACTTGTTGTCTCGGCCAATCGGCGCGCATATTCTCTCTCCTTCTGTGAACCCTCTGTGCCTCGGGGACGAAATGTCCGCACTGCTGCAATTTAAAGAGGGATACGAAATCGCCCAATTCGCCAATGTTTCGTTTGGTCCTCGCGCTCGTCCCAAGACTCTATCTTGGAATAAAAGTCAGAATTGCTGCTCTTGGGATGGGATTGAGTGCGACCAGAACACTGGCCATGTAATTGTTGTCGACCTAGGAAGTAGCTTTCTCTATGGTTCTATCGATGACAACAGCACCCTCTTCCACCTTGCTCGTCTTGAAAAGCTCAATCTCAGCGACAATTACTTCCACAACTCTCAAATACCCTCTAAAGTTGGAGATCTGTCGAGATTGACTCACCTTGATCTCTCTGTTTCCGGTTTTTCCGGCCGAGTCCCCATGGAAATATTCAAGTTGACGAGGTTGGTGTACCTCGACTTGAGTGGCAATGGTGATTATCCAATTTGGCTGGAGATGAAAGCGCCGGGCCTGAGAATTCTAGCTCAGAATCTGATCAGCCTGGAAGTACTTCTCCTAGGTGATATCAACATGTCGTCCCAAGTGCCCAACACCCTGGCTAATCTATCTTCACTCAGAAGGCTGAACATGGACGGCTGCTACCTGCACGGTGTATTTCCGTCCGTCATTTTCAATTTACCGAAGCTGCGACACCTCGAGGTGGGTTTCAATGAAGCTCTCATGGGACGATTGCCTGACTTTAACTCGAGTAGTCCCCTTGAAGAACTGCGACTGCCATATACGAGCTTTTCTGGTGAGCTACCCGCTTCAATCATTAATCTCTGCTCCTTACCAATATTGAATCTTGATGTCCATCACATGCAATTTGACAGGTTCGCTACCTGAGTCAATCGGAAAACTTTCTTCCTTGAGCCAGCTCGACGTATGGAGCTGCAACTTCTCAGGTTCGCTACCCGCATCAATCGGAAATCTTCCTTCCTTGAATTATTTGGACATAGGATTTTGTGAATTCTCAGGATCCATCCCGCCTTCATTTGCTAATCTTAGCAACCTCGAGTACCTAAATTTCGTAGGGAAATCATTTTCTGCGATGTCCATTTCCACTTTTTCTTGGGTTTGGAAGAATAAGAAGCTTGCGACTTTATGGCTTGGCTGGATCGATATATATGGCGAGATTCCACCTTCAGTCGGAAACTTGTCTCAGCTTGTGGAATTAGCTTTCACCCACACCCAATTAAGCGGTACCATCCCATCTCAGCTCATGAACCTCACCCAGCTGACTGATTTGGACCTTGAACACAATCAACTATCGGGTTCAATACCGGCTTGGCTTATGAACATGACTGGACTAGTCTACCTTGATATTGGCTTCAATAAATTCCACGGCGAGATACCTTCATCAGTCTCTCAACTCCAAAATCTAGAGGGCCTCGGCCTTTTAGAAAACAACTTCAATGGTACTGTTGAGCTAGACAACCTTTTCAAGCTTAAAAAATTGGAAGCGCTACATCTATCATTTAATAGGCTGTCATGTCGGATGAGTAGCGCCAATGATATTTTTCCCCGGCTTCGTGCCCTAGGATTGGCTTCATGCAATTTGAGCGAGTTTCCAGCGTTCTTACAAAACCAAGAGCGAATGGAGTGGTTGGATCTGTCGAATAACAACTTTAGGGGAGAAGTTCCCTCTTGGGTATGGAGCAGCAGACACATGCAGTACTCGAATCTCTCTCATAACTTCTTAACTGGTCTAGATCGATATTCCCTGATCAGTGCTTTAAATATGGCCACCATAGACCTATCTCATAACAAGATGACGGGAGCATTGCCACCATGGATCTGCAATTTGAGTTCAGCAATCACGATAGACTTGTCTTCTAACAATTTGACTGGTGTGCTTCCGGTTTGTTTGGGTAATATCAGCGAATCTCTGCAGATGTTGAACCTAAAAGGCAACAATTTCCATGGAAGCATTCCTAATGTATTGACAAGGGGGACGCAATTGATGATGATCGATTTGAGCGACAACCGGTTACAAGGCAATTTACCGAGGTCCTTGGCCAATTGCAAAATGCTCGAGTTCATCAACTTTGCAAATAATTTTATCTCGGACACCTTCCCGTCATGGTTGGGATCTCTACCGGAGCTTCATGTACTTATTTTGCGATCCAATAAATTCCACGGTGTCATAGAGAGGCCAAAATCTAGTTCCCCGTTCCCTAAGCTGCGGATACTTGACCTCTCTACTAATGCATTTGCCGGTAAATTGCCCGCGGAATCTTTTCTGTCTTGGAGTGCCATGAAGTCCAAGAAGGGAAACTTTACTTACATGCAAAGAGACCAAACACCACATCATTCGTACTATGCGTTCTCCTACTATAGCGATTACGTCTTCTCCATGACAGTGATTTACAAAGGCCTTAAATTGTACTACCCAAAGATATCAGGAGTCTTCACAATCATCGACCTCTCCAGCAATTTGTTCGAAGGAGAGATCCCAGCTACCATAGGTAATCTCAGAGGACTACAGGGACTGAACCTTTCTAACAATTTCCTCATTGGTCACATCCCTTCATCGTTAGGGAATCTCACAGCACTTGAGTCATTGGACCTTTCTCGAAACAAACTCTCCGGACCGATACCCCAGGCACTAACAGAACTCGGGTTCCTTTCTTTCCTAAACATGTCTTATAATAATTTGACCGGGTCTGTGCCTAGAGGGAAACAGTTCGATACTTTTTCAAATGGTTCTTTTGAAGGGAACTCGGGACTGTGTGGAGAATTCATATCTAGGAAATGTCGAGATCCACACGATGCACCAGCACACCCTCCAAGCCACCAAAAAGAAGACTTGGCATCACCAATTGAACTTGATTGGAAAATTGTTCTTATGGGGTACGGGTGCGGCTTAGTGATTGGAGTGGTCATCGGAAATGCGTTCATCTCTTGGAAACATGTTTGGTTTAAAGAGAACGTGAAAAGAAGGCGGCAGCCTAGTCAGAGGTAACCTAGGAGGGTCAGGAACTCCTAATCAGGCAAGTCTCTCAATTTATGCAAATATTAAAACTTACTTGAAAATTGAGTTATGTATCTCCCTTTTCGTATGTGTACTTGTTTTTTTTCATAGTCTTTACTTTTATTTACGTCAAGCCTTCACTTTATTTTGGTAATCTCTCATTACATCCGTTTGCCACCTCTTTAACTTAAACTTTTTGGTTTTTTGGGATAATACCAATGTTTGCTTGTGAACCACACTAATGTTCACATATTTCTACCAATGTTCAAGCAAAAGTGCTCCTATTTAACAATCAAATCTAAATCATCACACTGATTTTTCTTATCCGTGGTTTGCACCCCATTTATAGATTATAGTAAAGTGAATAATAGCAAGAGTTTGTCCTCATAACTTTATGCAAATCGAGGCTCCCAACCATGCTTCCATCATCTGCGTTGGTTGCTCACCCTGCAAATTGTACAGACAAAGCCTCTATTGTCATTTGAAACAAAAAAAGATTGGCATTGCAAGATCGATTAGACAATAAATGTAACAATGATCCTCATGAAATGTATATATTTTAGTTTTGCTTTTCGGATCTTGTTTGATATTTGTGCGGTTGGAAATATAATCTCCCTCATAAAAATGTATATTATGCAGAGAATCCACGTGGCACAGTTAAATTTCCTGAAGTTCTTACTATGTCTACTTGCTAGTCACGTGCTCTAAAATTTATAGAGTAATTATCATTTGGTTTTTCGGTGAAATATTCTTCTTTTTGCCTTGGAGAAGAAGGATCATTTGCTATAGTAGCTTTTTTGGACATTGGAATTTTTTCCGATAAGCCAAGACATACGTCTTTGTAAAAGTAGAAATAATAGTTAAAATAATAGGAAGAAAGAACAAATAATTAAATAAATGAGAGAGTCTAATTCGGCCATTTATGCAAGGACCCGAACCCATATATGTCAGCCCATCTATTAAGTTTAATTTGCTCACTTCAGCCCAATCCACCAACACTGACCCATCATCGCAGCCCATAGTCCAAATTTGCATTTGCATTATCACAGGCCCAGTTTCACGAGTCTATGGACCATAAATGTAAGAAAAGATTCTGGTGAAATGTGTATATGTCAGTTTTGCTTTTCGGATCTTGTTTCATGTACGGTAGGAACCAGAATTCTTTCTCATGGAGCAGCATATTATGCAGAGAAACAACGTGGGCACAGTTGAATTTCCTGAAGTTATTGGTATGTCTGCTTGCTAGTTAGTCATGTCCTTCGGAATTTGTACAGTTATTATCATTTGGTATTTCTGTAAAATCTTCATCCTTATCGTCAAAGTAGGAGGATAATTTGATATAGGGGCTTCCTGCTCCACATTACCTCTAAACGTGTTCACCTCATAACTCTTTGATACAGAGGGTCACGACACTTCTTTACAAATAATCTAATCACTTGGAATGGTTCTCAAAATTGGTTAACTATAGCTTTAAGTTGTCGATTGATTTGAAATACGACGCGTAATTTATTTGCGAGAAAATTGCTCATACTAAGAAAGTCCCAATTAAAATCTTGCCAACAACGATCTTGGGTGATGCAAGAAAGGTAATTTAATTTTCTGTAAGACTTTCTTTACTTAATAAAGTTGTAGTCCAGGTTGCTGTCAGAGAAGGGCTCATAGCGTTTTTGAACAAAAATATTCTGACATTGAGTTTGATATATACGTGCGCATTTGCGCATTAGTCGTATCAGGATTTTGATTATTGACTAGTAGTAATTACAAACCCAGAGAAATTCGATTTTCTTTTCCACCGCCTCTTTTGGCTTCAAGATGCGGAAGCGACTTTTTTCACGAGAACTTCTTTGGTGCAGCCAAACTAGAAGGTTCATTTCTGAATTTCTTGTCAAAAACCTTTACAAAATTCATTCTCGAAACCTTTACAATGTCGTTACTGATACGTTTTGGAAGAGGAAAAAGACTGGTCATGGCCCGCCGCAAGATCAAATGATCTGGTTGAAATTCAGGCTGAGCTGTGTGGAACTTGATTGCCATTCTTAGGCTCTGACTCTTGTGATATCCACTCAAGCTGATGCATGGAGCTCACCAAGGGAGAAAAAAGGCTCAAGCTGATTTCATCCTCTCTCTCAAACAGACAGACTGGTCTTCTAAGACTTGGCATAGGCTTGCTATTCCTTAACAAGTTGCAGCAGACTTTATGATATATAGTTTTCCAAATTATGCGCTATCAGGGCACATGCTGTTTCTTTTTTCTTTAATAAGGTTTTTGTAAATGTACAAAATTGTCACTTGGGAACTTAACATAGTCCGTAATTCCACAATTTAATTACATGATATGATAATCCATCCATTTATTTTTATTTTTATTTTGGTGTTTGATAATTAATTGAGCTACTATACAATGGGCCTCATTGATAGGGATAAGTAATTATCGCATTATAAAACCTCAATGTTGCACTTTGTTCTCATTTTAGTAATAAGTATTTTCATCTAATATAACTTGAATTCACAGCTCAGAACAAGATATAATTTAACTTGTCATGGATCTTAGATCATTCATCCAGTGGGAATCTATATATACATCAAATGATTATTTTTAATCACCATTATATGCGTTAATCTAATTTTTTTCTGCCCATCAATGAGATTACCAAAAAATGCATAAGAATTAGAGATTTTCAAAGATAAGGGATACACTAAAGTTTATAAAAACAAAATTTCTAGGCGAGACTCACACGTGGGTGTCACAGCATTAAACCTCACGCGAATTTTGCCCACCTGCTTAGACGAATGTGTGTACAATTCATTTATATATAGATTTTGATAGTTACATACCCGAAAGAGAAGATAGAGAATTTTCAATTTCCGATTCTCAGTGATGCAACTTATTTAGAGAAGTATTTCTATGACGTACGCTTCACTTTTTTTTTTTCCTGGTATACTTTGTCTTAGGATCTTGATGGAAATGTTTGTACTGCCGCAATTTGAAGAGAGATACGAAATCGCAATATTTCCGGTGATCCGGTCGCCCGTCCCAAGACTTTGTCCTGGAAAACAGAATTACTTTTGTCTATAGTTTTGTTGACAAGAACAGTACCCTCTGCCAGCTTGCTCATCTTGAAAACTCAATCTTAGCGACAATCGCTTCAACTACACTCAAATACCCTTCCGAGTTGGAGATCTGTTGAGATTGACTCATCTTGATCTTTCTGCTTCTGCTTGTTCTGGCCAGTTTCCATTAAAAATCTTCAAACTTACAAGGTTGGTGTATCTCACCCCGTGTTGCAATCTGGATCCACATGATTCTTCACTTTTTGTTGGAGATGATAGCTCCGTGCCTGAGAAGCCTAGCTCAAACTATGATCAGCTTGGAAGAACTTCTCCTTGGTGTCATCAAGATGTCGTCCGAAGTGCCCAACGCTCTGTCTCACTGAGAAGGCTGAACAAGGATGTGTGCAACCTGCATGGCGTACTTCCATCGGCCACTTTTCATTTATGAAAGCTACGGCGCCTCGAGGTGGAATACAAAAAGGCTCTCACGGGCCGATTGTCGAACTTTAACTCAAGTAGTCCTCTCGAAGAGCTAGAGATTGCCTGGCACAAGCTTTTCCGGGGAGATACCCACTTCAATTGATAATGTCCGACGCGTGCAATTTGATAGGTCTACTACCCGAGTCAATCGAAACACTTCCTTCCTTGAGTTATCTTTGTGGAAAATCCAGAACAAGAAACAGAGTACACAGAAACAGAGAGAAACGAAGAACAGAGAGAAGGAGATGATCAAAGAGAATTCTGTGTATATTACTCAATTGTGATTTTACATCTGAAAGTCTAAAGATCCCTTGTAGTTCGTAGTTCTCTTATATACAGAGAATATGTTAGCTGTACATAACCATCTCAACTAGCTAACTAACAAGCTGACTAACTAACTAACCAAAAACAGTTAGTCTGGTAATTTGTTAATCTTGACCAAGTCTTCACTAGCTATTCCTTCTTTCTGCAAAGCACCACTCTTTATTACTTGAAGTCTTCGAGCATTATCATCCACAGCCTCCAGACTTTGTATACTCAGCGCAAACTTATTCAAGATTGGCTCAACTTTATTCAAAGACTTAATATGCTTAACATCCCCCTGCAAATTGGTATGGGGTGGAAATCCCATACCCAATTTGAGTCTAATGGAAAAGAAAGCCGGACGAGGAATCACCTTAGTAAAGATGTCTGCAACTTGACCCCAGCTAGGAACAAACGTAACACATAAAGAGCCAGCAAAAATCTTCTCCCGTACAAAATGATAGTCAACTTCAATGTGCTTAGTACGGGCATGAAGAATGGGAGTATCAGTCAATGAGATAGCAGACTTGTTGTCACAGTAAAGCATAGTTGGAGGAGATAATGGAAGACCAATATCACGCAATACAAAGGAAATCCAAGTAAGATCAACAGTTGCAGAAGCTAAGGCTCCTTCGGTAGACAAACGAGATACGGTTGGCTATTTCTTGGCATACCAAGAAATGATATTGGAACCAAGATAGGCACAAAAACCAGAGGTAGATCTCATTGTTTGATCACAGCTAGCCCAGTCAGAATCAGAGAATCCATAGAGAGTAAGAGAACTTTGAGAATGCAAGAAAAGACCAGGAGAAAGAGTGCCTTTGACATATCGAAGTACACGTTTTAGTTGAACATAATCATGCATAGTTCGAGCCTGCATTCTTTGACAAAGCATGTTTGTGGGATATGCAAGATCAGGCCGAGTAAGAGTGAGATATTGCAATCCCCCAACCAAGCTTATGTACTCATGGGGATCAGATAACAAGTCAGCATCATTAGTCATAACATGTTTTGGAGACAAAGGCGTAGAAATGGACTTACAATCTTGCATATGTGCCGTTTTAAGAAGATCAAGAGCATACTTGGTTTGAGATAAAAACAAATCCGTAGAAGATCAATGGACCTCAATACCAAGGAAATAATGAAGAGGACCAAGATCCTTCATGTGAAACGGATGACTAAGAGAGAGAATCAAGTCATCCAATAATGTGGAAGAGTTGCCAGTTAACACAATGTCATCGACATATAGCAAAAGAAGTATAATCTCTGTCCCAGAATGAAGAATAAACAAAAAGGGATCGGCAATGCTACAAATGAACCCAACTTCAAGAAGAAATTGGCTAAATTTATCAAACCAAGCATGAGGTGCTTGTCGAAGGCCATATAATGACTTCTGAAGGAGACACACATGATCAGGTCATTGAGCATCAACAAAACTAGGAGGCTGTTGCATATAAACAGTTTCAGTAAGTGTGCCATGTAGAAATGCATTTTTAACATCCAGTTGCCGAATAGACCAATGCTTGGTCAATGCCACAGAGAGAACTATTCTGCTAGTTGCATGCTTTATTACTGGACTAAATGTTTCAAGGAAGTCAATGCCTTGCTCTTGATGAAACCCCTTGGCTACTAGTCGAGCCTTCAAACAATCTAGACTACCATCAGACTTTAACTTGGTCTTGAAAACCCACTTGCAGCCAACAACATTCATGTGTGAAGTACAAGGGACCAAGATCCAAGTCTCACTAAGATTTAAAGCATTCATTTCTTCTTGCATAGCTGCATACCAACCTTTGTCAGCCAGAGCAACTTTGACTGTGCGTGGTTCAGTAGGTACATGATAGTCAACTAGACATGCATACTTGGGATTAGGCTTAACAATACCATCTCTCAACCTTGTTTTCATAGGATGAACAGAAGTAGTACTTTGTGGACAAAGAGAATTGTTGGCAGAGATAGATTCAGGCAGAGGAGCTTTAGAGCATTGTGGAGAATCAATCATAGAAGAAGAAGAAGGTTGAAAAAGCATCTCCTCTGGGCAAAAGGATGAGAGGCCAGGTCACTTAACTTCTTCAATAGAAGGAGATGAAGAGTATAATGGTGATAAAGACTTTGTTTGAGCAACCGACCTAGCATCATCAGTATCAAAAAATTGCACTTCTTTAGCCCAAAGCTTGTATAAATTTGAAAAATTGTTATAGTAATGGAGCAATTTTTTGTAAATGGAAAGAACTGCTCATCAAAAGTAACATGTCGACTAATGTACACTCGACCAGTAGTAGGGAGCAGACATCTATACCCTTTATGTCGTTCACTATAGCCAAGAAAAATACAAGTAAGTGAACAAGGATCAAGTTTATGCTGTGTATAGGGGCGAAGACATGGATAACATGCACAACCAAAGACTCTAAGATGAGTATAATCTGGTTGTTTGTCATACAGCTTATGGTAAGGAGACATCATATGTAAAGTTGGAGTAGGTAACAAATTGATTACATAATTGGCTGTAACAAAGGCATCAACCCAATATTGTAAAGGAACTCTAGCATGACAAAGCATAGCTAGTCCAAGTTCCACGAGATGTCTATGCTTTCTTTCAACAAGGCCATTCTGCTCGAGAGTATATGAACAAGAAAGATATTGAATAATGCCACAACTCTGAAGATATTGCTGAAACTTATGACTAATAAATTCTCCACCACCATCACATTGAAAATATTTGATTCAAAGATTAAACTGATTCTCAACTTGTGCTTTGAACTTAACAAAGACATCAAGAAATTCTAATTTCATCTTTATTGGATATAACCAGCTGTATCTGGAATAGTTGTCCACAAAAACAACATAGTACTTGAACAATTGAAATGAACTCACTGGAGAAGGACCCCAGACATCACAGTGAATTCTTTCCAGGGGTATAGAAGCAACAATAGTTGACATAGAGAAAGGCAAAGCAGTAGTTTTAGCCACTCGACAACTAGACATGACAAAGGAGTGTTAGCACTGCATTTAATTAGATGTTGAGTCTGCAAATACTTCAGTATCTTCAGATTAGAATGTGCCAATCTCTGATGCTAGATAGCTTCACTAACAACTTTCTGTCTTTGAGTGAAGTATGCTAAAGTAGTTGGTTGATCAACTTGATACAAGACCCATATTTTCTTCCCCAACTTCAGTGTGTGGTTGGTTTTGTGGTCCTTAACATAAACCCCAAAATTATCAAAAATCAATGAACATGGATTGTTACGCCCCGATTCTTCGGAGGCGTAGCCATCCCTTCAGGATCTAATTTCACTTCAACTCCCACCGTAATTCCGACTCCAGTACTCAATCGAAGAAATTAAGAACAAGAACTAAGATAGAAACCTTAAATTACTTCATTACAAATAACTTCATAACGGGTCCACATCATTCCAAAATACAAAAGAGATCAGACCAGGAGGGAAGTATCAAAAGTCCTAGGGTTCGAGCCTCCGCTCAGCTGTACAATCAAAAGTCACGAGGAAAGGTAAGAGGGGTGGACTAGCCTACGGTGCACTAACCGATTTTAACTACTCGCGTACACTAAGAGGCTTCGGGTCGATAACAGTCCCATCTTCTGAGTCATCTCCCCCGTCGGGATCATCGTAACAAGACTCGTAGCCTCTCTAAGGTACTTCGCACCGCTTCGACAGGTACTCCATCTTGGTCTCTGGGAACCCCATGTACTCCACTACATGTTGGTGTGGAAATCAGGTCTGCTTCGGGATGCTCCAAATCCACTCGGTCTGGCTCTGAGACTCTATGACCATCCCGGACTCCTTCACCCTCTGATTAATCACACACCCTCTATCAATAGGTTGGTCAGGGACCATTCCTATCTCTTCCTCCAGGTCTTCTGCCTCCTCATCCGAACTAAAGGGAGCCTCCAGCTCCGAGTCCTCCTCCGGGTCCTCCTCCTCCAGAGGTTCCACCTCCAGCTCCTGCTGATCCCAGTCCTCTTCCTCGATGGGCTCCTCCTCCAATGGCTCCTCCTGCAACGGCTCCTCCTCCTGGGGGTCCTCCTCCTCTAGCTGGTTCTCCAAGTCGGAGAGTTCCTGCTCCGGGTCCATAGTAGGGTCCTGGGATGGTGGGGGTGGTGGAGTGAGATACTTGGTATCCCAGTGAATGAACCCTAACCCTAGATTAGGAACACCCCTACCCTAGGGTCCTTAGGACGTCCCTCCCAACTCTCAGTCTCTAAACAGTATGTCCGACTATCCTAGCTAGGGGACCGACTTTAACATCTCACATCCCAAGATCCTATCATACTGCGCATAGTACTCGCGACCAGTCTAATCCGGACGATTCCCCGTCTCATGGTTGCTGAGAGTAATTGATCAGATTAAACCACACAACTAATAATCTAATAATCGAATTTAATAAATAAATTGCAAGGCTAATAATTTGAAAATCAAATTTAATAAATAAATTGCAAGACTGATAATCTAATAATCGAATTTAATAAATAAATTGCAAAACTAATTTAATTTGCTAATTTAATTAAGTAACTCCCAAAAATAATATGAAGTGCGAGACCGACACCGTCACCATCTTAAGATGCTTAACCCACGGCCACGCCCAAGTTGAACTTTTTCAACTTTCTCAAGGGCTTGTGCCCTCGGCACCACCACACGCCAACTATAGTACTAAGGTGCCTTTTGCATTCAGCGAGGAATGTCACCACTAGGCTATCACTGGTCGATTCCATCCATTCTATGCGGCCAAACAATCAGTCAATTCGTCAATCAGTCAAGCAATCAATCATTCAATCCCAATTTCTAGGAATCCTAACAATTTTAGCCATTCTAGCCAATTCTACCCAATTTCTACTAAAGCAGTAAATGCGCCTAATAAAGGTTTAGAGCCCACTCACTTGTGAGTCTCTTGTCTTCCACCCTGCTAGTTCACGCACCTGCTAAAGGTCAAGAGAAAATTACTCTCTTTTTTTTTTTTTGCCGAACCGCCCCCTTTTTTTTTTCTTTTCTTTTCTCTTTTCTTCTCGCGGGCTGCCTGGGTTGGGCTGGCCCTGTGGCTAGGTCGGCTTGCTGGGCTGGGTCTCCTAGCCCGGGCTGGCCTCCAGGTCGGGTTGCTGGGCCTGGCTACTGGGCCTAGCTCGCTGGGTCTGGGCTGGGTTGGTCAAGCCCGTTGACTAGCCTTCGGCGACGGCGACTGCTCCGGCGACGGCGACGGTTGTCTTCTCCGGCGAGTCACAGACCCGATTCAACCTCCCGAGTCGCGAGTCGGGTCGTCGAGGCGTGTCGGGTTCGGCCGCTGTTTTCCGTCCACCAGCCAAACCAAAGCTCGAGACCGGTCAGATCTGGAAGCTACTCCTCTGACACATCGAACGGTGGTAGTGCCGTGAGCTGAGGTGGTTGGAGCTGGGAAAGATCCGGCCACGGAGCTGGCGGCTTAGGACCTAGGGTTCCAGAGGAGAGGTTAGGTTTTGAGCTCAAATCCGTCGATTACAAAGCAAATCGGACGAATCAAGGACCGTAAACAAGATCTAGAAACCTCAAGGAATCGATTGGTGGCAACCAATCGAGCTAAGGAGGTCGGGAAGAGGAAGAACTCATTGGATTTTAGTTGCGGTTTTCCGGCTTTCCTTGCGGTTTTCTGGAAAAATTTCCAGAAAACCCTAACCGTGGAGCCTCATTTCGAGGGCTACCGGCGGCGACTCCGGCGAAACCGAAGGCAGTGGTTGGTGGCTTCGGACAGAGGGCGTTGCAGGCTCTCTAACAACACCAGCGGCGAGGCGAGAGGAGGTCCGAGTTGAGAGAAAAGTGAGCTAGAAGTGGAGATGGTGCTCGGTGTATACTGGGTGGGGTGGTTGGAGGCGAGCTGAAAATCAACTCGCCGGCGCAATGTTGAGGTCCCCCATTGGCTCCACATCACTCCGGCCATCACTCAAGGACGAGAGGTGGGTGGTGGCAGCGGCGAGGCGATCGTTGAGGCGACGGTTCCAACAGTTGATGGGCGCACATCAACTGTTCGAGGAAATGTCGCAGAGAAGGAGAGAGAAGGAGAGAGAAGGAGAGAGAGGGAGAGCTGTGCGCGTGCGTGGCGCGTGCCGTCCGGTCCGACCCAGTCGGACCGCTCGGTTAGGCCGGCCGGTTTGATGGCCGGTTCGGAAATTTAATAATAATATTTTAATTTCCGAAAATTGGAAAATTAATTTAAAAATTCGTAAAAATTTGGGAAAATTTTCTAAATTTCTTAAAATTTCCCAATACCAAGATTTTGACATCTTGGGCCCAAATAAAATTTTTAATCACTAATTTCGATAATTCAAGAGCCTTTCACAAATTTCACAAAATTAAAAGGAAATTATGAAATTTCCCGGAAATTTCCCTGAGGCCGTAAATGCGAACCGAGTCCGAAACGCGGCTGTTACATGGATAGTCACTAGTCAGTTTAGAAACTGATAATAGATTTTTCTTGATGTCTGGAACAATCAACACATCACGCAATGGCAATGTATCAAGGGCAGTGTTTAAAACAACATCACCAATATGTGTAATTTGTAAGCATGCACCATTACCTACCATAACTGTGTCATTACCATTATAGCTTGAAGATTTGTAAAGCATACCTGTGTTAGCTATAATATGAGCAGTGGCCCCTGTATCAAGATACCACTCTGTCCCTTGTGAATCTTCAATATGCATTGTAGCTAAAGCAGCAGGTGTATCTTCAACTTGGTAGGAATTGTCAAAACGATACCAACAATTTAAAGCATCATGACCTAGACGACTGCATATTTGACACTCTAGATGGACCTTATCAAGTATTTTCTCATTAGCATTATATTTAGAAGAAGAGATATTGGGAGAAGGATTGGTCTTTATATGCTGATATCGTTGTGTAAAACCTCCATGTGGTCGAAAACCCGAGCCAGAAGTAAAGCTAGAGTTATTTTGATGTTGATTAACTCTATTTGATCCTTGACCAAACATCTCACTAGGAGATCTGTAATTCATTCCTCTTCCTAAACTTCCAAAACTTCTACCACGATTATTAAAGGATCGACCTCTTCCATAACCCCTAGTTCCATGATTATTTATCCTGGAACTCTCGTAAGCAAACTTTTGCCAAGCAAAGTTATTACCAAATTCTTCATTTCTATGCTGAGACACATGACCATCAACAGAATTTTGCTGGCCATACAAAGCTAGATTAGGATTAATATGACTGGAAGAGTAATGCTGTAGACGTGCCTCAAACCTCTCAAGATGAGAAACAACTTTATCATACTCCGGTTGAGGTTTCAAACAATATATGGTTGTGCGAAAATTCTCATACTTAGGTCCCAAACCTTCAAGGACACCAAACATTTTTGTCATGTCATCAATTGGCTTACCAATAGCACTCAACTGATCACAGATTAACTTGTATTCACGAAGATAAACTTGCAAACACCTATTTCTTTTCTAGCATGCTTGGAGTTTCCCTCGCAACTCAAACTCCCTAGCAATCGACTTATGTGTAAATCTATTTAGCAAGGTTTGCCAAACCTCATATGATATATCTAAACCAATGATTAAACTCAATATGTGCTCAGAAACGGCACCACTAATCCAGGAAGAGATTAGCTGGTTAGTTCTCATCCAATCCATATAATTTGGATTGATTACTTGCGACTCATCTCCTTCAATTTCAACTTGCAAAAACTGAGGTGGAGATGGTATTTCTCCACTAATAAAGCCATACAACTTCTGCCTACCAGAGGAGGAAATTGTCTTCTGATAGCTTAATAGTGACAAAGTTTGCGATATTTACATGGATTGGGAAAGGGAACTTCTAATTCCTTGCAGCCATTTATTTGTACCTCTTCACCAGGAATCTTTATCACCAAGCTTTGAGTCTTCCAGAAATGCGCTCTTCACCAGGAACCTTTAACACCGAGCTTGAGACTTTTAGAGAAGCTCTGATACCATATGGAAAATCCAGAACAAGAAACAGAGTACACAGAAATAGAGAAAACGAAGAACAGAGAGGAAGATGATCAAAGAGAATTCTGTGTATATTACTCAATTGTGATTTTACATCTGAAGTCTAAAGATCTCATGTAGTTCGTAGTTCTCTTATATATAGAGAATATGCTAGCTGTACATAACCATCTCAACTAGCTAAGTAAACAAGCTGACTAACTAACTAACCGAAAATAGTTAGTCTGGTAGTTTGTTAATCTTGACCAAGTCTTCACTAGCTATTCCTTCTTTCTGCAAAGCACCACTCTTTATTACTTGAAGTCTTCGAGCATTATCATCCACAACCTCCAGACTTTATATACTCAATGCAGACTTATTCAAGATTGGCTCAACTTTATTCAAAGACTTAATGTGCTTAACAATCTTGACATCGATGGTTACAGTTTCTTAGGATCTATCCCAGCTTGATTTGCTAATTATAACTGTTGTATTTATGGTGGGGTCATGGATCATAAAAAAATCGAGATAAGTTATTTATACTCACGTATCTCATTGATTCATTTATATCTAAAGTCCATGTATCTCTTGAATTCGTACATCTACTTATTTCTAGAGTTCATGTATCTCTTGAATTCGTGTATCTACTTAATTCTTGATTTACATATCTTGAGATTCTTGTATCTATTAAATTCAAAATTCATGAAATGTTTACGTACATGAATTCAAAAACTCTATAAAAAGTTTTGAAATTTTGTATTGCAATAACTCAGAAAAAAACATATCCACATCTTCTCTTTTCAAGTTTCTCTAAGTGTGCTGATTCTGAGAAGTGTTCGACAAAGTTATATTCGTATAGTGCTGGCACCAATAGGTTAAAGGTGTTGTATCTTTGGAGGCGAAGTTCGTGAAGCTGCTTAGTACAGTTGGCAGAACTAATCATCTTAAGGATATTCATATAGTCGTACTTGACCTCTGATTACTTGTTTATTTTATTATCACTTTGTTGATATAATTTTCTGGTGACAACAAACGATGTTACATATTCTTCCCCCAATACTTATTCTTCTTCTTTTCTTTCCTCTATCAATCTCAACAGTAGCAACCTCGAAAACCTGTATGTCAATGTAAGTCCGTTCACTGCCCAGTCTATTTTATCTGTCATGGATTTGGAAGAATAAAAAGCTCGCCACTTTGAGCCATGGCATTATCAATTAATAATTATTATGGCGAGACCCCACCTTCAATCGAAACTTGTCTTAGCTTGTGCAATTGGACTTTCTTAGCAACCAATTAAGCAGTACCGTCCCATCTTAACTCTTGAACCTCACTTGGCTAACTAGATTGTCCCTCTAGTCCAACTGTCTTGGCTTATAAGCGTGACTCAACTGGTCGTGCTTAAATTCCATGGCGAGATACCTTCATCCATCTCTTAGCTCTAAAATCTCCATGTCCTTCTCCTTGTTAGAAACGTCTTCAGCAGTAACGGTGAAGCCCAAATCTAAATCCGCATTAGGCCACCTCTCACGAACCTAAATTCACAAATTCAAGCCCAAACGATAACATCGTAAAAATTGCGCTGAAAAAGGAACGGTAATTTTTGAACTTTTAATTTATTCAATATAATCTATGATATTTTAATTTATTCAATATAGTCCATAAGCCTCTGAATTAATTCTTAAATTATATGAAAATGTTCAATATCAACCTTAAACTTTTATTAATGAGAGAACAATATTGAATATCTTTATATAATCTAAGGACTAGTTTAAAAATATATCAAATGTCTAGAGATCAAATCGAACAAATCAAGAATTTAGAAACCACTTTGCACATTGGGCAAAAAGTTCATAAACCATTCAGATCATTTTCCTACCAAAAGATTAAGAGCGCCAAGGAGAGTAATATGTTAAGAACAATCGTTTTTTATAATATTTTTCCTTGTTCACTAATAAATCGACTAATTAAACTCATGTTTCTATAATCAATTCGATCCCCCGATTGGATCGGGGGCAAACGCCTACGAAAAGATCTCTTGGATTTAAGAAAAAGTCGCTTGGATTTTTCCATGGTTTGGTTATTCCTTGTTCCTCAAAAATCCTATTTCAATCTGATCCAAAAAGATTTCGAATTCAAAATAAAATATATGATTTGGATTTCATTTCGATTCTTTTTTTAACACTTTTGTATTACCGCATTTCGTATCCAACGAAGACCAAAGTTTAAGTCTTGGTCGTCTTAGCGTCTTTGTCGTGGAGGGTTCACGCGTTTTCAGTCCTCGCTAATTAGAAAATACAAGGGAATCTGGACCCCCCGTTTTCTTTATTTAGAGAGTTGTCTTGTTTCGTTTACTTCTTGGTCTTCCTCCCTCTCTCTTATGTGTACAGTCAGTACACGGTGCTGCCACTCGCACAAAAGATTAGAGACAGATTAGAGAAAGATTAAAGATTTGCAAAACCCTAATTAGAAAATACTAGGGAATCTGCCATGCACCATCGTCGTGACCTCGAAACTAGTTTCCTTGAGGTCCACTCTCAAATATTTGGCCAAATGCACTTTTGTTGAACCTGCGTTTCACGGCCGGGATCTACTTTTATAGTCGGAAATCATAAACTAAAATATATTCTCATCGAGCAATCGTAATATTTATTAAAAACAAAATGTAAGTTAAAATGGTAATTTAAAAGTAGTATTCTTTTGTTGATTTGGAAAATAGATTGAAATGAAAAATATATATTCTAAAATGTGGGATGCAATGTATTCACGAAAACTTATGAATTTGTTATGAGAATTTGAGGAATTGCATTGAACGAATTAAATATTTAGGGATTAGAGTTCCATTTCGTCATAATAGAGCGATTAGATTGCACATTTCTGAAGAGAACAACTAGTTAACTATACCTCGAAGTTAATGTTGTGTGATTCAAAGCGCAACACATGATCGGATTGCCATGCTAGGAATATCTTCATTGAACATATGTCAACAAGGTAGTGGGTGCGCTAAATGAGTGGCTTTGACCCGCTGCTGCATCAAATGATCTTGGTCGAAGCTAAAGGTGAATAATTCTATACATTTCAAATCTATATATACTTGTATTAAAAAATCTATATATACACCAATAATTATTATTAAATGTTTATCATCAAAATATGCATAAACCTATTTTTTTTTTACATCTATTAGATTACCAAAATATGCATAAGAACTAGAGATTTTCTAATGGCAAAGATATTCTATCATCTATACAAACTAAATTTCTAGGCAAAATTCACACGTCCAAATGCCATGGCATTCGACCTCATGCCAAACTTTACTCATCTATATACTATTACATCAAAATGATGTTGGTTAAAATAGAATAAGCCGATGCTTGGAGCTTAACTGGAGGTCACTTGGCATCGGATAATTCTGTTACATCACCATGTGCCAAGATTTTGGTTTATATCTTGGCTTGCTATTCTCAACAAATTGCAGTAGACCTATGATGGATTGTTATAAAGTATGCGTGATCGGGGTATATACAGTTTCTTTTTTTTTTCCTATTAAGTTTTTTTAATTGTTATAAATTGTCACTTGAGAACTTAGCTTAGTTCTTAATTCATCAATCATATGAAATGCAAATTCATCCATTTATGATGACACACAACTTTATTCTCATTTCAATGATAAGTCTAAAGAGATCCGAGAACAAAATAGAATTTGACTTGCCATGCATCTTCCATCATTCCCCTAATCGAAATCTATTTTCATTAGCAATTATTATCAAAACAGCACTAACGTCGCAAACGAAGAAAGTCCAACATAGAGCAACCGTACGGCGGACAAGAGGGGAGATATGAGCAGCTAAGTTCTTCAATTTCTTCCCCCAATTCTTACCCTTTCATATACTATTTTTGGGCTGATTTCTCCCCACCGTTGACCCAAGTCTTCCATGCAAATTCAGATTTATTGCCTCATTCGTCGTTATGTACCCCGGCAGCTGCACGTCGCGGCACTGCACATATAGTCATGCACATGCATTTAACAATTCATGGGTGCAGCTCATGGTCCTGCGTATTTCCATCACACGAAACGTCATCGATTCGAAGCATCGTGGCCCGAGATGAGGCGTGCGAATGTCCCTAGGCACCACCCCCCGCCTTATAAAATCCGCTTCCCTCTCTTATGCTCCGCTCATCGAAAACCAAGTTTGTCTCTATTTCGAGCAAAATGGCTCCCTCCTCGTGCTTTTGCATGTCCTTACACCTTCTTTTCTTGTACTTGTTGTCTCGGCCAATCGGCGCGCATGTTCTCTCTCCTTCTGTGAACCCTCTGTGCCTCGGGGACGAAATGTCTGCACTGCTGCAATTTAAAGAGGGATACGAAATCAACAATGGTTCTAGCGATCCTCTCGGTCACCCCAAGACTCTATCCTGGAATAAAAGTCAGGATTGCTGCTCTTGGGATGGGATCGAGTGCGACCAGAACACTGGCCATGTAATTGTTGTAGACCTAGGAAGTAGTTTTCTCTATGGTTCTATCCATAACAACAGTACCCTCTTCCAGCTCGCTCATCTTGAAAAGCTCAATCTCGGCGACAATCATTTCAACTGCTCTCATATACCATCCCGCGTAGGAGATCTGTCGAGATTGACTCATCTCGATCTCTCTGATTCCGTTTTTTCCGGCCCAGTACCCACAGAAATCTTCAAACTAACGAGATTGGTGTACCTTAACCTGCGTGGCAGTCTAGATCCAATCAATCATATTCTGCCGGAGACAAGGCCGTTGTTGGAGATGAGAGCGCCGGGCCTAAGAAGCATAGCTCAAAATCTGACCAGCCTGGAAGTACTTCTCCTAGGTAATATCAACATGTCGTCCCAAGTGCCCAACACACTGGCGAATCTATCTTCACTGAGAATGCTGAACATGGATTTCTGTGACCTGCACGGAGTATTTCCGTCTGCCATTTTCAATCTACCGAAGCTGCGACACCTCGGGGTGGGTAACAATGAAGCTCTCACGGGACGACTGCCTGACTTTAACTCGAGTAGTCCTCTTGAAGAGCTGCAATTATATGGCACGAGCTTTTCTGGTGAGCCACCCGCTTCAATCATTAATCTCCGCTCCTTACAGATATTGAATTTTTAAGTCCATCACATGCAATTTGATAGGTTCGCTACCGGAGTCAATGGGAAAACTTCCTTCCTTGAGCCAGCTCAACGTATTGAAGTCCAACTTCTCAGGTTCGTTACCCGCATCAATCGGAAACCTTCCTTCCTTGAGTTATTTGGACATAGGATTTTGCAAATTCTCAGGACCCATCCCGCCTTCATTTGCTAATCTTAGCAACCTGAAGTTCCTAAGTATCATGGGGAACTCATTTTCTGCGATGTCCATTTCCTCTTTTTCTTGGGTTTGGAAGAATAAGAAGCTCGCGCAATTAGGGCTTGCCCGGTTCAATTTATATGGCGAGATTCCACCTTCAATCGGAAACTTGTCTGAACTTGTGGAATTTACCTTTACGGGCAACCAATTAAGCGGTACCATCCCATCTCAGCTCATGAACCTCACGCAGCTGACGGAGTTCGACCTCGGAAACAATCAACTAACGGGTTCAATACCGGCTTGGCTCATGAACATGACTGGACTAGTCACCATTGGTATTGGGTCCAATCAATTCCACGGCGAGATACCTTCATCAATTTCTCAACTTCAAAATCTAGAGGGCCTCATCCTTTTCAAAAACAATTTCAGTGGTACTGTTGAGCTAGACAACCTTTTCAAGCTTAAAAAATTGAAATTTCTGGATCTATCATCTAATAGGCTATCATGTCGGGTGAGTAGCGCCAATGATATTTTTCCTCGGCTTCTTACCCTAGGATTGGCTTCATGCAATTTGAGCAAGTTTCCATCGTTCTTACAAAACCAAAAGCTTATGCAATGGTTGGACCTATCGAATAACAACCTTAGGGGAGAAGCTCCCTCTTGGGTATGGAACAATACTGAAATGCAGTACCTGAATCTCTCTCATAACTTCTTAACTAGTCTTGATCGATATTCCCCGATCAGTGCTTTAGATATGGGCACGATAGACCTATCTCATAACATGTTGAAAGGACCACCCCCTAAAGCACCGCCGTCCATAATGTACTATATAGTATCCAACAACAGGCTGACGGGAGCATTGCCACCGTGGATTTGCAATTTGAGTTCAGCAATCACGCTAGACTTGTCTTCAAACAATTTGACCGGTGTCCTTCCGGTTTATTTGGGCAATATCAGCGAATCTCTGATGATGTTGAACCTAAAAGGCAACAATTTCCATGGAAGCATTCCTAAGCTATTGGTGAGGGGGACACAATTGACGATGATTGATTTGAGCGATAACCGGTTACAAGGAAAATTACCGAGGTCCTTGGCCAATTGCAAAATGCTCGAGTTCATCAACTTTGCAAACAATTTTATCTCAGACACCTTCCCATCATGGTTGGGATTTCTACCGGAGCTTCATGTACTTATTTTGCGATCCAATAAATTCCACGGTGTCATAGAGAGATCGAAATTTAGTTCCACGTTCCCTAAGCTGCGGATACTTGACCTCTCAATTAATGCATTTGCTGGTAAGTTGCCTGTGGAATTCTTTCAGTCTTTAAATGCCATGAAATCCAAGATGGGAGACTTTACATACATGCAAAGACACCAAATGCCGCCATCATACTTTCGGAACACCTACTATGGCAATTACGATTTCACCATGACAGTGATTTACAAAGGGCTTAAATTGTACTACCCAAAGATATCAGAAGTCTTCACAATCCTCGACCTCTCCAACAATTTGTTCGAAGGAGAGATCCCAGCTACCATAGGTAATCTCAGAGGACTACAAGGACTGAATCTTTCTCACAATTTCCTTATTGGTCACATCCCATCATCGTTGGGGAATCTCACAGCAATTGAGTCATTGGACCTTTCTCGGAACAAACTCTCAGGACAGATACCCCAAGCCCTAACAGAACTCGGGTTCCTTTCTTTCCTAAACTTGTCTTACAACAATTTGATAGGATCTGTGCCAAGAGGGAAACAACTCGATACTTTTTCAAATGGTTCTTTTGAAGGGAACTCGGGACTGTGTGGGGAATTCATATCCAGGAAATGTCGAGATCCAGACGATGGACTAGGACACCCTCCAACCCACCAAGAAGAAAACTTGGGATCGCCATTTGAACTTGATTGGAAAATTGTTCTTATGGGGTACGGGAGCGGCTTAGTGATTGGAGTGGCCATCGGAAATGCATTCATCTCTTGGAAACATGTTTGGTTTAAAGAAAGTGTCAGAAGAAGGCAACAGCCTAGTCGGAGGCGGCCTAAAAGGGGTAGGAATTCTTAGTCAGGCAAGTCTTTCAATTTATGCAATCATTAGAACTTACCTGAAAGACGAGTTATGTATCTCTCTTTTCATTTGTGTACTTGCTTCTTCATAGTATCTCTACTTTTATTTATGTCAAACCTTCACTTTCTTCAGGTAATTTCTCGTTACATTTGTTTATCACCTCTCTAATTTAAACTTTTTTTTTGGGATAATATCATTGTTTGCTTGTGAAGCACGCTCATGTGCACCTTTTTCTACCAATGTTCAAGCAAAAGTATTCCTATTTAACAATCAAATCTAAATCATCACTCTGATTCTTCTTTATTCTGATTTCGCATCCCAACCCAAAATCCCATTTATAGATTATAGTGAAGTGAATAATACCAAGGGTTTGTCCTCATAACTTTATGCAAATCGAGGCTCCCTACCCTACCTCAACCATCCGCGTTTGTTGTTTCTCACCCTGCAAATCGTACAAACAATGCTTGTATTGTCATTTGGAACTAAAAGACTCGCATCGGGAGGTTAATTGGACAATAAATGTAACAAATGATCCTCATGAAATTTATATATGTCAGTTTTGTTTTTCGGATCTTGTTTGATATTTTTGCGGTAGGAAATAGAATCTCTTTCATAGAGCTGCATACTATGCAGAGAACCGACATGGCACAGATAAATTTCCTGAATTTCTTGTTATGTCTTCTTTCTATTCATGTACCATGGAATTTATAGAGTAATTATCATTTTCTTTTTCTGTAAAATCTTCTTCTTTTTTCCTCAAAGAAGAAGTATCATTTGATATAGTAGCTTTTTTTGGACATTGGAATTGTTGCCGATAAGCCAAGCGTACGCCTCTGTAAAAAATAGAAATAATAGGATAATAATAGGAAGAAAGAAAAATAAATAAATGAGAGAATCTAATTCGGCCATTTGTGCAAAGACCCAAATCCATATGCGTCAGCCCATCTATTAAGTCTAATTCGCTCACTTCAGCCTAGTCCCCCAATGTTGACCCCTGAGTACAGCCCATAAAAGCCCAAATTTAGATTTGCATTATGCCACTTGTCACAAACCCAGTTGACGAATCTAAGTTAGAGCCTATAAAGCTTGTGAAAGATTGGCATTTACTCTTTCGCTGATTCTAGCCTTCGAGTTGCTTCTACTGACTGCCCTTTCTCAAGTCTCGTCCAATCGGCATGTTGAATCGAACAGTATCTACTCTAGTTTTAGCAATACTGAGCTTGAGTATGCTTATAAAAATAAATGAAAGAAAAATACTTTCATCTTTCATGAAATTTTGAGAAATATTTTTTACCAATAACTTATTTCAAACGACATAATCAATATATTTCGAAAGATAATTTCCACATCATTCATTTCAAATATGGATTGCGGAGAACTCATCATGTTGCTTGGGTGATGATATGCACATAAATCGTTGACGTATCGTTGTGTATCATCATATAAAAACGTCAGCTATCTGTTCAACGAGCTTTTTGAGGGAACCCGCGTACGAATTTAAGTAAGTTTCTTGCATATTGATGTTTGGTTGACTGTGCTACTTGTTCAGACTAAGATGAATATGTTCGATACTCATGTTGCAACTTTGAGTTGATCTGCCGAGGCTCCCTATGTTGCCTGCTCTGTCTTCGCTTATGTCTAGCCACAAATTCAATCGATTTTGTTAGTCTCATAGCCGTACAGAACTATACGTTGATTGATTTTTAGAGTGGCTGAGAATCACATGTATGAAAATGAAATCGATCGTGATGTGTTTCTTCCAAAATAAAGTGCAAACTGAATTATTATTATTTTTTGGGTGGGGGGGCGGGGAGGGGGATTTTGTATGATCCAGTTTAGAAACATTTCAATGCTTTCTGCTGTTTTACTTGATTTCACCAAGGATGATGTTCTGGGTATGGAAGTTGAAAAGGGATGGAAGAGGTAAATTAAGTGGTTGGAGGGCTGAAAATCTGTCACTTGCTGGAAGAATCAGTACCTCGATTGTCCACGTATAAACTTTGGAGTTTAGTGTGGAAATGAGACAGGCGCAAAGGATCAAAAGTTTCTTGTGGTTGGTTTCTCCCAACGCCTACTCACTAATTATGGAAGGTCTGAAAACTAACAATTGTGCTTATTGTCCGCAATCCATCGAGGCAACTCTACACGTACTTGGGGACTGCAAGTATGCCAAAAAAATGTTTGGCAAAAGTTTTTGCCAACTAGCTCAAGAGGTGAATTCTATGCCCATGGTCAATACAAGTGGCTGTTGATGAACTTATCTACTTCACCAACTCAGGTAAAAGAGAATGATTAGATATCAGTGTTCCGCGTAGCTTGTTGGCAATACTGGAACCGGAGAAATAAAAGCTATTTTAAATGTGCTTCACTCTTTGTGGCACTCCTGTAAGCCTAATCTTGGGTACATCAAGTAAGGGTGTCAAATAGATAAGTCGGATCGAATCAAAAATGATTTGACCCATATTGATCCATTTAATCCGTTTTGACCTATTTTAGTACAATACAATTCTAGCGACCCAACCCGACCCGACCCATATTATTAAAACACTTACATATTTAATAAAGTTTAGAAAAATTTGCTTCATGATTTCTTTACATGTATTGTTACAATAATTTTAGACAATACAATTTAGTTGATAATTTTAAATTTTTCTCAAAATTTTAATTATGTTTTTTACTATTTCTCTTCCAATCGTCAACGAAGCTCCAACTCGCCAGATTTCAATGAGGTCGAGCTCATCGAAATTCGGTGAATCTCGACCTCAACGGTCTTAGGCAAGCTCAACCTCGCCGTACTTGGCAAGTCCCATGCTCAGCGGCTTTGGGCAAACTCGACCTTGCCATCAAATCCAGCAAAGTCAAGTTGGCATCTCACACCTTATGACATGGCCTCTCGAGCTTACCCAAGGTGAGGATCAAGTCTTACCAACCAAGGGTGAGCTTGAGCTCATCGACCTCAACAAGGCCAAAGTTCGCTAATTTGGCAAGGTCTCGGCCTCCTCAAAGTCTTGTGAGCTCATCCCTCGCCTCTTAGTCAACAACCGGCTGAAAAAGAGGGAAAAAAAGATAAAAATAAAATAAAAACAATCAATTTTTTATTTTTTAAAAATTAAAAATAATTAGATTATCAGAATTTTATATAATATAAAAACAACTTATTAATGACACTTACAACTAATTAGGTAACTCATTTATGATATATTTGAAACTCTTGTAAGACTTACTTAATATTTTAAGTTAATTCATTTATGATCCATATTATCTCATACGAGTTAAGATATTGATTTTTGACCCACCTTGCCACCTCTAAATTAACGGGAGCATTGCCACCATGGATCTGCAATTTGAGTTGAAATTACTCTAGACATGTCTACTAACAAATTGATAGTGTGTTTTCCAGTTTGTTTGGGCAATATTAGCAGATCTCTCATGAATTTGAACCTACAAGGCAACGATTTCAAGGAAGCATTTTTGAGCTATTGGCAAGGGGGACGCAACTGACGATGGTTGATTTAAGTGACAACTAATTGCAAGGAAGGTCCTTGGCCAATTTGCAAAAATGCTTGAGTTCCTCAACTTTGGGAACAACTTTATCATGGACACCTTCCCACCATAGTTGGGATCTCTACTGGAGCTTCATGTCCTTAAGCTGCGATCCAATAGGTTCCTCGGTGTCATAGAAAGAACTAATTCTAGTTTCATGTTCCTTAAACAGCGGATACTAGACCTTTCTATTAATGCATATGTCCATAAGTTGCCCATGGAGTCCTTTCAGTCTTGGAATGCCATGAAATCTGCAATGATAAACTTTATGTACATGAAACAAAACCTACAACAGAAATGGTACCTTCACTTAACCTTCGATAACAATTAGGGTTACTCTATCACTGTGAGTTCATGAAATGTATTACCCAAAGATCTAAGAAGTCTTCACAATCATCGACCTCTCAAGCAATCGAAGGAGAGATCTCTGGTGTTATAAGCGATCTCAAGGGACTGCAGGGATTGAACCTTTCCAACAAGGTCACGGTGTTTCTCATAACCTAATGCAAAATTTGGCTCTCGCCTGCGCTTTGATCATTTGTTGTGTTTGTTTGTCACTACGCAAATTGTACAGACGACTCTTGTATTGACATTTGGACACAATGCGCATTTGGACCGCTGATTGCACGAGAACTTGAGCAGGTGGTTCTCATGAAAAGCATTCTGCAGGTGGACCGTGATGTAAAGAAACCATGTTTCTACTGATTTCACCTACCTCAAGGGATCTTCTTTCATGTACTTCAGTTCTACTTTTCGAGATCCTCTTTTATGTTTGTGCAGTCAAGTTCTCTGGAATTTTCATAATTAAGTTCTATTTGTTTTAAGAAAAAAATTTGTCAAAAAATATTTCCTTATTTCGTAAAGGAGAAGTGGTTTTTTCCCTATTTATGCTTGTTATTTTTTTTCCAACTCATAGATCGATGAACTTTTTTCACCAAAACACCAGAAATCTCGGGTCGACACAAATTTTAAGACTAATTGCACAAGAAGAAATGTAGGACTAGCTATTCTGTTCGTTTAATTGCGTTCGAAAGATTAGAAACATCTCAAAGTTTAGTTCCTCTGGTCACGGCAACACAAGCTTGGTTGCGCCTTTGTCAACATGCCGGGATTTGGATTCAGGCACTTATCTGGTTTTTGGTCCAATTTGTACTAAGATCACGTATAAAATCCCAAATTCTCACCCCCTTAAGCACTAGTTTTCAAGGATCAATTCGTGTTCGTTCAGCTAAATCAGGTCTTTGTAAAAAAAAATCAGATCCGAGAAACGGGCCAGGACTGTTGAATTATGTCTCAAATTTGAATTCGGATAATGATTTGTTAAACTGAATTTGTTGATAAATATTTTTCGAGAAGATTTCAAATTGGATGAAGAAGCCCATCTCTCTTGGACTCCTTAAAGCCGCACAAAAGAGAAAATAAAGTGGAAGCTTGCCGATAGTTGTTATCCTCGTGGGACCCAAAAGTCAAGGCTTTGAAAGCACTGCGCCACAAAAATTTACATTCCTTATCGGTGACCAGTGGCCAAAGGAAATGTGCACCAATCATGAATCCAAAGTGGAGAGAGCACTGATATTGCAATTAAGAAAGGTCCATCGTTAAAATCAAAGTCTTTGATTTCGACCCTCAACTCGTCCCATTTCATAAACTTTTTAGCTGCCATCGCCAATTTTGACACTCTACGTTTGCCAATAATGAAGAGAAGGACCTCAAACCATCCACAATCTCTCCATCTTTTCTCCTCACATAGAAGACTTTTTTGGGAAGTGGGGCCATCATATGTTGCTATTATATGACCGCTTGGGTTTGCCATTTTTGGACTTTTGACCGTTGACTCGAGTCTTCCTGCCAAAGTCATTGATTTTGATGCATCGTAGCGTGCGATGCGGCATGCTCTTACCCCCGACTTGCCCCGTAGCATCGCACTACACGAAGTCAGAAGAGCATATTTGAAAACAAAATAGAAACCTGCCATAAATCTTTGATCATTCATCCAATTACAATCTCTATACAATATTTAAAAAGATTGTCTTAGGTGTTCATCACTAAATGTATGATTTTTTTATTTATTTTCTGTACATCAATCAGAAATTTATTACCGAAATATGGATAAAAACAAGAGATTTGCTTGGATTTGATTAATATGTAATTGTGTTATACCTTGCATAGCGATCAGAGATTTATGAATGAAATAAGCATAAGAATTGCAGATTTACTAGGATAAGAGATTTTATAAATTGACCATAAAATTTGATTAACACGCAAAACTCACACTTAAGAGTGCCATATGGTATGTGGCTTTTGTGTGTCCATCTTTTTCCAAAAAACCTACTATTTACTTGGCTAGGGAAAAAACAGGATAGCAACTTTTAATTGCCAACTTTTGGTGATGAAAGTTGTTTAAATAGGCGTTTATAAGATTAATGTCTCGCTTTTATTTACTAAACTTGTGTAATATCTTGATGGTGCCGACACCAGTGTAGTTTTGTCTCCAATTTCCATTCTTGTCAACGATATATATAGAGCAAGCAGCAAGAAAATATTAGGCAACGATATCAGGCTATTGCACGAGATGAGGCATGTTGACACCCCAACTCACCGAGCACCGCCTATATAATCTGCTTCGCTCTCTCGTACTCGTGCTATCATCAACACAAGGTTCTTTGTTTGAAACAAAATGGCTCGATGGTCGTGCTTCTACATGTCCATACACATGCTTTACTTGTCATTGTGGTCTCATCCTATTGGCGCGCACAATCTCTCTCGTTCCGTGAAACCTCAGTGTCTCGAGGACGAATTGTCTGCATTGCTACAGTTCAAAGAGAGATACGAGATCGCCAATGTTTCGGGTGGTCCTCTTGCTCGTCCCAGGACTCTCTCCTGGACAAGCAGTCGGGATTGCTGCTCCTGGGATGGGATTGAGTGCGACAGGAAAATGGGCCATGTAATTGTTCTCAACCTTTTTTTTTTTTGGTCAATAGAATTTCATTGATATTTAAAACAGTGGTGGGGAACATGATGAATCATAGTCTAAACATAGAATAAGATAAAGGTCTAGTGGGAGATTTTCGATCCAGTTGCTAGGGAGAGAGCCTGAGCTATTGGCTTTGGCTGTCCAATCTGCGGCCCGGTTCGTCAGTCGCGGTTCGAAAATTAGATGGACCTCCTTCACTTGTTCCAACAGCTGTCTGCAGTCCAAAATGTGGAGAGAGAGGGCCCACGGTATATCAGTTCGGCCCATAATACTTTCTACGGCAGGTAAACAGTCCGAAGATAAGCAAAACAACAGATCACTCTTGTTTGAGTTAACCCCTCGTGCGCAGATCGTCTCCTTTAGAAGACTTCGCTTTTCCTTCAGCCAAAGGAGCCCGTAGAGAATGGCTAGGGTTTCGCTAGCAGAAGCTGAGGAAGCCTCGATTTGCTTCGCAAAACCATCTAAACAGAGTCCATCAGCCCCTCTACAAATCCCTACAACGGAATTAGTCGATTTGTTCTCCTGCCATGAGCAATCGACATTCAGCTTGAAGGAGTTCTTCTCGGGAGGCCTCCAATTCGTCCCTTCAAAGGTGAGGTTTGTCGCTTTCCTTGGTGGGTTCCATCTTTCATATAGCTTCTGAGAGATGTTCGCTTCGTTGATTATCCGAGCCGGTTGAAAGCTTCTTCCTTGAAAAACTAAGGCATTTCGGGCTTTCCAAATCAGCCAGAGGATGTGGGCAAAGGTGGCTTTTTTATGTGTTGGGGTGCTCGAGTTGAGGTAATCACTCACCCATTTGTCCATTCTTATTATGCTCTGAGTCAACCCATAAAGATTAGTCCTGGGATGTGACCAAACTTTCTTTGTCCATTTGCATAGCAGGAACAAATGCTCCGTGGTCTCTGGGAATTGTTGGCAAAGAGGACATGCTAGTTCAGGTATAATCTCTCGTCTATGTAGGTTACTTTTTGTTGGTAGGCTTTCAGTGCAAAGGCTCCACATAACTTATTCTAGGATACGTTTGTAGCTTCCAGATTTCCTTCCATAGGTTCCGAGGGACTTGATATGATGTAGATGCTTGGGATTCTGCTGGTTGATTATTAGTCATTAGAATTCTGCTGTATCCACTCTTAACAGTATAGCTCCCGGATTCATTCCCTATCCAGGTCAGTTTATCCTGTCTAGGGAGGTAGCTGATAGGGGTGGCTAGGATCTCCTCTTTAATGTCTTTATCAAACAGCTCAGTAATCTCTTGCACTTTCCATGAGCGTGTGTCTGGATCAATGATCTCAGCAACTAATTTCGGATCACCTCTATTAGCTGGGCCACCAATTCTACCGACTTTGAGCCAACGATCCCCCCTTAAATTCACAGATTTCCCATCACCAATTTCCCATTTCAAATCTGATTCTAGCATATTTCTGCCTAGTAGTATACTTTGCCAACCCCAAGATTGTCTGGCACCCCTTGTAGCATTCCAAAAAGTATCATTAGGGAAATAAAGACCTTTAAAGATCTTACTCCATAGAGCATTTGGGTTCTGAATCAGCCTCCAAGCTTGTTTGCCCAACATAGCTTGATTAAATTTCACTAGGTCTTTGAAGCCCATGCCTCCTTCTTCTTTCTTTCTCTTTAAGAACTCCCAGCTTTTCCAATGGATTCCTTTGCGCTTGACATTTTGTTTCCACCAGAAAGCTGAGATCCTCCTCTCTATATCTTTGCAAATAGATACTGGAATTTTGAATAAGTTCATAGCATATTGAGGTAACGACTAGACAACAGTTTTAATTAACACCTCCTTCCCTGGTTTTGATATTAACTGTTCCTTCCAGCCTTCCAATTTTCTATCCACTCTTGCTAGAATCCAGGCAAACATCTGTTTTTTAGTTTGGCCCCAATCAGATGGAATCCCTAAATATTTCCCAGTTTTGTCTAGTATAAGTACCCTCAATTCAGTCGCTATATTACATCTCAGATTCTGTGGACAACTTTTACCAAAGAAAACCCCCGATTTGTTCAAGTTTATGGATTGACCCGAAGCAAAACAATAGCAATTCAGTATATTAGCAAGATTTTGAGCTTCCCTAACTGTTCCATCCATAAAGAAAATGGCATCATCAGCAAAGAATAGATGAGATATAATAGGGTAGTGGGGATTTAGCTTGATTCCTCGTAGAGTTCCATCTTGCATAGCATTGTTCACCATAGAGGATAGGACATTAGCCACTATTATGAATAAATAAGGTGAGAGGGGGTAACCTTGTCTTATACCTCCAGTAGGGCTTATGGCTTCACATGCTTCTCCATTGACTAGTATATTGAGCTTCATTGAGGAGAGACAGAATTTGATTAGAGCAACCCAGCTATCACAGAATCCCATTTTCAGCATACAGTCGCATAGGAAGTCCCATTCAATCCTGTCATAGGCTTTCTGCATATCTAGCTTTAGTATGGCCTGAAATTTCTTTCGTGTTTTCTTAGTCCTCAGTTGGTGTAGGACTTCCTGTACTATAAAAATATTATCTTGTATTTGCCACCCTCCTACGAAAGCACTCTATTCAGAGGAAATAATTATAGGGAGAAGAGGCCTTAATCTGTTTGTCATCACCTTAGTGATTATTTTATAGCTGAAGTTACACAGACTAATGGGTCTGAATTCACTGATGCTCTCCGGGTTTGCCACTTTTGGGATAAGTGTGATGTTGGTAGCATTCAACTCAGGCTCGAAGATTCCATCATTAAAAAAATATACCACCATCTGGAAGACATCTTCTTTCACAATATTCCAATGACTATGATAAAACAATCCACTTAGCCCATCAGGACCCGGGGCTTTAGTTGCCCCATCTGGAATACAGCCTGCTTTACTTCTTCCCTCGTAGGTTGTCGCATCAATTCAGCATTCATCTCCTCTGACACAGTTTTTTGGCATTGCTCTAACACTGGTTGGTAGAATCTGGAGCCCACTGAGGTAAATAGCTCCTTGTAATATTCAACAATATGTTCTTTTATAGCCTGAGGATTCCTACTCCAGCCACTTTCCCCCAGTCTTAGCATAGTTATTTTATTGCGTTGTCTCCTCTGAATAGTAGTAGCATGGAAGAATTTTGTGTTACGGTCTCCTCCTTTCAACCAATTAATTCTTGAACGAATATTCCAGTATAATTCTTCTTGACGCCATAATCTACCAATTTTCTCAACAAGGCCAGTATATTCCTCCCTTATATCTGCTGTGTCAGTTCTGTTCAAAATTGTGGTAAGTTGGAAATTAAGTTCTCCAATCTGTTTTGACGCATTCCTGAAGTTTTCTTTACTCCAATGTCCCAACTCCTGGGTTACTCTTCTTGTTTTCCACCACAACTTCCTTTGCTGCTCCTCTTCAGCTTTCCAGGCTCTATCTATCACTTATGTACACTCTGGATGATCCAACCAAAACGCCTCAAATTTGAATGACTTCCTCTTCCTTGGTATCATAGGATCTAGGCATAATAGAAGAGGGCCATGGTCTGAACCAATGGCTGGATAGACAAAGGCTTCTGCATTAGGATATTGGATTCTCCATTCTAAATTGCATAGTGCTCGGTCAAGTCTTTTTTTTACTAGGTCATCCCCTTCTCTTTTGTTTGTCCATGTAAAGGCGCACCCCTTGCTATCAATATCAATCAATGAACATGTATCAATGAACTCCCTAAAAGCCGACATTCGATATCTCTCTACTTCCCTTATCCCCACTTTCTCCCAGTGGAAGAGTACTTCATTAAAATCACCAATGCAGAGCCATGGTATAGTAGAGGATCCATTTCGTGTTCTTAAGCTGTTCCAAAGAGAGACTCTCTCTTGGAAATTCGTTGAAGCATGTAAGAAGGAAATATTCATATTATGTCCATTTCCAACAGCCTTAACAGATACTTCAATAACTTCTTGGCTGTTGTGGATAACACTAATCTGCACCGACTCATCCCATAATAAAGCCAACCCACCAGCTCTGCCAATAGGATCAACCACTAGCATAGATTGGAACTTCAATCTCTTCTTTATTCTTTCCACTACCATATATTGATTTTTAGTTTCCATAAGGAACACCATATTAGGTCTCTCACGAGCCGTCAAGGCTCGAAGATGCTGAACTATCAAGGGAGAGCCTAGACCTTGACAGTTCCAGCACAAAAACTTCATGACTGCTTTGGTGGCTTATTAGGGCCAGCCACCAAAGTCCCTGTTAGACCCCCTTCCCAAACCTGAATAGGGGTATCCGTGAGATGCTCCAACTCAGCTAGATTCATCATGGAGTTCCTTTTTCTCATAAGGGATAAATCGACGTGGCCTCTTAAATACTTGTTTCTTAGGAATTAATCTCAAAGCACTCTTAGCTTCCACGCCTGAAGCCTGTGTAACTTTGACTTCTTTCTAATACTGAGGCTACTGTACCCTTTTTCCTTTATCCTGTATGAGAGATTATGTTAATTGTGGTGTTGTCACAATGGGCTGATTCATAGGGTTATAGAGTACTACTGCTTGGCTACCCCCTGGGTTTAGGACAGAATCCATATTATCTTCATTCTGGGCTATAGGGGTCTCTGGGATTATATCATCCAATTCTAGAGCAGAATCAATTTCTCCATAAAAAGTATGCCAACAAGGTCTTAAATCCTGGACCTCTGCTTTCAACCAGGATCCATAACGACCCGGCTTATCTTGGCCAATTCCAGTTTCTTCATAGGGAAAGCTCGGGCAATAATTAGCATAATGTCCAATTTGACCACAAGAGTAGCAGTAATGTGGCAACCTTTCATACTTGAAATCAATCTACCAGCTTCGATCTCCCACAAGGATTACAGTTCCAGTTTTTAGGGGTTTCTGTAGGTTTAGTCTCACTTTTGCTTTCCCGATCTTACGTGAAATATTGTTCCTGGCTTCAGTTCTAATCTCCTCAATATCACCCAGCTTTGAGGCAACTAGTCTTATACTCTCTTCTGTTATAGCTAGCCGAGGGAGGCCTACTATATGCACCCAAAATGAGCAATGATTAAATTCATAACAGTGTTCCGGGATTGTAAGATCTCCTTCCTGTAAAACCAGTAGATTGCTAGAAAAGGACCAAGGTCCTGATTGAAGCACTTTTTTCTGTTCTTCCTTGTTTTTAAAATTGAATACAAATAGACCTTGTTCAATCATCTCACATCTGACATCTTCCATTTTCCATGCTCTCTTCATTGTTGACCAGAATGCTTGAAAATTAACATTTGGTTTGGAAAATAGTTTACCATATAGTAAATGCTCATCCACTTCTTTATGTGCCTCAGGGGTGCCCACCTTCAGCTCCGTGATGTCATCGGCGGACCACAAGTCTCCCATTCGCTTGCAAAGAGTCAATAGTCGGAGTTGATTCTCCTGGTTTCCTTCCATATATGGCAGCTTCAAATGGATTCGGGAAAAGGTTTCCAGAAATGCACAACGGAGGATCAGATTAGGGTTTGGTCAGGAAAAGGGTTTCCAGAAAAGCACAATGAAGGACCAGATTAGGGTTTGTTATTATAGCAATGGAAAGGAGATTGGACGAGAATAGAGGAATGTAGTAGTATGAGGAGATTTGTGTGTATTGTAGATAGGTAAGGATGCGTAGGGTTTATATGTAAATGTAATCAATCAGCAAGAGCAGAAAGCTCTTCGGGATGAACAGAGAGCATCATCTTCGATATTTAGGTCATGAGGGAAAAAAACTATCAATCTGGTGGATTTGTGGTGTGGGTTTTCATCCTTTACCGATGGAAAGGGACGATCTGGTGATCTAGGTTAAGGGAGCTATCACTCGATGGGATAGATAGAAACTCGCCCTAGGCGAGAGAGAGAGCTCACAGACGAAGAGGCTTGCGTGTTCAATTGACGTATTGTTCTCAACCTGAGCAGTAGCTTTCTCTATGGTTCTATTGACAACAACAGCACCCTTTTCCAGCTTGCTCGTCTGGAAAAGCTCGATCTCGGTGGCAATCACTTCAACTACTCCCATATACCATCCCGAGTTGCGGATCTTTCAAGATTGACTCATCTTGATCTCTCTCATTCCATTTTTTCCGGTCAAGTCCCATCAGAAATCTTCAAGCTGACAAGGTTGGTGTACCTTAGCCTGTGTTGCAATCTGGATCCATATAATTCTACACTTCTATTGGAAATGAAAGCGCTGGGCCTGAGAAGCCTAGCTCAAAATCTTACCAGCCTGGAAGTACTTCTCCTAGGGGTTGTCAACATGTCGTCCGAAGTGCCTGACACTCTAGCCAATCTGTCTTCCCTAACAATAATGAACATGGATGCATGCAACCTACACGGTGTATTTCCATCTGCCATTTTTCAATTACCAAGGCTGCGACAGCTCGGTGTAGGTTCCAATATAGCTCTCACCGGGCGATTGCCTGACTTTAACTCAAGTAGTCCTCTTGAAGAGCTGCGACTACCAGGTACGAGCTTTTCTGGAGAGCTACCCGCTTCAATCGGTAATCTCCGTTCCTTGCAGAAGTTGAATCTAGTGTCCAACGTGTGTAATTTGACCGGGTTGCTACCTGCGTCAATCGGAAACCTTCCTTCCTTGAGTTATCTCGACATAGGTGGTTGCAAATTTTCAGGGAACATCCCGACTTCATTTGCTAATCTTAGCAACCTCGACTACCTAGGTTTCAGAGAGAACCCATTCGCTGCCCAGTCCATCTCCTCTTTTTCTTGGGTTTGGAAGAACACGAAGCTCACCACTTTGGATCTCCAGATGATCAATTTATATGGTAAGATTCCACCGTCAATCGGAAACTTGTCTCAGCTTGTGGAATTAAGCTTAATTGGCAACCAATTAAGCGGTCCTATCCCATCTCCGCTCAGGAACCTCACTCAGCTGACTCATCTGTACCTTCGAATCAATCAACTTTCGGGTTCAATACCCTCTTGGCTTATGAACATGACTGGACTTGTCGTGCTCGACCTTGCGGTCAATAAATTTCACAGTGAGATACCTTCATCAATCTCTCAACTCCAGAATCTACAGGTCTTCTGCCTCGTTGGAACCAACGTTAGCGGTACCGTTGAGCTAGACAACTTTCTCAAGCTCAAACAATTGACAGTGTTGCAGCTTTCATCTAACAGGCTATCATGCCACACGAGGAGCACGAATGTTATTCTTCCTCAGCTTCATGTCCTAGGACTGGCTTCATGCAATTTGGGCGAGTTTCCAGCATTCCTACAAAGCCAAGAGAGTATGATCTGGTTGGACCGATCGGATAACAACATTAGGGGGGAAGTGCCCTCTTGGGTATGGAGCGGCAGTTTTAAGACCATGCAGTACCTAAATCTCTCTCACAACTTCCTAACTGCTGTTGATCGATATTACCCAATCGATCCTTTAATTATGTATATGATAGACCTATCTCACAACATGTTGAAAGGACCGCCCCTTGAAGCGCCGCTGTCCATAATGACTTATCTAGTATCCAACAACAGGTTGACAGGAGCATTGCCCCCATGGATCTGCAATTTGAGTTCTGCAATCACATTAGACTTGTCTTCTAACAATTTGACCGGTGTGCTTCCGGTTTGTTTGGGCAATATTAGCAAATCTCTCATGGTACTGAACCTGAAAGGCAACAATTTCCATGGAAGCATTCCCGAGCTATCGGTGGGGGGGATGCACCTGACGATGATCGATTTGAGTGACAACCAGTTGCAAGGTAGTCTATCGAGGTCCTTGGCCAATTGCAGAATGCTCGAGTTCATTAACTTCGCAAACAATCTTATCGTGGACACCTTCCCAACTTGGTTGGGATCTCTACCGAAGCTTAATGTCCTTATTTTGCGGTCCAATAAATTCCACGGTGTCATAGAGAGGCCTAAATCTAGTTCCACATTCCTTAGCTTGCGGATACTTGACCTCTCTATCAATGCATTTGTTGGTGAGTTGCCCACGGAATTCTTCCAATCTTGCAATGCCATGAAATCTGAGATAGGAATCTTGACATACATGCATAGAAATCTAATGCCGACGGCATACTTATCGTACACCAATTATGGCAATTACGAATTTTCCATGACAATGATCTAGAAAGGGCTTAAATTGTACTACCCAAAGATATCAAAAGTCTTCACGATCATCAACCTCTCTAGCAATTTGTTCGAAGGAGAGATCCCAGCTACCATAGGTAATCTCAAAGGACTGCAGGGACTGAACCTTTCTAACAATCTCCTCATTGGTCACATCCCATCAACGTTAGGGAGTCTCCCAGCACTCGAGTCATTAGACATTTCTTGGAACAAACTCTCGGGACAGATACCCAAGGCGCTAACAGAACTCGGGTTCCTTTCTTTCCTAAACATGTCTTATAACAATTTGACCGGGTCTATGCCAAGAGGGAACCAGTTTGATACTTTTTCAGACGGTTCTTTTGAAGGGAATGCAGGACTATGTGGGGAATTCATATCCAGGAAATGTCAAGATTCAGACGATCCACCACGACACTCTTCACCCCAACAAGAAGAAGACTCGAGATCGCCAATTAAACTTGATTGGAAAATTGTTCTTATGGGGTATGGGAGCGGCTTAGTGATTGGAGTGGTCATTGGAAATGCATTCATCTTTTGGAAACATGTTTGGTTCAAAGAAAATGTGAGAAGAAGTCGACATCATAGTCGGAGGCAACCTAGGAGGGGTAGGAATTCCTAGTCAGATAAGTCTTTCAATTTATACAAATACTGGAACTTACCTGAAAATGAGTTATGTATCTCCCTTTTCATATGTGTACATGTTTCTTCATAGTATCTTTGCATCTTTTTATGTGAAACATTCACTTTCTTCATGTAATCTCTCGTTACATATGTTTACCACTTCTCTAACTTAAATTTTCTTTTGTTTTTCGGGATAATACCATTGTTTGCTTGTGAAACACGCTCACGTGCACCTTTTTATACCAATGTTCAAGCAAAAGTACTCCTATTTATCAATCAAATATAAATCACCTCATGGATTCTTCTTTATTCGGGGTTTGCATCACAAGCTAAAATCTCATTTATAGATTACAAAAGTGAATAGTAGCAACAGTTTGTCCTCAAAACTATATGCAAATCGAGACTCCCAATTGTTCTTCAATCATCTGCGTTGGTTGTTTCTCACCCTACAAATTGTACAGACAACGCTTGTACTATCATTTAAAACAAAACAAAAAATTGCTTTTGGAGGTTGATTGGACAATAAATGTAACAAATAATCCTCATGAAAATATATGTGTTAATTTTGCTTTTCGGATCTTGTTTGATGTCTGTGTGGTAGGAAATTGAATTCTCTCTCATAGAACTGCATATTATGCAGAGAATTGACATAGCACAGTTAAATTTCCTAAAGTTCTTGCTATGTCTACTTGCTGATCATGTACTCTGGATTTTATAGAGTAATTATCATTTGATTTTTCTATAAAATCTTCTTCTTTTTTCCTCAGAGAAGAAGGATCATTTGATATAGTAGCTTTTTTTGGACATTGGAATTTTTTCCAACAAGCCAAGCATACATTTTTATAAACATAGAAATAATAGTAAAAATAATAGGAAGAAATAACAAATAATTAAATAAATGAGAGAGTCTAATTCGGCCATGGCCATTTATGCAAGGACTCAATAAGTCTAATTCTCTTACTTCAGCCCAATCCACCTATGCTGATCCATCAGTGCAGCCCATTGCACAGGCCCATATTCACTAGTTTAAGTTAGAGCCTATAAAGCCCGTGAAAGTTTGGCATTTGCCCTTTCGCTGATTCTAGTCTTCCAGTTGCATCTGGCGACTACCTTTCTCAGGTCTCTTCCAATAGGCATGTCAAATCAAACCGTATCTGCTCTAATTTTAGTAAAGCTAAGCCTGGAGGTGCTTATAAAAATAAATAGAACGAAAAATAATTTCATCTTCCACAAAAATATTTAGAAATGTTTTTTTTTTACCGGTTAATCATTTCAAATGATACAATTGATATTTTACAGAAGATATTATCTACATCATTTATTTTAGATATAGATTGTGGAGAACTCTTTGTGTTGCTTGGGTGATGATAAGCACATGAATCATTAACGTATTGTTGCACATCATCAGATTAAAACGTCAGCTATCTATTCAACAATCTTTTTTAGGGAACCTGTGTATGAATTTAAGTAAGATTCTTGCATATTGATGTTTGATCGATTGTGCTAACTGTTCAGACTAAGATGTATATATTTGATCATCTCGTTGCAACTTTGAGTTGATCTGCCGAGACCCCCAATGTTGCCTGCTCTGTCTTTGCTTATTTTCGGCCTCATTTTTAGATGATTTTGTTAGTCTGATAGCTATACGTGACGCTATGTTGATTGATCTTTAGAGTAGTTGAGAATCACATGTAGGAAAACGAAATCGATTGGGATGTGTTTCTTCCAAGTTAAAGTGCAAATTGAACTTTTTTTATATTTTATTTTAGGGGTATTTTTGTATGATTCAGTTTAGAATCATTTGAATCCTTTTTGCTGCTTTACTTGATTTCGCCGAGGATAATGTTCTGGGTATGGAAGTTGAAAAAGGATGGAAGAGGTATATTAAGGGCTTGTTTGGTAAAACTTATTTCTGTTCCCTAGAGTAGAAATTTCTGTTTTTTTGTTCTAGGGAACAAAAAATGAAAAGAAACGCGTTTGGTTACATTTTTGTTCCCAATCTGTTTTTTTCTTCATGGGAACAGATTTGGAACAGAAACAAGAAGTAAAAAAAATTATTTTTCTATTTTTGGAACACTTTTAAGCAACAAAAAGAACAAAAATTCTAAAAGAAAAATTCTTGCCGCAGCCACCTCTTGTGAACACTATTAAATTAAAAATATTTTTTAAATTAAAATTTTTTATAAAAAATAAATTTAAAATTTTTAAAATACTTTAATAAAAAATTGCTTAAAATTTTAATTTAATTGAATTTTTTAAAAATTAATTTAAATAAATTTAGTTTTGAAATTTTTAGAAAATTTAACATTTTATTTTTTAAAATTTTAAATTAAAATTTAAACAATAAATTTAATTTAATTTAATTTTAAATTTACATTTTAAAAATTTTACCTAATCCATTTTTATGATATCCTTTAAGACGTATTTTAAAATTTTAAATGTTAAAAAATTAAATTTTAGTTTTTAGTTCTTTTAAAAAACTAAATTTTAGTTTTTTATAGAAAATTAAATTCTAAATTAAGTACATTTTATTAAATTTTTAAATTTAAGTTAATTTAATTTTCAAATTTTCAAAAAAAATTAAACAGTAAAATATTAAAATTTAAAATTTAAACATTATCTCCTTTTTTAAAAAAAATAAACTTTTTTTATTAAAATGTAATTTAGTTTATATTTTTCATTTTTTCTTTTGACGATGGCGTCTCCTTTTCTTAAAAAATATATTTAAACTTAGTGTCTCAATAAAAAAATTTAGAAATCATACCAAACGCATTTCTATTCTTTTTCTATTCCATGAACAGAAATTTTATGTAGTTATCGAACACTTTATTTACTCAGAAATTGTTTCGGGGAGTGTTTCTCAAAAGAAGTATTTCTATAAAAATACTGTTTTTTGGAACATAAATGTTACCAAACGCACCCTAAGTGATTGGAGGGCTGAAAATATGTCACTTTTGCTGGAAGAATCAATACCTCGACTGTCCACATATAAACTTTGGAGTTTAGTGTGGAAGTGAGACGGGCACAAAGGATCAAAAGTTTCTTGTGGTTGGTTTCTCCCCAACGCCTAGTTCAATCTCTTGCTCTGCCTATTCAAGCGAGATTGTTGGAACTTTATGTGGGGAGATGTTCAGGATGACGATGAAATGTGTACTTAGTGGGATGGGAGAAGGTACCGTCAACCAAAGCATTGTGGAGGGCTAGGAATTCGAAGTTTGAAAGCATCTAATAAAGCTTTCCCTTAGTAACTTCTCTGGTTCTTAGTTTGGAAACCAGAATCCTTGCCAATAGCCTTCGTTTGAGACAAGTGTAAATGTTTTGAGCTGTTCTTTGATTTTATTTCAGCTTGCTCTACTCACTCTTTGAGAAGTTGTTCCTAAGGTGTGATGTGACGTCTCAAAGGGCACATGATGGGCAGTGGCTAATGAGAGATGAGTTAAATTATGAATGGATCATTGAGACGATAAAGTTTGTGAACTAGTTCATTGGATTTCACCATCTGTTATGATGCCCGACATTGAAAGTAAGTTCTTTTTCTAGATATCATTGGTGCCAATGCCGGTATGTTTTTTGCCTTTGGTTTCTATTTGTTTCGGCATAAACAGATGAACCAGCAAGAAAGGCAACAACCTCAGGTTAATGCACAATCCAAATGCCTGCGATTGTTTAGGAGCAACAATCGACACAAATAGGATGGCCAATTCCCCTCTACCTCCCTCTTAATAAGGGAGACCTCTTCAAAAAATTCTGAACAATCTTAATTTCTCTGAAAGTACTGCGCCAAAAAAATTTACATTCCTTATAGGTGTCCAGTGGCCAAAGGAAATGTTCACCAGTCATGAATCAAAGTGAAGAGAGCACTGACATTGCAATACAAAAAAGGTCCCACATGGAGCAACCATCGGGCGAACGAAAGGGCCCAAATGAGCAACCAACATCTTTGATTTCGACCCTTAATTCGTCCCATTTCATAGACTTTGTGGCCGCCATCACTAATTTAGACTATACACATTTGCCTAGAATGAAGAGAATGAAGTCAAACCATCCACAAACTCTCCATCTTATCTCCTCACAGAGGGGCTTTTTGTGAAGGGGGACCATCATATGTTGCCCTCGGTTTGCAAATTTTTGGACTTTAACTATTGACCCGAGTCTTCCATGCAAATACAGATCTATCGGCTTCGAAGGTTTTCTCCCTTACGTTCCCCGTTAGCTACACGTTATGGCACTGCACAAAGTCATGCTATGATGTCATGCACCTAAAGAATCGTATGAATTGCCCATACTTTACGGGTTTTATCTCTGGTAAAGTCATTGATTTGGATGCATCGGTGCGACGCCACATGCTCTTACCGCCAGCTTGCCCCGTAGAGTTAGCACTGCACAAAGTCAGAAGAACACATTTGAGAACAAAATAGAAACCTGCCATAAATCTTTGATCGTTCATTCTATTACAATATCTATACAATATCAACAACAAAAAATTTAGGTGTTCACAACCAAAATGCATGACTCTTTTTATTTCCCGTACATCAATCAGAAAATTTTTACAGAAATATGCATAAGAATTAGAGATTTGCTAGGATAAGAGATTTTATATTTTGACCATAAAATCTGATTGCTATGCAAAGCTCACACGTGGGAGTGTCATATGATATATGGCTTTTTTTTTATGACCGAGGAATCCACCAAGGGCTCTTCTTGGTCGGACAGCACTAAAGGGCCGGGCCCATATACCTCGAGGGAGACAAGCAAGACCCCAACACCGTAGTCCCTCACTTAAGACACTAGCAATTGTGGGTTTCAAACCTTCTACCTCGGCTATGAAGGAAAAGCTCTCAACCAACATAACTATCCACCCTTGGATAGGTATATGATTTTTGTGTGTCTTATCTTTTCCAAATATTTGATAGTTTCTTAGCTGGGGGAAAAAGGATAGCGACTTCTAATTTCCAACTTTCAGTGATGAAAAGTTTTTTAGCGAGGTGTTTATAAGATTAACATCTCGCTTTTATTTGTTAAATTTGTATGAGATCTTGATGGTGCCAACACCAGTGTAATTTCGTCTCCAATATACATTCGTGTCAACGACATACATTGAGCAAGCAACAAGAAAATATTAGACAACGATATCGGGCTATTGCAAAATACACGCAAAATTGCTTGTGGACAATGGCATTTAATTCGATCTCTATTCTCACTCTCAATGCGTAAGACTGTTCAAAACTCTTAAAGTCAACAATCTCTCTAAACGCATCGCACAACGCAAGTTACATTCCTCGTCGCAAGTTACTAACATCGCAAACAGAGGCCCAACACAGGGCGATCGTTGGGAGAACGAGAGGGGCTATATGAGCAACCCTAGTCTTCAATTCGACCCTCAATTCGTACCATTTCAGAAAATTGTTTGCTGCTGTCACAACTTGTGAATGGACGCATTTTGTCTCCCGCGGAGAACATTCAGCGTAGGGGACCATCTTACTGTTGCTACATGACTCCTTGGTCTGCAAATTTTTGCAAGTCTTCCATGCAAATGACAGATCTATTGGCGTAATTTTCCAGTCTATCAATCAACTGTCAATTTGGGCCCGAAGCATTTTCCTTCTGCTCCGCGCTAGCCACATGTGAAGGCCCAGCATAAAGTCATGCCCATGCATCTAAAAATTTATTTGAATAGCCTGTATTCCGTGAGACTTATCACTTGCAAAGTCGTCGATTTGACGCATCCTAGCATGAGATGAGGTAAGTCCATACCCCTTCTCACTAAGAACTGCCTGTAAAATCTGATTCCCTCTGTTCGTACTCTGCTCATCAAAACAGGGTTCTTCGATTGAAACAAAATGAGCAAGTCTGTTGTGCACCCGCATCGTCAGCTCAAAACTTAATTTCATTGAGGTCCACTCAAATATTTGGACATATGTACTTTCTTGAACGGGCATTTCGTGGTTGGATCTAGTTTCACTTACGTAAATCATAAACTAAACTATACTCCTATCGAACAAACATAACGTTTATTATAACAACAACAAAAAAGAGCAAAATGGTCTTTAAAAATGATAACATCTTTTTTGTTGATTAAGAACATGTATTGAAATAAAAAAAATATTATAACATATGGGATGTAGTGTGACTATGTAAATTTATGAACAATACTAGATGATTGATTTGACATCGCCATGGGAAGTTTATGGATTATATTGAACAAATTAAAGATTCATGGATTAGATTGTATTTTGGTTATAGTATTAGGACTAGATTGCACATTCTCAAGAGAGTGGTTGGATAACTATGGCTCGAAGTTAATGTCTGTTGATTAGAAACACAACACATTATTGAATTACGAGGAAGTTTGGGTCATGCTAGGAATGTCGTAATTGAACCCGTGCAAACAAGGTAGTGGGTGCGAGAAATGAGTGGCTTCGGCCCACTATTACATCAAAATGATATTGGTCGAAATAGAATAAGCCAATGCTTGGAGCTTAACTGGAGGTCACTTTGCATAGGCTAATTTTGTTACATCGCTATGTGCCAAGATTTTGGTTTATATCTTTGCTTGCTTTTCTTAACTAGTTGCGGTAGATCTATGATAGATTGTTAAAAATACATGATCGAGATATATACAGTTTCTTTTTTTCTTCAATGAAGTTTTTGTAATTGTTATAAATTGTCACTTGAAAACTTAGCTTAGTCCTAAAGTCATCTATCATGTGATATGCAAATTCATCCGTTTATCCTAATGTAAGACTTCATTCTTGTTTCAATGATACATATTTTTGCGCAATATCAATTAAATTCAGAAAAAGAGATCCGAGAACAAAATAGAATTTTACTTGCCACGCATCTTCCATCGTTAATTTAATCAAAATCTATTTTCACATCAGTAATTCTTATCAAAACAGCACTAACGTCGCAAACGAAGAAAGTCCAACATAGAGCAACCGTACGGCGGACGAGAGGGGAGATATGAGCAGCCAAGGTCTTCAATTTCGACCCCCAATTCTTACCCTTTCATATGCTTTTTTGGGCTGATTTCTCCCCGCCGTTGGCGTTGACCCAAGTCTTCCATGCAAATGCAGATCTATAGCCTCATTCGTCGTTATGTAACCCGGCAGCTGCACATCGCGGCACTGCACATAGTCATGCACATGCACCTAACAATTCATGGGTGCACCTCATGGTCCTGCGCGTTTCTATCACACGAAACGGCGTCGGTTCGATGCATCGTGGCACGAGATGAGGCGTGTTCATGTCCCCTAGGCACCACCCCCCGCCCTATAAAATCCTCTTCCCTCTCTAATGCTATGCTCATCGAAAACCAAATTGTCTCTGTTTCGCACAAAATGGCTCCCTCCTCGTACTTCCACATGTCCATACACCTATTCTTGTACTTGTTGCCTCGGCCAATCAGCGCGCACGCTCTCTCTCCTTCTGTGAACCCTCTGTGCCTCAAAGACGAAATGTCTGCACTGCTGCAATTTAGAGAGGGATACGAAATCGCCGAATTGGCCAATGTTTCCAGTGGTCCAATGGCCGAATTCGTCAATGCTTCCAGTGGTCCTCTCGCTCGTCCCAAGACTCTATCCTGGAATAACAGTCAGGATTGCTGCTCTTGGGATGGGATTGAGTGCGACCATAACACTGGCCATGTAATTGCTGTCGACCTAGGAAGTAGTTTTCTCTATGATTCTATCGATGACAATAGTACCCTCTTCCAGCTTGCTCGTCTTGAAAAGCTCAATCTCAGCGACAATTACTTCCACAGCTCTCAAATACCGTCCCGAGTTGGAGGACTGTCGAGATTGACTCATCTCGATCTCTCTGCTTCCGGTTTTTCCGGCCCAGTCCTTACGGAAATATTCAAGCTAACGAGGTTGGTGTACCTCAACCTGTGTTGCAATTGGGATCCAAATCATTTTCCAATTCGGCTGGAGATGAAAGCGCCAGGCCTGAGAAATCTAGCTCAAAATTTGACCAGCCTGCAAGTACTTCTCCTAGGTTCCATCAACATGTCGTCCCAAGTGCCCGACACTCTGGCGAATCTATCTTCACTGAGAATGCTGAACATGGATGACTGTGACCTGCACGGTGTATTTCCATCTGCCATTTTCAATCTACCGAAGTTGCGACACCTCGGGGTGGGTAACAATGAAGCTCTCACGGGACGATTGCCTCACTTTAACTCAAGTAGTCCTCTTGAAGAGCTGCAACTACGTAACACGAGCTTTTCTGGTGAGCTACTCGCTTCAATCATTGATCTCTGCTTCTTACAGATATTGAATTTTATGCCCATCACATGCAATTTGATAGGTTCGCTACCTGAGTCAATCGGAAAACTTCCTTCCTTGAGCCATCTCAACGTATGGAACTGCAACTTCTTAGGTTCACTACCTGCATCAATCGGAAACCTTCCTTCCCTGAATTATTTGGACATACGATTTTGCGAATTCTCAGGATCCATCCCAGCTTCATTTGCTAATCTTAGCAACCTCGAGTTCCTGGATTTATCAGGGAACTCATTTTCTGCCAAGTCCATTTCCTCTTTTTCTTGGGTTTGGAAGAATAAGAAGCTCGCCAAATTATGGGTTGACTGGATCGATCTATATGGCGAGATTCCACCTTCAGTCGGAAACTTGTCTTAGCTTGTGCTATTAAGCTTCGCCCACAACCAATTAAGCGGTACCATCCCATCTCAGCTCATGAACCTCACCCAGCTGACTGATTTGGACCTCGAACACAATCAACTATCGGGTTCAATACCGGCTTGGCTTATGAACAAGACTGGACTGGTCTACCTTGATATCGGGTTCAATAAATTCCACGGCGAGATACCTTCATCAATCTCTCAACTCCAAAATCTAGAGATCCTCGTCCTTTTAGAGAACAACTTCAGTGGTACTGTTGAGCTAGACAACCTTTCCAAGCTTAAAAATTGCAAATGCTGCATCTATCATCTAATAGGCTATCATGTCGGACGAGTAGCGCCAATTATATTTTTCCTCGGCTTCTTGCCTTGGGATTGGCTTCATGCAATTTGAGCAAGTTTCCAACGTTCTTACAAAACCAAGAGCGCATGCACTGGTTGGACTTATCGAATAACAACCTTAGCGAAGAAGCTCCCTCTTGGGTATGGAACCACAGTGAAATACAGTATCTGAATCTCTCTCATAACTTCTTAACTGGTCTTGATCGATATTCCCCGATCAATACTTTAGATATAGGCACGATAGACCTATCTCATAACATGTTTAAAGGATCACCCCCTGAAGCACCGCCTTCCATAATGTACTATATAGTATCCAACAACAGGCTCACGGGAGCATTTCCACCATGGATCTGCAATTTGAGTTCCACAATCACACTAGACTTGTCTTCTAACAATTTGACCGGTGTGCTTCCGGTTTGTTTGGGCAATATTAACAAATCTCTCAGGATATTGAACCTAAAAGACAACAATTTCCACGGGAGCATTCCCGAGCTGTTGGTGAGGGGGACGCAACTGACGATGATCGATTTAAGCAACAACCGATTGCAAGGCAAATTACCAAGGTCTTTGGCCAATTGCAAAATGCTCGAGTTCATCAACTTTGCAAACAATTTTATCTCGGACACCTTCCTGTCATGGTTGGGATCTCTACCGGAGCTTCATGTACTTATTTTGCGATCCAATAAATTTCATGGTGTCATAGAGAGGCCGAAATCTAGTTCCACGTTCCCTAAGCTGCGGATACTTGACGTCTCTACCAATGCATTTGCCAGTAAGTTGCCCGTGGAATTCTTTCAGTCTTTGAATGCCATGAAATCCAAGAAGGGAAACTTTACTTATATGCAAAGAGACCAATGGCCACCATTATACTTGGTGTTTACCTATTATGGCAATTACGTCTTCTCCATGACAGTGATTTACAAAGGGCTTAAATTGTACTACCCAAAGATATCATAAGTCTTCACGATCATCGACCTCTCTAGCAATTTGTTCGAAGGAGAGATCCCAGCTACCATAGGTAATCTTAGAGAACTACTGGGACTGAACCTTTCTAACAATTTCCTCATTGGACACATCCCATCATCATTGGGGAATCTCACAGTACTTGAGTCATTGGACCTTTCTCGGAACGAACTCTCGGGCCAGATACCCCAAACGCTAGTTGAACTTGGGTTCCTTTCTTTCCTAAACTTGTCTTATAACAATCTTTCTGGATTTGTGCCAAGAGGGAAACAACTCGATACTTTTCAGACAATTTTTTTGAAGGGAACATGGGACTGTGTGGGGAATTCATATCCAGGAAATGTCAAGATCCAGATAATGCACCAAGACACCCTCCAACCCACCACAAAGAAGACTTGGGATCACCAATTGAACTTGATTGGAAATTTGTTCTTTTGGGGTACAGGAGTGGCTTAGTGATTGGAGTGGTCATCGGAAATGCATTCATCTCTTGGAAACATGTTTGGTTTAAAGAGAATGTCAGAAGAAGGCGGTGGCCTAGTCGGAGGCAACCTAGGAGGAGTAGGAATTTCTAGTCAAGCAAATCTTTCAATTTATGCAAATATTATAATTTACCTGAAAATGAGTTATGTATCTCCCTTTTCGTATGTGTACTCGTTTCTTCATAGTATCTTTACTTCTATTTATTTCGAGCCTTCACTTTCTTGAGGTAGTCTCTCGTCAAGTATGTTTATCACCTCTCTAGCTTAAACCCTTTTTTTTTCGGGATAATTCCATTGTTTGTCAGTGAACCACGCTCATGTGCCCTTTTTTCTACCGATATTCAAGCAAAAGTACTCCTATTTAACAATCAAATCTAAATCACCACACAGATTCTTCTTTAGTCGGGGTTCGCATCCCATTTATAGATTATAATAAAGTGAATAATAGCAAGGGTTTGTGCTCATAACTTTACGCAAATCAAGGCTCCCAACCGTGCTTTAATCATCTGCATTGGTTGTTTCTCACCCTGCAAATTGTATAGAAAAACTTGAAACAAAACAAAAAATCGCATCGGGAAGTTGATTGGACAATAAATGTAACAGATGATCCTCATGAAATATATATGTGTCTGTGTGTGTGTTAGTTTTTCCTGTTGAATCTTGTTTGATGTTTGTACGGTAGGAAAATAAATTTTCCGTCAAAGAGCTGCATATTATGCAGAGAACCGACTGGCACAATTAAATTTCCTGAAGTTCTTGCTAGTCACGTACTCTGGAGTTTATAGAGTAATTATCATTTGGTTTTCAGTAAAATCTTTCTTTTTTTGCTCAAAGAAGAAGGATCATTTGATATAGTAGCTTTTTTGGACATTGGAAATTTTTCCAATAAGCCAAGGGTACGCCTCCGTGAAAATAGAAATAATAGTAAGAATAATATATACGGATAAAGAACATATAATTAAATAAATGAGAGTCCAATTCGGCCTTGTATACAAGGACCCAAACCCTTATGCGTCAGCCCATTTATTAAATCTAATTCTCTAACTTCAGCCTAGTCCACCAACACTGACCCATTAGCACAGCACATAAAAGCCCAAATTTGAATTCGCATTATGCCACTTCGCACAGGCCCACATTCACTAGTTTAAGTTAGATGCTATAAAGCTCATGAAAGTTTGGCATTTGCTCTTTCACTAATTCCAGTCTTCCGGTTGCATCTGGCGACTGCCTTCCTCGGGTCTCGTCCAATCGGCATGTCGAATCGAACCGTATTTGCACTAGTTAGCGAAGCTGAGCTTGGACATGCTTATAAAAATAAACAAACGAAAGATACTTTCATCTTTCACAAAAATATTTAGATACATGTTTTTACTGATAAATCATTTCAAACGATACGATCGATATTTTACGGAAGATTTTTACTACATCATTCAATTCAGATATAGATTGTGGAGAACTCATCGTGTTGCTTGGGTGATGATGTGCAGATAAATCATTGACGTATTGTTGCGTATCATTATATTAAAACGTCAGCTATCTGTCCGACGATCTTTTGAAATAACCTACATACGAATTTAAGTAAAATTCTTGCATATTAATGTTTGGTCAATTGTGCTACCTATTTAGACTAAGAAGTATATGTTTGATCCTTCCATTGCAACTTTGAGTTAATCTGTCGAGACCCCCTATGTTGCCGGCTCTATCTTTGCTTATTTTCATCCTAAATTTAAGATGATTTCATTAGTCTCACAGTTATACGTGACGATATGTTGATTGATCTTTAGAGTGGTTGAGAATCACATGTATGAAAACGAAATCGATCGGGATGTGTTTCTTCCGAGTTAAAGTACAAACTGAATTTTTATTTTTATTTTGGGGGGATTTTTGTATGATCCAGTTTAGAAACATTTGAATCCTTTCTGCTGCTTTACTTGATTTCACCGAGGATAATGTTCTGGGTAAGGAAGTTGAAAAGGGATGGGAGAGGTAAATTAAGTGGTTGGAAGGTTGAAAATCTGTCACTTGGTGGAAGAATCATTCTAGTTCAGTCTTTTGCTCTGCCTATTCGAGCGAGAGTGTCGAAACTTTATGTGGAGAGATGTTGGGGATGACAATGAAAAATGCACTTAGTGGGATGGCAGAAGATATCGTCAACCAAAGCAATGTGGAGGGTTAGGAATTTGCAGTTTGAAGACATCTAATAAAGCTTTCCTTTTTTAACTTCTCTGATTTTTAGTTTGGAAACTAGAATATTTGTGGATAGCCTTCATTTGAGACAAGCGAAAATAATTTGACCAATTCTCTAATTTTATTTTAGCTCGCTCTACTCACTCTTTACTCTGAGAAGTTGTCCCTAACGTGTGATATGATGTCTCAAAGGGCACATGATGGGCAGTGGCTAATGGGAGATCAGTTAAATTATGGATGGATCATTGAGATGATGAAGTTTGTCCACTAGTTCATTGGATTTTACCATTTGTTATGGTGCCCAATGAAGTAAGTTCCTTCTCTAGATATATATCAATGGTGCCAATGTCGGTATATTTTTTGTCTCTGGTTTCTTTTCATTTTAGCATAAACAAACCAAGCAACAGGAAAATATTAGGCAACAACCTCAGGCTAATGCACAATCCAAATGCCTGCGATTATCTAGGAGCAACAAGCTACGCAATACGAGGGCCAATTCCCCTCTACCTCCTTCTCAATAAGGGAGACATGTTTAAAAAATTCTGAACAATCTCGATTTCTCTGTAAGCACTGCGCCTCGGAACTTACATTCCTCATCGGTAACCAGTGGCCAAAGGAAATGTTCACCAATCATGAATCCAAAGTGAAGGGAGCACTGATACTGCAATAAAAGGGTCCCGCATAGAGCAACCATCGGGGCAACGAAAGGGGGGCCAAATGAGCAACCAAAGTGTCTTTGATTTCGACCCTCAATATCTCCCATTTCATAGACTTTTTAGCTGCCATCATTAATGTTGACTATATACATTTGCCTGGAATAAAGAGAATGACCTCAAACCATCCACAAAGTCTCCATCTTGTCTCCTCACAGAGAGACTTTTTGTGAAGGGGGGCCATCATATGTTGCTACATGACCCCTTGGTTTGCAAGTTTTCGACTTTACCTGTTGACCCGAGTCTTCCATGCAAATGTATATCCTTTGGCTGAATTTCCAGTTAGTCAATCAATCGTTTGTCGGTTGGCCCCGAAGGTTTTCTTTCTCATCTTCCCCGTTAGCTACACGTTATGGCACTACACAAAGTCATGGTATGCTGTCATGCACCTAAAGAACCATGTGAATTGCCCATATTTTGCGTGGTTTATCTCTGGCAAAGTCATTGATTTTAATGCATTGTAGCGTACCGTGTGGCATGCTCTTACCCCGAACTTGCCCCGTGGAGTTGCAATGGACAAAGTCAGAAGAACACATATGAGAAAAAAATAGAACCTGCCATAAATCTTTGATCATTCATCCTATTACAATTTCTACACAGTATAAAAAACATTTTTTAGGTGTTCATCACGAAAATGCATGACTCGTTTTGTTTCCCGTACATCAATCAGAAATTTATTACAGAATATATGCACAAAAAAAAAAGAGATTTGCTAGGATTGGTTCATATGTAGATGTGTTATTTCTTGCATCACGATTAGAGATTTATGAACGAATAAGCATAAGAATGAGAGATTTGCTAGTATAAGAGATTTTATATTTTGACCATAAAATTTGATTGATGTGCAAAACTCACACATGGGAGTGTCATATGGTGTATGGCTTTTGCGTGTCTAACTTTTTTCCAAAAATTTGATAGTTACTTAGCTGGGGAAAATAAGGATAGCGAATTCTAATTTCCAATTTTCAGTGGTCAAAGTTGTTTAGAGAGGTGTTATAAGATTAGTGTTTCACTTTTATTTGCTAAGTTTGTATAAGATCTTGATAGCCTTTCGTGTCAATGACATACATTGAGCAAGCAACAAGAAAATATTAGGCAATAATGTCGGGCTATTGCAAAATACACGTCGAATTGCTCGTGGACAATGACCTTTAGTCCTATCTCAATTCTCACTCTCAATGCGTTAAGACTGTTCAAAACTCTTAGAGTCAATAATCTCTCTAAACGCATCACACAATGCAGGTTACATTCCTCGTCAGTGACCACAAAAAATTGTTCACAGATCATCAATAGAAAGTGGAAACAGCAGTAACATCGCAAACAGAAAGGTCCGACACAGGGCAATAGTTGGGTGAACGAGAGGGGCCATATGAGCGACCAAAGTCTTCAATTTCGACCCTCAGTTCGTACCATTTCAGAGATTTGTTTGCTGCTGCCACAATTGTGAATGGACGCATTTCGTCTCCAGCGGAAAATGTTCTGTGGAGGGTACCATCTTACTGTTGCTACATTACTTCTTGGTCTGCAATGTCAGACAAACTATTGACCCAAGTCTTCCCTGCAAATGACAGATCTATTGGCGTAATTTTCCAGCCTAAAATCAACTGTCAATTTGGGCCCAAAGCATTTTTCTTATACTCCGGGCTAGCCACATGTGACGGCACAGCAGGAAGTCATGCTCATGCATCTGAAAAATCATTTAAATTGCGCGTGTTCTTGGTGCCTTATCACTGGCAAAGTCGTCGACTTGACGCATCCTAGCATGAGATGAGGCATGTCCATACCCCTACTCACTTCTGCTTCCCTCTCTCGTACACTGCTGATCACAACAAAGTTCTTCGACTGAAACAAAATGAGGAATCTGTCGTGCACCCGTGTGTGAGCTGAAAACTTAATTTCATTGAGGTCCACTCAAATATTTGGACATATGGCATTTCGCGGCTGGATCTACTTTTACTTAAGTAAATCATAAACTAAATACTCCGATCGAACAATCGTAACATTTGACATAACCAAAAAAAAGTAAAATAAAGATATTATAACATATAAAATGTAATGTGATTATAAAGATTTCTGAAACAATCCTAGAAGATTGATTTGACATTTTCATGGAAAGTTGAGGGATTACATTGAACAAATTAAATATACATGAATTAGATTGTATTTTTGTAATAATAGTACAGGGGCTAGATTGCACATTCTCAAGATAGTGGCTGGATAACTATGGTTCAACGTTAATGTCGGTTGATTAGAAACGTAACACATAATTGAATTACGAGGAAATTTGGGTGATTCTAGTAATGTCTTAATCGAACCTGTGCCCACAAGGTAGTGGGTGCCATAGATGAGTAGCTCTGGCCCACTATTATATCAAAGTAATGTTGGTCGAAATAGAATAAGCCGATGCTTGGAAATTAACTGGAGTTCAATTGGCATGGGCTAATTTTGTTACATCGATATGTGCCAAGTTTTTGGTTTATATCATGGCTTGCTATTCTTAACAAGTTGCAGTAGACCTATAGTAGATTGTTATAAATTATGCGTGATCAGAGTATATACAGTTTTTTCTTCTTTAATGAAGTTTTTGTAATTGTTAAAAACCATCACTTGAAAACTTAGCTTAGTCCTTAATTCATCAATCATATGATATGTAAATTCATCCATTTATGCCGTCACACAACCTTTTTCTCGTTCCAATGATAAGTGTTTTCGTGTAATGTAAATTAAATTCGGAAAAATGAATCCGAGAACAAGATAGAATTTGACTTGCCACACATCTTCCATCGTTGATCTAATCAAAATATATTTTCACATCAGTAATTATTATCAAAACAGCACTAACGTCGCAAACACGAAGAAGAGCAACCGTACGGCGGACGAGAAGGGACATATGAGCAGCCGTGGTCTTAAATTTCGACCCCCAATTTTTACCATTTCACATGCGTTTTTGGGCTGATTTCTTCCCACCGTTGACCCAAGTCTTCCATGCAAATGCAGATCTATTGCCTCATTCGTCGTTATGTACCCCGGCAGCTGCATGTCGCGGCACTGCACATAGTCATGCAAATGCACCTAACAATTCATGGGTGCAGCTCATGCTCATGGTCCTGCGTGTTTCCATCACACGAAACGTCATCGATTCGATGCCCTATAAAATCCGCTTCCCTCTCTTATGCTCCGCTCATCGAAAACCAAGTTTGTCTCTGTTTCGAGCAAAATGGCTCCCTCCTCATGCTTTTGCATGTCCTTACACCTTCTTTTCTTGTACTTGTTGTCTCGGCCAATCGGCGCTCGTATTCTCTCTCCTTCTGTGAGCCCTCTGTGCCTCGGGGACGAAATGTCTGCACTGCTGCAATTTAAAGAGGGATACGAAATCAACAATGGTTCTAGCCGTCCTCTCGGTCACCCCAAGACTCTATCCTGGAATAAAAGTCAGGATTGCTGCTCTTGGGATGGGATCGAGTGCGACGAGAACACTGGCCATGTAATTGTTGTCGACCTAGGAAGGAGTTTTCTCTATGGTTGTATCGACAATAACAGTACTCTCTTCCAGCTCGCTCATCTTGAAAAGCTCTTTCTCGGCCACAATCATTTCAACTACTCTCATATACCGTCGCGCATAGGAGATCTGTCGAGATTGACTCATCTCGATCTCTCTGCTTCCTTTTTTTCCGGCCCAGTCCCCACAGAAATCTTCAAACTAACGAGATTGGTGTACCTTAACCTGCGTCGCAATCATATTCTGCCGGAGGAGCGGTTGTTGGAGATGAGAGCGCCGGGCCTAAGAAGCATAGCTCAAAATCTGACCAGCCTGGAAGTACTTCTCCTAGATAATATCATCATGTCGTCCCAAGTCCCCAACACACTGGCGAATCTATCTTCACTGAGAATGCTGAACATGGATTTCTGTGACCTGCACGGAGTATTTCCGTCTGCCATTTTCAATCTACCGAAGCTGCGACACCTCGGGGTGGGTAACAATGAAGCTCTCACGGGACGATTGCCTGACTTTAACTCGAGTAGTCCTCTTGAAGAGCTGCAACTATATGGCACGAGCTTTTCTGGTGAGCCACCCGCTTCAATCATTAATCTCCGCTCCTTACAGATATTGAATTTTTAAGTCCATCACATGCAATTTGATAGGTTCGCTACCGGAGTCAATGGGAAAACTTCCTTCCTTGAGCCAGCTCGACATATTGAAGTCCAACTTCTCAGGTTCGCTACCCGCATCAATCGGAAACCTTCCTTCCTTGAGTTATTTGGACATAGGATTTTGCAAATTCTCAGGACCCATCCCGCCTTCATTTGCTAATCTTAGCAACCTGAAGTTCCTAAGTATCATGGGGAACTCATTTTCTGCGATGCCCATTTCCTCTTTTTCTTGGGTTTGGAAGAATAAAAAGCTCGCGCAATTAGGGCTTGCCCGGTTCAATTTATATGGCGAGATTCCACCTTCAATCGGAAACTTGTCTGAACTTGTGGAATTTACCTTTACGGGCAACCAATTAAGCGGTACCATCCCATCTCAGCTCATGAACCTCACGCAGCTGACGGAGTTCGACCTCGGAAAAAATCAACTAACGGGTTCAATACCGGATTGGCTCATGAACATGACTGGACTAGTCACCCTTGGTATTGGGTCCAATCAATTCCACGGCGAGATACCTTCATCAATTTCTCAACTCCAAAATGTAGAGAGCCTCATCCTTTTCAAAAACAATTTCAGTGGTACTATTGAGCTAGACAACCTTTTCAAGCTTAAAAAATTGAAATTTCTGGATCTATCATCTAATAGGCTATCATGTCGGGTGAGTAGCGCCAATGATATTTTTCCTCGGCTTCGTGTCCTCGGATTGGCTTCATGCAATTTGAGCAAGTTTCCGACGTTCTTACAAAACCAAGAGCGTATGGCATGGTTGGATCTGTCGAATAACAACTTTAGGGGAGAAGCTCCCTCTTGGGTATGGAGCAGCGAAGACATGCAGTACCTGAATCTCTCTCATAACTTCTTAACTGGTCTGGATCGATATTCCCCGATCAGTGCTTTAGAAAAGGGCACAATAGACCTATCTCATAACATATTGAAAGGACCACCCCCTGAAGCACCGCCGTCCATAATGTACTATATAGTATCCAACAACAGGCTGACGGGAGCATTGCCACCATGGATTTGCAATTTGAGTTCAGCAATCACGCTAGACTTGTCTTCTAACAATTTGACCAGTGTCCTTCCGGTTTGTTTGGGCAATATCGGCGAATCTCTGATGATGTTGAACCTAAAAGGCAACAATTTCCATGGAAGCATTCCTAAGCTATTGGTGAGGGGGACACAATTGACGATGATTGATTTGAGCGACAACCGGTTACAAGGCAATTTACCGAGGTCCTTGGCCAATTGCAAAATGCTCGAGTTCATCAACTTTGCAAACAATTTTATCTCGGACACCTTCCCGTCATGGTTGGGATCTCTACCGGAGCTTCGTGTACTTATTTTGCGATCCAATAAATTCCACGGTGTCATAGAGAGATCGAAATCTAGTTCCACGTTCCCTAACCTGCGGATACTTGACCTCTCAATTAATGCATTTGCCGGTAAGTTGCCCGTGGAATTCTTTCAGTCTCTAAATGCCATGAAATCCAAGAAAGGAAACTTTACTTACATGCAAAGAGACCAAACACCACCGTCATACTATATGTTCTCCTACTATGGCGATTACGATTTCACCATGACAGTGATTTACAAAGGGCTTAAATTGTACTACCCAAAGATATCATAAGTCTTCATGATCCTCGACCTCTCCAACAATTTTTTCGAAGGAGTGATCCCAGCTACCATAGGTAATCTCAGAGGACTACGTGGATTGAACCTTTCTCACAATTTCCTTATTGGTCACATCCCATCATCGTTAGGGAATCTCACAGAGATTGAGTCATTGGACCTTTCTCGGAACAAACTCTCAGGACAGATACCCCAAGCCCTAACAGAACTCGGGTTCCTTTCTTTCCTAAACTTGTCTTACAACAATTTGATAGGATCTGTGCCAAGAGGGAAACAACTGGATACTTTTTCAAATGGTTCTTTTGAAGGGAACTCGGGACTGTGTGGAGAATTCATATCCAAGAAATGTCGAGATCCAGATGATGCACCAGGACACCCTCCAACCCACCAAGAAGAAGACTTGGGATCGCCATTTGAACTTGATTGGAAAATTGTTCTTATGGGGTACGGGAGCGGCTTAGTGATTGGAGTGGTCATCGGAAATGCATTCACCTCTTGGAAACGTGTTTGGTTTAAAGAAAGTGTCAGAAGAAGGCAACAGCCTAGTCGGAGGCGGCTCAGAAGGGGTAGGAATTCTTAGTCAGGCAAGTCTTTCAATTTATGCAATCATTAGAACTTACCTGAAAGATGAGTTATGTATCTCTCTTCTCATTTGTGTACTTGCTTCTTCATAGTATCTCTACTTTTATTTATGTCAAACCTTCACTTTCTTCAAATAATTTCTCATTACATCTGTTTACCACCTCTCTAACATAAACTTTTTTTTTGGGATAATATCATTGTTTGCTTGTGAAGCACGCTCATGTGCACCTTTTTCTACCAATGTTCAAGCAAAAGTATTCCTATTTAACAATCAAATCCAAATCATCACACGGATTCTTCTTTATTCTGATTTCGTATCCCAAGCTGAAATCCCATTTGTAGATGATAGTGAAGTGAATAATAGCAAGGGTTTGTCCTCATAACTTTATGCAAATCGAGCCTCTCGGCCCTACCTCAATCATCTGCGTTGGTTGTTTCTCACCCTGCAAATCGTACAAACAACGCTTGTATTAAAAGACTTGCATTCGGGATGTTAATTGGACAATAAATGTAACAAATGATCCTCATGAAATTTATATATATTTTAGTTTTGTTTTTCGAATCTTGTTTGATATTTGTGCGATAGGAAATAGAACTCTCTTTCATAGAGCTGCATATGATGCAGAGAACCAACATGGCACAGACAAATTTCCTGAATTTCTTGTTATGTCTTCTTTCGATTCATGTACCATGGAATTTATAGAGTAATTATCATTTGCTTTTCCTGTAAAATCTTCTTCTTCTTTTCCTCAAAGAAGAAGTATCATTTGACATAGTAGCTTTTTTTTGACATTGGAATTGTTGCCGATAAGCCAAGCGTACGCCTCTGTAAAAATAGAAATAATAGGAAAAATAACAGGAAGAAAGAAAAATAAATAAATGAGAGAGCCCACATGCGTCAACCCATCTATTTAGTCTAATTCGCTCACTTCAGCCCAGTCTACCAACGTTGACTCCTGAGTACAGCCCATAAAAGCCCAAACTTGTCATAGACCCAGTTGACGAATCTAAGTTAGAGCCTATAAAGCCTGTGAAAGTTTTGCATTAACTATTTCGCTGATTCTAGCCTTCGAGTTGCTTCTACCGACTGCCCTTTCTCAGGTCTTGTCCAATCGGCATGTCGAATCGAACCGTATCTACTCTAGTTTTAGCAATACTGAGCTCGAGTATGCTTATAAAAATAAATGAAAGAAAAATACTTTCATCTTTCACGAAAATATTTAGAAATATTTTTTACTAATTACTTATTTCAAACGACACAATCAATATATTTCGAAAGATAATTTCCACATCATTCATTTCAAATATAGATTGCGGAGAACTCATCGTGTTGCTTGGGTGATGATATGCACATAAATCGTTGACGTATCGTTGTGTATCATCATATTAAAACGTCAGTTATTCGTTCGACGCACTTTTTGAGGGAACTTGCGTACGAATTTACGTAAAATTCTTGCATATTGATGTTTGGTTGATTGTGCTACTTGTTCAGACTAGGATGTATATGTTCGATACTCATGTTGCAACTTTGAGTTGATCTGCCGAGGCTCCCTATGTTGCCTACTCTGTCTTTTCTTATGTCTAGCCTCAAATTCAATCAATTTTGTTAGTCTCATAGCCGTACAGAACTATACGTTGATTGATTTTTAGAGTGTCTGAGAATCACATGTATGAAAATGAAATCGATCGTGATGTGTTTCTTCCAAAATAAAGTGCAAACTGAATTATTATTATTTTTTGGGTGGGGGGGCGGGGAGGGGGATTTTGTATGATCCAGTTTAGAAACATTTCAATGCTTTTTGCCGTTTTACTTGATTTCACCAAGGATGATGTTCTGGGTATGGAAGTTGAAAAGAGATGGAAGAGGTAAATTAAGTGGTTGGAGGGCTGAAAATCTGTCACCTGTTGGAAGAATCAGTACCTCGATTGTCCACTTATAGACTTTAGAGTTTAGTGTGGAAATGAGACGGGCGCAAATGATAGAAAGTTTCTTGTGGTCGGTTTCTCCCCAACGCCTACTCGCTAATTATGAAAGGTCTGAAAACTAACAATTGATTCCTATTGTGCTTATTGTCTGCAATCCATCGAGACAACTTTACACGTACTCGGGGACTGCAAGTATGCCAAAAAAATGTTTGGCAAAAGTTTTTGCCAACTAGCTCAAGAGGTGAATTCTATGCCCATGGTCAATACAAGTGGCTGTTGATGAACTTATCTACTTCACCAACTCAGGTAAAAGAGAATGATTAGATATCAGTGTTCCGCGTAGCTTGTTGGCAATACTGGAACTGGAGAAATAAAAGCTATTTTAAATGTGCTTCACTCTTTGTGGCACTCCTGTAAGCCTAATCTTTGGTACATCAAGTAAGGGTGTCAAATAGATAAGTCGGATCGAATCAAAAATGATTTGACCCATATTGATCCATTTAATCCGTTTTGACCTATTTTAGTACAATACAATTCTAGCGACCCGACCCGTATTATTAAAACACTTACATATTTAATAAAGTTTAGAAAATTTTGCTTCATGATTTTTTTACATGTATTGTTACAATAATTTTAGACAATACAATTTAGTTGATAATTTTTAATTTTTCTCAAAATTTTAATTATTGATTTTTTACTATTTCTCTTCCAATCATCGACGAAGCTCCAACTCGCCAGATTTCAACGAGGTCGAGCTCATCGAAATTCGGCAAATCTCGGCCTCAATGGTCTTAGGCAAGCTTGACCTCACCGTACTTAGCAAGTCCCATGCTCAGCAGCTTTGGGCAAACTCGACCTTGCCATCAAATCCAGCAAAGTCAAGTTGGCACCTCACACCTTATGACATGACCTCTCGAGCTTACCCAAGGTGAGGATCAAGTCTCACCAACCAAGGGTGAGCTTGAGCTCATCGACCTCAACAAGGCCCAAGCTCGCTAATTTGGCGAGGTCTCGGCCTCCTCAAAGTCTTGTGAGCTCATCCCTTGCCTCTTAGTCAACAACCGGCTGAAAAAAAAAAAAAGAAAGGGGAAAATTAAAATAAAAACAATCCATTTTTTATTTTTAAAAATTAAATATAGTTAGATTATCAGAATTTTATATAACATAAAAACAACTTATTAATGACACTTACAACTAATTAGGTAACTCATTTATGATATATTTGAAACTCATTTAAGACTTACTTAATATTTTGAGTTAAATCATTTATGATCCATATTATTTCATACGAGTTAAGATATGGATTTTCGACCCACCTTGCCACCTTTAAATTAACGAGAGCATTGCCATCATGGATCTGCAATTTGAGTTGCAATTACTCTAGACTTGTCTTCTAACAAATTGACTAGTGTGTTTTCCAGTTTGTTTGGGCAATATTAGCAGATCTCTCATGAATTTGAACCTAAAAGGCAACGATTTCAAGGAAGCATTTCTGAGCTATTGGCAAGGGGGACGCAACTGACGATGCTTGATTTAAGTGACAACCGATTGCAAAGAAGGTCCTTGGCCAATTTGCAAATATGCTTGAGTTCCTCAACTTTGGGAACAACTTTATCATGGACACCTTCCCACCATAGTTGGGATATCTACTGGAGCTTCATGTCCTTAAGCTGCGATCCAATAGGTTCCTCGATGTCATAGAAAGACCTAATTCTAGTTTCGTGTTCCTTAAACAGCGGATACTAGACCTTTCTATTAATGCATATGTCCATAAGTTGCCCATGGAGTCCTTTCAGTCTTGGAATGCCATGAAATCTGCAATGATAAACTTTATGTACATGAAACGAAACCTACAACAGAAATGGTACCTTCTCTTAACCTTCGATAACAATTAGGGTTACTCCATCACTATGAGTTCATGAAATGTATTACCCAAAGATCTAAGAAGTCTTCACAGTCATTGACCTCTCAAGCAATCAAAGGAGAGATCTCTGGTGTCATAAGCGATCTCAAGGGGCTGCAGGGATTGAACCTTTCCAACAAGGTCACGGTGTTTCTCATAACCTAATGCAAAACTTAGCTCTCGCGGGCACTTTGATCATTTGTTGTGTTTTTTTGTCACTATGCAAATTGTACAGACGACTCTTGTATTGGCATTTGGACACAATGCGCAATTGGACCGCTGATTGCACGAGAACTTGAACAAGTGGTTCTCATGAAAAGCATTCTGCAGGTGGACCGTGATGTAAAGAAACCATGTTTCTACTGATTTCACCTATCTCAAGGGATCTCAAGGGACTGCAGGGATTGAACCTTTCCAATAAAGTCACGGTGTTTCTCATAACCTAATGCAAAACTTGTCTCTCGCGAGCGCTTTTATCATTTGTTGTGTTTATTTGTCACTACGCAAATTGTACAGACGACTCTTGTATTGGCATTTGGACACAATGCGCAATTGGACCGCTGATTGCACGAGAACTTGAACAGGTGGTTCTCATGAAAAGCATTCTGCAGGTGGACCGTGATGTAAAGAAACCATGTTTCTACTGATTTCACCTATCTCAAGGGATCTTCTTTCATGTACTTCAGTTCTACTTTTCGAGATCCTTTTTTACGTTTGTGCGGTCAAGTTCTCTGGAATTTACATAATTAGGTTCTATTTGTTTTAAGAAAAAAATTTGTCGAAAAATATTTTCCTTATTTTTCAACTTTTGGATCACTCAGAAAAATAAATCAATAGAAAATCTCTTCATAATTCATGGAAGATGTATAACTAAGTAATTTAGAAATTTGATTTTGCATTTAAGAATCATAAATCATTTTTCACAATATGATTAAACATCAATGCTTTAATTAGAGGTCTCGGCACCTGAGCACGAAAACCCTAACGCTTTTGGCCATGCCTTCGGGTGAGCAAGGACCAAGACCCCAATGCCTATGCTTATGCCTGTGCCTATGTCCAGATCCTGACAACCATGCCCAAACCATTGATGTTTCTTTTAAAAATCACAAATAATTTTCCACAACATGACTAACATTGGCGCTTTGATTAGAGACTTCAACACCTAAGCACGGGAACCCTTATGCTTGTGCCCATGTCTTTGGTGGCCAGAGAAGCTCAAGAACCCCACTTCAATAGCTAGGTATCTCTCATATAATATGAATAGTGCATACCTCTGAAGGAAAATAAAATTAAGTTTTTCTTTCCAAGAGGTAAAAATAATGTTCAATTTATTTATATTTCAACTAAATACCGAAAAATATTCCCATTTTTTTGGCAAATAATCTATTGAAAAATATTTTTCCAAAATGTAAAATTTTCTACTAAACAGGTGAAGCCTTAATGTCATTTGATTTTTCCATATAATCTCTTTTTTTTTCCTAAGAGAAGGATCATTTGATAAGATGGCTTCTTTGCAGCTAACATAATCACTTGGAAGGGTTCCCAATATAGTGATTTGTTGATTATGGCTCAAAATAATTATCGATTGACTAGAAAGCCTACACATAGTGGAATGGTAGACCTAACCCATATCAGGCAAGTCTGCATTGGGCTCTTGCTAACATGTCCACAATACCTCCTTTCCCTATCGAAGCCCATGTTGGCGTCAGAGAAGGGCTTCTAGTTTTACTGCATTGAATCTTGTTGAGTTTGGCCCTAACGCGTGGTGAGTGCGCTCAATATATGTAAAACTTGTGAGAAACTTAGAAAAGAATTGAAGGCCTTCCAGGAGTGTCAGAGAATTCATTTGCTATGATCGACTTTTGTCAGTTCAGGTGTTACCTGAAATTGAGAAATACTCGAGAGTCGAGCGTCCAAGCAATGTAATCTTCTGTTTCCCGTTTAAACTAGAATCATGTCGTCGATCTCTCCTCATGTTGTAGACGCACCGCCAAACCGTTTGCACGTTTTATTCCTGCAAATTTTTTCTTGCTCGAATAGTTTTGTTTGTTCACGCTTCCCCGTTAGTCATAACAAAGTGGCTCTAGAAGCCAAGTTTGTTGTTGATTGGAGGCTCGAATCGCCCCATTTGTTCACACTTCTGCGTTAACCGTAATAAGATGGTGCTAGAAACTAAGTTTAATGCCGTTTCGGTTGAAGAGGCATGAAAGATGAATGTATCTGCAGTTTTGGTGGAACTTGGAGCACCATAAATGCCAAAACCGCTCTTGAAGATCCTTTTTTTGATTAAGCGTTCTAAATTATTGAGAAAAACGTAAATCCAAAACTACTGGCATAAGTTTGATAAAGAAATTAACGATACGAAGAATGTGAATGAGAAGGTACCTAATCAATGGTGGAGGATGCGGGAACTGGCGCCCTGTGCATGGCCATGCTAGAGATGGTAAGCTGGAGCCAAGGACGAAGAAATGCACATTCCCATGCCATGCACAATGGATGAAAGGCCCCAAGCCGGGTGTCGGTGAGGGCACAAGTCAGCCCAGAGCAGAAGATAGTACTCAGGCCCAATTTGGGCGGGTCGTGAAAGACCACCTACTTAGGAAGCTCTGGTCAGGCCCTTTGGGCCCAAGGTCGGGCCCAATTAGTTAGTTAGGCTCAACCTAAATACCCAACTAAGCCTTTTGCCCCCGACTGATCACTTTTATTGACAAAGTCGAAAGGTACGCTGGTCTATAGTGGCAAATCTACCTGTGATACACGTGTAATTAGCGATTTCTTGTATTAAGAAATTTATTTATGCTCATCCTATCTTCATTTTATTCGTAACTTCTCACCTAAAAAAATAAGTAAGAACATAGTGAAAGTAGTAGATAATTTTTTTAGATTCGATAAGTCATCACGGTCAGAGACGTGTTTAGACAATCCAATAGTCGGTAACTAGTTTGGATTTCGATCGCCTTCGCAAAAATAATGTATTTAATTGGCCGAATAAGCGATTTTTTATTCTTTCCTTTTCTCTTTTTCGATCGAACGGTGCATATTCCTTCATCGAAAATGAACGGTCCACGATGGGGCACGGGCAAATATTCATTTCCAAGCCAACCAAACCCTAGAAAAAGACCCCGCAACATGATATTATTAAAATGACCATTTGCGAAAGTGAAAAACGTAACCGTCTTTGCTTGTGCTCTTTATTCTTCTTTTCCTACCTCCTTTTTTGAATGAATCTGCTTTAGTATCCCACCTTAAATATTGCACACGGAGTTAAATATATAAATAAAGATAACAGATAGATAGATAGAGAATAAACCAGTGTACAATAATTCAAACCCTTCAAAGTTATTTGCAAAGTAAATACAAATATGGAATCGAAGGCATTCTTTCTCGATACAATGGATCGTTTCACCGTTTGAACCATCTTCGTCATCGTTTTCACAAGAAGCAAAAGGAAAGAAAGGAAAAGAAAATCTTTTTCAATTAGTAACTTGCAATTTCTGAGTTCGTCATTAAATTGGAATTAAATGGGTTTCATTAAAGACGGGTTAATTAGCTTTCGAATTGTATATATGACATGCACAATATATATACATATATATGTATATGTATGTATGTATGCTTATGAACTATGTTGAATGTGCACTAATGGGAATACTGGAGATAATTATTAAATCAATCCTAAATCTATTATAAGGATGTCAATTGAATCGTGAACATTTATATTTTGCAAACATAGTTCTCAACTTTCTATTTCCTATGGCTATTTATCGAAAGAATTATATTGAAATTTCATGTAAAAGTTTAAAACTATGTTGGTGAAATTGAAAAATTTAGAATTATATTGATATTTATACGACATGTTTAGAAATGAACTAGTGTTCTTCTTATGAATGTATTATAGAAAATGGATGGCTCATGCCATCCAAATAGTGTACAAAGTCTGTTTGATTCAACATTCATGAAAAGTCATTGGAAAAATACAAACATATTTAGCCTAAAGGAGTTTAGTGAAATACCGATATTGTTTGGTAAAATACAATAAAAAAATGTTTTGATATGCAATTTTGAGAAAATACTGTTTGGTAAACATATATTTGAAAAAAAAATTCCTGTAGTCAATTTTAAGTTTTTTTCGGGTCAAAGTTGAGGTCGGAAGGGGTAAGGCGGTGTAAGGGGGGGGAGTCAAAATCATTGAGAGGTGACGAAGGGAGGAGTCACCGAAGGTGAGGGGAGGCAACGGTTGCCGAGGGGGTGAGTCGGAGTCGTTGGGAGGCGATAGATGGGGGGAGTTCACTAGAGGCAGGGGAGGCAGCGGAGGGGGGAGTTCGCCGAAGGCGGGGGTAGAGGAGGAGGTAGTTATAGAGGGAGTCGAAGTCATTAGGAAACGGGGAATGGGGTGTCGCCAAAGGTGGCGAAGGGGGGAGGCGGTGGTTGCGAGGGGAGTTAGAGTCGTCGGAAGGCAACGGAGAGAGAGAGTCACCAAAAACGAGGTCGCCAGAGGCGAGAGGCAGTGAAAAGGGGAGTTGTCGGAGGTGAGGAAGTAGCATTTTGAAAATTCTACTTTTCAAAGTAGCTCAAAGGCTGCACTCTCCTAAAAGCCTTTAAAGAGTTTTGAAAATGTAATTGTATTTTCTTAAAACCCTTTAAAAAATGAACTAGACACTATTTACATTTGCCCAATGGACTTTAAAGCCCTAAAACCCATTTAAAATGCTGAACCAAATGCATTCATAGTTCATTAAGAACTAAATTTTCTCTTTTCCCCTTTCCAAATGACTCGGAAATGGATTCGAGAGACACAAAATATAATTGTGGCACATTTTTTTTTTGGAAAAACTAAAATTACCCGCGCCTTTAGAGATAATACAATAAAATTCAGTAACTCTCAAGAACGGACAAAATTAGAAAGTTCGTGATTTTCTTATAGAAATTAAAGTTACTAACTTAATAATGAAAGCTTCAAACACCAATTACTTGCACATTTAAAAACAATCACAACCATTCTTTGGAAACTACCATTTACGAAACACTACCAAACATTTACCAAAAGAAATATCCAAGAAGCACTTACTGACGAAAAACTTAAAAATAACCAGATAATAAAAATCCAGCGAGCACTTAATGACAAAAAATATAAAATAAAATCCACACCCTCTCTCTCTCTCTCCCCCAGCTGTCCATTATCGATGCACTTGAGATTGTAAATGACTTTGTCAATACTCAGCCCACCATTTTGCCCCTTTTATTCCCCCATTATCTTATATATGCTTCCCATTTTTAATTGTTTCTTTTCTTCCGCCCTCATATACGCATATAACAAGAATTTCTATACACCTATGTTGAAAGAGACAGACGAAAAATTTTAAAAAAAATTGCCCTCTCGAAAAATTACTCAGATAAAATTGAATAATAAAAACCTGAGATGAAAAATGCATAGGAAAATTGTAAGAAGATTGTCTTTTGGCTTATCCTCAAAGGTTGTCATGAGATTAATTAGACTAAAAAAAATTAATTGAAAATGTAGGGTCAATTAATCGAATAAATGCATTTAATTATATATATCATGACCGAGGATTCCACCACAGGCGTCCCGTACCCGGACGATACCAAAAGGTCGAGCCGCTAGCAACTATGGGTTTCGAACCCTTGATTTTGTCAATGAGAGAAAGACTCTTAATCAACACAGCTACCCACAATAATATTTGTAATTATAGGTAACACAATGAGCAATTGAAATTATTTCAAAGGGAGGAAAAAAATTAAAATGTCATAAAAGCATCAGATTCTCCTCACTTTGAATAATAGTATAGATATATATAGAATAAAAAAATATTACATATCACATCAAATCGCATACTTATTAAATGACACCACAATTAACAAAAAAAATAATAGTAACAATAATAATAAAATACAGAAAGTACACATCATCATCATCATCTTCTCTCTCTCTCTCCCTACCAAACACAGCCCTAACCAACAGCAAGTGCACCCCCCCGGCACATTTTAGCGAACACCCCTTCCCTTCGTTGATTTAATTAAAATTAATTTCGAATTTAATTTAAAATCGAATTAAATGTTTGTATATAAATAAACTTTATATTAACGCCTGCGCCCCCCACCCCGTTTACTTTCACTCAATCTCATAATAATTTTTTTATTTTTCCTCACATTTTATTAACTCCCCTTTTTTTGGGGGCCCTTTTTCCTCTAAAAACCATATCCCCATCGGCGATCCACCGGCACCTCCCGGGCCCGCGCAGCCGATCGCCGGAGCTGCTCCGACCCCCCGCCGCCCCCGAAGCTCGACCCCCTCGCGGCGTACGGTGAGTCCCTCCATTCGTGGCTCTTCCGGAAAAAAAAAAGCGGGGTTCCTACCAGTGGGTTTTTTGCGCGCGTGCTTTTGAGGTGCGCGCACCCCACTGAGATTCGCGAGCTCAGCTCGACCTCGATTTGCTCGAGCTCCGGATCGCACGTGGCGATCCGAGTCTCCTGAGCTCGTGTTTCAGCTGGAATCACTGTGAGTGTTGTTTATCTGCTTAATCTCTCCCTAATTTCTTCGGTTAATTACTCGAGATTCGTGGTTAAGCCAGATACGGCGGAATTCGCCGTTGTCCGGCTTTCATCCGTTAATTCTGTGCCGGGATCTTAGTGATTTGGCGCCCTAGTTCATTTGAACTGTGAAATGATGCTTGTCTCTGTTGATTGCAGTCGTTGAGGTCGATTCCGCGTAGAATGCTTGGTTCTGCTAGGGTTTGTGTTACTTCGTCCTTAGCTAGATGCTGGTGGAGTATCTGTGCAATTAAGGTCAAGTATAGTCATAGACACTGGGGTTTTTGGTGTTTTGACTTTCGAGGTGGGGTAGAAGTACTAGGCGAGTCTTTCTAGGGTTTTGAGCTGGTGCTGCTCACTGCTCAGTACGATTTAAATGTTTTCCAGTTCTGTCTCCGTGACTTAGGTTTTATGTCAAAACCCACTGACTCTTCCTTGCTCTTTTGCTATGGTGAGATTATCTGGATGTGATGCGCAATTAATTGGTTTGATCGCTTTAAATAATGAGAAAGCAACTCGAAATTAGACTTTCCTAGTTGCATTTACTGTGCAGTATGCCGTGCTGGAACAGTTGATTTGAATTGGCGTTATAATCCGGAAATACCTTTTTAGGACAGTCGGAATTGAATTGCCTTGTAGATATCGGGCATCTTTTAGCTCATTCCCTTCCATTCTAGCTTTCCCTGCTATTTGGGAAAACTGGAATACTAAAGATTGTAGCATGCCTACTATTAGAATCCTTATCTCTATTTTATTAAGAGCAGTATACTGTGCTGGAACAGTTGATTTGAGTTGGTGTTATAATCCCTCGGTTTCTCGCTAATGTGTTTTGGTGATGGTCCGATTTTTTAGATAACGATTTTATTTATCTGACTTTTAGTTTTCTTCGGAATTATAGCTATCAGATGGACCGGGAAATGTGACCTCGAGATTTGAAGGAAGTTGTGATAGTGCCGCCGGCGCATAATTTTGTTATTTAGCATCACTGTAAGCATCCAATTGACTGAAACAAGCCAGATTTGATTGTTTTAATGACTTTAGAACGTAGCTGAATTTTAATATGAATTAGACCTTAATCTCAGCCAAATTGTTTGCAGAATTGATAAGTTGGTTCTACATGGAAGTCAAGCCTGTTTCTCTATCAAGATGCTGAAGTGATCATAGACTCCATTCAACCCCTACTGTTCTGAAGCACTTCACTACATGGAAACAAACAAAGAAGAGGCCCTTAAGGCAAAAGAAATTGCTGAGAGGCGATTTGCTGAAAAAGACTTTGCTAGTGCAAGAAGTTATGCCTTGAAGGCTAGGTCACTTTGGCCTGGACTGGATGGTATATCTCAGATGGTGGCCACTTTCGAGGTTTATACGGCTTCTGCAGTTCCCTTTAATGGTGAGGTAGATTATTACTCAATTCTTGGGTTAAAGCCTACTGCAGATAAATATGCTGTGAAGAGACAGTATAGGAAGTTGGCAGTTCTCCTTCACCCTGATAAGAACAAATGTGTTGGAGCTGATGGTGCTTTTAAACTTGTTTCTGAGGCATGGACTCTTTTGTCAGACAGTGCTAAGAGAGGGTCTTACGATCTCAAGAGAAATCAACACTTGGCATCATTGGCTTCACAGACAAGTTTATCTTCAGTTCATGGTGCTGGGTATACGACGCATAGTAACTGCTTCACTCCACCCACATCTCAACCTACACTTGATACTTTCTGGACCGTCTGCACGTCCTGTAAAGTTCAGTATGAATATCTTCGTAAGTATGTCAACAAGAGACTTTCATGCAAAAATTGCCGGGGTATCTTTGTTGCTGTGGAAACCGGTACTGCTCCAGTTACTGGGTCTTTTCCCTATAGCCCTTATACTTATCTCCCTGGTAATGGATATGGAAGCCACAGATCTGATGGTGTGTCCTATGTCCCAACAAATGCCACTTATTTTATGGGGAATGGAGTGTCAGGATATCACACCGGACAGGGGTATGAATACGCCTCGAACGTGTCCTTCCAGTGGAGCTCACCCTCTGGGAGTTCCACTGTAGTTGCTGGCCCTAATGGGTCTACAGCCATATTAAGTGATGCAGTTAAACCAGCCAATGGTAAGGTTCATAAAGCTAGACACAGAAGCAGTGAAAAGCATGCTACTAGGAATACTGTGGCTGACACTGGTTCCCATTTGTCCAGTGGTGTTAATGGATCATCAGGTTTGAACATGGTTAGACCTGACAAGAGAAGGAAGGTTGTGGTTGGATCCGAGTTTAGGAATGGCTCTGAAATAATGGGAGTAAAATCATCTCCAGAAACCAAAACAGAGTTTGATCCTAAGTTGCCGAGCCCAAATGAACTTCCAGCTAGACGTTGTTCTGCTATGCCAGCATTTGATGCTAGGAAATTGCTGATGGACAAGGCTAAGACGGAAATCCGTAAGAAATTAGAAGAAAAGAAGCAGGAAGCAGCAGCAGCTGCAGCGGCAAAAGAGGCTGCAAGGTTACAGGCTGAAGCTGCTGGTCAGTCCAAGTTGGTTAGTCATTCAAAAGCTAGTAGAAGTGGACCAGTCTCGATAACAGTCCCCGACCCTGATTTCCATGATTTCGACAAGGACCGATCCGAGGAATGTTTCAAGCCCAAGCAAATATGGGCTATTTATGACGAAGAAGATGGCATGCCTCGACTTTATTGTCTGATTCGCCAGATCATATCGGTAAAGCCATTCAAGATCCTGATCAGTTACTTGAGTTCTAAAACTGATTCTGAATTTGGGTCAGTTAACTGGATAGATCATGGATTTACCAAATCATGTGGTCATTTTAGGGCGTGGACCTCTGATGTTATTGATCAAGTGAACATCTTCTCTCATCTACTGAGTAAGGAAAAAGCTGGCCGGGGAGGTTGTGTTCGCATATACCCAAGAAGTGGAGATATATGGGCTGTTTATCGTAACTGGTCTCCCCATTGGAACCGATCCACACCAGCTGATGTGAGGCATCAGTATGAGATGGTGGAGGTAGTCGATGATTATTCTGAAGAGCTTGGTGTCTGTGTTACCCCCCTCATAAAATTGGAAGGGTTCAAGACGGTATACCAGAGGAATACGAGCAAGGATGCACTTAGATGGATCCCAAGGAGAGAGATGTTACGCTTTTCACACCGGGTCCCATCTTGGTCTCTGAAAGGAGAAGCCACCGGTAACTTGCCCGATGGCTGCTGGGATCTGGACCCTGCTGCGACTCCTGATGAACTCCTCCACGCTGAGATTGAAATCACTGCTTAATGCATCTACGGAGAGAGGCAAAGAAGGATCAGGTGGAACCTATACTTTAGCATTCTTTAGACAACGTTACCTTAAGGTGTACAAATATTCAGACACATGGCCCAAAGGCCATTGTAACATTAACCCCAAGATGGTTTTCGAGGGTTCTTTGTTGTGCCTTTCTTGACTCTGTTGACTGTTGTTTGTGGAAAAATCCACTTTGTGGCCGGTCTGACAACATAGGATACATGCCAGCAAGTGGGTTTTGCCAATGCCTGGAGGGAGTAAATGGCGTTCAAATTCCGTTGCAGTCGAGAAGCTCCATTGCAATTATCTGCAGCGTTCACCTCAAGGGCCCTAGGATTATCTACAGCCCTTATTGTTCCGGGAATACTGAAGAGCCCCATAATAGATCTTTATATTTCGAGTTTCACTGACTAGTTTGATTGAGCATCATATCATGTCATTTTTAATGTCAAGGATTTAGATACAATTCAGAACTTGGATTACGGATTATTTAAGGTTTATCTGTGTACCAATTGTTGTTGGAGGATGCGCGATCATCTGAATTGAAATTTTAGGGACAACAACTCTGCTTCAATTGTTACTATACTGTAATATCGAATCTTAGAAGTCTGTCATTCACTCCACTTGTTAGCTCTCGAGCCAAACAGAACAGATTTAGGGTGCTTTCTTCCTTTCTGAATTGACCCCGATTTCGCTGTCCAGTTGCTAATATGCAAATCATCGGCGTCGTTCTACCTGAAACTGCAATAATCTCTAATTTTATCTTTTTTATGGAAAGAAACTTACACTTCGTTTATAGAGATATGACTATTCCCCATCAGGCATAGTTCCTCATCTTTCGACTCTGCGATTTTTCATACGGTGATTGTTCTCTCTATAAAGCATCACCATTTGAAACCGAGAAAGGAATTTGACTTCTCTTGGAAATGGAAAGAAATCCGCGTGGAAGCATGATTTGGCTACACTTCCTGCAACAACGTTCCTCCGACAGAAAACTCGGGGACTAGCTGAACTCAGCTAAGAATTTCGTACTTCCGAGGAGAAATCGTCCATACATTTGGCAAGAAAATGAAGCAGAACAATAAACGAAGCTCTCTGGTTTGAATTTCCTGCAAATAAACCTGAGACCGGAGCATCCTGCTTTTGGCCCTTGATTTGCTCGCCTCTGAATTATGGAACGTAGTCGTAGTGGCAAGCACCATGACCTGAGAATCAAGCAGTCAGAAGAACAGGTGAAAGATTATCCTCGGATCCGCTATATGGTTATGCTTTGTCCCTTTAAGTGAGAGCAATGATTTGATTGTGCAACATTTCACATGATTCTGTTGATTGTATTCATTTGTCTGCTCTTAATTCAAAGCAGAGTGAAAAGAAAAAAAAATTAAAGGTTGGGCCATATGATATGAGTGAGCTCGACAAAATACAGGATTCCACTTAAAACTCACGAGGCGCACTCTTCCAAGGCACATGGATCTGGCTTCTTTCTCTAGATCCCATGTGAAGGATCAAGTACCACCAAAGCTTTTCGGATCACCCCTTAAACAAAAGAATATATTATTTTCCCTACTTTATCTTCCTACATTTCCACGTAAGTGGTATCATGCAGAAGATTTTACTTGCAGTATTATGACATCAGACCTTTCACATAGCGTAGACAACTACTTTCTATAGTAAACATTCATGTTTTCTTGTTAGATCTGTAGGGAAGAACCGATTCAGAAGCAAAGAAAAGAGATCGAGATGCTTACTGGGGTCAAGCTCCGTGGTCATGGCAGCACTGCGGAAGTAGCAAGATCCGCCCGTGTGCTTGAACTTCTGGTAGTAGCTGTTGAATGCATAGGAAGCATGTGCCCTCACGGTGTTGGGGAGATAGCAAGGCTGATTCACCTGGATTGCAGTGCAGTCAGCGCCTCCTCGTCCACATGCCCAGTCCAGAGCTGCTTGCAGTTCGTCATCCGGGGTCTGCAGGTCGGCCACGCACCATTGCTCAAACTCTTCAGCTGAGTGCATTGTCACCAAAAACAGAGATATAAAGATCAGAAGAGGCTCTCTTGCTATGCCTTGCTTTATCAGATGAGAAGCTGGAGGGATCAGAGATGTGTGAATCAGACAGTGGAAGCTCAATTAGTGTTTGTCTATTTGTCTGGTTAAAATATTTGGAAGAGCAAAACGGCCATGAAGGGTAGACAGTTTTCAAGGTTCTTGATTATTTGAGCACAGCTTGCCATAACTTGCTTGTGACAAGAGTAATGAGAAACTTACCAGATTTGTGTGGAACTATTGCCGAGAACAGGGCGGCTATCAGAATCCATTGCATTGAAATTGACATGCCTCTTTATGCAGTGTGTGTGTGTGTGTGTGTGAGAGAGAGAGAGAGAGAGAGGGAGAGAGAGAGAGAGAGGTTCAGCGGGGACTAAAGTGTGAGCTATCCCCTGAGACGTCTTATGGCGACGTGCTATCGAAGCTTAGATTTTTACAGAGCAAGAATGTGATATTATTATGAGAAGGGCAAGACGGGACATCAGAGAAAATAAAATTCTTCAAATTCCAAATAAAATATGCTATCCAGCTGGGAGATTTTTATATTCCACCCCAAGATTACGCATCCATTCGAAGAACAATTAGAAGCATGTGACAAAATAATCTCCCAGATGTCCCTCTACACAGTTCCGGAGGTGTCGTTCCCTTTTCAACTTTTTTTAGCACTTGAACTTCTCCAGTTCACATTGATGGGGTTTTGGCCTATTCCTCCTCCTTTCTGATTCGATTTTCCTTCTAGGAAAATAAATAAGCTCATAGCCTGCCAGGGCCAACATGAACACGAACTTTCTCGTATTTCCAAGTGAAATGCCAAATCCCATGTAAAGATGGAGCTTGTGCAGCTGTTGCAGGAGAGAGAATCTTGTCGATAAGCTGCACTTGGATGAACACAACGATCTGTATAATGTACGAACAGCCTTCACAAAAACGTATTATTTACCTTTGTCCATCTCATTTGAGGTGGATGAAATCTGTGAAAGTTCAATTCTTCTTTCAGTCCTTTTCAATGATTTTAAAACGGGGATCCTTGCATAGAAGCAGAGGGCAAATGGGTTCTTACCGTCTACCTTAATTTCCTATGTACTGGACAAAATCATGCGGCTTAAATGTTGTCACAATCCTTTTTGTTGTATAAAAAGCCTGTCCTAAATTATGGGTTCTTCTCCTTCTTTAACCAAAAAGGCATATGCACTTTCCTTGTGCTTGAACTACCCATCAACTAGCCCCAGGAGATATGCACCTTCATCAGCTCGTGAGCCTCGGAATATATAAACAAGCTTCATTCTGAAAGACATGCTCAAAATCTGCAGTTCAGAAGAACTCGCACAGAATAGAGCTGGCCTTGTGGCTCTTCAGATTTGCTCTTTTGCCAAATCTCGGCCACAGGTGAAACTTACCGGACTGACCTGCACGAAGCCATGGCCAACACGAGAATGAAGTGCTACCACGGCTTTGTCATCCTTCTCCAAATGCTAAACACTAACCCGACGCACTGCATGGCTCTGATATCACCTTCCTAATGCCAAATGACGAGCAAGTGTCCGAGGCCTCGGTGAGTCAGGACAATCTCCAAGATTTCATCCTCAGAAATTTGCTCCCCATGCCACTCCCGATGACCCACCTGATTCACTTCCCCAACAGGACACTCGTACCCACATGCCTCTCCAACCGGATAAACAGCTTGGTAAATAACAGGAGGTCAGGCATGTTAGTAAACAACGCCAGGATTGTGAACCCAGACGTCTGTCTGAGTTCTCTGATTCAGTGCCACGGTTTTAGCCAACACGCTCATGTCAGATGCTTTCGCTTCTCCGTAAGAGTATTTCTCCAGCCACGTTTCTAGGAAATACTTGAAAAGGTTCAACGGACGAAACCAAGCCAAATCTGCTGCAACTGTTCACCCGAGAAGAACGACTCCCCTCCATTAATCCTGGCAATTAGCTACTTCTGTTCTCTTTAATCAAATAGATGCGGGTTTTATCCATGGCAAGCTCAACCTCGTCCCTGTGACAGAAATAAAGTAACATTGACAGTAATGCTCACAAGAACTTTCAATCCCGGAAACATGGACAAATCCACTACTGCGCGTATTTGTGAACTATTGTGATACTCGTCTTTTATCAATTATACACAACGATTGGAAACGGCAAATTCTTCATATATATGACTTTACAGCGGAGCTACACATGTGAACGTTGAGAACATATTCTTAGTGGCTTTGCTGTCTCAAAATCTAGTTCTTGCGCACGCAATCCAGACAACAAAACTAGCAATTGATACATTGCTCAAAGTGAAAGGAAAGGATCGTGGTAGGAACTGCGGTAATCATCTGGATCCCAATTTTCAGTAAAAGCTTGTCTATACCATTTTACAAAGGTTCTCGAACCAAAAATTGTAAGTGGTTCTTCTGAAATCTAACACTGACCAGACAAGGTCGCATGCATATATGAGGTTGACTCTCCGTTCATCAAATCGGCGCACAACTGAAATCCATTAGACCACCCACCCAGCCCCCCCCCCCCCCCCCCCCCCCCCCCCCCCCCCCCCAAAAAAAAAAAAGAGCCATATCTCGGCATCTCCTACATTGCTTTAATCACTCAAAGTAGTGCTCTGCATTAGACTTTCCAAATCAACAGGGTGAGAGCAACTTAAATCGGACTCAAACCGTTTGAGTGAACTTCTGATACCATCACAAGCCCGAACAAAACCCTCTGAAGTTCCTTTAATATTTTCCACCTCCACCTGCAAATCATTGAGATGTGTCAACATTTTTCCTGAAGCCACCATCATGGCCGAGACCTCTTGCGGAGGGTAAAGGCAAGCACCAAGTTCATCGATTTGTACTCCTATTCCTTGGCATAGCTTCAATAATTTTTCCAGAGAATCCACAAAAGCACCGCCATTGTCTGGATTTTCCATCTTGATCAAACCTGTGATGGCGCGTATTAATTCCTTGATGACTGTGAGGGTGTTGGACACAACCACAATTGCTGCATTAACAACTTTCATTTCCTCAGGTGATAAGTCAATGCCTATGCCGTCTTCACATGAATTATCATCAACTTGAGTCTCGCCTTCTTCTTCTGTACACAAGACATCAGAAGCTTCATCACTGGGGTCCAGGCAAGCTGGCTTGAGCTCTTTCATCTCACGAAGGACATCCTTCATGGTAACTGCAACCTGAGACATGGCTCGCCCAATTGCAGTAATATTTGTCGCTGGAGCTTTCTTAAGAGCAGAACAGGCCTCCCATACTGTACCAACTAGCACTGGCATGGAAACCACCAGGTCCTCATTGTTGCTAGAACCTGTTGATAAATGTGTTCTAAAACATTCAGAAAAGAAATTGCCCACTATTACCATAAATTGCAGGACAAGCGAGATAGCTAAGCCAATGGTGCAAGCACCAAAGACAAACACAAAATCGTGTTTCTGAATTCATGTCCTTATATAATAGAGAAAAAAAAATACGAGGACAACTGAAAATAACATTATGCAATTTCAAATAAGCCCGCTTTCAAAAAGAATTCTCGAACCAACTACTTATTTATTGGTCAGACAAGCAAGTCTACATTGACCTATGTCTTTAAAAACAACGGTTCCTACAAACACCTCCAGGCTAGCTCTTAATTTTTTTTGGTTTGAATGTTCCAACGTAACCCTTTTCCTGGAATTTTCAATTATCTACGCCATGAATCCCATCACAAGTTACTTTGCATCATTGTCCACCTCTTCCAGAACTTAATAAGTTTTCCTAATGGGAGGGAGCATCAGATAAATAAGGGCTCAATAGCTAATGCCAAGCTAAACCAAGATGTTACCCACCTTAGTCTCCCAATCATTTTATCAGGGACCTGAACTTCAAACCCATCCATTGAGTGAAAGGATGCATGTATATTAGAGAGAGAGAGAGAGAGAGAGAGAGAGAGAACTAGGATTTACCATAAAAAGGGACACATGTGCTGAGCAACTTAAAGCTACAATCAACAACTTTCTTCACCACTTCATGGATATTGGAAGAAAGAGTCGGTCCAGCACCCACCATGCTTCCATGGGATAAAAGCAGAAAACCCTGAAGTGTATTAAAGTATGTTGTCATGCTTTCCTCAATCTCTTTAGCTTGAGGTTTTTGTCCCGTCCACAGCATTCCAACTGCACATTTGAAACAAGCAGCAATAAGTATGGAAGAGCCAATATCATTTGTTCCCCAAGAACTGACTTCTATCGAAAACTCTATCTGTCAAGACCTACTCAAGTTTAAAACAGTTCAGCCTCTTCCTGTCACTTAAAGAAAAATAAAACGTCGGCTCGTCCTTTGAAAACCGCAACAGTGATTTATGTCATTCCAGACTTTTTCTTGTGGTGGCATTCCATTTGCCATTTAGCTGTATATGTAATAAAATTACAATTATTGCACCAGATAAAATTTGGTGATCTCCATGCACGTCGTCATCGTATCCTTCAACCACTACCTGAACCACTTTGGTCTTTGAAGTACCAAAAGAGTTTAATAAAATTTGTCGAAGTTCTAAGACCCGCAATTAATGTTAATCAAGATAGCAGCCAAAGGTAGAACATTGCCATACAAAAATGAACAAACAGGCTAGAGGTCACGGATCATTACCAGAGCACGCAAAGTAAAAGAGGACGTTCGCGAGTGCCGTCATTGACAAGAATTACAAAGAAGCAGTAATTACGAGCTCGCAGAGAGAGAGAGTGACAGTACCCACTGTGGCTTGCTTGGAAACTTGGTCACCGATCTTGACGACCTCTTCCCAACTCACCCTTTCGAGAAAACCAGAGGGTTTCTGACTCAACACCTGCACAGATTACGCAACGCAACCAACCAAGTGATCCGCTATTGTTAGGAAAAGGGAGAAACCCCAATAAAAGAAAATGGATCTTTCTTAAGAAATGGAAAGAGGTGATAGAGAGGCAAGAAGACCTGGAAGGTGTCGTGGATGGTGTCGAGGTGGGCATTCAAGACGCGAGCCAGGCGCTCCTGATCTCCCTTTGCTCCTCCCATCCTCTCTCTCGCTCTCTCTCTCTCTCTCTTTCTCTCTACTGGGAAAGTTAGGGCAGACGTGCATATATGTACCCAATTTTCGCATAGGGAAGATGACGAAGTGTGCATTCGTTTCAGATTGGCTATGTAATTTATGAATTTATTTACCCTATCCGAGCCGAAGGAGTTTTGATAGAATAAAGAACATGATCATTAATTTGTGATTCTCTTTATCCAGGAGGTGATTAACCTGAATTATTAGAAAAAATATCCGACAATTCTTGCTTAACGACAATAACGAGGCAAACTATGTGATGATACCATCGCAACAGCATTTCACTTTTTTTTTTTTATTGTATTCATTTTGGTCGAGATATCTCTTTCGATCTTGATAGTATGCCTAACAAACAAGTCTTCAAAATTATAGTAACGCTAATTTTGATTGGGAGTGAGTTTGATCCCTTCTTAAAAGAACTCAATTTGTACATGAAGTATGCTCATTTCTAACAATGGCAATTACTCTTAAGGGTTCTGTATTATGCTTTCTCTTGTCACTGCATATAGGATGTCCACATTGAGATCCAAATCCGATTGCCTTCTCTCAGTTCCTCCAAAGGCTACCTATGACATCAGATTGCACATGCAACTTTCTCTGTTCATCCCATATTATAGGGGAGTCACACCCTCCAGAATAAGATGTCCATGATGATTGGCTCCTTGTAACATAATCAATGGCGATTGTGCTCTCGGGGCGAAAGGAAAGAGCGGAAGAAAGGAAAAGATGGAAGAACTTGTATTGAACTAGAAAATGAGCCAATCATAAAACCGCCGTACAGGTATTATCACTCGACATTGCATATATATATATATATATATATATATATATTGTTATTACTCACTCCTCTGTTCACCCAGCATATAATAAAGAACAAAGACACAAGATGTATTTGTAATCTTGAGATTTTCTCTAAAGATGAAGAGAAGTATCAACATCTGAGTATTCAGGACTTCTAGAGGAGGTTGCACAAGCCACATTTGGCCATACATTGGGAGACGGCATCATGTCCATGGTTAGGAACTTGTCATGATTCTGCTGCGAATGTGAGTTGAGGCCTAGCGAGAGAGAAAAATCTTCAGGGGCCGGTCTCGACGGAAGATGAGGATGACTTGTCTGATGCTGGAAACGACCCCTCCGGCGGTCAGGGCTCGCTTTGTGGTTGTGCTGGCCCGGTTCAGGGATCCATCTCATATGCTCCCTCTGCTCTCTCCTCTCCTTGGCTCTCTGAAGCTCCTTGAACCTATCTTGAAGTAAGGCTAGGGAGGACCGGACCACCTTCGTATCGCCACTCTGCCTCGCCATTGCTGGAGGATTAGAACTTCTTGTGTTTTCTCGGCCTCGCTCATCGGAAGTGTAGGTCAAAATATAAGAGAAGGATCGGCTGGGTGGAAACTAAGTCCAAAAGGAAGAATTCAAGATTCCGGTGGAGGTTCATGGAGGAAATGAGGAAGCAAATGAAATCTTAGGGGGGGGGAGTAGTTGCAAGAGAAAGAGTCCAAATGAAGATGTAGTTAGCATTTGGAAGTGCCTCTGTGAGGGAATAAGTAGATTTTGGGCAGTTGTCAAAGCCATCTAATTTTGTCATTCAACAAACCCCCAGCTTCGGAGATAGGGGACTTTCTTGTTGTATTATGGAGTTTATTAATCCTGTTCATTGGACTGATTCTCTTGTTTTCTTCTTCATCGTGGATTGTGAGAGAGAGCGGATGAGCTTTGATGGGGTTCTTGAGAAAGAGATTTCATCAATTATGTCATCTTCTGATTAGAGTCACGCTTTAGGGACGTGAGAAGAGACCTACCATTATGGCCTCTTTCACTTGTTGCCGTCAGAGAGGTTCACCCGAGAAGGCCATAGAAATGAACCACACGAGCTTGGAATTGGGCTTGTGGTACAGGGCCTCAGAGGAACGCTTCTGCGATTCGATATCAGAATGTGTAGGATCAAGTCGTGAAGACGAAGGATGGGAAATAGATTTTGATTTATCAATGTTACTAGAGTTGAGATGAACCAGAAGCCCAGAAACCAATCAGATGACACGAGGAGCAATTACTGTTTCATTTTGTTCAACCATAACTTGGATAAATTGTAGCTCGACGCAAGAACTAGTGCGTTCCTTTTTCATTGCATCCTGGAACAGATAGGTTACCCGAATTTCTCTACGAGAATGGGGAAAGAGAGCTCTACTTAAGGCGTCGAGAGTCATTAAATACTCAATCAACCAAGGATAACTAGGTACAGGCTCTGACACTGAATTCGGAAGTTTTAATCTACCTGTAAGAACTAAAGAATGCATGACCACGAGGCAACCGGAACATTACGGGCAAAAGTTCACATAAAGCACATGAAAGAAGCTTAAATAAGAGAATATGCTCTCGCTAGACAATTTCTATTCACCTTGAATGCACAACGTTTCATCATTAGTGTACCAAAGGGTACCTCCCCTATACAATGATACATAACTCAAAACAAACTCCGATGACAACTCAATATATCTGTGTTACAAAAACATCAGAAACTGCATCAACTTATCTTGTCAAATGCTAGACTTCTGATTCTCAACTACCCCCCAGATCACCCAAATGGACACCCTTGCCAAATTTGGAGTGTGGATTACCAGTGCTTGATGCAACACTTATTTGCTTAACCCATAAGTGCATAAGGAACAGGAAAGCCAACTCAACGAGGGAAACCTCCATCCCTATTAAGGAGCACCTTCGTATAATTAGACCAGAGCGCAGCAATTATTTTATTGATCACTTATTTTACTGAGGCTTGACTAGTATGATAAAACATCTACCAATATACAATAACGAATTCATCACTGATGGTGATATGATCTCTATGTCTCCTCCTCCCTTGCTTGGCTCTTCTTCTTCTTCTTTATTGGGGCTATGGCACATACACTGCCCTTCATTACCTCAACATTCAGCTACGCTGTCTGCCGGGTAAGATGAAAGCTTCAGATGGCCAAAAAAAAAAATATATTTTCCTCCTGCAAAATGGTGGCAAGTATGTCAATATTCCCAAATCTAAGCTTGATTTCCATCTGTCTTAGCAAAGCTCGAATGAAATATCTGTGATTCCACTATTGTGCAGAAATGGAGGAATGAAGATAAGGCACCATTTCCATTTTACAATGTAATTCTGGGGTGCTATTGGCAGAACCACTCTAGTGTTTCACACATTTCTCCTCCAAAAAGTCAACTCTGTATACTTCCTCCTTGAGCTTTGCAAAAAGAGCTTATAGAAGCAAGTTACACAAAACCTAAAGCAGCCAGAAAAGGGATGAGAAACACTTAGCTCGAAGCAAAAGAAGGAAGACAGTAAAAAACTCTACTTTTGGGAATGACAAACAATAATCACAGATCTTCAACACTGATATCAAGAACATCTACTTGGATTAATCATACTAAAACCTGTGCAATCTTCACAGCTACTAATATTACAAACTCTACCATCTTCTTCAAAAAATATCCAAACTTGAGATTGCATAAACTTTAACTCACAGTAGAAGTTTTGAGTTAATAGTGACAGAAGCATTGCTTTAAACAAGAAAATTCATCTTAAAGTATGAGAAGTCCAAACCAATCATTAAAACCTCCACAGTGCTTCATTATGTGTGAGGTTATAGCAGAAAAACTTCAAAAGCAAACATAAATTTCATTTTAAGTGTAATCTGCAGATACTTGTATCTTTAATCTACAAATCAGCTATTCAAAGATATCTACATAAAGGCACAACTTACCATAAATTCAAGATGAGACATTTTATAAACCAGTTATAACCATGAATTTCCTATGAACAGACTATCACAGCTCCTGCTCTCTACTTGAACTTTGGAGCACAACAGTTATAACTTAGGTCAACCATGGGCTGAAGTAGTAGAATGTGCTTCATTTATCTACAATGCCAAATAGGAGTCTAAACTTACATCAATCAAAACTTTAGTTTCTTCCTTCCTTAAGCATATAACTGTTCACAAGGAAGCCATATCAGGTACTTCACTAGTCCTGCAGATCAAGAAAGATGGAGAATTTATTTATTTTGCTACCCTGAGGTCCAATCAAACAAGGGCATATATTCCTCAAGGCTCATTCTACCATGGGCAGTTTGTGCCAAGATTGAGCAGGGTCCTTTCAAAATTCTATATACTCATTTATCAGGTCTGGCCAGGTGCAAAATTTAGAAGCTTTCCCTAGCTCACTGATCAAATGCAAATCCCTGAGAAAGTACAAATAAAATTTAGGGTTGGATGGGACATAGACAGGGTAAAAATAATTTTTTGGGAATGGGCAACGATCGATTGGCTAGGCTAGAAACTATAGAAGAGCCACTTGTCCAAATCAAACTTTTCATCACTTTGGGTCGGCCCACCAAATGAAACAATACTTACTCAAAAATAGTCAGGTCTCATTGTCTATAATCCGGTGAATAGTGACTCATTCATTATCCATACAGGGGCTAGGCACTAACAAAGTCACTCTAAAAACCTGTGCTCAATAAAAAAATTTCATTTTATACAAGAGATTCACTGGTCACTATCGTTGAAATTTTTCCTTGATAGATACAGCTATCAGACATTTACGCAATAATTTATATTCTGGACTTATTTGGCACCAAAATACACATCTCTGCGTTTACTATATTCCAGGTTGTCTAAGAGACGAGGTTTAAGGTCTTCTTATGACATGCAGAAATTATTTCCAATTGCTAAAAAGGCTGAGAAACACTAATACAGTTAAACGCCTCCTAGTGACCAGATCATACAGTACAAAAGTAAAAGCGTTACATTGCACAATCAGAAGATTTAGCATATTCTTTTTTCTTTATCAGCAACACTTGGCCAGATAAAAAAATTAAGTGCACCGTTAGTGTCCACATTATGATGACCAATTTCTCCAATTTAGACGGTAACAAGTAGACATCGAGGTCAAGATAATGGATGCATAATATGAATATATCTCGAGGGGTATCATAGCTACAATATGACACCCACCGTACACCTGTTTTTAGCATAGGGAACCGTTCCAAATCTAGCTTGACCACAATCACCTCTCCAATATATGCAAGTTTTGCCAATCCTATCAATTTGTTGCAATGACAGCAGACGCACGGTTGACAAACTTGTCAGGAAAACTACAGTTAATGAGAGGATTCAGATGTTTGTAAAGAGAAAATCCCTGAGTCAAGTAGACACAGAAGAGACAAGCAGAAGTTACAGCTTACCAATTACTCAGAATGTGGTTTTATAAAAATTAGAAGCAGCTCCATCCCAAAAGGCAGATTTACCATGGCCACTTGGGCTGCGCCTGTGGAGCAGGCAGCACTGTCATCTCAAAAAATTTCCCTTCTAGTGAATGCCGATGTTGCAGCGAGACAATCTTATTTTATTGCTGTACCCGAAAGCTTTCAATTTCTCAGCTATGCAATCAGCTTCTGTTAACTTGCCTATTTTAGACAATTCCCTCGCCAGTATCGTGTACGTATAAAAGCTAACCATGTAATTTTTGGATTCTATGATGTGGAGGAACTCCATGCAGAAACCCGTATTTCCTAGCTTCAGCAAGCCATCGATCAATACTGTCCAAACAATCTCATCTACATTTAACTCTTTCTCAAGCATCCTCTCAAATAATGCTTTTGCCTCACCAAAGCGACCTACCCTGCATAGAGCAGAGATGAGTGCCTTAAATGTCGATAGGCGACACTCAAAGCCTCTAACTTCCATCAAATCAAAGATTCTCAAGGCAGGATCAACTTGGAAATATCGACAATGTGAAATTAACAAATACTGATAGGCTTCCTTGTTGGGATACAAGCTCCTCTGCTCCATGTGTTCCACCAATTGATCTGCCTCTGCACATCTACCTTCCCTACACAAGCCCTTTATCAACTCACTGTACATGTTGGCCGTGGGTTCACATCTGATCTCAGACCAAGCGATTTAAGAGCACAAACAAGTTGACAACAGAGTAACTCTCATCAGAGACGCAAGTGTAAGCAGCTTCCTGTTGTGCCACAGCCTTTTCTGAGAACAACTGGCATTCCTTTTGCAGACCTTTAAGCAAAACAGCAAAAGTTCGAAAGTTCGGCTCACAGCCTCTAGCTACCATAAGCTTAAAAAGTTGGAATGCATAATCTAGTTTGCCAATCATGACAAATCCATCAATTAAAGAGGTAAATGTTACGTTGTCAGGAAACAAACCCTTCCTCTCCATCACTTCCAATAGTTTCTCAGCATTCTCTGGCTTACCCACCTGACACAAGCCAAAAATTAGTGAACTGTAAGTTAACAAATTCGGCAAGCAATTTCCCCTTTCCATTTCATGAAAAATCTGAAAAGCATGGTCAACTTCCTCCATTTCGAGAGAGCCCATCCACTAACGATGTATAGGTAATAACATTTGGTTGAAGCCCTTGATCTTCCATCATGCTAATTAGCTTTTCAGCTTCAGCACCACGATTTGCTTTGCTCAATCCACTAATTAGGGCATTGTATGTTTCATTACTAGGCAAGCAGCCATTTTCCCCCATCTTTTTAAAGATGTGCAAGGCATTATCTACCTTGCCCTCCTTACAGCATCCGTCAATCAAAGCTGTGTAAACGACGTGATTAGGACTGATCCCCGGTCCCACAATGTCGTTGAAAAGATTGAAAGCTGAACTTAACATGCCAGCTTTACAAAACCCAGTTATCAATTCACTGTATGTCCACTCATCTGCTGCACATCCATTCTCCTTCATAAAATCCAATACTCTAGTTGCATTATTAAGAGAACCCTGTTTGAGGTACCCACCAATGAGTGTGTTATACGTAATCACATTTGGACATGGACCAAATTTAAGCATCTTATCAAAAAGAACCATTGCTTTCTCCATCTCATCAACTAAGCAAAACCCCCTTATCATTTCATTGAAGGTCTGGATGTTGGGCACACAACCAAGTCTCTCCATCCTATGAACAACTGCTGATGCATCATCAAATCTTCCGCTTAGACATAGCAGATTTATTAAGGCATTGTATGTGACCGTGTTTGGCACCAGACCTAGCTTCAATAGTTTATGGTACATGCCAACAGCCAATTCACATAACCCCGCATCAGAGAACCCACTAATAAGAGCTGTATAAGTCTGAATATTTGGACTGCAGCCTCTCTTCTTCATGCTGCTCACAAGCTCCATTACTTCTTTCACTCGTCCAGCCTCACATAAAGTGGTGATCGGGACTGTGTAAGTATAAACAGTTGGTTCAATTCCTTTGTCAATCATTTCATGAAGCATATAAAGCGCCTCGCCCACCCTCCCAACCTTGCACAACCCATTGACCAGGTTCGAATATGTGACAGAATTCGGATCACAACCCTCCCTTGTCATCCTACCAAAAACCTCAAAAGCAGAATCTACATCCTCATTCCTACAATGCCCAAGAATCAAGGACGTATAAGTAAACGTATCCGCACGCATGTCGTGCTGAAAAATCTTACTGAATATCAACATAGCTTCTTGAACCATACCCTTCTTACACAACATATTAATCATTGTGTTGAAGGTCAACAGGCTAGGTTTAATTCCATCGTTAAGCATCTGAGTGTACGTTTTCTGAGCCAAAACAACCAGCCCAAACTTCCCCAGCTGCAACAAAAGAGTATTATAACTGTACAACGTCAAAGCAAGACCCTTTTTACTAATCTCATTCAAATACTCAAGAGCCCGCTTCAGCTCCCCCTCGCTTCTACAAGCTTGGATCATCATGATCCTTACCTTATCCGCGGGCGCTAAATACTGGTCCCGGACAAGCCTGTCCAACATCGACACAAAGCAACGCGCGTCATGTTTGTAGAAATGCCGCCTCGACATCCAGAAAAAGAATTGGAGAGCAGAGTTCGAGTTATCATGCCATTGGACGATTTCGGACACATGATGAGGCTTCAGCTCCGCGCTCAAACGAATAAGCTTGGGGTTCTTCTGCCAGTCGCCAACACGCAGAAAGCTCAAAACTTCCGACACCAAGTGGGGGTGAGACCTCGTTTTCGAGGAGGAGCAGAGAGGGGAGCGAGGATGGAGCGAGGAACGAAGACTTTGCAGGCGAACGAGAGACGGGGTTCTGGGTCTGAGGCGGTTTAACATCGCGGGCGGTTGGGGGGGTTCATCGGTTCCTCTTGTTCGTCAAGTTCGGCTTCAAGAATAGGGATTGGCGTGACGGCTTTCGAGAGCTCTCGTCGATCTTGAAAACGGTGGCATCTGGGTCTGGATTTGCGGCTGGTGGGGTTGCTTGGAGAAGGTTCGAATACGCGGACATTGCAAGATGCGACGACGTGGTTGCAAGGAGACCACCATGCACCGCTATTTCGCTATATATCGTCCATGGGAGGAGGAAAGAAAAGCAGAGATGGACCCCAAGGCCGGCTCCTCTCTCCCTGAAGAAGAAGAAAGGAAGGACCGGTCTATTTGATGATGCCGATCCTAGGGTTGCTCTCATTTCCTAAGCCCATAAACTTTAGTTAAAGATAAATTACCAATTTCGAAACTCTTTGTAAAAATAGAAATTAAATTTAAATAAATGCTTCATTAAGGTATCAAGTTGTGACTTTTGTTAATGGTATTAGCTGTTTCTTATTCTACAGTAGAATCCGAAAGTATCACTCTTTGCTCCTTTACTCTCTTTTAACTATAGTCTTTGAGTTTCTCTTTAATAAATCAATTACATTGGCCTTCAAGAGAAACTTGCTCTTTTGGATAAATTCTCATTTCATTTTTTCACGATTTTCGAAAACCAAATAATGTTTATAAATTCTTAAGGAAAAGTGAAATATCGGTTTTCATTCTTCATAGTTCCAAACAAATGAGCCCATTAATGTGTAGATACAGACTCCTTTTTTAGTTTAACTAATGATTGTGATTATTCTAAAGAATAGAACAAGAAGTCGACAAGCTATTCATTGCTCACGTCAACCAGCAAGGAGAGCGTGGGACTCATTGCAAGCCAGAAAGCACATTCTCGTCAGGAACGATGCAAGTTGCAAACCAATACAGCCAACAAATAACAATCCCAACTCATCAGAAGTGACCAATCTGCCGCTAATACCAAGACATTAGAGGACAAGAGGCACAACTAAAAGCCTAGAGAGATACGGCAACCCTCCGTTGGCAGCAATGAAGCGACGGGTTAACCAATGTAATTCCAGCTCAAATTTCAGTTTCCCAAGCCCTGCATAATCTCTTAGGCAGCTCCGTAGTCATTCCGCTGCTGAAGTTCCTCCCGCCCTCGAAACAATGTTAATCATGGCATCTGCAGAAGGAGAAGTCTGAGAACGTAGCTTGGAATTCCTATCTCTTCGAATCTGATTCATGATACAGCAATTGCAGACAGACTTCCTCAGATCCTTATGAAAATCTCCGCCCTTAGGGAACTGCTGCAACCGAGCTAGCTCACCGTTCCAATCATCGGAATTGCGTGGAAATGGAACACAGTCGTAGGGCTTAATCCCATACCTGACGTGAATAACCATGCCTAAAGAAGAGATGGGACCTGGTTTCATCCCAATTATCACGAAGGAGATATAGAAAATGAGCAGAACTTGTGGATCACTTGCCAATCCTCTCAAAAGTAGGCAACTTACCTAATATGGCAAGCCATGTGTGGACAGAACCAAAGCAATACATGCCAATAATATTTATGGCCTCTATTTCATAACAATATCCAATTCAACACCAGAAGCAAACAACCCAGATGCTAATGATGAGCAAATGACTTGATCATCCATGGAAGAGTTGGGAATTATTAGACGACAAATAGCTGATTGTATAGCTACAGGATCTTCAGATCTAGCATTCGACCAACCATTCGGAGTTGCAAGTAACGGCCGCCATTTTGGCATATTTAGAAGAGTAGAATCATATGCCTTTCTCATAAGATATATATCCAGGACTATCCCATTGGGATGCCGCAGATCATGCCTCAGTAAAATAGACTCTCCTCCCATCAGAGTCTTCGATATGGAGTTTAAAATAGGACTCAACTTCCTCATTTTCCTCAAAGCATAGGTAGCATCCGCAGGAGAGCTCACAGACCAGATACTACCCTTGCTAAAAGTGTAACTATATAGCCAAGCAACCTGCTCCATAAAAATCCCATACGCATCTTAAAATACAAGCAAGATTCCATAAAATTCAACCTTCTAATGCCAAGACCTCCTTCATATTTGGGAGACAAAGAAAATGCCATTTAACTCTAGCACCTCCTCTGCTTCTGGGTCTCCTTTTCATGAGCCCTGCAAATTTGCTCCACAAGCTTGATAACCTTCTTAGTAGGACTAAAGTTGACAGATTTAATTAGTCGTACTCGACCAGCAAAAGACAACCTTTGGAAGTCCAACCCTTAAATCTTGAAGTGATTCCATCTATAATACGTAAGCAGTGCCTGACACAAAATGGAACACCCAAATAACAGGCACTACTTATTTCTTTTTTTTCTTTTTTCTTTTTGTAACCAAGGACTTCAATACGGGCCCTACGTTCCCGGACGGCACCAAGAGGCCAGGCCCCTATACCTCGGAGGAGACTAGCATAAGACCCTAACACCATGGCCCCAATTTAAAACTCTAGCCATCACGGGTTTCGAAACCTTAATCTCGACGATGAGGGATAAGTTCTTAACCAACACAGCTACCCACCGTGATGTGGCAGTACTCATTTCTTGATCCCTCGACAAGCTATTATTTCATCCACTTGCTCAGCAATATAACCAGAAGTATAAATTTTCAGCCCAGAGATGCTTCTGAAGTATTGAAGCAGACAAATTTCTCTCGAGAAAGCCATATCACCTTTAAAGAAAAGCTTTAAATAATTAGCAAAGAATAGATGATTGAGTTGGAGTTTACTACGATAAGGATGAAAATTAAATCTTTCCAGTCCTTTGCATCACCATCCAACAGCCTAGAGAGGACCTCCTTGATAAGGAAAAAAAGATAAAGGAGAGAGAGGATCTCCTGCCTCCTTCCTTTTTTTGACCATGAAACCCCCGTAGTCTCAGCAATGAGAACTGAAGAATCTCATTTCATGCAGATAGAAAAATCATTGTCAGGAGATTACAAACTACTCCAAGAGACAAAATCTTCATTGTATATGTCCTATTAAACTTGTTAATCATACTTGACAAGCAAACATTATGATTTCCAATACATTGATTGTGCATAGCACAAAAGAGGCAATGCTCTGGAAGTGACAAGCATTCCTTATTTGGTTGTTAAACAAGCGGCACTTGTTAGGAAAACCCTCATTCTACAAAGAAGAAATAGAGCATCACAAGGCATCCAGGAGCAAAACCCTCAATGTATAAAGTCTATCCTAGACATCTTTCGGGAGTGGAAGCTTATGATAATTTCCCTCATCACCAATGGCTGTGCCCTTGTCATCGCCAAATGGACCCACGACTCCAAAAGAATATGATGCATTAGAAATTGGATTGAGTCCAGAAGTTAACCGCATCTTCCATGAAAGCCAAGCATCTTTCCATCGGCATGTGGAAATCGTATAAGCTGTCCCTTTTTGGTGCCAAACATTCCGCATATCGTCCTATTGCTATGGATACCGGAGCTTCATCATTTCTCATGTGGCCTGATATGGAAGTTAGGCATTCGCCAGATAATCCAATATAACCTGCAAGAAATGTTTATTTGTGTGTGTGAATATCGACATATTCACTTCGTTCATTCCCTGGATTGGAATTTTCATGGATGGTCAAAATCTGCTATGAACAATATTATGGGTCCGGTCCTAACATTTTAGGCCTTTCTTTTTTTTTGGAAAAACTGTCTATATAGCATATGGTATCAAAATACAAGTCCATGGTTCAAATTCAGGCACTCTCTCTTAATTTTTCTGTTGCCTGTACTTCATGGTTTTCTGTCTTTGGTCCTGTACAGTTGTCTCATTGATGTCATTACGTTCATATCATGTCTTACGCTTGGAAGGAAGTGGCTTACGAGAGGGAAAAGTGATAAGATATTTTGTAAAAGAATCTAAAATATATTTGAAAGGTGGGGCATTTTGCTTAGGGATAAAAGAGGAGATAAGACTGAAAACACTTGACAAGAATAGGATTAATATTGTAATTCACCCTAATTGGAATAAGGATTCCCTTCAGAAGTGAGATAGATGCCAGTTCCACTTCTAGAAAACCCAAACAACCAAAGATCAAAAAGAAAAATGGGCACAGCAAGGAATGCCCAGTCCTTTGAGCCAAACACAATGTTAGTTCTTTCCACATGCTCCTCATAAACAACGGAGATATGCTGAAGATACCGATTGATTACCAACTTCTCGAATATCTGATGACATTGATCTTTCAACTTGCCGTTGAGGGAGGAACCGAGTCTTTTGAGACTCCAAGGATGCCCTCCCGCATGGTGCACTAGACATTTAGACAACTCTTCATAACCTTCCTTGGCATTCAGTCCTTTGGCGAGGAACTTGTCGTCTTCCTTGAGAACATTGAGCAAGTCTTCGTCTTTGCCAAGGAGATGGTAAATAACTCCAGCCGCCGTCTTACCCATTGCTCCTACCCCATATTCTCACGACAACGGGAAGTTGGTAAAGGAGGAGGATGAGGACGAGGAACAGAGCACATGATTTCTGGCAGGTTTATTCAATGCTCGTGTAGTGATTTGTTACGTTGTTAGAAACATCGTTTCAGAGGTCATACACAGGTGTTTGGTTAAGACATTGAAGATCGGAGAAAGCCTGCTCGTTTACAAAAAGTCGTGAAGACTATCTCCTTTAGTCTTGGCCAAGAAAAGAATAATTTGAAGAACTGACGGAAAACAGTCCTTTGTCATAGAAACTAAAACTCTGAACTGAAAGATGAATCCCCAGGATGAAGGAAGAACACATGAAAGAATCCGCAATCATCTCTTCTTCACTTTGACACCTTTGAATATAGTGAAAGGAACCTCAAAAACACGAAAAGAGAAATAGGAAAGAACTATCGTTCACTAAAGAAATCTCTCTGCCTTCACTCTCTTTTTCCTCTTTCTTTCGCCTTTGTACTGCACTTCGTTTCATCTTGAACCGCAATTTTTGGGACTTCCAATTGTAAAACGTGGTTTTCAGAGATTATCTTACCTTTCGGCTCTCTAGTAGGTCGAGATTTGATCGACACATACCCACTTCTATTCAAACTGGATTGTTCCCATTTTTTGGCCCATTTCTCCCATTGGTCACGAAATGACTCTGCCCTTAGGTATGTAAAGCTTTCACGCATCAAACCATACAGTCCCTTCTACTTTGTTTGCAATGACATAATATTGTTCTTCAAATATTAGGGTAAATGCATTTAAAACATTTACAAGAATTAACAGAAAACGCACAGCACGTAATCCGCACAGGCAAGCGATGTTTCTCCGAGAAGGGACCGGCGGAAGCCCCTTGCAAGATGCAAAGAAACCAAAGAGCAGGTTCCTACTTTCACTTCCCTTCCACAGGGCAACCTTTATGTCGGCAAGCCATGTCACACATCATGGTTCTAGCTTTAGTGAAACAACCCTTGATTGTCTGTTGCGCTTCGCTGACTTCACAGAGACTATTGAGAGGCATGAGGGAGCCCACCATGGCCTCCGGACCTTCTGATCACCTTTCAAGCATGCCACTGGAAAAAGCTATTCACCTCAGAATATATAAGCATACCCAAGGAAAAAAGAAGTTCATGAAACTGATGACTAGCCTAAACTGCGTATGACATGTAGTTTGTGAATAGTCATTATGCATAGCACGGAACATCAGGTAAATTCTACATGAGGTGCACCCGCGCCAGCAGACAACATAACTCAAGATCATCTCATATCACCGGTCAAGAAAATAGTTGGCGAGGGACAGTGAAAAGACGGAATCACTAACTGCACCACTAATAAAAAAGATTTGCCCCTGCTTAATCTTAGTCAAACTTATTATCTAAGATACCTGCCCTCATGGAGGATCTCCCCCTAAGAATAGAAATGATTCCTGAATATGCATCAAAATGAAGCAAAAAGGTATCATAGCTGCAAAATCCAAAACAACACTACTTATCAAAACAAAAAAGCCCAAAACACCATTCATGGTCCGTATTGACAGTGACTTTTACATGTGAAGCAAAAGATCATTCTGTCAGAATTATGCATATGGAGAGCATACAGTGAATCCGGGGGGGGGGGGGGGGGGGGGAGAGAGAGAGAGAGAGAGAGAGGACCCTTAATCCGCCGGAGTTCTTTACAGAGCGTAATGAAGTCCCCCCATTTCATGTGGCACTTTCTGATAAACCGAAGTATCTGCTCGGTCGTGAACGTGGACATGCTTTCCAGATACTCACCATTGACCCCATTTTCTTTAAAAATCTGGCGGTAGCTTCCCAAGTTTATCTCTTCCAACCACCTACCAACATCCTGAAAAGCAAATGAGAGATGGAAGAGCCGCAGAAGAATCACCATTGAAATATGTGGCCTTTTTGCAAGGGCATATCAGAAAAAAAAAATTAGTAGTATGTTGACTGACCAACCTTCCACTTTTCTGTACGCGTATTACACTAATCAGTCAAAAAATTTCAGCATGGATATATAAAAACATGAGGTTTCCAACTTGAAGACTGTGTTCCAGGCATACAGCATGACTAATCATAACACACACACAAAGATTCTTTACACATAGAACAACAGAAACATGAGGGCATTTGCTTACCAACAACAAAATCACATAAATTCTACATCTACCGTGCGACATTTGCACTTCACCCAAGTTCAGTCCTCATAAAACTCATCTTCATACTGATTTACAAGCAAAGTCTGCTCCTTTGCCAGACTTAACTCTCAGAGTTCAGCAATGATTTGTGCAAAATTTCCAAATGAACCATCGATTCTTCCAGTTAAGGTGCATGATTGGCAAACGAACCCCATGTCCTGTCAGCAATTAATTAGTTTTTGCTTGCACACAAGGTCCATCTTGTGTGACGCTAGAATGAACCAAAGTAGACATATCTGTCACTGGAAAAACACAACATTTTCCATGCCAAACATAACACCTGGCATTGGCTAATCCAGAGACCTCCGAAGTCACTTTGCTGATTGATATCATGGATGAAAGAAAGAATTCCCTCATTTCTCATTAGAAGTTCCTAAATCACTCCATTATATTGCTTGCCTGTCCTACATAGAGGATGGAAATTGTTCCAGACAAAAATTTGCTGACCAATTATGTCTATCATGTCCAGAAAAATCAAATTCATAGAGTCCAAAAACCCAAGCATCACGCTCCTCTGACTCTGGTCTAGCTGGGGAGAGAACTCACTCATCGCCTGTTCCTCTCTCTTATATTGGTAGACTGCAAACTAAAGCACCACAAGTTGGTGATGGCAATCCGTTCAATTGCTGTGCCGGTGTTTAACTTTGCATCAATTACTTGTGGTTATCCCAACAAATGGCTATACCAAATTGCTGCTAAGAAAATGTGTTCTTGAAATCGAAAGGCATCACCTATCCTGGAATTCGCATTAGGCATGGTGCTCACACAAAACCACTTGATGATCCAAAGACAGGTGCGAATAGGGTGTGTGTAAAATGCCAACATGACAAGCGGTTCATAGACGAATGCTCTCATCTGCTTGCGAAATCAGCAAACCAAGAAATCCTCCCAGTGCAAACTTACAAATGAAAATTCTGACAGGTTTATTTCAGAAGATATATGAGGTGTGCCAGTGCAATTGGTCTCCAAAAACAAAACCAACGCCCCTATTTTGCACCATTGAACTCCCTCTAAATTCACTAAACACTAATATTTAACATTCGAATCCTCGTATAAGGGCAACATCTTGGAAGGGAAAAGAAAAGGAGAGAATCAAGAATCCAAAACTTTCATGGACGTGAAAGTGAGTACCTCAACAGTCCAGATGAAGAAATCAAGAGGCTCAGGCGACTGCGCTTTGCTCATTTCCCAATTTCAATTCTACACAGCAAAGATCACAACAACAACAATCCCATCAATACAACTCCAACCTTCAATCGTGGAGTGAATGACACGATGACCGCCAAACGGCACAAAATCAAAACCCAGTGTTACTGGCAACGACATATCCAAATATCGGGAAAGAAGAATAACAAAACCCAAAAACCACCCAACAAAAATTAAACCGAGGGGGCAGTGAAAAGGCCTCCATTTTTCCTGTTCCTTCCATATGTACTTTACCTTTCTCACCGCTCTGCAACAGCCAAAACAACAGTTGGGGAATCACAGAAAAACAAATATAGAAAGATCTGTCGAACTTACCTTGACAGACGAATTTTGGGACCTTTTCCACATTGGGTACTGAAGAATCAGAAAGGGAGGGAGAGACAGAGAGAAGGGTATAAAAGGAAGGCAGAAAGTGGGAGAGAGAGAGAGGGAGAGACGAGAGCGAGAGCTCCCGATACACTCACCCTCGTGCGTCTACATGTGTTGTACGTGTACGTGGTCAACCCATGACTCCCACTTCGGGTCAACTGATACGAGCCTCCATCCTACGCTACCAACAACTTCATTCATTTTTAATTTAATACCATAAAAAATTATAATTATTATAATACCAATATCCAATTTTTTTTATTCATCATGACACAAATACATAAAAAAAGGCTTGAACTTGCACCAGCATTACAAATATATATTTCAAATAGAATTGAGAATAGCTCATACATATGTCACACATTTATAAAATTGGATTTTTTCATAATTAGAAAAAATTGGAGATATGTTTGTTACGATAGGTAAATTTAGGGTTTTTTATAATACGAAAAAAGTCTAATCGTACCCACCCATGAGTAGCCCAGTTGGAGGGCAAACTTAAACTTAATTAAAGTCTTGGATTTGATTTCTTAGGGAAGTGCCTGTAATTTAAGTGGGGAGTCATGGCGGTGAGTTGTTATACTAGTCTTTCCCGAGAAATAGTAAAGGTGCGCGCAAGTTGGTCCGGACATCTCGATTATCCAAAAAAAAAGGTCTAATTATTTATATCATAATAGGCATAGTTTGGATGTTTTTTTGTTGTATTTTCTCTTTCCTTTTTAGCTTGGTTCACATATCCATGAAATCTTTCGCGACGACGACAATCATGAAGGCTTGATTCAATAATTGGCAATGCACCAAAGTTCTCAAATCAAATAAATCGTACATTAAAATCTATTTAGGTGCTCTAAGGATAAATTAACTTAAAGTTGGAGTCAATCTGTACCACTGAAAACAGTAAAACTCGATCCGGTATTCAAATGAACGGGAGATTACCCAAAACAAAAAAAAAAAAAGGGATTGCGTACGATATTTCTGAATAAATATATATGAAGAAGAAGTTATATAATATAGAGTGGGCCAAGTCAATGACCACCATACATATGCATGTGCAGCATGTGGTGCCTTGTGGGCTCGGTCGAGTTCCATTATTTTCGGCACCGCGGGACCACAACCTTTTTTCTTTATGTTTCCATAATATGTTTGACCTCGACTTCGTACTGAATTTTGAGATTAGGAATGATTATTTCGCGAAATTATGTAGTCGGGCGCGGTCCAGTCCGCACGAATTGGGTGTCGCCGAGCCCCGCGGGCAGGTGGAATGTGGTCGTATGGCGATTCAATTATTATTCTCATTATAAAATCCCAGAGGGGAAGCAAATTTAGATTATTCTGTAAAGAGAGACCGTATAAATGTAAGGGTTATTGAAACTCATATTTAACCAATGAGAGGTAATAATGTTTTAGTAATTTTTAGCATTGCCCAATTACCTATCCGATGAAATTATTGATTGTGACGATACCATTCGAATCACGAAAAGTTCACAAAATATAGGAGATAGGTGAGGAAGCATAATATAATGGGGCAAGATACGCCGAGCTCCATTTTTCAACTGAAACTTTATTCTTGTCATGTCTTATTATCGGGGCACCGATATTTATTGCTTCACCTAGAAAAAACCGATTTGAGAAAGTTTATGCTTGACTCGAGAGACTTAACCGGCCGTGAATTAAAAAGAAAATAATTTATACTTCTTTGGATAAAGAGTATAGTCGAAAATTGCATATCCATATGACGCAAAATAAAGAGACCACTTCGGCAGGTCCTAGCTCACAGGCTTGTAGGGACGTAGATGGGCCTTCTTGATGGGCCTTGGGCCGGTAGATATGGATAAGTTTCGCAGTATGACAAGAAATTCCGTCTTCAGTATATGCTATTGACTTTCTTTTTCATATAGGTGCTCAACACTCGCAATCTTTGATGATTGAACATGATCGGCAAAATCAAAATTTTCAAATTGTCCTCTCATCCAATCAACCATCACCAAAAGGAGCCTCCAATCATACGATAAACGATCGATTTCAACTGATGTTGACATTTGATTTTGTTATATCGAAAGTCGATAAGGGGTGTCGTCAAATTTGGCAAAGATACCTACTTTTTCTCATCTTGAAAGAAATCGAACTGATAACGGGTATCCAGAGCGCGCAAAACTTCACAATGGGTACCCAAAGACACTACCATAAATATGATACGGCGGAGCCGCTTTAATTTAATTATCACGATATCGAAGGATAGTGCCGATTTTCTTCCCAAAAATAGAAAGATCTTTTGGAGGGGATTACGGGCAAACCTATGGGAAATGACACGAGTCTAATCCCCAAGTGCATAAACAAATAAATTTGCCATTGTTTCATGGCATGCATGAGAGCATGGTGGGAGTAGGGACTATGATTAGCATTCAATAATTTTTGGTAAGATATCATATTCGATTGGATAAGGTGAAAAGAGAGAAGGGAAAAAAGGAAGGCTAATGAGGTCAGCTTTTCATGATTCGTTTCTTATGGTGAATGATTGATTGCGACGAGTGTGTCGAATAGGAACCCATCAATGATTACGCTTGCTTTGCATGCCCATTTGGACTTAATTAAAAATTTACATAAAAATGTCTAGTGCCCATAAGCTATGTATATAAAAATATAAAAAAAAAATCTATGTATATTAATGTTGCCTGGGGCTCTGAAATGTATGCGGATGAACTTTGTCCCGATTCGTCGTGGATTAGTGAGCTACTTGGTATGAACTAGAATAATCAATACGGCATTGCCATACAATGGCCCTGAAATGGAAAATGAATAGTTAAGTGAAGACAAAACAAGAGAATTTTATGTCCGAACATGGTATGTCAAAAGGTTGCTGGAGAAAATCCCAAGCTCCCTAGATAATGAATCTAGGTCGGAGATACGAACTTTCCTTTGAGTATCATGAACATGAATCGCCGATTTGAAGGTCATGTCATGTTCGATAAGTATTCGTCCGAAGCCCTTACATTCAATGAGTCGTTTGTAAGTCATCGCGTTATTGCCTCTAAAAAGGAGATATCGATATCAATGACTATATATCGATGTAATAACATCTTGTCGCGTCATATGATTGGATCTGATAAGTCGAATTCTGAGAAAAAGAATCTTGTTATTTCTTTCCTTTGGATTTATCACGAACATGGCTCTTCCGACATCTCATTCATGATTCACCAGAATTACGTCGCTAAATGAAGATTAAGCAATCGACAAATCTCTTTGTTAGCTTCGTTGCTCTAACGAAGTCCATCTCGTCAAAGAAGTCAAGCATGGCATTTTATTTTTTTTCACAGTGCCGATTTAATTAATCTCTTCGGAATGAGCGAGAGAACTTCATTATCAATAAAAATTAATCCTCGATAAGAATTAATGAATAGAATAAACAAATAGAGATTGACTAGACATCGAATTTCGACATCGCACTGCCTAAGCAACCTTCGGAGCACGGCATTAACATCTTCTAGACTCTTGGGAGCGGTCAATTCTTCACTGATTACGATGCTTATTAATTTACCTACTCGGTTTAATTTAAGTCTAATCATGATTTTTTTTGTTTAACTGTGTTTTGCCCCTAAGCCCAACAATGCCAGCATGCCACCACTACTGCCTCCCACGAACAAATTCCTTTCTTGCTTTTGATATCATGATGATTGATGTGATACGTAATTACTGGTCATAACTTATCGGTATATACAACAACAATTGCCCTACATTAGTTATTTGTCATTTTTTATTCTTCATCTCAATACATGTATACTGCTTGTAGCTATTTCATATAAGAGCTAAGCTGGACACCTCATATCCCGACTCCTCCCTACCTCTAGAAAATAAAAGTTGTTTAATGAAAGACGTGCAACTTTACTAAATACGCGATTGTAATCAAGAATTGGATTTTATTAACGGGTTCTTCCAGGAGGACACTTACCAAAATTTTGATATACGTATATATATACACACGTTTTAGAATTGAGACGTGTATTTTTACGTATCTTTTTTTTTCTTGGAATGGAATTGTCATTGTTATTTGCTAATAAGAAGAGACTTGTTCTATATAATATATGAAAGCTGAACATGATGTCCAAAGTGCGAGCCACTAAACTCCTCCTCCCCTAATCATGTCGACCATAAACTTGATTTTCTTTGGGGGTCCATTAGTTTCGGCTGGCCTGCACTACTGTTAAATGAAGTCTCATGCTCCCATCATTTCAGGAAAAAATCAACCAGAAGAAAGAAAAATTTAATGTGTCTCCATCAAAGCATGGATTAATCTGGCATCATCACAATCATCTTTTAATCTAAATTTTTTTTTTCTGAAAATGTCTTTATGTACGTGCTAACAACATAATCCATAATTATAAGTCACGGCAAGATAAGGTCAAGCCTCGAGCGCGTCACTAGGGTTTGTTGTTGTTATTATTATCATTTCCGTTTATGATTAATATAAGTGCAATTGTCGGAATTGTCTTATGTCACGGTACTTAGTGTTGAACCACTATGGCAACGAATTCCACACTGAATGGTGACGTGGCAGCAATTTTTTGTTTAAAGTTTCGCTAGGCGAAAAGAAGAATGCTTCGAAAAGTTTGGAAATAACCGAGTAAGAAGATTACTGTTTATTTGTTGGGAGACTGCCAAATTAGGCAAGCTTTTTACAAATTCGACGGCAAGATAATCTCCCCGTTAATCGGCAAATCCCAACGTATTAGGAATCTAAGATGGGGCTTGTTTGTCTAATCTGCCATTTTCTCTAGTTTCTCCTCTAATCTATTTAGATAACTAGAAAAAGATTGAGATAAAAATTAAAATGAAATCCGACTCCAAAGGAGGCTAGCGAGTATGTTCGTTTAAGGTTCAGTTTCGAATTATTGTATCGTTATCTTTCAATGACATAGATATCGGAACACGTACTTTCGTGCTACATTGCGACTATTATAATTGTTCTTGGTTGTTTGGTCGGATACTTTTTCATTTGAGTGATAATTGTTGCTTGGTTAGTTGTAAATTCGTGGGGAGGCAATAATTATCAACCACTAATCACGGAAGGCATAATGATGCGGGGCGGCGGTTCTGCTCTCTCCCCCGCGGACCGGACCGGACCGCAATCGAACCGGACCCGTTCCCCCGCGCCTATGAAGATGGAGCCATCGAGCCACGTAGGATTCGGACACAGCAAAAATAACAAAAAAATAAAATAAAAGGGGGAAGAAATTCTGCAGATGAGGTTTGGTCCCACCCTTTCGCGGCCCTGATTCTCTGCATATCCACCACAATCCAAATCCCGAGATCCGAAAATGGCGAGAGCAACCGCAGGCCCCTGGACCTGCACCGCAGGCTATAAAAACTAGGTGACGTACCGAAAACAGGGATTCGGATCGACACGTGGCGCACATGCAAGCACCTCGGCGGGTTTCGCGTTTCCTTCAGGCCGGAATTGAAGGAAACGGCGAACGGAGGTAAACGGCTTCTTGAAGTTGGGGAGGATCGCAGCCGCTGATTCCTCCCTCCGTGGGGCCGAGCCCCCTCTCTTTGATCCCCTGCGCGCAGCTCTCGTGCACCCTCGTCGCTCCTAACCATTCACGAAGGAGATCTTACAAAAAAACTTTCTTGACAATTGGATACTAAAAATTTACCGTCATTCGTATTTACGAAAATTAAAACGAAATGCCATGTGGAGACAAGTGTCGCATGATTGATCATGATCAAACCGACATCGATCGATTGTTGCCAATTTGACACGTTTGAATACATATTAGATGCACGTCACTTGATTATTGTCAGGACTGATTGCATGTACGATAGTTTTTTCTTCTTTTCATGTGGTTTGTAATGCATACTAAATTGTGTCCTCCTATTTTTTAAATTCTTACTTTTCAATTGTCACCTCTCTAGTGGTCAACCCACAAAAGACGGAAGTAGAAATCAACGTAATGTACGTTTTTTTTAAGTTCCTTTCGACCATATGATACATTTTAATTCAAGCATCTATAATACTTAAATCACCTAATTATTGTCATGATCAATCAAAGGTAGACACTGTCATGTTTCTCTTTTTAAAATTGTCTGTAGCATACATTCAACCATTCTATTTTGCATTTTCACAATTCTAATTTACAACCGCCAAACTCTCGCGAAGTCATTCCATAAGAGTTGGAAATAGGAATTGCTTTACAAGTATGTCTCCTCAGTCCTCTTTTCACGCAGTGCATTTGGAGAAGAAAATCGGCACATGACTCATACCTATGCCACTCGCTTTCGAAATAACATATCTCGAGCTGAATAAAAAAGATGTCGGCCAAGTGATGTTAATCTTTTTGAAGGCTATGTTTATTTCAAGTAAATGAATGATTTTGAATATATCTTTAAAAAATGATCACTTACATTACTCACAAAAATTATAAAGAACAAGAAATGTTGCATCGTACATGAAAATGTTTATACATAAATCACTGTAAAAGAATGATTTTTTAATTTATTAATTTTTTAGGTATTTCAAGCGATTATCTTTTAAAAAATAATTTTGATCCATTCATGTTTCAAGAGAAAAAGGAGAGTCCAAAAAGAAAAGATTAGAATCAGATTTCGATCATACGGTTGGGATTTCACTGACGCCCCTCCCGGAACAGCGAGCTCGCCGCAGCGTAGAATCGCCGCTCGAGCCCCGGAAGAGACGCGGACAAGGGGCGCCGACAGATTTTCCAGTCCTCCGGCCTGTAGCCACACATAGAAGTTCACGAAACTGCAAGAGAGAAGGGAGGGGACGGGCGATCTCGATATTACGGGGCTCCCTCGAGGGCGTTTCCGTCAATTCCACCGCGTGCGTGCCCGTTTCGGAAATCCAGGCGCATCCCCACTAAAGATCCCCACACCCCCGTAATTTTCTCGGGCGACGGAGTTCAACGTACACCCTGTAATTAACGCTGGAAGCGAAAGTGATAAATTACGAGAAAAGAAGTCGCCCTTTACCTCCTCAAGGGAACCCAGTGATGGCTTGAGCGACAGCAACAGGCGAGAGAGATGGTGGGTGTGATTAAAGAATTGCAAGTGACAGAGATAAAAAAAAAAACGAGAGAGAAAAGGGATGAACTTTCTTGGTCGTGTCTCTTCTTTTTGATAATTCAAGATAAAGTCATGGCTGTTGCTAGGTGTGCGCGAGGAGGGGAGGGGGGGTGCGTATATATGAAGGGTTTGTGTGAGGTTGGGTGAGAGTCTCGTTTTGGAGCAAAAAGACAAGGCACTCTCTTTATAGCTATCCAGTATGTCAGTTTTTTTTTTGGTTTTTTGTTTGCCTCCCTTATTTTAAAGGGCGTGTTGTCGCGATTGCTGTGAAGGGTTGAACTCAGAAACCCAGTTAAAAATAGCACCCCCCAAAAAAGAACAGAGAGAGAGAGAGAGAGAGAGAGAGAGAGAGGAGGTTGAGGCTATGGATTGGTTCGTCTGAATTTAATTTTTCTCCATAGAAGGCCTGCTTAAGGAGTTTGGCGGTGAGTACGTGTATGTATCATCATATGTTTTTGCCAAAATAAAAAAGCAGGCTTAAAACTTGAACTTTATGTTGTTTCACTGCATTTTTCTGTTTCTAGGGGTTAATTGGTTTGGAAAGCATGGGTTTTGGGGTGGTTTTTCCTCTGAATTTGGTTGTGTGTGCATACGCATGTGTTTCTATATCTCTATATGTACCTTCTGGTGTAATTGTTGGCCTATTAATTGATGATTCTGGAAATGGGTTGTGTTTTTCTTCCAAAAGTTTGCTTTTTTTGCTTTTTTGGTTCTTTTGGTGCGAAGCAGTGATTTGAGGATCATAAACGATAACCGTTTCATGTTTTGTCTTTCTTGTGTGAGTTTGACTTCATCTTGCTTCTGTTCTTAGCGTGTGGACACATTTTTCTGGAAAAAATGGTAATGATAGCTTAAAATTCTGAAATTTTCTATTGTGTTGCAGTTGTCATTTCTCTTTTCTGTGGTTTGGAATTGTTCTCAGGATGTTAGAGACGGAAGTCTTTCGGTCCCGCAGACAATCCTTGTCCGGTTATGTTTACGTTTTGTTTTTGTCTTTCAAACTAGGAACTCAACCTTTACTGTTTCTTCATGGAGGCTCACTTGCGGAGATGTCTATAATTTGGTCAGTTTTTCTTAGAAAAAGAAATGATAGAGTACGGGAAATTGTCAGGCTTTAGTGAAAACCGGAACCAAAAAGTGGTTGAATGTTCTTGCATTGTTGCTCTGGTTCTCAGAGAAATGAGAAAAAAAAAGATCGTCAGGTCTTCTTCTTTCTTTTCCTGATAGCTGTTAGTTAGACGTCATAAATTTACGTTCCAGAAGTTTATCTTTGCCTTTTCGCAATAAATGAATTTACAAACTTGCTTAATTTTCTGGACTTTCTTATTTTCTGGAAAATTTGATTGGCTTTCTATTGTTTATAATCTTGGGTCTGTTACTTTCCTTGGACAGGAAAAGAACAGAGGGAATGCATATGTTGGATATATAGCACAATGCATTTTCAAGGCATAAAAAGTTTCCCTATTGGTGTTTTCACTAAATCATGAATCTCAATGCCCTAAGTATCTTGGAATAGCTTTGGATACAATTTTATGTGATTATAGTAATATCTTGGGTGCCAGATCTGCAACTGTTACACCCTTCTCTTTTTGCTGTATCTGTTGTTTGCACTTATGCATACTCTCTAATTTTTAGCTTTTTGCAGGTTTGAGATGGACTTTTCGGAGTCCACCAAAGTCGTGTATGACAGGATCCAGAAACTTGAGCCCGAGAATGTCTCGAAGATTATTGGATATCTTCTTTTGCAAGATCATGGCGAACGCGAGATGATCAGGCTCGCCTTCAGCCCTGATAACGCTATTCACTCTTTGATTACCAAAGCCAAATCTGAACTGGGATTGTCTAAACCAGCAGTATCTATTAATATGTTACCCCATGTAAATTCTACACCAACGGTTAATATTCAGTCTGTCACAGAAATTCCTGTGCAATTCACCCCGTTCTCACCAGCATCAGCACCTGCACTGTCACCTCGTTCGTCTCTCCGAATCACCAGCCCATACTGGGAATCGCAGGTTCCTGGTGGTCATGTGCCTGATGATTTTCATCTCATAAATCAAGTTCACCACTTGGGTATGGAGGATCCTGCTGAGTTTGCCAACTCCAGTAGTTCGGAGTTTATGGGGAGTTATTATTTTCCCGAGGCTGCAATTTGTGCAAAATCAAGTCGTAGATCCCCAAGTTTACCAGATTTTCCTGTTAAGATTTGCCATTACTTCAATAAGGGGTTTTGCAAGCATGGGAACAACTGTCGATACTTTCATGGCTATTTTATGCCGGAGACTTTTTCACAGCATTTTAATGCAAATTACAATGAGATGGGTAATGAGGACCATGCATTTATTCAAGGGTCTCTTGACAAACTAGAATTGGAGCTTACTGATCTTCTGAAATCAAGGGGAGGAGTGCCCGTGTCAATCGCATCTTTACCCATGCTGTATTATGAGAAGTATGGGAGGACACTTCAGGCTGAGGGGTATCTAACAGAGAGCCAAAGACATGGCAAGGCCGGTTTTAGTTTGTCAAAGCTTCTTTCTCGGCTTAAGAACAGCATTTGTCTTATTGACAGGTACTTCCTATGAATTTAGAGGTCTAGACATTTCGTGCAAGTGTTTTAGCTTTTGACTTTGTTCCTAAAATGTTGCAGACCACATGGTCAACACTCCGTGATTTTGGCGGAGGATGCTCAAAAGTACTTGGATTATACAAATGAAAGAAGTGATCCAGGTGTAAACTCTGGTTCTCGGCAGATATATCTTACATTTCCGGCGGAGAGCGTTTTCACGGAACAAGACGTTTCGCATTACTTCAAGTATGGAAGCGCATTTCCTGCATACTTTTCTGCCAGAAGGCCCTCATATAGTGAATAACCCGCTGGTTACTTTGATGCAGCAATTTTGGACCTGTTCAAGATGTTAGGATTCCTTGCCAACAGAAAAGGATGTTTGGGTTCGTCACTTTTGTCTTCGCAGAAACGGCCAAGCAGGTTTTGGCCAAGGGAAATCCTCACTTCATATGTAACGCTCGTGTTCTTGTGAAACCGTACAAGGAGAAGTTGAGGCTTTTTGACAGGTATACTTACGCATTTCAAACGTTGTATTGGTGGGTCTTTTTTGTCATTCATCATTGTAGTCGTTTGTATAGTCAATTATTCTTCTTGTTTAATTGGTGGTTAGTTGCTTTATAGTGCATATCTCTTGGGGTGCACTTTTAGGGGTCATATCTTGACATATATTAAGTAAAACAACAATCATTAATAGTGAATAAATTATGATAGTACCCCTTTAATAATAAAAATAAAACTATCACCATCTGAACGAACTTTTAATAAGTGCTTGACCTAGTAATTTCCAGCTGTTTTCTACTCTGCGACAGTGCTGTGTGCTTCCTTTCTTTATTTACCATTACACTACATCATGGTAGTGTGCAATCAACGTGTACATATGTTATTCTTCCACTTTATTATAGTTTGTCAACCAGCTGTAGAACATACGCCTCTTTGGATGCTAAAAGAAACAAAATTATTACTGTAACTACACATGAAGCGAGTGTATTTTCAATTTCATAGCATCATTGGTTGTCAGTTCCTTTTCACTGTTTTTTTATGTTAAGTATGCTGTGTCAGAACTGAATACTAAAGGTGCTTTCCCTTTATCTCATGATCTTTTTTGACAGTTAGAAATTTACTTTGTGCAGAAGGTATATGGAGAAAATGCAGAATCTCCCATTTCATTACAACCAGCACCTTATAGAAGGGGAGACTGATATTCAGTCAAGTGAGTAGACGATACTGTTGATGGCGCACGTTTCTTTACATGGACCCTTCTTGCTCTATGCATTATCATCAGTTTGTGTGACCAAAATATTGTTTTCCAGTGCCAAGAAATTATGAAAATTCAAGATTCCTTAGGAAGGAGGTCATGCAAGAGCACGAAACTGCACTTGAACTTGAGAGGAGACGCTTTACAGAATTTCACATAGCACCGAAAGCTTTGGTCCGCCCTCCATATTTTGGACTCTCAATGGACCAATTGAACCAATCCGAAGGTCTGAAGTGCATCTTTACGCTCTTTTCGTCACTCTATCTTTTTGAGCCTTCTTTCGATACACCTCATTATTCGTTTTTTCTCCCATCTTTGATGATGTTTTTCAATTTCTGATGATTCATTCTTTCTAAGTAGGCCATGAAGAACCAGCACAGTCACCATCAGCTGATCATTTTAATCATTTCCTAGATTTTGTACAAAATGGTTCGAGCAACACCAGCAAAATGTCGCTGCGGGTGACCAATTGCACTGACCAGGATAGGTAAAAATTTGCTATGATTCTCCGACATGCTGAAACATAGTGTGATAAATATACTGCTGAAAATCGCATTCTTTTATTTATTTTATTTTTTTTCATTATAGCGGAGATCAAAATCAAAACCTGGTTATTTTGGTTGATTTGCTTCTTATTATATAGGATGTCTAATTTAATCTCTCTCCTTTGTTTCCCACTTTGTAGCAGTCAAGGAATCAATCTTCCTGACAGCCCATTCGCATCTGCAATGGGGACTGGAATTTCAACAGTTACATAGACCACCAGGAGGGAAAAAAAGAAAAAAAAGCAACTATAGAGGACCAAAGAACTCGAATACTATTAGGCGAGTTCGACATACGACCGGACTTTGCTCTCTTTTCTTTTTCCTTCATCTTTTCTGCGGTTTCAACTAGCTGCTCTGGAGGGACGCGTGATATGAAGTTCTCCGTGTTTCACTGGCAAAAGTAGATCAGGCAAAAGAATTGATACAGAGAAGAAGCTAATTTCATGACAGGGGTTTTATACAAATTAAAGGGACAAGCTTTTTACTAAAGCTTGTGGATGTGTTAGAGGAGTAGTTTAGTATAGTAGTCTTGCTGTTATAGTTGAAGGAATGAATTAAAGAAATTGTGCAGAGAAAGAAGAATGCGAGAAGCTGTTGTTTTTAAGTAAATATTTGCCTACAGAGAATTGAAAGAAAGGATGTTTTTGGTTGGTATATAAAGGAAGAAATCACAAGTTCTGTAGCTTTGCAATGATATACTCTCTTTGGGTCACTATCAGTGATCATGTGGCATTTGTTTACGCCCCATCTTTTGCCCATGGCTTTGTAGGGCGGTCCCGATGATCATATGATAGATCCTTGCTTTTCTTAATCTTTTGTATAGACCCTACATGACCAACTCAAACGTGGGCCATGTTCATGCAATGCAAGTTTTCCGGTAATTAGTTACGATGTCACTGAGAAGGATGATGTTCAAGTTTCCGTGGCCCTCTTGCTTCTGAAATGTTGAAGTCAATACGGTCTAATTGATTTACGATGTTTTCACCCAACATAAGAAGAAGAAGAAGAAGAAGAAGATGTGGCTTTCAAGAATCGTTGATTGGTTCATGAGTCGGTAAGACAGTACCTGAAATAGAAATATCCGTCTGATCTATTCGTGCGGCGTAGCTTCCACATTAATTAGAACAACATGTGAGTGGGGGACAGATGACATAGCCCGCAACAAACATTTATAAATTTGTCGGCTTCACCCAACACCCTGAATTGGAGGACAGTGAGGCGGCAGTGGGGTCTAGGATTCAAGCAGAGTTGTATGCTTGTCTTGTCTTGCCTTTTCTTTTTTCTTGGGAATTAATAGGTTCCCCACCTTTTTGAAGAGGAAAGGGGAAAGAACATGGTGGTTGTGATGTGATAATCAAGTTGCTGCTCTGCTCATAGGAATATTGACTTTTCCAGGTCTCCGATGCCAGATTTGCAGAGCTCGCCACATGGCGCTTGACGTCAACTGTTACATGAATAGGATAAGAGAAGTGGGTCTTACTGTGATTTTGGAAAGATTTTCTTGATCCGGAAATGGCAATAACAGATTTAGGGTGATGGCCTAATGAGTGTTCTTTTGGGAAATTCTTGCTGTATTGACAGAAGCAGGCAGGCTAATAGCACGAGGACATCTCTGACACTATTAGGAGGTTAAAGGTGCTAAGAATGTGTCGCTTCTTGAGGATCGAGAACTTCTCGTGGATTTCGGGGTTCCAGTACCGTCTGACGACGAAAGCCCAAAAACTAAGAACCCAAAATGAGGCGGCCTCAGGAACAGTAAGTGCACAAGTGGGTTCCTATCTGCCCAAGGATTTTAAACATCTGCCCTCCATTGGGCTTTAAATTGTTCAGGACAGTTGCGTCTTGACAGGTAAATTTTCATGTTGAACAGATTTGGTTTCCAGGAGAAGGTTTTAGAGAAAGGTGACGACTTTGTGATTTCAAACACGCCTATCGCAGGTGTCCTCCTGCTGGACATTTTAATGCGGTAATTCTCAGTCATATGATCCTTCACGGCAACTCATCGTGCATTCAGAAAAGCAAACACTGAATTTGCAACGAGTAAGGATCTTGATGATGAGTAGGGGTACATGACACGCATGGCTTTGAAGAGAATGGGTTATGGATTTCCTAAGATGCAAGGCTGCTCAGAATCCTTGTCACCTAGTTTGCCACGGGTGGACATGCTTTCATCTCATTATGACCTCACGGATGTGTCTGGTCGACCTAATTACCAGTTCCTGGTACTGAAGCCGGTACTAAACTATGCTAATAATTCTGGAGTGATGCCACATTCGGGAATTGTCGCCGCTTATTACGTGCTTTGCTGCATTTTTGACCCAACAAATGGGTGGAGAGACCAGAGAGTGAAGGCCCCCGGCTTCCAGTGTATTCTCTCCCCGATCACAGGTACGGTCCCGGCGTTAGATCTGATGGAAAGTGGACTTCGTCTGTTGTCTATCACGTCCATCCCTTCCCTTTTTAAGTATCTCATTCCCCAGTCCTCCAAAAGATAAATGCAAACCATTCTGGTGCACGTCTGCTCCTTTCTCACATGTTCAACAAGCCCTTTTCGACCTAGTAATCGGAGATTTAGCCAGAGGCGGAGCCGAATGTGCAAACGATGATGGTTCTACAAGAAGAACATCAGCAATCTGCAAACTGAAGAACCATGGAATGCTGATGTCCTCGCTCATATGTCCAAACCTCCAACTGCACTCCAAAAGTCATGTGGGCATTAATGCGACTGTAAAGCGCCGACAACTTACGGCTTGTTCCTCTGGACGGTTGTTGTGGGCCTTGTGGCCATCTGTTGGGTATGTTGGGCTTGATTGTTCGTAATCCTACTTGCGGTGGTCCACGCTAAATTAGGATTGAACTTCCATTCTTTCAAGTCACTGCACCAGTATTTTCGGAAATCTTGTGCATATTTTTATTGCTTGTCGATGTGCTTCTGGATTTTGTTTCGTTTCCAATTTTTGATCACGCGAATGTGCCAAATTTGCTGCTCTTATTTTGTGAGGGGTTGGTCCGACCAAATTTGCTTATCATATCATTAGCAGACTGGCAAAATCTGTTTATCCGTAGATTTCATTTCGATTCTAAATTGAAAAGTCAACTTTCGAGAAAACATCAAAAGGGTACGTATTCAACGCATGAGTTACATTGTACAGGATGGGCCTTCGCTTTTTCGGAATTGTCTGGCCCCGGTGGTTTAAATTCTATTTAATATTGAACACGAATTTATTCAGAAAATTACACAAATTATCAACAAATGGAAAAATTCGCGTCTTTCGTATTTGCTAGAGATTCACCGAACTATATTCAACGTTTCCGAAGTAACAAAATGAGGTAATTACTTGTGTAATTTCTGAACAATTTGATGGAAAGGAGAAAGAGGGAAATTAATATCAAACTGGAAATCCAGTAGGAAGATAAACGCGTGATCGCTACGGAATAATAATAAGATAGTCCTCGCGTCGGCGACCACCGTCCAATTCCATCATCTTCTTCAATTTGGGGGCGAGACTTGGAAACCCTAATCGGACCTCCTCGCTTCCCCCACTCTTCAATTCCTCCTCCCCCCTCCAAGAATCACTGTCATCATCTGCCGGAAAATCTCTCGAAACCGAGCTCCGATCTCTCTCTCCCGCAACGATGCTTCTCTCTCCCGGCCACTCTCCTCGCCACCTCTCGACTCCGTCAGCATCTCCGGCCCCCGATGAAACCCCGAAGCCGCCGACCGCCCCTCCGAACCCTCGGAAGCGGGCCACCGTCCTCGACGAGGATGACTACGTGTCGGCGATCGAGAAGATCATCGAGCGCGACTTCTTCCCCGACATATTGAAGCTACGCGACCGGCTCGACTGGCTCGAGGCCATCCGGACCGGCGATCCCATCCAAATCCGCGATGCCCAGCTGAAGATCATGGAGCGCCGGGGCAGGAGGGCGGGCAGCACGAGCGCCAGGGGCAGGACGCAGACGCCCGGGTCGACGTTCGCGCGCAGTTTCACTCCTCTCGACGAGTTCGATGGTAAGACCCCCAAGACTCCGGGCGCTTTGGGTGGGAAAGGGAAAGCTGGTTTAGAAGGTGGGGAGGATGATTCCGGTGTCGATGTCTCGCTGTCTTTGGATGAGTTCTTTAGGCGGTATACGAGCGAGGATAACGAGAGCTTTTCGAAGATTCTGGAGAAGGTTAATAAGAAGAGGAAGGAGAAGTATGCGTACTTGCTGGAAGGCGAGAAGGAGGATGTGAAGGCAATTGAGGATGTCGAGAGGGACAGGATTACGGATGGGTATGGGACGTCGGATCAGCCGGTGAGTACCTTAGAAGGATGGAAATATACGCCTAAGAATCTCTTGATGTACCATCCTGCTGATCGGGGGGAGGCTCCATTGACCGAGGAAGAAATGGCTGTTAGGCTCAAGGGTTTAACTAAGGAAGTGAGTTATGCTAATACTAGGTTTCATGGTAAAATAATGGATTCGAGGCCAAAAGATGATGGCACGGTTGAGGTTTTGTATACGCCGATTGCGGGTGCTTCTCCGATGGCAAAGTCGGCTAGGGACGGGGACCAGGTTAAGAAGTATGACCTCGACGACTTGAGGAAGACCCCTAATCCATTTTATGTCGAGTCAGGTAAAAAGGCAGAGAATGGCTATAGTTTTGTTAGAACTCCTTCACCTATGCCAGGTGGTGATGAGTCACCATTCATCACGTGGGGTGAAATTGAGGGAACTCCGTTAAGGTTGGAGACCGAGGACACACCTATTGACATTGGGGGTAGTGGAGATGGGCCTCACTTCAGGATCCCATCGGCACCAGTACGAGATGTAAAGGCTCATTTGCTTTCTAGAGAGGCTGCTCGAAAATTGAGGGACAGGTCTAAAATGTTCCGGAAGCCACCATTGCCATCACCTGTCAGAGGAGGGAGTGCCAGTCCAAGTATGCGGACTCTTTCTCCTGCTGCCCAGAAGTTCGTGAGGAATGCGATTTCTAGGTCTTCATCTTCAGTTGATGAATCGCTTCGAGCTAGTTATCGAGGCACAAGCCCGGCAACTCGGACTCCCAAAAGTGTCAGGAGCATGTCCAGGCTTGGTAGAGATGGGAGCTTGGATTCGAGATCTCCTTCTGTAAAAGAGAATTCAAACCCTCCTTGGTAATACGTTGTGTGCTATAAATAAGCAAACCGTGATAGTCCCTGTTATTCTGGCTTCGTTATATTACTGAAGCAGAAATGTTCTTTCACTTTCTAAAAGATGTGACTGTTTCTTGTTTAGTATCCCTATTTTCATAACTGTCATAGTGTTTAAGATATTTGGTCAGAGGCTACAGTTCTGATGTATATTCTAAGGATACTTAAGGACCCAGGAAAGTTTTCTTATTTAGCAGTGGAGTATGCTGTTGGTTTTTATTTTCCAGAGAGAAAAGAAGGTAAAGCTGAATCCAGAAAAGGGGAAAACATGGTCACTTTTTAATACAACGGTGAGCCCCTGTGTAGATTATTGGCGGATGTATTTTTGAAATTGAAATTGGAATAAAACTAGCCACATTTTGCACTATTTGTGATTGAAGAGCAAGGAAAGATCTATTCAAGGAAGGAAAAATAGGTATATTGTGTATCACGTCTGTTTTCAGCAGGTTCTGGGACAGAATGCGAAACCTAAATCTGCTTGAGTTGGATATATATAGCTAATATAACCTTATCACTTTGAATATGGAGTTTCAGCTTCAGTCATCAGGATTCCTTGCAGTGGTTTGATGTGTAGTCATCTTCATCTACTAAATTTATGTCGAAGCCGAGGTTGAGGGGGCTATATCTCAGTAGTTGTTATTTATGTGGTTTTGCTGCTTCTGATGATGGTTCTGTCACCATTTTTAAAACCATTATGTTGAATCTTTTCTTCCTTCTTTCTTTTTCCTTAAATACTATGGCGCTAGTGTTTATGATTTTTCCTTAACAGCTGTGGTCTTAGCTAGGTTGCTTGATTTGGTGACTGTCTGTGTAACTAAGTATTAGTGTTGACAATGAATTGAGAAAGATGTTTGAATGCTGGGGCTGCCGAAGTTTTAGCAATGTCTTGCTTTCCAGTATGTCGCAGTTATCAGTTTTTGAAAGTTTGCAGATCGTTTAAGGGCTTTACATTGTTACTGTAGCAAAATTGTTCTCAGCAGGGACTAAACAAATGACATTTTAACGTGAATACGGGATTTTCTCCCCTGTGTCTTTGCTTAAGATCTTTCTTGGAATGGGATTACAAGCTAGAATCTATAGATGTGGTGTTTGTGGAGGATTTTGGCCAGTGGGATTGATAATCCTTGTGGCCTTAGTGGAGGATGTATGCTGTTTCTGTATTCTTAAAACTCTGCTTACCGGCATTCGACGATTTAGTAAACTCGGCAAGGGGGTAGGGGTTGTTTTACGGTCACCAGGAGTTCATCGCTCGTCTCTTACGCGGCAGTTTCCCTTGCTCGGGTTGGTACTGAAGGGTGGCTACTTCTGTTCTTGTTATGTCGCTGGCTTGAAGGTAATGGTAGGCTTGAATGTTAAAACAGAGACTTATTGTGGTCCTATGCGCTAATCTGCATCAGCTATGGACAGCGATCATGCAGAGAGAAACGCCAGACTGATCTTCTAAATGAAGAGGTGCTATGCTTGGAAGCACGCACAGCGGCACAAACTAATCGAGGTGATCGGAACTACTCGGTGACATTGTCTGGGATCCGCAATGTGCCTCTTCTCTGTTCTAGCAAGTACTTTAAACAAACTAAATCTCTGGTAAACAGTAAGCAACTAACAACGTCACACCGTTATGTGCCTTCTGAACTCTACATGGATTCAACTGAGAGAGTCTAGACCTGTTGATCGACAAGCGAGTCGGGGTGGGTCTGGTCGATGTCGGGTGCCGAGCTTAGAAGTGCTTGCTCGGGTCATAATCGCATGATGAGATGGGGGTTGGATGCTTCACAATCGCATGATGAGATGGAAGGGCAAAAGGGCAAAGGGCTCTTTCTTCCTCTTTTTTCTCACATGTGGATGTGGGTGAGAGCTGTTATTGCTGTGTGAGTGGGTAACACAAGAATTATGTCTCACCGGTATACCCTTCTCTCTCTCTCTCTCTCTCTCTCTCTCTCTCATTGATTTTTTTTTTTTTTTTGGGTTGGGGGTGGCTTTCCTAGAATAATTACTTGTTAATTACATCAGAAATAGATTACTTATACATCCCTTGCACTCCTCGATGTATGTTTGCCTGTAAAAGCAAGTTGCTTTCTGCAATGGAGTGGAATGTACTATCATCAACCAACCTTGGCTAGCCAAATTGAATAATGAAGTGGACTGACACACGAAATGAGGTCGGGGGATAATGGACAAGATAAGAGACAAAAAGGGCAGAAAAGATGGGTTCGATATTTTCACCTCGTCTCTAACTATCTTTATAGGGCAATTACATCTGCTAAGTGGCCCCGCGCCAGGATTGGACGTTGTGGGAGAGATGAATTATTCAGGGTGAGTTTGAGAGAACCTTAGCATTTCGAAAGCTCATTTAGAGAAAGATGTTCTGAGTCAAAGAACAGCGAGCTCAGGTGATCGAATGTTTGAGAATTGGAATCGGGACATGCTCGGGAAGCGACTTTGATATGATTGCCGTTTGGAAAAGACTGTATCTCAAATGCCCTCCGGTGTTTTATGTTGTGTTTGATGTGGCCAATTTAAGATTTTTTCACTTTATAATTTTTATAGAATTGGAAAAGACAATGATTGCAATCTTTACAATTTGAATGTGAAAACAATATATACTTAACCAATATAAGTATGTAAAATAAAATCATCTTCGACTAATATAGCATTGTACAAATGAATTGATGAACGTACAATAAAAAAAAAAATCACATTGGAGTAATCTCTTTCTCAACCCTCTATTTAAATCATTGGGTCAAATACACATCCATAGTTGGGATCCGACTCTATTTTTTTTTAAATATCCTTCATGACATTTCTTCATATATAATTATGAAAAGTCACTTCCATTGCCACTACTTTCACTTGCTTTCGATATGGATTACTTGCCATGTTCTTTAGAATCTTCCTCTTCTTTAATACACCAAGACCTCGGTTAATTTCTGACTGTAACAAGAAATGAGTATGGTCGAACACTTCTCAATATCTTATATGCCTAGAGTCTCATTGAAATTCCGTCAAATGATATCTAATTTCTTTGCACAGCCTTGAAATACCCGGTGGGTTATGAATATCAGGCATAAATAATATCTATCCACACAAGTATAATGCGAATTTCAATAGAGGGTACCACATGCATAAGTGAATGCTTTTGAATTGGTATTCTCGAGATTAGCTAGATGCTCGAGGTTGCCCTACGAATGACTTTTACCCTCGGTAATTCTAATTCTAAACCTATACAATTAAGGTCAAAATGCATTCATTAGTGTCGCCAATTATTCAAATGTATATAATATGCATCAAAAGGCCTTGGTTTCAACTTGATCGATTCTCTCTTGATCTAAAGCGCCCCAATGATTGCTTTCGATCGTCGAGTGCTTGTTGCGTGGGTAAATTTAAAATTGGCCCCATACATTAATGTGCGTAAATCAGGCGTTAATAAAGAGGTAAAGCCAAAAACAATGTGCGAATTTATAATAAAACAAAACATTATTGTTGAACACCAGCTAACGTTGCCAGCTTCCATCTTATCATTCTTCACGACCCCTCCATGTATAAATACACATGTATTTATATACGTATATATTTATACACTTTTCTAAATACACTACCGACCGTATCAGCAGTCTTAACCTAAATATTGGGTGACAACTTTAAATTCTTGCTATCTGAAATAGAATGTATCAAATACGTTATTAGATACACTGTTTTTTCAAATAAACAACATCAACTAGACAAACATTGGGTGACAATTCTTCTATACGACGTGAGCATATGACCAGGTCGCGGCACGGAATTGGCAAATTTGGGTTTGTGATAGTCGAGTGATAATTATGTAAGCCCTAGCGACCTGATTGATAAACAAAATGTATGATTACTTGAAATTAATTGGTTTAGTCCATTTTTACTGCGAAAGATCACGTAGGATCTTACCAGTCGTGCATTCCTAATCAAACGATAAGTACATGATGATTTGATCTCTTTAACTATACCATGTTTCGGTTTTTTTGTTCCTTTATTTTTATATGTTTGCAATTGAATTTCATTTTTGGCTGCGTGAAGCTGAAGCATAGGGACCAATCGTGAAGATTGGGTAGTTTTACTTTATGTTTTCTGCAATAATTTTGACTGCTATGACTACGAGAGCAAGATTAGTTTGCCGTAGACAACCGAAGCTTAGAATAAAGAAGAAAAAGAAACAAATGCGAGCATCTTCTTCGCCAGGTAATTGCGCAAGGCACGCAATTCTTCCTCGTCGTTAAGTCCATCTGCTCGACTTTTCTCAGGCGTTGCAGTGCAGGCTGACTAGAGAAGAACTTTCTTTTCATTTTCATTTCCATTTTTACTTATGCTCCTATAAGTTAAGAGCAAAAAAAAAAAAAAAAATTGAACTCGAAGCAACGAGAAAAGACTTAAACCCAATTCACAGTTACATATAGTTCATGTTTCATCGATCGTTACTTGTACGAAAATGTGCAACAAATGTGACAAGCTAGCACAATGTATAATCTTTCAATACAAGACAATCCGTCAATTGAACCCTCACCATAAATCCCGAATTGAGAAAACACGATTTCGCTCGTACTCTCAATCGACATTATCATTGACATGGTTGGTCTAAGCTCCCTATTTCCATAAGAACCTCCTTCTTGGACCATCCGAAGAAGTTGTTCGGTCGAGTTTCAACCGATCCGTTTAACTACAGAACTAATTCACGAATAATCCGGGCCCTTCTTCTTGGACAAACATTCAAAGTCGCTGGGACATCCGCATTGATCATAAGCTTTCCGTATAAAATTAATATCTCCTAATCAAAATCAATGGTGAATCTAAGGGCTGAGCTACGGGATTAGTTGGGAGAGATTTTTGGCCAAACGCTATTGAATACGATCGTAAAAGAGCGTCGTCCATGAGTAGCTGAGGGAAAGCTAGGCTGGCCATTTGCCACAGGAAAATGTCTGAAAGGACAAGACTTTTTAAGTGGGGTGCACGAAGGGGTGTTGCTGACCTATCGCCCAAATATTTTTTCTAAAGTGATTAGGGTTTTCCCCCATTTTATTTGGTAATGTAAGTGATTTCTTACATTATCAAAACTTTAGCAAAATCTTGGGTTTTCTCCATTATCTTTATCCTCAATTCCACAAACAAGTTGGTATAGTGAATCCATGATCTGATAAGTTTTCTGTAGTTGATTTGTGCACCGTTTTGATTGGGCTTGTGGATATTTGTGCATTTCTCTGATGAAAAAAATCATCTGAAAAATCGCTTGAAGAAACTTTTTTTTTTCCGAAGAAAACATTAACATGCCTTAATTGTTCGCGGGGCTAATTGATTTTTGATGAATTCGGCGCGGCAATCCAGACACTCTGGAATCGCCCAACAAGGCAATGACTTTGTTTAAATATCGAGCTAAGAAAATGTTGTTCGTCCATTTTAAAGATAAATTTGAGGAAAATCCGTTGACTTAACAACAAAGAAATGAATTTAGGCATAAACAAAGTCCTCACGATTTAGTTAGACCTCCATGACATGAAATAAATCCCAATAAGAGGAGAAATCCAAAGTTCAATGCTAAGAAGTTTCAAGTATAATATAAACTTTTATGTTCCCAAGAATTATATATTTTCGGCAGCGAAGCCCATAAAAATATTATAAATTTTGCGCATATCTCTGAAAATAAATACATGAAAATGGATGTTAAGGTAGATGGACGCATCATTAGAAGAATATCATTATAAAAAAAATCGGACAACAGAGAATATCATTATTACACAAAAAAAAAAAACAAACTTTCGTTTGTACATCATGAGAAGAAAGGAAAATAGGCAAGGAAATGACCGCGTGACAAAACATTTGACGCAACTCCCTCACTCCGCGTATAGAAAGAAAGAAAAGGGGAGGAAAAAGACTGCATCGACCCGTCAAAGTCAACGCGATTCTCAATGCAAAAACCCGAAATCCAACGTCCATGAGATTTCCTTACAACCTCTGCCTCCTCGAAGACATTCTCCTCACCGTCGTTGTTGATTTGTCCCCCCCTTCTTTTAATGTTATGTTCCCCTCCCTTCGCCCCACCCTGTTCTCCCTCCTCTCAGTAAATCTGAAAGTCTCTCGGACGATCATGTCGTCCTGTGTCTTTTACCATAAAGAGGCAAGCAGTCTCTCCCTCTTTTCCACATATGGAGCGCACATCGGAACGATGTGCGTCGTGCCCTTTCGATCGACAGAGGAAAACGGCTGCATTCGGCCAACGAGGCCGACAAGAAATTTCGGCGGTCGAACCTGCTCGTGACGCGGCGTTTGCCATGACAGAGGGGGTTGCTCATGATCGAAGCCCGTGTCAGGGGATGAAGAAGACTTCTTGGGTGAAACTCGCACGTTTTGCTGCATTGTTTAGTGAAGCGTTTTCCGACTTCTGTAAATGCCGATGGGGCTGTGTCGACGGGCTCGTGATCCCTTTTAGGAATAAGATGCAAATCCATTTGATCGTGCCAATATGTTTGGAATGTGATGCTCATGTCTTGTCTGATGAGATAAATTTATGGATGAGAAAACGTAGAGTCGGTGATTATATACTCTGAATCTCGTGTTTTTTGTTGAACACCAATTACCAAGTAGGGTGATGAGGGGATGTGTAGCAAGTGGGTTCGTATTGTTTGGAAGGTGATTGTCATATTTTGTCCGATGAGATAAATTTGGAAACGAGGATGTAGATTTGTGATTATGTACCCTTGAAATGACGTATTTTTATTGGACGCCACTTATTAAGTCGGGTGATGATGTGGCATGTAACAATTGGGCTTGTGTTGTTTGGAAGGTGATATTCATATCTTATTTGGTAAGATCAATTTAGGGATGATATTGATGATGTAGGATTGGGATTGCGTACCTCCAAATGTCATGTTTTCACTTGGGTGGCGCTTACCAAGTCGGGTGATGACGGAATGTGGAGCGATTCGGCTCATAGAATCACGCCCGTCTCGACCACCGGTGGTCGATCCGAGAAGCTCGATCCGATCGGGCGATCGCGGCCGCTCGTATGAATTGAATCCTTGGGAAGAAGTCAGCAAGATCAACGGCCGGGCTCCTCCGCCAATAGGATTGCACAGGGGACAGCTCGGTGTGAGCACACAACACGGTCGTCTCTCTCCAATAAGTATAAAAAGGGGATGAAAAGCCAGCCTCTCCTCCATTTTTATCATCAGATCAGCGAAAATATCAAAGGATTTCTCAATTTTTGCTCTCTTCTTCCGCCATTTCCAGTCTTTTCTATTGCCATAATTCCTTCACACCAATTCTATCTCATCCACATTGTTAAAAAAGAAAAAAAAATTCAAAATTTGTGAAAAAAAGGAAAACTTTATTCATTATCAAAGTCTATATATACTCCATTCACCGGATGCTCCAAGCCTTCTTTCTCATCAACTTCTCTTCCTTCTCCTCTTTCTCTTTCTCTCTCTCTCTTTCTGAGGAAAAAGAAGGAAGAAAGTGGGGGAAAAATAAAGAAAATAGAACAAAAGCATATTGTTCCTGGCACTTGAATATGCATTTGGAATTTATCGAGAATAAAAACGATTGATTCACGGACACGGGCTTTGGTGGGGGCATATGGAGATCATGCCCTCAGCTCCGATTGTTGTTCTGGTCAGATCTTAGTGGTGTCGTCGCGAGATTCGGCGTCTCCCGGGTTTGTGTTCTGATCGGTGCGAATCTGAACTTGGGTAATTTTGATTTTCAGGAATTGGGTGTTTTTGGATCTTGATGGATGAGCTCGGTGTTGTTTGATTAGGTGGGATTGAGTTTCGGGGTCAGCTCGGCGAGGATCTTATGTTTCGGTCTTGAATCTGAAGACTATTTTTTTTTTCTTTCTATTTATTTGTTTGGCTTGGCATCGTGCTTGCGGTTCGTGCTCATCTGTCCACAGAAGGTATTGATGTGTGTTCTGGGATTAGTCATGTGTCTGCATTTCCGATCGTTCCTTTTCCTTTTTTGAGTGGATGGTATTCAGGCGAATTCGATTCTGATTCATGGGCAGTTTTTATTTGCTTGATTTGGATGATTTATCGGTTTTCAATTATGGATTGAAATCAGGTGGATCTTATACGGACTGTGTGGTTTCAAGTGGAAATGGGTTTCCATTCCGTCTTTAAAGAGCTTACCTTTTGCTCTCTTGGTATGTCAAGTTTTTTGGATTGAGTGGTGCGTGTTTTGATTGATGAGATAATCTGATATTGTAGAGGCAATGCAATCTGATAATGGGAAGCTATTTATCGGTGGAATATCATGGGACACAAATGAAGACAGATTGAAAGAGTACTTTGGTGCTTATGGAGAGGTGGTGGAGGCAATCATCATGAAGGATCGAACCACCGGGCGTGCCCGTGGTTTTGGTTTTGTCGTTTTTGCAGATCCAGCTGTTGCCGAAAGAGTCATTAAGGATAAGCACAACATCGATGGCCGGATGGTAAGTGAGTGATCTTAGCAAGTATATTTACACATGGTGCCGTAAATTTCTTCTTCTTTCTATTGGGATTATAAGTCCAACGTTGTAATTGCAGGATTCTGTATTCAACTAAATTTGAAACTCAATGCAATATTTGTCCTCACTTCCTTTTTCGTTTTTCACCTTCTCCTGCTGTATGAGTACATACTTTATCCCATATTTTTGTCAATTGGAGTTTACGGTGCTAGTACATTGCAGTTACATTAGGTATGTTCTTGATCATCAAGTTCTGTTTCCTTAGGTTGAGGCTAAGAAAGCTGTTCCTAGGGACGATCAGAACATTCTGGGTAGGAACAGCGGCAGCATTCATAGTTCTCCTGGCCCTAACCGCACCAAGAAGATTTTTGTAGGAGGTTTAGCATCCACTGTAACTGAGAGTGACTTTAAGAAGTACTTTGAGCAATTTGGTACAGTCACAGATGTTGTGGTAATGTATGATCACAACACCCAGAGGCCCAGAGGCTTTGGGTTTATCACTTATGACACAGAGGAAGCTGTGGACAAGGTGTTGCTCAATACTTTCCATGAACTGAATGGCAAAATGGTTGAGGTGAAGAGAGCAGTCCCCAAGGAGCTATCGCCAGGTCCAAATCGTAGCCCACTTGGTGGGTATAACTATGGGATGAGTCGTGTCAATAGCTTTCTTAGTGGATACACTCAGGGATATACCCCAAGTGCTGTGGGAGGATATGGACTTAGGATGGATGGTAGGTTTAGTCCAGTTGCAGGAGGTCGAAGTGGATACCCAGCATTTGGTATGAATTTTGAGACAGGACTTAGCCCAAATTATGGTGGGACCACAAATTTCAGTAACAACATCAGCTATGGCCGGGGACTGAATCCTTATTATGTTGGCAACTCCAATAGATTTAATAGCACAGTTGGATATGATGGAGGCAATGGAGGAAGCTCTTCTTTCTTCAGCTCAGTGACTCGGAATCTCTGGGGAAATGGAGGCCTGAATCAGGCCACGAACCCTACAAGCTCCAACACCAATACAGGAGGAAATATGAGCATTGGAGGAAACAGCTTTGGCGGTAACGCCATTAATTGGAGCTCTTCGCCAATTACTGCTCAAGGTGGTGGAAACAGCGCCTCCAATGATAGTGCAAATTTTGGTTACGGAGGTGGTAGCAACAGCTACGCATTAGGCAGTGTGGGATACGGAAGAAACAGCAGATCTGGTGGCCCCCTGACATCATCATACAGTACGTCAAATGGTGCTTATGATGGTGCCTTTGGAGACCTCTATGGAAGTGGTTCAGTGTACGGTGATACTACTTGGCGCCCACCAAATCCTGAGAGAGGAGGATCTGGTTCATTTGGTTATGGAATTGGCAATGCTGCTTCAGATGTTTCAGCTAAAAGTTCTCCGGGTTATGTTGGTGATTACAGCATCAATAAGAGAGTGAACTAGAGGTAATGTCTCACTCTGAAATCTCCATGCAATTTCTTAAATTTTTTTTAATAATTCTTAACGATTTCTCAATTAAGATTTTATTTTTGAAGAACCTTTTATTTTCCTTTTCATATGTCAAGGGAAGAACATTTCTTTTATCCTGGTATACTTGTTTGAGTATCCTTTTAGGGTGCATTTTAGATTAGTCAGTTGTTTTGGTTCTAATGTTTGCAATAGTTGAAGAATATTGCTTTGTGACAAATATTCTACACTGTTAAAAGAAATACTCATTATCCATCAATATTGTCTCCTGTATCTCCATTACATCGTGCCAACAGTTCGTCCCTTCTTTTAAATTGCTTGCTATAATTCTTCTGCCATGACTAAGCTTGTTCCTGAAGTAGATGATTTCATGTCCTCAAATTAAGGAAAAAAATAGATAACTATTACATGAGATTTTAATCTGTTGGTTATTGGGATTTTTCTTAACATGATCCTAAATGAAGAAATCCCAGGGATTAATGTATCCCACTGTTTCCACTGACCCATTAGGACAATGAGGATAACATCATTTACTTACGAGGGTGCTTGGTCTGTGAAAGTTTACACTGAAGATCTTTTGGACCATCCAATTTGACAGGGTTGGCTGTTAATTCCTCGTGCTACTCCATGCTGCCATTATTTATCCTTTGGCATATGGTGATAGGCTCATTGCACTTTTTTCTCCTTTATAATGGAATTATTCTGTGTAATTTTGTTGTGGGGTGGACAAGTAAGTGCATAAGAAGCTTACTTTTTACCTGGTGAAGCTTTTCCAACAGCTTATGTGCTGAGAATTTTCTCTTGGGCCTTATCTTCTACTATGGTTTAGTTTGGGCAAGTTTGTGTTGGCCCAGATAGTTGTGTTAAGAAGCTTAAATTTCAAATGGCTGAGCTTTTACGTTGCAGCTGCATGTGCACAAGAACTTTCTTGAAGAGTTTAGCTTTTGTAACGATTGCAGTTGCACATGCAGTCAGGATTGCAAATTTCAAATTGAACCTTTACTTTGTCTTGGAGATCCACTACAAGTATTTTCAGGGTTCATCAGGGTAAACGTAAAGTTTGTCTGTCTACTCTGCTATTGTTACCAGCTATGCTGCGATTCCTGGGTTTATGCTGACAAATTCTTGATTCAATGTAAAATATCAAAATGTTTAAGCTTGTCTTGAGTACTGTTTGATCTTTTCATATACTTAACATGACCCAAAAGTGGAACTAGGAGTTTCATGAATAAAATGGTCAATGTGCTTTTTATTTTTCTAATCATATGTTTTGAGATAACATTAGGAAATTTTTACCTAATTTGCAACAAGATCTATCCTATCAGTTGATTATGCCAAGTTTTAGAAGTCTGTGCAAGAACGTATATGCATTTGGATGCAGGAGCGCATCTAGATTTTCAACTACTAATTTCTGGTTGATTAGTGAATAATATGAAACACCAAAAACTATTCATGTCTATGTCTATGGGTTGATGGCTTAATGTACTCGTGCATTTTTTTTTTAGTAAAGCACAGAATGAACATGTCAACTTGTGAAATCGTGAACTTTGTGCTGTTTTTGGCTTAATTTTGTTTGAAATAATGTGTTTAAAAACTCTAGTTCCTAGTCCATAGTGACTGTCAAGTTTTTATGCCGGGGAGCATATGTCATGGTATTAATAAATTGTTACCCTCATATGGCAGCTTCAGGCAATTCTTCTGCTTTTTTTCTACTTTAAGTTTTCTCTCTCTCTCTCTCTCTCTCCCTCTCTCACGCAAGCAAATGCATTGGCAATTGCTAATGTATTAGAAATGCTATTTAAGGTGCTTTTATGTTCCAAGAGTTCCTTGCATTGGTGTTGTCTACTCTGCAATCCATATCTAGTATGCTCATAATTTCTTTGTTTCTTACTTGAAAAAAAAAAAGCACACCTCTTTGTAATGAAAGTTAATGCACAACCCATGCTTTATGAAATCTGATTTGCACTCCCATTAAATGCGGAGGATTTGTTCCATTTTAAAGGGAAATTTCCCTTATGTGTTGGAGTGCAGTGGAATACCCTCTCCTAATTTTTATTAGAGTAGGGTCGTGAAATTACCTATAGAGTATTACATTGAATTGGATTTTGGGTTTGTTTAATTCGATCTGGGAATGTGTCAGTTTAATCCTTGCACCCAATGTTTCTCTTAGCTCTCTTCTTCACCTCCTTCTTCCCCTACAAAAATCAAGAAGGGAAAATAAAGAGATATGGCCACACAGGATAAAAGCATTTGTTTTCCTTTTTAATGTAACCGGCAATATAGTTAAGATCCTATATGCTTATTCAATTATATCTCAATATCCATCTAAGTATGATGGGAGGAATATATGAAAAGGGTGCAGTTTTGGAGAATGTCAATTGATAAATCATGTCTTAAAGGCCCAAGTTGTACGTCCAAATGCTTATTTCTACACCAGCTAATATTCCTTGTTCGTTATGCTAGTGTAGCGGAAAAGGATAATTCATGGTCTTTTCAAGCTATTGTGAGAGTGTTTCATGTACATATGTGATTATGAATTGTAATGTCCCAAAGTCACTTCCAAATTGCTTTGATCAATTCTCCGCATAATTAATGAAGGAAAGTGGAGCCAGGATTTAGACTATTGGATTTTCACATGTTGATACAAGGGAGGAGTTGGTTATAACATTTGACAGGAAATGAGGGCATTGAATACTTGTTTCATTTGAATTTGAATTGCTTATGTAGCATGCGATTATGATTGATGGACTTTGTCTTGCTTAAGCATTTATCTGTTGGGATAAATTGGCACTGAGTATTGACCATAGTATAGTTCATATTTAAGTTTATTTTGTGGTTCAAGTTAAAGTTTGAATCACCTTTTCCACATGAGACATTGTAGCTAGTACTTGTTGGTTTTTTCCTGATGGTGGTGTATTACATGTATGGATTTGTATTTAGTACATGCTTCCGTAGAGGTGTCAATTTTCTTTGAATGACGTTGATATCCTCCTGTCCTTGTCTACAGGTTGAACTTCAGGCAACCTTACATGTAGAAAGTTTATTTCTAGTTGGAAAGTGAAAATATTTTGTATCACCATTTCATGTTAGAAGTAGCTTTTATTTTCAACAGTAATTTATCGTTACACTTAGATCCTTCTTTTCTTCCTTCATTTATTTTTTAGTAATAGTGTATACAACATATTCAGAATTTCGATCTAACAAGGTAGCTTTTTTTTTTTGCATCAGGCATTGCTTCCTAGGGAGATCGTCTTCATACATTCAGAATGCAGTAGGTGAAGAAGAATATGTTGAAGCTGGCGAACTATGATTTGAGATATCTCTCCAAAACTTTGATCAAAGAAATTGGTTGTTTAGAGCTAACGGGAGTGTCTTTTGGAAAATTAAACTTACAGATAGAAGTTACACAAGGATTTTGTGTTGAGGCTTGAGTTTTTTGAGGTACAACTTTAGGTTGTTTTCTGCTACTTGAGTGATGTAAAATTAGATTTCGGATATAGTCGGAAATGTATCATGCATCCTTGGTGAGGTGGCGATACATAGAAGCATAGACTGATAAAATTTTCCCCTAGATTTTTATTTCCTCAATTGTCTGGCAAGGTTGTGAGTTCTTGTCCTGGCTCGTTTCTTTCTGCAGATTGTAACTGGAATTCTTGATTTACTAGTGTGAAAACGTTAAGGGATACCCATGTAGGGTCCCGGGAATAAGCTACTACATAATTCGATTCTTTCTTCCGTGGATACTATTAATGAGACACATTTGAGCTTTATTTGATTGCAAAAGTCTAAGTTTGTTATCTAGTAGTCATCAAGGTACTTCATATTTGCTTTGTTAGAACTCTATGTCATCTCGTGGTATGAAGTACTTTCTCAACATATCTGCTCATGTCATTTGCTTGCGGTAATCCACGATTTTGGTGCAATTTAGTTTCTTGTTCTTATTTTTTTTCACGTTTTTGGCAAAAATTGTTTAAGCCTTGTGAGCTTATCTTTTGCTTTCATGCACAGTTCATTCTGTTGACCAGTTTCTGTTACTCCGGTTAATGCGGTTGTCATATCATTTACTTTGTTCACTGGGTTAGGCAAATCTCCAGGAAGAGCATTAGTCAATGATGTGTTTGTATGTATAAGATGTCAGCCTTGATTTCTTTCTTATATTAGAAGTGTCCAGTGCAGTGCACTCACTGGCAGTCATGTGCTTGATGGCCTAACATAGAAGAAAGAATATGGAACAGCAAAAGGTTTGCGAGTTGTGATGTAGCTCTCCGGTCCCATTGGCTTAGTAATATTTTCTTCTTAGGGACAATGAAATGATGATAAGGACTGAATCTTCTCATGATCCAACAGGTAATACACTATGCACGTCCCAATAGGTAGTTTTTTTAAAGAAAGACATCTCTCTTCCTCTCTCTCGAGTGACCGCCCTTTTATTTGAATCATCTTTCTGAAAGTCTTCTAATGATGACGACCACCTAACGAGATACTCCCTAGGCATGCATCGCGGCAATCGATGGCGATTCGCATGCTGAAAGAAGCATGATGAATTTTACCAAAAGGAAAGGTGCGTTTGGTCCAGCATTTGAAATGGGTTTTGGGGCTCTAAAGTCCCTTGGTCAAATGCAAATTATATTTAAATTTTTTTTGGAGAGTTTGGGAAGATGCAATTGCATATTCGAAACCCTCTAAAGGTTTTTAGGAAAACTTTGGAGATGTTTTGAGAAGTAACATCTTTCAGAATGTTATTTCCCCACCTCCGGTTATTTTGCCCGCCTTCGCTGACTGCCCCCTTCCTCCTCCCGGCGCCTCCCAACGACTCTGACTTCCCCCTCCCCCAAAACTGCCGCCTCCCCTTGCCCCTGGCGACTCCCCCTCTCCATTGTCTCTTGAGGACTTCGCCTCCCCACCCCCCCTCACCCCCACAACCGCTGCCTCCGGTAACTCCGGTTGTCTGTCACCTCTCCTCCTTCGACCCATAAGAACTTAAAATTGATTATAAGAAATGCTTTTTCAATTATATGTTTACCAAAAAATATTTTTCGAAATTGCATATCAAAACACTTTTCAATTATATTTTACCAAACGATATTTGTATTTCACCTAAGTCCTTTAGGTTAAAGGCGTTTGCATTTTCCTAATGATTTTCCTTGAATGCTGAACCAAATGCATTTGTAGTCTTTGTTATAAGAAAGAGCATAATTTAAGGGTAGAATTGGGAACCTAGGAATCAAGTTGGTCCATCAGTACACCAAAACCCTTTAGGCTAAAGACGTTTGTATTTTTTCAATGATTTTTTTTGAATGCTGAACTAAATGCACCTGCCGTCTTGTTCTCAGAATGAGCATGATTTCAGGGTAGAATTGGGAACTTGAGAATTGAGTTGGTCCCATTGGTTCGGTTCTAGCTTCTTTGTATGTAGAGTATGTTTCAAATTTATTCCGATGGGTAAGCTCTAAGTGGAACCTATAACAAATATTTGTGTTTTTCTTGTCATATGTTTTCACATGATCCTACCGCATTTCATGGCTTTCATTGATAATTGTGTAATTTGAAATCACTAATTTGAGCTTTTGTTTTCAATAATATGTATGATTGAGACTTTTAACTTTATTAATGTCTCATATTTTATTTGTCTCTAAATATGAGGTGATGATTCGTCACAATCTTCAATTAAAAATACATGTGGAACTCGAGTAGAACCCGGAATTGACCTTGGTTTTGAAGTATGGATGGTAGATTTCGGATTTCAAAACTTAGGAAATTCATTTTGATGGACAGGTTCCAAATTTTAGGTGGAATCTAGATGAAACTTGAAACCAAAACTTGGAACTACTCACCTCTACTTTCTACTCTTGTAGACAAAATTCCTTGCGTCATAGCCGATAATTGATTGTACATACTTTTCATTAATGAAAGCTGGGTGATCGAAAATGTGAGCAAGTAAGGGTGCATTTAACAAGTTTTTGTAGGCGGACAATAATTTCTTTTTATATTTTTTTTATTCTTGACAAGTTTCTTTGCAAAAAAAAAAATGCCTTTAGTAATTAGTGTTCCCATAATAGAAAAAGAATAGATGTGTGTTTAGTACAAAATTAATTTTCTAATATATTTTTAATTTTTTAAATATTTTTTTTGTTCTTCTTTCTTTTCCTTATTTCTTTTTTCTTCCTTCAGCGGGTTGCTAATAGGCAACAATTAGCCAGAGACTTCGATTTGGCGAGGTCAACCTCGACTAGCCACATCGAGGCTCGCTGAAGGTCGACAAGGTCGACCTTGCCGTCGCTAGCCTTAGTCCGGGCCCATCGATTGGTTAGAGGATGGAGAAGAAAAAAGAAGAAGAAGAAAAAATTATTCTAAGAAATTGTTTCCAAAAAATTTTATTCTTCTTATTTCTGTTTTAAATCTATTCATCGGTTATTTTCTATCACGAGGAATAGACGTACAAAAAAGGATTTATCCTTGCTTTCTATGTTTAAAAATAAAAGAATGGAAAAACGGAGAAACAAAAACATTTCCTCGTTATGGATTGACTAATTGGGGATATCGTCTTCCTTCTTCAATCTCAAATCCTAGTTTCATGAATAGCAGTTACCTCTTCATTTGAGGTTTTGATTCTCTTTAACAGTGCCGTAATGGCGTAAAACGGAAGGCCAGGTGCAAAGCAGCGCACTGTGGAGCACCAGGAGTTATATTGCTGATCTCTTGCGACAGGACTTTTTGGTTGCCGTCGTCGTCGTCGTGTTGTTTTAGAACCTCGACGAACTGCTTTGAGCATTAACTTCACTTCTCATCTGGGAAAATTCAGTAGCAAGACAATTGTGTTGTTGAATAAGGTACAGAATCCCTCATTCAGCTGTGGTGTTAAGCGTACTCTGATGAGAGACGACAAGTCGGTTCTGAAACCGATGGCGCAAGAGCAAATGCAGATAGCAAAGATGGACAGAATTGATGGTAGCCGCGAACCACATCATCAGCTCTCGCATAATCAGGAATGTGTCTAACAGAGAGAACAGATTTCTCGAAATGAAAGCCTGGATCTGATGAGACCCTTTAAACTGACAATACTTATATTTCTCGAAATAAAATCAACCGATTTAGGAAAGATGAGAGAAGAAAGTTCCCTATTACACTCAAGAGTTGCTAGTCAAACTTTTCTGCGAGTTAATTCAATCTGTAGACTCCGCTCTCTTTCTCTGAACCACCAATCAGTCCCTCCCTCCTCATCTTCTCTTCCTTGGACTTCCTACAGAAAATCACCCAGCTATTGACCTCTAGTGCTATGCACGCACCAATCAAAGTGGACAGGCACAAACAGTAGCTCAGCTTTTCATAGGACCTGCCTAAGCCCATCGCTTCAAATCCTTGGAAGACATTCACGACTCCTATTACCACACAAGCATACCCAACAAAGTGGTGATACGATTTCCAGTATTTCCTGAACTTGTTAGTGGTCCGGGGCCTGAAAAGAAGTGCCAGCGTCTGGAGTGCGCCGAGGCAAAATGCCGCAAACCCGAGCTTCCGGTGGAGCCCGTAAACCACTCCTGGAGACAATTCCCCGAGCCTAATCCCAATGCCAAACCCGACGGTTCCTAGGAAGAAGGCGGACAGTTGTATCCCGGCGTGAGCATAGAACCACGTGGGTCCTAGGGCCTGCAAGTGCCTCAGGTACCGAGCGATCACTACTCCGCTAGGAAGCAGGATTCCCCAGGCAATGGCATTTATGATCCCATGAACCGTCTTTAGAGTTTTAATGTTGCTGTGCTGAGAAGCGGCAGATCCCGAGAGGACATCTATTGTGGTGATGGACGAGAGATCGTTCTCAGTAGTTGGGTGAATGGTTGGTGAATAGCCTTGGACATACAGTCCGCGGTTCCAAACGAAATGGATCCGGGTCTTGTTCGGAGCAAGCTTTAGTGTGACATAAATTTGAATCTGAGCTCCATTGTGGACCGTGGCCAGTTTCCCGCCGTAGAGCGTGGCGGAAGACGACAAGAGGTGGATGTCGTCTAGCGGGCGAGAAAGAAGCGGCGCCTTTTGGAGCTTGACTGTTGGGTCCAGGACGAATGGGAGGAGCACAATCTGGCCCGAGTTCGGGTCCGGGAAGGCGATGAGCGCGCGAGTCCCAGTCATCTCGGCGGAGGTGGGGTTGATCCCCCAGCCGACCCAACCGGACGGAGAGATAAAGGTGCCGAAGAAGGCGAGGTCGAGGGTCGCATTGCGTGGGTGGAAGGTCCAAGCCAGGGAAGCCTGTTGGGTGGGGAGGGAGGTGCATTTCTGGAACGACTTGGTCGACGTTGTGGTGGTGCAGTGTGCAGAGAAGGCAGGTTCAGGGCAGGAAAACAGGAGGAGAGCGAGGAAGATCAGATGAGGAATTGGCATGGTCGCTGTGAATTGCGGAGGAGAAGATGGTGGAGATGAAGTTGAAGATGAGTTGGGTACTCTAAAGAGTGTCGAGCTCTTGGTGACAATTTTATTGGTTGGGTTGGTTGTTCAGGAATTTTGGGAAGTGAAAGTGACTGCTCATGATAGCTACTCAGCAAGCCTATTAGAAAAGTCTTTCAGTGCTTGGCTTTGAAGGTAAGCTATTCCTTAAAAATAGACAATTTTGTCCCTTTCCTTTTCCTTTCTTTTTGTCCTAAAATTGTTCCTTTTTCATTTTGACATGAGTTCATCATGTCTTGCTTCACTTTGAAGCTAAGTTATTACATGTCCAAAATGCTCATTAATTTCAGGACAGGAGCATGACAGGTTTGGCACTTTGTATGTGTTCGATGTTCCGTATGTTCGCACCATAACATAATATTCAACCAATTAATACGGCGACGAGTGGGGTTGATCATCAAGAATTCTTGAGTAAGTATACAATTGACAATGATTACTAAAGAAAATGGGGAGATAAACCCAAGTGATTCTCTAAGTATGCATTCGCAAAACGATGTTATAAGTTTTTTGTATTTTGATTCAGCCATTTACGATTGTATCATCACGAGTGTAAAATGCAACTTTTTGAACATTGCGTAAATCGATCTCGGTAGATCTATAAATAGAAAATATTTGATCGATGGATTTTTACTTGTTGATACCAATGAATATTCTAATGAAATTCTTTGCAGAAAATTGGAGGGAGGGTGGTAAAATATGAAGGCTTGTCCCCAAAATGTTGAACCGAGTTAGGCCGACGCGCAGTCGATCTTGGTTGGGCTTCCGCAAGCAACGACGGGTCGGGCCGTTGCCCGACCCGTCTCGTTCGAAGGGGTCCGCGACGGTTGTTGGAAGTTGGAACCCTGGAAACCGAAACGAAGAAGAAGAAGAAGAAGAAGATGGGGAGGGAAGCGAGCTTGGAGGGGGAGAGGGTGGTGCTGGTGCCATACACGGCGGCGCACGTCCCGAAGTACCACGAATGGATGCAGGACCCGGCGCTTCTCGAAGCTACAGGATCGGAGCCTCTCTCCCTCGATCAGGAGTTCCAGATGCAGCGTTCATGGACTCTCGACCCCCTCAGTCTGTCCTCTCTCTCTCTCTCTCTCTCTCTCTCTCTCTCTCTCTCTGTGTTGTGTGTGCTTTCATTTCGTGTTTGCGAGCTTCCCTGAATGTTGGTTGCTCCAGAGAACCTGTGTGGGGTAGGTTTTTGTGGTTCTAATTGCTGATTAGGGCTTTAAATGTCGTTTCTTTTTCCCTTGCTTCTGAGCAGTGAGCTGACTGTCTGATTGAGGGTTGTTTCCTGGCAGAGTAGATGTGGTTGTATTGCTTGGCATTTTCCCCCTTTTGTCCCATCTTTTCGTTTGGAAATTGTCTCGTTGCTTCTGCGTATCTGACGTTGCGAGGATGGTTCTTGCAGAGCAGACGTTTATCATATTAGACAAGGATATGGTGGACGGGAAATATGTGCAAGGAGATCCCCATGTTGAAGGTGAACGTCATTGTTGTCCATTATTGTGTACATTTTCTTGGCAATTACAATAGAAAATCTGGAGAGAGGCCGAAAATTGGAGCTTTGGGATGCTATTTTTTAGGGTAAGAAAACGATGGTTCACCTTACAAATCATTGATCAACTCGGAGGTAAAACGTTCACTAATGAAGGTCTGGTAGCTGCGGTCTAACAGTGTTTATGTGGACCATCTGTATATAGACTGGGATGCTTTGTTTTTTGTGCAAAAAATATCAACTCTGAGGTGAATTCTTGTTCAGTCATGAACAATTTGGGGCCCCGCGTTGAACTAGGATAATACTATGTTGAATATATTCCCTGCATGCCTCAAGTTTATAGTTAAGAGAGTTCTAATCTTATGCTTATTTCAGTCATGGTTGGTGATGTGAACATATACATGAATGATTTGGACGATCCCCATATGGCAGAGATCGAGATAATGATTGCAGAACCCAAGAGGTACTTGATTTTCTTTTCCAGCGCTCCTGATTGACAGGATGAGATTGCCAATTGGTAGCTTAACTTACCTTCTTACATGAGGCAACTTGTCGATATCAATGGTACAGAGTACTAAGTCTAAACTAACTGTATCCAGAGCATTTGGAGTTATTATTAGCTTGATAATATTCTAGATGTGACGGGCCTCTTGAATATTTTCTGGAGTTTCTCTTAACAGTCAATTACCTAAATGATTAAATGTTTTAGCTTTAACATTTAGATGTGACAGTCCTCTCAAAGATTTTCTGGAGTTTCTTATAACAATCGGTTGCGTAATTGGTGGAATCATATTTCTAACATATCAACAACCAAGTACAGGTTTTCGACATGACAGGATTTTCTTTGAAATATGTAGGAAAAATTGATGAGAGATGAAACTGGGTGTTGACCAAATGGTCGGAACTAATTACAAGTATAATTTTTATCACATTTTTGCAGGGCATTATGATGAATCATAAACTGCATTGATCACTTAGCACTTAGAATCTGTCTTTTATCTCCACAGAGAGATTATATTATTATTTTGTGGTCTTTTTTGTTATCTGCTGCTATTGGTCCTAGGAGTGAATAACTCACTATAAGTGACATGAGTCTGCCGATGCAGAACATTTGGGAAATCATCCATGCCCATTTATTTCAATTTGATTAAATTCTTTGTTGACTCCATATGTTTTGCATTGTTATTAGCTGCATTTACTATTGTCTCATTTCTTCTAGCTTAGCCGGGGCAAGGGACTTGGAAAGGAATCTGTTCTGATGATGATGGCTTTTGCAATAAAAAACTTTGGGATCCGCACTTTTCGCGCTAAAATTGGAGAATCGAATGGAGCATCTCTTCATCTGTTCCAGAAATTGGTCTCTCTCTCTCTCTCTCTCTCTCGCGGTGCGTGTGCATGTGTGTAAGTGTGTGCAACTTTGGCCTACATGATGGTGATGACACAGTGAGATTGTTATTGCAGGGCTTTGTGGAGTCCTCTTACAGTGAAATCTTCAAGGAGGTCAGAATCTTTTCCCTTCAGTTGGAACAGATCCTGTCGTATAGTTTTCATTTATTCCCTATGTACTGGTTTATGAAAAGTGAAAGTGTTAGTCATCTGTTTGTTGTGCATAGATTTTTTAGATTTGTTTTAATTTTGAGCATTGGCTTGTGGAAGTCAGTTAGCTGCTGGAAATTTTTTCTCGTTTTCTGAGCATGAAACAACGTAACCATTGTCTGAGTTCTATACTTTTAGCTCCATGGCACTCATTGGAATGTTGCTTCATGATATGTTCATTTATTTCTTTTTCGCTTAGGAATGAAATGGCATTCCCATCTTCTGACCTTTTCTACAGGTGACCTTGGAATTAGATGTGACAAAGGTGAAGCTGGGAGAGCTACAGTATCTACTTGGTGATGTTAACCACGAGTAAGAGCCAAGGAATGTGGTCACCCTCCTTATTTAGCTATGAGCAATTCTCTTCATTTGGGAAAGTGTTGCTGACGGGCACAATAATGGTGCCTTAAAGAGTTGAGCAGACAAAGTAACAGTTTTTACTACATCGCATTTTCTCCTTGCTTTATGTACATAGTTCGCATGCCCAAAGGTCACTGTTTATCTCTTTATCGATAAGTTTAGAGGCAAAATAGGATACAAATCAGAACTTGCCCTCATGAAGAAGACTGGCTGGTGGTTTGCTGTTAAGCAGATTTTATTGGGTAGTTGAGTTCGGTATTGAGTATAGGTTCTTTCATTGCCTTCATGTATAAGAAACCTCAACATAAGCTCTAGATGTAGATTGATAATTAGGGCAGTTCATGACTTGCACTATGAGGTCGGAATGCTGCGGACCTTTTAAGATAGTATTAGCATAAAGTGACAAAGCAATGCAGAGAAAGGCGGGATGCCGTTGCCTGGTCTGGTTTTGCTTAGTTCTTAAATAGCTTTCTTGCGATTATTCCCAGTGGAGTGTTGCAAATGTATTCCACATGATTTGTGAAGTGAGATTGAAAATCATTTGGATTCTTTTAGATTATAAAAAATCCCTTGTACAGTTGATCACCCATATCTTGTGCTCTTTTCGTCTGGATCAATCAAAGAAGTGCTTTTATAGGTTGTGCTTGAGAGAGGATGAGTCTTTGAGGTGCATCTGTAATCTAAAATAATCAGGGTTGCAGTTTGGGAGCATTGTGCCGTAAGTAGGATTTGCTTGTGTTTTATCGATAACTAATCTCGCATTTGCGGCGACTGCCACATGGGGCATGTGAATGAGCTTCTGCATTGATGCTTCGGAAGCAAGAAAGCAGCTGCATTAAGATTCATCCACACGTTTGGTCTGTTGTGAAATGAGGAGGGAAAAGAACATGCTCCGAAGCGGATGCGTTGGCGAACTCATCAGTTAAACAAATGTCAAGGTCGTCGGTGTGGACGCAACTCAAAAGCATGTCTTGATTCATTGTTTCTGGTCAGCTTTAAACAAGTCGTCTGCCTTTAATAATCAGTGCAAAAGTTCGTGTTGGTTCAGCTGAAAGCGAAGCAAAAGAGGAAGGACGTGTTCGTCACTTGCTGCCTTTTAATGTACTTTACTTCTAATTGATTAATGGGTGATACCAACGAGAAGAAAGAATGTCTAGAAGCTCAAAACCGGGGGCGAAGGCTTTCCGTTTACGTCCGGGTGAAAGCGAGGAAAGTGCTTCTTTATATCGGAAACTCAAGCCTCTCTGATGCAATCGCATAGAAGATGTCAGATGAGGCCTAGTCAAACCCACTCTCCTTAATTTCTCCCATTCTTAGAGATAGAGAAGGCGTATAATTCCCCTGAAAAAGAAAGATTAAACCAAAGAAAGACCTGAGAAAAAAAAAAGACAATCAATAGAGGCTAGATCGGACTAAGGAGAGAGACGGTTGAGTACGGAAGTGAAAGCGGCGATATAGGTTAGCTAAATGCCCTGTGAGAATACTGGAATGAATAAAGAGAAACCCGAATAATTAGTGGCCATAATTCATTAAACAATGAATACCTTTTTTGCTTAATGTTTCCTCTTTTTACCGTTATAAGGAATCATGAACTTTTAATTTATTCAATATGATCTTTGAATTTTCGTTTAACGAATTATGTCTTCCATAAACATTTAATGTAATCCCTAAACTTTTAAGAATCATTCCAACTAATCCCTAAAATATGAAGATATGCAATATTTAAATTTAAAGAATATATGAACGGTTTTTGATAAGTCAGGGATTAATTTAAATATATAATAAAAATTCAGGGATCATATTCGATAAATTAAAACTTAATCACAATATTACACGATAAACTAATGTTTAGAAATCGAATCGAATATATTAAAAAATTTATGTTATTTCTTCATATACATATATATAATCCGCCGGGGTAAAAAGTTGACTGGTACGGATAAAAACAAAATGAGCTCCACGCGGTCAAGAATGTGGTGCAGCTAACAAGATGACAAGACAAGACAGAGCGGTGAGTGTGACGTGGCTGTTACCTCACGTTCTTGGCCATGCCAGACTGTCAATCTAGCTGTCTTGTGCGAATAATACAGAAGGCCTCTAATACTCTTTTTTTATCTTCAAATTTTGGGGGGGCGCATGGGAACCACACGCCATTCCATTGATTTTCTTTACTTCGGCGGGACCCATTTATGTTTTAGGTCGTATCTGTTGATGTAACCCCCCCTATAACCTACATTTTATTACTTATTTAGCCCCCGCCCAAATATATTAATATAAATATAATATAATATATATAAATATAATATACAAGTGTATGAATAAAAAAATAAGGATAAAAGTGAGTAGACCAACCCCACACGGCCGACACACGCCACTGAATTTTATATTTTCCGACGCGGAATCAGCTTGAATTGCCCATAGAAAGACAACCCTACACATTATTATTATTATTATTATTATTATTATTATTATTATACATTCGATATGTATGGCAATTTTGTACAATTCTTATGTAAGAAGATTCGCCGTTCATAATCTGCGTTCGATAATTTATATGAGGAAAACGACAGTTCATGTCCGGCGCAATTTCTAAAATTTCATCTTGATGTCTGAATTAACGCATACGATATAGACTAATTAATCAAGTATTTTAGTTTTTTTGCTTAGGTTGTTTTTCCCTAACCAATCAATCTTTGCCAAAACCCTCGATTTCCTTAAGCAGGCGCCTCGCAAGATCGTGCCATTCATGGAAAAATAACATTAGAAAAGGCAATATGACAAACGACGACAATAAAGCGTCGCGATGGAACGAATGGCTCCTCTTTCCTCGATTCTTCTCAGTGAAGTCAAAGTAAACGACGCTTTGGCATAAAGGCTCGAGGTATGATTTCCCGAGCAAGTTGACATATAAAACCCTAGAGCGTCAGAAATTTTCTAGAGCGATGAAGACTTTCTAGGCTGCTTCCCGGTTTCAGCCTGTGATGATATACCTTGCCCAGTACTCACCGTTTTAATTTATATGCAAATCTTGAATAATTTTCAGGAGGAAAAGGAGAAAAAGAGAAAGGGAAAGATTAAAGAATTTTGGCCACTCGTTATCTAGGAAACACCTCTATATATCTTAGCAGATTCAGTCATTAACATCAACCCTAGTTGCAGTACTTCTTCTTCTCTCCTGTAGAAGACCATACCCATTCTTTCTCCTTCTCCTTCTCCATTTTTTTGATCGTCTTATCTTGCGCTTTTCATCCACCTGATTAACACGCACTCTTTAGAAAAGATACTATGTTTCCTTCACCGAGAATCACTAGGGAGAGCACTCCGACGAGGAGGACCATATTTCTCCTATGGGTCCTGGTATATTCTTTCTGTATTTCGTGTTCTTGGGCGCAGACTTGCCAGAACTACACATTTTCCAACAAGAACACCTATGCCTCGTGCGTCGACCTCCCCGTGCTGAGCTCCTATCTCCATTGGAACTACACACAGTCGACCGGCACGGCCTACGTCGCGTTCCGGCACACGGGTGCCACGACGTCAAGATGGATCTCGTGGTCGATAAATCCTAAGGGGCAGAGGATGGTGGGGTGCCAAGCGCTCGTGGCCTACATGACCTCGAGCGGGTCGATGTACGCCTATACGTCGAGCATTAACAGTTACAACACGGACATGCCGGAGGGGACCCTGAGCTTCGGGGTGCCGAGCATATCCGCGACGTACGCGAACGGTGAGATGACGATATTTGCGAGGTTGGAGCTGGGGACGAGCATGGTGAGGGTGAGCCAGGTGTGGCAGGAGGGTCCGATGAATGGACCCGGAACCCCCGGCACGCATTCCACGAGAGGAGCCAATATCCGATCCACGGGGACGCTCAACTTTCTGTCTACCTCTAGCACGTCGGGCGGGGCTAGTGGATCGGGTGACGACGACGGCGACGGCGACAACGGAGGATCATCGTCAGGATCTTCAGGAATTAGCTCGACTGAGCGAAAAAAGAACGTAAGTTTCTCTTGGGTAAATTGGCTTTGAGTCTACCTCTTGTGCAAGGTTGACTTTTTTTCACTCTTAACGTCTATGATGAACTTCTTTTTTTGTTAGGCTTGCATGTGCAACCATATCATCTATTGAATAAATAGGTCCGTCTATATTTAGGTCGTGCAGGCCACTAACAGCAAGTAATGACGGAAAAAGTATACGTAAATATAAGATAAGCTATAAATGCACATGTGCTGATTGAACAGTGTATCTATACATGTTGCTCTTTATAGTTACCATACATATGAAGACAAAGAGGTGATTGGTCTATTGTTCATTTATTTGTTTTCTTCTTATCTGTTGGGCAAATTGCGCAGGTTCATGGGGTTTTGAATGCTGTGAGCTGGGGAGTACTGATGCCGACGGGAGTGCTATTGGCGAGGTACTTGAAGGTGTTCAAGGCGGCAAATCCAGCTTGGTTTTATCTCCACGTGACGTGTCAAACATCTGCCTATGTCGTGGGCGTTGCTGGTTGGGTCACCGGCCTGCGGCTCGGTGGTGACGGCGGCGGCAACGTTGGCACTCACGGCAACATCGGCATGGCCCTCTTCATCCTCGGAACTCTTCAGGTAATTTTTACTTGATTTTGCACCCCCGCCCAATTTAGAGAAGCTCCTTAGTTTCTTACCATCCACAACTATCAACTATTCAATAATTAGTCACAACTTTAACCTAATAATCAAATTGTACTCAATGGAATCTTTATTATTATCAGATAATCTCTTTTTACACGGTGTGGACGTAATATTGGTTCGTTTTGATAAAATATTATTTGAATTATGTCTATATTCTCTAGAGAAAGAACAATAGAACATGTAATTACTTGGTTCCGCTGGTTCTTAATAAATTCGTGAATAGACATAAAGTCTTCATGGAAATCTCAAGCTTCCAATAGCGGCAAGGGTCGCGCCTCTCCTGTAAAGTCTTTGCTTTCCTTTTCTTTTTCATTAAATGGAGTGTAACTGAGGTATCGTGCTCTGATTAGTGGGTCCAAGCTTCTGAATTCACCCTTTTTTGGGTTAGTGGGGTCAATCTTGCTGTTTTTGTTAAGAAAAGGGCAACTTGCATTACATTATGCAGTTTGCAAATCGGACGAGCATGAATTGCACGGAAGCGATGCGTCTTGTGCGATCTCGCTCTCAAAATTTTCTATTAACTCATTCACACTCCTGTGTAGGCCGTTGCATTTCTTTATTAATGCTGACATAACATTTCTTTTATTAATACATAACCCTTGCTTAATCAAGCAGATTCGTTGAAGAATCGATTCTGAAAATTGGTTGGTCTTAACTTCATAAAGCCACCATGAATAGACCCGTTCTTAGAAGAAGAGTTAAGAAACCTCCTAAAAGAAATTGTCAAATTGCTCAGTCCTATAAATTGATCCCGTGAATATTTGTTTAGTGGCATGTGTCCTAGCCAAGGGAAAGCCCCCTCATTTATTGACAATGAACCGAGATTTATGATATATTTAATCAAATTAACCGATTGGAACCTAATAAAGCAAGGATTAATTGAGTTAGAGAACCAAACGTGTTATCTCACGCTAATTGATCATACATACCCATGTTTTATGGATTTTCCTTCTAACCAAAGAAGGGAAAATCTGATGCGACTTTGCGTTTTGGATTATATTCTCCAGGTTATTGCTCTTCTCCTGAGGCCAAAGCCGGACCACAAATACAGATTCTACTGGAACATATATCACCACTCCTGTGGATACACTGCGATCACGCTGAGCGTCGTCAATGTGTTCTTGGGCTTGGACATCTTGGACCCAACGAAGGTGTGGAAGCAGACCTACATCGTCATCCTCATAGTTTTAGGTTGCGTCGCCCTGATCATGGAGCCAGTTACGTGGGCCATCGTGATCAAGAGGAGAAGAAGAGAGCGATCTCAGAAGCACCCAGCCATCGGCATGAACGGTGCTCACAGCAACGGCTACAATGGCAGATCCCATGACGATGGTGTTTAGATCCACCGATATCGTGTTTGATTAGCATATGTAGCATGTTATGAGTAGATACTGCGTACTGAGGAGACTTACATTTTTTTTCATTATTTTGACTGTTTCTGTGTTCTTCTTTCTTTTGGATAGATCCCATCTCGGCGATGGCTATTCTTAGTTTCTTTGTACTTTCTTTGGTGGGATTATCTATCATGGTTATTTGTTATTTGTGACGGTATACAGTTGTACCTATTAGGCATTGATAGTGCGTTTTCTATCATTATGTACCATGTCAATCGTGTAGTCGACACGCGTCTTCCTTCTTCTCTTTTCTTGTTTCTCTGTTAGGGTTTTGACCCTCGTCCCAATCGGATAAATTGAAGACGAGGAAGATGAGGAAGAAAAAGAATGATTTCTCACGATATCAATTGGGTTTTTTCCAGAACAAGGAGGTGACTTAATCCATCTTAGATCGAAGAGCCATTTCTTTTAATTAGTGTATCTGATCAGGGATCAATTTGGCACGTTGGGGCACATGCAATTCGTGTCCACAAGCACTAACTTGTCAGTCAAACCATACGATTTTATTCTCCTCAAATCACCAGCCTTATCATTCGAAGTTTTCTATTATAGACAGACCAAAAATAATGAATTCCTTCTTGGAGAAGTGAAGATCCATACATGTGCCTGGTTTGATGTCCATCGGCCCAATTGTGGAGGACGATTTTGCTCCAAAGGAAGCCGTATTAGCCCCTCCACACCGCTCACCAAACTCATGGACAAAAGGCACAATCACCTAAAATTAGGTTTAATGTTTAGTGGTGCTCATCGCCTTCTATCACACTATAAATGAACCCTCACCGTCGTTCTCGATTCATTTGCCTATTGAATGTGCAAAGGCGCACCCCACCTCCCTCCCTCCAAAAATAAAAACCCCAAAAAAAGTTCACAAAAAACCCCAAAAAAGAATAAAACTAGAAAAAAGAAATAGAGAATAGGAGGGCATATATCCTCAAACATGGGTTCCAAGATGATGGCGAGAGCTGCAATTTTCCTTTATCTGCTCTCTGTAGTAGCTGCGATGAGAGCTAAAGGTGTTCCCATGGGAGGTCAACTTGAATTCGATGTGAAAAAATTCGGAGCGAAAGCCGACGGAAGATCCGATGATAGTCAGGTAATATACGGACTTCATAAATACGTGCTCTAAGTACGTATAAAAAGGTAGATTGTGTTATCATGCGAATGATCCAAGAGCTGCAATTCTCCTCTTCTTGAAGCCTTAAATAACTTTTCCTTATCAATTTTTTGCTTGGGATTTTTCTTGCAGATTATGTTGAGTGCATGGGAAAAGGCATGCACGTCGCTAAGCCCGAGCACGGTCGTGATACCCAAAGGGAGTTACATGGCGGGCCCTCTGAAGTTCCAAGGGCCATGCAAGGCCGACGTCAACATAAAGGTCGAAGGCGCCATCAAAGCACCGTCGGACTCGAGCAAGCTCAAGTCACAAGGCGCTTGGGTCCTGTTCCAGAACATCAACGGCCTGACCCTCTCCGGCGGCGGATCGTTCGACGGCCAAGGCGCAATCGCTTGGAAAGAGAACAACTGCGCTCAGACCGGCAAATGCAATTCCCTCCCCACCGTAATTCTCTCTCGATCACGTCCGTCTTGGATTGACTCTATTTGAAACGTAACATAACCTCTGATTTTACTAGAATTTGCAATTCACCTCGGTCACCAACTCGCACGTCCAAGACATCACCTCCCTCAACAGCAAGTTGTTCCACGTGGAGCTCCTGAACTGCAAGAACGTGTCGCTCCAGCACATCACGATCAATGCGCCGGAAGACAGCCTCAACACCGACGGGATCCACGTGGGCCGCTCCACGGGGGTCAACATCACCGGCGCCGACATCAGGACTGGCGACGACTGTGTCTCGCTCGGTGACGGGAGCCAGCAGGTGCACGTTGAGGGCGTGACGTGCGGGCCGGGCCACGGTATCAGCGTAGGGAGCCTTGGGAAGTACCACGACGAGCAGCCCGTGGTCGGTGTGACTGTGCGGAACTGCACCCTCACCAACACGATGAACGGGATCCGCGTCAAGACGTGGCCGAACTCCCCGAGCGGCGTCGCCACCAACATGCACTTCGAGGACATCACGGTGAACAATGTGTCAACTCCTATTCTCATCGATCAAAACTACTGTCCTTATAGCAATTGCCAACAGAAGGTATTCTAATATCATCTACCGGTTTATGAGATCAAAAGATGTATGGATTATCTTGATCACCTGATTTTCCCTTTTCCTATCTTCAGCTTCCCTCAAAGGTCAAGATCTCAGATGTGAGCTTTAGGAACATCCACGGAACGTCCGCAACAGCACTTGCTGTGAAGCTCTTGTGTAGCAGGGGAGTGCCTTGCCAAAAAGTGGAGCTTTCTGATATTAACTTGAAGTATGTTGGCAAGAACGGGACCACCACGTCGCTGTGCGCGAACGTGAAGCCTATGATCACCGGGAAATCGTCCCTGCCCATTTGCGGGGCATCGCAAATTTGATCGATCCGCAATTCCATTGCGCGATCAGACACATGTGATTGTCGGAATGCTTAGAAAAGTCTGAGTGATGATGGGCACCCCCTTCATGCTCAAGGGCATGATGAGAGACCGGTGAATTGTAGCTGAAAATAAAAATAGCTATCTTGCCTTTGTTTATATTTATAAAAGAAAAATGTGTACTCCCCTTTAGGCTTTTGCTAGGTATACAAAAGGTGCTTAGTACCACCAAGAATTATCGAAGAGGTTTCTGGAGAAATCAATAAGATGTTTAATTTCCTACCCCTTTGTAATTTTCTTGCACAAAAGCCATATTTTAGTTAGAACATGTTCTTGGTGGATCATGACGAGGAGCTTCAACTTCCAAATAGAGGGGGGAAAAAAGGGAAATTTTTTCAAAATTGGGTCGCTTTATTGCCCAATGTGTTCATCGATAGACGAAGAAGATTACTTAAATTGACAAGTTCATAGCTGAATGGCCAAAAATTACTTCAATTGAATAAGTGGGTTCTCAAGGAAGACCTATTGGGAAGAAATGGTCTGAGATCCAAATCTATTGGGAATTTAAGGAATGGTTTTAAAAGTTGATGGCTCAGTTCTTTTCTTTTTGCCATGGCCAATTTGCAGATTATACAACTAAACAGTAGCCGCTTATGTTTCATTAGTGCTCATTCGTTCGCATTAAATAATATATCTTAAGAAGAAGATTAACCACAAATTAAGTGCTAATCCCAAATCTTAGTTACATGAATGGAGAAAAGGACAAGGAGTAAGCAAAGCTAACATGACGGCGCCGTCATTGTTTGAAGATGACGGCGCAATCTCAACCGTCGCTTTTGCTTCAGGAGGAACTGGCTACCGTATTTGCGTAGATAAAAAACAAAGAAGATTGTTCAATGGGTTCGCTTCAACCCAATGTACTCTTGATCTCCAGCCAATTTTTGTCTTTGGGACATTTTACTTTCTGGTACGGATATTTCTTTCTAATTCGACAAATTCAGCAAGCTTTCTATGCCAAGCCGGAGTTTCACAAAGTTGAGAGAATATTAGGAACACTGCAATCTTAATCAAATATATATTACAACAGTAACTCTTAATGTTCTCTCGGCCAAAACCTTTTTTATATACTTGATTACAGTTCTCAAGTGTATTCTCATTTGAAGTAACATTGTTCTTTAGAATAAGGTTCCCTATTCATTATTTGGATGACCCGGAAAAAAGATTGTAGCCATTGGAAGAATGCTTTCAGTTGATGTCAAATATAAAAAGTTGTGAGCAACCAGTGACCGTGACCATGGCTATTGGTAGCAATGGCGTTTTTAACTAGCGGCGGCATTGGGGAATGGCAGGCAATGACCGGTGAAGAACGGAGGGGCCAGTAGAGTTGTGTTTTTTTATAGTTCCATGGTTATGGAAATGTGAAAATGTGAAAATGAAATTGTACTACTGACTAAAGCAACATGATTAAATAGAAGCCAATCTAATGCTTTTTGTTGGCTTGTATAATTATAGTCGACGCATGACGTAGAATATGTGAATTATATAAGAATTATAAATTTATAAAATAATAGATAGGAATATTGCAGATCCTCTAGATGTAGAGCACGAAGGGCTTTGACTCTATTCTAGTGTAATTATTTGCTCTATGGATATAAATTATCATAATACATAATAATAATTACATTTTTTCTTTATTTTCATAAAAATCTTACTTACTATTCAATATTCATAAAATAAATTTATGTGTTATTTCATTTTAAATATAAACTAGAAGTTAAAAGAGGATTCCTGAGCAATTGCAATAATCGAGTTTGTTGATATTCTCAACATAGTAGATGCTATCACACATAAAATCATAATTTCGATGGAACTGTTTGATCTTAATGAGGATGTTCTTTGAGGCTTTCAATAAACTTGATTAGAGCATGTTGGTACTTTTCAATTTGACAATACGCTTGACAATTTTGTGATTTATAAACATTCCTTGTTTGCAAATTACTAACGGTCATGCAGGCATTTTTGTTTCGGAAACTACTTGATTTATGTTTCCAACTTTTGACTCATGGAGAATGAAAGCAGTTTTCCTTGTTTTTTACTTCGAAGTAGATTTTGGTTCATGGACAAAATGAGTTCCCGGTATTATCTCTATTTCAGAATAAAAATGAAAATAACAGAATTGTATATCAAGCGATCGTGGCATGACCTTATTTGGTCACCTAATAAATGTCATCGAAGACCCACTTCAATGGGAGAGTCACCGATTCAAATCCAATGGTAGGTAGACTCGGAATCAGAATGTATTATCGAAGAGCGCTGATACAGTTAATACTTGGAGCCTTCAAAGAATCAAGAGAAGCAAAATGATGAATTGAATTTGGGGATGAGATATGCTCTGATGTAAGTGAAGCATCTTTGCAGTACCTTTGGCAAGATTCCTTAGCGTATGAATCGATTCTCGGCAATTAGAAACCTTCGATTTGTTCTTAGGCAGGATAGGAAGAGGAAATCTAGGCGTGAAGACATGGATGTTGATGATTAGCGGACAACCATGGAACGAAAGCTAATAATAGCTGATGGGGAGTTAGAACCAGGAGGGAAAACGTCGGACTCTCCCACCCGCTCAATCTCTGATAGATTTACCTTAAAATTGGCTAAAAGCTGTTAACCGCGTCCCAAGCTTTCCCACAAATTTTGTATAAAGGGCTCAAACATCGAGGGGAAAGATTAACCAGGCAGCATTAACTTTCTTCTTGGAAGGCTCAGCAAAGCACCAAGAAGAAAAGACTCAGAATCCTCGTAGTAGAAGGAAAAAGATGGCAGTCAAATCTTACGTTGGTGCACTACTGCTGTTGTTGTCGTCTTTTTCTTCTACTATCAACGCCCAGGTCTTTGACATCGGGCAATATGGTGCAAAGGGTGATGGCAGCTCAGAAACAAGCCAGGTGCAAATAGTCTTAATGAATAACTTTATGATGTTCTTTCCTAAATCTCTCCTGCTGACAAAGGTTTGCCACAATTTTTGAAGGCATTGCTGAGTGCATGGAAAGAGGCGTGTGCATCCAGTACTCCTGCCATAGTGTTGATCCCGAAAGGAACGTTTGCACTGTCGGAGGTGCTCCTAGAAGGCCCCTGCAAGGCCCACGTGGAATTCCAGCTCCAAGGCACGTTGCAGGCCCCGGCAGACCCGAGCCGCTTCAAGACCGACGGTTGGGTCGTATTCCAAAACATTGATGGGCTCACCTTGTCAGGCGGTGGGACCTTCGATGGCCAGGGCAGAATCGCCTGGACGAGGAACGACTGCAGCCAGAACAAAGATTGCGGTATGCTCCCCATGGTAAGCGCCCATCGGCATTATTCGTTCCTATTATTGATTTCGAATCGCTCGGTTGTCATTCTAACGCGTAAGCCAATGAGGAATATCCAGACCTAGACAATGGGATTGTCCGAAGTTTGAACATCGAGGGAAATTGCTAACTTGCGTTGAGTTTTGACAGAATTTGAGGTTCAACTTCGTCACCAATGCCGTAATCCATGACGTGACGACGCTCGACAGCAAGTATTTCCACGTAGCCGTCTTGGGCGGCAAGAACGTGACGTTCGACCATTTCACCGTCACAGCGCCGGGCGACAGCGTCAACACGGACGGTATCCACATTGGGCGGTCAGCCGAGATCAACATTATCGACAGCACCATCAAGACCGGGGACGACTGCGTCTCCATTGGTGACGGGAGCCACCAGATTTTTGTCACAAGGGTGAACTGCGGTCCGGGCCATGGCATCAGCGTTGGCAGCCTCGGGAAGTACCAGAACGAAGAGCCCGTGGTGGGTATCTTTGTCACGAATTGCACCATCGTCGGCGGAACCAACGGTGTGAGGATCAAGACATGGCCTAAATCGCCGGTCGGCACGGCCTCTGACATGCATTTCGAGGACATCCAGATGGACAATGTCGCCAACCCTGTGCTCATAGACCAGATATACTGCCCATGGAACCAATGCCAAGCAGAGGTAGACACATGAACATCAGAATTAGAAATTCAGAATAGGTCATGCACATCTTATGAATGTGTTCATTCATAGAACAAAGTAATAGTTAGAAACGAAATGTATACAGACCCGTTTGCTAAACGAGATCGATTTAATTTCGAACGAACTCAAACGCTAGTTTTGCTCACATTTCTTAACTCAGTTAGGAAACAAAAACGAGTCGCACCATAGATAGAGCATCTACATATCGGCTCTGACCGGTCTGTGATTTGATTTGTGCAGAGTCCTTCCCTTGTTAAGATCAGCAACGTCAGCTTCAAGAAAATCAGGGGAACCTCAGCATCCCAGGTCGCAGTGAAGCTTGCCTGCAGCAAGAGCGTGCCATGCGAGCACGTCGAGATTGCGGACATCGACCTTGTATATAATGGCGCCGATGGCCCTACCACGTCGGAGTGTGCAAACGTGCAACCCTTGATCTCCGGCACGCAAAACCCTCCGGCCTGTGCCAAGGCTGCATGATGGAAACGCGGCTCTTTCTCAGTGAAGACGAATCGACGCGACCGTTTCTTTCTTTATAAAGGATATGAAAACGTGGAGCGTTGAAGACGAGGATTCTTGAGCGGAACATTTTTGTTTTTTGTGCCCTTTTTTTTGTGCACTCCATGCACTACAAACATGACAATAATAAAGTTGTCCAAAAAAATCTAATCAGTATGTTCCACAATGATATTTTTTTTGGTAAATAATGTTCGACGATGATATTATCTATCTGATTGCATATTAATTTGACGCCACGTCCAGAAAATTCTCACTACTACACTCTACTTACTTATTAATTTACATTTAGTTTGCGCAAAAAAAAAATTTACAGATTAGCCTCCATGAATTTTCACCTACTCCAGACCTAAGTTTCAATGTATACACGTTGTGAGGTTTAAATTTTACATTGCAGTACATCAAAAGGCTCGTTCTCATGTAAAATCATGACACATCAAGCGCATAATGCGACCCCCTAATGATGGAGTTTTAGGATGATAATCAGCTGACGTGATTGCAGAGGTTGGTAATTAAGTCTGCTTTTCTTGTAATTTTGGGTCATTAATTGTGTCCATTTGCTCTGCAAAATTAAGAGAAAGTGAATCCAATTATCTTAAAGGTAGGCTAGTGCGGTAGGCCAAGAAGCATTGGTTAGATAGTTTGGAGGTTGCAAATCTGGGGATGATGCGCTTATATCCTCTATAAAATAATTGGAAGGACGTCAATGAAAGGAGGCTCAACGTCCAAATTGTAATTAACTACACATTCCCACAATTTCCTCCACAATCATTAAAAAGATTCTGCCACTGAAAGGGTGGACATGCTTTGAATCAATGCATAAAGGCATCACCTTTCCCATGGGGCTATGCGGTTGATGCTGCCCGGAACTGTGACAATCATCGACAGGTTGTTTCTATTGGAAACACGTGAATCGGGCCTCGCCGTATAATATATGCAGTTCAACCCTCCCCCATCAATCAAATGTCCTCCACCATGACCGGCCATCGTGGCCCGTTCGCTTCCTCGGACATGGTCACCGTCGCTTGGTGCCATCCATAGATTGACGGCCGTTGCTCTCCACCACCCTTCAGTCTACCACTGAACCTCGACTCCAGGCGACGGCCACCGGCCAGCTCAGATGGTGGCATAATTTGTTAGGTGCCACTCGTTGTGATCATGTCCAATGTAGGTGCAGGTTTACATTCAATATTGACCAATTAAAGGTCGGTTCACTATGTACATTTATACATGACCGTCCGATAAGATGAAGGTTCCCTTAAAAATCTGAATATGGTCGGATGCCCACATTCGATATAGCTTTGATAGCTTAGACGTAAAGAATAAACGGATTCCTCAGGGGCTACTTAAGGCACTTTATTTAGTGCAAGCCAGAAGGACTCGACCTATTGGATGATGCTCAATACTGCAACAACTTAACGACGAAAGCCCCGTCTCTCAAGAGTTTAGCCTAAATCTTTTTTACCGCATCAGGTTGTGGTTTTAGTGGGATGCTTTACAATAATCGCAAGCGCAAATTTAGGGTATGATGGACTAAAATTAACTTGCACATCAGCAGGGGCGGATTTAATTACTCTAGCAAGTGTCGAACACGAGCCCATTTTACCGCAGATTGAGCAGCAACCATGGAAGTCTTCCTTCAAGAAGGGAAGTGAGATCCTTCATCCTCAGTTGTTTCCGGAGCAGAAAACATATAAGAAGGACGACTGTCTCTACCTCCTCTCTCGATAATCGACCACCTGATCTACCCCTTTTCCAGGTCATTTCTGAGCGAAAGATCAAACAAACCCTACGCCCACTGCCCTCATCTTCCTTATCCTTTTCCTACCCAAGGAATGCGTCTTCCTGCCGAGGCTCCATTACGAGTTCAGACATTAACAACTCTTCTTCCACTTCATTTTTAGGGCTCTATGTGAATTTATCATTTTTTTTTCCTTTTGTTGGGCAATGAAACAAAACATCTTTTTTCAATAGCCATAAGTAGACGAGACAATCACCATCCTCCAGATAGCTTTTCTTTTTAACCCAAGTACATGATTTAGGACATTCCCTTGAAGTTGTCAATCTTTCAAATTTGTAATCAACAACCAGTGCCAAAAAAAAAAGGAAAAAGAAAAAGAAAACAGCATAGACATCATAAATATATTTCGGAATAACCACTACTCTCTGATTGATTATGCACAAGTGAAGCTAGCTCGGTTTATAGGTAAAAGAGATTTTTCTTTTTCCTTTTTCTTTTCCCGAGGGGGGGGGGGGGGGGGGGGTTGTGGGGAAGACGAGAAGGTAACTAAACAACATATCTTTCCTTGAAGGCTATCTATGCATTGACCTGCTCAAGCTTAGGCATTACATCAAGATTGCATACCGCATGCTGTCACTCACTATGAGATGATTCATCTCTGATACTTGATGATCGAGATCGTGACCAGACACCCACATCCCATCAGCCCCATTCGCATGTGGAGGGGAGAAGCAAGAGATGACCGCAACCGTGGCGCGAAAGATGTTGTAGAATAACATCGGAAGCCTGCTCCGACCGCGCGCCGACCGCCTGTCTGGGTCCAGCACGAAGATCGGCAGGTCGGCTCGGTTCCCGCCACCCAGCATGGCTTCATCGGCAACTCTCGAGCTCTTCCTCCTTGCCATCGCACCGAACATCCTCCGCATGCCGGCGGAGAGAGGGGACTTCAAGTTCCAATTTCAGGTGGAGGATGTGAGAGTATGAGATCACAGCGAGAGAGAGAGAGAGAGAGAGAGAGAGAGAGAGAGAGAGAGAGAGAGAGAGAATCAAGGGCCCTTGTGTGTCTAATGAGGGTTTTGATAATGGGTGAGTAGGTGGTGGTGCTGCTAGTGCTTGTGTTTGTCACACCCTGAAAGAAATAGAGACCCTTTATTGTAAAGGAAACTTAATGCACAATCATGTTTGTGGGGTCTATAAAACGTCAGAAATGCCGACAACAAGGATGTATAATTTAAGCACACACACATAGCTTTTGATGGAGATTTTCTTGAACTATTTCGAAAAATCACTAAACTTAGTACAGACTATCATTTTTCTCTTTTTATCTTTTGGTTTTTGGTGGTATCTTTCCAGTTCATATGAATGTGATCAGACGGATTCGGAAAATCTGCAAGAAACAAGACAAAAAGGTCCCGGAGCAAATCTTATCCAAACGAGTTGGCTCAATTCCAATCTGGTTTGGAATTATAGCTGTCCAAGAACTCGATTTGATCTGCTTTTTTTGTTCTTTTTTCCCCAGCATTAACAAGGAATATATTAAGAAAATGTACTTTATCAGATGTGATATATATATAGTTGTATTATACACCAAGAAAAGGAATATCATGCTTTGATTGATGGCTTAGTGCACTTACGAAGTTGAGTGGTCCATCCATGTGTGAGAGAATCGGGACTCCGCATTATGCTTTTTATTAAACCACACAAAATGTGCTACATGTTGGTCATTCTTTGAAAGCTACATTTCTTTTCTGACAAAATAAAATACAAATAAAGATATGCTTACCCCGCCCACCCAAAAAAAAAAAAAAGCGTACAAACATCAGATGAATCTTAAGAAGAAAATAAAGGAGACATGGAAGAGAGGACAAAACAATTTTACTATGTGTGATGTGTTTTTTTTGCTAATATTATGTATTGTTACATATTTAAAAGTTAAATATAGGTTAGACATGATACACGTTCAAGTAGATTGTTCGTCTTAGGTAGGACATTGTATCATTATTGATGGATTCTTGGCAGCGCATGATTTGATTAAGGTTAATACGTTTTTATTTAATATTATCCGGAAGTGGTGGTTGACCTGGAGCCACATTTGCACAGAATTTGGAAGTCAACCCTTATATGTTATGAATAGAGAGCCTTTTTTAGGACATGCCTGAGGTTTTTTTTTTTCCTTTCTTTGGTCGAAAGGACATGCCTGAGGTTTGCGTAATGAGAAATGTGCAGAATCTGAAAGCATATATGATCAAGGCCCACTACGTGGTGGTCCTCTGTAGACAGTGGGCCTAGTTAACCTTAACCACATCAGTTCATGTGGCCTGAGCTTCGTTTTGGGGCCTGGTGGTGGTTGCGATGAGATGAGACGAGCGTCCCGTTTTACTGGCAGCACTGGCGGCGGTGGGCAGTGGCGGCTGCGGGCGGTGGCAGCTGCATCAGCAGAAGCAGGGCCGGAGGGCGATGGTGGCAGTCTCTCTCTCTCTCCCCCCCCTTTTCTTTATTTTCTTAATACTTACAATCGCTAAATCAATAACCACACCATCATAAACAAGTAGGTAACGACCTAAGGACTCGTACTATATCCACACTTTTAACTCCCAGAGCCCAAGGCAGTGTTCGGACGTGGGCCTGAAAGGAACGAACCGAACGTGACATGAAGTTACGAGCGACCTCGCAACACCACAATCAACAACTAGACTTCCCATCTTCGGCCAGAAAAGAACTGGTTGATCTTCCTAATCTGACTAGCAAAGTTCTGATTTTCCTTTCGGGTTCCTTGCTCAATAATAAGTCCGAATTCGCCCCATTCTCACATTATTCGGGAATCATTTTCAAGAGCGCGGACTTGTGTGCTCCGGAGTTCCCCCACGTACATGGAATGGACGCTCTCGTACTAACTAAAAGTTAATTGATCACTTGAAAAGTCAAAAACACCTTAGTATGAATGGATTTTTTTATTAAAAAACATTCCAGTAAATGTGAAAATGCAGACCTATGGCATGAAGATTCAACTGAAAAATTAATATACCAACTCAATCAGATCATCCAGTTGCTCAAATCGTAATCTAAAAAGGCTGGCTTTGGGGACGAGCCGTAAGGACTTACACACGATTCTGACTTTTGAGCAGAGCTGACTTTACCATTTGGTCAGATCTCTTGGCAAATAGATAAACAGAAGGTATTAAATTTTTATGTCTTTGTCAGGTTTCAACCTCAAATTGCTTACCATAATGAATTTAATGCATGTAATTCAGCTTAATTATAGCGACCGAGTTATCATAATTTACAAAATGTCCTCTAGACATGCAATTTCTTCTTTACAACATCATATCGCCACACAAAGCAGAAGAAATCCGGCAACTTATATTCGGACAAGATCCAAATATCCGTTGCAGTAGTTAATCTGCATCTTTAAACTGGGTGGCTAAACTCCCTTCACTTCCTTTCCATGAATTTTGATTTGGATTTAGGTAATTTATATAACCTAGCTTAATTATCGTCTAATGGAAGTTCTTTTCGACCAAAAGCAAAATCCACATCTTGTGATTAATAGTACATACTCTGGCAATCATGCTACAGTCATAAACTCTCCTCTCTTGTTTTTTTTTTTTTTCCTTTTCATGATGAGCCTTGTTTGATTAAAACCCATTTCTTAGAGTGGGGAAAAGATAAGCATTGTGATAAGGTGGATAAAGTTAGTGGTGGGGAGGGTTTTTTTTTTTTTTTCCTTTTATTACTTAACGTTCCCCCTTTTCACCCTCTTTTTCTTTGCATACTTTAAAACAACAAAGAAGATTATTATCAACTTTTAACTATTGAAGCTAGGGCTGACAATCGGGTAGAGGACAATTTAACTAGGAGATGGTGGCTGCTGCTAAAAAGTTGTTCTCTTCCCTGCTCAAAGGTTCCATGTGAATATGCCTTTTTCTAAATCTTGACTTTTGGGTGGCCAATTGTCTTTTAAAGTACCCATCTATGGCCCCTCCTTTTGCCCCTTCTAATAAAGAAAAGCCCAGATATCTTAGGCTGCTTTAGATATGTCACCACAAAAATTATTAATGACAAAAACATTTTCTTTCTCTACTTTCATATGGCTGTGATGACAGTATATATATAATCTTAATTTTTGGAGTTTTGTGTTCTGGACTATGAGTTTATTTATTTATTTATTTTCCCATTTCTACGGTTCTTGGCGATGCGATTTCGTAAATCGCAGCTTCTAGATTCTACATATATATATATATATTTTTTTTTTGTATTAGGTATGGCATTGAATGTCGAATGCTTGAAACAATTGATGGTGCTGGAAGGATATCTTGCTTCATCATGCAATGGAAGGAAATTTCATCAATATATAATAAATGCACATGAATGCCATACCCGTCTCGTGAGAAAGACACAAATAGATAAATTATTAAAACTAGTATATAATTGTTTGGACAATACAACTTTATAAGAAGAATTTGGGGTGGAGGGTCCTCATCATAATAGTGTGTCACTGAACCATTGTCATGGAATTGAAATTGATTATTGGATTAAATCACATTTACACCGGCCGCACACGGCTCGATCGGACGGTCCAAATTGCTCGTTCCCTCTTTTTTTTTTCTTTTTCCAAGTCTCATGATCATATATTCAGTCTCCATCTTTTTTATTTTCTCCCCTCCTCCCCCTAGCTAGAGCACATATAATTCAACGGTGGATCCCACGATATTACGAGCATTTTCTTCCTTGCAGTTTCCGTCTCCTTTTAATGTTCTTATGCGCTCACCCACATCTTTGTTTTATAGTCACTATAGGGTTTATCTGCAAGTCATCGTCCTCCTTCGCAGGCTCTTATTGGTCTCTCGCTTTCTTTGGTGCTCAGTATTTGTTGAAACGTCTGGTGCTCTCTCTCTCTCTCTCTCTCTCTCTTTCCTTCCCTGGAGATGATCCATGGAATTCTTTCATGAGCCGCCGTGTAAGAAGCAGAGATGCGAGCTAGTTGATGACTTGCGAGAGGAGACCGAGACCGAGACCGGCATGGAGGGCCTGCCGAGGGAGATCGTCCTCGACATCCTGTCACGGCTACCCGTCACGTCACTCGTGCGGTTTCGCCTCGTCTGCCGGTCCTGGCGGGCTCTGGGCCAAGACCCGCTTCTTCCTGATGCGCAGCTCGCTCGCACGGCGGTGAGAGATCCGTTCCTGGTGTTCCACAGCGACTTCCCTCTCAGGAACCAGCTCAGCTTTGTGGAGTTGTCTGCTCATGACCAGGATTGTGGGAACAACAGATCCAAGAAGAGCCCTGTTGGGAAATTCAATCCGCCTTTCTTGAATTCGATGCCCGAATTCGAAGTGGTCGGTTCCTGCAACGGCTTGCTGTGCCTCGCTGATTTGCTCTACAGGGAGATGCTGTTTGTATACAATCCCTTCACCGGTGACTACAGGGAGCTGCCACGATCGCAGCAGTATGCGGACCAGACCGTGGTCTTTGGGTTCGGTTTCCACCCAGCAACCAGGGAGTACAAGGTGATCAAGATAGCGTACTACCCGAACCCATCTAGGGCAGGGGTGGGGGCCCGCCGAGCTCGGCGTGTCCCGCACATGCAGTCGGAGGTTCAGGTGCTGACACTCGGGGGAAGCCCAGCCTGGCGGAGCCTGGGGCGGGCGCCGTACCAGATCGACAAGAGGCCGTCAGAGACGGTGGTCAACGGGAGGCTGCACTGGGTCGCAGGGCCTCGAAGGTACCGGACGGCGCGGCAGCTTGTGTCATTCGACCTGAAGGACGAGCAGTTCCGGGAGGTGCCGAGGCCAGAGGGGGGGCCCATCGGCCGGTCCAACTACCAACTGATAGCCCTGAAGGGCTGCCTCTCAGCCATAGTCTACTGCAATTATGGGAGGCTGGAGATCTGGGTCATGAAGACGTACAATGTGAAGGAGTCGTGGACAAGAGAGTACATCATCGGGTCCTACATGCCAAAGGCTATCAAGCAAAATATGAATTTGATGCCATTCAAGATGTGGAAGAGCACGAACGGGAGGGTCTCTAGGGTTGTGTGCGGATTGGACAACGGTGAGATATTGTTGGAGTATAAGAGCAGGGCATTGGTGGCTTATGACCCTAAAAAGGGTAAGTTTAGGGACATTTCGTTGCAGGGCATGCCCAATTGGTTCCATGCATTTGTTCATGTCGGAAGCCTCAGCTGGATAGATTCCCACTCAGACACATGACAATTTCTTAAAAAACCCAAAAGAGAAAAGAAAAAGAAAGAAGAAGAAGATGCTTCACTGTATTGTAAGTTCAAGTTCACATATTTATTATTTGAAATATAATTAGGGTCCATGCTCTCTCTCTCTCTCTCTCTCTGAGTCTACTTTTGTGCATTCAGAATTCTTTTGTTTAAGGCTCGTGACTGTCATCAACTCATTCAGATCATGTGCTCACATCAGATAGGATTTGTTTTTCAAATGGGTGCGAGCTCTTTCCAATCTGTATGGGGTGTGACTCATAGGCCAGTTGGATAAAAATCAGAACTTTAGGGTTGGGCTTGGCCCCACCAGGAGGAATTATCTAAGCAATCCCTTAAACTATCCAAGCTCTTGCACAAACATTTCAACCAAAACAAAAAGATAAAAAGAAGAAAATTCAACAGGATTGAACTTTCCCTTGTCGAGGGGTTCTTCCCCTATCTTAATCTTAGCTGAATAAATAAGTCATCGACGACACCATGGCATCGTGTCGTGTGTGCGAGCTCCGCGTATTGTTTATGTGCTCGATACACTCTTTCATGTTCACGATTCAATTCACCTTTCTTTATATCAAGTCAGAGCTAAGTCATAGCCACATAATCTTCAACATCGGTAGGTTGAGCGGTTGAAAATGTTCGGCAGCATAGGGGTTCTTTTAAAACCTACCCCAGATGGAGTTGCTCGATGCAAATGCAAAAATTCCAGTATTTCCTCACCTCAATGCAAGAATACCTACCCCATAAAGAGAGAGAGAGAGAGAGAGAGAGAGAGAGAGAGAGAGAGAGAGATTTACCACCATTTATTAAAAAAATCTTTCATGTGAGAGAGAGAGAGAGATTTACCACCATTTATTAAAAAAATCTTTCATGTCTTGTCTTTCCGGCTCAAGTTGCAGAAAGATGAGTTGCATGTCCATTGTGTATTTCCTCCATACAGCAATAGCATATATGCAGAGCTGAACATCTCATTGTCAAAGAAGGGACTAACACATAAGGGTCAAAAGGCGAATCATTGAAACATGAAAAAGGGGCTCTTTTTTATCAAAATTATCTCCCACATTCAATCAGTGTGCAGATAATCAAAACATTGCATCATGACCAAAGGAAAATCTCGTTTATATTTCCAAGCTTTTGTTTTCTTGTTCAAGTAAAGTTGTCACAAAAATTGAACACCTGGTCCCAGGAGTGAAAAATATGTGGACCTATTCTTCTGGTCATGGAAAATACAAGGGATCAATCGTAGAATGACCAAGTAAAACTCGTGGGCAGCCACAAACTTCCTTTATACAAGAAGCTGTGCAACATAATTTCTCCTTCAATGGCTTCTTTCGCACATGATTGATGAAAGGTGCAGTTTAGGGTTACACATCCTTCCGTTTTTCTTTTAATTCCAAAGTTCAGGGGGAGAAAAGACAAGGAAAACATGGTCATTTAATTTAAGCAAGAAAATTAATGATTGATTAAAGCGGATCGAACCCAAAATAGACTAGATTTTGCTGTGGTGCGAACATTGTCCTCACAGTTCGGTTAGGCTTGGTTTAAGAATTCTCAAACGTGACAGATGAGGTTCCTTTGCAAAGCAAGACAGGCAAGACCGTATCAGTTACCTTAATGCTCCTGTTTTATGCTTTCGCAAAGTGATGTGAGACGATGAAGATAAAATTTAACGATAGATAGTCATCACCCAAGGCTGAGGATCCAGATGGTGTTACCATCATGTGACAGCGATACCGTGCTAAAAGACATGGATCTCTCTCTCTCTCTCTCTCTCTCTCTCTCTCTGCGTGGGCAGAGATGAAAATGCAGAGAGCAGTTTGAGCTTAATCGAAGATAAGTTACCTGACCGTACAACTTGGTCCGAGACGCTGCACAATGAAAGAACGCACACCCAGTGAGCATCACAGGGGGAGTGATGGATTTTGATTCGGGCACAGTGAAATAACTGATTGAAAGAGTAAGGTTCCGAGATGTTGCATGTTTCAAGCTTGGTTGAGCTGCGATATTGGGGGTAAGAGCAGAAGGCTTATATCTCTGAATTTAAGTCGATCCTCAATCTTCATAAACTGTTTCCCTCTCATCTGAGGATCAGTAAAAAAACCCATGCCGTCTTTCACAGCATTGCTTGTAATTCCTAATGGATCGAGAAGTGCATCTTCAATAAAAGGTCAAGGAGACCTCAACACTCAAATTTCATGATATTGCCTAATCCGTCCTTGTTTATGATCGTATACGAATAGAGTTCACACTGCAATGGGAAACGGTTCTCTGATAAGCAAGTTCCACCACCACTCTTGGCTTGGGAAATGATGGTCAGTGGCAAAATTGAGAGCATGTCAACATTTTGAGCACTTGAATAAGCAGAACATCACACCAGCAATAATGACATTATGAAGTCTGGATTGCCATACAAGATAACTTATATATAAAAGTAAACCAACAGAAATTGAGTGCTGTGAATCTTAGTGGGGCGGCCCTTAATGTTGGAAGAGTAATTGACTCAATTGGTGAATTGACTTATTTCTCATCTGTGATACACATAATAATTGCACTTTGTTGGAATGCTTTTATATTAACTTTGTTCTGCTTAGGACCGAGTTTGTACAGGGATTTTTCAGGAGTACAGCCAGAAATTCGATCCCTTAGATCAGCCAAGCAATGCGTCTTCTCAAGCGCTCTAACACATGCTTTTCACCGGTAAGGTGCTCAACCAACCCTAAGCACTGCGAGGAGATCACATAAGGATCGCAACAGTATATAAGAGTATGTTTAGAGTCCACATCGTATCTGTTATAACATAAGAGTATATCCGATCAAGCAGACAAACATTGGTCTTGGTCGCTGGTTTGAAAACACAAAATATGGACCACAATGGACTTGTATTTTCTTGGAAAGATAATTACCGTCAGCATAATAGCGCCAATCATGTATATCCATCCTCCAGTCAGTGCCCCAAGTATCATTAAATTTAAGTGCAATGACCAAGGAATCCTCTTACCATATCCCACAAACCAGCATCTTTGTTTTGGTAGCCTTGTCAACTTTCTTCTAAGAAGAGCCCCTTTAGAAAAAAAAGGTGAAGATTCATTAGGCAACATAACTGAACAAAGACAAAATTAACTTCAAGCCTGACCATATTCATAACCCAAAAATTTGCAAAATCAGCACCTCAGACTAAAACTGACTTTAATTTAGCACTTGTGGATCATGATATTAGAAGAATTCATACACTAACCTGGGACAGATCCACCTGTTAAGGCCGCAAGTTCCAGTGCAAACACATTTTGGGGCTCTTCAGGTTGAAAATAAAAAAAAATTGCCTAAGACATTTATGGAAAATATTAGAAAATTAATGGAAACATACTGTAGAAATTCCACTTGTTTGAGGCGACATATCATTAAATTCCAACAAAAAATATGGGTACCCATCACCACAAGTTGACCCAACAAACTAACTTGCCAAACCCATATTCGTCAACTAAGTCTACGAAATTCGAGAATTGATAAAGGCAGACCATGAAACATAATCATCACAACCTTAGAATTGGATGTTGGTGAAGAAGATTTGATGATGACTACGAAATGTTGCAAATCCCAGAGATGGAGTGCTGAAGAGCCGATGTCACTGACTGAAATGGTTCTGTTGTTGCTCTAAATGACAGTGCTGCTACATATACTTTGTCTCTTCCACTAATGTTGATGGTCAATTGTAGTGATGCCAACGCCATTTTTGCAAATTAATCAGACGGTAGAAGTTAAAAGAAGCGAAGAAGAGGCAAAGTTTGAATAATCTGCAGGTGAATCCTCATCAGTTGTGTAAAATCCAATGGCTGAAAATGGACTGCATAAATGGGCTCACCAATTGGAATAGAAAGTAGCTATGTCCAATCAGTTCCATTTATTCCTATTGATGTCCAGCGTCCAAATACTCATTTTAGTATATTTTACGCTACAAAAATTAAATGCTTATCTGGTAATTAATTTCCACCTATGGCTTCCACACCTGGTTGGGAACTCAAACTGTCAAATAGTATGCAGCAGAAACTAGCGATGATGACAACATAAAGTGTATTGCCTAATCTTCCAAGATATCAACATAAAAGCAATCTGAAACATCAATTTACGTTTTGATAAATACAGCGGGGAAGAATTCATTAGACTATGAATAAGGAAATAGAGTGAACTGTAAGAAATAAAATTGAACTTTCAAATTTACTATACTCATAAGCCTACCACTTTCAATGGTAGTTTTCGCTCAACTTTGTTCTTCTTGGTACCAAGCACACACGTTAACTTACAGAGCTAAAACAATGTAACCAGTAAGTTGATGCCCTAGTCCAGATCATAAAAGCTTCTTCTCAAGCGCTCTAGGACATCCTTTTCACCAGTAAGGTGCTCAACCAGCCCTGTGCACAAAAGTTTCATAAGATCAGAAAAGAATCAGGACAGCATCTAAAAGTCAAGTGAGAGTTAATTCATTTATTTGACAATGCATATTGCTCGTCTGATCAAAGACACCCAAGCATCATCCACAGGTACCTACAAGCACAAACATATGAAGTATCTGAAATTTTTCCTATCAGATTGATTACCATTGGTATAATCGCGGCAATCATGATACCCAATTTTCAAGTCGGTCTCCCAGTAGTTGCTGAATTTACGCACAACATCCAGAGCACGCTCTCCACATGATCCCACAAACCAGCACCTTTCTTTCGGTAGCTTTTTCAACTTTCGTTTGAGAACAGTTCCTAGAAGAAGAATGTAGATTCGTCACACAAAGACAGACTAGACATAGTCGGCGGGAATACGAATTTCCAATCTCCAGGCCTGACCGTTCGCATGATCAGCAACTATCTCTTTTAGGACCAAACTGACTCTAACTTACGAACAAGCTTAAAATTCCCATGTAATTGCATGATGATGTCTGTAGTAGTTGGAGAATTCATAGACTAACCTGGAATCGATCTTCCTGACAAGGCCGCAAGTGCCACATACACGTTTTCAGGGTCTTCAGGTTGAAAATCAAACACAAATGCCTAAAACATAAACAAGAAAAAAAAAAAGGAAATTCATCTAAATCCTACTACTAACAGAATGTGGGCAACACTTGAATCCAAATCTAAATCAAACGGAAAGAATTCAGAGGGATCACTTCAACAAAGAAAACCCAACAATAAAATGAACTTCCAGAACCACACCTATCAACAAACTTGACCCTTTATCAACAATTCATAGAGGAAAGCATAGCACGAGATCCACGTAAACACAATCAATCAAGAACCTGAGAATCAGATGGTGGGGATGAGGATCTGACGATGACCATGAAATGTTGGAAGTCCCAGAGCTTGAGCGAATAGGCGGCCGACGTCAGCAGCTGAGCTGGTCCTTTCGTTGCTCTGAGCGGCACCGCCGCCACATACACTTCGTCTCTTGCGGCGATTCTCGCCGGCGACTTCAGCGGCACCGTCGCCATTTCTAGCCGGCCGATCGGACGGTTGGTGGTCGTTAAAGAGAAGGGGGAACAGTTCGGATAACAGCTGATGGATCCTCGTCGATTGGAGAATAATCCGACGGCTGCCAATTACCTACTCAAATGGGCTTTCGATTCGCAAAGGATAGGCCCAAGGTGGAAAATAAGAAACACAAAAATATAATTTCAACCATATGTCAACAACTCTCAAAATACTATTTTTATTTATTTATCAATGTTCATAATCATTGAAACGAGCTTATTTTTACAAAGTAGCACGTACATATGCACAAGATGTTATGCAATACGGGCGTATTGTGATGTATATATTTTTAAATTATCATTTTACTCATTAATTAACTAGAGAGGATCTTTGAAAAGTTTCGATAAAGAGATGCGACCACAGATATCGGACTTCAGTCGGGGGAGGTTATCGGAAGAGAATTTGATAAGGTTGACCAAGTGATAATCAAGCAACGATGGTACAACATATGTAACCTTGATCAAAACAGAGAGCATGTAGACCAGACAGTAAGTAGCATTTATTTTTATGGAGGCCAAAGGGCAAAATCCCAGACCAGGAATCATGGAGCTCCTCCTGGGATCTGCAGAGCGACAGGCCGACTCCACAAAGAGATACAACGTAGAATTTTTAACAACACCAGAACAACACAAACCAGTAGATTAGATTGCTTTTATTAGATTCTTAGACCAAATTACTGAAGCAGGCCCCGCAGCACACCGACACTCATGCACAGACAAGACTCCCTCCCTCGCTCACTGACTTCCACAGACACATCACTCATCAGTGGTCTTCTTCTCATCAGCTTCTTCAGCAGCTCCCTTCTCTCCCTCCTTCACTACTCCTCCTTTGACGTCCTCCTCCTTCGGAGCCTCCTTGGCGGAGTCCGGGTCTGGTTCAGCCACGGCCGTCTCTTTGCTCTCCGCCTCACCAGCCACGGCTGCTTCGGGCTCCGCTGGTTTCGTGTCGGCTTCTTTTGCTTCCTCCTTGTTCTCGGCTGGCTCTGGCGCCACCTTGGAAGTCTCCTTTGGTGCCTCCACTTGTTTTTCTTCTTTTGTATCGGTCTGTTCTCCTTCAGTTGTTACGGGGAGGCCATCTTCTTGTTTGGTCTCGGGACTCTCGGTTATGGTTTTGATCTCGGTCTCAGCTGGCTCTTCTCGATCTTCTGCTTTCTTGGGGTCTTCTTTTGGCGCCACCACCGTTGCTTCCTCTTGATGGACATGAATCTTGATTGGCTCTTCAGGCTTGTCCTCTACATGTGCAGCCTGTGCTGATACAACCTGCTTCATCCACATAAATCATTTCATTAAAATATACGGATCAGCAAAATAGGCATAAAGTCACAAAATCGTATGGTAGGTCGATCCTTTCATTCGAAAACTTGCTATCTAATCATACCATGTTACTTCATCTTTGGGTGTCTTTCGTCAAGTCACTAGCTTGTCATAAAAGGAATGACAGTCACGAATTGATTCTAATCGTTCCAACTTCCATATTCAGGAACAAATCGTGTAATTGTTGGCAAAACGGTTTTCGGAAATCATCTCTTCGGTGAGAGCTAAAAATGTTAAACCAAGGTTTCCATTCCGAGAACTTTGATGACTAGTTAATTAGAGTTACCTCGGCGGTGGCCATCGGAGATCCAAAGGAACTACTTTTTCAAAAGCTGCTCAGAGAATAAGCAGAAGCTCGAGCTATGTGGTCAAAACTAAAGGTCGAAAGAGGAAGGAGAAACGAACTAAGAGGAGGGTTGGACTGTGAGAGTGAGATGAAGATGATGCAGTGGGACAGGCTATTTATAGAAGAGAGAATTGGTGAATCAGGGGGCAAAAGGGGAAAAAGAAAAAAAGAGAAGAGAAAGATTGGAAGAATCTTGGGACTTGACACTCCTCATTCACTGGCTCCGAGAAGATCAAGCATGTTGGTGTAATAATAACACTAAGAATAAACTCTGGGAAAACGTCTATATATTTTTCACCTTTGATCTAAACACCAATTACCTGCCCCTGCTTTTCAAAATGCACGTTTGCACTGTTCACCTAGATATCAATTAGAGAGAAAAGAGTGCACGAGTGAAGAGTCAAGAGCTATTAAGCTGGCGAGGCGAAAGAGACGGGGTCGGTGTCGACGGAGGCGGAGGGGGTCGGCATCGTTAGCATCCACAGGGTAGGGCACTTAGAGATGGCGAAGATGGTGATCCGCCGTCGGAGACTGGCAGCAGATTCGGGGTTGGGAGTTTGGGTAGCTTGAGGCTGCGGATTTTCAAGGATTTCTTTGATAATAAATGGTGTTTTAGTCATTTTACTTGGGTTGAAGTAAAAATCACACAATTTGAAAAATAGAGAGATATGCAATCGATGTCTAAATGAAAACTGAATCCGGTTTTTGACATTTTCCCGAAAAGTCTTACTTGATATAATCTCTCATGGTATTATTCCTCCTTTGTGATCTAATCTTCATTGGAAAAGCCAAAAGAATAATGGAGGTCATATCAGCCATCATCATCATCATCATCATCGACATCATCTCTCTTTCGGCCTTCGAGCCACTGTGCTTTGTGCAGCCCCCATTGAAGGCGACCTTAACTATCATTCACTCACGTTCATTTGGGGTTTGATCTCGCCCTTCTGCGAAGTCCATCGTTAATTTCTTTCTACTGATCTGTCAATAATTCTTACTGTGACACCATCAATGCCACCGCACTGTTCAACAAGATTGATCTAGTAAGTCCCCTCATCTAGCCCTGACGGTTCTTGTTTAGGCGTTGAAGTTTTTCCCAGTTTGATGTGAGAAGCTCTAGACTCTGCAAGGGCTGAAATTGAATTGGGTTTGACAAAATAGATGGACCTACTACATGTATGTACTTAGGAGTTATTATTAATGATGGTTGTGGACCACGTTGTGGACCACGTTGTAGACCCTTTTTCATCTAAAGTTCATATCTCATTCTATTCGAGCGATCATGCATTCGTATCACAACAAGTAGTCTTCTTGCTTATTATTTAATAACAGTGATCTGAATCACACAGTTCATGTGTTTCTATCGTTGCAAATTGAACAGCTATTCTTCTTGGCCAGTGACCAAAAGAAGACTCTGGTTAAATCAAATTTAATCAGGTAATTGGCATTTGTTCTCGTCGAAAGCATTCCCATGCAGTTCGAGATTCGAGTCGGTCCAGAAGGAAAAAAAAAAATGAAGCTGTTCGCGTTTTGGGTTACAGACGGTCCATCCCAAGGAATTGTCCAAGGTGCATCAGCATGGGAAATTGGGAATCCTGCACGAATTACTTGAGACAAACGCATGAAATTCATCGTCCCCCCACTGACTCCAAAAAATCTAATCGATAGCTACGGGCTAAAACTCTGGCATCATTGTCGATCCATAGCGACAGATATTGACCATGGTGAGTCATTAGCCCCCAACTGTCACCTTAACTTTTACTTTAGTTGTATCGTCTTCTTTCATTATCATTCCACTTGCATCCCCTCGTGCGTCACATTCTTGCATTGTTCGATTCCACCCTCGGTGAGTATTCCAATAGTCTTACGAACAATCTAAGAAAGGTGAAAGCTGCCCACAGTGAATACGTTTTCAAATTTCCAAAAGTCTGTCCTTAATCAATCTAAAGTTTGGCAGATTGAATGGACTTTCAATGCGTAGACAGTCGATTAAGCATTAGTTAAAAAAATGATTATTTTAAGTAAAAGTAAATGAAGAATTCCTATTGTACACTTTGCGGTGTTCCAATACTACTAATCATTTCGTTCACGTGCATTATGTAAAGCTCCTCTTGAGAGTATTAGCTAAGGCTAAAGTTACTTTCGATCAGATTGATATACGAAATTTGTGCCATCAGTTTAGTATCTGACTGGAAATTAACAAATGTTATATGAGTTAATTAATGATAGAGTAGATGGAAGTACCATTAGAGTAGACGAATATTTCGGATACCATTATTTTTCATACCGGGTACGTCCACATGAGTTTAAGAAAATCAAAGTATGAAGCAATTACTATTAAATATTATGCATAGAATCGCTCGCCGGTGAGCGGACGGGGGTGTGGGGGCAGCGCCCCAAAGCAAAAATTTATTTAGGTTTAGATTTCCTTAAAAAAAGGGTATTGATGGGTTTCGGATTTTTAACTCATTTATCAATACTATATATTCTGCTTTATGAGAGATTCTTGTAATTTTTTGAGCCGTCGCAAAATATAGTAAAACTCTTTGCAAAATGTAACCCTAATTTGTGTGAACGTAGATAAAAATTTATTGCATCTTCTTTTTTCTTGTGTGATTTTTCTTGATTCGATTTGCGATACACCATTTCTTTCAAGTACCAAATCATTCGATGGAGAAGATACAAGTAAAAAAGAAATTATTGCATATCAATCAATCTCTTCGTAGCCTTCCTTACGGGTCCATATCATATGACAGCATTTTGCGTTCAATTAGCATAGCCAAATTGGATTAGGATGAGTTGGTGTCAAGAAAAGTAAGCCCTCCCTTGCCTCCATTCTCTCCATTCACTTATATAAACAATTGAGGTCTTACGTAAAAGTAAATGATAGTAAAAAACCATCATCACTCTCTTCCAAATATTATCTGCTTATTCAAACATGATCTCATGATGAAGAAACTAAATTTTGTTCTCTGAATCAAACAAAATCTCGAACAAAAATGTCAATGACTTCTTGATCTCGATCCCCTCTTCCCAGACTCCAAAATAGGGCAAAAACTTCTTTTCAGCTATGAAATTCATGCCTATTTTTTTAATCTGGAGTTAGGCAATTAGGCTGGGCGGTGGAAAAGGGGCCCACCAGCCACCACCGTACTCATGCAAGGCCCCACAGGGAGCTTGTTCACGCAGTGGCTGCTCGCCATCTGGACGGTGCCACGTGGCGACCGCACGCCGACCACATGGACAGGAGGCGTTTCCTCATTCCCATTCTTGATGTGAACGGGAGGGAGGGGAGGCAAGTCGCGACAATAATTTGTGGGGCAACCGGTCAATGAGGAGGGGAGAACTTGCGCGAAAATTGTATGGAAAATGCATGTTGTCCAAAGGATTACGATTGATTAATCAGTCTCGTCGATTATATAATCGACACATAAAATACATTTTTCTTGTTTAATGCTTGCCAACTTGCAAGAATTGATCTTTTCATACTTCGAATTGAGCTTTTGGGAAAAGTCGAGTAACATTTTTAGCGAAATGTGAATCGAAGTGAAAATTTCAAATAATGATATAAAATGGGACTATGACCCTTGCCAGATGGTCAGGTTTAATCAGTAACATTTTTGTTCCTTTATTATTTTTTGTTCCTCATAATTAAAAATAGAAATCTATTTATGTACATTGTTTTATTTTTCTATTCTCTGAAATATACTTTTCAGTTTATGAAAAAAAAAATATACTTTCCGATTTATGAAAACAAAAAATGAAACAAAAACAATGGCTAGTTTTTCGGTCTTGGAGATGGCAAATGAGTTTGGCTCTGCCGAGCCGTGACAAGGCCGACCTCGTAGTGATTGGATGAGATTGAACCACGCTCGTGGCTGCGTGAGGCTAAACCTTGCCTAGTCATGGCAAAGTTGAGCCTTGTCGACCCTTGTCTCTAGATTGGTGGCAACCATTGCCAAGGCTTCTTACCTTGCTAGAGGAGGAATAAGTTATGAAGAAAAAATTTTAAAAAAATCTTAAAAGATTATTAAAAGAAATTTTCGCTTCATAATTTTTTTAGAGTCGAACAATATTTACTAAATGCATTATTCTACTCATAAACTCATTGGAAAAATTTAATTTTTTTTATCTTGACATAAATTGTTCTAAAAAATAAAAATATAACCATACGCACCCTCATGCATCATTCACAAAGAAAAAAAAAGTATGAGTGAACATGGCGAATGCCTAGCGAATATCGAGTTGCTGTCGGACATCATGTCGCTACAGTTTGGCCCAGAGCATCCATTGCTTAATTTGTGTTCGGGGGCATTTCACCAAGCATCAATTTTTAATATAAACCACCAACATGAAATCAACATTTTGACTTACCATGATCTGGCAAGCAACCGCGACGACAATCTAGAGCAAAAGAGCACCTACAGTTTTCGTGTGGTTTTGTCATTAGGTCTATCAGATTGGGAAGGGAGAGGACAATGGCGAGCGCGAGGAGATTGGCCATGCTGTCGACAGTGAGGACCAGCACCGGCGAATGGCCGAGGAAGGAAGGTGTGCCCGGTGAGCAGCGAGAGAGGGGCGTGAGATATCGTGAGGTCGCTCAGGACTGGGGCCTTCTTCTTCCGCACCACGAAGTCCAGCTCAAGCTGCGTTGCTTCCTCGCACGTGAGTACGTTCGCGTGAGCCAGACTAGGGACAGTGGACCCTCGCCAGTGGTTGCGCGGTGCTGCTGTCACCTCCACAATCTCCCCTTCCCCGACGAGAATCTCAATAGCTCCTTGGTGGGAAGAGGATGATGACGGAGTGAGGACGGCGACATAGGTGGTGCAGAGCGTAGAAGATGGAGGAGTGAGGACGGAGAAGGTAAAAGAAAAGGAGAGGAAATAAAAGAAAAAGAGAGAAACACACACAGACCGGCAAAAACTGGTCTTTCGATATCGAGCTTTCAAGCTTGCTAGGTTGCGTAGCAATGCGTAAATTAAGTTACAGATGATTTGTTGATAATTACTGAACTTTGCTATGTTATAATAATTGGCTCGAAGAATGATCCTAATGTCAATTGAAATGTCATTAGAATATGTAAATAGCTGGTTTTAGAGTTACACACGAGTTGCGTCATACCAAAGTAAATTTTCACCAGTGGGGTGATCAAAGTTGAACGGTATGGTGGCGGTGGAGCAACGAAAAAGTTACCACATTCTTACCTTCTCATATGCCAAAGCTGTCTCCAAAAGGAATAATTGAATCTTTAAGCCTCTTTGCTTCGATGGTAGGCAAAGAATAAAATCATTTGAAGGGACTGAAAGCAAGAAAACAAGTACGGACGAGGATTTATTGAACGACAAGTTTAGCCCTTTAATGCAATATAAACTGGCCACTTCGGTTCATCCTTCGTCGGGTAAACCAGTTGGCTGCTTTCGACATCTCGTCTTTAAATCGTTGGAGAAGCAAGTTTTCGTAGTAGAAGGTATGCACTTCTCAAAATGATTGAGATTTCCTTTTTTGTTTTTTGGCTAATCGTCTAGTGTTTCCTTTGTTAATGTTAATCGCCTTCAGTCTTGATGCTGGATCACGCACTTTTCATCATACTCTTTCTTAATTGGCTCACCCTTATTCAATGATTTACTAGCATATCAGTATGACATGTTTTGTTTCCTTCTGCTTTGGGACTACCACTCTTTCTCTAGTGAGCTCAAAGTGTCCTTTCTTTTTGCTGCTTTTGGCTTCCGCGGCCCACTGGTTGATCGGCCTAATTTTTAATTTGCACTTTGCAAGACATTGCCCATGAGCGGCATATATCTATTCCCAGGCGGAAAAGTCGATTGCGTAGTGCAATCGTTGGAGGGATCCAAAGCCCAGCCATGTCATTTAGATCACGAAAGTCTTGTAGGGACTCTTGGTTGACGAAACATATGAAGTAACAACAAATCCTTGTTGGAGTTGGGTTCCTCATTTAAATCGGCTAAAAGGGGCTTCCTATTTTGAATGAGAATATTACACTTATAAGATGTGGTTTTTGGTTTTAGCACATTAGAGCAATCGAGAAGATCCTGTCATCGTCATCTAAAGCTTCCTTGACATTTTTTGGGCTTCCTATATTGAATGAGATTATTACACTTATAAGATGTGGTTTTTGGTTTTAGCACATTAGAGCAATCAAGAAGATCCTGTCATCGTAATCTAAAGCTTTCCTGACATTTTTTGGTCTCCATTTGAGGCCTAAATGCGTGTTTGCCCGGATTGTCTGACGTGAAGAGAAAAATTTTGGAGTGACTTGGTGGGATCAGATGGCTGCCCATGATTTTGTTGGGGGGGGGGGGGGGGGGGGGGGGAGGTTTTTACTTTTTGTTTTTGTTTTTTGGTGCGTTGGATGGAAACAGCACTCCTGCAGTCACTGCAGACGATCTGTTTCCCTTTTCATGTGAGAAACAAAGGAACGTGTCTATCCTCATTTCTGAACGAGGAACCTGTAACCATCTTTTCTCCATGAGCCCTAAGTAAGAGCCCCTTAGGATGATTGGCCTGTAAAATCCGTTCCTTTTCTGAATTGTTAAGTCTGATCAACCGCAGCTGGAGAGGCAGTTGGTATAGAACTAGTAGGATCTGCCAGCGTTCATGGAATCCGCTTCTACATAGCCTGCGTTTCCAAAACCAATTTCTCTTGACTCTACTTCTCCAAAACCTGCTTCTAGGACAATATAATCTTCAACAGGGGCTAGATTTCTTGAGGAATCATCCAGGACGACAAGAACAGACTCCTCCACCGCCTTGGCTCTTTCATTGAATACCTCCATGCTCCGCTAACATAAGATTATCCAGGAAAAATACATTTATCCAGTTTATAGTCAACCTTTCCCACATGACGGCAGGAATCTCATGGACATGGTAAGCACAACCAAGTTCATGAATGTAAGAAACATTGAACTTCCTACCTTTGTAAAACTTAAGAGATAGTTTTACCTAATATAGGTCTCTAGTAAACACTAAACAAGATTCACAATGAGGAGTTTACAGCCTCAGCCCAAAAATTCCCAGGGATTTTGTTTTCTGACAAAAAGGTATGTTCTATCTCTTGCAAGGTCCTATTTTTCCTCTCAACATCACCATTTTGTTGTGGTGCGCAAGGACCGAAAAATTGTGCTTAATGCCATAGTTGTCACAATATGATTCGAAGTCATGATTGCTTCTAATGCATGAAAATGCTGAGTATATTCTCATTTTGGACTTTCTTATCAAGCTTAGCAAATGCATGCAAAGCATCATTCTTATGAGGTAGGTAAAAAAAAAAAGCACCCAAGCAATTCTAGAATAACTGTTTACAATAACAAATTCATGTCTTTTTCTTACGCAGGCAGTCTCGAAATGGAAATATAAACTAGCTCATAGAATAAACTTCTTGCTAAAGACTAGGAGAAATTACATGTGTCATTTCTAAAACCTACCCGTGTAATTAACTTGCTACACAGCTAAAGTACTGAATAAAATTCTTTTGTTGGCTTTTGATACACTACTAGATCTATCGGTATAATTGCGCTATTCTATTTACTGTTTTACTACGATAGTGTTACACTATCTTGCTCATGAAATTAACAATGTAATGTGACGTGCATAATCGGTTAATGAAAGATGAGTAATCTATAATTCGCTGATTCATATTGGTGCTGCTGTGCTTCTCTTTACGTAAAATAAAAGCATCATATGAAAAGGTATCTGCTCTTGAAGTTTGACCTAGTTCAAGAGTTAGAAATGGAAGCTACCTCTCTGAAATGGTAAGAGTCGTTGTTTATGCTTAAATCTCTTATAAGAAGGATCAACGTTTTAGCAGCTTAGTACTTAACATGTTGATCATGCAAAAAATGTTGTAATTACATTTAATTTCAAATCCTTCTTTCAAGGTTGTCATGTTGTTATATCTAAATAAGGGCCATTAACTTAAATAAGAATTTGCGTTTGCCTTTTTCGAATTGTATATGTATCATGAGGTTTAGCACACAATTGAATACTTGATACACACAACTTTGGCTGATTGGAGCTTGAATTACTGAAATTGTGACAACAATTAAGTTAAGATGTATAGTTAGTTAGCTACTAATTATATTGACAAAAACAACATTAGGATTAGGTTGTGCGCATGCAGATGCACTATGAGATTTTATCTTGAAGTCGACTTTGTCAACACGCAGATCTGTGCTAAACGGACCTGCAAAAAGCCCGTGGGGGTTCTTTCCCCCGATGCTTAATTTTAACATTACTCATGAAAGAAATAAACGAGTGGAGATTTTTTTAACATTGCTGCACCAGGTTTAAAAACATAAATTCGTACTTTGGTTAAGCCCAACTCACGGCGGAGCATTAAGGATCCGTAAAAGAGATTTTTTTTTTCCGAGAGAGAGAGAGAGAGAGAACTGTGATTTACTGTTTTATTCATTTGTTGAGGATTTTGGGTGTGATTGGCGTAGGCCTATTGCTCTTATCGACTACATATACGCCAATTACTTATGTTGAGTGAACAAGAAGACAGATAACCGTGTCTCCTTCCACAACCCTTGCGACATTGCAATAATCACATTACCCGAATGGCTTAGGCTCGATGGACATAAAGCTACCTATAGGGGGAGAGAACGTTGGCATGAACACCTCGATCGGGGAGCTTAAGGAGGTTGAAGGAGGAGCTCCCATGGAATCCTTGAAGGAAAAAATGGATTCTTCGAAGGAAAAAGAAATCTGGAGAACTTTACCTAAAAAAAAAAAAAATCTGGAGAAGTCGGCGGGAAAGAATGACATTGGCGGCAGTGCGAACCACAGAGGGACAGGATTCGGCAAACACGTATGCAGCTGCTCGAAGATTGGCTGAGGTCATCGAAGGCGCCGATGTCGAAGAGTTCAGTCTCACGATCGAAAGGGATGCCGATCAAACCAATCTGTCTGCCATTTTCGACCTCCTGGGGCTATGAAGTGGTTCACTTCTCCACGTTGCAGCATTTATTAATATTCCATTACGAAAGTTTAATACTTAGATGAATTTATTATTTAATATTCTAATGATATAACGTCTCCATACACAAAGCCTGTTCAAATGCAGTAACTACGTTACTTGCATATCCTAGGCTAAATGGACGTGGAGATTTTTATAGAAGAGGAGAAAGTTGGCACGAACAACTTGATCAAGGAGGAGGCCAAGAAGGATGAAGGAGGAGCTTCGAAGGAAATGTTAGAAGATGAAATGGGTTCTTTGAACGAGGAAGAAATCTGGAGGAAACGAAGGGAGAGAATCCATGATGCATTGGCAGCTGCGCGAAACGTGGAGCAACATGATCCAGCAGGCGTCTTTGCAGCTGCTGTAAGACTTCGAATGACCATCATCCATTATGATGTTGAAAAGTTTGTCGCTGAGATCGAAAGCCTTGCCAAGGAAACCGATCGGTCTGCCATTGTCAATTGCCTAACCCCAACGGGCAGTTCACTGCTCCACGTTGCAGCATTCGCCGGCAAGGACGACGTCCTGAGGCTCCTGCTTGATTATGTCCCTGACCATCTCATAACCGCCCAAAATGACAGCGGAGATACCCCTCTCCACGTGGCGGTTAAGGCTAAGAAATCTACAGCTGCTGCGATGCTGATTCACCGGGCAAGAGACCTCCCCGAGGTCGAGGACAAGAACCAGATCCTGAGAATGAAGAACAAACATGGAAACACCGCTTTGCACGAGGCCGTGCTTAGTGGTCACGCCGATGTGGTGCGCGACCTGTTGAAGGAAGATTTGGAGCCCGTGTACTGGAAGAACGAGTATCAGACATCTCCCTTGTACATGGCCCTCAATTCCAAAAACACTGAGATGCATGAGGTTTTTATTTCGCTCCCGCTCGAACCATCAAGGATCCAAGGCTTGCCGCCCATTCACGGTGCCATCTTGCATGAACGCTTTGGTAAGTACCTAAATCTGTTTGCTGGAGGTATAAATGTGTAGACTGACCTCGTTCCAAATCCGTACATCAATTTTCTGCCCTAACACAACCCGTTATGAGTTTTCACTTAAAATCCCAGTACCCTGCTTATCAAAGTAGTTTAATACCCATTAGGTGCTAGCAACCAGTCATGTGACGGACCGAATTTAACCCCAAAATTATCCTAGGGAAATCGGATGGATTGTTTATCCGGTTGCAGAGAAGATTGAGGCAATTAGGCCATTGACCTTTTATAAAACGAATATTAGTATAAACGCATTATACTATCACAAAATTATGATCTATATAATTATTTCATTGTACACAAATTTGAGCATTGAATTTGGTTCCCCACTTTTTTTTTCCTGAATATTATTTGAACGAAACAAACTTTCATAAACCAAAGAAAATGCAGGATCAAGAAAAGTAGGTACAACATCAATTTAATTAAAAGGGGGAAAAGTTTGAATGATATAACATTACTCTCCTAATAAAACTATTAAGTATAATCTTCTATTAACATAGGAAACATGTACCATTATGTATGGTATTAGTTATAATGTGCCAAAGGCGCTATTTGATGACTAGTTCACATAAAAACCAAATAAAGATAATATTTTGACCTAATATTTGTATGAATACGAAACTGTTGTTACCTGACAAGAAAAGGAAAAAGACAGGACAAAGAGAATAGTGGAAGAGGAAAATGAAAACGTAGAGGAAAGTGATAACTATACGAGAGAGGGGCGAGAAGAAAGAAACGTGGCGATAGCCATTAATATCAAAATAATTACATAGTTGACAGTTGAGCATGAAGATATTTTAGTCACTTCATTTGCGATGGTGAAAGGTGTGGTTCCATCCCAAATGACAGTGGAAGAAGCCCCACTATTCACAATATTATATATTTACTTTTGTAACAGAGTAAATCTAATTTGATAAATAACTTATCATGTTCAGATTTTAGATTTATCTATGAGATTTATCCTAAAACCGTCTCAAATTCTAAAGTTAGAATATACAAATTTGCTAAATAAATAGCCAAAGAAATATTAAGGAAGTAAGAGCATTTAGTAATTGATATATGTCAGGTTTGGATATCAAAATTTTCAATTATAAATCATCAAATACGTCCCAAAACTATATAGGAGTTTTACCATTTGAATAAAGCTGTCCTAATTCTCCAATAAAGACTCATTTACTTGGATGGCTATTTTCAAAGATAGTGGTAAATGGGTAGTTGTAGGTGAAATACGAAGATAATTTTAGAAATGCAAAATTCTCACAAGTTATGTCTGTCTGTGCATAAATGAGGGTGTAATGCTACATGTATTGAAGTTTTACTCAAAAAGCCTTACTAATTGATATGGTATATGTCATGTCATCAACACTATATAGACCAAGTAAAAATAATGCAATGAAAATTCAAACAGGGAAAAGCCATAAACTGAGCAAGATCAACGCTTTCCTATTCGATCAAAACTATCACTACTAGTTTCAGCATTGCAATGTTATCCACATCGCTGACTATCAATCCAAGTAGTGTTTAGGTTATGTCGAAGATATCCTTATCCCTAATCTGGAGCTTTTGATCCCAGATTTAGCCGACCTGATACTAAAAAAGAACATTAAGATCTTCACAATGACCGACTCGAGAGGCGGCAATGTATTCCATTTAGCAGCTTACTTGAATATGGCCCAAGTATTCAAACTCTTAGGACCGGACACCGACTATTTGGCCTGCCAACGGGATATGAATGGGGATCCTCCCATTCACGTTGCGAGCAAGATGGGTCATGTTAAACTAATCAAGAAGCTACTTCAGAAATCACCAGTGCTGAACGGGCAAGGACAAACCGTTCTTCACGTCGCAGCAAAATATGGGAGAATTTCAGCAGTGAGATATATGCTCAGAGATTCAACACTGAGCAGGCTGATACACGAAGCAGATTTTGCTGGAAACACACCTCCACACTTGGCAGCGATGTATTCACAGCCTGCCGCTTTGATTCCTCTTGTGAAGGATGAAAAAATGTTACCAGGCCTTCTCAACCACGAGTGCTTGACTGCTTTTGACATTGCCCTAGATCGCTTCAGAAGGGAGCCTACGTTACGGAAGGTAGGTAACTTGAATAGTCACTCTTTTATTTAGGGAAGGTACTTTAAAAACTCCAAATTACGTCACCATGACACAAACATCCCTAATTTTATTTTTTTCGTATCATTAGAAACCCTAAACATGGTTACTGTAATACAAATACCACAAAAAAAATTGTTAAAAAATACAAACTAATACATATACATAAATACATACATATATATATATATACATACATACACCATCAACTACAGTTTCATTTAGGGTTTATTTATCACATTAGTATAATTTCGAGATTTTGAAATAAAAAAATTGGGGTATTTATGTCATAATGAGCAATTTGGAGGTTCTTAATGACACAAAAAAAGTTGGAGTATTTCTGTCACATTTGACATAGCTTATGATTTTTTAAAATAGTATTAACCCTTTTGTTTATCAACTTATTTGGAAATTTCAATGGACTGATCCCTTAGTGAAGTGTAGATCTCGTATTGAAACCATTATGTCTCTAAATTGATAGCATTGTTGAAGCACTGATCAATTTTCTAGAATAGCCGAGACTCCTCTAGGATTAATATTCCGCAAATATATAGTTTAACCTTAATATGAGGTAGTTAAAGATTGTGGTCATGAATATGTCCGTAGTTAACTATCTCCAACTAATGCATAGATAATTTGTTATGTATCCTAAACTGATAGAGCCTACAAATACAGTCATGTATAGAAGCTGGGGGTTGTGTTGCATTCTTTTTGAAAAAGCCAGGGGTCAATATGGCAAATTGTGACCACTCTATATTTGGCATCATCTCATAAAATTATGACAAAGTCAACCTATGACAACGACAAACCATATACATTCAATTCATCCGTCTTGTTACATCTAAAAAGAAATTGTACTCTAATGTTAATTAGTTAAAGAAAAAGAGCAGATGCTGCATCTTTAGAAGTTAAAGTTTTCCTTTCGAATGATTACTAGCAGTGTTCTTTCCCATGATCGATATGGTAACGATTTGTTCATTTTTTTCCTTCTTATATGCTCCCGATCTCAGCGGTTGACATTGCTCGTGTTGTCATCCCCAACAACTGGGAAAGGTTTAGCTTTTAGCAGATACTTACTTGTACTAAGGCCGGAAGCTCGAGATGAAGCGTTTTCGATATTACGCTTGCGTGAAAAGAGGGTAAACCAGGAATACGTCAAGGATTCGATTAATACCCGTCTGCTGGTGGCAACGCTTGTGGCCACTGTGACTTTTGCAGCTGGTTTTGCAGTCCCCGGAGGATTTAACGGCTCGGACACGGCCTCCAAAGATGACCGGGGCATGGCTACTATGTTGGACAACAGATTGTTCCAGGCCTTCGCGATTTGCAACACTATCGCAATGTTCTGCTCAATGACCGCCGTCATCAACCTCATCTATGCACAGCCACCCGACGTTGAAGTGGTAATAGCTGCACACCAGCACGCAGTACTGCCGCTAATAATTGCTCTCCCGGCTATGTCCGTCGCTTTCTTAACTGGTGTAACCTTAACAGCGGGCAAACTCCCTTGGCTTGCCAACACCATATTTTATTTGGGACTCGTTTTCCTCCTAATTATCTCAGGCGCTACATTGATAGAGTACCCTCCCATACTTTGGAGTAACCTTCGTCCTATCCGCCGTCTGATATTATGGCTTGTCGTCGCTTACATCCATTGGTGGCATGTTGGCACGTACCTTTTGGATGACTTGGAATACGACGGAACGATGAGTGGGACCCCTGCTAGTCAGCCTTCGGATGGTGCCAATGTTCGAACGACGAAGGACTTGGTGGCAACAAAATGTGGGGACGGGCCACATCATCGTGGTCACTAATTTCAGTTGATTATTCTATATTATCTATGATTTGAATAAACGAACATATATTCACTTTGGTGTATTTCATTCATTCTGAACTTGCTTTCCTATTGCTTTATTTTAATGGCGGTTGTCAAAGTATTTAAATAATATCCTATTTCATTTTCTCAAATAGCTTAAACTTTCAATATTTGGATATAGTCCCATTATATTTTGCATGATTTCAAAGCAGCAAATTCTAAGTTCAAACCTTTTGAGGCCCTATTTACCTCCTAAGTGATACATTCTCCTGTTTTTGTGCTAAATCAAACTCCGGTCTATCCTTGAAAATGTATGTTAAAGTATATGAGTTAAATTGCTCTTTCGTCTAATAGATTGAGTTTTTAGACACTCCACAAAATTTCACATTAATGCTTGTCGTCCTGCGACATGCTATATATATTAAATGAATGAGTGGCTCATTTCTTCTGTTTTTCCACTCTCGAATCAAACCAGAATTTCCTTTTTTTTTGGTTGAAAATATCTCTTCACTCCTCATAAAACTTCAAGTTTTGGCCCACTCCTTACACCCCTTTCATTTCCCCACTTCCCTCCTTCCCAAACTAACCATAAGGAACTTCGGCATGGTGGGACTTTTGAACCTGACAAGTGTTTACCACCAAGCCTTTCGTGCATATATACGAACAACGGATCAAATTCTTAATTTGGCTTTAGAGCGATGCAAGGATTCTGCTCACAATCTGTCGAAACGTTAAATCGAATGGCATAAACATGCGCTTTTTGTATATGTTACTTCTTTGAGATTAGAGTGGTCGCATCATGTGTTCCACAGAATTGGCATGGGCGATTGGCGCTCAATTTCTATGCATACAAATGAGTTGGATGTTTTGATTCATGTTAGATTCTAGTAAGCAGTGGACGCAAAAATTCTAGTCATAGGGCGAGACAAAAAGGAATCGCAACACCTAACTCAAGAAAGGGGTGGGGGGGGGGGGATTGTGGAAAATTAATTAGATCTGTACTTTGCCTCCTATGACTTCTGCTTTCATTTTAACGTTGGCTGGTTTCGACATGTAAAATGGAAATTTAACGTTATTTTCATCTTATTTGTTTGACGGTAAACGTAGCAAAATGTCGATATATGTCTGGTCCAAAAAATTGTATGATTTACATTCCTTTATTCATAATAGCAATGCATTGACATGTAGTGGCATTGCTTTCTCGTCATTAGTGTTGTCAGATGGATAGATTGGGTCAAGTTTGGTTCAGATCGAAAATGATGCTATCCAAATTGACATATTTATATACATCATAAATTTATTGACTCATATTCGATCTAACATGTACCTAGCCTGTATCATATCGGATTCATGTTACTAAAATACTTTGTAAGTATTTATCTCGTTAACTCACTTACATTTTGCTATTTCGACTATATGATATTAAAGAATTGGATTTTTTATATGATTCATAATGAAGAATAAGACAAATTATTACTCAATAGTAAACTTATGATATCACGGCAACATATAACATCAAGGAATTGGAATTTTAATTAAGTGAAAGTAAGATATTAATAAGATGACTTATGTTGACCATTGCTTGCAATCACAATAAATACAATTAAGATTATTACATAAAAAATAACAATGTCAAGTGCAACCAATGAAAGTTATAATCCAGTAACTGTCCAATGACTAACAAATGAAACATCCAAGATTAATAGAAATAGAAGCCGTCTTGAAATATATTTGACACCTCTTCCATATTATTTGATCTTCTTTACGGGCACCTCTAAAATTCTTACATTTGATCTTCTCTGCCGCACGCCACCCCTGCAAACCCTATTCCCCCGTCCCATCTATCTCTCTCTCTTCTCTTTTTCTTTTCATTTTTCTCTTTCCCCTACTGTTCTTCTTCTTCCTCCCCCGGGCGCGAGCTTTTCCCCTGCAAACCCTAGCAGCCGCCACCTCTTTTCCTTGCGCATCTCGCCGAGAGATCATGCGAGATGGACTGAGGAGCACCGGAACTCGCCCCCTGCCGCCGTGGACGTCGCCATGTCGCCCTACGCCATGAGTCCGAGATCTACTGTTCATGGGTCTCGGCTCGAGCAAACCGAGCCACCCGTGACCGAATCTCGCCATCCACGCCGTCCCAACCGCAACCGCAGCCGTAGCCTCGCTCCGCCGTCGCCGGATCCGCACAACCATCGCGACGTCTTGCCTCATCCAGCCCTTGCGTGCGTCGTCCCGGCCACATGGGTCACTCGGGAGTTGTCGAAGCCAACGACCACCCGCCGTTCTGACGTCCACAGCCGTCTAGCCACCTCTGCCGAACCACCCAAGCGGCCAACCACTTCGTCGCCACCAAAAATCGGTCGCCGGAGTCTCGCCGGAACCCTCGCCGGTGTCGGTGCCGGAGGCCCTTAGGCGTAGGCCTTCCTTCAGCAACGTTGGGCCTGGGATAGTGGCCCTAGTCAGCCCAACTTGGCCCAAGAAGAAAAAAAAAGAAAAGGAAAAGAAAAAAATGAAAGAAAAAGGAAAAAGAAAAAAAAAAGAAAAGAAAAAGGAAAAGGAAAAGAAGAAAATGCAAGAAAAAACAAAAAACAAAAAAGAAGAAAGAAAATAGAAAAAAAATTCGTGGATCGTCATCAATGCTCGTCATCAATCGCTTGAAAACGTAAATTGATGTGAGTAGATCTCTTAAAACTTAATTAGGCATGTTTATTGATTTATTAGAATTATTAGGTAATTGTATGGGTTGTGGTGTGGGTGGATATTGGTTTATCGAATGTTAGGAAAAAGCGACGTGATGGAGGCGAGTTTTGTGAGAGTTGACATGGTGTAGATTCGCGCTTTCGTTGAAAACCGGAAGAATGGCGACAAGTCTTGGGATGTCGCACTCATAGATCGAAAGAAAGGAAGAAAAAACTTAGGGACCATCGCATGCTCGAAGAGCGAGGCATCACTCGACGAATATTTTGATGATTCTGCCCAATCAAAGTATGAAACAACTACTAATAAACCCTATGTATAGAAGGACGGGAATTTCGCTCGCCAATAAGTGGATGTTATACCCAATCCCAAATAAATAACTTATTTGAAAATTACCACGCATTTGAGCTCAAAATAGAAATACTTTACGTACACCAAAATCAAGAATTCTAGCATTCGTCTTTGGTTCACGTACGTAAATCATCATGTTCCTTTGAGACTTCGCAAGGCTTTCAAGAAAATCAAAGTATGAAGCAACTACTAATAAACCCTATGTATTGAAGGACAAGGATTCCGATACCCAATCCCAAATAAACAACTTACTTGGAAATTACCACGCGTTCGAGTTCAAAACAGAAACACTTTACGTACGCCAAAATCCAGAATTCTAGCATTCATCTTTGGTTCACGTCCGTAGATCTTCATGTTCCTTTGAGGCTTCGCAAGATTTCAAGGACTTCGGCTTCAGAAAACTCAAGGATTGTGGACTTGCATCAAGAAGCCAAACTTTTTTTCTTTCATAGTCTTTTTATATTGTGTGTGCGCAAAAGCAAAATCTTGACTTTTGGGAAGCTTCCTAAACTAAAGATATAATCTTTATTTTCTATTTTGGTTTATTTCTTCTTTTGTGCAGCTCTAAGGAGTCCAAGAAAGGATAGGTTTCTTTTGGGAAATCTTTATCAACAAAATTTGATTTAACAAATCGTAATCCGAATTTAAACTTGAGACATAATTTAACAAAAAGGCGAGAAAATAAAAGAAAAAGAGAGAAACACACACAAACTTGCAAAAATTAGTCTTTCGATGCACGATATCGAGCTTTCAAGCTTGCCAGGTTGCGCTACAGCAATACCTAAATTAAGTTACAGATGATTTGTTGATAATTATTGAACTTTGTCATGTTATAATAAGTGGCCGGAAGGATGATCCTAACATAAATTGAAGTGCCATCAGAATATGTAAATAGCTAGTTTTAGAGTTACACTCAAGTTGCGTCATACCGAAGTAAATTTTCACCAGTGGGGCGATCGAAGTTGAATGGTATGATGGTGGTGGAGCAACGAAAAAGTTGCCACATTCTTACCTTCTCATATGCCAAAGCTGTCTCCAAAAGGAATAATTGAATCTCTAAGCCTCTTTGCTTCAATGATAGGCAAAGAATAAAATCATTTGAAGGGTAAAAGCAAGAAAACAACTATGGACGAGAATTTATTGAATGACAAGTTTAGCCCTTTAATGCAATATAAAATGGCCGCTTCGGTTCATCCTTTGTCTAGTAAACCAGTTGGCTGCTTTCGACATCTCGTCTTTAAATCGTTGGAGAAGCAAGTTTTCGTAGTAGAAGGTATGCACTTATCAAAATGATTGAGATTTCCTTTTTCGTTTTTTGGCTAATCGTCTAGTGTTTCCTTTGTTAATGTTAATTGCCTTCAGTCTTGATGCTGGATCGCGCACTTTTCATCATACTCTTTCTTAATTGGCTCACCCTTATTCAGTGATGTTACTAGCATATCAGTATGACACGTTTTGTTTCCTTCTACTTTAGGACTACCACTCTTTCTCTAGTGAGCTCAAAATGTCCTTTCTTTTTGCTGCTTTTGGCTTCCGCGCCCCACTGGTTGACCGGCCTAATTTTAGATTTGCACTTTGCAAGACATTGCCCATGAGCGGCATATATCTATTCTCAGGCGGAAAAGTCGATTCCGTAGAGCAATCGTCGGAGGGATCCAAAGCTCAGCCATGTCATTTAGATTACGAAAGTCTTGCAGGGACTCTTGGTTGGACGAAACAGATGAAGTAACAACAAGTCATTGTTGGAGTTGGATTCCTCGTTTAAATCGGCTAAAAGGGGCTTCCTACTTTGACTGTGGATATTATACGTATAAGATGTGGCTTTTGGTTTTAGCGCATTAGAGCAATCAAGAAGACCCTGTCATCGTTATCTAAAGCTTCCTTGACATTTTTTGGTCTCCATTTGAGGCAGAAATGCGTGTTTACGACTCTTTTCATGCGAGAAACAAAGGCAACGTGTCTATCCTCATTTTTTAACGACGAACGAACGTGTTCTTATCTTTTCTCCAAAAGCCCTAAGTAAGATCTAAAAGAGGATTTTCCATTCATATGCTATATAGACATGGTTAGCCAATGCAGCATTCTTTCATTGGACCAGATCTGTTATTTACTTAGAGTTTCCCTGTGAGGCTTCAATCTCTGTTTTTAGGAGGCCGAGAGCTGTAAATGAGACGTGGCCTGCGTTCGCCATCATGCGACCACTGCCTCCGAGCTCGATCCGACAGCATTTACCGCAAGTGTTTGCGAGGCAGCTCCACTCTCTTTCAAAGAGACTTTCTTGAGGGCGAACCTCTAACTTACGCTTTGATTCTCTCTCTCTCTCTTTTTTTTTTGGAGGATTTTCTATGCAAGGACTCATAGTCTTCTACTTACTTAAAAGTAAATAATCCTATCGATCTTTTTTTGTAAAGTAGGTGCCTCATGCTCAACTACCATGCAAATCCATGGCATCTTATTGATTTTTCGCACTTAAACAATTACAACAAATCATTTGTGATTACTCATGTCTCATGATCTCGTCTAACAATTCTTAAACTAGAAACTTATATTCGGATCTATATAAAATTTTGTAGGACCATAATAACTATTATAAAAATTTAAACGCGTTACTTCGTATTGAAATTGATATTTCATCTGCTTACACAATCCTTGTTCCCTTGCAGTAACTCAATTACTATGCATAGCTCTTGCTCGATGGACAGCTCTTGCTCGATGGACGTAAAGCTATCTATAGGAGAGGAGGAGGAGATTGTCATGAACGCCTCAATCAAGGAGGAGGTACAGAAGGATGAAGGAGGAGCTTCTCTGAAGGAAGAAACAGCTGGGCGAACAGCGGAGCAACAGGATCCAGCAAAAGTGTATGTAGCTGCTAGAAAACTGGCTGAGGTCATCAAAGGTGCCAATGTTGAAGATATTCGTTCCACGATTGGAAAGCTTGCCCATCAAACTGATTCTTCTGTCATCTTCAATTTTCGGGGTCTATCGTGGGGTTCAGTGTTCCACATTGCAGCAGCCACCGGCAATGGCGACATCCTGAGGCTCCTGTTTGATCAATGCGATGCCCATCTCACAGTTACCCAAGATGATTTCGGAAACACCCCCCTCCACATCGCCACGAAGGCCAAGGCATTTGGAGTCGCCGATATGTTGATTTGCGGGGCAAGACAGCTCCACAGCGGCAAGAACGTCCTGAGGATAAAGAACAAGCATGGAAACACCGCTTTGCATGAGGCCGTGCTTACTCATAACGTTGACCTGGTGAGCCATTTGTTGAGGGAAGATTTGGAGCCCGTGTACTGGATGAACGCATATCAGAAATCTCCCCTGTACCTGGCCCTCGACAGCAGCAACTCCGAGATTCTTCAGGTTTTATTTTCACTCTCGCTCGACCCATCGAGGATAAAAGGTTTGCCGCCCGTTCATGGTGCCATTGTGCGACGTAACTATGGTATGTACCTAAACCTGCTTGTGGAAAATATCTACGAATGTGTAAACTGATCTCGTGCCAAATCTGTGCGACAACTTTTCCTGCTCATCAAACCCGTTATGGCTTTTCTCATAGTTATCAAAGTAGTTGGATTCCCATGGAGCACTCGCAACTATTATTGATATAATTCTCTTAATAAGCAAATTATCTCCCATTATAACATAAAAGATCCGATGAAACTTACATACGCAACCATTTTACTAATGACTCACGTACTACTGATCTTCGATTATAATAACTGTAAAGTACAAATATTCAAGATCGGCAATTATGAAGTTCTAGGACCTAACAATGACAAAAGGAGAAAGATAGGATGAAATGGTGATTGTTGACGATAATGTTACATTACAAGTGGTCTTGTTTAAGGGTCCACTATATCATATTTGTAATTTTGTGCCCGAGTGAATTTAGTTTGGTAAATGACTTATTATATTCTGATTACAGATTTACATGTCGGCTTAATATGAAAACCATCTTAAACCCTAATAGAGTTGGAATATGCATACTTACTGATTCAATAACATAAGATATGTCAAGAAAATAAGAGCAATTTTGTAGTTATTATATAGTAGGTTTGGATACCATATTCCACACTATTAAACTTCAAGTACATTCCAGACTCTATAAGGTTTTAAGCATTGTTAAAGTATATTCGTCTATTAAAAGTTTCTTCATAATTATCCTAATTTGAATTTCTTCATGAAGATATATCATATTAATTTTGTATAGTTATATAATCGTAATAATGAATCAATGTGATGTTAGATGGAAAATTCATCCGTGCAATTATTTAATACATGTTTGATTTTAATTATGAATTTCTAGATTAAGTGAATAATTTTCATATCTTTAGTTATATCTAATTATAATCTACGTTCTAATGGATTAGTTGGAATTAATATACGTTTTGAAAAACTCGTACACGGCATCCCATCTTTTGCCTCCTTGCCCATTTTATTCCTAAAGCAATTACTCATTTTCTTCAAATTAGCATTTTGGTGGATCGACTATCTCGTCATATTTGCCTGCTTCAATCCCCTATGGCCATATCATATGAATGCTCAATTCTATGTGCATGATTAGGACAAACAATATTTTCCACTTATTCCATTAATGATGTGCTGAAGGAATTTTTCAACATCAATATCTGTAGTTTGTCAATTCAGAAATAGCATGATATAAGTGTTAGGAATCGCACACTGATTCTAGAAAAAAAAATATAAACAAATAAACAAACCTCCTAAGTAGAATATAGGAACCAAAGAACAAAATTAGAAGAATACACTTAAAAAAATTGTTATTGAAATTTACTCAAACATGGGCCATGTTACCACGTAGACTATATTTCAAAGAAAGTAGGAATACAGTGATAATTTTCTCTCAAGATTAAGGCGCAAAGAGATTGAGATCAATCACAAAGCAATCTCATTGTTGTTCTCTTTTTCTCTTTTTCTATCTTTCTATTTTCTTTTATGCCTTAAAATTGCTATCTTTCTAAAAAATCTACGCTTTCTATTAGGGGTGAGCAGTCTAAACCGCCCACCTGGGAATCGGCCAGACTGGCCGTTTCTAGGTGGTTTTAAAATGTAGAGATTAAGAAAAATGACGACAACAAGAAGCAGAGGGGTTGGTAAAAGAGGAGGGGGGGGGCACCCAAAAAAAAATTTAAAGAAGAAGGAAAGGAGGAAGAAGGGGATAGGGGATAGGGGGTTCGTTCACTGTGATTTTTGAAGACCCACCCGTTTGCAACCATCGTCTATCGCGTCTCGTGCCTAGTCTTGGCTTGCCTGGTCCTTTTCGTTCTTGGGAAACCCTTACTAACGTTTGTTCTGCCTTGTCCCGAGGAGCTCGATTAGGGTGTCTCGTGCGAGCAAATAGAGACCTGGCTCAAGCTTCTTGAGCGCGTCCGACAACCGCCGACCCCCTAAATTGAAGAGAGAAACACTGCCCCTTGACCACTCTCATTTTGCTCGATTTTTTTTGGGTCCCACGGACCGATTTGGCTGGCTATCGTTTAAGTGAGCTTTGAGCTCTCATTCTATTTGTAGCATGTCGTGTCTTCTCTATGCTTGCTCATTGTGCCTCCTGCATAGCTATATAGCCTCGTTTTGCCCCAAAACCTGTTTTTTTTTCCTTTGCACGTCGATCGTTCGTTGAAATGCCCAAACATCGTGTGTGGTTTGATGGAGTGTCTTTCTTTGGGTCGCCGTGAATGTCTCTAGCGTGGATTGAGGAGTCACGATGGAGCACGAGCCTGTAAGGGACTCGCGCCGTCGTCCATATCGACTCCGACCACCAGTCGTTCACTAAGCATGGGGCGGCAGGAGCCTTGAGGCAGAATCTTTGCCTTGGTCGAGCCAGAACGTCGCGGGGCCTTGGACGTCCGATCTTAGGCCTCAAGCGTCTTCGCTTAGCCCACATCAAATCCGTGTTTGGTTGGGTTAGCTTGGGCCAAGGAGTTTGAGTCTCGGGCCTTTGTGAGTAGGCCTTTTTCCGAGCAAGATCGGGGAGTCCGAAGCCCAACCCTACGACTGGGTCAGCACTTCCAAATCAAAAGAAATTAAGATGGTCCGTGGTAATTTATAATTATCCACTCGGAAACAAGACCGGATCGAGTGAGAACTGAATCGGACTGCAGTCTAGTGTGGTCCAGTTCCTAGTTCCCCTTAACAAGGAATCAGGAACTGCCCAGGAGCCAATCACACCTGCTTTTTATGTGATATGACTGTCACTGATATAGATAATATTTGTAATTTTTAAAAATTTTCCAACTCTTGTACCAAAAATTCTTAAATGCATACCATCCGAAAAATGTCCTTGACTCTTGCACATGGACGATGAGGGTCAGCTGACGACCTCTCTAGCCAAGAGTTGGAAAAGAAAGAAAGACAAGAATAGATTAAAGAAGAAAAAAAGAAATGGATCATAATTTTTTTACATAATTATATAAATTTTCTATGTCATCATCGATCGTGCCACATAGAATGTCTATCCTTGAAAAATTTTCGAACAATGCAAACACCTCTCCCATTGATTTTTTTTTTTTAACCAGCAGCATTTCAAAATTTCTGCGTTTGGGACCAAAACTATTTCTTTTGGTTGAGCCTTTACCTTCCTGTAACTTGTGATTCATGTATAAACTTTACCTTTTTCCAACCTCAGAAAGAGATGCTGGTCACATATTTTACTCAGTGTTTACTCGATTTTTTTTATGAATATATCATTTCTTATTTGAGCTTTGTAGGTGTTGTAGACCTTTACGAAGGAGATGGCATTCAATTCTAAAGAGGGCGCAAAATATTTCTTGATTTTACGCAGTGACCGTTACAATGTTCGTGGCAATAGAATAAATTTGCTTGACACTTGCTAGAGTTTGACGAGCATTATAGGAAAATCCCGGCATCCTTTCCTCGATCGTGCCCTTGCAATTCATATGTCGTTTCCCTTTTTTTTTATGCATTATATTTGCCCAATCCATAGATACTTCATGACATGAAAATGCCATAACATTACCAATTGCCATGTCCTTTAATAAGATTTTTTTATAGTAAAGTTTTCATACATGTCAATGTCGCATTGCCTTGTATATAAATGGTCTGGAGTTTATCTAAAGTCTCACCAAAATACATAAACGGTATCATTTCGAAATTTATCTAAAGTCCCACAGGTCTGTGTTCCATCATGCTTGAGAAGGAAAGTCAAAATGCTTCAGATTCACAGCTCGAAGATCCATAATTGTTTACACTCGACAATGGGTTAGATAAACCTGTAGAAGCATCTGATATGTTCGATCAAGATTATCACAACGAGTTTCAGAATTGCAATCCAGCATCGTTCAACTATCGATCCTACTTGTGATTATTATGGTCCCTAATTTGGAGCTCTTGATCGCAGATTTAGCAGCCAATATACTCAAAAAGAATATCAAGCTATTTGCAATGACCGACTCCAAAGATGGTAATGTATTCCATTTAGCAGCTCACACAAATGACACCGAAGCATTCAAACTCTTACGACCAGAAACTGAATATTTGGCCCAAGAAAGGGACATGGATGGGGATCTTCCCTTACATATTGCGAGCAAGATGGGTTATGTCGAACTAATCGAGAAGCTACAACCGGGGTCAGATTCGCGAAACAAGCAGGGACAAACGGTTCTTCATGTCGCCGCAAAATATGGGCAAGCCTCGGCAGTGAAATACATACTCAAACATCCAGATATGAGGACACTGATAATCGAAAGAGATCATGCTGGAAACACAGCTTTGCACTTGGCCGCGATGCATTCACAACCCGTCGCTTTGATTCCTCTCGTGCTGGATGAAAGAATTGACTCCGGCCTTCTCAACCACGAATGCTTGACTGCTTTAAAGATTGCTGAAGATCGCTTCAACAAAAGTGGGATGGTGCGGACGGTAAGTAACATGAACAGTCACTACTTTATTTATTAGCTTGCTGGAAATTTTATAGAGTGATACATTAGTTAAGCACAGCTCTCGTATTCAAATCATTACGTCTCCCTGTGAACATAATTATTGAAGCATTGATCAATCTTCTAAAATGGCCGAGACACCTCTAGGGTCAATGTTCTACAAATCTCCGGTTCAGCCTTAACAGGAGGATGTTAAAGTTTGTGGCCATGGGTATGTCCCAGGTTAGGAGAACAGTAAAATGTCTCCGACAAATGCGGAGATAAATTTTACATCTCAGTTACTAGACCTATAGAAATTATCATTTATAAGAAGGGAGGGTTGTCGTTGTTGCGTTCGTACTATCATTAGAAGCAGGTGGTCATTGTGGCAAATCTGACCATCTAAATATGGCATAATCCATAACATTATCATAATGTCAACTTATGGCAACAATAAACCATATACATTTCACTAGTGCCTCTTTTCTCATCTAAAATGAACTTGTACTTTTGTGTTAATTCTTCAAGACAAGTAGACACTGCATCTTTAGAAGTAAAAGTTTCCCTTTAAATGAGTAATTCGAAGTTCATTGCCCCTATCGATATGGTAATAATCCCCTATAGATCCCAATGTGGTTGGGATCATGTCACCCCTGCAATACTGCAGGGGATCCATTTCCAACAATTTGATCTTTTTTTGCTGTTCTATGCTTCCTATCTCAGCTGTTGGCAGTTATATTGTTGCGATCCTTGCCAGCTGAAAGCATAGACTTACCCGTACTTAGGCCGAAAGCTCGATATAAAGGGCATTCAATAGCATTGGGGCTCTTGCATGTACCAAAGATGGACGATTTGAAGGATGCGATTAATGCCCGTCTGGTGGTGGCAACACTTGTGGCTACTGTGACTTTTGCAGCTGGTTTCGCAGTTCCCGGAGGATTTAACTGCTCGGACAGGGCCTTCAACGGCCAGGGCATGGCTACGATGCTGGACAAGCGAATGTTCCAGGCCTTCGCGATTTGCAACACCATCGCCATGCTCTGCGCAACGATTGCAGCCATGAGCCTCATGTATGCACAGGCCGATGACATCCGTATAGTTATGGCTGGATTCGGTTACGCAACAATGATGCTAACAATTGCACTCCCGGCGATGTCCGGTGCTTTCTTAACTGGGGTCACCTTGACCGTTGGCAAACTCTCTTGGCTTGCTAACACCATATTTTATTTGGGGCTCCTTTTCCTCCTCATTATCTCGGGCGCTTCATTGTTGCAGTACCCTCAACTCTTACAGTATGACTGTCGTCCTCTCCTTCGTCTGAAATGCTGGCTTGTTCTCGGTGACCTTTATGTGATTGGAGTCAAGACGAACCTTTTGGATGACCCGGAGGAAGACGGGACGGCGAGCAAGACCATCGCTAGTCGGCCTCCGGATTGTGCTTGTCAATCAAGGATCGATGAATCGGTGACGGCGGAATGTCAGGACTCACCACATCCTCCCAATCATTAGTTTCGGTTGATGAAGTATCTATGACTTACAGAAATAAATGTGTATTTGTTTCATTCTACGGTTGCTTTTCTATCGACTTAGCTTAATGGTTATTGTTGAAGTATTGGGATTAAACCACCATCGTCTTCCTCTAATAGTTTCAAGCTGTTATAACAGTTCATGTAGTCTTCTACAATTTCACTTGTACCAAAACAGTTTATTGTCAGTTCAAATCCTCACTAGCGTAGTTGCCTTATTGATCTCGCATTCTAATTTTGGGGCAAAGTGTAACTTATTTGTGAAGATGAGTGTTAGAGCATATTAGATTACTCTTTCATCTTATTAGTTAAACATTTTCGAACGAATAACTATAGTTCTACGGAACTTTACAGTATTACATATGTCACATGACGTGTCAAGTCAATTGAATAGATGAATGTGACAAAAATAAAGAAAAACTGAAAGAGAGACTTTTTGTATCATAGGCGCTTCAGCTTGTATTCCATGGTTGTACAGAGTTCATCTATACAGTATAAAATGTGAGCAACAAAAAGGAAAGAATATTTTGTACAGATCAATACAGAATCAATTCTAATCACGGGTTGATTCATATAATCAATTATAATTCCAAATGTACCTCGAGCATAAATCGTTAGCTTCAAACATGTAGAAGCTCACATTTCCACGAAATCGATTGTCCGGAGTGACCTCAAACAATTTACCTTTGATCAGTCCAATTTACGGTACGTTCGTCATGACATCCCAAGCTCTAACTCATATGTCCAGTGTGAAAAGAAAATGATATTCTTCGTCTTTTCTCATTTGATAAGCGTTTCATTGGAGCGGTGTATTGTGAAGATGTCCTCCACATTTTTTTGTTTCCCATGGCGTCACTAATAATACCAATCACATATGTATAAATATTATATGTATCGCATATTATTTTCTCAATAGGTCTCTTACTTTGTAGAATTGATTTTTCTTTATCGGATTGGTTTTTTCTTATCAAATTAGTTTAATTTATTAAACTAAGGTGGAAGAAATAAGTGAGCAATATAATTTTCTTTTTTCAATCTTGTTTTTGATAAACAATTTATTTCCTTTACAAAATTAGTTTATTTATTTTCTATCAACTTGTAAACGATTCTTTTTTTATGTCGGTAGGAGAAGAAGAGTTGAAATTCGATTTGAAGAAGGAAAAAAGAAGAAGAAGATGAGGTAAAGTTCGATCTACGAAGTCACTCAAATAGAATCGACAATATAACTGGTACTATAAATCCTATGATTTCAAAACTTGTATGTCGTTGAAATATAGCGCAACACTCAGAGTTTTACTTTTCCTAAGACTCATTGAGGTCGACTACCATGTATGTGTTTAAGAGATACGTATGATGAAATCAGAATTTGTTTATGTTTTACAAACATAATGACATGCAAAATGCAATGTGGCATGAATGCTTTGTGATTTGCACGTTGTGGCAAAAAAATTTGGGCCTTCGGCCGTACAGCACTGAGAGACATGGACCCAAACCAGTCATGGGCTGTCGAAAAATATAATATTTGTGTGGCCCATTCTGATTTCACCCATAAATATTAATCCCGGAGTACAAAGTCTGTTTATGATATTATAAAATTCAAGACAATTATATATACATTTTCAGTGGGTTGGCTAAATAGATCGAACAACTTGTTCGGCGCGACAATGACTTAATATTCTAGGAACGTACACATGTTCTCCTTGCTATCACATTCCACCTCCGAAATTCTAATAAATTAATGAATATTATCTGTTTCACCCATTTGATGGATATAATTTACCATGTAATCTCTCAATTAAGATCTAGGGTTATCATAATGTTTCATGTGCATGAATGTGGTTTCCCGTCCAATATATGAAATCAACATATTATGTCAGCAGCTCAGACATGGTATTTTTGCTTATCAACTCTTTCGAGATAAAAACACACTTAAAGGTCAGGTGGATGGTGATACTCAATACTTGAGACCCCAAAGTTTTTTCTAGAAAAAAAGTAAACAGTGAGTTAGATTCTAGAAGAATTTTCAGGAGTTTCACCGGTTGAAACCGATCGAACGAGGCTCTCACGAATGTTCTGCACTTTGCTAAAGTTGCGGGTAATGAATGAATTGGCCACAACTGCAATTTCCTGGAGCATCCGTCGACAAGATAATCTCAAGAATTTGTCATCCCGAGACGCAAACGGAAATGATTTCGACAATGCTTGGGGACCGAAAAGGGAGAAAAGCTCGCTCGAGAGCTAATCGTGAGATGGAGAAAGTTCAAACATTGGGATACAAGATTCTGGGCCCGACAGTAAGAAAGAACTAGAGAAGTATTTGTCCCATCTCCCGCACGTGCCAGGTCTTTTCTCACGTGCACGTGACCCTGGTTCATGTCTCGTGTGAAGTTTTACAGGAACACTGCAAATTATCATAAAAACTTAAGTGAAGACGCGAATTAATATTTAAGTACTTTCACACTTCCTCTCGCGCTTAGTCTAATCTTTTTTTTTGCTAGTACTAAGTGTGAAATATATATATATATATATATATATATATTTTGAGATAGAATAGAGGTCTATGAAGATTTGAATTCAGAATATCCTGTTCAAATACCATATGAAATTTTGTAGGATCACTGTCAACTATCCTAAAAACTTAAACCATTAAGTGAAGGCGTGAATTAATATTTAAGTACTTTCACATCTCAACCATTCTGGTCTCCCTCGCACTTCTTCGTATTGGCAAATATGACTTTGTCCCAACACGTGAAATGAACGCAAGCCCCCTGGCCTACCTTCTTTAATTTCCGGTTTCCATCACCACATCAATCCCATCTTCCTCTCTGACACAAAGTCATCAGCGTTCAATTTGATCCCGGAAACAAGAAATCGACCATTATCGCATGAATTGGAAGCATATACACCCAAAAGGCTTTTTCAATGGGGTAGATGTCATGTGAGGTCGATTGAACTTAATGACGGCTTTGCATCGGCTACGTGCATTATGTGCGAGTGAAGTGTAATTCTACCATTACCAGCAAATTACTTAAAACCAGGTCACCAGCCAATTTTTTTTAAACTAATAACAGTTTGATACTTACCAATTCTTTTATAAATCTATTGGCACAGAAAAAATTCATAGTCTAAAAATCAAAAAGTAAAATCGTCCGTCCAAAAGTACGATGGTACCTCAATTCTTTTTTAACGATTTACGTCTAGATGACCCCCTTGCTGCACCACAGGTTGTCTAATAAAGGGCGTAATAATATGACTGCTTGGGTGTCAAATTCTCATTATCATGGTCATCGTGACTTTTTTTTTAATAACCTATATGTTCTCAATTAGTTTAAGCCTAGAGACATCTGTTCGAGCCCTGTTCCGGAACGAATAGGGGTCTATTGATTTTTCAAGCAAGTAAAAATTAATTTTGTAGAACCTACCTCCAACACAATTCGTGCTTCTACTGCCAAGTAAACCAGTATATAAACAGCAGAAATCAAAAAGTCTCAAGAAAGAGAAATTGCAAATGAGAGTTATTAAAGAGCAGGAATGGCTTGTGAAATTTCAAAGGAACAAGAAATACGTACACGATAAGAGAATATCTACGTAGTTGGATAAGTTGATTAACCTATCTGAAGGCATGTGAAATACTCTGTCGAACTCATGATATGATTGAAGTCTAAACCTTTGACTTAGACAAATGATCTCGATTCGAAATAATTATAAGATTATTGGCGCCATGTGTTCATCAAGTGTAAAAGTTTTTCACATAGAAAGTTCGTCGATAAAAAGAAAAGAAAAGGCGAGCTTAGATCATGGTTGCCAGCTTTGTATGTATTCTTTTTATTTAATGGCTTAAGTTTTCAGAGAAGAAGCCAAAATGTGCGACAAGAAGGAGGCCAGAGATAAAAGGAAACTTGTCGAGATCAATAGGAAACGGACAATTATTTTGGATAGCTTGATGTGATTACAGAGTTGGCTGCATCATTAAGAGATGATGTGAAAGACTTCTTCTTTTCTTAAAATCAAATTATGGGGAAAAGTGCCAAAAAAGTCCTAAACCTATTGGGGTTGTGCCAAAATCCTAAACCTTTTTTTTGTGCCAAATAAGTCCTAAACCTTTTGCTACTTGGCCGAATAAGTCATTCTGGCGGATTTTGGCCGGAAAATGCTAAGGTGGAGACGACGTGGCCCGCCGGAGACTCGCCGGCGATGACGTGGCGGCCACGTGGCATTCAAAAAATTTACAAAATTTCCAAAAATTCAAAAAAAAAAAAGGGGAGGGCCGGAGCCCTCCACCTGTGGCCGCCGCCCCATCGCCGGTGGGGCGGCGGCCACCCCCCCAGCTGCTGCAGTTGCAGCAGCTGAGGGAGGGGGCGAGCTCCCCCAGCTGGGCGAGCTCGCCCGCCCTCGCCAGGCCGCCCTGCCACTGCTGGGGAGGGCCGGGCGGCTCGCCTCACCTCGCCAGATCTGGGCTGGGAAGCTCGCCCCCTCCCCCAGCTGCTGCAGTTGCAGAAGCTGGGAGCTCGCCCCTCCCCCAGCTGCTGCAGTTGCAGAAGCTGGGGGAGCTCGCCCCCTCCCTCAGCTGCTGCAACTGCAACTGCAGCAGCTGGGGGTGAGCTCCCCCAGCCTCGCCAGCGTCCAGATCTGGACGCCGGCGATGCTGGGGGCGTGGCCGCCGCCCCACCGGCGATGGGCGGCGGCCACAGGTGGAAGGCTCCGGCCCTTCCCCTTTTTTTTTTATTTTTGGAATTTTTGGAATTTTTTTTAATTTTTTGAATGCCACGTGGCCGCCACGTCATCGCCGGCGAGTCTCCGGCGAGCTCCGGCGGGCCACGTCGTCGCCATCTCAACATTTTCCGGCCAAAATCCGCCGGAAGGACTTATTCGGCCAAGTAGCAAAAGGTTTAGGACTTATTTGGCACAAAAAAAGAGGTTTAGGACTTATTTGGCACAACCCCAATAGGTTTATGGAATTTTTTGGCATATATATATTATAGTTGTTCGTAGTTATATATTAATTTAGAGGATTTAACTCCAATCAATCAACAAGATTTTGCATGATCGCTGCGAATTATCTTCGAAAATTTGAGATGTTATACTATGTAAATGCCCTAATAACCCTCATTTTAATACTTGAACTTAGATTTGACAAAAGTTTTGAGATTAGGTACACTCGGTCGAACCATCGCACGCAAGTCCATAATATTTTATTAATTTCCTTCTTTTATATTCTCACATTAGACCGTTCCTATCTATTAAAACTTTCACAATCTTATGCAACAACTAAAATTTCGGAATGATTTGCTCTGATGGCATACTTAATTTTATAGGAATATTATTGACTATTATGAAAGTTTAAATAATTAGATGAATATATTATTTAATATTTCAATGACATAATTTCTTCCTACGGAATCTTTGTTCCCTTGCAATAACTACATTGCTTGCATAGCCTAGGCTCGATGGACAGAGAAATATCCGTGGAAGAGGAGAATGTTGGAGCAAGCAAGTCGATAAAGGGGGAGGTCAAGAAGGACGAAAGAGGAGCTTTCAAGGAAATGTAGGGTGCTTTTGTTTGCCGATATATGTATCTTTCATTATGTCATCGTACAAAGTTCGATGATAAAGAGCGACCCATCTCTATATACTTACACTCACGTCAGTGTCGGCGAAATAGGTCCGCTCACTTCAAGTCCCTTGCTATAGCAATTTCCTCTCCGGAGAATCGGCATCAGCATCGTCCTCCACTTCCGACACCATATTTGTTCTTCTCAAGTTCTGCCTTCTTCGTTCTTCAGGTTTTGTTCTTCAATCTCTCGATTCATTGCTTCTGTTCTTTGATGTTCTTCGGGCGTCACCATCGTCTGTTAGATCTGGGTTTTGGCAATGGCTTTCTTGTCTTCCGGGGTTGATCTCTTTTGAGGGACTTTTTGTACAGGTATATATAACATGAATTATAGTATATATAATTTAACTCCAATCAACCTGTCAAACTTTATAAGATTGTTGTTGTATTGTTTAAAAATTTAGAATGTTTGATTATATAAATGCTCGAACAGTACTTATCTTCACACTTAAATCAAGATTTGGCCTAAAGTTAAAGGTGTGAAAATATATATAATCAGAAGACAAAAGGGGGGGAATTTTATTTATCAAGGAATCACTTTTATCCAATCGTTCATAAGCCTAATCATTAATGTTCACTAAATTTTGCTATTCTGCGTAAATTAACTGGCACATAATAATTAATACATATTTTGCTGCACCAGGTTTAAACACATGAATTTGTATTTTGGTTAAGCCCAACGCTCGCCGGAGCATTAGAGATCCGTAGAAGAGATTTTTCCCAAGAGAGATAACTCTTATTTACTGTTTGATTCATTTATTGAGGATCTTGGGTGTGATTGGCGTAGGCCTATCGACTATATGTACGCCAATTCCGTAGAGTTCCTGGACGTGTCCTAATTTCAAGGATATGATTCAGAAACTAAGGGAATTTTTTTATATAGCCCAAAAAAATTATTTCGGCACTAAGTTGGTGAAGAGCAAGAAACATGCCATGTTTGCATAAAGTTATGAACCAAAATGAACAAATGAAAGTATAGGGCTCGAGACTAGTAGCTTACCCATATGCTACAATGGCTTGATTTTTTCTATTTGTGTAAAATTGAAATCTGTTCTTTTAATTATAAATAATTCATTGAATCCTACTCTATTTCTTATCAATCTTTTATTTAATATAGACTAAATGCGAACTTCTTAATTCATGTAATATATTGATTAAAATATGGGGGACTCGGTAACAGTTAGCAAATTCTTAATTATTATTGTGACAAGGCATAGGGGAAATTTTTAAATGGCCTTAACGAATAGTATTAGAGTATATTTTATAGGAAGTATTTAAGAACTTTCAAGAATTGGTCTATGACAATTAGGGGCGTGCATGATCTAGAGCAATCCGGTTCCCTTCCAGAACCGGGAACTGAACTGATGGGACTGATCTCGATCTCTAGGACCGCGGACCGGACTGCTTAAGTCCTGGACCAATCCGGTTTGGTTCCTAGAAAATCTAATGGACCTATTGGGAACATGAAAAATTCTAAAAAAAAATTGCATTTCTTTACTTATTTTTAATAAAAAAAATTATTTTGGTAAAGTTGGGTAAAGATTACAACTTTAAAAATTTAAATTGAGTTATTTTTACTTTTTTATATCTTTAATTTTAATAAAATACAAAAAATTAACCGGTCCGGTCCGGCCTTTCTAGGGACCGGGAATCGGACTGCCGGGACATCGCTTCCACTTTTGGGAACCGGGAACCGGACCGACACTTTTAGTTTGGTTCGTTTCTCGACGGGTCTGGGCTGATTGGAGCTGTTCCAGGTTCGGACGGTCCAAATTGCTCCCCCCTAATTATAATATTGCAACTCATGAAAACTAATTTCAGTAAGACTAAATTTTTTTTTTTTGCTGAACAAAAGTCATGTTATTAAGTAAGTTAAACATAAATCAAAATAATTAATTTCTTACTAATTAATTTGCAAAAGTCACCGAGCTTTTAGTATTATGGACGGAAATTCTTTTGGCGGCAAAAAGAGACTTGTTTTGTTGTCGGCCACTGCGTTCATATGTCACCACAGATCAACACCGTGGTTGTTGTAACTTAGATTTACATGATTACATGTACCGCATGAACAAGTTAGAACAAATTAATAATTATGTGATGGCGTAGGCACATGCGTGTAGTTACATGGCCATGTAAAAAGATAGTGCTGAGTCGGTTGTTATGGGTGTAATGCAAGAATAATTTGAGAAATACAAAATTGAAGGAAATGCCACTTTCCCATGATACAAAATAGTCTAACAGGTCGCGTGTAAATGAGCGTAAATGAATGAGTAATGTTAATGTGTTCAAATTTCATTCAGAAAGCCTCATTCATTGTGTGTGGATTAAGTCAGAATGATGAAATGACAATCAAAATGGAGAAAAAGCCATGATTTGAGCAAGATCAAGGCTTTCCAATTCAATCAAATCATAACATCTACTTTCAGCATTGCAATTGTTACAGCATGGGCGACTATCGATCCTTCTAGTGATCAAGGTCGTGGAAGATGTCCTTGTCCCATACGTACTAACCATCCAAGCCCCAACCACTCTAAAATGTTCCTCGGATAGTTGAGCAAATGAAACATATGAGGAAGTAGGATATAATATACCTGATGAGTTTGTCAATGAGCAGATATAATCCTTCGTCCAAGTGAGCAATCGAGTAGTTTGATTGGTTCATCGAAGGGGAACCTGTTCTGGCATTGGCAATGGAGAGGATTCTAGAGCATGTTCTGGTAGTGTTGTAGTTTCATGTTGCACATTAACAGATGAAGGTGGGTCCATTGGATCTTCTGGTACTTCCTTAGAATTTGGAATAGGAGGTCCTAGGATAACTGGGGAAAAACATGCACATATTGTGGTCCACAAACTAAATCTTCTGCAGAGAGTAATGGATGGCTAAATGGAGCTGATGCCAAGTCACCATTGGATTGATATTCCTGAAAAATGAATGTGTTTTCATGGAAAATAATGTCTCTGCTGATGAAGAAAGTATCCGTTGATGGGTGAAATACACGATATCATTTCTGAAGAATTGGGTATCCCATGAAAATATATTTTCATGCGCGTGGACTCATTTTGTCACGGCTTCCCAAAGTTGTAACATAATATAAGCAGCCAAAAACTCTAAGATGTTAAGTGTCGGGTTTCTTCCCAAAGAGCACCTTAAAAGGTGTTTTTCCATCCAGAACTCGAGTCGTCATGCGGTTGATCAGGTATGATGATGTAACCACACAAACCTCCCTAGAAGGTTTCAAGAATAGATGCTTGGAATTTAAGGGTACGAGCGACTTCTAAAAGATGACGGCGTTTACGCTCAACGACTCCATTTTGTTGAGGGGTATACGTACATGAGCTTTCATGCAAATTACCGTTCGATGAGAAAAGAAGTTGACACTCATGACTGAAGAATTCCTTTCCACTATCTATTTGAATGTGTTGAATAGATTTGCTGAACTAGCTTTTCAGTAGGGTGAAAAAATTTCTCAAATAAGAAAGTACTTGACCCTTAGATTGCATAAGGAAAATCCATGTAGCTTGGGAATAATCGTCTACAATAGTAAGAAAGTAATGTGAGCTATCATGATTAGGAGTATGATAAGGACCTCAGATATCCATAAGAATAAGAAAAAAAATTCAGTAGAGCGAGAGTTGCTTGTGCGAAAGGGTGCGCATGATTGTTTTGCCAATGGAAAAATTTCACATTTAGGATGTGGAAAAGATGTACTGTGACCCAAACATTGATTGGAAAAGAAAGTTTTATCATTGACATCAATATTACATAGTGATTAATTATTTCTAGAAATACATGAAATTGAAATTACTAGGAAAATGCATCCAAAAATATTAACCTTCTGAAAATTTACCGAAGCCTATCAGTGTGCCAGTCGAAGGGGCTTATAACAGACAATCGTCAGAGTTGAAAAACACTTGACAATAATTATCCTCACAAACCTTAGAGACTAAAATGAGGTTAAACTAGAATTGATGGATATAAAGCACATTTTTAAGGATAATAGATGTGTAACAGCCCGATTCGCAACGGCTTTATAGTAAATTCTTCTTTCCCTTTTATTACTCTTTTCTCTCTCCTCTCTCCTCTCTTTCCCTCCTGATTGAACTCTCTCTCCTTTATGCACACACCAAACTCATTTCTCTCTCCCTTTGATTTTCTTCCCTCCTTTGTGTCATCGTATCTCCCTCCTCCAACCTCCGTTTGGGATGCCATTGGTGGTCTTGGATTCTTTGAAACACCACCTTTCCATTCTGGTCAACCACAGCTCCTGTCTCTGACTGGATCGTCGTCGGTAGCCCCCAAAAGGTAGCCCCACGGCATGGGCTTGCTCTGTTTTCCAGATTTGGACTGTGAGTTTCTTTGATGGAGTTCTTCCAATCCTTCGATCTAGAGTCCACGCTATTACTTTCAATGGGTTCCTAGGTATCCATTCACCCTAATTTAGGCTTTGGTTGGGATTGATTTGGTCTAGAATCGTCAATTTTGCCCCTGAACCACCGCGTGCCCCTGTTCCGCCGGAGTTGCTATTTGTGGCCATCATTCCCTCCTCCGTCAAGACCCATTCCTTACCACCACCTCCAATAGATAACTTGGAGTCCCATAATCACAATGACACTGGTCTTACCTGTCAAAATTGCACCATTTAGGGGAAATCAACCCCGAAGCGCAGATCCCTCTTTAAAAGCCTTAGTTCCGACCACCCACCTTCAAGGAGCGATTACTTGCTACTCCAGCCACCTCAATTGTCGCCACCACTACCAATAGACTCGTGGAAGTCCCCTCTTCAAAGCCCAATCGGTCGTCATCGTCAATTTTGCTTGGTTTGCTCGAATTTGGTCGCAATCCAACTGGTGCTCGCCGGACTCGATTTTCGAGTAAGTTGGTCGTGGGCCTCCAACACGTCTCGGAGCAGTTTTGCCGTCACCCATGGCCACCCACGAGTTCGAGGACCTCCCATGACCCCCCAGGATCGTCCCCGGCTATCGTCAGACCTCGAACCGCCATCTGATTGTTGGAAAACCAGCTCGAACAACACTGGTTGTGCTTTAGGCGGACTGTTCGGGCATCGCCGAAGCTGATTAGCTAAACGACATTCCCCATCGCTTCACCCATGAGCTTGGCCACCCTCCCATGGCCAAGGACCACTGCTAGGAAGCTCGCCGGAGCCGTTGCCAAGCTGTCATGGTGTTGGGTCAGAGTCTAGCAAGCCGCTTCAAGCTTGGGTGTGATCGGAAGTGCAAGAATCGTGTCACTGCAAGCATCGCCGATCATCAATTTGCGAAGAAATTGAGGTGAGTGGACCTCCTATCTCTCAATTAGGCTTGTTTACCGCTTTAGTAGACAACTTTTGATTTGATTGAGCTAAATTGATTGTCAATTTGGGTGATTGGGTGTTAATCGGTGACTTTTGGAGGAATTATGGGTGATTTGGTAATTTTGGTCAATTAGGGGTAAATTGGCAAAATTTTTTGCTTGGGGCGAATTGGCAAATATTTATATTAGCTATCTTGGTTTGTAGCTAGTTAGAGTTAGGTGAGTAATTTTGAGATTTTGGAGATAAGTTACTAAATTTGGTCAATAAGAGAGCCAAATTAGGGTTTTATGGGCCAAATTGTAAATTCGGAAATTTAGGAGCAAAAATATAGAGTTATTGGCTGCAATTAAATTTGATAATTAGCTGGCTAATGATGAATTGATCATTTACACAATTTGAAGTGATTGGCTCAAATTTTTGCTTAATTAGGGGCTATTTATTAAATTTAAGTATTTTGAATTATCTTAGTAAAAATTGTGAAAATTGTGTGGTTGGGCAAATGGCTGCCAATTAACGTGATGGCTCCCGTAGTTTATCGAATGGAAGATTCTAGATTTGATTTAGTGACCCGGGTGAATCCCTAATTAGTGGGCCCAAGCGGTTGATTTTTAAAAATCTTGGGAAATTATACTAAAATTGATTATGTCATATTGTGTTAATTTGTTCAATGTTATTGAATGCTCAATTGATTGGGAATGATTTGTAATTCGTGATTGATCATTGATTTGGATGAGTTGACATGTGATTGGATTGTGGTTATTTTATGATTGAGTTTTATTAGTTAATTGTTGGTGTTGAATATGGTTGACTGATTGATGGGGGGTATTAGCAAGATACGAGACAAACGGGCTTGGAAGCCCGTGAGGCACAAGAATTAGATTAATCAGAGTGGAAGTCAATGAGACTCGATGGGGTGTCGACTGGACCGCAATGAGCTATTTTGATCTCGCGAGTTGACTGGTGTGGTCATTGACCCGATTTACCTTGGAGGCTAGTGGGCCCTAATCAATTGTGAAAGTCGATGGAACCCAATAGGGTATTGACAGGACTATGATGAGTCGGCATGATTGATTGAATGGACCAGCGTGGTCAATGACCCTGGTATATCGCTGAATCCGGTTTTAAGTCAAGAAAATTAGTTAGGGTCTCAGGTTGGTCATGGACAACCTTATTTACTTTAATTACAATTTATTTATGCTTTAATTAGTTTTATTATTACTGTGGTGAATTTAATTGACAGGTTCAATGGCTTTGGGCCAAGTCTCAATCGCAGACTGATTGACTCATAGGTAGACTTGGTTAGCATAGGGAGGGACTCTAGATTGGTTGGGTGATGGAGAAACGGAATCTTTGAAGGAGTTAGGGCTAGGCTGGTCAGTGGCTATGGTAGCATTAAGAGTGGTAGTAGGGACTCTAATGCGATGGCGTTCCTCGTTCTAGTATAGGAGGGTAGACTCACTGAGATACTTATGTCTCAACTTGTTGTTGTTTACCATTTTTCAGGTACGAGTTGAGTTTGGGAAGGGAGTTCTATGGGAGTGGTCAAGATGGAGACCCGCACTTATGTTAGAGACTTGAAGGTCGACGACGAGTCGTGGGATATCGCACTCATCAATAGAAGGAAAGGAAGAAGAAAATTAGGAACTATCGCACGCTCGGAGCGGGGCGTGACAGGATGGGTTTAGTTGCATTGTTCCTATTTTGCTAACAAATGATTTGTTTCCTTTTGGAAGAGTCACAAATATGGGATTCAAAATATCCTTGGTATGGAAAAAGAAACCTTTGTCCTAGACAATGTGGTCATTAGCACCTAAATCAATTAGCTATGTGTTACGAGATATGGAGCTTAACAATATGAAATACTTGAAAAGCTTGCCTTCTTGTCAGAATTTTCAAATTGTTGCAAAGCTTTCACAATTTGCTGGATGTGATCATCGGAGAGAGGTTCATCTGAATTACATCCTGTCACTTGATTATAGAAAATTCTCTCCCCCTTTGGTCTTTTACCCTATGTCTCCCATGCAATTTTCAGCAAGTGTCCATAATGTGATGTGGGCGTTTGCAATATTTGCAATACATTTTTCCTTTTCCTTTATTTCCTTTCTACAAAAAGAATATCCATCAGATTTAGAGGATGTGGCTGCATGTGAGCCGTCCGATCCAGTTACCAAATTGATGGAGCAACCATTGTCCGACCGCACGCATACATCCTACCCGTCTGATCTAAAGAAAAGATTGCATCCGTCCGTTGTATCACGTCAATCCTGGCAATCCATCCGATCCCTTAAGCCACTACGCCCGTTCTCTAGAAACCCTATCGCAGCTTCACGCTCTGGAAACCCTAGCACAACTCCTTTGTTTCCTCATTCCATAAACCCTAGCGTAGCCCTTCACGATCCGTCGCCTACTGTTCCTCTCTATCTGTGGCCCAGTTGAGCTACGAGCAGGACGACGTCTCCGATTCTGGCATGGTCCGAGGTGGCAAGGGGCTGGCTTTCTTCCTATATGGCGAGTTGATAGATTCGCCAGAGGGAGGGGACCGGATCCATGGCCAAAATATGTATTCTAAATGGTAGGTACGAGTCATTTAGAATCAATAGAAATCGCATTACTTTCTCCTACTCCTTTATTCGTTGGTATTGTTGAAGGGTTTTCTCGGGTCCCTCCAATTTTTCTTCGACAACTTCTAATTGATTCCAAAGTGCAAATAGCTTGTTGAATACTGTTCCAATACTTGATGTCAAGCTTTTGAGTTGCCAAGTAACATTCTAGCGATATGTAAATTAATTTACTGGCTGATTTGTCAATAATTACTAAAGTTTGATATTCGATAACAATCAGTATGAAGGATGATCTTGACATCTATCGAAATGCCAGTGGAATATGTAAATAGCTGGTCTTAAAGTTACACGGAGGAGTTGTTTTATGCCGAAGTAATTTTTACTGGTGGGGCGATCAAATTCGAATAGGATGCTGGTGGTGGAGCAACCAAAAAGTTACCACATTCTTACCTTCATATTTACTAAAGTGACCTCCAGAAGGACTAATTGAATCTGGAAACCTCTTTGCTTCGATAGTACGCAAAGAATAGGATCAGTTAAAGGGGCTCAAAGCAACGGAGCAACACACGAGGATTTATTGAACAACAAGTTTAGCCCTCTAATGTAATATTAATGGCCGCTTTGGTCTATCTTTCATGAGATGAACAAGTTGTCTTCTTTCGATATTGTCTTTCGATCGTTGGAGAAGGAACTTTTCATATTCGAAGGTAAGTATTTCTCAAAATGATCAATATTTCCTTTCCTTCTATAGTCTGTTAGTTGTCCTATATTTCCTTTGTTAATGTCGATCTTTTTCAGTATTCATGCTGGATCTCACACTTTTCATTATATTCTTTCTTAACTGGTTTTCTCTATTCAATAATGTTCCTAATATTTCAATATAACAAGTTTTGCTTCCTACTGCACTAGTACTACCATTCTTCTCTAGTTGGCTCAAAGTGTCATCTCTTTCCAGTCCTTTTTGCCTCCGCAACCCACTGGTTGACCCTGCTAATTTTAGTTTGGCTTTTGCAACATTTCGCCCGTGAGCCGCGATGTGATCATTCTCCACCGAAGAGTCAATCCCCGAAGCGACCAATCTCTGGCCGAACGAAATGGGACGAAATAAAGGACCCGCTAAGCACCCGTCTAGTGGTGTGGCAACACTAGTGTCGATGGAAACTTTCTCTGTGGATGTCGTCCTTCCTGGAATCGAATTTGAATCCACGAGCAAAACCCAATACAAACCCCTAACATGCGATTTAGATTAGGAAAGTCTCTATTCAACTTTTGGTTGACCGAACTTATGTGGGAACGACAAATCCATATTGGAGGTTATTGGAGTTGGTTTTTTAGTTTGAGTCGATTAAAATAGGATTTCCTATTTTAATACAAATATTATATATACGAGAGGCGGTTTTTTGTTCCAGCATGTTAGAGCAAACAAGAGGAGTGTTGAAATATTCTTACATCATGCCCAATAGCTATGACTAGAACTAATTAGGGGATTGGAGTCTTGTCACATTTATTTGAATAGCTATTGCCCAATAGCTATGACTAGGAAATCTCCGAGCTCCAACCCTAGAAAAAAGGCATCATGATTTTCTTCCATCGCTGCTGGTTGGACAAATCCAATAGACCAATTCAAGGACAGCGGTTAATGTGCAAGATTCTAAGAGTTGTCGAGGGGAACGTGCGTGCGGTGACCGATGGATTAGCCAATGCAGCATTCTTCATTGGACCAGATCTTTCATTCACTTGAGTTTCCCTATGAGGCTTCAATTTCTGTTTTTAAGACATAAAGGTGGTGTTGGGAAGTCGAAAGTGTTGTTTATCAGATGTGGCCTGCGAGCATTTTGCCGGCCAGCTCCTCCCTCCCTCCCTCTCGAAGAGACTTTCTCAAGGGCAAACCTCTAATTTACCCTTTTATTCATTATTTTGAATTTTTTTTTGTGAGCACTCGTAGCCGGTTGCTTGTTTAAAGCGAAACACCTTACCGATCTCTTTTTGTTGAGTAGGAAGCTTGGGCCTAAACCACCACGTAGATTCGAGGGGTCTTACTAATTTCTCGCACTTAAATTCTCCCAAGTAATTATTTGTATTTGTTCATGCTTCGATGATCATGTGCCACAACTTTTAAACCAGAAAAATTTCTGTTTGGATCCATATAAAGTTTTTGTCACGCCCTTGACCCGAGCATATGATAGTCCCCGGAGATTTTCTCACTAGTCGATAATTCGTGATGTCTCAAAACTTGTCGCCAACCCAATAACCACAATGAATAAATAAACACAACGGAAGCAAAATTAAAAAAAAAAAATTCCCCTAACAAATCCAAGATACCAAACGAACTGCTCATCTCATAAAATAAAGAGGCCGATATTTTACAAAAGTAGACTTATAAGAAGATAAAGCCCATACATACATACATACATACATATATGTGCGCGCGTAGTCAAAAGAGTGGGTGGGGAGTTGTCTACCTAATCTCCCTATACAGGAATAGGGCTAGCCAAAAAAAGTGGTGGTAGACCTAGAGATATCCTACCCTAAGGATCTATCACTATGCCATCCATTGGTTATCACCCCACCAGTTCAGGTACCATTCATTGTACCCTCCCTAAGGGCATCTTCATGGTGATCCTACTCCATCACCAAAGGGCCTCCCACCTCGAAGAAATACCTAATCTAGTATTAGTGTGCCACCTAACACTAGGAGTCAGAATTGAACTCCTAGATCGTCTTTTCATGCTTCTAAAAAATGTACCTACAGTCGAATATGATAGTACTAATCACCCAACTAGGCCTCCGATTTTACCCGTCCCTCAAGTAGGAACTCCATGCTCATAACTTGTAAAATATGTTTACACAAGAAATGAGATAAAAATCTTAGTGAGTTTACGCCTTAAATCCCAATTAGGAAGGCACTTACCATAAGGCTCCTAATTGACCATACCAACTTTCACATGCCGCACACATCTCACATGCGTACTAACTGTAGTGTACTAACCTATCAACCACGGTACCAATGATCATCACTATCTTAGGTATGCTGACTCCCTCGCCCCACTGGCAACTACACAGGCTCTCAAGCTGGATCAACACCTAATTATATACCTCGATACGCAAGTCTCTTATGTGCCATCCATGGCTGTATCTATTTCTCTAGCATCCAATCTAGCACAATAGTCTCCTCCAACCCCTATCTAACAACTCACCGGTCCATGACCAAGTGCTAGCTCAAATTACTCGATCAATCATAGTAATATCAAACAAGCACCAATTAAAATTCAAACACATGTGCCAATCAATTAATGTGACGGTTCACGACCAGTCTAAAACAATTAATCAAGACATATAATACACAACATATGTAATTTAAGTCAAACTGTTCTATACTGCTCACCGCCTCAGCAAGCCAATTAGGGATTCGCCCAGCTCTCTAATTCAAATGGTAATCCATCGTTTGATATTTTATGGGCGCGATCACCTTATTTGGTCACCATTTGGCCAACAACTACCTACCCAATCTAAATTATCCACGATATGCCTATCATTAATCATCGATCCCAACCCAGTTCTAATTACCGATTATGCATAATATCAGTACAATCAACCTATCCATTTCTGCAAAAGCGAGTAAAGATCCTAATCGAATATTAGGATGCAAACTCACGTTCTGTTCCAAGCTTCCTAGGCAATCGGCGACGATAACTCTAGCGATGTTGTGTAACTTGTGCAACGAGGGCATGGACGGTTTGGCACAGCGTCAGCACTGTTTCGGTGAGGCTCCGAGCAATTGTTTCCAGTGGCGGCGAGGTGGCCGATCAATTGGGTGGAGTGATGTAGGCTAGTGGCCGGTAGAAAAGCTCGGAACAATGGCTGGGTCGGCATCGAGCGACTAGGCAGCGGCTGAGGTGGCATCAAATGGTGAGAGTAGCGGCTGAGATGGCGTCTGGCGGTGAGGATAGCGGCTAGGACGGCTCAAGACAGGCTGGGATGTTGTCGGTGAGGCGTCGAGCAACAGCGACAGCGGTAGTGAATAGAGAAATAGGGGAAAGTGACGACTTTGCTTGGGGCTGAAATCGATGGCTAGAAGTGGCTGGGACGGCGTTAGGTGAAGTGAAGGGAGACACAGGCGGCCACAAAACGACGGCAGCAGCGAATGGATGAGCGGGACCGCGGTGAGGCTCAGGTGCGAGCAAGGGAAAACAGGGGAGGCCGAGTCATCGTGGCGCTGAGCGGCTTTGACTGTGGCAACGACGGTTGCCACGGCTTCGATTGGGACAGCAACAAAGAGGTCAGATGAAGGAGCATCAGTGATGGATGGCGATCGGACGAGTGTGAGCAACGGCAGAACTATAGGAGTAAAAAAAATAGGGGCAGGGAGGTGTCGCTCACGGAGAAGGGAGAGGAAGAGAGAGAGAGAGAGAGAGAGAGAGAGAGTTGGGGGTGGCAATTGGGCCAAGCGGGGTGGGTCCCCTTTGTGGACGTGCAAGACAGAAAGAAGGAAAGTCGCGGTGGCAGTCGGCGAAGAGGCAGGGAGGGGAGAGAGTTGGGTGGTGGCCAGCAAAGAGCAGGGACAGAGGAGAGATTGGGCGGTGGAGTAGGGAGAGAGAGAGAGAGAGAGAGTTGACCAGTCAGAGGTTGACGGGGTTGTGAAATCGCCAAAATGCTCATGGGTTAGAATTCAAATTTCTGTGATCAAATTGCAAATACTCAAAAATTGGGGGGACCTTTTTGCAATTATCAAAAGTTTGGAAACCGTTCACGATTTAGTTCAGAGGACTTCCAGGGCCACTAACTAAACCCGAAATTTTAAATACTGAACCCTGAAATTGACCAAAAACGGGCCATTACAGTTTTGTAGGACCACTAATAATTATTGTAAAAATTTAAATACATCATTTTGTATTTAAATCAATGTTCGGTCTCCTTACAATAACCTTGCTCCCTTGCAGCAACTACATCACTTGCATCGCTTAGGCTGGATGGACGTAAGGCTATCTATAGCAGAGGAAAAGGTTGGGATGGACACCTCAATCAAGGAGGAGGTCCAGAAGTATAAAGGAGGAGCTTCCCTCAAGGAAGAAACAATTGTGCGAACCGCGGAGCGGCAGTATCGAGCACAAGTGCACAGAGCTGCTAGAGAACTGGCTGATGTCATCAAACGCGCCAATGTTGAAGAAATCAGCTCCGAGATCAAAAAGCTTTCCCATCGAACTGATATCTTCAATGTCCAGGAGCTGTCGCGGGGTTCGCTGCTCCACATTGCAGCAGCCACCGGTAAGAGCAGCATCCTAAGGCTCCTGCTTGGTCAATGCGGTGCCCACCTCATAGCCGCCACAGATGATTGGGGAAATACCCCCTTCCACATCGCCTCTAAGGCCAACGCATTAGAAGCCGCCTATATGTTGCTTAGCGGGGCACGAGACTCCGCCAACGTCAAGAACATCCTGACGATAAAGAACAAACACGGAAACACCCCTTTGCACGAGGCCGTGCTCACTCGTAACGTTGACCTGGTAAACCGGTTGGTGGAGGAATATTTGGAGCCCGTGTACTCGGAGAACGTGGATCAGAAATCTCCCCTGTATCTGGCCCTCGACACCGGCAACTCCGAGATACTTCAGGTTTTTCTTTTGCACTCGCTCGACCCTTCGAGGATACAAGGCTTGCCGCCCGCTCATGGGGCGATTGTGCGTGGTAAATATGGTACGTACCTAAATCTGCTTTTGGGAAATATCTACGTATTTATAAACTAATTTCGTCCCGTATCTATGGAATAACTTTCTGCACATACCCAAATGCGTTATGGGTTTTTGAATAAAATTCCAAACCCCCGCTCAGTTGGATACCCAATCAATCAGCCATATAATTCTTTTAATAACAAATTATCTCCAAATAGAACATTATAGGTTGGCTTAAATTGACCAACAATACCTAATTTCCAAAACTCAACGAATAAAGTATTAAGTATAAATATTCAAGTTGACAATCATAAAAATCTACAATGTAACATTGACACGGAGAAAGATACACTTGCAATGATGATTGTTTAAGGGTTTGCTAAATTGAATTAAAATACACTTGCAAAATGGGTTAAAATACATCAAAACCAAACAAACCCCAACCAGTGTAAAATGTTTATGAGAATATGGTCCCTAATTTGGAGCTCCTGATCCCAGATTTAGTCAAGCAAATGCTCGAACGGAACGTGGAGCTATTTGCAATGACCGACTCCAAAGACGGTAATGTATTTCATTTGGCAGCTTTCTTGAATAAGCCTCGAGTGTTCGAATTCTTGCGACCAGAAACTGAGTATTTGGCCCAAGAATGGGACAAGAACGGAGATCTTCCGATTCATATTGCAAGCAAGATGGGCCATATTGAACTAATACGGAAGCTACATCCGATATCACAGTCGGTAAATAGGCAAGGACAAACTGTTCTTCATGTGGCAGCAAAATACGGGAGAGCCTCCGCGGTGAGACATATACTCAGACATCCGGATCTGGGGATTCTGATAAATGAAAGAGATAATGATGGAAATACTCCTTCACACTTGGCAGCGAAGTATTCACAACCCGCCGCTTTGATTCCTCTTTCGCTGCATGAAAGAAGTAACCCCACCCTTCTCAACCGCGGACACTTGACTGCTATTGACATTGCTCTAGATCGCTACAGAAGGGAGTCATCGTACCGGAAGGTAGGTAACATGAACAGTCACCATATTATTTATCTGCTTACTGGAAATTTCATATACTAGTACATTAGTTAATTGCAAATCTCGTCTTCAAATCATTATGTCTCGCAGTCGAAAGGATTCTCAACGTATTAACCAATTTTCTAGAATAGCCGAGACAACTCTAGGCTTAATAACGTACGAGTCTCTGATTCGGCCTTAATAGGAGGCACTTGATACTTTTCCCATGAATATGTTCGCGATTAGAAACAAGTGAATGTCTCTGAAAAAGGCTAAGATAAATTGTTACGTTCATCAATTCATGGGAATATTATCACAAAAGTCTTATACTCATCACATTTGTACCAATTCAATTTAATCCTATCCATGTTGGCCGTGCCAATTCAGTTCTAGTCATTCTTATGTTTTGCCAATTGAGTCTATCTAATCAATTTTGTTTGAAAATTGCTTATACGAATATCAGTCATCTTATGTGGTAGGTGGCGTTGAGGTAAACAAAATTTTATTTCATTTTTTTATTTTTTCATTTTTCATCATGGCAGCAAGGGTTGTGGGTGATGACGACCATGATCTCGCTAGCTACAAGAGAGATTGCCTTTTCCTAGGCCATGCTAGCATCACCCAATGATCGGTAAGCTTTAACAATCCTCACCAACCAAGATGGAAAGAAAAGAAGAAGGAATGAAAGAAAAAATAAACAATAAACAATAATTCAAAAAAATTAAAATAAAAAATTTTATTCACGTCAATGCCGGCCATTTCATGTAAGACAATCAATGTCTAAGTGAGCGACTTCCATTGAAATTGGGCAAATGGACTCAATTATCAAAAGCTGGAATGTTTAGGATTAAATTTCTATAATTGAAAGATTAAGGATTAAATTGGCACAAGTAACATAAGATTAACACTTTTTTTGAATTATCCTGTTAATTAATTGAGCCCATAAATAAGATCCGGGGTTGTCAATGTTGCAATCTTTTTAAGCCGCGCGTCAATATGGCAAATTTGACCACTCTGAACATGGCATCATCTTATTACATTGTCAGTAAGTCAGCCTATGACAAAGGTGAACCATATGCATCTCATTCAAGCATCTTTCTCATTTGCAATGAACTTGTACTCTAGTGTTGATTCTTCAAAATGAGCAGACACTGTCTCTTTAGAAGTAAAAGCCCTTTAAATGAGTACTCCAGAATTTTTTCCATGGTCCATTCGGTAACAATTTGTTCTTTCTTTCCTGTCCACGTGTTTCCGATCGCAGTTATTAGCATTCATGCTGCTGCTAAGCGTCTCAGCTGTAAACTCAGATCTAATCATACTCAAGCCGGAAGCTCGAGATAAAGCGTTTCCAATGTTGGGCGTGAACATAAAGTTGCCAAACGTGGACCTCATGAAAGATCTGATAAATTTCCGTCTGATGGTGGCAACGCTTGTGACCACGGTGACTTTCGCAGCTGGCTTCGCAGTTCCTGGAGGATTTAACAACTCAGACATGGCCTCCAAAGATTATCTGGGCATGGCTACGATGCTTGACAATAGAATGTTCCAGACCTTCACGATTTGCAACACCATCGCGATGTTCTGCTCAATGATTTCGGTCATTGGCCTCATGTTGGTGCCTCAGGGCGATGTTGACATAGCAATAGCAGCATGCCGGCGTGCAATAGTGCCGCTCTCAATTGCACTTCCAGCAATGTCGGCCGCCTTCTTAACTGGTGTGACCTTGACCATTGGCAAACTCCCTTGGCTTGCTACCACCATATTAATTTTGGGATACGTTTTCCTCCTCATTATCACAGGTGCTTCATTATCACAGTACTTTCCTTCATTATCGTGGTACTTTCCCTTCTTCTATAGGCCTCCTCGTCCTATCCGTCCGATGATATCCTGGTTAATTCTCGGTTGCATTCATTTTCTTGGAGTGGAGAGGTCCATTCCGGATGAATCGGAAGAGGACAGATCGGCTGGCGGGACCTCTGCTATTCGGTCCCTAAGTGGTGGCGGTGAAGATTGATGTACAGAAACAAATATGTAGTTGCATCGGTGGACTTGGCTCATTCTATAGTTGCTTTGCAGTTGCATTGCATTAATGATGATTGTTGAAGTATTTAAATTCAACCATATCTTCTTTTAACAGATCATATTATTAAAATAGTTAAAGTTAGTGTTGGAGAAAATCGACAAAACAATTCAAAATGGCGTTAGAATAGAGTTTGGTAATAAAGCTTGGCAGTCTTCTGACTTTGTCATTTGAGTCCGGTGGTCTTCATACTTCATCTCCTAAGTCTGGCCACGTCTGAGTCTGGTCATTTCCAAACTCAGATACTAGAGTCTAATAGTTAGACCATAAAGTCTGGTTGTCTTTAGACTCATACCATACATATCAATCTCCAAACGATGTATATTTGCAATTAAATGACACAATAACATAAAGGAAATGAAATTGACTTGCAACAAACCAACTGGAAACGACATAAATAAATACTGAGGCCTATGCTCGACACAGTTTCTTTAAGACAGATTTGTCACTTTCAATACACGTGAGGCTACGTAGACAGATTACATGTATCCTCCAGTACACATGAGGCTACTTGATGTATGTCTCCCAGGATACAACGGTTGACAGCAGCGAATATTAGTACTTCGAAGCTTTCGGCAAACTTGAACAATGCCAAGGTCAAACACTATCGAAAACAATTCAAAGAAAGCTGTGAAAATAATGCTTGTTTTTCTCTCAAAAAGTGTGCTCTTTTCTTTATGTAGAGATAGAATTTATAATTAAAAAAATCAAGGGGACCGTTACAAACGTTTTGGCAATTAACTCCGCCGTTACAAAACGTTTCGGGAATAAATACATATTGAATTAGCCGTTACAAACTAATGATAAATTAAATTCACGGTTACAACATGAAATCCGTAACTGTCGTCATTAACTTACTGTTACAAAACTTGTAACAGTTTTGAATTGGAAAATATTAATCCAGAAGGCAAAATGTGGCTTGTTGCGAAGCCCATTTTCTGAGTTTGCATTCATGTACGCGTGTTGAACACTCACGCCCAAATTCAAGCTCGTCAAGAACCAAATTTGCACCCCCCCCCCCCTCAGCAGTACTTGTACTATTATAGTTAACACTCCAAATGAGTGTAACCATATATAAAGCACTCTAAAGCCTTCTTACTTTCTAATGTGGGACTAGTGTATTTCACTTCCCACTTCCAATTCTTCTTGTTTTCTAATGTGGAACTAGTGTTTTTACTTCCTACTTCCAACTCAAGGGTGTTCTTTGAGAAATAACTTCTCATTCACCCAACAATTTATCACACCCCCACATGAATGAAAATAGCTTTGATTTTGACTTTGTGATGGTGTTCAACAACAGAAACCTGCATAGGATAGGTAGGTTTCACCCTTTGAACCTTCCCTTGTGAAAGTATATTTACTTCACTAGCTGTCTAGTAGACATTATGTCTTTGAACTATCTTTTTTTTTTAATGTAAAGAGCCATACATTTCACACATGAATCATATCATTTGTTCAGTTCTCATGGTTATTGTCGCAACCTAACATCCGCCCTTTAGGGGGAGAAAAATTAGGTTTAGAGTTCTTTGCTCTTGATTCTATGATATCGAGCTCGGATTCTCCTAAATCCATACCTCACGTGACATTTATGCGTTTTCATTTTAAAATCTCTTTAATAGTCTAATTTATTTTAAAATGAGCCACCATTAGCCCATTAAGGTCGTCTAGAAACCGAGTGAAAGCATTGGGAAAAATGCTTCACTTTCTATGGTACCAGAGATTCCTAGAGTACGGGGACTTTGATTACATTAACTATTTAGTCAATGCCCTTTCAGTACCTAAAATTGATTGTTTGGTTAACCTAAATGGTTTCATGCAGGCTCACATCTCCCAAAAGACTAGTCCACTAGTGTTTTACTGTGAAGCTCTAAGAGCTTATTCAATTGAATTCATTTTAAAAAAAAATTAGAAATTTTTTATTGATTTTTTATCATCATTTTCTGATTTTTTATGATTTTCTAATGATTTTTTATTTTTTTTGTGATTTTCCAGTGATTTTTCCATTTTCTATTGATTTCCTGATTTTATGATTTTTTTTAATGATTTTCTTATTTACTAATGATTTTCTGATTTTTTATTATTTTCCTGATTTGTTTTATATTTTCTGATTATTTTTTTGATCTTTTCATTATTTTGTGATTTTTATTATTTTTATTATTTTGCTGATCATTTATTATAGCTTTGATTTTCTTTATTATCTTCCGACTTTTTATTAGTTTTATTATTTTCTATTTTTTTATTATTTACGAATTTTTTTAATTATTTTTTTTATTTCTTCCTCCTGCACTTCATCTTCTTCCTCAAGCTCACTCCTTATCCTCTCTAGAACACCATCTTTGAACGGAACTCCTACTCTCTTTTTTTGAAGCCCCCTACCTCTCTTTTTTTTTCTTTTTTCTTTGTCTTCGAAACCATAAAACCCCAACGAAAGATCGAGACCTAAGAAATTAATTCAACAAAACGTGGATTCATTTCATCTAGGCATTTATCAAACAAATAGAGGTCATCACTAATAGGTAAATTCTAACACCGAAACTAACTTAAAATAAGCATCGACAAAGCTTGAAAAAACAAACTAATCTATATCCATCACCAAATCAACAAAGTCACAACAAGACCAAAGCTAAATCTAAGCTTGAATAATGCAAGGAAAGCTGGAATTGAAGCAACACATCAAGCTCAAGAGCAGCAACAAGCTCGACCAAAACAAACTTACTTGAGAAATGAATGTCGAAGGAAGAAGACTGGAGATTTGTATTCACCAATGGATAATCGCCGAGAGCACTCAAGCCAGCCGTGAACGAGAGCTTGAGAAGGCGAGTTGAGCAAGCAAAATCGCGAGCTCCGAGATCGAGTTCCGAGAAAGCCACGAGTAGAGAGCGAGGGACGAGGGGGCTGCGAGTCAGAGTCAGAGGGAGCCGAGGGCTAGAGCAAGCTAAAAGTTCTCTCCGAGAGAGAGAGAGAGGGCCAAGCTGAGGAGGGGGACGAGCAGAGAGAGGACCGAGTTGAGGGCGTGGGGGAGCTAGAGGCGAGCTGAAGGGGCAACGGCCTGGGAGCTGAAAGATGAGGGGAATCCGAGCTGGGAGGAAGAGGTTGACAAGCTGAGGGAGAGTAAGCTCGCACCGTGTGAGAGGAGACGTGAGTTGGGGAAGAGGCCGGTGAGCTGTGTGAGCGCGTGAGGCAGAGCTGAGGGGGTTGGGAGCTGAAGGAGGCGAAGACGCAGTGGGCGAGCAGAGGCGGAGACAAGCTGGGGAGACCCACGAGATGGGAGGAGGAAGCCGTGTGCGGGGCCGTCCGCGAGCTGAAGGCCGGATCAGCTAGGAGAGAAAGAGGCGTGGGGACTGCCGGTGAGTTGTGGGCTAGAGAGAGAGCAGGGCGGGCGAGCTGGAAGACTGTAAGGGAAAGAGAGCTGCGAGCTGAGAGAGAGGGACGAGTTCAAGGGCGGCGAGGGTGGCAAGGCTAAAAGTCTGTGAGATGAGGGGGAGGGGTGGCCAAGCTGAAGGCACAGAGAGAGAGAGAGAGAGAGAGGGAGCGAGCGAGCGAGCGAGCTGGGTCTCTACTCACAAGCTCTCTAGCTGTCGCGACCTACCCGAACCTTCCCCGGGTGAGAGGGATTAGTCCTAAAGTAGGTTTAGAGGCATCGCTCGTAAAGAAATCCAAATCGGTATTTCCAAAAGACGGCTTAAAAGCAACATCTAATCGTAATCCAATTCGACTCGTCAATTACGAGCATAGACTCCCCCCAGTCCTACCTCGCATGACATTGAGGCATTATAATTTTAAATAATTATTACACAACCTAAAATATTTCTAGGAGTCGCCACTAGCCTGTTGGGGTCGGCTAGAAATCGATTGAGACGTGGGAGTGGTCATCTCGATCTCAACGGAACCAGAGATTTTAAGATCCGAAAACTTATTTACGCTGACATTTCTATTAGCGCTCTTTCAGTATCTAACTAGTAAGTTGTTTAATTTAAAGTGGTCATGCGTTCTCCTTCATTATTAAAAGCCCTAAAGGTTAATCAAATTCACTGAGTGCTCATGCAATTGATCTTATGCAGTCATTTTCATGCAAGTCTAAGCTAAAGTCAAATTAATTTAGAAAGGAAACTAACACACAATTCATCACAAGCCAATGCAAACTCAATGTAATGTAGTGCGATGCAATAATGGAAACTCCAATAATTAATTACAATTACTTAATGACGAGAATATAAAACCTGTGACTCGTCGAGTAATTAATAATACATTTTTTTATAAAACTTTACAAGAGTAAGATCGAAATGGACATCAGTCTAAACACCACCGGCTTCGCGTGCTTTATATTCGCGATCGCCGTTCTCGCGCCATAACTAGACATGCACCAATCTCATCATTCCAACATTTGATCAAACAATCCAGGATATGCATAAAACAACATCAAGCCTAATCATGCAACTAAGATATCCATACCTAGAGGAACATGGGGAACCCAAATCGTCTAAATGTCCATCAATGACGCCTTCTTTAATTAATTTTTTTAAAAATGTTATTAATTGATTAAACTAGACCAACTTTGATTAAATGCTGATTTTCTAAATATAAAATAAATAAATAAACCAACCCAAGCTTAACTCTTGCGGAATAGCATGGGTTATCAAATATCCCTTTGTTGAAGTTCACAGTCCACTTTCCTTCATTAGCACAAGTAGGTCATCCCACTTTGTTTCGGTTTTGTTTTTTTTAAACAATAAAAGTCGATTCTAACTTGCTTCGACGATGCATGTCATTAAACAGGTTGAAAGCATGGTTGGAAGATAAATCCATCCGATTGATCCATAAGGTTAAAATCAACATAATGAAACCTCCATTGCATTATGGAGGCAACGGTGGAAGCATGACAAAAAAGAGCATTGTAACAGCCGCGTTTCGGACCGGATTGCACGCGCGCGACTCTCTCTCCCTCTCTTTCTCTCTCTTCCTCTGCGGCAATTTGCAGAGCAAGTGGTGTGCACGCCATCGCGAGGCCACGCATCGGCCTAACGGCCGACCAACCGCTGCCACCACCTGCCGCCTGACCTGAGAGGACCACCAGAGTAGCCAACAGCTAATGAAAAGCTACCGCATGGCGTCAACAAGCTGATTTTCAGCTCGCCCTCAACCACCCCCACTCGATATACACCGAGCACCACCTCCACTTCCAGCTCAGTTTTCTCTTAGCTCGAACCTCCTCTCGCCTTGCCGTTGGTGTCGTTGGAGAGCCTGCAACGTCCTCTGTCCGAAGCCACCGACCGCAGCCCTCGGTTCCGCCGGTAGTCCCCGAAAGGAGGCTTCCCGATTAGGGTTTTCTGGAAATTTTTCCAAAAAACTGCAGCAAAAGGGGCAAAAACCGCAGCCAAAAAATGGTGAGTTCTTCCCCTTCCCGACCTCCTTAGCTCGATTGGTTGCCACCAATCGATTCCTTGAGGTCTCTAGATCTTGTTTACGATATTTAATTTATCTGATTTACTCTAGGATCGACGGATTGAAGCTCGAAACCTAACCCCTCTTTTGAAACCCTAAAATCCGAGCCGCCGACCTCATGGCCGGATTTCTCTCAGCTCCAACCACCACAGCTCACAGCATCACCGTCATTCGACGCGCCAAAGGAGCAGCTTCCAGTCCCGACCAATCTCAAGCTTCGGTTTGGCCGGTGAACAGAGAACGGCGGCCAAACCCGACATGCCTCAACGACCCGACTCAAGACCCGAAAAGTCAAATCGGGTCTGTGCCTCGCCGAAGAAGACGACCGTCGCCGTCGCCGGAGCAGCCGCCGTCGCCGAAGTCCAGCCAACGGGCTAGGCCGCCAGCCCAGCAGCACGGCCCAGCAACCAGGCCTGGCAGCCCAACTCGGAGACCCGTCCAATCCCGGCAGCCCGGCCCAACGAGCCAGGCCTAGCAGCCGGGCCAACCCAGCCAACAGCCCGCGGGAAAAGAAAAGGAGAAAAGAAAGAAAGGAGAAAAAGGGAAAAGAAAAGGAGAAAAGAAAAGAAAGGAGAAAAAGAAAAAAAAAAGAGAAAAGAAAAGGATAAAAAAAGAAAGGATAAAAAGAGAAAAGAAAAAAAAAGAGGAGAATTATTTTTCTCTTGGCCTGCATAGGGTGTTGGAGCAGCAGGAAGGTAGCCAAGAGACTCACAAGTAAGTGGGCTCTAAACATTTATTATGGGCATTTACTACTTTAGTAGAAATTAGCTAGAACGGCTAGAATTCCTAGAATTCCTAGAATTTAGAGTTGATTGATTGACTGATTAATTGATTGATTGGCTGATTGATTAGACGGATAGAATGTAGGGATCGACGGATGATAGTTTAGTTGTGTCATTGCCTCGCTAAATGCAAGGGACACGTTCGGGTTATTAATTGGCGTATGGCAATGCCGTAGGCACAAATTTCTATGAAAGTTGGAAAAAGTTCAACTTTGGTGCGGCCATGAAACAAGCACATTTGAGATGGCACGATGGGGTTGGCCACGTACTTTACGGGGTTGTAGTTTGATCAACCTTTCCTGCTGTTATTTATTTTCATGGTTTATTTAATTAAATACACAATTTAGTTCTTAGTCTCGCAATTTATTTATTAATTATGGTTATTTAAATTATTAGTCTCGCAATTTATTTATTAATTACGGTTATTTATTAATTACGGTTACTAGTTGTTAAATTAAATGGTAGTTCGGCGTTCAAGTTATTAGTATATTAATTTAATTATTTATTGATTCATTTATTTATTTTAGTCACCTATTTAAATTAGTTGTTGACGTGAGATAACTACATTTGATGAGTAGGGTGCAGGTAGATACCTTAGTCGTGCTGTTCAATTTGAATGACCAGCCTTGGTGACCGTGAGACGGGGAGCCCTTCGGGTAGACTAGTCTTGTGTAGTATGCCCAATAACATTAGGTTCATAGGAAAGTGAGGTGCTAAAGCATTTTTCCCTAGTTGTGATAGTCGAGTTTCTTATTTAGAGACTGAGAGTTGGGAGGGACGTTCTAAGGACCCTAGGATAGGGGTGTTCCTAATCTAGGGTTAGGGTTTGTTCACTGAGATACCAAGTATCTCATTCCACCACCTCCACCATCCCAGGACCCAACTATGGACCCAGAGCCGGAACTCTCCAACTTGGAGGACCAGTTAGAGGAGGAGGACCCTCAAGAGGAAGAGCTGTTGGAGGAGGAACCTATTTAGGAGGATTGGGATCAATTGGAGCTGGAGCTGGAACCTCTGGAGGAAGAGGATCCGGAGGAGGACTCAAAACCGGAGGCTCCTTTTAGCTCGGACGAGGAGGCAGAAGACCTGGAGGAAGAGATAGGAATGGTCACTGATCATCCTGTCAATAGTGGGTGCATAGTTAATAGGGAGGTGATGAAGAGCGGACTTATCGTGGAGACTCAAGAGCAAACATAATGGATCTGGAGCGTCCCCAAGCAGACCTGGTTTCCGCACCAGGATACAATGGAGTACACCGGCTTCCGGGAAACCAAGATGGAGTACCTCACAGAGCGATACGAAGTACCTTGGAAAGGATACGAATCTGGTTATGAGGATCCCGATAGAGCAGATTACTCAGAAGACGAGATTGTCCTTAATCCGAAACCCCACTTTAGTATAAGGAAGTATATAGACTCACTCCCGATGCAGTAGGGTAGTACCCCTTCCACTTTCCTGCAACTTTTGATTGTACAGTTGAGCGAAAGCGTGAACCCTAAGCCTCTTGTTAAGTTCCTCCACGTTGGTTTTTATTTTGTAATCAAGGATGATGTCGACATATTGTGAAGTTGTTTTGTAATGAAGTTATTTTAAGGGTTCTATCTTGGTTCTTGTCTTATAACAACTGTTATTTGGATTTTAAAGTCGTAATTACGACGGGAGTTGAAGTTGAATTGGATCCTGAAGGTATTGTTACGTTTCCGAGAAATCGAGGCATGACAAGCATAATTAAGAAAAATGGGACACATGCAAGATTCATTGATTGCAATTGCCTTAAGACAAAGCTTGACTCTACTTCCAGATCAAAGGAGGCTCTTACCACATCGATGAAGAGTTGACAACAAAATAATTAGCAACGAAGCTATTTCAACATCAAAACTATGGATCGCATTCAAACTTCCAGCAAAACTCATAAAGCATTTTTGCAGAGCAATTTTCTATTCACAAACACTACATAGTTCAACTCATGTCCTGAATCAATTACCTATATCACTAAGAGAAAGGTATAGACAATGAAGTTAAAGCCTTAACCTGACGAAATTGGTGGGAATAGGCCTATGGAGGACAATATCAACGACTAACAAACAGTGATCTTGTAATTCATAAAAACAAGAGTCAATTTCAGTTTTCCAATCTTAAATTTTCCATCACCAAAGACTTTTCATACAGGACAAAGTATATAGAAGCCAGTAAAATAAACTTCCACTGAATAGTTGAAGTCTCAAAGAATCTAAAACATTAACATACACGAAGGCTTAACTTTTTACAGTAAATAAACTGCAAAACAATATTAAGATATTATGTTTATCCAATCTACGCTACCAACTTCAAAAAAAGAAGGGAAAAAAAAACTATATCGCCACTTTCTAATTCAAAGTTGTCAACAATTACAACCTGGTAATACTTTCCCATGGTCAAACTCTGAAATTGCAAGTTTCAACAATGCTCCGATAAATACAACTTGTTAGAAGGGAGGAAGAAAACTCGAGAGAATGAATCACGAAAAACACAGTCAAACCTTTGCAATGTTCCTCAAGCATTTGGCTAAAAGCATATATCGTCCTAAGAAGAAAAACCAATGCCCCACCACAAGTCAGAGTTCAGACCCCACGTGAAACATACCGAAAAACTTAATGAAGCAAAATTTCCTGACGATAATAGTACCCATGCAAATGCACAAACCTCGCAGCCTTGTTTCCAGTCATAATGCTAATAGACTTTTATACTTTGAGCAATCTAGAGTTCGTTTAGACATTCGATCAAACAGATGAAGTATGCTTTTAACATGAGCTTCCCATTCAGGTTTAACACAAATCAGAATCTAGATAAAATAGATCAAACTTCTAAACAATCTTTCGCATCCCAAACTAGACATAAACACACGCGAGCTTGGTCCCAACTCGACTTGGCGGCTCGTAAGGTAGCGACGCGAGTCGGGCTGATTCGACTCGGATCCGAGAATGCCACGACTCGAGAACACTGCAAACCAACCCTGGATTTCTCGAAGATATTATGGCGAACAGGGGGTGTGCGGATGGAAAACAGATGGACTAAGCATGCAGGGAAGCTTACCAGGAACGGCGAGACGTGGGAGTTGGGGTGGGGGAGTATCGCGGAGCAGCCCCGAAGTGTTTTGACCTTCTTTTCTGCGGTCTCCTTTCGCCTTCCCATCGCTTTCTTCCAGCGAAAACCTGCACCCCAAAGAAAAATGAAAAGAAATCAGTCCCTCTTTCCTCCGAAAGCTCCCTGTTCTTCTCCTCTTCCCTCTTTTTTTTTTTTTTTTTTTTTGCCTCGCCTCCTTCTGACTTCTCTTGTTCTTCTTTCTCGATTGTTCCCTCTCTTTTGCTTTACCGAGACCTTCCCCTTCCTCTTGACTTGTCCTTTCCATGTCTGCCTCGCAGCGCCGTCCCATCCCTTCGCGTGTGTCAGTCTCCATCGCCGCTCGCAAAAGTCAAGATTTTTTGCTGAAGCTCCACCCGACGCTCGAGATCCCTCTTCGGGGAAAACGTGAGAAAGCAGGGAAAGAGAAAACTTGGTGGCGTTGGGCTGTGGACCAGGGAAAAGGCGGGCCTAGGCTCCAAAGTAAAATGAGCCGGGGACAGGATAAAAAGGGCGACGGGCCCAATGCACGGGCTGAGTCCGTGTGGGCGTGGGCTCGGATTGAGCCGGTCACTCCAAAGCGAGCTTCGCCGGCCGCGGGCGAGGGCGGCGGGGGCTGCCAAGGCCGGCGAGGGCCGACCTCCGCCCAAGCTCGCCCAGATCTGGGCGAGCAGCTCCCTCGCCTGCATCATGAGGGAGCTCCCTCGCGATGCAGGGGTGGGAGTCGGGCGAGGGAGCTCCTTGCCGGCAAGCTCCCTCCTTCGCCCATCTCTCGCCGCCGCCTCCACCATGGCCGTCAAATCTCTGACCAATAGCTATGGATTATGGGGCTGGCATGAAGGGGGAAGGAGGGAGGAGGAAGATGATGAATAGTGCCGTCGGGAGAAAACAAATTTTTAGCCAAAACGACGTCGTTTTTTCCACGTCGTCGCCACGTAGGCATTTTCCGGTCAAAATCTGCCTGAAGGACTTAATTGGCAAAGTTGTAAAAGGTTTAGAACTTATTTGGCATAAAAAAAAGTTTAGGACTGAATCGGTAAAGTTGTAAAAGGCTTAGGACTTATTTGGCAATTGTCCATCTTTCCTGTTTACTCCCACAGGGGAAATCTCCTAGCTCCACCACTGTAAACATGAAATAATAATAATAATAATAATAATAATAATAATAATAATAAAACATCATGGTTTTCTTCTATCATAAATTTGAGGGGTGATTTATCAAAACCCGATGACGATGCGGCATTCAATTGCTCAGCTCTATCCGCAGGACAATAATCGCATGTAAATCATATATTCACGTCAAACCAAGTAAACCCACATTTAAGACTGTAAAAGGTTTGTGAACCTAGGCCCGGCTACTTTCACAAGAAATATTTTTCAGAAAAATAATTATTGGATTTTTTATATTCATTTTATGGAAAATAAATTAGTCAAGAAAAAAATATATTTCACCAATGAAAAAAAATATCTTCAAAAATGGGAAAAATATTTTGTGCTTGAGAAAAATATTTTGTGCATTGTGAAGAAGCGGAATACGTTTTTCGTTCTCTTGCTTTCACCTTAATCAAGCAATTTTCCTTTGAGCACTTATTTTTATTGTTTTTTGTCTTATTTTTCTATTCGTTTCTTTTTTAAAATTTGAATATTTTATTTCATTTCATTTTTTTCTTCTTTTTTTAATTTTTTTGTTACCTTTTCTTTTTTTCCTTCTTTAATGACAATAGCCAGCCATGGAGAAGGCCAACAACCAGCAATAGACGAGGAATGAGCTTGCCAAAGGGCAACAAGGCTCGAGCTCACAGATTGGGTGGGACCAAGGCCTCATTGATCTAGTGAGACTTGAGATTGCCTAGGCAATGCTTGAGCCTCGCTAATTTGGCGAGAGTCAAGCAAGCTCAAGCTCCCCTATGGCCGATCGCCAACAACTGGCTGAACAAGAAGGAAAAAGAAAAAAAAAAGAGTAAGAGAAAAAAGAAAATAAAAAATAATCTTTAGAAATAAATCGAACTGAATTTTTTTAAATTGAAAATTTGACTTTTTTAGATTATTTTAATTAAAATGTTTAAGAAAAATCATATTTCTCGGACCAAACGGAGCAAATGTCTTCTAGCCAAATATCAAAAAACATTATTATTTTCCTAAGAAATAATTTTTTGAAAAATATTTTCCCCAATACTTCGTATATTTTCGCGAAACAAACATAGCATTATCAAGAGAACACGGTTAACACATTGTTTTCCTTCATTTATTTTCCACCTAATTTGGAAGGGCGAAACCCATTTTTCGGTGCAGGGAGGGCTACTACCGAGCGCCAGCTACCAAAAGGAGTAAACGACTTGTGAGCATTGGGACAGAGCATTTAAAGTCTATTTGTTTAAAAAGGGTACAACGTTTGCATTCCGCATTCACTTTAATTATTTGCTGGACCTATCTGTTTATTGCTGTCTCTCTCTTTTTTCTTTTTCCTTTTTTGGGGTTAGCTCTGGAGCAACGTGTTTCACATGAACGATCGGCATAAATTTATCCAACGCAGTCTAAAGTCAAATGTCTTCTCGTCGTGTATATCCAACATAGCTTTGTTGCGGAGATGATTCTTTCCCTTCAAAGAATAACTTAAGTGACAGTAATCCCATAAAATCTAATAGCTTAAGTTTATATAACAGTTGGTAGTGGTTTCATAAAATTTCACATAGTATTAAAACATGAGGTTATAGGTTCGAATCTTACCATATCCATATTTACCTCCCAAATTATATATTTTCACTCCTTAGTATTAGGCAAAAAATTCATAATAAGCGTGACGTGAAGTGTTAGAGAATTAAATATTAATTCACGTCGTAATCTAACAATTTAAACAGCTTAAACTTTTAAAACAGTTGGAAGTGTCCCATAAAATCTCATAATTCCTATTTTCTCAGGAGGTAGAGCGAGTGTTAGGAGGTCTTTGCTCACCCCCTTACAGAACAAGAAGATGCACATCATGCAACCCCATATCGTCATCACGCTTTCGTCATCCACCACCGTCTTCAAGCTCAATCCAAGAGGCCTGCAAGGACGATATCTGAAGGCTCCTGGTTGATTATGCACTTGATCACGTCGTAGCCGCCCAAAATGACTGGGGGAGATGGCCCCTCTCTCCGCCTCGCCGCCGGGGGATGCAAATCTGCCGCCATGTTGATCCACCGGGCAAGAGGCCTCCCTACAACCCCAAACTTCAGTAAGTAGTTGGAAAACAAATGGCTACTCGCGTAACCGGCCATATAGTTCTTTTAGTAAACAAATTATCCCACAGTGGAACGTAATAGATCAGCTTAATTTTACAAAAACAATCATTTTACTAAAACTCATGTATTGCCTATCTTTGATTAGAAAAACTACAAACTGCAAATATTTAAGTTCGACAATCGTAAAAATTAGACTTTAACCATGGCTGTGCTAATCATAGAAAGGAGAAGTAGTCGACGGGAGAATGACTGCACTAATTTTTGCTTCAGTTCAGTTGACGTTTGTTTCAATCAAATTTGATGTTCGTCGCTTTTTGCGTTGCTCCGAATCGGTTCATTTTCCGACAACCTTGATGCTTCTCCTTTTACCTGTCAACACAATGGCTATCGCGGGTTTTGGCAGATACCTTGGAAGCTCTCGATTTGATTCTTCGCTTGACAGTGGCGCTGATTCTGCTAGTGTACGTGTTATTCTATCTTCACCCTTAAAGGTCAAATTGGGGTTCTTTTCTAATAAAAATTGAAGATATTTATTTTATTTTATTTTATTTATCTAATTTAAGTAAGATTCGGGAAGAAAACTATAAAAATAAGATGCCACATGGGAGAGAGCAATTAATTTAAAAGTGCCATGTCAATATATTCCATCAAGCAAATCGACTGAGTTAATGGAATCCTTGCCTCCCAAACTTCAAAGGATTTTTAGCATTTGACCCTAAATATGTCTCACTTCCCCATTATAAGGGTGCAATGCAATGATAATTTTAGAAATACAAATTAAACTAAGAGAAATGTCACTTTCTCATTACACAAATAGTCTCGCAAGTTGTGTGTTTACGAGAATTAATGAAAGAGCAATGTTAAATGTATTAAAGTTTTATTAAGAATATCTTACTAAAGGATATGGCATATGTCATGTGATTAATCATGTGTACATGAAGTTAAAATAGCGCAATGTAATATCGAAAACGGGAAAAAACCATAAATTAAGAAATATCAAGGCTTTCCTATTTCCATTAACTTTTTTTTGAGTAGCACAATCCCTAAGGATGAGGTCATCCCTGGTCAGTCTCTAAAGTCAATAGCCGTCCACATTGAAACACCTATCCCATTTATCTAGTCTCCGGTACGTACTAGCACCTGAGGATTATTACACTCGGGACCAAAACTTCTTCTGGTTGAGCTTTTTGCTTTCAGTATTTTGTGATTTACAAAACGTGTTTTTTTTTCAATCTTAGAAAAAGATTCTGCTCACATGTTTTATTTAATTCAATAGTTTTGGTAAATACATAATTTCTTCGTTGAGCTTAATAGGTTTTGTAGGCCTTTACGGAGAAGATGACGTGCTGTCTAAAGAAGGTGGAAGACTTTCGATGGGGATTTTGGCGGGCTGCCTTGGAGGCTAATGCAATGTTGTAAGAATTCTAAACAGTTATAAATGTTATAATTACGGATTAGATGAATGGATCAAGTAACTTGTCAGGTATGACAATAATGTAATATTCTAGGAACATGCAAATGTTGTCCTTGCTATCAGATTCAACCTCCAAATAAACCCACCTCTTTCACCCTATTGCTGAATATTGCTTATATATCGTGTCATCGCTGAATTAAGGTCTAGCATTATGACGCTATTTCACGTGCATGAATATGATTTGAATCTTAGGCTCCGTTCGTTTCACAAAAAATATTTTTCCGGAAAATATTTTCCGAAAATTGTGGTGTTCGGGGACGGAAAACAAGATAGTCAAGGAAAATATTTTCCACCAATAGAATAAACACCGTTTTAGAGGAAGATCTAAGTACCAAGAGGGAAATGGAGCTCGAATCAATATCATTCTACACGCACCCACCATTCGATAGCAGCGACCTCACCATGGGAGGGGATGCCGATAGCTTTCTTCGAGGAAGATACCTTCGATAAGTTACCATAGCATAGGATTAAATCACCCCGGAAATTTCAATTCAATTCGCGTTCATCCATATTTTAGGATACGGGAATGGCACCAAGCGTCGGTCTTTCTAACGGAATAGCTAAGGGTGCGCTCCGAGGTGTGAAGTGGGAGAGAAGGGATTTCAGAATTGGGGTTTTGAATAAAACGACCTTTTCCTTTTTTTTTCTTTTTCAATATATATGAAAAAGTAGTAAAAAGAATGAGAGGTGTTAAGTTTTTTATCATCCTGGCGTCGAGCCTTCTAGTTCCCGAATTCTTTGATGGCTTGCTTCCATTTGGGCTTCAATAGCAGCCGGGTTCACGGAGCGAAGATGCCTCAAGAAAAAATGGAGAAAATGTTTTCTTTTTTTTTAAGTGGAAAACATTTTCTCTCTTCTTTGCTTACCTTTAAATATCGTAATCTCTAACAGTGTCCCTCGACCTTGCTCAAGGCCGGTGAGTCAGCGACTTTTAACAAACGAACACCGGAAAATATTATCATTTTCCAGAAAAATGATTTCCTGAAAAATATTTTCTAAATTACTGTATTTTTCGTGAAACGAGCGGAGCCTTACGGAGTTAATCTATGGTCATTCACTTTTCCTACATTAAGATCCACTTAAAGGAAAAATATGTGGTTATGGTCGGTAGTTGAGACCCCAAAATTTGCTAAAAAAAGTTTCAACATGTCAGGCTCTGAAGGAATCATCATGAACACTTCCGGTTGGAACTGGTCAAATGAGACTCTGTGTAAAGTTCATTACTTCGCTGAGGTCGTGGCTGATGAATGAATTTGTTCACAACTGAAATTTTCCAGAGCATCTGTTAGCACGACAATCTCAGAATTTGTCATCTGATAAAACACCCAGACCAAAAGGGAACTAATTATGATAATATCCGACTAAAAGCGAACTCTCTAAGTCACGACTTGAGGAGCTCTACGAAGGCCAAGAAATAATAAAGATTCACCATCTGCTAACTGTGAAGTTTTTGTAGGACCACTGCCATCTGTCCTAAAACTTAAGCCATTAGGTAAATGCATGAATTAATATCTTAAGTACTTTCACACCCCCTCACGTTTAGTATGGTATTGTTGGTAGAAATATATATATATATATATATATATATATATATATATATTTTAGAGGTAGAATAGGGGCCTGGGAAGATTTGAACTCAGAACTTCCTGCTCTGACATGTGAAGTTCTTGTAGGACCAATGCCAATTATCCTAAAAGCTTAAGCCTTTAGGTGAAGGTGTGTATTAATATTTAAGTACTTTCACACTAACCACATCAAGCAGCTTTCATCGTACAATATGATAATAAAGAACAATCTACTTTTGTCTACTTCATTTACATCAATGTCGGCCAAATTGGTCTGCTCACTCAAGTCCTTAGCTATAAGAGTTCTCCTCTCCTAATAATCAGCATCAGCATCGTCGTCCACTCTCAACACCATACTCGTTCTTCTCAAGTTCTGCGTTCTTTGCTCTTCAGGTTTTGTTCATGGCTCTCTTGACTCATTGTTTCTAATATTTTAATGTTCTTCGTGCGCTGTTAGATATAGGTTTAATTTGGCAATGGTTTTCTTCTCTTCTAGGATTGATCTCTTTTGGGGATCCTCGAATATTACAAAGCTGTTGCTTATTGAATTACGGAAGCCCATTCAAATATTCAAATTGACTGCCTCGCAATTGCATGTTCCTTTTGCAACTACAATTAGCTTGATAGACTTTCCTTTTTGTGAATTTCTACGTCTTTGGATTCGATCTGCATTTAGTAATTGCTAATTTTGCCTTACTAGTCCTTCTAGTAAATAACTTTCTAATTTTGCACCAAACTAGTCCCCATGCAAACCGGTATTCAGTTTGATTCCTGGATTGAATTGGCACAGTTGCTCAGCTCTTTTAGGATAATATGCCAATATATTCGGGTTCATGCCTCGTTACATATGGAAATACCAAATAGACCTCATTGTCAAAGCCCTATGTGCTATTGGAAATATGAATACTCGTTTAGGTGAATTTTGTGGGCTACTGCAAGGTGCAAAGCTTCACGGCCGATTTTTTTTAAGGGCAATATTTCCTTTAATCAATTATCTTCAATCATACTTCTGATTATGGACATTTGCCACATTCTAATTAAAATTAAATCTCAGTGATGTCTATACTTGGTAACCCACCAAATATTTTTGGAGAGTTCCATTCAATTTTATAGCAATGAATGGCTACGTCAGATTTCATTGCTTCTACTGATAAAAATGAAAAACCGGAATTGGCGCCAGGATGTATTTAGTGGCATGCCCCCACTGAACTTGAAAATATAAATACCTATACCCACACAAGTTCTTTATTTTGCTAAACTGACTCGATTGGACCCTTTTAGAATTAATGTAACTGGGTTACAGAAGCAGAAAATGATCTAACTTATTTAGGGAAAATTATCCATTTTTTTTAAAAAATATTTTGTACTTTTACCAATTCAGTTATAAATTTTTTAATTTAGCTAATTGAGTTCTCAACATTTTCACATTTTATCAATTGAATATATTTGATCAATTTTGGCTAAAAATTGTTGACGTATACACCAATCATCTTACGTGGCACTGATTTGTAATAATCCTTAATATATTTTGAATGTTTTTTTCTTTTCTTTTTCCTGTAGAACTTTTTGGCCATAACAAAATTACGTGTTCAGATAGAGATAAAATTATTGTAAATTTATATTCATCAACTTTTGCATAATGTTACTACGGTCTCTCTCTACATGCATTTGCAATGCCAAAGTTGACAATATTTTTGGATGACTTTTGGACTATCTATTTAGATTACATAATTACGTCATTATGCAGTTTCAATAACTGTAATAGCTGTGCGTAGAACTAGTTTTCGTTTTTAATTTTCTCAAATTTATTTGAATCGAAGTTGCAATTATCGTAAATGATTTAAACCTCAATAATGTTCTTACATGACATTTCTGGCTTGTGAATTATGTAAACAATAATTTTCTTGCTTAAATGACATGGCGCAATTGTCATCCACTATTGTCTTCGAGCTCAATCCAATAGCAGTCCCCGCCAGCTTTTGCTACCCTGCTAGTCTGTTCACACAACCCTACCTTAGTTCAAGTGTATTTGCAGTCACGACGCTTCGGCGACGTGGGTCACCTACGTAGTGCGACTTTGGTGTATTCAATCTGTGACATTTCAAGTCACACCTACCTTTAAATGGTCATCATCTTGTGTGGTTACTAAGTGTATTCTTTTTTAGAGCTTAGTCTATGTGGACCAGGTTGGGTTCATTATCAATGCAAGTAAAGCGCCCCACTCTAGTAGGTGTGTGGTCCATGGACGGACTAGGCCCATATTTGATTTAATAAGGCGAATAATCACTGGACTAAGAGGGCTATTGACATGGCCCGATTCCTTTGCAGACTTTCAAACAATGGAGGGTGCAGGAATGAACTATACCACATATCGGATAGGGAAAGTTTGCGACTCTTAAGTTCCCCACCAATTAGGAGAAATCATCTCGAGTGATTTGTAAGTCAACACACACCTCCAAATGGTCACCGAGTATGTCAATGCTAAGATTTCTTGTTGGGGCTTGGTCCATGAAGCCCGAGCTTGATCTGTACACAATCACATGCACATAATAAGGACCAAAAAGTTAAATGTTGCTGATGAAGTGTGGTCCCCGCAAGTGAGTATGCAACTTGTCCTAGATTGATACCATCACAAAAGGCGAGAATGGTTTGTCAAATTGGAAACGGACAAAAATGGGACACCATAAGGACAATTGTTCCTAAATTATGAGAACATTATTGTGGCCTGATCAGTTGGTTAACCTATCTGAAGGTACGTGGAACGCTTTATTATTATTATTTTTTTATAACCGAGGTGTTCGGGCCAGCTTGCGCGCACCTCAACTATTCCTCGAGGGAGACTAGCACAGTAATCTACCTCCATGGCCCCCCACTTAAATTACAAGCACTTCCCTTGGGAATTGAACCCAAGACTTCAACGAAGTCCAAGTTCACCCTAACCAGCTAAGCTACCTATGGGTAGGTCACTCTATTAATCTTCACGATATGCTCAAATCTAAACCTTCGACTTATATGAATGGTCCGACTAATAATAGTTTATAAAAAAAAATGTTGGTTCGATGTGTTATCCTTGGAGTAAAAGTTTTGGACGTAAAGTGTCACATCAATAGCTTTAATTATGTTTGCCATATATTTGTATATTCTATTTGTTTATGCTTAAGTTTTCATGGAAGAAGCCGGAAATTGTTTCGTTTTATGTGAGAACGAGTTCACTGGCCATGAATAAAAGGGAAAGAGGATTAAATACGGACGGTTTTGGAGTGTTAATGTGTCGGGATCAATAGGAAATGCACAATTATTGGATAGCTTGGTGGGAACGCAGAGTCAATTAGATCATCAAAAGATGATATGTCGGATCCTTTTACCAAAGTATGCATAAAAATAAATTATAGTTGTGTGTGTATATATTTATATAGCCATATATATAGATATAAATGTATATGTATGTGTATATGAATTTAAAGGATTTAACACCAATCAATAAGCAAAATCGTGTAGGATCGTTGTGGATTATTTTGAAAAATTGAGATGTCTTGATATGGCAATGTCCCAATAGTACTCTTTTTCACACTCGAGTTTAGATTTGGCCTATTTGTGATTAGATGTACTCTGCCAAACCAGCACCCAAGTCCGTAGCATTTTATTAATTTCTTGCATTTATATTCTTGCAGCAAGCAAATTGTATTTATTCACACTCCTGCCATCTTATGCAATAATTTGAAACTCGAAACTGTAAGCTCTAATCGCATGTGCAATTTTATAGGACCTCTATTAATCATTATGAAAGTTTAAATAATTAGATGAATCTGTTCTTTAATATTCCAATGATATAGCGTCTCCTTACACAAACCCTGTTGCCTTGCAATAACTACTACATTGCTTGCATAGCCTAGGCTAAATGGACGTAGAGATTTCTATAGAAGAGGAGAAGGTTGGCGCGGACAACTCGATCAAGGAGTTCAAGAAGGATGAAGGAGGAGCTTCCAAGGAAATTTCAGGGGATGAAATTGGTTCTTTGAATGAAGAAGAAATCTTGAGGAAACGAGTGGAGAGACTCCGTGATGCATTGGCGGCTGCGCGAAACGCGGAGCAACAAAATCCAGCAGAAGTGTTTGCAGTTGCTCGAAGACTTCAGAATATCATCGTCCGCGCCAAAGTCGAAGAGTTCATTTCTGAGATCGAAAGGCTTGTGAAGCCAACCGATCCGTCTGCCATTTTCAATTGCCGGGCAGCGATGGGCGGTTCACTGCTCCACGTTGCAGCATCCGCCGGCAAGGACGACATCCTGAGGCTCCTGCTTGATGATATCCGTTGCAATCTCATGACCGCCCAAGATGACGGCGGAGATACCCCTCTCCACGTGGCGATCAAGGCTAGGAAATCTACAGCTGTAGCGATGTTGATTCGCCGGGCAAGAGACCTCCCCGACGTCGAGGACAAGAACCAGATCCTGAGGATGAAGAACAAACATGGAAACACCGCTTTGCACGAAGCCGTGCTTAGTGGTGACGCCGATTTGGTGCGCAACCTGTTGAAGGATGATTTGGAGCCCGTATACTGGAAGAACGCGTATCAGGCATCTCCCCTGTTCTTGGCCATCGATTCTACAGACCATAAGATGCATGAGGCTTTATTGTCGCGCCCGCTCGAACCATCAAGGATCCAAGGCTTGCCGCCCATTCACGGTGCCATCATGCAAGAACGCTACGGTAAGTACCAAAATCTATTTATTGGGAATATATGTATATATATATATATATTATATATACACCGATGCTTTCCTGATAAAATCATCAAGTCTAATCTCTTCTTAATAGAGGAAATATGTACAGTTATGCGCGGCATTAGTTATAATGTGCCAAAGGCGCTATTTGATAAGCACTTCACATAAAAGCACATATTAAGATAACATTTCGACCAAATATTTGTATGAACACGACACAAATTCTGTTGTTATCTGACAAGAAAAAGGACATAGACAGGACGTATAGAATAGTAGAAAAGGAAGATGAAACCGCAAAGGGAAAGTGATAACTACAAGAGAGAGGGGCGAGGAGAAAGGAACATGTTATAGCCATTACTATTAAATAATTACTTAATTAAGTATTTAGCATAAAGATCTTTTAGCCACTTCATAGACCCCATTCACAAAATGACATCTTTAGTTTTGTAATAGAGTAAATTTAGTTTGCTAAATGACTTATCATACTGCGGTTTCAGATTTATCTATAGGGTTAATCTTAAACCTGTCTCAAATCCTAAAATTAGTATAGGCGTACTTACTAATCAAATAGCCTAAGAAATATCAAGGAAGTAAGAGCATTTAGTGATGGATACATATTAGGTTTGGATATCAGATTTCCCAATTATAAATCATCAAATCCGTCCCAAGCTATTTAGGACTTTTAGCATTTGAATAAATCTGTCCTAATTCTCCAATAAAGATGCGTTTATTTAGATGGCTATGTAATTCAAGGATGGTTTTAGAAATGTAAAATTCTCACAATTCATGTATATTTAAGCTTAAATAAGGGTGTAATGCTACATATTAAAGTTTTACTTACAAGACCTTACTCAATGATATGGTATATGTCATGTCATCAACACAGTACAGATCAAGTAAGAATGATGCAATGAAAATTAAAACGGAGAAAAACCATAAATTGAGCGTGATCAAGGCTTTCCTGTTCAATTGAAATGATCACTGCTAGTTTCAACATTGCAATGTTATCCACCATTGCCGACTATCAATCCCAGTAGTGATTGAGGTTACGTTGAAGATATCTTTATCCCTAAGTTGAACCTCCTTATCCCAGATTTAGTCGGCCTGATACTCAAGAAGAACATGGAGCTCTTGGCAATGACCGACTCCAGAGGCGGTAACGTATTTCATTTAGCAGCTTACTTGGATAAGGCCCGAGTATTCGAGCTAGTATCCAAACACTCAGAACCGGACACTGCATATTTGGCCCAACAACAGGACATGAATGGGGATCTTCCCATTCATATCGCGGCCAAGATGGGTCATGCTGAACTTATCAAGAAGCTACTTCCAGTATCATGTTTGCCAAATGGGCAAGGGCAAACCGTTCTTCATGTTTCAGCAAAATATGGGAGAACTTCGGCAGTGAAATATATACTCAGAGATACAAGACTGGGGATGTCAATAAAAGAAGTAGATCATGCTGGAAATACACCTCCGCACTTGGCAGCGATGTATTCACAACCCGCCGCTTTGATTCCTCTTGTGCTAGATAAAAATATGGATCCCGGCCGTATAAACCATAAATCCTTGACTGCTTATGACATTGCTCTAGATCGCTACAGAAGGGATCCTACGTTACGGAAGGTACGAAACATGAGTAGTCCCCGTTTTATTTATCAACTTACTGGAAATTCCCATAGACTAATCCCTTAAGTGCAGATCTCTTATTCAAATCATTATGTCTCCCGGTCGATAGCATTGTTGATAACTCCAGACTTCTTTCCCTTTATCGATATTGTAACGATTTCTTCTTCTTCTTTTTTCCTTCTCATATGCTCCCGTTCTCAGCGATTGACATTAATAGTGTTGTCATACGTGACAATTGGGAAGGGCCCAGCTGTAAGCAGATTCTTACTCGTACTTAGGCCGGAAGATCGAGATGAAGCGATTTCAGTATTAGCCTTGCGCAGAAAGAAGCTGAACAAGGACCACGTGAAGGACTTGATTAATACCCGTCTGCTGGTGGCCACGCTTGTGGCCACTGTGACTTTCGCAGCTGGTTTTGCAGTCCCTGGAGGATTTAACGGCTCGGACACGGCCTCTAAAGATGACCGGGGCATGGCTACCATGCTGGACAAGGGATTGTTCCAGGCCTTCGTGATTTGCAACACCATCGCAATGTTCTGCTCGATGATCGCGGTCATCAGCCTCATCCATGCGCAGAAGCCAGACGACGTTGAAGTTGCGATAGCTGCAGACCGACACTCAGCACTGCCGCTGAAAATTGCACTCCCGGCAATGTCCATCGCTTTCTTAACCGGTGTTACCTTAACCGTTGGCAAACTCCATTGGCTTGCTAACACCATATTTTATCTGGGACTCGTTTTCCTCCTAATTGTCTCAGGCGCTACGTTGATAGAGTACCCTCCCTTACTCCGGCGTCATCATCGTCCTATCCGTCGTCTGATATTCTGGCTTGTTTTCGCTTACATTTATTTCTGGAATGTTGGCACGCACCTTTTGGATGACTTGGAAGACGAAGGGACGACGAACGGGGCCTCGGCTAGTCAGCCTCGTGATGCTGTTAGTGATCGAATGACCGACGACTCGGCGACGGCAAAATGTGGGGACGCGCCACATCCTCCCAGGTGCTAGTTACAGTTGATCATTTAATATCATGTATGACTTTCATAAATACATTACTATTCGCATTGGTGTATGTCATTCATTTTACAATTGCTTTCCTGTTGCTTTGCTTTAATGGCAATTGTCAAAGTATTTACATGAAACCGTGTCTCTTAAATAGCCTAAACTTTCAATATTTGGATATAGTCCCATCAAATTCCATATGATCTCAAAGCAGCATATTCTAACTTCAAACCTTTCAAGATCCTATTTCCCTCCTAGATTATATATCCTCCTATTTTGTTCTAAAGCAAACTCCGGCCTATCTTTGAGAAGGGTTATTAAACTAATAGAGTTAAATCACGTCTTCGTCTAATACATAGCGCTCTTAAACATATCATGAAATTTCACGGTGATGCAGATTGTCCTGCAACATGCCAAATCAACTAGATAAATGAGTGGCCCGTTTCATCTGTTTTCTTGCTCTCTAAAATCAAACCGATGGAGCATGTAGAAGCTCGCAGTTTTACCTTTCGAATCTACAATGCTATCGAGTCACAACATCCTAGGCACTCACTCACATGTCCGGAATGTAACTAAGATGATTCTTATCAACTAATTTTCTAAGTCGAGCTGTTCGCAAAGAAAACATGACATATATATATTTTAAAATCCCTCTTCGCTCCTCACAAAACTTCAATTTTTTAGCCCACTACTTTCACCCCTTTCGTTTCCCCGCTTCCCTCCTTGGCGAACAAACCGTAAGTAACTTCCGCATGGCGGAAGTTGAATGAACCTGAGTGTTTATAGGCCAAGAATTTCGGGCATGTATATGAACAACGGGTCATCTTCTTAATCTAACTTTAAAGCGACGTGAGGATTCTGCTCGCAATCTATCAAAACGCTAAATCAAACGGCATAAACATGCTTTTCGTTTATGTTATTACTCCTTTGAGATTAGAGTGGTCGTATTATGAGTTCCATGGAATTGGCATGGGCAATTGACACTCAATGTCTATGCATACAAACGAGTTGGTCATTTTAGCTATGTTAGCACACATAAGAGAGGGAAAATAATAAATAAGAAAAAAATCAAGTTAGTATCTGCCATGATCTAAGTTTAAAGGAATTAATAGAATGAATCCATCATTACCGAATTGATAAATTTTAAAACTTAATTATATCTATTGAAAGCTTTAAAATGTAGTTGCACTTGTTAAATGTGATAAGGTCTTGACCCTCATGGGTCCGACCATAAAGTCACATCGGATATCATATTGAGTTCTGTCACTTTCAACGGCTCTTGAGAATCGATGTTTCAATTCATCAAGGGAGGATGGCATTTTTTTACATAAAAGAGAACATTCAAGAAGTATTTCTTGCTTGACTGATTAATTGATGTCGCAAATGGTTCTCAAGCGACATTTGATGTCGCAAATGCTCCTCAAGTGTGGAGCCTCCGTTGTCTATTTATTCGGCAAATATTCGAGATTGATCAATAATACTACGACCATAAAAGCTTGTAATACAAATACAACGACCGCCAAATCGACTATTCATCAACTGCTTAAAGTTTAGTTCTCGAGAAATTACATGGATGAAAAATGTTGAGCCCGGCCAAATCCAAAAGAGTTACACTCGACTTGTAGTCCTTGGGGCAAAAAAAGCCTCGTGAATTCAACATCCTATCTTCTCCATATGGCTAAGAGGGTTGGTCTTCTAATTAAAATGCCAATCATCTTTTATGATATCGCGATTTCGATTGATATATATATATATATAAATTAAAATCAAAGTCAATTCCCAAAATAAAAATCCCAAATCGCAAGCGCTCAAGAGCAGAGGAGAGGGGACAGGTGTGGGTTGCACATTCTCCAACGACTCAGACAGAAATCGTCTGGGAAAGTCAAAATTTGAGATTGGTGTTTGATTAGGATGCTAAACTTCAAACAGCGCACGGTTTTCGCCGAGCATCACATGCTCCGAGCTTTAAATCAAGTCAATTTCAGAGGCCTTGTCTTCTCCGCCGTGCGATGGCATTCCTCGTTGAAGCATCGCGCGGCGCTCAGATTCTTCTCTTTCCATGACAAAGTCGTCAGGGTCGACTAGACTGTACAGTGAACCAGAGTTTGTCTATACATTATAAATAAAGAATACAGAGAAAAGAGAAGCGAGACATGTCACGCAGTGTGGCCTCAATGGTCTACGATGTGCATGTTAGGGCAAGACAATGCGGGCCTTCGGCCGTACGGCGAGTGAGATTTGCGCCCACCAATCGTGAGCTGTCGAGGAATACAATACTCATGTGGCCCGTTCTGATTCATTCGTCACGGTCAATCGCCGGATGCAAAGCCTCCTGTAAACTTCAGAAGAATGCGATGCAACTGCGGAATCTATACATAAACTAAATGACGTTTTCTTTTTTATGTGCTTGCGCTGTCTCTTTCTCTCTCTTTCTGTGCTGCTCTTTCTTCACCAGCTGTACAAAGGCCAAAAAAGCCAGTTTAGAGTTTCACCAGCTATTACCCACCTCACGTATCTTCCTTCTTACTGTTCGATAATAAAGAAAGATCCGTCTTTGTTTACTTCACTTCACTCCGTGTTCCAAGCAGCTACTCTCACTTCAGGTCCTTCACTGTTAACCTTTCCACTGCGGAGAGCATTGGCATCGCCGACACGACATATTCTTGTTTTTCTTTCTCGAGTCCTGCCCCTTCTTGTTTCTTCAGGTTTTGTTCTTTGATCTCTTCACTCGTTGCTTCTGCTCTTTACTTCGTGTGAGCCTTATTCATCTGAAGTCTGCGCTTTACGAATGATGCTGCCACACCTCTTTTGAGTTCTGTCGTTCTGAGGTTGTGGGTACTTTTAGGATGAGCTGATCTAGATCTGCTTCTTTGCTAGTTGATGTGCATTATGGGGGATGTGTGAGAAAGTGTTGACTTGGGTCTGCTGGTTTTGCTGGGAAGCTGCTGGTCTGAGCAGAAACGGGGAAAAAGACAAAATTAGTAGAAAGAAAAGAAGATATTCGGAGCACCCGAAAGCAGGTGTTAGATCTGGGTTTTGGCAATGGTTTTCTCGTCTTCAGGGATTGATCTGTTTTGAGGATCCTCCAACATTATAAATTTGCTGCTTGCTGAACTATGCATGCGCATTCAGATGTTGAAATTGCCTGCTCGGGATCACCTATCCTTTTTTGCAATTGCAATTAGCTTGATGAACATTCTTTTCGTGAACTTCTAGTTCGTTGGATTAGCTAATTGGATCTGCATTCAGCAAATGGTTTTTCTGCCTTGCCACAGCTTCTTGATTGCCCCGAAAAAGCTGGTATATTCCGTAGGGACCTCTATTTGAATTTTCAGTCTACTCAAAAGAGAAAACCTTCCATGTTCATAGTGAAAATTCTAAGAATCTGTAAACTTGAGACACAGGCTTCATTTGCCAGAACGGTTGGTAATCTCATGTTAGTAAATTTCATTGTTTCAGCTGCAACTTTCTACAACGTAGACATATTAATAATTATAAATTCATACAGCATCCTTCTTCGCAAAGATGCGCTGTTGCTGTTGCTTGCTTTTGACAAATCGATGGTGATTGGTTTCTATGAACTCGCTGTCATGTCAAAGTGCCCATTATATATGAGCATAAGAGCGAACTCTGATTTTTGTCTGCAGAGAGTAACTCGAATTCTCTGAAGAAATGAAGTCAACCACGGTGTTCTTGATTACAACAGCCATTCTGCTGCTCTCCTCTCCAGAAGCAAAAGCTCAAGCCACCAAATCTCCCCCTCCAAGTCTGGCTCCAGCACCGGCCCCGACACCTGACCACGTGAACCTCACACACCTGCTCACTGTAGCGGGCTCGTACAGCACCTTCCTCGGTTATCTCGAGTCCACCAAAGTCATCGACACCTTCCAAAACCAGGTCAACACCTCCCAGGATGGCATCACCATATTTGCACCAACCGACAAGGCCTTCTCATCAATTAAGCAGCCATCTCTCTCCAATCTCACGCAAGACCAGCGCAAGTCACTCTGCCTGTTCCATGCCTTGTCACGTTACTACAGTCTTGCCGACTTCAAGAACCTGAGCCTGTCGAGCCCCGTTGGCACGCTTGCTGGGGGCCAATACACTTTGAACTTCACTGACTTGTCTGGAGACGTGCACATCAATTCCGGGTGGACCAATACAAAGATCAGTAGTAGCGTGCTTGCCACCAACCCAGTAGCGGTGTACCAAGTGGATCACGTACTTCTCCCAGAGGCCATCTTTGGTACTGATATACCACCAATGCCAGCTCCAGCACCAAGTCCCGTAGCTGAAGCTAGCCCAACTGCTGATACTCCGAGTGAAGCAGATGTTAATGCAACTTCTCCATCATCTTCTTCGAAGCAGAATCAGAATTCGTCTCCGCAGATTATCAGTTTGGGAATTCGGAGTCAGTTGTTCTTCGCCGTCTCAAGCATGATGATCGTAATGTCAGGGTGAGGATGGAGTTGAGTAAATGAGCTCTTCGTTTAGATCAATATGGAAAATTTGGATGTGATCGAATTGCTTGATTTCAAACCAATTTCTTTGTTCTTTTCTTTTTGGGGATATTATGTTTTGACGTTGTGTAGGAGGAAGTGAATTCAGGTAGTGCTATTCTGTTAGTATGCTTATTCATTGCCCCATTGTTTATTCAGATAGTTTGTTCTTGAAGATGAAAATTGGCACAAAGCTTTTCCATTTTTTGATTCCACCTGTGGACTCATTCCGTGCTTCTTCAGTGTCGCTTGTGTGAGCAAGTCGCACGTTGAGCTCGGTGTCTGAAAATGTCAAAAGATGTTTTCATGAGTCTTCAAAGCTTTTAAAACTGCAGAAGCTAACCACCTGTGGTGAATTGGGTCATTCTAACTTCTTTACTCCAGCAGAAGTAAAACTTCAGTTTCAATCATCAGTGATTCAACAATGTTGAATACGTTTCGCATTATGCCTTGTAAATGAGCCGAAATAGGGCGTCACGAAAGAGGCCGTTAACCTCGACCCGCATGTTTTCAGCTGAGATGCTCAAGTGAGAAGCTGTCAGATTAGCAGATCTGGGAAAACTTCTGAAATTGGTTCGCTTCGGGACACTCCGGATGGACACGGAGTTTACATGAGCCATTCAATGAGCCGCAATAAATTCTTCACGAGTCCGATCATCTGTCACCAACAAGAACGACAATTACTAATTGTTGCAGGTGATTTTCCGTGCAGCAAGGCATGGCAATGGTCACTTTGCCACCGCAATTACTTCATATTGACCATAATCACGGCATGCTTGTTCGTGGGCTTGAGTATGTCTCATGACAAGCTGCCTGATTGATGATTCGAGACTTCATGATGTTTGAAAATGGACTTCATTTATGACCTCGCGAGTTCGTTCGAAATCGAATAAAGACAAATGATTTCGACCCTCCATCTACCTTCATCTCTAAGCAAATTTCCAGAGTTAGCATGGGGTCACCTCCTATTCCCTCACATCTATCGTCTGTTATATATAATAAAAAACCAAAATTGAGACCTGGTCTCTATCGCGATCACCATGCGGTGCTTCATTTGCCTCACACAAGACATAAATCCCCCGTGGGTCTCACGTTTAACTCATAAATACCGATCTATCGCACTTCATGATTATTATCACCCATAAAATACTAAGACCATTATATGATCAGATGCACAAAGATCGAAGAAGAGATTTAGTAAGCATAAATTCGTCACAAATATTTAAATACATGACCTATGTAGGAAACTTGGGCAAACACACCAGTCATGGGAAGCCTCCACTTCCAATCTCTAGATCCCATCTTTGGCAATTGACAAAAAATAACGTAAAATAAACCCAAGATCCAATTTTTCGGGTAATAACTAAATGAGCTAATTTCATCAAATAAGGAATCCACATGATCATAATGATTACGAAGCATTGGCATTTACGTGTTGATCGAATTGAATTCCAACGTTCCCCACGAAACAGAAGGAAGAAAAGGCCAATGACGTGCTTAATATTAGGCATCCCGACATCCTTGTTCTGATGACTTCTTGTCTCTCTTCGCGGGTCCTCAAAGGCCACACGCTTTTCTCTCTCCCTCCCCCTCCCCCTCTCCCTCCCTTCGCAATTCATAAGTTCGTTCGTTCCTTCAACCCGATCAATCATTGGGACGTCGCCACCAACGCCCGTAAAGATTCGAACTTGACGAAGAAACTCATGGGCGCGTTGTTTCCCATTTTCTTTTGACGTCTCCAGGTTCGTTCTCGAATGGGAATCTGATTTTCCGGGGCGTAGACGTTAATGGGTATTGTTTAGATTGCGTTGCCATCAATTCAGGCGCTCCTATGGGTGGCCCGGTTTGGATTTCTGCTGGGATTGCCTCTTTTTGTTGTTCATTATCGTACAACTAGCTTAGTGCGATGCGTTGGCGCTCTCGTTTCTGCTGGCGATTATTGTTGTTGTTTAGTTTCAGGATTTCTGAAGCAGAGGAAGGCATAAAATGGCTGGCTTTGTTGGCGTTCTGGTATCTGATCCATGGCTGCAGAGCCAATTCACCCAAGTCGAGCTTCGAACCCTTAAATCCAGAGTGAGCACTTTTGCCCAAATGCGCATTTTCCCCATCCTTTTGGGTTGGCTATGTCGTTTGTTCTCTATGATTTGCTATATAGGCTGCTTTTTGGTGGCTAACTGAATGGTCTTTTATTGGTTTCAGTATATTTCAATCAAAAATGAATCTGGCCGGGTCACTGTTGGAGACTTGCCGCCTGTGTTTGCAAAATTGAAAGCTTTCAATGAAATGTTCAACGAGGATGAGGTTAGGGCTGTTCTTGGGGAATCACGTATGAACATGGAGGAAGAAATTGATTTCGAGTCTTTCCTTCGGGTGAGTGTTAAGAAGAATGCAACATTATGTTATTTGTTGGTGATGTTAGTTAGTTATGCAGACACCAAAAGCAGTATGCAATAGCTCTCTTGTTCAGGTGGGATTATCAAAGTCACTGCCATAGCAAAGTAGAGCATAGACATGGGGAATTTGTACTGCATCGTATACATTTACTAGAGGTTAATTTGAGTTGAGTCTAAAGAATGATAGCGGAATTCCCCTCCTTCGGGCAGGCCTTTTTGAATTTGCAAGCTCGAGCAACAGCAAAATCTGGCGGTTCGAAACATTCATCTTCTTTTCTTAAGGCAGCCACAACCACTTTTCAGCACACAATAAATGTATCAGAAAAGGCTTCTTATGTGGCCCATATCAACAGTTATCTGGGGGAAGATCCGTTCTTAAAGAAGTATCTTCCTCTCGATCCAGGAACAAATGCTTTATTTGATCTAGCAAAAGATGGAGTTCTTCTCTGGTACATACTTGTTGTGACCTTCCAATTGTGTATTCCTACATAGTGATTTACCCTTCATTTATGCCTCAATATTTGTGATGCAGTAAGCTCATAAATGTAGCTGTCCCTGGAACCATAGATGAGAGAGCTATTAACACCAAAAGTGTCCTCAATCCGTGGGAGAGGAATGAGAACCATACACTTTGTCTCAATTCCGCAAAGGCCATTGGCTGCACTGTTGTAAATATTGGTACACAGGATCTTGTTGAAGCAAGAGTAAGTTAAAGCTAGAGAAGATTATAATAATGTCCTTTGTGTAGCTCTTTTGTGTAGCTCTGTTTTACTTTGAAATCTTATTCTTCTTTTGTGTATTTCCAGCCCCATCTGGTTCTTGGTTTGATTTCTCAAATTATAAAGGTAACTGGATTGTCTTTTTTTTTTTTTTCTCGTTCTAACGCAAAATAATCTATTATCAATAGTTCAAGTGATCTATTCTCAAGTTGGTCATATTCTCGATGGCAATATCAGATCCAATTGTTGGCTGATCTCGACCTGAAAAAAACTCCTCAACTTGTGGAATTGGTGGATGACAGCCAGGTGATTGACGGTCAAGATTCCTTTTATTATTTCAAGCAAGGAATCTCGGTGTACTCAAATTATCATTTTGTTTTTCCATTCAAATTGTTGCAGGATGTAGAGGAGCTATTGGGTTTGCCACCTGAGAAAGTTTTATTGAAATGGATGAATTTTCATCTAAAGAAAGCTGGGTATAATAAGCAGGTTACAAACTTTTCTTCAGATGTGAAGGTAAGCAGGAGTTCACTAGTAATTTTAATGGGTAGATTGGAGGCTGCTAACTCGAAGATTGGAGCATTCATGAACGATCTTGCATTTCTGCATCTTTACTAGAAAATACTAGAGGAAAGGTAGCATGAGTTGCTTATAGTGCTGTTTCCAGAGATTGTTTCTTCCATTTGTGTTGTTACAACTGATAAGTAGAATGTAGACCTGGAAGCAAGAAAATATTACTATAGAGATGAGCTACGGCTTATATTTGTGTTGTCTGGTTCTCATAAATCATTTTAAAAGTTGTTCTTTTTATTTCCTTTTCTGATTATTTGAACCTATAAATTCTCAGGATGGTGAGGCATATGCTTACCTGCTCAATACTCTTGCTCCAGAACATGCTAGCCCCTCCACCTTGGATGCGAAGGATCCCAAGGAAAGAGCAAATATGGTACTTGAGCAAGCAGAGAAGTTGGAATGCAAAAGATATCTCACACCCACTGATATTGTGGAGGGTTCACCAAATCTTAATCTTGCATTTGTGGCACAAATATTCCAACACAGGTGCCTCATTTATTAGTTTCTTGTCTACATGTTGCTCTTCTCTAAAATTTTAGAAACAATGACATTGCACAAATCTATGGATATTGGTGTGGGAATTGGTGGGGATGACAAGGTTTTGATGTTGGACCGGTTTGTGTCTTGAGCAGTATTCCTGGTTTGACAATTCATTGGCCCCCTATAGTATGCAATGCATGTGTTCTTTGGGTTTTAGAATGAGCCAGAAAAGGCTTTGGTTAGACCAAGGTTCCACATAATATTGTGATTGTTGTTTACCAGGGGCCATATGATCAGTGAAAACTGTGCTTTCTTTGCTACTCTGTAGTTAACAGAATTCACTGTTTACTTTTCCTTCATCATTTTCTGGTGCTGAATATTCTATTTCCATTCTCAAAGATTTCTATGTGTAAACCCATGCTTACTTTGCTTCCCTGTGGTTGACACAAATAAATGTTTACATTTCCCTCTTTTACCTGGTGCTGGATCTCTATTCCAATTCCTCTGAGATTCCAGCATGTCGCTTACTGGGTCTTGTGTTGGTTTAGTTACTTCGGATCTGTAGTAGTGTGTGTTAACAATACCAACTATGAATCTTATTTGTCTGTCGGAAGATTATGAACTTGTATTTCCCTGCTCTGCCATTTGTTAATTTTATGAGTCAAATATCAAAATGCAAATCCTTATCTTTTCTCCTATTTTCAATTTATTTCCACCTTTCTCGCTTATCAAAGTAAATCCTCACCGTTTTATGTCATATTATATCAATCCCAGGACTGGATCCCCTCTAGAAATGGTCTTTCCTCTTCTTCTTCTTCTTCTTCTTCTTCTTCTTTTTTTTGGGTCCTTTTCTGCCTCAAGTATCTATAGCATTGCAATTAAGGCTATATTTTTTTCATCGAAACCTAATTTTTCATTCTTTTCATCCCAAAATTGTAAAAAATATTTATTTGAAGATTGGTATCAAGCCCGATATATATTCTTTATGGGTTAATTCATATTTCAAGTTATTCACGGTAAGATATCCTCCCTTGAACAATAAATCTGGAGATCTCGGGGCAAAAGAAACTCGGGAAGTAATCTAACAGAATATTTGCTCTCATAAGTGGTGTTAAAGACCTGGGATAGTTTTGAACCAAATTTGAAAAGTTGTATACCTTTCAGGTAGGCTTAAAAGGTTATGATAAAACTAAAAATCCTTAATAGATTGGGATTTACTTTGTCGTTAGGCCTATTTGAAAAAGTGAGAATGTGGAAGTTCAAATTAGATTTTAAGACCAAGAGGAATATTAACCTTTTGAGAAAGTATACAAAATGGATAATTATGCAGGAATGGCTTGTCAACTGATACCAAGAAGATTTCCTTTGCTGAGATGATGACTGATGACACACAAACTTCTCGTGAAGAGAGATGCTTCCGCTTGTGGATTAATAGCCTCGGTACTGCCACCTATGTCAATAACGTTTTTGAGGATCTCAGGAATGGGTGAGATTTCATCTTTTCTTCTCTGTGTTATTTACTGATGGAACCTTAAGTAATGTCTAAAATTTACAGATGGGTTCTCCTAGAGGTACTGGACAAGATTTCGCCAGGATCAGTTAACTGGAAGCATGCCAGCAAGCCTCCTATAAAGATGCCCTTTAGAAAAGTTGAGAACTGCAACCAAGTTATCCAGATTGGAAAGCAGTTGAACTTCTCCCTAGTGAATGTAGCTGGAAATGATATCGTGCAAGGAAATAAGAAGCTCATACTAGGTTGTTTCCAGCTTTTGATTTTTACTTTCTTATTTACTGAATCGTCTATCCAACAAAATTATTTGTATGTTTGAGGATGGTTCTGGTCTTTAGGTTGTAGTTCACATGATCTTCTGCTGGTTGGTGTTTGTAACATACTATTAGAAGTACAGAGATTGGACATTGGTGGAGCAAAGAGAAATAATCTAAGGGCCATGCATTGTCTTCATTATTTCACTTTTCTCTTCTTAATATTCTTCCCTCACTACTTCAGCATATCACATACTGATAAAATTACATGGGTGAGGACTTGCAGCATCTCTTCATCCTTTTTGCACCTCGGGAGGGGGTTAAAAATAGAATCTTTCATTTCTAATTGGCCTTAGCTGAACTGGCTTCTTCTGTCTAGTTTGTTCCCTCTGATGGAATGCTTAAAAGACTTTTTAGAGTCTTCTGTTTGCTTTAAGGTGTTTTTGTTCTTCAATTTACAATTCTTATCTTCATTTCCTTGTTGATTCTGTATGCTCTTGTTATATTGCAGAGGCAGCAGTATCCCTTCTTAAGAATATTTAAGTTCTAATGAATGCTCTCCTCTTTTCTCCAAAAAGGGAAGTGCTTCTTGAACTAGAAACTAGGATGCATCCGTAACTCCTTGTCTTGGTATCTGCAGCATTCTTATGGCAGTTGATGAGGTTTACTATGCTCCAGCTTTTGAAGAACCTTAGATTTCATGCACAAGGTAAGGAAATAACCGATGCCGATATTCTGAACTGGGCAAACAGAAAAGTTAAGAAGGCAGGTAGATCATCCCAAGTGGAGAGCTTTAAGGTAATAAACCAGATGACAGCTCCCCTTACAATCAAAATAATCATCATTAGAAGTCTGAGATTCACTTCTCTCTCTTATCCTTATCAGGACAAGAACCTTTCAACTGGGATTTTCTTCCTTGAGCTTCTTAGTTCTGTGGAGCCAAGGGTGGTCAACTGGAGTCTTGTCACAAAAGGGGAAACTGGTAGGTCATTCTTATTCTTCATTCAGATATTATATGTATTTACATTTTCACATTGTATATTGCGAATCTGAGTGTTGAAATTACTATTTCCTTGGGGATAAAATGTACGGAGTGGATTACGTCGACCACACTAGTGTGTTTCCCGTGGACCATGGTAATGATGTCTCACAATTTATTTGCAGATGAGGATAAGAAGTTGAATGCCACATATATAATCAGTGTTGCTAGAAAGCTTGGGTGTTCCATCTTCTTGTTACCTGAGGACATCATAGAGGTACTTCCACTTTGATAAACTTTAGATATGTAGTTCACAATACTTAACCAGAAAATAAGCTGTTCATTTTCAGTACTAGTTATTGGTCTGTGCTAATGTTGCTTCTTCTCCTGAGATTTATCTCTTCTGATTGCTGTCATATGATTTCTTCGTTAAGTTGTGATGGAAAATGTCTTGGTGATAATGTTGTATGACACTATGGTGAAGGTGAATCATTTCGATCTCCCCTTTAATTTTGGTTCTTCATTAGGTTAGCTTGCAAGTCTCTGGTAGCAACTGGGTTGTAAATGCCTCGTTTATTTTCTGAAAGTCTGCTTAGAACTCTCAGAAGTTCTATGGTATATGATGATAACATTTAAAATGCTTGTTTCCTGTTGGTTGTTAGTTAAGCTATGACTAAACAGAAGGGCTTTCTTTCTCGCTTTGTCATTTAGACAAACTGGCTGATCTCAGTTTGCCTGAAGAAATTGAGAATAAACTACACTTACAAAGTTGTTAAGTTTCTGCTGATCTTACTATGTTGCCCCAACATATTATATAGTACCACTGCTGTGGACTTGCATTTCATAAAAGCTATCGGTTAGCATTTCTTGATGTTAGTGTTAATTTGCCATGATGACAGGTAAACCAGAAGATGATCCTTACCTTGACAGCGAGCATCATGTATTGGAGCTTGCAACAACAGGCCGGTGAATCAGAGACTGATGAATCTAACGATCTAGATGCATCACCAGTGAGTTCTGCAAACGGCGAGAATGACAAAGTTCTGGCCAGTGAGATCTCCGATTTGTCCGTCAATGATGCCACTTCAGATGCCACACCTTCCCCACCACTTGGAAAGGATGAATCTTCTCAAGGGGTTGAAAATACTGAACCATCACTGAAGAGCGAAAATGGAGTTATTATTGAGGGAACCCCTTCAACTGAAAATGAAAAGGCCCCTTCTCATGTGGAAGGGGGAGGACGTGGTTCAGAATGATGATAGCTGTGACCATTATTTTCTTCTTCTTCCTCTCCTTGATTTTTTTTCAAAACGCAAAATCAATTTACAGATGAGTTTTACTTTACACAATAGGAAATGCTCAATTCATTCATACTTGTAAAATGCAGAAGGCGAAAGGGTCCTGTTTGTATCCTGCTCATGCGATGATGCTTTACATGACAATTCTGATCGTGCTGAAGCCATATTTGATGCTTCAGGATCAGTTAGAAATTGAATGTAATTTGTTCCTGCTTTCTCTTTGGGTATCCGAAGATTATAGTTTGACAGTTCCTTTCCACCCATCTGGGGATGCATCCGTGCTTGGCTAATCTCTTCATGGAACACTGCTCTGGTTTCGTGGCATACTTAACATGATTGGGAGAAACATTGTCGCAGCTTTCAATAGTTTTGTGGTTTCAAGCAACACGGGCAACTGGACATGTAAAAGCAGGATAGAAGGAAGTTAAATGCGCCTACGCTCAATTATCAGCAAAATGATTAACGAACGCTGATGTTAGCGAAAACTAGTTAGTATTTCAAATACTGAAGGGGACTATACCTCCTTCATTCGCCGCACGCGTTCTCATTCCACTGTTTCAACATTTCTGTCTGCCCGTATACACATCTATAGACAAGCAGAGCTGTTCAAGCACTTACATGCTCAATTCGACCGCCGAGGGCATCTGATTCTCATGCTGGGCTCTTCCCAGCTTGCTCGCTGTTACTAGGGGAATATTCTCAAACTTAAAATAGGTAGGACGGCGCGGCTGCTTCGTTGAGCCACGCCACGGAATTGAGAGCTCCAAGTGGGCCATTTTTGGTAAGCAGAACTGTTGATGAGGGATGAACCGGAAGTCGAGTTACAAACCTGTCGGCTGTCGGCAACCTGCTCTGACTGCTTTCAATATATACCTACTTGAAGTATCCGTACACAAATTCGTCTTCAAAAGTTGTCCAAAGCAATCATTTCTCAGGAAATACAGAAGGAAAATGGAGATCTCACATATTAGCCTAAAAAGACTCATAAGATGCATATAAAAACATCAACCAAAACAATACTCCAGTCACAAAATTTCCACTGTCCAACGTCTTTTATTTATATGATAGAAAAAATTATTACAATCTACATTTCAAGTTTCTATTTGTTTAATGTTTGAGGAGAAAGGAGGACCTTCATTATGCAACACAACCATGATCATCGTCATTTATAGTTTCAGACTTTTCCTGTTCAGCCACAAGCATGAGCATTTCAAGGCGCTTATCAAAAAGCAATGCACTCTCATCTCTCTTGTCTAGCTCAGCAGCTTCAGCTTCAAGCCACTTCTCGCGTAGGTCATCTAGCAGATTGGCTTGATCAGTATTTGCCACAGCTCCAGGAGCACTTGGAATCGTGGTTCGAAGCGAAGAATCCCCTGAGGGAGGTGGCAAAGTCAATAACATTGCTCGGAAATCGCGAGTGTCTGCAAATGTCTCAAAGTTACAAGCCATTGTATCTAGACAATACTCTCGCATCTTCAAAACTCCGTACCTACACATGCAGCATAAATGTGAAAATGAGAACTCTCATCCAAGACTCGACCTGTTTGATAAAACGGAAAACCAACTACTGAATATTTAAAAATTGGATTTTAAGTGCTGATGATATATAGCAAATATTATTTGATAGTAGCTGAATATTGAACACTGAATGATACTTAACTCATTACCTAATATGGCATGATGAATATTGTTGAGAGGTTTTAGACTTTTAGCAATGTTATAAACAAGATTTTAGTTCCCTTTAGAATGCAAATTTTTATCGAAGAAATCAAGCAACCCCAACCTTCCCTAACAAATTAAGAGATTTTTTTTTACTCAATTGAATCCTTTAAATCAAGACTAATTATGGTTGCTAAACGTGTTTAATTTAATTATAGTGCTCAATGTATTAATTTTTCAGCACATGTTGGACATATCAAACAGGCTTGAATACATAGTTTCAGCCACCCATTCCAGCATTAAGCACATCGCTCATTCATTTTACACTGACCATAACTTCAATCCTCTTTCATTAGATAGACAATGAAAAACAGAAAGGGATTTAAATGATTCAGCAATTTCACTGTTTAAACAGAAACAAATACCCAACTGACATGAACTTTAAACTTATTAGCAATATACAGGGATCTAACTAACTAATTAATTCAGTCACTACACCAGAAACTTGTACATTTCAGTATCTGTCCCTTGAGCACAGCCAAAAGAAAACCGTACCATGACATATATTAAATATTATAAAACGACCGATCAAGAAAATAAATGAATCTGGAGATATATCTGCGCTAAACTTACATGTCTGATAGCATCAACCAATGGCATAATTCAGCTGGCGAGGCCATTTCCAGGTGTGGCAGCAACACATCAGCCACAGCACGTTTCAGAGGGAACAATAAATATCTAGAAGCAGCATCAAACATTTCCTCTGCCTGCAAATTATTTCAGTGAGTGCCAGCACCACCAGATAGGACCAGCTACCTTCAATCAACTAGTACATAAAATACCTCATCTGGTTCTACTTCCTTTAAACTATCGGTGTACCTGAACCATCAATAATCCTAAGTATTAATTTCACTATGGTGAAACTTGAAGCTGAAAGTCACTGAGAAAATGAACTCATTCAAGTTAAGAATTTATGCATCATAGAACTCTTAAAGGCCAAAAAGGGGTCCAAACTCTTAACAGTGCACCAAACTGAACCGAGACTAAATAAACAAAGCTGATTTGGAGAAGAACTATTGAGACCACCACCAAAGACCTAATCTAAATAATGACTGGATGCAAACAAAGATGCACAGAGATGCTCCACTGAAACATCTCACACAACACTTACATATATTCAATCATTTTCTCAAAAATCTCCATGCTTAAGTCATGTTCTTCAAGACATGGAAGCATAGCTGCAGGCATCATATCTTTCTCATCCTGCAAATCCATCATATGGGATAATCTTGCTCTAAAATATTCTGACCTTGATGCTAAAACCACCTGATGGCAACGAAAAATCTTTCTATCAACTCTAACGCAAACATCTGCAAGATCGTCTACAAAATCATTTATCTTCAATGCACCAATAGAAGCAACTAAACTATTAACACCATTCTGCATGTTGTGCTCGAAGGAAGAATTGGCAAGACAAATCTGAAGAATACGATTCAAGGCAGCAGGAAGGCGGTCCTCCTCAGGAAGGGACAAACCCTGTAAGATGAATCGCTTTTGAGAGTTATCTGCATCCCGCAATGATTTATACTCTGCGAACTTTTGGTGGAATATCAATTCTTTCTGAAGAGTTGTTTCCAACGACTCACATTTGCAGACTTTGCAGATCCTAACAAGATCTTCCATGTCCTCTACAGAGGTCTCTAGTCTGTCTGAATAGAAAAAGTGAATAAGGCTGTAAAGCGCAGGATATGACAACTTTGCCCCGGAAAATCTGACTTCCCTGCGAGCTTTCCAATCCGATTCGAACTTTTTCTTGAAGAAGGGTGACCGAGCACTCAAGATGACTCTGTGTGCTTCAATAGGTCTCCCATGGATAAAAAATATTACATCCGGAGGAAAATGCTCATAATTCAAAGCCCCAGAAGAACCAATACCTAATCAACAACCATATATGGTGTTAGATGGTTACTTCCTTGTAGTGCACTAGGAGGCACGATAAATTGGTAATTAACCAGCTACAGTACCAAGCAACTAGAACCACCATTCTCAAATAGTTAAGAAACATGATTGCATATAGATTCTGCACTAGAAGTCTATGAGGCACGAATACACTTTCTCTGTGCAACACGGATGGATACAGCAATGAGGAATTTACTTATTAAAATAAAATGAAAAGACAGCTGAGAATTTTACCCAGTCAAGATGGAGAGAAATACCACAAGTAAATGTCCTCCATAGAATTGGAAATAAAATGTATATGCATTAGTTTCTTTAAGTTGCAAGAAGTAGTAGTCGAACAGTTTTCCATTTTATATTGGCTAATTTATTTTGTTATCCGAACTACTACAGCCAAGTTTCAGTACTGAACCAATGAAAATGCAGATTGAGTAACATCGAGTAGTCATAAAAACTAATGGATTCCAAGAAAATGACCATATCTCCAAACTGCCTGTGCAAAGGACCTTTAGCTCTCCATGCAAGGGTCACAACTGAATGGTCAACAATCCACGATCAAACATGCCTGAATTCTACATTTATGACGAACTCCAGCAAACTTCATATCCTCATCTCACAGAACGCAAAATTCTCCTGAAAAATAAGCCACTCATTCTCCCATTTACATTTAGGTAAGCCGGCCTCTGATGAACACTATGCATTCGTGGTTAAAGTAACGTTACCAGTAAAGTCCGATAACTTTACCCATGAAGGACCCTTTCAGCGCATAGATATTACAGACGACCAATTCATCAAACACCAATACTTGCAATATTCGATAACAGACCAACTTCAAATTTCATACTGTAATTCCATATGGAATAAAAGTACTTGACAGTACCTGCAACATCGACTGGAACCTGAGATTACTCAAGAAAACCTTCAATTACCCAGTCAAGCATTATAAAGTTCGAACCAGACTTTAACTCAGGAATAATCCACTCAAACTCGACTTTTACATGATAAGAGTTGAGTCAAAATTCGATCATTTGACTCAAGTTCGATGATCAAGTGAATATCTCAACTCACCAACACAGATATTTTACACCAAAAACACATTAATCACATTATTTTACACCAAAAACACATTAATCACATTACAAACATTGTATAAGCACCTGATCCCGGGAAAAGATTCTCCGATTGCACCAAGAACGCTCGATTCGCGTCGCAATTCAAGAAAGTCTCCCTCAAATCCCCCTGCAGCGGCCCGAGCGGCGGCGGCCTCGCCTCGAAAGCCTTCAGCAGCTTCCTCACCTTCAAGTTGAGCGCCGCGTAGTGGCACCGATCACCGTCGAACGTGTGCTCGGAGCAAATCGCGCCACTCTCGAGCAGCATCCTCGCGGCGTCCAGGTGGCCCGCCAGGCACGCGTAGTAAAGGGCCACGGAGTCCCACCGGTCGCGGGCGTTGACGTTGACGCCGGTCTCGAGGAGGTACCTGAGGCGGTCGACGTCGCCGGCGCGGGAGGCCTCGAAGATGTCGCCGTTGGGGACCCTCTTGAGGGCGACGGAGCAACCGAAGTCGGATGGGTCGAGGTCGATGCCGTCCATGTCGGGGTCGAGCGTCCAAGAAGGGCGCTTTGGGGCCATTTCCCCTTGGGTTAGTGACCTTACAATTTCGGATGATGGAGGAAACCGGGTGGCTTCAATTATGGAGTTAAACGAAGAACCGAGTGCTCCGACCATGGTGGAGTGAGAGAGGAGTTCATTTTCCCTTGGGTGGATGTCAATGGCGGCTTTCGGGTACAGGGAGAGAAGGAGGAAGCGGCGGCGGAGGCGGAGGAAGAAGACGGAGGGAGAATTTGGTCTTTTGGGGTTATATAGGTAGGGTTATAAGAGGAATGTGAAGTTCAGACGTGTAGTAGCCATAGCCACGCGGTACACTAGGATAGTAGCACAAATTATCTTTAAATTTTGACCTAATGTGAAATTTAGTTCTTAAAATTTTGATTTATTTAATTTGATCACTAAATTTTCACTTAATATATAATGTGATAGTTCCAAAATTTTCAATATATTATGTTTGGTCTCCAAATTTTAGCTCAATGTACAACGTGATTCATGAACTTTTAATTTATTCAATAGACTTTTAATATTTTTTCAACTTAGTCTCTAAAATTTATGAAAAATGTTCAAGATTATCATCCATTGATTTATATAGCTCAGGGATAACATTGGATGCCAAGATAATACAATCAAAAACTCTAAATTATATCATTATGACACATTTAACCCAAACTTTTTTGTTTCACTAAAAATCATGAACTTATACTTGTGTTACGGGCCGATCGATTCACAACTTGTTCCTCTCACAACACTCTTTACTTGTATCACTCATGAGAAATGAGATGATACAAATGAGGAGGAGGAGGCCCCCTTATATACAAAAACTCAGGGAATGTCATCCGTACATCTCTTTTTAATCTAACAGCATGTATAACCTACCAAATATAAATATATGAGAAATTTCTATATCGCCCTCCCCTAGAATCTTCCAGTATTCTAAAGATCTTGCCGATGTCACATTTCTTGAATAGTGATCTCCTCAGGATTTCCTTCCCAGAATAGCTCTCCTAGGATCTCCTTCCCAAAATAGTCGTCATCTTCGATCTCTGGGAAACGTCGTGGACGATGGAACTTCTCGGTCCGTGACATTTGTATAACACTTTTATCCCAAATTAAAACCTTGAACTTATATTATTGTGACACATTTACTCTACAATTTTTCCTTCTTCTTTTATTTTTTTCACTCACTTTGGTCAACGAACTGTGACCGACACCGGCACGGGTTGTCGGAGCTCGCTGACCAAGGTTCATGGCCCTTGCCCATTGGCCGGCGATGCTATCCTCGCCCAATGTGGGTGAAAAAAAATAACACAAAAGAATAAAAACTTTTAGGAAATGTATCGCAAGGATATAAATTCAAAAAATTTGGTGTCATAAAAAAATTTGGAGTAACTATGTCACACGAGTATAAGTGATGAATTTTTTATGACAGAAATCTTTTTTGAAATAAATATTTCACAGATGGTATAGTTTAGGATTTTTTGTGATATTTTCCTTTGGATATTTTCATATAATTCAAGGGTTAAGTTAAACATGGACCAAAAGTCTAATAATCATATTAAATAAATAAAAAGTTTAGTAACTGAATTGTACACTAAATTAAAGTTCAAAAACCATAGTGAACATATTAAAAATTCAAAAATCACATTATATATTATGTTAAAATTTTAGAACTATTTATGTCATTTTTCCTTCTTCTTTTTTGTCCCCCGTAAGATTTGGGAGTTTCCTTCCCCCATCTATTTTCTTGACATGATGTTTTACTAATTTGAGAACACTCTGATTTTACATGGATGTTGATGTGCGCCTTGTTCGTGAAATTATGAAAGTAAAATCGATACACTCATTTATGTGCGGGTACATTTAGTCGCTAGTAAAGATAATAGCTATGTTTATTTACTCTCTTGGAGACGACATCAAGAACATTGACACAAGTTCTTTAGTTATTATGCGTTGAGATATAAGTGGCTTAGTCAAATTCCTATACATTTGTTTACTAATGATAAGATGTGGCACCCTAACTTACTTGGCCAATAAATTTCCAAGCGGCCCTTATATTTATAATCTAAAATTTGGTTATTATAATCATTCGATTACACTAATCAGTTCTACGCATAAGTAGTCAATTGAGCTTGAGTTACTTGGCCCATAAGGAAGAAATGCGGCACTTGCAGTTAAAGAGAAGCCTTGGATTTCCCTAATTGGTCTTAAGCACAAGTGATCTAATGAGTTTGGGTTACTTGGCCAACAAGAAAGGAAGGTGGCACTCTAGAAGGTGTATGTGTCCTAGTATAATTAGGGTGGTCACTTGGCATCATTCTAAGAAGATATGACTTCACTTGCCTGACATTTTTAGATAAAATGAAGATGGAAGGTATTTGTTAGCATGGCATGTAATTTTTCAAAAAAAAAAAAAAGGGAGAGAATAATTGTACCATAATTTTTTCGGAGACAATGATTGTACATAAATCTTCACAATTTTGATCATATTTAAAAAAAAAAAAATTAAGTGTGATTGCGTTGTATGTTTTAAAAGGCAAATATTCAGATATCTCTTGATTGTTGAATTTTTATTTAAGTTTTAAGCTTGTGCTTTGTCTCTCTCGCATAGAGAGATACAAATTGATTGATGCATTTAAACGAAAATATATATATTGAGTTATACACAACATGAATTCAACTGTACACTGAGGTAATCTAGAAATGTCTTTACAAAATCATTTTTGAAGTCATAATTCGGGAAAAGATGACCATGGTATTTATAATTCTACGCCTTATATCTCTATCCAAGTTTTCTACCGATCGTTGAGTCCTATCATGAGTTAAGGTCATCAAAAATATCAAATGTTGTTTGCGACTTTAACTTTAGTGTAAAAATTTTTCGTTGATTCACTTAAGTGTGAAATTAGAAAAAAATAACCACTTTAGTACCTTCGGCAAAAAATATGACATTGTTTTTTTTAAATTAAATGTTATAATACCAAGGCGGCTTTTTTATTAACAAAAAGTTCATGTGCACAATGCGCTGGCCTTTAATCACAAAAGAAAAACCATTTTAAAGTAATATTATGTCTTTTTCACTCGTTTTCTCTACTCTCTCTGTTCTCTCTTTCTCTCTTATTCGAATCTTGTTCCACAATTTGGAAATAGATATCATGGTTTGAAAGGTAGCCTTGCTCTTGAGTATCTTAGATTGAAATCATTACTGGTTTTTGGTACCAGTGAGGAAGGTTCAAGCGATCACAAGAAGCTTCAAAGGCTGGGACTAGAAAAACAGGAAAGAAGAGAGAGAGACGACTGGCAAGACATAGTAAAAAAGGGATAGTAACATCAAATTGATGATATAGGGTCTTCTTTTTCGATGAACTTGCTCTCTCGATCCTTTTTCTCTTCAAGATCCGATCAATCCTTTCACATCTCTTCTTCGAAAACCAATTCACTACTTTGAATAATTCACATCTAGCAACAAGATGAAACATCGCACACATTTCTCCCTTCATAGTAGACCACATTTCCCTTATAAAATCCCTTCCTCCTCTGCTTCAATTTTGTAATCAAACCCCAAACCCACAAATCCATGGATCCAGACCCAAGGAACCACCTCTCCTCACCCTCCATTTTTGCCAAATGAACTCCAAATCTCGGCCGACGCCTGCAACCCGTTCGACCAAATGCCTCCCTTGACCTACCCAAAGGCCACATCGTCCCTCGCAGAGTCCATCCCCACCCACATCCTACGGACCAGAACCTACTCCTTGCCTTCAGGTGTAATAAGAAGACCTCAACTATTTGGTGGTTTTTGAGAATTAGGGTTTATATATGGGGAATTTGGAAAAATGCTTGATTGTCTAATTTAGGGTTTATATTTGGGGCAAAATAATAAAAGGACATTGTTAAGAGGTTATATGCTAATTAGGCATGCTGGTGTGCCATATAGAACTGAGAAATTATTAAACTATGGCGGCACTGGACAATCCATAAAGGAGTTGGCACCTTAGTGATGTATCTATAAAAAATTTTGATGCTTAAATAATCTGAAAAAGATAACTTTTTGACATTAAAAATGAGATGGAGACATTAAAAAATAATAATTGAAGAACACGGAATCATAAAAGTTAAAAGGCTAATATTAGATTACACCCTCTTGACAATATTAAACGAAATTAGTTTGCCGCTAATTATTTAAATCACTACCTTATTAAACAAAGAAAATGTTAAAAGAGTGTTCTTGGACATTTGCTAAACCCCATTGAATGCGCTTCGGAAAATATTTACAATTTGAAGTAAATGGTTTCATTGAACTCTGTAATCCTTCCATTTTTAACGTACCTTGGAAAAGTGCTATTTCAACTTTGCTTTATGGGACAATTGTTAATAACACCCTTATAAGTGATCCAAATACACAATACAAAAAAAAATTTATGAACATACACGGAAAATAAAAAGAAATTCAAGATGTGAAATCTTTTTAGCAAAATTTATCATAAGATAGTAAAAATATCCAAATATTAATGTCGACACACGTGAGCTATCATATAACATTCTATATTCATATTCGAATATACAAAATATATGTAGAGTAAGTTCCATTCATAGGGAAATTTATAGTTAAAGAAAGAACGATTGAGGTCTCTTAAAGGATGAGGTACGTACAGTAGAGAAGCTGATATATAAACCTCGAACGGCGGAGGAGGAGGAAACAAAAAAACAATATTACGATTCTAACATTGATGATTAAAAAGACAAGGAAATCGGAAAAAAATTGAAAGTCAAAAGAACAACTTACCCTCGAGCGCAATGCAAGCCGTATAATTTTGAAACCAAATCGCCTTCACTCGCCGACACGGTCTACAAAAAAGACAACATTTCCCCAAAACCCCACCCATCCTTATCACCACAAATTCAATCGCGTAATATAGTTTATAGTTAATGCATAGGCCTGCCACCCCTTAAACCTCGTAAAAGGGCGAAGAAATTGAGGTTAACATAATGCTATAAACTCAAGATAATGTCGCCCTTGGTCCATGAAGTCAATACACATATTGACTTCGAAGCACGACTTGGGTAGGGTTAGGTCAAGCTCGTTCTCTTTCTCTACTTCCCGCGAGGCTTTCGGGGTCAGCAGATTGATTTGTTACGTCATATATCCAAAGGATTTTGCACCTTGTTGCCTTTGGACCGTTGTACCTATCGTTCATGAACATTCATAAGCTTTAAGTTGGCAATAAACACTATTCATTTTGATACAGCTATTGCTTACTTTGGAGCCATATATTGCCGGGTCCATTCAATAACAATAATACTAACAATAATAATAATAATAATAATAATAATAATAATAATAATAATAATAATAAAGTGGGATTTTCATAAAAACCGCACCTGACTAAATTTCTAGTTTATTATCTATGAGGGTTGGATGCATCTCCCCCTTCTCTCCATCATGAGATGACAAAGCTCTCATTTTCCTTTCCCTTCTTTCTAAAATACTGATAAAATGTGGCTTCCAGTACGAACAATAGCATATCTATATCGCAGATACACAAGTTGCTTACCCATTTCATCAATGTCTTCTTTTGATTATTGGCTTTGATCCTATGATTCCCCATTGCTTTCATGCATTCACGTGTCTTGCCATTACCAACCAGGACAAGAACAAAACGCAAAAGAGCAGAAAAAACAGGGCATTGTGTCATTATTCATGTTGTCCAAATTAAGTCAGTTCATTTCCATGTAGGCGTAGATGTTTAGTTAATAGATTATGATGAAGGTTAATTACGACAAATATGTTAGAACATGAAAGTGGCCCCTGCTTATGTAATGCTCCGTATATGTTTGTCGCACCAGCTTATCTGCTACTATACCAACCAGTAGGACATGTATATACTATATAAGACCTAGCTCACTTAGAAGTTTGGAACAATTCCAAAAGTTAAGTAACTATAATGAAAACTGAAGACAGCTATCGATATGTTGGCATGGTTTTTGCATTTTATTTTTAATATGGTATTGAAACCTATATATACAAGATAAAAACTCTTGATTATCTTTAGTTCTATTGGAATGGCAATGAAGCATACCACCTAATTAGTCTAAATACTTTTTCTCTCAAAAATATAAGCACTGCCGGATTACAAGAAAGAGTAATTAATATGTGGCTCTTCGACAATCGTTCGCAATACTCTTGCTGTGCTTAGATATGACAAAACAAAAGTAGTTACCCCTTTCCATCATCATAAGGGAAGGGAGGGCGAGAGAGAGAGAGAGAGACCATTGAAACGTTATCTCATTGCCACCAAAATGGCTTGGAGATCTAACTAAAAGCTTATTCAACTGTAGCATTACTGTTTACAAATGTTTGCACCAACCCCATCGCCTCCATTCAATTTGTCAAGAAGAAACAAGAAAGGGAAAAAAACAAAAAAAAAAAACACACACACACACACACAAAAAGGAAACAAGAGAGAATTTAGCGGAGAGAAAAGAGGGAAAAAAAATAGAAAAATGCCTGGCCTTTCCATGTACGCCGTTGTGGAATACATTGAATCCTTCACGGAAAAATCAAAAGTCCCTTCTCTGCAGATGATTGATCTCGCGTTGAACTTCTTCCAACCAGCAACAGCAAGCTCGATCAAGCTGCACGGGTTAATGATACTGTACAGAGCGAGCATGCGTTGATGATGAGGCCATACATCTTCTTCCTCTTCTTCATAGCTCCGGCGCTGCTGCTGCTTCTTCTTCTTCTTCTTCTTCTTCTTCTTCTTATAGCGCGAACACGCGCAAAGACAGCCACAAGAGAGATGAGAATCAAAGCGAAAGACAAAAGATGTGTGTATATATATATATATATATATATATATATATATATATGTAGAGAGAGAGAGAGAGAGAGAGAGAGAGAGAGAGAGATTGTTCCCAAGAAGATGACGAGGGTTTCCCGTTAATGTTGTTTTCAAGAGGGTGTCCTGAGTAATTTAGATTTTTGCTTTCTTGGTCTGAAATCGAAAGGGAAATCATTTGATTATTGTTTTGTCTAAGCGTGGGCCAAAGAAGAGAACAGGCCCGTCTTGTTTCGCACGTTGGGGTTGTTCCGTGTCTTCCCCCACAGCAAGAGACTAAAAGGAGTCCATGATTTCAGGGCCCTTCGGCGTCTTTCATGACCCCTTTTTTCTTCCGGCTAATTTAACCTTTTCCCAGCACATTCTAGACGCCTCGATAAAAGGGGAACCAATCAAATCATTATCGGCGACAATAATTATATAAAAAAAATCGACCAGAAAGAAAAACAAATGTACAAATTAATCAGTGTCGTTATTCTTAAGTATTGATTTCTATATTCTTTTCCTTTCAATAACATGAGCAATCGAAAATGCTAGAATTGGAATTTTTTGATGTCAATAGTCTATCATAGACAATACATAGACTCATTTACGATAAACGTTGAAATTGAATAATGGAATCCGTACCCATATCAATTAAGTAGTATACTTACTTTTAAAATTTCAATGGATTTGGTCCACTTTATGATAGCACAAAAAGAGAAAAGAAAAGAAAAGAAAGACAGTCGCCAAATTCCCATATTTGTTCAAAGTTTGTGCAAGTTGTCTTCCAACTCCAACCAAACAAACAGTACTTCCACAAAAAAGTTAATGTCCAGCAAATTTTTCCGTCTGCTAGCTCGATCTGATGCCAATGTTTTCATTGTGAATATACATATCGAAGTATACAGCATTTCTCTAAGGGCAAATGCATAAATTTGCTTCGATGTCCATTAAAAATGTCAAAAAGGTCCGACCAAACCGATTACTTCGGTTCATGATTTTGGCTAATCTTTTGTACCAATCTTTGCCCCCCCCCCCCCCCACCCCCCAAAAAAAAACCCAATATACCTAGAAAATCCAAGCTTATTTTCCTAAGTAAGATCATGTGGTTTGTTCGAAAAACGTGAGGACTTAATTCCATGAATTCCATCTACCAAAAGGCAGGGAGATTAAAATTAGGTGGGGGTGGGGGGTGTAATTGCCAATCAATCACCGAAACAAGCCTTGGGGCTTTATCGATTTCGTCCGTCATGGGGCGATCATGCTTGCATAAGGAGCGTTGACTTGAGGATCGGACCGTAGTCAAAACAGTGGCTCCTTTTCGGAGCGGGTTAGGTGGCTCCACAGCTGGACCGGAACGCAAGGGAGGCGCACGACACGGACACCTCCTTCGAGGCACAGTTGCTTAAGACGTCATTAGCACCCACCAAACCTGCTAATTATTTCTTGGGCTTGTCGCTCAATTGCTTTTGTCCTAATTTGTCTTGTCCCCGTCCCCGACATCTCACCTTTCTGCCTCCCCCGAATTCCTAATTGGTCTGCTTTCTCTTTTTCGTGTTCTTGTTCGTTTTCTCGGGATAACAGTAACTCACTTATCGACAAAGCAATAGAGTTATCATCACGCGTAATTCAATGACTTTCGAATTCGAGACACTTAGCCAGCCAACACTAGGTAAACTCGTGCGGATGCTTTTGTAGCTGATCCCATGATCTGCGCAAATTGCGCAGGCTCGTGAAGTTTATTCCGAGGCTTGGCTTCGGGCATCTTGTCGATCGCTTCACCAGCACCGGAACAGCACCTGCATCGTCCGTAGCAATCCCTACCTGCAGCAATTCAAGCGGCAATACCCTCTCTCGAAGCCGCCATCTCCAGGATATAACCACCGCGACCGCCTCGGCCAGGACAGCCTTAATAGCCGCCACGGCCCTGGTAACCGCCATAACCACCACGGCCTGTTGTATTTCATCTCGTTAGGGTCCTCAGCTGTGAGATTGAGAATAATTGGCCAACAACCCATGAAATGAATTAGCTTTCATTAGGTATCAGCAGATCTAAAGAAGATATGCCGACCTCACCATTGTTCTCATCATCAGTTGACTGCAGTCTCGGCCAAAGTCTCTGGCTGCCACGCCACCTCCTCGGACGAGACGAGAAGAAGCGCAGCCACAAAGAGACCCCACCAAAAAGAAAAGCTTTGAACCCATTTTCTCTCTAGAACTGGTGTTTGTCTCTCAGCTCTGGAATGAGTTCATTTGGGATACTTGATAAGGCTAATGCTCGTATTTAAATTGCGTATGCCAAAATCGCGATCCGTATCAATTTTCAGGTTTTTACTATCATCCTTACATCATACTATATATATATATGTTCAAGAACGAGAATAGTGTCTAGAAAAGTCCTAAACTTATCATATTAGAGTCAAGTTTTAGTCCCACAAAGGTGATACCTTAGTTTTAAAAACTTTGATTTAGTGTCAATTCAGTCTTTCCAATTAATTTTAGCTAAAGATTATTAACACAAATGCCGGCCGACTTACATGATACATTGGGCAATGCCCAATGAGGCCATTGTGGCTTGAGCAAGGGTTGGCCTCGTCTGATCAGCGAGGCTCACCCTCACCTAGGCAAGGCTTGCCCGCCTGGGCAAGGCCAGTCACCAACAAAAGGGAAAAAAATAAGAAAAAAAGGAAAAAAATAAGAAAAATTAAAATGTTATTAAAAATTATCCATGTTCAGAAACTTACAACTCTCCTTGTCTCGTGAACCTGCGCCGCGGCCTAGCCGCTGGGAATGCACCACCTCCGCCATCCCCAAGCTCAATACTGCCGCCAGCGTCGAAACCTCTGGACAGAGGCTGCTCAAAGATGAACCGGTGTAGGCAGGATTCCCCCGAGGCTCTGAGTCAAAGAATCAGTCGAATTCATCCGGACTCCGGCGTGTTAGGAAATCTTGAACAGGAATAAAGCTTATATTCATGTAAATCTTCATTTATTTATCTAATCATTATGACTAACGTAAGAAGCGAGAGGACTTTTCTGCTTAGAACTGCTTTCGCTTTGTTAAATGTGTTCTAAACTAAACTTCTTAATCGGCGTGTGTATGTGTATGCCTAGCATTGCTAACCATGGAAACTTGTGAATAATCTGGTCAAGATTCTAGATGTTGAACTACAAACAAATATATGTCTAGTATAAAATTACATTGCCAGGACTGTTAATGGCAAAATGTTGCCAATGGTGAGAGATCATAAAAGCTACACAGCAAAATTTGATCTAAGTACGTCGATAATGATCTAATCGTTGATGGAATATACTTCAAGAATAGTCATGTTGAAGAACATTTTCCAACTCTCACCTTATCTGCTTTTTCCTCCATCACTCACTCCCCAGTCCCCACCATCATTACCTCGTGAGCATCTCTCTCTGTCTCATTTATTCCTCCGTCTCGACCGCCCAGAGCCGCCGTAGTTCCGGGGCGTTGAGGGCGGCTCCTGGAGCAGCAGCGAGGAGGTGGGAATCGGACGGTGGATGCCCTCACCGCGAGGATGAGCGGTTTGAATTTTGAGGATACGGTGGATGATGATAGTTATGAGTACGGGAAGGGTGATTTCATGGAGCACGCGTATCGGTACTACGGGGTTATGGGATGTTCGAGTAATTTACGTTTTCCTTCTCAATTTTTGCAAGCTCTAGCATCCACGACCTGCCCATAAATTTGTTACTCCTTGCATTAGACTTTTCCTAGGTGCTGCTTTTTTGTGTTTTTTCTCTATCGAATAGCGAAGAATACTTTTGATCTTTTTTCTTAATTTCAAGGGAATACTGAAAAATATTATCACTTTTCTAGAAAATGACTTTTGGAAAAAATATCTTTCAAAAATTCTATATTTTTCACGAAACGAACGGAGCCTGATAAAAACGATTAAGCCCTCGATCCTTCACCTCCATACCGGCTAATTTGTTACCTGAACTGAAATGAAAATGCGGCTTTTATTCAATTGACAGAATCTTTATTCCTTTCATAATTCGATTACTTCCTGGGCTCGAGTCTCTCTATGTTAAACTTGCTCACTCTTCGTATCTGAGCTTGGCGGTGGGTCCCCCCTGCACCGATCTTCTTTATGGCAGCCTCTGCCTTTGCTGGAAGGGTTCAACGGCGGCGGCAACGTCGAGCTTCCCATTGGCGGGAACGGCACGCCTCCGGCAGGCGCGTTGAGGCGCCAGTCTGCAAGACGAAGGGTGTGGTAAGAACTCGAACCCGCGGGGGCGCTTACGCCACCGTCGCCGGGTGTCTCCGTTGTTGATACCATCCTCGCTTGAGCGCTGCAGCTCACGAGGCAAACTGCGATCGCCAAGACGGCGATGAAGCTTCCGTAACACCTTGCCATTGCTGGATCGATGGTCTTGAAAGAGGGGAAAGGAGATCACCTGTAATTGGTAAGGAAGATGACATGCCGGGGTATATATACAGACGTACCTGCGCGAGTTTAATTACACGCAAGTTTAAAGATGATCTTCCTCATTACTTTCTAAATCTTAAGAGACTTCAATATATCGAGAGATGAACTACAGATGGAAAGTATAGATTTGTTGCCAATTTTTATATATTGAGATATTAAATAGCGTTTTATTTTAGTGGTATCGTAACTTTGGAGAAGAGAATATTGATCAGACAACATTTTGGTTTTCCTCAAATGTATGTTTTGCCTTATCGAAGCGAAGCGAAGACTGTTAGCTGGCCGTTCTTATTGATTATGGTTAAGAGTTATGGAATTATTTGTCTCGCGGAAAACATCTTTCGAAATATCTTTTTCATTTTTCGGCATTTGGTTCGATTATAAAAATGAGTCAACATAAAATACTTCCTTAGTTAAAGAAAAAAAGTATTCCTACCAAGGTTTAAACTTAAGAAATTGATTATCTCTTTGAAAGAATCGGAAATCGTTTTCCAAAATATAATTAGGTATTTACGCTTGGACTCAAATTCTGAATTTTAAAAGAATAAAATTACAAATTAAAATACAAAATTTTCTATAATTTTCCCCATGATGTCAAATGACAGAAAATACTTTAAGATGAATTTATTATGGTTAGTAAAACCGAGAAGAATTGAATTTCACATTAGTAAAGCATGCTACTCGTATCTCAAGATGCATTTATTACGCGAAAAATGAATCATTTCTAGAAAATGTTATCTAGTTTAGTTTCGGGCATTTAGCCGAATCTTGATAACGACCCATAAACTTAAGATGAATTTATTATGGTTAGTAAAACCAAGAAGAATTGAATTTCACATTAGTAAAGCCTGCTACTCGTATCTTAAGATGCATTTTTTACGCAAAAAATGAATCATTTCTAGAAAATGTTAAATAATTAATATGCATTAGTATGCATTTTTTGCTTGGAAATATCTTCCCTTTCGAAGATGAACGGTAGTTACCCATTTATTGCAGCGGAGTTGATCTGTTTGTAGCAACTAAATAATGTCCCTTCTACTGATGATATTATATAATATAATATTCTGTCTCAGTTTCCCTTCTGCGATACTCTATGCTCTGTCTTAGTTTCTTTAACCGCTTCTTGATAAACTAGATAACATTTTCTAGAAATGATTCATTTTTCGCATAACAAATGCATCTTAAGATACGAGTAGCATGCTTTACTAATGTGAAATTCAATTCTTCTTGGTTTTACTAACCATAATAAATTCATCTTAAGTTTATGGGTCTTTATCAAGATTTGGTTAAATGCCCGAAAGTAAACTAGATAACATTTTCTAGAAATGATTCATTTTTCGCGTAATAAATGCATCTTAAGATACGAGTAGCATGCTTTACTAATGTGAAATTCAATTCTTCTAGGTTTTACTAACCATAATAAATTCATCTTAAAGTATTTTCTGTCATTTGACATCATAGGGAAAATTATAGAAAATTTTGTATTTTTCATTCTTTTAAAATTCAGAATTTGAGTCCAAGCGTCAATACCTAATTATATTTTGGAAAACGATTTCCAATTCTTTCAAAGAGATAATCAGTTTCTTAAGTTTAAACCTTGGTAGGAATACCTTTTTTCGTTAACTAAGGAAGTATTTTATGTTGACTCATTTTTATAATCGAACCAAATGCCGAAAAATGAAGAAGATGTTTCGAAAGATGTTTTCCGCGAGACAAATAATTCCATAGCTCTTAACCATAATCAATAAGTACGGCCAGCTAACAGTCTTCGCTTCGCTTTGATAAGGCAAAACATAAATTTGAGGGAAACCAAAATGTTGTCCGATCAATCTTCTCTTCTCCAAAGTTACAATACAACTAAAATAAAACGCTATTTAATATCTCAATATATAAAAATTGGCAACAAATCTATACTTTCCATTTGTAGTTCATCTCTCGATATATTGAAGTCTCTTAAGATTTAGAAAGTAATGAGGACGATCATCTTTAAACTTGCATGCATGTAATTAAACTCGCGCAGGAACGTCTGTATATATACCCCGGCATGTCATCTTCCTTACCAACTACAGGTGATCTCCTTTCCCCTCTTTCAAGACCATCGATCCAGCAATGGCAAGGTGTTACGGAAGCTTCATCGCCGTCTTGGCGATCGCAGTTTGCCTCGTGAGCTGCAGCACTCAAGCGAGGATGGTATCAACAACGGAGACACCTGGCGACGGTGGCGTAAGCGCCCACGCGGGTTCGAGTTCTTACCACACCCTTCCTCTTGCAGATTGGCGCCTCAACGCGCGTGCCGGAGGCGTGCCGTCCGCGCCAATGGGAAGCTCGACGTTGCCGCCGCCGTTGAACCCTTCCAGCAAAGGCAGAGGCTGCCATATAGAAGATCGGTGCAGGGGGGACCCACCGCCAAGCTCAGAGACGAAGAGTGAGCAAGTTTAACATAGAAAGACTCGAGCGCAGGAAGTAATCGAATTATGAAAGGAATAAAGATTATGTCAATTGAATAAAAGCTGCATTTTCATTTCAGTTCACGTAACAAATTAGCCAGTATGGAGGTGAAGAATTGAGGGCTTAATCATTTTTATCAGGCTCCGTCCGTTTCACGAAAAATATAGTATTTTTGAAAAATATTTTTTAAAAAGTCATTATTTAGAAAAATGATAATGTTTTTCAGTATTCTAGTATTCCCTTGAAATTAAAAAAAAAAAGATCAAAAATATTCTTCGCTATTCGATAGAGAAAAAACACAAAAAACCAGCGCCTAGGAAAAGTCTAATGCAAGGAATAACAAATTTATGGGCAGGTCGTGGATGCTAGAGCTTGCAAAAATTGAGAAGGAAAACGTAAATTACTCGTACATCCCATAACCCCGCAGTACCAATACGCGTGCTCCATGAAATCACCCTTCTCGTACTCATAACTATCATCATCCACTGTATCCTCAAAATTCAAACCGCTCATCCTCGCGGCGAGGACATCCACCGTCTGATTCCCACCTCCTCGCTACTGCTCCTGGAGCCACCCCCAACGCCCCGGAACTACGGCGGCTCTTCGTGGTGCCACCGGCGGCGATCGAGACTGGGGAATAAATGAGATAGAGAGAGACTCTCATGAGGTAATGATGGTGGGGACTGGGGAGTGAGTGATGGAGGAAAAAGCAGATAAGGTGAGAGTTGGAAAATGTTTTTCAACATGACTATTCTTGAAGTATATTCCATCAACGACTAAATCATTATCGACGTACTTAGATCAAATTTTGCCGTGTAGCTTTTATGATCTCTCACATTGGCAAAATTTTGCCATTAACAGTCCTGGCAATGTAATTTTATACTCGACATATATTTGTTTGTAGTTCAACATCTAGAATCTCGACCAGCTTATTCGCAAGTTTCCATGGTTAGCAATGCTAGGCATACACATACACACGGCGATCGGCGGAGGAGCCGACGGGGTCCGCAATGGAGTCCGACGAGGTCGGCCACGTCGATCGGATTGGGTCGCGGAACTCGGAGTAATCGAAGTCGCCATTGCCTTGGGTGTTGAATTCAAAGAAGGTGTAGGCATCATTGCTAGTGTCTGGCTGCGAGGCAGTCTCGAAGAGACTGTTCTGCTGCGAATCCATCGACCAGATTGGGAAGAACCCCCGCCCGAAGAACACGAATGCCCTCCGATTTTCGCGATTGATTTAGGGTTTTAGGGTTCAATGCTGCTCGTGGTTTTGAGGGGGTGACGCAGGATCGAGGTTAGGGTTTGGTGAGAAGTAGTAAACGAGAGAGAGAGAGAGAGAGAGAGAGAGAGAGTCGCTCGCAAGGTAATGATAGTGGGGACTAGGGAGTAAGTGATGGAGGAAAAAGCAGATAAGGCAAGAGTCCTTTCAAGAAAGGGAATCATTTTCTCCAATTTTTAGAAGAAAGTTTTTCGTTGATTAGAAAATATTTTTCTTGATAAATTATTTTTCGTCCTTCGAATACCATAATTTAAGGAAAATATTTTCGAGAATATGCTTTTCACGAAACGAACGGAACCTTAATCTATTGGGTTTTATTAGCTTAATCTATTTTAGACTAGTGAATGGATGCATTGACCTTCTTGATACCCAGGATTGCTCACAGTGGAGGACTATAGATCCAATTAATGGACATCGCAATATGAGAAAAATAATGCCAAACCAGATTAAATTCGTTGAATGGATATGAATCGAGTTATTAATTGAATTAGAACACGGTTTTTTTTTTCTTTTTTCCGTTGTACATATATTAGCAAACATTGAAACAAATCATGTAAAATAAAAAGTAGTTGATTGGCAGGTTGAAATAATATTAGCATGCTATTATTCTTTCCTTTAACTCTCGTGGTGCGCAACAGATTAAGTCCATAATTTTCAGTTAAAGAAAAGGGCAAGCTATCCACGTCAGAACTCGACCTGATCATGGACTTTGCAGCTTATGGGCCAAGACACCTTTGGTGGGACCTGAATAGAGGCCTATAAATATTGGGCCTAGCTTGACCCTATTGGGCTAGAGCCGAGTGGCAAGGACGTAATACACTTTTCGCTTCATGGGCCGGTCCGGACAATATTTTAGGCCCGGTCATTGGTCGCCAATTAGAGCATAGGAAGTTTAGAAGATGTATGTTGTTACTCCTAAATTGCTCGGCACACATCTAGGAACAACCAGAAAGTTAATCTGAAGACCAATACCATCACAACAATAAATTACGTGAGTCTCATCCCGAGAGCTCCGCGCGATCATCTTATGGGACGAGTTCGGTCTATACGTTGTACAGACCGTGTGCGACGTATTTTTCCTATGTCTAGGAACCACCGAAAAAGACAGTCATGGCGTCGCGAAAAAGGTTATACATTTAAATCGTGAATTGAAAATTTGAAAATAAAAATACATATAAATGGGAGAAGACCGAGTGGGAAATCCTCCCGTTTTGCTATACTTTGGCAGGCGTCTAGGGAAAGGGGCTCTTTCTAGGAACGATCTCCCCAAGAAAGAGGTCGGTTCAAAAGAAAGAGAGCAGCAAACCGAGGCCGTCATACAACGGGCCGAAAAGGGTTTTCCATCGTCGCTTCAGAAGCACGCGTTTCAAATTCAAGCTACACAAAAACAACGACGCTTTCTTTTCAACTGTGCAGTGTGCATCGAGCTTATAAAACAAGAAACGACCTTCACCTAAGATACCAAAAGCAATCTTTCCATCTCTCTCTCTCTCTCTCTCTCTCTCTCTCTCTGTGACAGCCACCTTTTGCTCACTGTACTCGTTCGTTGTTCACCAGAGGAAAGAAAAAAAATGAGCGTGGAAGTGTTGGATTCGGCCACCATCGTCGGCTTCGTGGAGGACGAGGAGGCCTTCGACGCCTTCATAGGGGACCGCTTCTCCCGCCTCGACGTCGACCGCGACGGCCGCCTCTCCTACCCGGAGATGCTACGGGACCTGCAGGGACTGCGGGTGCTCGAGACCCACTTCGGCGTCGACGTGAAGCCGGACCCGGACGAGCTGGCCCGGGTGTACGGGTCGCTGTTCGTGCAGTTCGACCACGACGCCAACGGGTCGGTCGACCTGGAGGAGTTCAAGGCGGAGACGAGGAGGATGATGCTCGCCATGGCCGACGACTTGGGGTTCTTGCCGGTCCAGATGGTGTTGGAGGAGGACGGCTTCTTGAAGAAAGCCGTGGAGCGGGAGCTCGCCAAAGTCGCCGCATAATTTGGAGGGTTTTATGCATGAGAGGGATTAATTAATCATAGTGAAAAGAAAATTTGTTGTATTTGACATTTTGTCATTGTCTTTATTTAAAAAAACCTTTGTTTTATGAACTAACTTATGAACTCGGGACTGATGTTACTGATGGAATTAAAAGGATTTCAGTATTTATTATCAATTCGTAACGAGATCGTTAAGCTATCATGCTTACAATCGGACTTAATTTAAGTTTACAGCATATACTGCCAGTTTTCGAGCATTACAATGTGAGAAAGCTGGAAAAATCCCAGAAAGTGCAAAGACAGTTGACGAAGGAATGCATTCGGCATAAGTTGGGCCCGAGGCACCTTCATGTCAACGTGACATCACGACCGAACAAAGACCTGACCACCATCTCCTGAAACGAATGTAAAGAATTGAAAAAAAAAAAAAAAGAGAGACAAGTTATCTCTCAAAATGAAATTAGTATATCTAGTTTCTTTTATTTTTTGAGGGACCATGGTAAAAATTAGAAAACAAATTGCACGATCAGCTTTGGAAAGCATGCTGATTGTGTCTCAACTTGTATTAAGCAACACTTCCACCTTTGATAAGGCAAATCAATTATGTGACGAGATCCATGAATTTCATATTATGCCTGAATAATTAATCGAATAATTCCTGAAGGTGGTGCAAAGACCCAAAAACAAAACTGTGATATTTGAATTTTAGAGGTCATGATCTCGCGAATTAAAAAATGGTGCAGTCAAAATGTTGAGACCCTTGTTTTTGAGCAGAAAATGGAGAAGGAAAAAAAAAAGTCATTTGCTTTGTGCACCGTTTTCCCAACCTCGGCCTAGGAGCACTGTGAGTCGGTAACCTACCTCACTCCCTCGTACTCACTTTACCTTAATTCCTTCTCTATGTGCCTGGTCAGTTGTTTCTGAATTCTTCAGACAAGCTAAAACGAAAAGGGCATCGTGTTTTACACATTTGGCATGTGGAAAGCCGTGTTTCACGCTATTTTTTCATGTACTGACATGTACATATCTCGCATAAACCGAATTCACTTGATAAAATTTATTTATTACTTAGCACATGTTTAAGAAAATAATACCAAGATTGATCATTATCTTAATCATTACTCGTATACCTCTCATGTCGAGCTCTGCATTATCGACGAATAGAAATGGGTTTGGCTTACATGATTTTATAAACCATGCTCCGTGTTTTTTTATTTGCATGAACGATCGAATAAGTCCAATTATTAATTATTATTATTTGTGCAACAAGGTTTAAAATTGAAATGTAAGACAAAGTTGGAGGAAGAGCACGCGTCTGGAGACAATCAAAAAGCTCTTTCCTTAGGATGACAGGAAAGTCGGTTCAAAAGGTAGTTGAACCTTGAACCTGAGGCCTCAATACAACGGGCCAAAACGTTCCATTGGCGCTTCAAAAAGCACGCGTTTCGAAATCAAACGAACCGAACAGCACTTCTTTTAACTGTTCATGGAGCTTATAAATACAGCCTCTTCAACATGAAGACGCCCCAGACAACCTTCTCATAAGCAGACCGAAAGCAACCTTCTCAACCTTCTCTCCTCTCTTTTTACACCAACCCTTCACTCATTTCTTTGTTCGCCAGACTCCTTCAAGACCCAAAAAAGAAGAATGAGCGTGGAACTGTTGGATGCGGCGACCATCATCGGCTTCGTCGAGGACGAGGAGGCCTTCGACGCCTTCATAGGCGACCGCTTCTCCCGCCTCGACGTCGACCACGACGGCTGCCTCTCCTACGTGGAGATGCTGCGGGATCTGCAGGGACTGCGGGTGCTCGAGACCCACTTCGGGGTCGATGTGAAGCCGGACCCCGAAGAGCTGGCCCGCGTGTACGGGTCGCTGTTCGTGCAGTTCGACCACGATGCCAACGGGTCTGTGGACCTGGAGGAGTTCAAGGCGGAGACGAAGAGGATGATGCTCGCCATGGCCGACGACTTGGGGTTCTTGCCGGTCCAGATGGTGTTGGAAGAGGACAGCTTCTTGAAGAAAGCCGTGGAGCGGGAGCTCACCAAAGTCGCTGCTTAATTTGGAGGATTCCATCTATAAGAGGGATTAATTAATCATAGTGAGAAGAAATGTGATTGTATTTGAGATTTTGTCATTTTTGTGGTGTTTTTATTTACACACCCATTGTTTTCATTATGTTCCCGTGAACAATGTTATGAATGAAATTGAGTGGCTTAGTATTTGTTTTTAATTCGTGTCGAGAACATTGGACCATCATGCTTACAATCTCATCTAATTTAAATGTATGACATATACCATTTTTCGTTATTAGAGCAATTTCCAAGCGTCGCAATGTAAGAGAACTTGGGAAATGTAAAGAATTGAAAAGGAAAAGAGGCAAATTCTTACTCAAAATTATTTTATTTAGTTTCTTTTTGGGGGGGAGAGGTGAGGAATCATGATAAAAATTAGAGAAAAATTGCATGTTTGGAAAGCATGCTAATTGTATCTCAACTCGTAATGAGCAACATTTCCGTTTTGACAAGACAAAGTAATCCGTGCAAAAGATCCACCAATATTGAATTATGTCCGGAAAATGAACTGAATAATATCTAAAGATGATGAAAATGCCAAAAATTGTGCATTTGAAATTTTGAGGTCATCATCTTTCGAATAAAGTGAGGTAACTTAACTGTCAAGTTACTCATGTGCAAGAGCTCTATAAAGTCAAAAGGCTGAGACCCTCGTTTTTAAACAGAGAAAGAGAAAGCCATTTGACCCGTGCACCGTCATGTTATTCCTTCTCTAGGTGCCCGGTCAATTGTTTCTGAATTCTTCAGACAAAGCAAATGGAAAAGGACCTTTTGGGGGGGTTTACATATTTAGCACGTGGAAAGTCGTATTCTGCACTATTCTTTTCAGTACCGACACGTACAAAGCTCACATGAATAGAATCCATTTGAGAAAGTTACCTTAGATTTCACCTTAATTTCTAGAATTTCTTGAGATTTGGCTCAGGTCCTCGAATTAAAAGTCAATTATTTGTATAGATTCTCATCGATCTCGCGTTCATTCAAACACCATAAACCAAGACGACCCGGAGAATGTTATTCCTCGTCAAATTGCATAGCAAGTTGGCCAGTGAGTCCTAAGTAGGTGATATCAGAGTCGGTCGTCCCTTCGAAGGCATCCAATAAAAAAAAGGGTATCGAAGCCGTCGACACTTTCCACTGTTTGTTTTTTCGGTTGATGGTCGGTGTCAAAACCTCAGGAAACAACGAATTCACTCGCAGTTTCAACACAACAGCACAGGCCCACTGATTCATATGGTCCACCAAAAGTAAAGCTACAGCATAGTGACGCTTGTAATTGAAAGCCGTGTTTTCTGGTCATTAACAATTCCACATGAACAGTATCAGAAAGATTCTGCAGATCTGTATGCTACCATCACTCCTAGACTCCAATACTCCAAAATGCTAACGAACTAACACGACGGGGGAATGGAATAATTACATAGAATGGACAGGACCAAAGGCCTGATGGCTAAAAGTGTTCTTCATTTTTGGCTCAACTACGTCTCATCTTATTGTAAACGCCCATGTAGTACAATGTTAGCGGACTGGCTACCATTACAAAAAGACTGACAATTCAGGGGATGGAATGAAGGGAATGAGGCTCTCGCCAAACCGCTCAAACAAAGAGACTAGGAGACGCCCCGAGTTCAAGTCATCCTTCCAAATTTGTCGTAGCATGGCTGACATGTTCACAGACCGACTGCTCCCGTTGACTCTTCCACTTCCGGCGCCCACCTCATTATCCTTAGGCACCTTCCGTGAAGTGGATGGACAATATTTTAGGCCCGGTCATTGGACGCCAATAAGAGCATAGGAAGTTTAGAAGAAACATGTTACTCCTTCATTGCTTGACACACATCTAGGAATAACCGGAAAGTTATTTCAAGGCCAATACCATCAAAACAATAAATTATGCCGAGTCTCATCCCAAGAGCTCCACCTGACCGTCCGATGGGACGAGTTCAGTCTACATGTTCTGCAGATCGTGCGCGATGTATTTTTCCTATGTCTAGGAACCACAGGAAAAAAGATGGTCATGGCCTCATGAAAAAGGTTATATATTTAAATTCCGGATCAGAAATTTGAAAAATAAAACATAAAATAGGGAGAAGACCGAGTGTAATATCCTCCTGTTTAAATTTCCGGATCAGAAATTTGGCACGTGTCCGTGGATTTCCTTAAGTCAAGGGTGACATAAGATCCGATGATTGGAAAAAAAAAATCGAAATAATTTTTTTTATTTTTTTAATATAATCTTAGCCATCCGAGATCAAACGGCTGGAAAACTTAAGTCAGGGGATCCAGATCCCGTGTCTAAGGAAGGGGCTCTTTCTAGAAACGACCCAAGAGGTCGGTTCAAAAGAAAGAGAGAGCAAACCGAGGCCAGGCCCTCATCCAACGGGCCGAAAGGGTTTCCATCGGCGCTCAAAGCACGCGTTTCAAATTCAAGCTACACAAGAACAAACACTTTCTTTCCAACTGTGCATCGACCTTATACGACAAGAAACGACCTTCGCATAAGATACCAAAAGCAATCTTTCCATCTCTCTCTCTCTCTCTCTCTCTCTCTCTCTCTCTCTCTCTCTCCTCTGTGACGGCCACCTTTTGCTCACTGTACTCGTTCGTTGTTCAGCAGACCCCTTCAAGACAGGGAGGGAAAGGAATGAGCGTGGAAGTGCTGGATGCGGCCACCATCGTCGGCTTCGTGGAGGACGAGGAGGCCTTCGACGCCTTCATCGGCGACCGCTTCTCCCGCCTCGACGTCGACCGTGACGGCCGCCTCTCCTACCCGGAAATGCTGCGGGACCTGCAGGGACTGCGGGTGCTCGAGACCCACTTCGGGGTCGACGTGAAGCCGGACCCCGACGAGCTGGCTCGCGTGTACGGGTCGCTGTTCGTGCAGTTCGACCACGACGCCAACGGGTCGGTGGACCTGGAGGAGTTCAAGGCGGAGACGAGGAGGATGATGCTCGCCATGGCCGACGACTTGGGGTTCTTGCCGGTCCAGATGGTGTTGGAGGAGGACGGCTTCTTGAAGAAAGCCGTGGAGCGGGAGCTCGCCAGAGTCGCCGCTTAATTTGGAGGATCTTATGCATGAGAGGACCCTAGTGAAATTAAATGTGACTGTATTGAAGATTTTGTTATTGCTTTTTTGTCATTTACGAACCTCTGTTTTCTGAACTAACTAATGTACTCGAGAATTTATTACTGATGGAATTAAAGGATTTAGTGTTCATTATCAATTCGTGTCAAGATCGTTAAGCTCTCACGCCTACAATCGGACTTAATTTTAATTTACAACATGTACTGTCATTTATTATTAGGGCAATTCTCGCGCTTTACGATGTAAGAAAGCTGGAAAATGTAAAGAATTTAAATAACAAAAAAGACGAATTACGTCTAAAAATGAAATTATTATATCTAGTCTCTTTTATTTTTGAGAGGGATCATGGTAAAAACTAGGGTAAAATTGGACGTTCAGCATTGGAAAGCAATGCCGATTGTATCACAATTCGTACTAAACAACATTTCTACCTTTGATAAGGTAAATCAATTTGAGCGATAAGATCCATCAATATTAAGACTGAAAAGGAATTCGTGTTCTTTACTTTCGGCACGTGAAAAGCCGTATTTTACAATATCTTTTCATATACCAGCGTGTACGTATCTCACGTAAACCGAATACACTTGATAAAGTTTCTTTATTAGTTAGCACACGTTTAGGGGAAATGATGCCGAGATCGATTATTATCTTAACCATTAATGTTGTACCTCTCGTGTCGAGCTCCGCATAATCATCGGATAGAGATGCGATGCTCTGTGTTTTTAAAAAGCTCTTTCCTAAGCGGAAGGTCGGTTCAAAAGGGAGAGATGAACCCGAGGCCGCAATACAACGGGCCAAAATGTTCCATTGGCGCTTCAAAAGCACGCGTTTCGGAAATCAACCGAACCAAACAACAGTTGCCTCGCGAGCCCGTCGGCCTCCTAAAGCTGATGAAAACACCAAAATGGTCATCATCTTTCGAATAAAACAAGGTAACCTAATTGCCAAGTTACTTCTGTGCAAGAGATCTGCCAACGAAGGAATAGAAACTAAAGTCAACAGGCTGAGACCCTTGTTTTTTAACCGAGAAAGAAAGGCCATATGACCCGTGCACCGGGTAATGTTATTCCTTCTCTAGGTGCCTCGTCAATTGTTTCTGAACTCTTTAGACAAAGTAAACGGAAAAGGACTTTGGGTTTATTTAGCACATGGAAAGTCGTATTTTTCATTATTCATTCAGTACCGACACGTACAAAGCTCACATGAATAGAATCCATTTGATAAAGTTACCTTTGATTTCACCTTAATTTCAAGAATTTCTTGAGCTTTGGCTCAGGTCCTCGAATTAAAAGTCAATTATTTGCCTAAACTTAGTGTAAACATAGACGCGGTTGCGATGGCAGGTTTCCGTACCAATACATGTTACTCTTTCTTGTCCCAACGCCAAACAAATGGTCGCACGTCAATGCGTGTCGATTCTCATCGATCTCGCGTTCATTTATACACCGTAAACCAAGACGACCTGGAGATTGTTATTCCTCGTCAAATTGCATAGCAAGTTGGCCAATGAGTCCTAATTAGGTGAATATGAGCGTCAATCGTCCCTTCGTAGACATCCAATAAAAAAAGGATATCGAAGCCGTTGACACTTTCCACTGTTTGCTTTTAGGTTGATGGTTGGTGTCAAAACCTCAGGAAACAACGAATTCACTCGCAGTTTCAACGCAACAGTAGAGGCCCACTGATTCACATGGTCCACGAAAAGTAAGAGCTACAGCATAGCGACACTTGTGATTAAAAGTCTTGTTTTCTGGTCATTAACAATTCCACATGAACAGTATCAGAAAGATTCTGCAAATCTGTAGACTACCATCACTTCCAAACTCCAACACTCCAAAATGCTAACGAAATAACACGTCGGGGGAATGGAATAATTACATAAAATGGACAGGACCAAAGGCCTGATGGCTGAAAGTGCTTTTCATTTTTGGCTCAACTACGTCTCATCTTATTGTAAACGACCATGTAGTACAATTTTTAGCGGACTGGCTACCATTACAAAAAGACTGACAATTCAGGGGATGGAATGAAGGGAATGAGGCTCTCACCATACCGCTCAAACAAAGAGACTAGGAGACGCCCCGAGTTCAAGTCGTCCTTCCAAATTTGTTGTAGCATGGCTGACATGTTCACAGACCGACTGCTCCCGTTGACTCTTCCATTTCCGGCGCCCACCTCATTATCGTTAGGCTCCTTCCCTGAAGTGGATGGAGTGGCTGCTGCATCGGAATCATTGGAAGGAGTCACAGCAGCGGCTTCTTCTTGCCCATTAGTTGGTGATGGGTTGGTCGACACTGCATTTATTGGTCCATCAACAGCCATTTTCTTCAGGGGTGACTGCTGCTCCAAGTGCTCCATGCTTGCTCCACGTTTCTCTGAAGTTTCCAAGGGTTAAGGCATTAGATTTACCCTGAACAATATGCTAGTAGCATGGATCACATTTCGGTTGTCCAAATGAATGTATCTCCCAAGTCACAAAGTTCATTTCTAAAATTCAATGAAGCAAGACAAAAGTATCAGTTAATTTCTCCCTACTCAAGTCACTTTCTGAAGTGGGATCCCTACTCCTTAGGTTAGCTTGTTACATAAGCCAACAACAACCTAGAGAATGCTCTCCAATCAACTGGACAAGGAGTTAAAACCCAGACTGTCTTCTTACTTGCAGACTGAGGTAGCACTGCAAAATGGGATACACAAGAGTCGCGTGAAAGAAATGATAGCCATAAAATAAAAAGGAATTGTATCCCATCCTTGAAAGCAATGGTACTTCATTCAAGAAGACCATCTAAAACTTTTTGTCCAATGACCCGTGGCCTTATGATTGTATGAGCAAATAGAGTTAAAGCAGTAAAAAAAATAAATGCAAGATTACAACTTACTTGAGAGTGAAGTAATAACTCTTGCATTAGTCTTCCAGACAGCTCCTGGTTGAAGGGATGGCAGAGACGGGAGGATCTTGAAGCAGTCATACAGGCTTTGACCAGATGCATGCTGGAAAGCATTTTGCATAATGACATGCTAAGCATGGATCAAACCGTCACAGTTCACAATACTACAAATGTTGAGCAGAATAGACTCACCAGCAAGGCCCCATAAACACGCCAAGCTTCACACCTCTTTATTTTATTTTTTTGTGTCTCAAGAAGCATCTCTGGTTCAAGGAGTTGCAGATATGGCTCCAGATTTGGCAGTATGAGAAGGCGAACCTATCAGCATTGAAAAGGCTAATGACGAGCAAAAGAGGAAAACATAATGCAAAAGTGTCTATCTTTTAGGGTAATGTAACATAGATATTGGGGAACACATTATAGCATGCATCAAGTTGTGCAGCAGTTCCTAGTTCTAGTGAGGATAGACAAAGAAAGTACCACATTAGCTCCCAAAGCTGCTAAACCTTGAACTGCACCATAGTGTGTTGCCAATGTGTGTTTTGGGTTCAAAAATGCATTGATCAGTTGCTTCGTAAGACGCGATTGCAGAGTACTATAAACTTGGCCATACCTACAAGAGACTGGAGACTTTATTCCTCCGGAAAAGGTGAAATCTGTAGGACACTGAAAGCAACAGCTCCAGAACCATAATCATAAACAACAGAGGTATAAACCAGCAAACCGTGGCGCACTTTCAGTCTGAAGTAGACAGTAACTGAGGAAACCAAGCATTGTTTTTAAAAAGTGCATCGATGTCTACTGAATTACCCTCCTACTTAAAAGTTCATGCCACCAAGCAGAACATATTCAGCGTTATTACAAGGATCATGCCATCACATGCATCTATTTTTTAGTGAGAACTTATTCAATGACACATATCTAAACTTTACAATTTGAATTTTCAATAGCAGTGGTCCTAAGCTATGGAAAAAATAAAGCAGAGCCAAAAGGAAATCTCACGATTGAAATCCTGAATTCATAAGATTTTATACTACATCTTATATAGTTTAGTCTCTGGTCCAAATTGGCTTAAAAATCGGTCATTTGATCCCTATATGCAAAACATGAGAATGAAACCAATGTTGGGTGCTCATCCAGCAATATCTCAATTGAATAGCCTTCACAGCGTACTAAGAATACAGGGAGAATTGAAAGGAAAAACTGAAATTGACTCTTAACAGTTCAGGTCAGGATAAAAGTATCACCTTTTGCATATGGAGGAAACCAGGTTAGCTGCAAAATCTCTAAGCTCCCAGTGATTATCTGCAAGCCTTTTACCCAACCTCTTTGCTACAAGACACGTGACAACAGCTGGCATCAACTGATGTAACTGGCAATAAAAAGAAAATATTTTCTTCTCAGGCTCCTGGAGGAATATAATTTATAAGACCTGAAAATTTATTTGTACTATTAAGTTGCAACATCTCTTATAGTAACTTCTTGGCGAAAAGACTGTTGGAACCAAGAACTCAAGCAAAAACTTCTAATGATATTGACATTCACAGAAAGGTCATTTGAGATTTGCCCAACCAAATATAAAGTCAAGATGCACAGAGATCCCATCCAAGATGAGCATCCTTGAAGAGAAACAAATAGACCAAAAACACTGTGACTGACACAATATGCATAATCATGGTTAGCATCAGAACAAGCATGCAACTCTAGATGCATACAAAAAGCACACCTATCCAACGTTTCTTTCCAGACATACAATATCTCACCACTTGTTCTATTGACTGCCTTTTGAAATTTCCGATCGCAATTTCAACAAAATTTAGTTTTGGACGAAATCACCATAGTGGTTGAAATAGACTTGTAGAGTTTCCAGCTCAAAGCCCCAAACCATTGTAAAACAGAATGTTAAGTTCCTGTGTTCATAATAAGAGGAGCTCTCTAGAAAGAGAATAAAAGACCATTTGAGAAAAACAGATCACAAGGTAATTTGTCTCCGAATTGATTACTGGAACAGCCAAAAACAGGATTTTGCCTCTCTGCCTATACGTCATCTGGTTAAAGTAAGTTGGTAATTCCTCATGCAATAGGAGATGACATAGACTTTGTGGACACGAGGTTCCTCTATAGCCTCCCAAACATATTCTGAGGGAAACGCTAATTTCCAGGTAGAAAGTATCCATATCAAATAATCTAAGAGGTCACAATGCAAGTCCAATTACTAAGAAGACAAATGTCGTCTAATCGGAGAAGGCGCTGAGCGCAAGCCTCATCCTTCCTGCCTCAAGAAAGTAGATGGCTGGTTACTTCAATACATACCCCTCCCACACCCAATATCAATGCTAGGCTCGCTTGTTTTTGCTGCAACAATGACTGTTTGAGATGAGAATTTCTAAACAAAAAAAGAGGTAGATGATGGATGTGCAAAAACCAACATTTGAAACTGGTACAAAAAGGCTCTACTGTGTGGATCCACCTCTAAGACCTTTAGAAAAGGCAAAAAGATATTTGGGCTGATAAGCCCGACAAAGAAACACTTCCACACTTACAACATAGATACTGATAGAAAAAATCAAGCTAAATTAGGAATCCATACTTTAAGATAATACAAAAACAAGTATGCAAAGATTCAACCTACATAAGGTTCCATATTGATGTGAGGATTATGAAGGAGACTCCTAACAACACGCAGCAAGGCCAAAAGAAGGGGCAAATCATTTAAGCCACGAGATACCTATAAAAATGAGAAGAAGCAGAGGTTAGAGAAGCATCAAAACTAGGCTAACTTATTGTATATCTAAAGCATACCTCATCAGCTACAAAGCAGGTGAAGTACGGAACAAGTGGATGCAGTCCTGAGTCTGTAGCCAAACTGACTAACGCTTCTTTGAAAAGGACTGAATCAGGGCTTCTCATAGTTAGCTCGGTAATCTTTTCAAAATATAGCTGCAAAGGTACAAGGATAGCTACCATAAGCAAGACAGATATGCAGAAAAATGATGAGGCTGAGAAACGCATGAATCAGACCATTTTCATTAAGTCAGAAACTAGAAAATTGTCACGCAGGTGAGATTTCACCATAACTTACATCTCTCAAGCACAACTTTCTGTACATACAAGCAAATGCTCAAACATTATAAAAATTCCTATTTGGGGAGGGCTCAGGCAAGCATTATATTATTGTCAAAAATTAGTCTGTGTATCACATACCTGAAGCTCTCTTGACAGCACATGCCTGATAGGAAGTCTAATGTCTACAGGAAGTCCGTCATCCTTTTGTTCTTGACTTTTGCCAAGAGAAGGAGCCGTAATTACTGAAAGAAAGGACACATGGTGGTTAGCATTAGAGTTCATTACATAATATTCAGAATAAGAAATCAATGATTGCATTCTCAACTATTGTATTCTAATCAGAAAGTGGGGGATAAAAGCAGCTCATGCTACCCTCATATGACATTCTACTAAAGGTAGCATAATGTTAACGTTAGTTCTATTAATTTGTCCGCTAGCTTCACTTTTTCTCAAGCAAAAAATTAATTTGATAGACGCGATTATTAGGAGAAGGCACTTTAGAGTCCAACTTAGGACAGACCTTCTACGGGAGCATTTTCTGGAATGGCGGGTTGTACACCTTCAATTGCCAGCCAGTGACAATGGACAGCAGTATCAAGAGGAGCTTTGGGTAAAGGAGCTTCGATAACCTGCACACCAATGGTGATTCAGTCAAAAACTCCAATCCACTACCTGATGAATATAATTCAAAATAACAGCTGCTCCTTAGTCCTTACATCTTTAATGTCTACATCTTTGTCATCAACATAAAACAAATCTTTATGTCCAATAGCTCTTTTGAACTGCAAAGCTCCACTGGAGGCAAACCCATAAATTGGCTGGTGCGCATAAAGACAAAAAGTTACAAGCTTCAGAAATAATCATGCATGTATAAGAAAGTTGTCACAAACGTTATTTCAATAAGCAACTCTGACGCACCACCACTCATAGAAACCATGGCGTAGTTACCAGCACAAAAGGCGACGCTAACAAAAATATTCACCTTCTCCGACTTTGCAGATTAAAAGATGATATATAAAACGAAAGTACCCCAGATGATGTAAACAACAAAGAAAACAGCACCTGAGATGGAAACACATTATATGGGCTCATGCAAGCTATACTCAGGGGCCGCCAACAGGTGCTTCAATTATTGTTCATGTTGTAATCTAGCCAATAGTTCACTCTTCATCAATCTAGTTTATGCCCTACAAACTACTCAATTTCGGTTTCGCCAGTTCAAAACTTGATTATAATGACTATTTATGCAAGAACTTGATGAAAAGTACCTCAACATTTTTCAAGTTCAAAGCACCCTCCACATCATCAACTGTTAAGACTGTTCTCCTGGAGTGGCGCATGCACTTGACAGCTTCCTGTATTCCATCAGATGCTTCTCAAATCACTTCAATACATATCAACCTTTTCTATGCTTTTCCATTACTTCAAAATGACTAAGCAACCTTAAAAAAATCATATTGAACCGAAAAATCACAGTTACTTAAGTGCAGCACAAAACACATTGACTTCAAGAACTCCAAAGCAAGCAAGCAAATATTCAGCTAAATTGAGCCAGATTAAGAGAAAAATACCTAGCAAAATTTTATCACTACAAACAAGAGAATGATATTGGAATTAAAAAACAAAAAAAGCTAAGAAAGAGCACTGGAAGTGAAAGGCAAAGCTCATTTGAAAATAGAAAAATGACAAATAGAAAAAACAATGAAGAAATGGTAATAGACTCATAGCTGACCCAACTGTATTACAGATGTCTAAGAGAATCTCTCCAGTATGTGGACTATTTTTATGAATGCCTGTACCAGTAGTACCAAATAAATCCAGCAGTCACTAAAGAAGAGAGAAAAGGAGATCATTTTAGTGGAACAACTCCTTCTTGCAAGTTACACTGGCGTTACCCTTCTCTAATTTGAAGGCAAAAATCGCAGAAGCGATTGTCACTTCAGAAAATTTTTAACCGGAACAAATGCACTAACCTATAAAATATGAGTCGTAATTAATGAACCTATCCATATATTTACGCAAAAGATCTCTAGTCCATTAATTTCTAGCCATATTGTAAAGCATAGCTCTTTTGCTAACAAGATAACAACGCGACACGACAAGAGCTGATTCTCCCGCTTTTAGAATATTGCCGAGGGAAAAAGGAAATCTCGGAAAATCGCCGGTCCTCACTCTTATAGCAGCTACTCATTATCATGCTTGAATACTGACAGTCTGCCACAATCCGTAGGAACCGCACCACGATAAGTTCCCACAAGAAAAACCACATCAATTCCGAGTAAATAAAACATTACATCATCATCATTAAGCAAGAGAAGGCCCATATAGTTAGGGCAACTACACGCAAATACCTCACAAGAGTTTGAACAAAATGCCTTATCAAGATTTCTACATTAAGAAACTCTGTGATTGCTCGATGACGCGTGCACAAGGAGAATGGGTATGAAGATTCAATTAAAGATTACGCACACATGAAACGCAACAGTCCCCAACCTCATCCACCCGAGCTACAATGTACAGAAGCACAACAACCGATTTAATCCGAACCATACCTGCATGATCTCGCGCATGCGGTATTCGACATCGGGAGCGAGAGCGAGCGCGGCATCAGGCGATAGGTTACTGATGCCGATGCTCTGCCCTATGACCTCGATCGATTCCTTCGACACTATACTCATCCTAGTAAGAATTGGGGAGGACGCGAAGCAAGAAAGTCCAGCGAGGGCTCACTCGATCGAGGATCATGGAGTCTCGAAAGAGTGAAGCTTTCCTGCGCTGCTCCTGATCGTTCACAGACGGCTCTTGCGCTGATATAGCTCGAATTTCATTTCGGGGAAGTAAATTACCTTTTTGCCCCTAAATTCCAATTTATCTATAAGAAAAATTCTATTCAAGTTTTATTAATTGGGACTTTTCCTTATCCGAAAGAAAAAAAAATCAGTATTATGAGAAAATAAGAATAATCTGTCATGTGGAATTCTCACGTTCTCTAGCTCATTTATATTTAAATTATTTGTTCTTTTAATGTTTGAGACGAGTATCAATTTATAAGTCTAGCACGAGTTATATAAGTACATTAGATTTGTCCATATTATTTGTTCATTTATAACGGCATCCGTGTTACTCGTCTGTTAATTTTTATAACAACATCCATATCTTAGTTAAGAATCATCATCATCATTGGTGGATTTATTCCATGATCAAATAAAGATTCTGCTTCTATTACAAGTTAAGTGGAGTCGATGTCAAGTTGTCTACAAGCCACCAAAGATGGAAAAAAAGGTGATGTCGCGGTAATTATTATACTGCTGGTGATAATTTAAATATAGGTCTACCAAAAATTATTAGGATGTGTTTGGTTTGATATTTATTAAAAAAACCTTCAACCTTTTTATAGATCCTTGGGAGGTGCTTGACAACATGATACCAAAGGCTCTTGGGCCAAAACTAGCATTTTCAAGGTCGGTTGATCTAATGCATCTATGTTTAGTTGGGTATTTGGGAAAGTCTTTAGGAAAATGCGAAGGATTTTAGGTTAAATAGGTTTTTCAAAATACAAATAGCATATGAGTCATAATTTAAAAGTGTAATGGGAAATAACTTAAATATAAATGATGTTTAAAAAATTGCAATTTTGTAAAAGGAATTTTGAAATTCTTCTTAAAAAAACCCCTCAAATTAACGAATCGAATGTAGTACCAACAGCCTAGGTGAGGGCTGTTGATGCCAGATGGCCAAATTTGGCTCTCCGTCGACGCCTCACGTGTTGAGGGCATTTCCTAAATAGCAAGGCTAAAATTGGAAGAAGAAGAAAAGTGTAAAACATTCCAAAAATGCTTAAATATCAAAACTCTTTAAGGCCCGCATTAGGCTAAAGGCCTTTAGGCTCCATTTATAAAACATTTTCTTGAGGAATTTTAGAGGCTCAATGTCTGACCTTAATAAATCACCGAAACGGCTACTTTCCTAAGAGATTTTGGGCCTCTAAAATCCTGTGAAGAAAATTTGAGTCTTTGGCAATTTTTTTGGGACCCATATGGCCAAGTGTTGGCCTTGGCAAATTATCAAAAGGCCTTTCTTAAGCTTAATTACTTTTTGTCCAAACCTACCTTCACCAAATTTTATTGGTTTTTCGGTTGTTGCCCTAAAAACAATTGCTCATCCTCTTTGAAGGACCATCGAGAGTTGTGAGAGGTTGGCATAGCAAAGGGCTGGCAAGTTAATTTAGTGTTGGCCAACATCACTTGAGGTTGCGCAGCCTAAGTAATGTTCACCCGAGGTCAAGCGATCTCATGCAAGGATAGCGAGACCAAATCTGGCTCACCAGTAGCCAAATTTGGGCCTGCCTGTAGGGGAGTTAGGGGAGTCAATGTTTAGTTGGGGTTTTTAAAATATCCGAACCGATAAAGTGATTGGCCAAATCGAATTGAGTCATAATTCAAGCCAAATACAAAGTGAACCTAAATGAGGTGTTGATCCTAGAACAGTCGAAGTGGAGATCCTTTTGTTATGAAAATATGTTTACTATTGTTTATACCCGAAAAAAAAAAATAGACAAACTATGTCTGTCTAGCTATGAGATAATACATGGTCTATTTTTTCTCTATATCTATCTCTAGCTATCCTTATCGAATGTTTTTTTATTACATGCCACTAAGTCCTAAGCCGGTTTTGAGTTTTTTTAATAACAAAAGTGTTTTACAAAATGTGATATTTCCGAACACTATTTTAACCAAAATCATTTTCTAATGTACTTTTAAATCCAATTTACCAAACACTACTCGAATTATGAAAAGTCCCTTTAACTTAAAGGTTTTTGCATTCTTTCAAAGACTTTCCTTGAAAATCAAACCAACGGCAGACCTTTAAAAATGCAGTTGCATTCCTGCAAGCTAGCAAAAAAGTTTGTCAAACATCATTTGTCGTGAGCCAAAAGCCTTTAGAGAGAAAGTTCTCTAAAATAGAGCCTGCAAGTCCCACCAATATTGGCTTTGAGTATTTTCGAAATAATATTCGAGGGTTAAATTTCTTCTCTCTTTCAAATTTTCCCTTGCTAAACCATCCGCATTTAGTTTTTATTATCTTTGCAACTTTCCTATGTAGATTTGATAGGCATCATATAATGCCAATGGGAAGCTCATATTTAATTACTAGTGACCTATTGGGCACCAATGGGCCTTACCTAAGTTCGCATCACCTCAAGCAAGAGCTGCGCGACCTTAACACAGCATCTGCAGATATTACGATACCTCCAGTAGGATAGCGAGATTAGGGTATCTCCATCACACGACCTTGGCATGGAGTCATTGGGGCCACGGCACCCGATGCCTAAGCAGGGGTGCGTGATTAAGTGGCCCTCAAAACAAGCTAATTCCTTCTCTTAATTTTTATTTTAGAAGTTACTTTTTGAGATGAGAGATCAAAGTGCAATGTTTACCAAACACAATTTACATCTATACTGACGAGCTTCAATCTAAAATCTTTTACATGAGCAAAGGCTTAATCCAAAGATTATCTCCAAGGCACCCCAAATTACGTGGAAGGAAGACTCTGGCATGTTCCTTTTGCAAGCCGATTTCTTTTCAGTGCCAAACATAAGAAAAAAGTTCTCTGCATCTCTTTCTGATTTTCATTGCGCCTCCGAAAATTTACCCACGCCATCCTTCGTTTATGCGCTGATTGCGATTTTTTTGTCTGGTACTTGACACTCTTTCTCGTACGGCAAGCAAGAGGGAGGAAAAGCCAAAAACAAAAACATTTTGCTCGACATAGAAATCAATATTCTAATCAACGATCGAGTCGTACACATTATTCCGACCAAACGTTACTCAATCCATCCTGACACCTTGTCGAAGCGGTTGACTTTCATCCTTTTGATTAGAAGTTACTCAACCCGTTCATTTGCATGCAAGGGTCAATTGTAAGAAATCTTTTTCTTCATTTTTTATGTTTTATGAAACAAATAAAAAAACCACCTGAAAAAATAATAAGTAAACGAAAATTGAAAATTATGCATTTTTTTTTGTTATTTTGCATATCCTTTTTTATATTATAATCCAAATATTATTTTTTTAATTTTACTGTTTTTTTTAATTTTTTAATTTTAAAGCTTGCCTTATGGTAAAAATATAACTTTTATGTTGTGAATGTATAGGAAATATTATTCACCTTTATCCCATCTCTTCATTGAGTATTTTATCCAAATCTTATCCCTTTATGTCCGATTTTATCTTATTTTTGGCAGGAATCAAATTCGGAAGCATTGATTTCAGGGATAAAATTTATACTAGAAATGCTAATTTAGTTTAATCTCTTTCTTTTTTCATTTTTGGTCTTATTTTGAATAAATTGTTCTTTCTTGGTAGGCACGGGTCTTAGCAATTTCCCGTGAATGAATAAACACAAGATCCCATGTAAGCATCTTCGCATCACCGCCGAAATACCATTGTTCGCTTCGGACACAGATGCCCGCAACTTCCACGCTTTAAAGCCAACTCGTCCGCTCGACTCAGCCGGCCAAATCCGAGTTTCCACACTGCAATCCGACGCCTATCGCCTCTCATGGCGTCTCTTCCTGCTGCTTCGCTCACACTCCTCCTCTTCTCTTCCTTCTTCACCTCCTTCTTCGCCGTCCCTTCGCATTGTCGCGTCCAATCCCTCGATGAAGCCTTCACGTCCATCCTCATATCCCAGAACGGCCTCGATTTCGTCAAGGACCTGCTCGTCACCAAGGCGGTCGCCGCCGCGGTCCCGCTTCGCCTGTCGGATATCGAGAAATCCCAGAAGATACCCTTCGTCGGCAACGTCAAGATGGTCATGTCCAACATCACGATTTACGAAATCGGCGTCTCGAGCTCGTATCTCAAGCCCGGGGACTCCGGCGTAGCGATCGTCGCGTCGGGGACGACCTGCAATTTGAGCATGAATTGGTTCTACTCTTACACGAGCACTTGGCTTGTGCCGGTCGAGGTTTCCGACAGGGGGCGCGCTTCTGTTCAGGTGCTGACTCGAACTTGACCAAGTTGCTCCCGCCTGTTTCGTTACCAAATGGGTGTATGCTTTAGTTATCTGAAGTGCCTCTAGGTTGAGTTCTTGTAGATCAATTGGAGATACGCTTCTTGTGTCCGTTTGGGGATGCTGAGGTTTTGCTTTTCACATTGCATTTAAATTATCATTTCGACGTAGTTTTGTCTTTTGCCTGCTAATTCTTGGGAAAAATTTAGCTAAAAGGGGATCTCAATCTCATTACTCGCATCTCATTGGTTAGGTTGAAGGCATGGAAGTGGGGCTTACTGTAGGCTTGGAAAACCATGGAGGTACTCTGAAGCTCTCTCTTATGAACTGTGGTTGTCATGTTCGGGATATATCGATAAAGTTGGATGGAGGGGCAGCTTGGCTTTATCAAGGGTATGCAATAGTGGTGTAGTTTGTCGGTCTTTGACCTTTGCTGCTCTTTTCTTGCTTGTGGAGTTTTCCTGTTGTTGTAGATATCATGAATTGGCATCAAGTTCCTTCTCATCCTTTGAAGCAAGTAGCTACTGTAGAAAGTATCATATAGACGTACCTTTATTCTGCAATCAACTTGATGTGCTAATTTTTTTAAGTTAATTACAATGCTAGTCCCATGTATTACTTATTTCTTTTTCTTCCCCAATTACTATATCCCTTTGCTGCTTCTCCTTGCCCTGCAATTAGCTTGAGAATATCCTATTAGGTAGCATTTAGCTCAAACTGCTATTCATGGTACGAACCTGCTTATGCTAGTTTATCATAGGCAATGCAGTTTGAGAGTTGCGTATAGGCGAAGAATTGTGCTCCAGTTGTAAAAATCTGTTTGGATTTGGACTTTTTCTGGCAATGTAACTTTAGCATTAGTACAATGCAAATGAGTTACTTTCTACCGTAAATAATCAAGGATTGCATTCATCCAACTCCTTGCTGCTTGTTCAAGCTAACTAACTTTATGTAGAAGGTGGTTCTAAGCTGTGATACAATGACTGCATGGAAGGTTGCCTTATCATGCCCTTCATTTATTCTGGGACATGGAGGAGAAGTTTTAGGGTTTTCGTGTGTTTCCTTGTCCCTTACTTTTCTTCTTTACTTACATGGTTTAAGTGCTTACAAGTAAAAGCAATGAATGCTTTCTTGAATGAATCTTTAATGGAATCAGATGTTCAATCTCAAATGGGATTAACCATTGGTTGGAAGGCCTTTTCTTTTTTGTGACTTCCCTTTTTTCATCTGTTAGAATGGTCGATGCATTCGGAGCACAAATCGCCTCAGCAGTGGAAAAGGCTATAACGAAAAAGCTTAAAGAAGGGATATCAAAACTTGATTCCCTTTTCCAGTCTCTTCCCAAAGAAGTTAATGTGGATGATAATGCCTCTCTTAATGTAACAATCGTGAATGATCCTCAATTGAGTAGTTCTTCAATTGGATTTGAGATCAACGGTTTATTCATGGGACGACAGAAGGAGATGCTCCCCAACTACTACTACTATTACCAAAGAAATCCACACCTTTCAGTTCTCTGTAAAGATCCAACCAAAATGCTTGGGATTACATTAGACGAGGCTGTGTTCAACTCTGCATCGTCCTTGTATTATGATGTAAGTTTAAACGATAGTTGTGCTTTTACTTTTTTGATTTACGGAGCAATTGAAGTTAGAATAGGGTTTCATTTTTTTATGAAGGCTGGCTGGGCGTCTTGTAAAGAAACAGGGGAACGATGTTTATAAACTCTATATTACATGACATAATAATCAAGTTTTCAACTGCTCATAGTTTTTGATGAAATGATAATCAAGTAGGCCAATAGTTCTGCTTCGTTAGATAGAAGTTATGATGCTCTTGCATGTGCATAGTTGAGGTACCACTGAATCTAAAATTTGCATGTGAACCTGTTCATTGGAGGTTGATTTGTTGCTAGAATGATATGGATCGCATAATATACCTTGGTTTGTGTGGAGTTGTATGGAGATTAAACCTTATGTGTGTCCAATCATGGTCATGCTATCTGTACACCTGCTACTTGTGATGATCGTCTGCAGTTGAGGGTATCAGAAAAACCGCGCATAGGAGCAACTTTGCTGATTGTGGATACCGCTTTGTCCACAAATGTAATTTGACTTTTTTCTTCTCTTTGGAGCTGTAGAATTTCTTACCATTGGGGGCTATTGGAAAGGAAAACCTGACAGACTGATGAGGCTTCCTCCTTTATTTCCTCAGATAGATTTGGCATTATGTATCTTGATAGACTTTCAATAATTTTACTTGACTAATCAGAATAGTTATTCTATGACATAGCGTCTTGTTGCCCTTAATTATCTTCTAACATAAATTGACAATTTCCTGTGGTCAGGCAGAGTTTATGCGTTGGACTGTGGATAAAGTGCCGGATCAATCTCTTCTGAATACTGCTGAATGGAGATTTATCATTCCACAATTGTATAAAAAATACCCAAATGACGATATGGACCTGAATATATCGTTGTCGTCTCCTCCAGAGATCAGAATTTCAGAGAACAATATAGATGCTACTGTATATGCAGACCTGATAATTGATGTTCTGGAAGCAGGCGAAGTAATACCAGTAGCGTGCATCTCGTTGGTAAGTGGAATTATAACGAACTAGTTGCTGTTCTAACTAATAATGCTGAAATTTTTGCTTTTGCTGAATATATGACTTTCTTGTTGGTGAATTGAGTTCCTACGTTTTTGTTTGTCTCCACCATTGGAACTGTTTACAAGCATTGGTGTTGTTATGGCTTGTGGCAATTAAGTGCAGCAAGGCAAGACGACTCTTGAGCGCAATTGTTTCCAGGCTCCTGCTTTAGTAGAAGTCCTAACACAGCCCACAGTCGGACTTGGGTACCCGTAATCATAATATATATACTTTGAAAGTTGGTGATTGATGGTATTTGTTGTGCAACCTGTTTGTAGAAGCAGCGATGATGACATAGCTGTGATTGGGCAAGTATTGCAGCCTGTGTGCATGTAATGCCGTATAAGTACTAATATGCTCCTTTCCACACGGTTCTTTGTCCAGTCTTGTCCACTCGAGGACTTATAGCATGATATATGTGCTTGCATAACAATTTTTTCTTTTTGGTTCATCACTTGCATATATGATTGCCAAAGATTTTCCGATATCACGGTTTTCACTTAAATTCTTGTGCTGTTTCAGGTGATACGCGGTTCTGGTTCAGTTAAAATTATACAGAACAATCTTGCTGGAAGCGTAAAACTGAATGATTTTTCAATGTCACTTAAGTGGAGTAACATTGGTAATCTACGAGTTTACCTTATTCAGGTATATGATGAAATGAGGCTCGATCATTTGGCAATTATTATGGTGTGCACCGTTTCTTTTAATGTTCTCCTTTGACGATTTATAAGAAAAACGGTATTTGCTTGCTGCAGCCAGTAATATGGACCGTTATTGAAACCGTGTTCTTGCCATACGTGAACTCACACCTTTCCAAAGGATTTCCATTGCCAATAATCCACGGTTTCACCCTTCAGAATGCTGACATAGTCTGCTCTGCTTCAACAATCACCATTTGCAGTGACGTGTCCTATGCTGAGGATGGCAACTTGAAGAACCTATTGATGCACTTCCTGTAATTACTGATTCTCGGATGCAGGCGAGAGAAACCAGTGCTGGCTTTACTACTTGTGCAGTGTCGTAGCATAGACAGAGCAGGGCATGGTGCCAACTTCAGTTGCTATGATCCGCCAATATGGGGAAGGAAAATTGCTTCTCTGCTTCAGCGTTTCTTGAAAAAGGGGTGCTGGATGTGAGCATTTGTCAGGAGCGGAGGTTTGATGTGAATTTAGATCCGCCACTTTGCCATAGTCACGGCACAATCCAGTCTGCAAGATCGAGACCTGCACAGGATCGTTCTTGGCAATTGCTCTCGCCATGTGAATCAGTTTCAACTCAGGACTGGAGTCGGGACCGTTGCCATACACTTACTGTATCGGTTGCAGAAAATTTGTGAGGGTGACCCTGGAAAATGCACAGTGGTTTCTGTTGACATTATATAAGGTTGTTTTCTCAACCTGATTCTCCATTTTACTAGCCTTTTACTTGATTGACAGATGATGCATATCTAGGAGTACTAATGTGCGTAACCCCCCTAGCCGGAGCACTTGATCACGAATGGAAACAAAGATTCAAAACTTCTTTGGACGCTTCATACATGCCTTGTTTTTTTTTTTTATTATCAGTAGATCAACACGAAATGTGAGGGGGATAAATGATACAAACTCATAACAAATTCTAGCGGAAAAAATTATTGAAAACATTCCTCCATTACATAATCGGATGAATGACGTTTTGCGTTCCAGGTTTTGACATTTGTTGCAGATTACCCTTGACTCTTTAAAATTCACTCCTTCTCAAATCTTGAAATCTGTCGCAATGTCCATCCTAGCATTGATTGGGACTTTTTATTTATTGGATCTTTTGTCTCGTGCTTCTCAGCTAACTAATTATCTCTTTCGTAGAGGGAAAATCTATCCAACAATAAAGATGGATTTGTTTTGCTGAAAAAATCATGATAAAAGAGAATATTTTTTATGGAAATTCGTAAAATTATTATATTTTTGTCATCCAAATATTGAAAAATCCAAAAACAAATTTTCTTCGAACATATGGCTCTACAAGTGAAATGCATTTTGCCCTCCAAGTTTTGGCACTTGTTATAACTTGCCCCTTCACTTTGAAAGTTTTTTCAAATTTTCTTTCAAATAAACAAACCCTATAAATAAATTACATTTTGCAAAGTAATGCACCATTTGCCGTCAAACAGATATGTCCTCCTCCATAACAGGGCGAATTCTTCTTGCTTCATGAGACAGGCATATGGTCGAAGCTTAAACTGAGAAATTGTCCGGAGCCAACAACATGAAGAAACCGTGACCTATTTTAAAATTTGGAAGGACATTGCGAAAAAGTCAAAAGTTGGGGAGCAATCTGCAACAGATGCCAAAATCTGAAGAGGAAAATGTAATTCACTAAAAAATATTCCTATCTAGTCACTGTTCATCTTCTTCGCACTTGTCAGAAATGCCAACCTCCATAAGAGAGCGAATTCTTCTTGCTTCTTGCGACGAGCATATGGCCGGAGCTTAAACTGAAAAATTGTCAAGAACCAACACCAAGAAGACACCGTGACCCATTTCAAAACCTTGGAAGGACATTGCGAAATATTCAAAAGTTTGGGAGCAATATACAACATATACCAATATATGGGGAAGAAAATTTAATTCGCCCAAAGATTTTCCTATATGGTCTCTATTTATCTCTTTGAGCTTGTCAAATTAGACTCCTCCCTTAAACAGAAATGCCTTCCTCTTGTTTGCCGTCAAACAGATAGGCCCTCCTCCATAAGTGAGCGAATTCTTCTTGTTTCATGCGACGAGCTATGATCGGAGCTTAAACTGAAAAATTGTTCAGAGCAAACACCAGGAAGACACCGTGACCCATTTCAAATCTTTACAAGGACATTGCGAAAAAATAAAAAAGTTGGGGAAATATCTGCAATAGATACCAATATCTGGGTAAGAAATGTAATTCGTCCAAAGATATTCCTATCTGGTCACTGCTCATCTTCTTTGCACTTGTCAGATTAGACTTTTCCCTCAAACAGATATGCTTTCCTCTTATTTGCCGTCAAACAGATATACCATCCTCCATTCATGCTTCATGAGCTTAAACTAAAAAAATTTCCGGAGCCAATACCAGGAAGACACTGTGACCTATTTCAAGACTTTGGAAGGACATTGCACAAAAATCAAAAGTTGGGGAGTAATTTGCAATAGATACCAATATCTATGGAGGAAAATATAATTTGCCCAAAGATATTTCTATGTGGTCACTGTTCATCTTTATCGCGCTTGTCATATTAAACACTTCCCTCAAATAGATATGGCTTCCTACTGATTGTCGTCAAACATATATTGCCCTCATCCATAAGAGAACGAATTTTTCTTTGCTTTATGCAACAAGCATACGACTGGAGCTTAAATTGAAAATTGTCCGGAGCCAACACCAGGAAGATACTGTGACTCATTTCAAAACTTTGGAAGGACATTGCGAAATACTAAAAAATTGGAGAGCAATTTGTAACATATACCAATATTTGCGGAGGAAAATGTAGTTCGCCCAAATATATTACTATCGGGTCACTGTTCATTTTCTTCGCATTTGTCAAATTGGACTCTTTCCTCAAATAGATATGTCTTCATTTTGTTTGCCGTAAAAAACATACACCTCCTCCATAAGAGAGCGAATTCTTCTTACTTCATACGACGAGCATATGACCGAAGCTTAAACTAAAAAATTGTCCGAAGCTAACACCAGGAAGTCACCGTGACTAATTTCAAGACTTTGCAAGAACTTTGCGAAAAAAATAAAAAGTTGGGGTACATTTTGCATTAGATACCAACATTTGGGTAGGAAAATGTAATTCGCCCAAAGATATTCCTATTTGGCCATTGTTTGTCTTCTTTGAGCATGTCAGATTAAACTCTTCCTTCAAACATATATGTCTTTCTCTTATTTGCCGTCAAACAGATATGTCATCCTCCTTAATAAAGCGAATTTTTCTTACTTCGTGCGACGAGAATATGACCGGAGCTTAAACGAAAAAATTGTCCGGAGCCAACACTAGGAAGACTCAATGACCCATTTTAAGACTTTGGAAAGACATTACGAAATACTCAAAAGTTGGGGAGCAATTTGCAACATATACCAATATCTAGGGAGGAAAATGTAATTCGCCCAAAGATATTCCTATATGGTCACTGGTCATCTTCTTCGCGCTTGTCAGATTAGACTCTTCCCTCAACAGATATACCCTCCTCTTATTTGCCGCCAAACATATATGCCCTCCTCCAAAAGAGAGCGAATTCTTCTTGCTTCATGCAACGAGCATATGGCCGGAGCTTAAATTGAAAAATTGTCCAGAGCCAACACTAGGAAAACGCCGTGACCCATATCAAGACTTTGGAAAAACATTACGAAAAACACGAAAGTAAGGGAGCAATTTGCAACAGATACCAATATCTAGGGATGAAAATGTAATTCGCTCAAAAATATTCCTATCTGGTCATGTTTATCCTTTTCGCACTTGTCAAATTAAACTCTTCCCTCAAATCGATATGCCCTCCTCTTGTTCGCCGTTAAACAGATATGCCTTCCTCCATAAGAGAGCGAATTCTTCTTGCTTCATGCGACGAGCATATGGCCGGAGTTTTAGCTGAAAAATTGTCCTGAACTAACACCAGGAAGACATCGTGATCTATTTCAAGACTTTGGAAGAACATTGTGAAATATTCAAAAGTTGGGGAGCAATTTGCAACATATACCAATATTTGAGGAGGACAATGTAATTCGCCCAAAGATACTCCTATCTGGTTATTGTTCATCTTTTTCACGCTTGTCAAATTAGACACTTCCCTCAAACAGATATGCCATCCTCTTGTTTGCATCCAAACAAATATGCCTTCCTCCATAAGAGAGAGAATTCTTGTTACTTCATACGACGAGCAAATGGCCAGAGCTTAAACTGAAAAATTATCTGGAGCTAACACTAGGTAGACGTCGTGACCCATTTCAAGACTTTGGAAGAACATGGTGAAACACTCAAAAGTTGGGGCGCAATTTGCAATAGTTACTAATATCTTGGTAGGAAAATGTAATTCGCCCAAAGACATTTTATATCTGGTGATTGTTCATCTTATTCGCGCTTGTCAGATTAGACTCTTCCCTCAAAAAGATATTCATTCATCTTGTTTGCCATCAAACAAATATGCCCTCGTTCATAAGAGATCGAATACTTCTTACTTCAAGCGACAAGCAAATGGCTGGAGCTTAAACTGAAAAATTGTCCAGAGGCAACACTAGGATGACACCGTGACCCATTTCAAGACTTTGGAAGGACATTGCGAAAAACTAAAAAGTTGGGGAGCAATTTGCAACATATAGCAATATCTGGGGAGGAAAATGTAATTCGCCCAAAAATATTCCTATCCGATGGCTTTTCATCTTAATCGCGCTTGTCAAATTAGACCATTCCCTCAAATAGATTTGCCATCCTCCATAAGAGAGCAAATTCTTATTTCTTCATGCCACGTGCATTTGGCTGAAGCTTAAATTGAAAAATTGTCCGGAACCAATACCAAGAAGACACCGTGACCCATTTCAAGACTTTGGATGGACATTATGAATTACTTAAAAGTTGGGCAGCAATTTGCAACATATACCAATATCTGGGGAGGAAAATGTAATTCGATCAAAGATATTCCTATATGGTCACAGTTCATCTTCTTCGCACTTGTCAGATTAAACTCATCCCTCAAACATATATGCCCTCCTCTTATTTATTGTCAAACACATATGCCCTCCTCCATAAGAGAGGGAATTCTTATGAAGCGAGTTTATAGTCGGAGCTTAAACTTAAAAGTTCTCCGGAGCCAGGACCAGGAAGTCGCCGTGACTCATTACAAGAATTTAGAAGGACATTGCGAAAAACTCAAAAGCTAGGAAGGAATTTACAACAGACACCAATATCTGGGGAGGAAAATGTAATTCACCCAAAGATATTCATATCTGGTCACTGTTCATCTTCTTCGTGCTTGTCAGATTAGACTTTTCCCTCAAACAAATATGCCATCTTCTTATTTGCCATCAAACATATACATCATCCTCTATAAGAGAGCGCATTCTTCTTGTTTCATGCGACGAACATATAGCTGAAGCTTAAATTGAAAAATTGTTCGGAGCCAACACTAGAAAGACACAGTGACCCATTTGGACGTTGCAAAAAATTCAAAAGTTGGGGAGCAATTTGCAACATTTACCAATATCTAGGGAGGAAAATGTAATTCACCTAAAGATATTCCTATCTAGTCAATTGTTCATCTTCTTCGCGCTTGTCAGATTAGACTCTTCCCTCAAACAGATGTGCCCAAACAGATATGCCCTCCTCCACAAGAGAGCGAATTCTTTTTGCTTCATACGACAAGCATATGGCTGGAACTTAAACTGAAAAATTGTCCGGAGCCAACACCAGGAAGACACCGAGACCCAAATAAAGACTTTGGAAGGACATTGCGAAAAACTCAAAAGTTGGAGAGTAATTTACAATAGATACCAATATTTGGGAGGAAAAATGTAATTCGCCATTAGACTCTTCCCTCAAATAGATATGCCCCCTCTTGTTTGCTGTCAAACAATATGCCCTCCATATAAGAGCGAATTCTTCTTACTTCAAGCGACGAGCAAATGGCCGGAGCTTAAACTGAAAGATTGTCCGGAGCCAACACTAGGAAGGCAGCATGAGCCATTTCAAGACTTTGGAAGGACATTGCGAAAAACTCAAAAGTTGGAGAGCAATTTGGAACATATAGCAATATTTGGGGAGGAAAATGTAATTCGCCCAAAAATATTCATATCTGGTGGTTGTTTATCTTATTCGTGCTTGTCAGGTTGGACTTTTCCCTCAAATAGATTTGTCATCCTCCGTAAGATAACGAATTCTTATTGCTTCATGTGACGTGCATATGGCCAGAGCTTAAACTGAAAAATTGTCTGGAGTTAACATCAGGAAGACACCGTGACCCATTTCGATACTTTGAAAGGACATTGTGAAAAACTTAAAAGTTGGGGAGCAATTTGCAACATATACCAATATCTGCGGAGGAAAATGTAGTTCGCCCAAAGATATTACTATTTGGTAACTGTTCATCTTCTTCGCGCTTGTCAGATTAGACTCTTCCCTCAAACAGATATGCCCTCCTCTTGTTTGTCATTAACCATATATGCCTTCCTCCATAAAAGAGTGAATTCTTCTTCATGCGATAAGCATATGGCCGATCTTAAACTGAAAAATTGTCCATAGCCAACACTAGGAAGACACCGTGACCCATTTTAAGACTTTGGAATGACATTGCAAAAAACTTTATTGTTGCGGAGAAATTTGCAACAAATACGAATATCTGGGGAGGAAAATGTAATTCGCCCAAAGAATTCCTATCTGGTCGCTGTTCATCTTTTTCGCGCTTGTCAAATTAGACTCTTCCGTCAAACAGATATGTGCTCCTCTTATTTGCTGTCAAACATAAATGTCATCCTCCATAAGAGAGCGAATTATTCTAGCTTCATGTGACGAGCATATGGCCGGTGCTTAAACTAAAAAATTATCCGGAGCCAACACCAGGAAGACATCGTGACCCATTTTAAGACTTTAGGAAGACATTGCAAAAAACTCAAAAGTTGGGGAGCAATTTGCGGAGGAAAATGTAATTCGCCCAAAAATATTCCTATCCGGTCACTGTTCATCTTCTTCGCGCTTGTCAGATTGGACTCTTCCCTTAGACAGATATGTCATCCTCTTATTTGTCGTCAAACAGATATGCCCTCCTCCATATGAGAGCGGATTTTTTTTTTTTGCTTCATGCGACGAGTATAGGGTCGAAGCTTAAACTGAAAATTGGTCCAGACCTAACACCAGGAAGACACCGTGACCCATTTCAAGACTTTGGAATGACATTATGAAAAAAATCAAAAGTTGGGGAGTAATTTGCAACAGATACCAAGATTTGGGGAGGAAATTATAATTCGCTCAAAGATATGCCTATCTAGTCACTGTTCATCTTCATCGCGCTTGTCATATTAGACTCTTTCCTCAAATAGATATGGTTTCCTCATGTTTGCCATCAAACAGATATGCCCTCCTCCATAAAAGAGCGAACTTCTTCATGCGACGAGCATATGGCCGAAGTTTAAACTGAAAAATTGCTCGGAACCAACACCAGGAAGACATTGTGACCCATTTCAAGACTTTGGAAGGACATTGCGAAAAACTCTAAAGTTTGGGAGCAATTTGCATCAGATACCAATATCTGGGGAGGAAAATGTAATTCGCCCAAAGATATTCCTATCCGGTCACTGTTCATCTTCTTCGCGCTTGTCAGATTAGACTCTTCCCTCAAACAGATTTGCCCTCCTCTTATTTGCCATCAAACATATATTCCTTCATCCTTAAGAGAACGAATTCTTTTGTTTCATGTAACGAGCATATGGCTGAAGTTTAAACTGAAAAATTGTCCGAAGCCAACATTTGGAAGACACCGTGACCCATTTAAAGACTTTGGAAGGACGTTGCGAAAAACTCAAAAGTTGGAGAGTAATTTGCAACAAATATCAATATCTAGAGAGGAAAATGTAATTTGCCTAAAGATATTCTTATCTGGTCACTATTCATCTTCTCTGCACTTGTCATATTAGACTCTCTCTCTCTCTCTCTCTCTCTCTCTCTCTCTCTCTCTCTCAAACAGATATGTCTTCCTCATGTTTGTTGTCAAACATATATGCCCTCCTCCATAAGAGATCGAATTCTTATTGATTCATGCGACGAGCATATAGTTGGAGGTTAAATTGAAAAATTGTCCGGAGCCAACACCAAGAAGACATTAGGACCCATTTCAAGACTTTGGGAGGACATTGCGAAAAACTCAAAAGTTGGGGAGCAATTTGCAACAGATATCAATATCTAGGGAGGAAAATGTAATTCACCCAAAGATACTCTTATCTCGTCACTGTTCATATTCTTCGCGCTTGTCAGATTAGGCTCTTCTCTCAAACAGATATGCCCTCATCTTATTTGCCGTCAAACAAATATGTTCTCCTCCATGCTTCATGCAACGAGCATATAGCCGGAGCTTAAACTGAAAAATTATCTAGAGCTAATATCAGGAAGACACCGTAGCCCATTTCAAGATTTTGGAAAGGCATTGTGAAAAACTTAAAAATCATAGAGCAATTTACAATAGATACTAATATTTAGCAAGGAAAATATAATTTGTCCAAAGATATTCTTATCTAGTCACAGTTCATCTTCTTCGCCCTTACGGGATTAGAGCTGAAAAACCTCCCATAAACCCCTCCTCCTCCCCCTCTCGCTCTCTCGCGCGCGCGCTCTCTCTCTCTCTCTCTCATCTTCAACGAAAACATCGAGAAAATGGAAATTATCCTCACAATCTCTCCCTCCAAATCCCCCCAAATCTTCCCCCACGACCACCGCCGCCACCTCCAAACCCCCAACTTTCACCCGCATCCTCGCGCGCTCTCCCTCCCCGCCAACGCCGTGAACCCCCTGAGAAGCTCCGGCTACTTGTCCACCATTCACCGAGCGATGGAGGAAGAGGAAGAATACCGGAAAGCCCGCGCCGAGGTCGCCCGCAAGGGCGTCGACGTCGAGGGGTTCTCGATCGAGGGCGTCTCCGTCGGGGGGCACGAGACCTGCGTGATTGTGCCGGAGTTCAAGTGCGCCTTCGACATCGGGAGGTGTCCCACGAGGGCCATTCACCAGAATTTCGTGTTCATCACCCATGCGCATCTCGATCACATTGTAAGGCTCCGTCGCACTTTTTCCGCTCTCTTATGTGGGTACGAGAAAAAAGGATAGGTAGTTGTAGGAGAAAAATGGATATGGTGTGTGTGTGTGAGTCAATCCTTGCCTAGGCTTGGCCTAGTGCTGATGTGATGGCATGAGAAACTCTTTTATTAGCGTGGAAATGCTGGATATGTAGGCGTTTAATCTCATACTCAAGTTCTTTGATGCAACCCGCAAAATTTGTGAAATACTGACGTGTGCTTGGCTGGATGTGTTGACGTCGATGTTGTTCTTCTGCGCTTAGTGTTCTTTGTTTTCATTGAGGATGCTAGGGTCCGTTCAATTGGAATTCTTTGCCACGTATCATCCAGTGCAAGCTTTCCCTTTTTGGTATTTGTCTCTCCTCTTTTTCCTTTGAATCGCAATTAAAGGTGCATTTTTTCAGTTTGAATGTTGGATTTTGATTGGCTTCTGAGCAATCCTAGTCTCCCAATGCGAGAAAATCTTGTAGCAAATTCTGACCGTTGGATTCTGTGAGGAGCTTAATCTGTATTTTTTTGTTCAGGGTGGGTTGCCAATGTACGTCGCCTTCCGCAGTTTGTATAATTTGAAGCCTCCAACAGTGTTTGTTGCTCCTTGCATTAAAGAACATGTGGAGAAACTACTTGACATTCACAGAACTATGAGCCAAGTGGAACTGAATATTGATTTGGTTGCACTAGATGTGGGTATGTGGCTTTAGTTTCCTTATCTGATCCATGAAAGATCTTTCTTGTGCCAAGAATGTGGGAACTCATTCATGAATTTAACCTCAGGAGAAACGTATGAATTGAGAAATAATCTTGTTGTTCGGCCATTCGAAACGCACCATGTTATTCCCAGTCAGGTATGACTAACCAGGTTTCCCTTTTATACTTACAGTGTACGTTGATATAATGTTGTAATGTCAGACTGCAGAAGATCATTTTCGTTTTCCAGACGACTTACAAGGTTTCTCCTCATACTCGTAGCGTACGTCGAAATAATTTTGCAATGTCAAATTGCAGAAGATCATTTTTGTCTTCCAGGTTTTGATCTGCAGAATCTGTGAAAATATGAAACGCTACCATATCATTACTATGGGGCTGGCAAAGACTTGAAAATCAATCTTTTTTCTTTCTTTGAAAAACTCCCTATGGCTTAGGGGTGAACACTTGCTCTATGTCTACTGACGAGTGTGGTCTCTAGCCAATGCAAATGCGAGACCGCTTCATTTAACCTTCTCAGACTTGCAATGGGGAAGCTCACTTCATAGGGATGCTCCAACCATGCTGCGGTTTTTGAGAATACCTTTGGGAGGCAAAACAGTTGCATCTTGTAATATTTTTAAGTTCTTGAGTAGTATTTAGAGAAGAGCTAGCCAAATTATTATTTTAATGTCTTTTTCGTTTGCTATATTTCTTTTCCAAAGCAATATCCATGAAAGGCACTGGGGGCACCGACCCTATACAAAATAAAAAAATAAAATGGTTGTTGTTCTTTTTCAGGGTTATGTCATATATTCTGTTAGGAAAAAACTGAAGAAGCGGTACATTCATCTTAAAGGGAATCAAATTGAGAGGTTGAAGAAGTCTGGCGTTGAGGTACTGTAACTCCTGCAAGTTAAAGTTGGTTTTCTGCTTTTTATATTGATAGGCTTTAACTTTTTTTTTCCCCTCTTGCTCATTTAAACACCCTTTTCTTTTTCTTTTTTGATTAGATTACAGACACCATTTTGTCTCCAGAGGTGGCCTTTACCGGAGATACAACATCTGAGTACATGCTAAATCCACGCAATGCCGATGCATTGAGGGCAAAAGTTCTTATAACTGAGGTGCGAATTATAAGGGTCTAGTCCCAATGTTAGTTGTGTTGGTATATTTATCATCTGTTGTCATCATAGAGATCATTAATGTTTGCCACTATTTGGTGGTCCAGCTAGTGATCGTTCTAAATTAATTAATTAAAGGGAAAAGCTAGATTGTTCCTGTGTACTAAGATGCCAGAGTACTTAATTCTATCCTTGAGCTTGGGTTATCTCACCTAGTTTGGCACTATCAGAATGTTTCGATTAAGTATGATTGCCTCCACTTTAACAATAGCCTCAATTTAATTAGGGATCTGTTTGCTTTATATATTAATGCATGTCACAACCATAGGGATATGCTTGGGGTCCTCGTTTCTTAGGTACCACAGTTGCATAGATAATGTTGTTAAGATATTTTTCTCTTTAGTTTGAAGTTTGAGCCATGGCAACCTTGTATTATGAAATGAGTCAGTTGCTGACGGAATACTAGGTGCTGCAGGAGTACAGTGAAGCACAAGTATCTTGTGCCATAGTCATTTAGATGCATGTGCTCGCTGTAGCTATCTATAATGGACATGATCTCGGAGTAGTCATTTTCATTGTTTATGATTTCTGATATCAAATCCACCTAAAAAAATCTGGTATTATTCATGAACCAGGCGACTTTTCTGGATGAAAACATAAGTATAGAGCATGCACAGCAACATGGCCACACACACTTATCTGAGGTATGTTGGTCCTACCTCACTTCACCACTTACCTCCGGAAGTTCAGTATTTGAAGTTCCATGAAATGGGCTGATTCTGTTGCATATGCAGATTATTGAACACGCTCAATGGATACGAAATAAGGCTATCTTGCTCACTCATTTTTCTTCCCGTTACAATATTGAGGTAATGTTCTAAGGACATACAAAGGTGGTCGTTTATAGGTCCTCATTCTATTCTTAGAGCTTTCTTCAGCATATACTGCTTATTTCCTGTCAGTGGATTCTTTTATATCTGAAAGAATGCATTTACACTTTATAGCACCTTCATGCCTGATCTTGATTGTTGCTAGCTGGATAGTTGCACGGGTATTTAATTTAGTGAGCGAAAGTGTGCATTTTGTGTAGAACTTTTACTGTCTGAATATTGGTTGGAAAAAAACTTGAGAGTATCCAACCGTTCAAGGTCAGTGAATGGGGGCACATCGACTATTTTGGAAAGCAGTTTCTAGGTTTGCTTGTTTGGTGACTAACTTCATGAGCTAATTAATTGAGTAATCTCCACAGGATATTAGACAAGCTGCGTCCAAGTTGCAATCCAAGGTGTCAGCAAAAGTACTTACCCTTACTGAAGGTTTCAAATCAGCATACTCGTAACTTCATATATTTCTGTTTTATAGAACGTAGCTTGATGGAAGGAAATTATAGACATGTAAATGTAATTATCTCTTCGTAATTCAATTGCATCTCCCCGCAAAGGAAATGTTGGGTGCGATTTCTCTAGATGCTTATAACTACTAGTTTCAATGCACGTGATAATCCCGGCTTGTTTGGATCCAATCATCGCTCACGGTTTGCACGGGTTTACGTACTCGAGAGTCGGAACGTGAATGATTTTCTGCACGTAACTGACGCTTGCGTTGAGTGGAAGAAGCAGGCAATTATAAGGTGGAGGAACATGTTACCGGGTACATGTAGTACATCGGGGGCGCTAAATAGATGACATTCGCCGTTCAATCACTGATCGTAGCCGATACTTTATAGATCATTAAATAAGTCCCTGTACTGATGTAAAATGGCTAATTTTGAATATATGAAAAGTTCCTTTAGATTAGATGGGTGTAGGCACGATGCGTTAATTATATTGATTGAAAGCATCGTTCCAACAAAAAGACTGGAACACCACTTCCTTCTCATGAATTCATGTTGCTTGCCTCCTTTTCTCTGGATCAAAGAATTTCTTGCACCGCTATATTCTTTTGGATCGAAGAATCTCTTGGGAATGCCATATTCTTTAGATGGATGGTGTCCCATTGTTGGACCATTTTACATTTAACAAGACAATGGCTACTACTAGCTCACCAAGTACCCCTAAGGATGAAACAACTTGAATATGATACAGCAATTCATAAACCACACCGCTCTTATTCCGTTGCTCTCCTAGAAATTATGTTGATTTTAATTGATATTTATGCCAGTTACAAGATAGAAGCAACATCACTATTACAAAGAGGCTCCATGAATCCAAGATGTGCAAGAACTCAGGAGGGCGACCCTCTCTCTCACAGACACTATTTGATTAATCTACAGAAATGATAATCATGCTACAGGGGGAAAAAGGCACAAAGTTAAGACCAAAACCGGGACACATAAACAGCGGTACAACCACAAGGCCCTAAATCTGTCGAAAGACCTTTTCAGCTGCTGCCACCGTCTTCTTGATGTCTTCAGGAGTGTGCGCCAAACTGGTGAATCCGGCTTCAAACTGGGAAGGGGCAAAGTAAACGCCTTCCCTTAGCATTCCTTGGTAGAACCTTGCGAATTTTTCAGTATCACTCTTCTTTGCATCCGAAAAGTTGTAAACAGGTCCTTCTGTGAAGAAAAAGCCAAACATCCCACCTATGTATCCGCCACAAATGGCATGCCCAGCCTTCTTTCCAGCATCCACAATGCCTTGGACGAGTTCGCCAGTAATCTTATTCAAGTGCTCATAGCTTCCAGGCTCCTTCAGCCGCTTAAGAGTGTGGATTCCGGCTGTCATTGCTAACGGATTTCCACTCAAGGTACCAGCCTGGTACATTGGCCCAGCTGGTGCAACCATCTCCATGATGTCCCTCCTCCCACCATATGCACCGACAGGAAGACCGCCACCAATGATCTTACCTAGAGTCGTCAGATCGGGAGTTACTTCAAAATACTCCTGTGCACCACCGTAAGACAAACGGAATCCTGTCATGACTTCATCAAAGATGAGGAGAGCATCATTATCTTTCGTAATCTTCCGGATGGCTTCGAGGAAACCAGGTTTTGGAGCAACATAGCCTGAATTTCCCACGACAGGTTCCAGAATAACAGCAGCAATCTCCCCCTTGTGGGTCTCAAAAAGCTCTTCCACAGCAGAGATGTCGTTGAATGCAGCGGTCAGAGTGTCTATGGTGGCTGCTCTTGGAACACCAGGAGAATCGGGGAGCCCTAGAGTAGCAACACCACTGCCAGCCTTCACAAGGAAGGGATCAGCATGACCATGATAGCAACCCTCGAATTTGACTATTTTTTCTCGCCGAGTGAAGGCGCGGGCCAGTCGGAGCACACCCATGCATGCTTCCGTGCCGGAATTGACAAACCGAACCATTTCTATGCATGGAACTGCAGAAATAACCATCTCAGCAAGAACATTCTCCAGAAGACAGGGAGCACCAAAACTGGTTCCCTTCTTCATTGTCTCCGCGAGGGCTGCCAGGACCTGCAGGCAGATATTTGGGCCACATAAGAAACGAATTGTGGCACCATGAATGTGATATGCACTAGACAGACAAACAACACCAAATGAATCACCATGCTTAAGTACTTTCCTGTTTTGGAAAATCAGAATTTCCTAGAAATTTTTTCTAACTTCTGCCAAATCTAAACCATTTTTTCTAGGTACTTATGCACCCTTCACTCAGAGAAAAAATTGAAGTAGCTAGCAAGACACGACATTTTAAGTTGAAGGCAACTAAAGACAGATTCCAAACTCCAAGAATTGCTATTCATTAAAAGACAAGACGTGAGACATTTTTTGAGTTTAACGAAATCTTGATGCCAGCAATGTGAGGTGGTGAGAAAGAACAGGACCTCATCATTGGCATACCCAGTAATTGCAGGACCCCAGGCCCGACCAAATGAATCACCATCTTAAGGACTTTTACATTTTTGGTAGATCTGAAGTTCCTTGAAACACTTTCTTACTTCTGGCCAAATCTAAACCATCTTTTCTGGGTATTTAGTCCTGCTTCACTCAGAATGAACATCAATTTAGGGCACAAAGAGATGTAGACACTGGTTCCGCCAAATGCAACAGGAAGCAAGACACGATGGTTTAAGTTGAATTCAGACAAAGACAGATAAAAATCCCTCAGAATAATTTATTGAAAGATAAGATGCGCAACGGTGTTTGAGTTTAATATATTCTGGACACCATCAACACGAGGCAGTGAAAAGGAACAGGACCTCATCATCGGCATGACCAATAATGGCAGGACCCCAAGACCCGACGTAGTCAATATACTCGTTGCCATCAATGTCCCACATGCGAGATCCCTTGACAGAATCCATCACAATAGGCTGGCCACCCACGGATTTGAATGCGCGGACAGGGGAGTTCACACCTCCGGGCATCAATTCCTATCAGCAACGGAAAAGGGTCGACTAGGAAGATCGGATTTGCGAAGATTGTAGGCTCTTTTTTAAAAATGTTTTCGAGTACCTTGGCGGCGCTGAATGCTTCTTCGGATTTCTGGAGAGTGAACGCCTTCTTCTTCTCATCGAGGGAGACGGCCATTCTCACGCAAGCGCGAGAGGCGGGCCTGGGAAGCTTGGAGGACGACGGCCTGGCCGTGACGGTGAGCCCCACGACCCCGATTCCGCTGGCGGCAGCCATCGCTGGACTTTATCAGCTTCTCTCTCCCCGCCGGTCAAAACAACAGAAGACACAGGATAAGAAAATTTGTCCTCCGCTCTGTCTCCCTCTCCGTCTCTCTCTCTATTTCACTTCTAAGGCTTCGCCAAAAGTTTCTGATCTGTTTAGCAGGGGTGTGCCAATGACATAATCACCGTTGGATCAAGTCTTGTTTTATCTGGACCGTCCATTCGGGTGCTTGGTATTCCTTCCCAAAATCTCAGCGGTTGGTTCTTAATAATTGATCTCAGCCGTTCAAACGTTGACTTCTGCGGGTGAGAGTGTCTATGTAAGGGCGGCCGATGGCCACCGCCGCCGCAATGACAAGTAAAAGAAAATAAAAAATTGAAGGACCCATTCCTGGTGAACCCAGTGACCTGGCCTTTTGAAATTAGCGAAAGGTGGTAAAACAAAACTTCATTCTTTAGATTATTATAAATAGTTATTGTATTTTCTTGACATTTGCTTTTTTAATAAATAACAACCTTCATACTTTCTATTTTTTTATTTTAATTAATCATTTCTTTTGAATTTATGTCAACCCAATAAGTTAGAAAATGTTATAGCCTCAATGTGTGAAATTACAGGAGCCCAATTATAGAAGGATCACATAACCTTTCATTTCTCAACATAACAACGAAGCCAACGGTTTTTTTTTTTCCTAATCAGTACTCTTTCATGACGAATCAAGAGATGCACCATTTTGAGCAATTTGGAAAACTTCCCTGGCATGGCTCGGAATTATGAACATGCAACCAAAGATTACGCATTCTGGAACCGGAATACCAAAAGGAGGATGATGAAGAGGATTATTAACTTCAAGGGTTAAAGGAACTTCATGCAAAATCAGAGAATCCAGTGCCGCAAAGAAGACATGCAGACTGGGCCATACAACAAAATCGCTTAATTCTAAGGAGGAATTGTATTCACTAAGTTAAGGTTAAGCCTCTTCTCCGCCTTTCACCAGGCCATCTGTCTGTCCCGAAACAAATCAACCATGAACAAGGAACAACCGTGACCTTGTATAACTTTGCCGTTCCCCCTACAAGACTAAAATTTAAACATTTTCTCTTGTCCTCGTTCCCCTGGCCCTCTTGTCCAGGGTAAAACGAAGATCCCTTGGCCTGCATTGTGCACCATCCATGCTTGCTTCGATTGCATCTGCTGGTTTCCATCCAATAGCCTCTTCACATTTCAGAAGCAGAGTATGAGTGCCGCCACTTGATGTAAGCTATGGGGCAGAGGTGAATAGTAGTGACGTATTCGTTCCTCCGAAGCCAAAAGAATTGGACATTGCCGCTCTCACTGGCATCTCCTTCGAAACAGTCAAAGGCATGAAACCATCACTGAACGCCGGATCAGGTCTGGTAACATTAAGAGTCAAAGGTGCGATTCCCTGCAAGAACACCATTGACTACTCACTTAGACTCACAAACACAAAGTTCATAGGTGACAGCAACCCAACTTAGTCATAACTTTTGAAGCCATTGAAGGGTATACCAAGTTGCTCAGATCTAAGGACAATGAATCTGTATTACGTAAGAACTAACATTATGCTCAAACAACTGAACTTGGTAAAACCATGAACTCATCCATTTGACCATAATACTTCAATTTTCTTCTGTAGAAACTATGGCATACACTGAAATTCTAGTGGAACTCATGTAAGCATAAAAGATACTAAAGTCAATAGATGTTCGTGTCCATTAAAAAATCACTCTTTATCAGCCATATAAGGGAAGTTATGCCCTCCAATCAATTAAGGAGCAAGAAAGAAGAATGATTATTCCTTTTTATTGATAAAAATAAAATAGAACTCCTCACTTTTTGTATGGCCAAAACCGTGAAAATTGCTTCCACTGCCCCAGCTGCTCCAAGCAGGTGACCAATAGCCCCCTGTAGTTAACAGAAACTAAAGAGTAAGAAAAACTCCTATTGAGGTCGGTGAGTTATGAGGACAGCAATTGCTTCAATGGCCAACACATTGAAAATGCCTGCTCTGAATAGCCTATAAGCATTTCCAATTAGATTAAACAAGAATGAGGACATAAAGAAATAAACTGGAAACCATTGAAAAGTATACAAACTAGGCTTAGTATAAATAAGCATTCTGAAGGGCAAGAACTGAAATAAAAAATTGATTACTTGGGTCCATGTACAAAAATTATCCAACCACACCACCATAAAGCATAGTTTGTTGCATGCGGCAGTGATGCAGGGCCTATTTGTCCCTATCATGCCCCAGGAAAAGCCCTTCCCCATTCGATAAAAAACAAACATATTACCTTTGTGGAGGACAGGGCCAATGCACCTGATGATGCATACTCAGAAAATATTGTTTTGATTGCTTTTGCTTCCACTGCATCACCTGCACAATAAGTTTTGCTTGTTTCATCAGCCATGCTGTGGAATTTCTCATGCATTAACTTATCAACATTACTATCAATTATATCAATCAGCAAGAAGCTGTCAAGTTTACCCAAAGGCGTAGATGTCGCATGCGCATTTACATAATCCACCTGGGTAGCATGAACATTTGACTGCAAAAATGACATCTCACGCTCATTATTGAGAAGGAAAGAAGAGCAAAACAAAAGAAATTAGAGATACTATTGAGAATAGTATATATGAGCACAGTGCGGTTTTGAAAGTCCACTACAAATTAGCCAAATAAGAAAGTTTGCAATAAAGATGAACTTACAGTAGATAGATAATTATTACATTGCACGACCCCTTTCAATACCAGCACATGAAACTTTCAAAATGACCAGATTTATCATGGATCATTCCCATACCTGCTTTAGCGCACGTGTCATTGCCAAAATGGCACCTCTTCCATCACCATGTGGCTGGGTGATGTGATAAGCATCCCCTGAAACATTGCTAGAGTAAGGAACAAGAAAACATGGCACACCTACAAAACTGTTAATTTCTTTCTTGACAGATGCTGATAGATGACCTGACATCCCATAACCACGGAACTCGGCATATATCTTTGCTCCTCTTTTCTTTGCATGCTCAAGTTCCTATAAGGGGAAGAACAAGATAATAATTCAGTTGAAAGCCAAAGAAAGGAAAAAGAACATATGTAATTTCCAAAGAAAGAGATCTTCAACTCACCTCCAACACTATGACGCCTGAACCTTCACCAATTCTGATTTTCGAGTGCGTCTTAGACGAGGAATATTACTAATCAATTAAAAGCAACAATTATCAATAATACATAAAAAGTGTTTACTTACACAAAACCATCTCGCCCACAGTCAAATGGCCGTGATGATTCCTCGGGGCAGGAATTGTACTTTGTGGTCAAAGCCCTTGACCTGCAAATCCCTGGCATTAGTTTTCCGTGTGTCACAGGCTCAACTGGACCAAAAAGCAGGAAATAAAATATGCCATTCTGCATAGAAAAGCAGGATAAAGTAGAGTTTACTGAAGAATAGAAATTGCTATTCCATAGCTGCCACCTGGAAATAAAATATGCCATTCTGCAAGAACTTACCTGCAAAATCCTGCAATAGACAAAGCATCTATGCTGGACTCTGTACCCCCAGCAACCATGACATTTGCATCTCCAAATTGAATCATCCTTGCAGCATCACCTATTGAATGTGCCCCAGTTGCACAAGCTGTTACCGCAGCATGATTGGGCCCCTATAAAAAGGCAAACATCGGACCAAGTGAGGGAACTAATTTACAAATTGATTTGATTGCTTATTTCTGAACGATATTTGATCAGTTGAATAATGAATAAAGAACAAGAGACCACCACGAGAGTTAAGTAAAATGAGATGTTTTCTGAGAATTCAAAGAGACATGGTGGAAGGCTTGGTTTGCTAAAAAAATCACATGTTCCGTTGAGAAAGAAGAATAAATATTAGAGGGAAAAGAAAGAGAAGCATAAATCTCAAGAATCACATCTTAATTAGGAGAATGACTGATGCAGTGAGACATCAGCAAAAAGTTCTGCTGTTCTGTCTTTGGATAGCTTTCTCATAGGATATCATCTGGTCACAGTTGTAAACTCACCTGGAAACCATATCTCATGCTCACATGACCCGATGCCATGTTTATCAAAATCCTTGGAATAAAGAAAGGGCTAAGTCGACGAAGGCGCTGCAACAATGAGCAAGAAATGTTCGAGCATCATCATAGAAGAAGGCAATTTTGTCAGGTCCGAGACCACAGGAAGAGTTAATGATTTGTAAATGACTGATAAAATGGTAACATATAAACCTTCTCGCAGATCATTTGTGCCGCATCCAGTATGTCACTGATGCTTCCAGTTCCCCCACCAATAGAAACCCCCTGGCGTTCTTCAAGTTAAAAGAAGGTACATCACCAAAGAATTTATAGAGCATAGTATTCTCCCAAACTATCTGCAAGAAATATATCGATTACCGTCATTTCTTTCTGTTCCTGTTTAGTGGGTGCCCATTTTGCATCTCTTAAAGCCTCATCAGCAGCACAGAGTGCATAGCCTATGAATCTTGCAATCGAACGATGCTCCTAAACAGAAAATTGAGAAGGGATAAAATTCAATATGCAGCATGTATGAACAACTCTTTTTGGAATTAAAAACCTATGGCATCAGCAGATGTCGGGACTGATTTGTTTTATTGTACGAGCTCCTCATCCTGATGGAAAATGGAGTGACCAAGCATACTGTGATCAAGTGTAGCAAAGTATATGGATATCACTTTCCCACCAACTCTAAATCACAAGCAAGCTCCAGATAGCGCCCCCAAATTTATCCGGTTACTAACTTGAAAATTTCAGTATCTCACAGCAACAATTCAATTCATTTACTACCACAGCAGTTAAATGAGAACTATAGTCGAGCCAAACCTGCCTATAATAACCACATTAAGAGAAGTCACAGAATATGCCATGGGATTGGAGAGTAATACAAATGTCCCATGTGTTACTTCATGGCCCATAGCAAAATCATTAGATAGTTACAAGCTCAAGAATTCTAATCAGAGCCATAAGTAGCTTTCAAAATGTCTAGTTCACATGCATAACATTTGCTTGAAGTTGGCACATCGAATAAGTATGCAGCACAACAGATTTTCAGTCTCAATAGGCAAACTAAATTGAAAGACTTGCTATCTTCCAATTCCAATCACCCATCTTGCAACATCTATGTTGTGATCTTCCATCAATCTACTGTAAACTCGGGTGGTAATCCCCATTGCCGAATAGTTCACATATAAATTTACATCATTACAGAAGGAGAATACATGTAAAGCAAAGTATTGATAGTCAGGGGGGACAGATTTACTCTGGAATTAAGCCACAATTCCTCGTTAAATTCGCCTTCATCGGTACCACTGGGCACTGTCGCAGCAACCTTGGACGTCAGCTGCTCAAAAGTATGCAACCGAGTCTCTCTATCGAAATTATCCATCTTGAGATCTTCGGCAGTGATCGCTCTAATCCCACATTTCCCCTCTATCAGACGCTTCCATGTTGTTTCCACCCCACAACCGAGCGGAGTCACCATACCCAAGCCTTCAATCCACCCACAAAAACAAAACAAAAAACTTTATCTTGAAAAACCAAGAGTAGAGCTCCCAAGAGCATTAATGTTACGCCACACCTCTATATCTATCTAACTTCTTGGCTCTCTTAACACTAAACGATATCAAAGCACGCCCTTTCTCCAAGTTGAACAAAACAGAATGAGCTTGAAGTTGAATGGAAGAAGAAGGCTGCGAGCCGCGTGAAACTCACCAGTGACGACGACTCTTCGAGGCGTAACGGCAGGTGGAGGTTCGAAGGACTCGGGCGGAGAAGAAGGAGAGAGAGAGGAAGATGACGAAATGCGTCGAACGCATCGGGAGAGAGGAGGAGAGAGGAGCAGCCGGCGAGATGGATTTGCCATTGCCTTTCGTTCGACGAACCCTAGCGCGCCAAACCGCTACAATTTGAGACTCCCTCGTGCTCTCTCGCTCGCTCTTCGCTCCCGGCTGAACTGATGGAAAACGAAACAAGAAGCTTCTGCCGCAAGAGAGCGGCTCCACCTCGAGAAATTTTGTTTTCTTCGTTTTCTTTTTTTGAATCTGTTTATATATATTTCACCTTTTTTGACAACAAAATAATACGAGCAACAAAGACGACTGAGAAATGAACGAAGATTGTGAGGCTCGAACAAGTGCAAGTGCAAGCTGCGAGCGAGCGAGGAGAAGGGCGAGTCACGAGTAAAAGAAGAGTCGAAAAGTGTCGAGGGAGATTGGAGAGAATAAAAGAAAAGAGAAAGAGAATGAGAAAGAAAAATATCCCTAGAAATATTTTTCAAAAGTTGTAGACTTTATGAAATCAATTCAAAATTATGTCCGAGTGATTTATACCTGGAGATCTAGAAACGGACCCGATTTCAAAACGAACCAATCCAAATTTTAGATTGATACGATTCGTTTGAACAATTTTATTCATAGTATGTTAGTCTACACAAAAACAAAAATAATAAATTTAATCAAAGTTTTTATTAGTAATTTTAATTATAACTTGTTATTGTAGATAAACATTTGACGTTTTCCACGTGATTCTAACTTTCCCTGATCTTACAAGCTATAACCAGCCCACCAATTATACTTCTTTTTTTTTTTCTGGCGACCCTACTTCTTCCCCTACCTTCGTTAACACGCATATTTTTTTTTCCAGTTAATTGACCAGCATACCATCCTTCTTTTCTCTCTTCAATGTATTATTTCTTCTTCTTTTTTCCCTCCAATTAAGGTAGGCAACAAAGTTGATTTTTTTTTAATAAATGCCTCTATTACGCCCAACAAAGTATTATATTATTCTACATCTTGTTATCACTCTACCTATATCAATTCTATCGTATGATGTAGTGTTTCTTTTATCACAAAAGCTATATAAAAGATATTATTTTTATTTGTTACGGCTTATTAATGAAATTTAATTGTCTACTCTTCCTTCAAACAATTTGGGTGAATCTATTTTTCAAAGTCAAAAAATAAATTATCTAGCCAATTTTGACTGTGTAAGTCATTCTTCGTGACAAATGAATTGAGAAAAAACGAGTAAGCTTCGTCATAATGGGCCGTGGAAATAGCACTGATCACTTTTTATTTTGTTTTATGTTTCTCAGGAGCACTCTTTGACCACCTTTTGCAAAGACAATATAATAGAAGAAGTGCCCATTATTCGCTCGTATAACGGTGGTGATCTTGTTTATCCAAAGAGGCTTAGGAGCAGGAAAAATGAAAATGGGACCAGCAACTCTCATGCACATGCGTGGTGATTAAAGCTATAAGGGGGGGCCGAGATCAACAGCAAGTGAATCCTCGAACCGTCACATAAAATTTGACGTTGCTTTTGCTGCCCCAACGACATCACCACTTCAAAGAACAGACAGCCTTAGCAGTCTATCATCAGTGGGAGGAAACTAACACGGTTGTCTATGTTTTCAAGATCGTGCCGTACATTGAGCTCGGATTCGCGAGCTGAGGGGGCAAACTGCCTAATCCCCTTCCTCCCTATCATTGTTTTGATATTCCTTTTCGGTGCTGATGATCTGGAGCATTGAAAGCGACTCCATAGCAATCTGTTAATCCCACACTTTGTAGACTCTCACTTCCACACGGTATCTCCCTTCCTCCGCCTCAGCCGCCGCTGCGTCTTCTTGGTCAGAGCGTCGCGGACCGGGGGAGTCGGTAGGTGCAGCCCGAGGAGGGAGAGTCCGATCTCTTTCTTTTGGATCGCCCGGTTGATCCACACGGGGGCCGTTCGATCTGACTGATCTTACTCTTTGGGGGTGATTTTCAAGATCGATCTTTTTCCTCCATTAGACTGACCTTCTTGCTGGCAAGCTCTGTGGTTTTTTCGTACTTGCACCGGCTCTCTCTCTCTCTCTGCCATAAAGGACAAAAACATCAATCCGACGCTTCCTCAAAGAACCCAATACAAAAATCTCTTAAAAGGGTCTCTTCACCGCAATCCCCTCTCTCTCTCTCTCTCTCTCTCTGTCTCTTAGAGAAGCGTTCCTCGTATCGTGAATCTCCTCGTGACCCGCGTTTCCTGTTCCCTTGAATCGATCTGGGTCGACGGTGTTTTCGTGGATTGAATCGGTTCTGAATTCGCCAGCCATGAGGAAGAGGGAGAGGGAGAACCCGTGCGGGGTGTGTGGCCACTACCACAAGTACGAGGAGGGCGAGGTTTGCGGGATTTGCGGCCACCGGATTCCGGCGGCGGTGGAGAAGGCGTCGGTCCACGTCAGCGCGTTCCCGACGGAGATCTTGCCGGAGTTCCTCTACCTGGGGAGCTACGACAACGCCTCGCGGTCGGAGCTCCTCAAGACGCAGGGGATTTCGCGTATTCTCAATGTGGGCATTGCTTAATTCCGTTTCCTAATTGATTGGTGAATCTTGATGTTTATTACTGCTTTTTCTCCCGTGCAATGACCAGTCAGGGTAGTGGCTTAGCCACGGGATACGGTGGATTTAAAATTTCTACTAGCTTTTGCTTGTCGCACTGCGCATATGCTCATATTAGGTCATTCGGATATCAGTGAATCACCCGATATCTGCTAGAACGGGGGGAAGTTTTAGTTTAGTTGGAGCAGCTGTTTTGAGCAAAGTTCGTCTGTCAGGTTTTTGATAGAATTCTTGACTTGTAGATGTCTATGTGACCTTGGACTTATGATGGAGATGACCGTGAAATTTACACTTGGAAACAGTTGGATCCATAGGATCACGTGTCTGTTTGTGCCCTTTTCTTTATCAGCTATTTGGTTATCTATATATGTTTCTATGTGCAACAGTTTTAGCCGGATTACAGTTTTCATGATATATAACTTGAAAACTGGGGATTTTGTGTCAAGTAAAGGATGCGACAGTTACCATGCATGAGATGTGAATATACGTTGAAACCCGGATCATCATCCCGACTTTAATATAGAGTTCCTCATATTCTGCTTTAGTACCATGGTGTGTTGTGTTGCCATGGTGTATTGTGTTTATCTGGCTTCTTGACTGGTTGCTCGTGGCTTATTATATATATGCGGATTGAAGTCTGAAAGTTTATTTATTATTGTGTGCAGACTGTGCCTGCCTGTCAAAATCTTTACAAAAACTCGTTCACTTATCACTGCCTCCAAGATGACAAAACTTTACCCTTCGACGATGCAAACAATTTTTTAGGTACGTACCTTTACCTGCAACACTCCTTTATGTGTTGATCGGCATGGGTTTTGATGCTCACATTCTTACTTCTTTAAATTTCTAAAGCTGGGAGTCATATTCATTTGTTAGCAATGAGAACTATTGATGTGGTGGAATGGTTGATGAAAGACCATGATGAAGACTGAAACAGCTGGTTTTAGATTTAAAGAACTTAAGAGTGTGTAGAAGTCAGGGTTTTTTTTTTTTTTTATATATGTCGGTATGACTGAGTTTTGGCTAGTTTGGAGTGATCAATATGGACTCTTACATTATGTTATCAACCCCGCACACGTGACTCTGTTTGCCTCTAGCAAGACACTTGTCGATTGGAGGTTGCCATGCTTGGTTGAACAAAATATGGTATAGCTAAATGTCCTTGCCTTGCTTGAGATGCTACCCAATAATCTTTACCACAGGCCTTCATTTTTCTGGACCTTGTTTTGAGCACATGCCATTCCCCTCTCTGTAATTTCTTTGTCAATAATGTCGCTGTGGGACAATATATCAACTAAGATGAATTCTTTTCTTGCTATTACCTAAGATAAATGTGCTTAGAGCTTGTGTTTGGTTTTGGAAATTGGTCTGTTCATTGCAGAGCAATGTGAAAGGGACAAAGCCCGAGTGCTTGTGCATTGCATGTCCGGAAAAAATAGGTATGATTTACATGCTATCCTCTCCCCCACACCTCTTTTCTCCCTGTAAGAAAAGTTAGACTATGTAACGCATTGGCAAGTGTGTAATTTGGTGATTTGGAGAATGTAATAATTCAGCCACAACTTCAAGATATGCAATTTTGGCATGTAAATGGATGACGTGTTAAGAGTTATAGTAGTTGAAATGTTTCGATCCCAGGATACTGATGTTTTGCAACGCAATTATTGATGCTTTTCTTCTGACAGGTCGCCAGCCATTGTGATGGCTTACTTGATGAAGTCGAGAGGATGGAGGCTTGCACAGAGTTACCAGTGGGTGAAAGAGCGGAGATCATCAGTGGACTTAAATGAAGGTTTGCATCCTTATGTGCATAATGACCTTGCACTCTCCACTCCCAAAAAAGTTTCACATGCACGCCCACATAAAGTGAAGGATTTATTGGGTATTCATTTGCACATTTAGAGATATTGTTGGTTTCACATCAGTAGGACATAATTGTTGTACTTATTCTCATGAGCTAAGTTGCTGGTAAGAACCCATAAGTTAATTTTTTTTTTCATTTGGTTCTCAATTGTGGTTGTGTTTCTGCTTGCATCACAGGAAATTGGTGACTACGCCAAAAATTCTCACAATAGTTCCAAGACCATCTTGCATGCCCTTAACTGACCATTGTATGGTAGTATATATGTGTTGCCTTTCTCTGTTAAGGCGATGGACCTTTCTTTGTATGAGACATGAACTTCCAAAAACGCAAAATATGTCACTAAATGTGGACTTTATGGTAGCTGTGTCACCTAAATGTTACCCCTACCTTGTTGGCTTTTTCCATAATCATGTTCAATTGCCTCGTCACAACTGTTATCTTTGGTGAATCTAGCATTCCCTTAACTGACCATCATATGAATAGTATATGAATAGTTTATATGTTTTGCCTTTCTCTGTTAAGGTGATGGACCTTCTTTGTATAAGACATGAACTCCCAAAAACGCAACATGTCACTAAATGTTGACTTTATGTTAACCGTGTTGCCTTAATGTTGCCGCCACCCTATTGGCATTTTCCATAATGGGCATGTTCAATTGCCTTGTCTCAACTGCTATCTTCTATGAATCTCTCACATTTATGTTGACTGCAGCTGTATACCAGCAATTGCGGGAATATGAGCAGAAGATATTTGGTCTGATGGCTGGATGTGATGTAGCTTCACCCATCTTCCCATCTTTAAATGCCCAACCCTTCAGCTTTGGCTTCTCAAAGGTTAACGATCCAGTTCCACCTCCTGCATTTAATGTTGCTCCTGCCTCAATCTTCAGTCGCCCTCCGTTAGATATTCCTCCACACGAGTTTACTTTTGGAGCAACCCAACTACAGAAAAGTTGTCACGAAAGCCCGCTCGCAGCAAACTCCGCAAACTCAAATTGTGGCGACACACCGATGGACAGTGCTTAGATTTCTTGTTATCTCCTCAGGTTCCAACATAGTCCATTTGCTGGGAGCATCCGGTGTTGACTTAACGAGACTGTTCCCGTCGTCATCGGGTGTAAAGTTGGGCGAATGTTAAAATCTTGCTCTTTTAGAATGCATGTTGGTAAAGGAATTGCTGCCCTGGTTCCTGATAAGGTTTCTCAAAAGGCAAGTATTTTTTGGGGGCTTGTCTGTAATAACTTTTATACAACTTCAGTTGTTAAAAGTCCGATGGTAAAGCGCTTTAGATTTCTTTCACTTGTGAGACGTAGATCCGTTGTCGATGCTGTTTCTTGATTGTGCGATCTATCTTTGCGGTGAGAAGTGAGTTTCGCTAGATGCTGTCATCCAGCTATTTTGTTGCCGGAGAGTGGCTAGGAGATGATGCTGTTTGTTGATCGTGCATATTGTATGTTGAGGCGAGAATATGAGGTAGTGTACAGAAATGACGCTATGGATTAATGACAATCGTTACTTTGACATTGTAATGGTGTTCATTAGAAATATAATGACTCGTTTCAGATGCGACCTCGACGATGGTGGTGGGAAAATAATATGTTAAACAGCCGAGTTGTAATTTTGGAGGTTCGCTAATACAGCAAAGCAAGAGGCGGCGGCTCCAGGGAAAGCATCTTCTCAAATCAGGACTAACTAGCAAAAGTTTCTCGGGGTATATTCATTAATCCTCTCAAAGTAGCGGCATTTACCTTTTGTTTAGACAACCAGGCGTCAGTTCATCAGGGTGAATTGCTATAGCTCTCCCCTTCAAAGGGGCATTTCCATGGGGAGAGGACAGCATGCTACGCAACAGCACCGTGTTAGAAACCAATGAAGAGCTTGCAAAGACATTAGAATCTGAAAGACAATCGGACTTCCTGAAATGGGCCAATCCACCAGATTACAAGTTGGAAAATTTCCTGCTACAATTCCAGAAGAAGGCTTGATTGATTATGTATAAACGTATAATATTGTTCTTCAATCAGCTGTTTTGGCAAGCAAATATCACATCAAACATATACATGGACAGGTTTATTCCAGAATTCAGGACAGCAACCCTTATATACAAAGAAAAAGCTCTAAGATGAAAACAGAATCATCATATGCCAAGTACTGTATTGTGCACTGCGCTTCTCAAGTAGAGAAGAAAGACATATTTTATACAAGTGCGGGATGTACAGACAATACCCTGTATATGTCTATCTATAGCTGCACAGATTCCGCGAATCACCCCCTGGCCATGCATGTTTCAATGGAGGACTTAGCAAGCCACAACAAGCCAGGGTCATTCCGCTTCAAAACTAGACAAGCTTCTACTTTACCAGCATCAGCGAACAGAACATCTTCACTGAAACCAATCAGAGAGAGAATTTCCATGGCCGCTGACATATGCACAGAAAAAGGACATTTTAAAAACTCTTTTAAAAGCTGAATGCTGCATCCAGACAATCCCAAGTGAGATGAGCAACTCAATGAACATCAATGCTTTATTTTACTGCCGCCCATAACCATTTCTTTCTTGCTTAAACTGTATCAAAGCAAACGCCTATGTAATTACCATTAGACCCGTTAAACAGGTGAGGCAGGTCTAGTTGGGTCACAAAATGGCCCGACCCAAAATGACCCATACATGAAATACAAATCTAGTAACCTCTAACCGACCGATCCAACCCATATTGCTAAAATACTTCCACATTTTAACCCGAATAGGAAACTCATTTCCAAACAGAAACAAGCAAGTGCGAGATCAAGTGACGGTGAAAGAAAGTGAAGAGTGTGTCATATAAATGAGTTTAGTCTAAATAAGTTGTGAACCTATTTAATACATTATATTATTTTGAACCCACTTATGACTCATTTACTGAACATAATTAATCTATATAACAACTCAGTCCATCAAATATGAGTTTGGAAATGAGTCTATAACCCATTTTGACAGGTCTAATTATCACATATGCCCTACAACACAGGCACATTTGCTTGCGCAAAAATACATTGTCTGAAATGCACAGGAGAAACCTAGCCAAACCCTATCTCCCTCCTATCTTTCAACAAACTATGACTCCCAATTGCTACACTTGATAATTAATCAATTTAAGACCCAGAAGAAGATATACCTGCAGAATTCGCAATATTCCTTTGTATTACAGGATTGGCCTGCAATTTGTAATCAATCAATCACTACTGACGCTGAAAAATATCCAAGAGAAAACCCAGTTCAAACGGGAAGGTACCCTAAAGATGAGAACTTCTCTGTACCTTTCGGAGTCTTTTGAACTTTATCTCATCTGGATGTTCAATCACATTCCTGCCACAAAGAGGTTATACCTGCAGCTATTAGAACTGTACCATCTTTACATAGTTCCATGTAATCTTCATATATGTGCCCTTCTTACTACTTGGGAGAATGACTAATTTGAAACAGAAAATTTTTTGACTAATGCACTGCGAAAAACAAAAAACATAACTCAAACCTTATTATTTTCACAAGTGTTTCCATGACCTTTGTAGCCTCCATGGGATTGACTTGGGACTGCAGCATCTTCATTGCCTTCTGTATACGACCACAGACAAGACTGACAGGGTCTTGGATTATTTTCAACTCTTGATCATCTGGATCTGGCTCATCCATTTGCATTATGGATTCTCCAATAGGATCTTTAATACAGTCATCAGGATCCGGCTCTTGATCATCTGGATCTGGCTCATCAATTCGCATAATGGATTCTCCAATTGGATATTTATCACTGTCATCAGGATCAGGCTCTACATAGCGAAATTCATTAGCCTGAAATTCACTAAATTCAGGCTCTTGATGAGCTTTTATAGCTTTCTCATGGGCTTGCTCTACCACAGTCTCATTTTTCAATGTTGTAATTGCTCTAACTTCTAAATCATCAGGATCGGGTTCTTTCTCAGTTCCCTCCTGAACTCTACCCAGCAGGACATTGGAAACTAAAGAATGGTCGAGGTCAGATATAAGAATAATTCTGTCCTTGAGAGAATTTGAATCATCAGGATCAGGTTCCCTGGAAATTTCTAGGCCAGCAGATATCTGACCATTTGCTGGAGGAGTCTTTATATCTGTCATCTCAGAATCTCTACTATTTAATCCACATTTGACGTTGTTTGCAGTGTTCTTTGAAGCAACACCACCAAGATCATCATCAGGATCAGGCTCACAGTTTGCTTGATTGTTGGTGACCTCACGTTGAGGTTCACGATCAGATTTGCGCCAGCTCAGGTTGTCATACTTTATGTTTTGGGTTTCAACAGAAACCTGGGGAACACTATTTTTTGCAATTTCATATCCAGAATCATCAGGGTCTGGTTCAGCATGCACTTGAGGTACCAACTCATTACTGATAGAAGCGGTTGACATGCGCCTATATGCAGCAGCAACTGATGATGCACGGGCACTGGCCAACTGATCTAACAGGTTACCCCCGAGCTTCTGTGAAGGAGCATTGATTGGAACAATGCTGCAATCATCACTTTCATAATTGGATTGCCCAAGTCCACTAAGTGTTTGGCTTTGCGATCTTGTCCAATCTAAACTACCAGCTTCCTGGTTCAGCTGAAAAAGCAAGGATTCTAAACTGAATAAAAGAAAACTTTCAGCAAAAACAAGATCAAAATTAGACATCTGAAAATATTCATATACCTGCTTATCAAGAGCATAGAAGTTCGCATCATGCTCCGAGTACACCATGTGAGCCTGAAATTACAGCATAACCAGTAAAAATCCTTCATTGAGCATCTCCAATAAAATAAGAAACAAATAAAGGAGCTCTGCTAAAAAGGCAACAACAGTCTCAAAACCACCTAAACACCTTTCTCCTAATAATCAAAATTTGATAAAGATATAAATTTCGAAGGCAAACAATCTCTTTTAGAAATCCAAATAATCTTACAAGCTCGTGAAGAAGAGTCTTCTTTATGCTTTCATATTTCCTAAAACCCTTCAGATCATCAGTTCTGATACGCAATGATATCTCCTCTCCATGATTCTGCAGGATATCATATTAGAGTAAAAAGAATTTCAAGAAATGCATCACTACGCATGAACTTCATCAAGTTACAATCAGGGAGCAACAACCGCTAATTACCTTATTGAAACCTAGAAGACATTTGGGGCTAATCCCAACATAACCAACAGGGGCCATCTCAGACATAATTCCAATGCGCCAACGATGCTTAAAACAAGGAAAAGTAAAAAATTGTTAGTACTGAAGTGATAACACTTGAAACCAAAAACAATAGCTCTTCAGGAACCAAGCCTTATAATACCTTGTTCATGATGGCCACAATTCCAGGATCCGCAGCAAGCATGTGCATTCTTCTCAATGCATCTGAAGCTGGTGGATGCAACTGCAGGTTTAACATAGAGCATATTAGCCAAAAGTAACTAAAGCGATGGACATTGTTTTGGTTAATTTCATCCAGAACTGTCCAGACAGAAATTTCCACAATATACTTTTCCTGAAAGCTTTATAAGCAACAGAAGTATCTACACTGTGCTTTTTTGGCACCTCAAGAACTCTTCAATCCAAATAAAAGCAACAGAGAGACTATGAACTGCTGAAAATGTTTTCCTTAGGATAGTGATATCCTTAACTCAAGATCTGGATAATTACATTCTAATCCAGTCTTGTCATTCCTGGCTTCAGAAAGGAAAAGGTCAACGGTAGTCCCTAAGTTTTATTGAGGGCTAAGGATACAGCTCTAGCTTATGATTTTCTTTATACTTCCACATCAATGACTAATAAGTTGTTTCTGGTCAAAAGGAATGAAAATTATAGGTTAGACTTTATATTCCTAACTTTGATCCTCATGGATAAGTATAGGGCTTAGTCATGTAGCTTATTAAGAAGATCATGATGAGAATTCAATAAGCTCCAAGGAACTCCCTGCTCAAAAGATTTCAGTCAAGTTACAATAGTATAACTCAAAATCAAGAACTTTACACTTGGGCTCTTTCCATATGACATTTCATGCTAAGGAACAGGTCCCCAGCATCAGCAATAAGAGAAAGGACGACAGGATATCAGTACATTAGTGCAAAGAGCCTGGCCACTTTTTTATTTATTCTTTCGCAATCTTAAATACGACAGCCCATCTAGTTTAGCCCATCCACTCTTCCAAGCACTTCTCTAATATACTTTAAAGGCTTAAACAATCGGAAAAAGGAAAATTTCAGCATTTGAAATACCTCTACTCCTGGAAGTTGAAGAGTACGAAATTCACAAAAGATATATGCTCCCTGAGGAAGTTGTATTGGTCCAGAAGGCCGACCTAGCAACTGCCTTGATCTCCTTTCCTCTTCATCAAATCCAGCGATCCTGAAATCCTTCTTTGCAGTTTCCAGCACCTCATCAACCTCAACTTCAGGAACTCCCATCATTCTGATAGGTTTACCCTGAAATAGCATTTCACAACATGTAAGGAAAATGTAACACAGATAGAATTTGACTAGCAGGAAAAAAAAAAAAAAGCTAAATAATAATCATAATAATATAGGAAAAAATTTGTCAGTAATTGGGTCAATTATCTTTTTTTTTCCGGTTACATCAACATGTCTACTATACTGAGAGAAATTTTCAGTGTCAACAAAGGAAAATCTTTAAACAAACATGGCCAAACTATCGCAGACTTTCAAAAACTGCACTTGATACAGATGACACAGGTAACTAAGGGCAGAGAGAGAGAGAGAGAGAGAGAGAGAGAGAGAAAGTTAGTTGAAATGTCATCTCCTGAAAAGAGTACCATTAATCTTGTTACACAATTCAAGGAACCAGAAAACCTCGTCAGGGTAGGGAAAAAAAGATAAGCTCAAATTCAAAGGGAGAAATGAAAGAATTACCTCATTTATAGGAATTTCCTGCAATCTTAAGGAAGAGTGTCCATCCGAGAAAGGATGAAGCAATTTGGAGCTCTTGCTAGAAAATTGAGGAACAATGAGCCGCATAGTTTCTGCTTTTACATCTGTCAACTTCTGCAGCTCATTTCCAAAATCCTTTAGAGTAGCATCTATATTCATTTCAACGATTAACTTTTGTCCCCTCCATATAACAGCAGTTTTCAGTATGCTCTCTGGTTCTGGCATGTTTTTCTGCACCAAGAAGTCAAACATCTAGTAAGATACAATTGCTTTTCAACAACGACTTCCCAAAAGGCAAAAAAGTTTCCAGGAGTCAATAATACCGCACACTTTTAGTCCACTTCTTGACAGAACGAAGAAATAAGACCACCTAGCAAAACTGGGGCCAAAGAAGATTGAAAAAAAAATATGAACATGTAGAATAGCTGTAGTCAGCTAGATATAATTGAATCATTTTAAGAAGATTATCAATCTGGGAGGGGATAAGACTTTTTTGAGAAATGTGGTCAAAACTCTTATATTCCTACTAAGCAGGAGGTTTAACCAGGTGGAAGGAATATGAAGAGATGTTTCATAGATGCACAAGGTGATCAGAGATAGATCTCAAAATCACTAAAGTCAGGATAGTATTGTCCTTATGGTATGTCTCATTTATTGGTTGGAGGGTTCGTGAAGAGAAGTTTGCAATAATAATGAGGTAGCCATTCTACCCATCCATATCATTGCTACTGGAACTTACAGATGAAAAATATCAACTACTCACAAAAAAACTTATACAACCCAATTTCCCAACCTACACAGCTAAAGACAAAATCGAGCATGCAAAATAAATAAAAGCTACGGTCCGCAGGTGCCACCCCAAGTAAAATTACATTTTCCCCAAAGATAGGAGCTCTGAAATAACACGTGGATGTCATTTAACATAGAAGCCAAGGACCTTTCACAAGGGAGATCATTCACAAATGCCTAATTTCCTCAGCGAAGAAATAAGTTTCCCCGCCCAACAAAACCCTAGGAAGCTCAAACCAAACCTACTTCTCCAAAAAAAACCTCACTCGTGCAGCATACTCCCACCAATCGTCTATTACAACATGAACGACGCGACATCACCCCATTAAACAGCTTCCACGAGATCGTCAACACCGTCGCTCGCAAGAAGGTTACCGAGTCCAGCTCGAATTCAAAGGGAGACCAGACAAGTAAGCTGCGATCGAAGTCCAACAAGAGCGAAACCCTCAAGGGACCGCAGGAAAACCCGCGAACAAACGGTCCGACAATCGCGAGCCGCACGCGGCCGACCCAGCCCGACAAACACCAAACAGCACAGAACTCGGCGCAATCGAACGAAAATCCAGAACAAGAATCGCAGAGAAACGCACTGACCTTCGGGTTTTGCTCGCCCGCAGAATTCCTCTTGCCCTCTTTTTCAGCTCCTCGGAGACGAATATTCTGATGTCAGAGCGCACGACGCCGACCGGATAGAAAAAGTTCAATTCTGGCTTTATTTATAGCGGGCGACAAGAAAATGAAGGCTGGAGGGAGTATGATACGAGGCGGTTCGCGTTAGCATTATTAGGTAGGATGTGCTATATTGAGCGCCCGCTGGCACGATGTCCACGCACCTGCTTAGCGTTTCCTGTTGGGAGAAAGCTCCCGTCTCAGCAGCAACAAATGAGTTGGTAAAAAACGTTAATAAAGTTTTAAAACTTACAAAAAAAAATTACATCTTGAAATTTATTAAATTGATTGGACCAATTCCTCTTATTAATCCTGTTTAATTTGGCTAACGAAAAAATATTGATCAATACTTTTTTTATTTTTTATCTTTTACTCAATACTAACGGGGCTATAATAATTTAACTTTAATTTCAATAGAAATGTTATTTTAAGTTATATAAAGAATAATTTAACTTTGAAAAGAGGAAAAGCCAACAAGGGTTGCAATCTCTCGCTATTTTGCCTTCTTTGCTTTTTGAACTTACTTTATTTTTAATATAATCTAAATAATATTTGGATTCAAAATTTATATTTTGATAATGAAAAAAAAACCTTTGTTTTAACTCTATTCTTCATGCGATAGCAATGTTGGCGCCATGTAGGAAAGAGAATATAATAAAAAAGCCAAGTCAATATTTTCTGATAACCAAACTAGATACAATTAATGAAAATTTGATTACACTATTTTAACAGATTTTATGTTTTGATTACATTTTTGTGAGTTTTAACAATTACATTTTCGTAACAAGTATTAGAGTTTCTAGCGCACTTATCCTGAAAATTAACTTTGAACCCACTTTCATGGCATAACATATATTCTATTTGAAGAGACGTCGATATAGATAGCATCTTAATGGGATGCTGTGACAAACTCATCAACTTCGAACCTTCAACTCGTACATGAGGTGGAGTAACTATGACTCAATCAGAATATTTTGATGGATTTTCGAAGTTAGAGCTGATGGTCTCCCCCCTAGCCAATTACATATGAAAAAAGAAAAGGATAAATCCTTCATATTTAAGCACTCTAATCACCTAAGTTTACTTTCATTGTAGCGAATGGTTGTCGATTTTAAAGATGTAGGTCTATTTTAAGATCAGATTATCTCTCCTAACTTAGCCGTATTCTTTTAATGAAAAGTCATTAGTTTCTATATTCTTTATGAGGGGATTTTATTTGTGACCAATAACATTTTCACGATGAAAAAGATAATGTCAATATATCTACATGTAATAGTCTTTTGTGCTGGTGAGAACCTGAGTATGTCTTTAAACTACTTCGTCTGAAGTCTTGTGCGGATCTAAATGTTAAACAAGGAGAGGTAAAGCCAGCTTAAGAGGTTCAAAAAAGATACCTTAGGTAACTTGAGACTGTGTTATTTTCTTTAGAAAGTAACTATTGCTGAGTAAACCGATATGATAGCCACTCTTGTCTGAGGCGACAGGTCAGTTGTTGAAAGACACTCAAGATCCCAACTCGTGCTTTGTACGCTGTCTTGTAACCGACTTGTCCGCCAAGTAACCGCGATTTATATGACACCGTGCTTTTTACAATGAAAAAGAAAATGTCGATATATTTGCAAGCAGGTGCTGTAGCTAGTTCGTAAAAAACCCATAAAAACAAGCTAGTAACTATCAGTTTATTGCCGGTGATTTGAGCCCCGGACATTATCCGTTTCAAGCCCATTGGGCTTGTAGAGATGACACTAACTTGATTGTTCACGTTCAGGTATGAGTTGACAGTGTTGTTGTACCTTAAAAGTTTCCATAAATGTTCGCTGTAACTTTTGGGTATACTTAATATATGATTTGGAAATGAGCTTCACTTAATACAAGTCTATTACAATCATCTCAACCATGCGTTAGCTGCCGTTCTCACCCTACTCGTCAACTCATCTCATCGACAGCAGGAGGACCGCCTCTGCACCGGTTGAATTTGGAGCAAACTCTGTTGTGCAAGTTTGACGGAGGCGGCAACACCGAATCTGGATTTGGAGATGGAGGAGGAACGAGTTCAATGCCGGGACAATGATCCGCCGATGGAGGCGCGAGAGGAGGACTGCCTCCGCACCGGTTGATTTGGAGCTGCCTCTGTCGTGAGGGTTCGACAGAGGCAATAGATATGCTGCCATAACGTGGATTCGGTGCACACGTCAACCTTTTCATGCATCCGCATGCAATAGATTCATTCTTGTCGCAAATAGGTATCATAATTATATATCGATCTGATTCGAGTCAACCTATCTGTCTCGCGAATATTTTGACATGGCCAAGCAAGATATGAACCGAATAACACATCATCCGAACTGACGCCATTATTGGAAAGGAATGAACACAAGAATTTGAAAGTAGGGGAAAAAAGAACAAAGGAAAGAAAAGAAGAATCGCCCCAATACAAATCGATACATTGTCAAGGCAAGAAGCCTAGCTCAATGTCCCAAAACAATCAGCTCCGACTCTATAGCGGCCTCCTTTGGCTCGTCAGTTGTCGGAGCCTTAGTCGGTGCCGCATCGATCACCTCTGCATCGCCGGTGCTGCTGTCCTCTGGATTTATTGTGTCCGTGCTGTCGTCCACTGGGCTTGAAGCCGTGGCTTCGCACAGACGGTCGCCTCCGCATTGCCTGGCAAGGCCATCTCCGTCGCTGGCGGAGCCGGAGTCTATGACGTCGGAGCTAGAGTATGAGAAGAGCATGAGCGACAGAAGGGCAAGAAGAATCATTGTTCTGGGCATAGTGGCCATTAGTTGCAGCGATGAGATAAAAACTTGTATATTGAATTTGTTTGTGAAGGACCAAGGAGAATGTGTCTAAATAGATGGGCAAATTTTTTATTTTGGGTGCTGTTTATGGAAGTACTATTTATGGACTTGGAGCTTTTTATGGCATCGAGGCTTCAGGCAAAGTTTGAGCAAGTCTTGCGGAAAAAACTCTGAAGCTGGAAATGGAAAGACTTGTGCATTTTGGCATTTATCTTGAAAATTTGTCCTAATTTTTCTCTTTTTTCCACCTTGCTCTTTTCTGTTACATTTGCTATTGAACGCATCGTTGCTGAATCAAACGACTCATATGAAAAAAAATGGAATTCATATCATGGAGCGAATCAATCGCAGAACTGTGCAGCAAAAATCATGTCCCTGAAGTTTATAAAGGAGATGCATACGAACACAAGAATCAACTGGACATGTGGAAAACTGCAAAGAAAATGTGAGGGGCTGAGGACGAACGTATCATGATTAGTAGTAAAGAGATCAATGTATCTTGAAACAAAACTTTTCATGACTATTTCATGTGTTTTTGGATGATCTCGGTTATCACAATAATCGGTAACTGTAAATGCTTGAGGAATCAAAACCTGTTTAAAACTGTGGTTACGTTGACAAAGGTATTTCATAGCTCAAGAAGCGTAAAACGAGTAGGAAGTATACATACCGCAAGCCTAAAAACATGTGGAAAAAAAAAGTTTGGAGGTTTCCAGGCAAGCAAGAAGGTGCCACGCGTCAGCGTAGCTATCCTCAACATACAAACTCCACTTTATTACATAAACTAATAGCACAAAAGACATCATCAAGTTCAAAAATGGAATCCATCAAAGTACAAAATTCCTACTGCTGGAGTCCATTATCACAATCCGACTTGTGTCCGATTGTGAGGATGCCCCTTCCAATGTACTCGACCCAGATCAGTTCAACTCAACCAACAATTTCCCCAGAATAACTAAAGTGGGGCCATATTTTGTCACCTTAAATCTCTTCAGATAATCTTATCCATGATTCTACTCGATCAGCATGAGCCCCAAGCTAATCAAACTAAACAGTTTCATCTATACTGTACGCTTGTCTCCTTAAGTTTACCTTGCACTGTGAAGGATCTGTTTCCAACAGCATGCGTTTGACAAAGGATCCCAACTTGCCACTGATTAATGCAAGAGAGTATCAGATCATAGTCGATGTCACGCAAACTATGGATTCTTCTGTCCTTGTACTTTACTCAGTTTAATCATCTTGATGTTGTCTTCACGAAATCCAGTATGGTCGATGCAGCTATGATGCTCGGGCTGCTGGACAAACACTTGCCACTTGATTCCCCTTCTGCTCCCTTTGCTACTTTTTCCGAAGGCCATAGAAGCTTCATAATCTCTGGCGCAGCAAGAACTTGCTTTTCACGAAGCCGCTCATCATGGATTAGTTCCCTGCAAGGAGACTTCCAATAAAATCATCATATATGAAGATTAAGTCTTTCTATTCGAGACCATAAAAACTTAATTGCAACAGCTCAAATTTGACGAGGAAAAGTTGGCATTTACTACGTCTGCTCACTTGTTCCATTAAAACTATCCATTCACCTTTCTTTAATTTAAAACCTTCCCCAAAGCAGAAGGTATAAAAACTTGAAGCACAATATGACTTGATCATGCATCAAGTGATAGAAGGAAACACCATGATGCGTATCTGTCATGAAGATAGCGAATCTACATGACAGGCCTTAGAAACTATGTATTTAAACAGAAGGACAATAAAAACCAAATGAAAAGGAAAACACTTCTACCCAAAAACATCTTACATGAGAAATGAAGTCAGGTTCCCAGGTGTACATTGTTGAAACAAAGCTTCTGGAATGACACTTGCATTCAAAAGGATATTGGGGAGAGAGATGTATGGTATCTTCGCTTTGTAGCGAATAAACAACTCCGTTAGAAAATGAGCTCGGTAAGCAACAACACATGGTAGCCGTGCAAGTTGCATCTCCACAGCAACGGTGCCAGAAGTACACAAAGCAACTCTACTTGCCTGCAAGGAGTTCAAATTAAATCCACTAAGCAGAAGCTTCGGCAGAAGATATGAATGCCAAATTTGTAGGTGCCGCCAAAAGAATTCATTGGTAACTTGTAATAGCTGCTGAGAAAAATGAGAAGTGACGATAAATTGTTGCATTTGGATCTTGAAGCATGCAATTTGTGGCACTCCAATGCCGACCGTTCTAAAACTATTGGGTGCTAAAGAGAGGAAATTCCCATGTGAGATATTTTGTCCATGCTTCTCCCTCACAGCAAGGCAACTGAGGTACATCGATTGATTAAAAAGTCTTGCATCATGAGCTACAGCATATGCAATAAGTAGGCACTAAAGCAGGGTGGAAAGTAGTACATCAACTAAACACAAGAATATTCATGACAAAGAAATTGACCCAACTAAATTGGCCTAGATAACGACCTTTTGGGAAATAGACCAACACAGAAGATCAGACTTCTATTGAATCCAACACGTTGCAATCATGATTTGAGTTCATTCACAAACCAAAAATATAAAGAAGCCTTACACTCAAAGCCTCATATTTTGGCTGTGTTTCTCCTCCTGGAATTAGTATGACAGGCCCTGGCCACTTCCTGACAAATCCATCCACATAGTCTTCCACATGCTGATTAGGTGCCACATGAACTACTGTTAATAGCCCCGAGATGGATGATTTCAGCATTTTAACAGTCTCTACAAAGATCGGAAGCATCCGTGCAACCTCTTGCAGTCTACTTCCTGGGAGCAAGCTAATGATTGTACCTCCTTAAGGCCCAAACAAAGAGTCAAAACCAGGTTAAAGAAAGGCTTGCAGCAAAAGGCAAGGTCAAGGGTTTATGTTTGATCACAAAACTTGATAAGGAAAAAAAATAGCACGAAATTGGTTAACATGGTTGAAAGTGACCTTCCAATTTTCATGCATGACCCTACATCTCATTCTCACAGCCAACGCCCTCAGTCTTTTTCTGGGAAAAATGGCACTAGGTCTTTTCATTGTCAGCTAAACATTACAAGAGCAGATTGGCAGAGAAAGAGTTTAGGGAAAGATTAGGACACTTTTCTCTTAATTCACATTGCCTGAACTTGCCACTGCAGTTGCAATATCTTCAAATGCCACTCCAACAATAGATCAGTATGCATAACTTCCCATGTTAAAATTTTAAAATGAAGTCATAAGACCCGGTCCTTTATATTACCTGAAGGTACTTGGTATTTGGAGCAAAAGCTTTCCCTACTCCCAGCCAATTTCCATATTCTTGAAGCATCTTCTCCCTAAATATGCAATTCATTCAGGTGTCAATGTAAAACAACATGAGAGCAGATAAAAGGCATAAATATTACATCATTTTCAAAATCTTAAAATGAGTAAACATGTTCAGATGGGGCAGGCACTAAAGGAGTGAGCAAAACCAGAGTGCTAGAAGAATTATTTGATCAACAAAGACCCCCAAATGACTTCAACAGAGTACATGATCATACAATCCATGTCCGATGAAAATGGGATACTCAACTCTACATAATACAGGTGCACATCACAATCTAAGAAGATAATATGACATGGAGTACCTGATTCAATTCCAAGGCATCTTCTAATATAGGGTGACCCACAAAATTCGCTGACAGTCCATTCAACTCGCAAACTTCGGCCTCATTTGGGAGTATACAGAAAATGTGGTCCACAAATTCAGCAAGGTTCTTTAGTCTCGCTTCACCCCCTTTCCATGCCCAGAATGAAGGTGCAACATAATGGAAGTGAACAGGGCCATCCGCATATTGCTGATATTGTCTAGCTGCAAAAGCACAGTCCAATTTCCCTACACCATACAATCTGCAGGAGCACTATGTGAAAATGATTTGGACTACTCCAAGGCATGACAAATTACCCCTCAGCAACTTCAGGAGACGGAAAGAGAAACCCTTGGAGTCCACTGTGACCACAACATGAGGCTGAAACAGAAGAGCAGCATCCACTGTTTCCTTCAATTTTACCTGTCAATTTAAACTCCACATTCATAGACAACTAGAAAAGCATCATTTAAACCACCAAAAAGCATCAGCAGAAAATAACAGGAAAGTTTACATGCTTTTTTAAATGCACAAGCACAACATGGGCATTGGTTGATACTCACTCTGATTTTACCTAAATGAGGCATTAGCTCCCAGATACCCATCACTGAAATATCCTCCATAGGAAACAGGCTTTTCAACCCCTGCTTAGACATCATCGACCTGAGATAGCACGGATACAAGTCCTCTGGGGATGAAACACCCAATAAAGCAACATGCTATGCGCTTACCCTTCAACATATGCATGACTTCTTCAGTCTGGCGCCAAAACAATCTTCTTCAAAATGACCTTTTTTACACTAATCGAGGAAACAAAGTTGACTGAACGCATATTTATCACCAGAAGTGCCTCATCATTCACACAAATTTCAGCAAGCACTTTTTTTTTCACTCTAATTCAAAACGCAAACTTTTCTCACCACGTGAGAACAATGCTGAACTCAAGAGCAGCGATATATACGTCAAGAAACCACTTAGCATCAATCAAGCACCAGCCCAATTTCAAATTCACCCAAAAGTTCAGCTACTGCAGTGAAGAACTAAAAGAACATGCAAGTGCTAGAAATAAGGGGCGACTTCATTACCCTCCGACGCCGGCGAAACGAACCGGAAAAGGAGAGAGGGTCTTGAGAGAGGTCATGAGGCGAGAAGCGATGGTGTCCCCTGAAACCTCCCCTGCAACGACGAACACCCTCAACTCGCCATCTCTGGCCGCCATGCCCAGCACGGACTTCCCCGAGATCGTGGCGAGGCTTCTCCACAAACCCAAAACGCACGGTCTACGATGATCTCCGTGTAGCTTCCACACTGTCCTGAGCGCCATCAGCATCTCCCGTGACCAATCGTCACGACACAGCCGAACAATGCGCTGTTCATCGACTGAAACAAACTGGAAAAAGAGGAAAAGTTTTGGGCTTTGGACTGAGATGAGTAGAAAGGAAGGTTCCTTGAGTACTGTTGCTTTGTGGTCAACGAGAACAAACGAAATTCCGCGCCTGCGTAACACGACGTGGTTGATTGGTAAAACTCTCCGGTAGAAATGATGAAGAATTTTCTTCGAGGGATATCATTTATATTTTGTTCATAATTTTTTCTTTTTCCGGTCGCATTGTTCATAATTATTTACTTCTTTGGATTTAAAGACATTTAATAATTTCAAATCTTGTAAATCTTTTTATTGCAAAAAATTAAATGAAGAAAAAGAGACAAGATATTTTCTTTTAAACACTGTGTGCATAATGTATTAAACTATACGGTGAAAACTAAAAAGCGAGATTCGCTATCTTACAACAAAAAAACTACTCAAGATCATGTGAAAATATTAGGGTGAGCAAAAGAATTGGATATAACTTAGAACTGCCCTAACCAATTCGAACCAAATAATTTTGGGCAGATTCAGATTTTCAATTCCTAAAATTAGAACCAATAAAATATCCGTTTGGTTGTGAACCCACCGCCTATCAAGACCGAACCGAACCGGTGTATGTGCCTGTATACACACATACATTGTGTGTATGTGTTTCCTAGTTTGGGAGACGGTAGCGAATAGTTACTCAGGACAAAACTACATTAGTGCCGTGATGGGACAAAACTGATTTTCTCCGCGATGAAAATTAAGCAGCTAGTCTCGTAAATGTCGTCGTTTTCTACCAGAAGAGAGGTTTTGCATTGGACCACACTGATTTTATTGGATGAGATGCTGCATTCGAATACGTTACAAAGTTAAATTGGAGAATTTTACCAAAGGTATAGTCGATTACTGTTAACATTTTAAACAGAAAAACATCACACGGATTATGTAAATATGAAAGTAGTGCTGCGAGCCTGGAAGCACTGGGTACGTTCTCTGTTTTGTATTCTAATTCATGCCACAAGCCAGTTTCGGTTTTAAGTTCCTTAGCCATCCACTTGAGCTATTGATCGAATTATTAACCATGCCTTACATTTCCTGTAATGACCAAACCTCTACTTTAAAAATTACTGAATATATACATGAATTTTACCTCTAAAGATCATTTTGCAACTTCAAATCAATTATCCTCATGTCCCGATTTATGAAAAAATTATTTTCGCTCGTCCCCAGATTTCAAATTCTCATGCTCACCCAGACCATTCAAAACCAATTAAAAATCAAGCCATTGCAAAGAGGAATAATTTAGAGATATATGAAAGGTATTTGCAAAAACACGAGACGTGCGTGCTCATCGGGTCGTAAGTGAGGTAAGTTTTTGGTGTTTACCCAGGATTCTTATATTTGAGCCCAATAAGATTTGACCTCTCTGAACTACTACTATCCCAGTCAGGAGAATAATTTCACAACCAGAAAACTAAAAACACGTCCACCAGCAAAATAAACATCGGACTTTCCATTACACTGAAGCAACATTCAAAAGCAAATGCTCAATTTTTGCCGGACCTCCTCATTCTGTTTCTGGGAGTGAATTGGTCATAACTCATCCTTGTTTGGTGCATCCTCGCTCATTAGTTCCTCGAGAGAGAATTCGTCCTCTTCAAAAATCTCTCCATCTTTACCATCCCATGGCTCCGTCTTCGCGATGATGGGTGTGCCTTCAAAAGGCAAATTGCCCTTACCACCAAGCCCAGCTTCCCTCACAAACTCTCTGGCAGACCGAAATTAAGCATGATATGTCAACTATTCATACGTATTGCAAAATTGATACTTAAGTAGCGCTGGGTTAAAGACTTACACAATATGGTCAAGTTCGAATGCACTCCGAAGCGGGGCATATGCGCCTTTCTTTGCATTTAGTGCCACCAATGCAGGGTACCCGTATCCACCCACACCAACAAGTTTCTCTAGCTCTGGTTGCTTACCAGCAGCAGCCCAAACAAAACTGCACCAGGTGAAATTCAATTTTTTAACTGAGGTTAATTAAAACATGTTTGTAAACCACAGGCATTCACCATGGAAATTGTTAAAAAGAATCCATATGAAAGCATACGCATAAGTGCCGCAGAGAAAATTCAGTGAGCAAAAGAACCATAGCTACTTACCTATAAGGACTTCTTTTGAACTTTTCTGCTACTGACAATAGCATCTGAATATATTTGTTCCTTCCTTCTGCCTTAGTGTCCAAGATATCAGGTAAGAAAGCAACAAAACAGATGGCAGCTGAACCGCATTTCTCCTCCATAACATCCTTTTGAAATAATAACAGTGTCATGCTAGCGGAGTTCCTAACAGTGAAAGAAACAGAAACTTACAGCCATAATAACTTACTTGGCCAGTCAGCTCAGTCACTTCAGGAGGAGCAACATTTGTCTCCAGCTGTTCGAGAGCAAAGGATTCGATAGCAGAGGCAGTCCTAGCACCTTCATAAGGAATTGGACTGTCTTTGTCAGCGCCAAAAACGAGAATAGTGGGGAAGCCTTGCACCTTGTACCTGCTCATCAGAGACTGGCAATCCCAATCCATCAGAATTTTACAGTGAAATAACTTTGCAAAACGTGTTAAAACGGTGAGTTATTTGTCTGCGTTTCACTAGCTAGAAAACTAAGGGCTCAAGCTTGCCAAAAGAAGTATTTCATTTTGAGAGCATTTCCCTGGAAAATCCAAAAATATGAAGATTTCTCTTTTAAGAAAATCAACAGTAGAGTCAATGCATGATAGATGATTATTTACTAAGGTTCACTGACCCTGCATCATTATAATGGAAAAATAAAGGGACTTCCTTAGGACGTGAATACAATCAGGTAACATATTGAAATTTGAAATGATGATAACAATGATTCTTAAATGAAGACATTTGCGTGTAGAAGCAGAAATTTCTATCAGCTTTCTATTTATCGCATTGATGAAGACAATCAAATTTAAATAAATAAATGGAAGGACCATCTCCTCCTACACATAAATTAAACATACTACCTTCTCGGCATCGCAGTCCACATGTCCCAACTTCACTTTTCCTCTCAAATTATTAGCAGCCTTCTTCCACTCAGGAGCTAGTTTTTTACAGTGACCACACCTTCAAAAAGCAGAAGAGGCATGAACTTCTTGAACAGATAAAAAAGCAACAATTCAAACTGGCCATCAAACATATAAAATCCAGAAAGAGACAGTGCAAAAGTTGTTCTTGTCGAGATGATATCTCCTCCTTATTATAACAGCTATTTTCACTATCGAAAGATGCATTACTTTGTTTCAGCGACATAACATAAAAAACAGATAAGATTACAATGAATGAAACTAGATTGAAGACTTCTCAAGCAAGAGGAAAATCAAACTCATATCGACAGAACCAGCAGGTAGTAATGACTGGTCGGTGATATACTACACTGGAATCATATCATTGAGCACTCATTCTCAAGAAAAAGTTTCTGTAACCAAGTTACTAGCTTGTATCTAAACTAGATCTTGACTTCTCCATAATTTCTAATGTCAATACTGTGATTATATACATACACAAAGAGCCGGATTAAACAAACTAAAAACTAATTCCAAGCAGCAACAAACAGACTACATATACATCAATTATCAAGAGATCAATTTACAAGGAAATGGAATGTACCATGGAGCGAAAAATTCGACAACCCAGAGTTCTTTACTTTTGAGAACCAACTCATCGAAATTGCTGGAAGTCAGTTCAACTGATGCACTAGGTTCAGATTTCTCACTTGATCCTCCAGTTGATTTACCATTTAAGCGATCTTTCAGAAGTGCCTTAACCTGCACACAGATGCAAACATTAAAAATTGAACACCTCCAGATATTCTTTGTTTAGTAGATAACAAAAAAATCAAAGAGGAGAACACCATTCTGCTATTCAACGTATATTACTCAGTTGAACACAATTTATGACATAATAAGGCAAGTTTTTATTATTTGAAAATTTTAAGAGCCATAAGGAAAAGGCATTTATGTTTCTATCATTAACTTCAGTACGGAGGCATATTCTACATCATGATTGCAAATCCATAAGAATATACTACACCTGAGCCTAAAAATAGACATATAGTATTTTGAGGTGTATATTATGTATTCAAGATGAAGACTAAACTTAAAATTCTGGATCTAGAGATGTTATGCATCCTTTAAGTACTAATTTTAATAGTTCATTATCATTTGAACAATATTCTATGTTTATATCAATTGCCATGATCTCAGGAGCCCCACAAAGATCTCGTGATCCAATCCCTCAGACACCCTTCCTCCCAAGCTGGACTTTACAACAACCTTGACTATTACTGTGTTCCAAAACAGTCAAATGCGGTCCCCCCCAGCTCCATCCCATAAAGACCGCCCTCTAATAATCTTAGAGAATCCATGCAACAGCCAATGGTTACTTCCTGTGGCTGCACTGCAAGCCATCCCAGGATACAAAGTGTGACAGTGTAACAACTGTTGGCACTGTGCATTTTGTAGGTCACAGAAAGGAGGAAAGAGAAATAATAGAATAAACTCAATCTCGGGGAAATTTGGGTTTAGTCTCCAATTCCATTTAGAAATACTATTGTGAGAACAAAAATGTCTCTAGGGTCATTTATGCAGATTTCTCAATCGTATTCTCCATGAGGCAGTGAGGCATTAGCAGCCACAGAATACTCTTCTTGTAGTCAAGGCATGGACATGGCTTTCAATTGGTTGCACAGCCGACAAAATAATGTAATTTAAACTTACCTTAAGTCTAATTCCCTAATTGAGATGGCAAGCAATGACTGAAATCCTATATAAATTGTTTTGGGGAAATCCGTAGATGACAAAAACTTAAACAGAATAGTCCATAAGTCCGATCAAGAGAGAAGTAAAAACAGACCTGTTTTAGTGCAAATTCTGCAATGGGTTTCACATCCCTTGCTCCTTGGTAATCAATAGGAGGCTGCCCAGGGACAAACACCTTTATGGTTGGAAATCCTTTGATTCCATACTCCTATACAGTAAAGTAGACAAAAAGTACATAATCAGAGAGGCAAGGGAATATAGTGTGAGGATATCGAAGTTCCTTATGACATTCAATACACGCTGCCTGAAAAAATAGAAAGGGAAAGAAATCGCTTCAGGGGCGCATTCTATGAATCATTTGCATCTCAGTGCAGATTTGAAGAACCCATAAGAAACTAGTGCTTTTTAGTTTGTCGTGCTTTGTGGTGCCTAAAGGTGGTTCTACTGAATCGAGGGACAAGAAAGTCTCAAACTGAACTTCGAGTTTGAAGAGCCAAAAATTGAATCCATCAACCAAAGAATTCCTGATGGAGGAGGACCTGAGCGAGGGACTGGTGTGCATCAGCATCTAGAGCTGCCACAGTGGCTACCCCTTTCAATACAGCGGCCGCCTTTTCCCACGTTGGTGTCAAAGCCTTACAATGGCCACACCAAGGTGCGAAGAACTCGACCAAAACAACTCCATTTGAATTCAGAACCTGCAAGCACAAGTTTGGAATAACTTAAATCCGCTTAGCACTAACAATTACAAGAATGATAGACTAACAGATCACTAAGGCAACAAAGAATAAAATGGTAACAATTTTAAGAGCATTGCAGTCGCTACAATAATTGTATTCGGCAAATGAAGGGCGCGCCCTCGTACAAAACCAAGACAGCCTCGACTTTACCGTTATGCTGTCCGAGACCAGACGGCCAATGCTCGAGAAGTAAAGCAAGAGGCTGACATTCAAGGTTTCTAGTTCAGAGAAATTAGTAGTGAGATTACACAATAAACACAATAAGCAAGCACCCAGCGCAACAGGAGCTCACGCACTGCTACTCCAGACGCAAAAAATAACGCTTAATACGCACGACGTCTCGTTCCTCATCTGATCCACAACACTTGACCATCTCCGAAGGAAGAGGAATAGCATCGTGCGAACACTAGAAGCTAATGTCGCCAAACGCTACGGGGAATGAACCAAGAGCAGGCAAAGCTCGAGCTCCTCGACAACAGAAACCAAAGAAGCCGCCACGCAAGCCATGGACGGATCGGGAGACGGCGATTTTACCTTGCTCTTGAAGTTGGAAGGGTTGAGCTGAACAACCGGAGACGACGGGCCGTATAATGCATCGCACAAATTGAATGTGAACAGGAGCGAGACAATCGCACAAACTAACGACGCCGATCGTGATCTACGCATCTCTCTCTCTCTCTCACGTCGATTTGCAGAGAGTCAGAAGCAGAACAGAAGCCTCTCGAGCTTTTATTATGACACAGAGTCAGCCGGAAGAAGAAGAAGAGCAACCATGGCTCGTCCCGGGGGGGTGATTTATCAGTCGTCGCCCGACGCAACGTGTCCTCGCCAATAGGATTCTTACACGTCACCTGGGCTTGCGGATGCACGGCAATTCCGTGCTCCTCCGCTTCACGGCCGCGGCCTGTAAATTAGCCCAACGGGCCTGTCGTTTTTCCATTTTTCTGTCAGTTTCTTCCCGGGCTCCGCTTAAAAATTTGTTTCGCAAAACAATTAACTATTTAAAATTAATTTCTACAAAATTGATCTCACTAACAAAATTGAACAATCACCGTCAAAAATTTAGAAAAAAAATACCCTAATCTAAATAATTATTTTTAAGAAAATACTTCACAAAAGAAAAATTATCCCGAAACAAATGCATTATTATTTCCGATGTATCTAGAGATTTCCACAATCTAATTTTTTGTTTAAGTAAAAACTATAAAATAAACCCCAAACTATATCTAATACTATATATTTACCCTGAACTATTTTTGTGGCACCATAAATCTAATTTTATACCAATATGACATATTACACGAATATAAATTAAAAAAAAATATGCCACATAATCACATAATTATAAAATAAGAGTTTACGGTATCACAAAAAAAGGCACTTAAATTAAACACTAACGAAATTAGAATTTAAAATAAGTGTGCCACAATGATTGTAGTTTGAAATTTTTTTATTACTTTTTCCCTCGTTTTTTAAGTGTTGAAATCAAATTCTTTTCACGCGTCAATCATGCAAATGTATCAATGCAAGTATTTTATACACTGACAATGAATCTAATAAAATCAATAAACAAAAATTGATATATAGAATCGTATGCTGTTTTTTTTTTCTAATTTTGACATGGGAATTGGCATTTCATCCCCACGAGTCACTTTCATTCCCTTGGTTGTTAATGCCCCGTCCCCATTCCCTTCACAAGACTCCCCCACTTACCAAACAATGCCTGAAAGCAACAATCCCTGTATGCAATTTGCAAAAGAGCGCTCTAACATGAACTAAGGACTCACAAGTCATGACACTATCCTAAGGTTCCTTCCTTGTCTATACAACATATCTCGTATAAACAAAATATAGTTGCGGCCCACCCATCTCCAGGAAAAGAGAAGAAAGGAGGAAGTGACCCTCTTCTGAGATCAATAAGGGTCTTCTTATCCTATCGAAACTTCATATGCGCAGGACATGATATGAATCACTTGGATCAGCAGACTTGGTGACAGGTTAGCTGCCAAGCTCTATTACTGTGAACAAGTGCGAGTGGACTCTCCAATATTGCGAGCAGCAGTAGCATCTTCTAGTAAATTCTCGGATGCCTTAGCTGTGGTCTCGGCTGCCCGGGCCTTGGTCAATGATCTTCTCAGGAATTGAAGTTTCAGTCCTTTCGGCTTTATCTGGCCCAGCAATTCCCACCTCCTTGGCTTTATCTGCCCCAACAATTTCATCTGCTCCCTTCTAAACTTCCTATTTGCATACCATCCTCCACCCCGCCAACCCAATGCATAGCTGCAATCATAGCAAAGACAAGACCATAAGCAATGAAAGTGTAAGATGGTATGCGGATAGGATTGATCAACTTAACCACAGTTCAAACAACTCCCCCAACAAAAATTAGAACACTGAGGAAGCCATGGAAAAGGACTGACCAACCAGTGATCTCTGCCAGGGAATTCCATTTTTACAGTCCTCAATCAAAATATCAACTAAATTCTATATAAGTAAACCAAAATCTACCACCAGGCATAGAAAAGAGGTACCACGCCCATGTCTAGGGACATATAGAACACCTGTTTATTTTCACTGTTCTAGCTTCTTCAAAATTAACCCAAACAAGGGAGGCAATGACACCACAAAGTATCTGGACTTTTTTTCCTTTTCTTGCTTCCTCAGCAAAAGTCAAGCACAATGACCAGGCTTGTTTACTCAACAAAAATTACATCATCTCTGTTTATATAGTGGGTGATGAGGAGGTCTTAACAGTCCAATATTTTTTCACTGACATAGCATCATCTCAAGAGGCTTCATTGGATGCCAATATGGACAATTGACAGCTCTTCCAATGGCATTTATCCTTTTGGCATTTTCTGTTCAAAAGGCCTCACACTGACCCAAAATTGAAAAGTCGATGTACTTGATTGATCAGAAAAATATTTAGCTATTAAGGCTCCATTCATTTCATGGAAAATATAGAATTTCTAGAAATTATTTCCAAGAAATTATTTTTCTGAAAAATGATAATATTTTCCAATGTTCGTTTGTCAAAAGCCGCCGACTCACCAGCCTCGAGTGAGGTCGAGACATGCTATTAGAGGTTGCGATATTTAAAGGTAAACGAAAAACACGGAAAATGTTTCCGCACTTTTTGAATGTGTTTTTTCACATGCTATGTGAAATGAACGCATGAAAATTCAGAAAATATTTTCTTCGAAATTATTTTTCGTGAAACGAACGGAATATAAGTGTAAAATGGGTAAAGATTCATAAAATTGTGGTGTCATATGGTCCAGAAAAGAAAGAAGCATGCACCTTTACCAATGTTTTCTCTAATGATGCATGTCAAATGGCTTATAAAATAATGTCTCTTTCTAGAGCATCCATCTTAACCAACTTCTCTTTCACCATGCTTTTGTCTACCAACTCTTATAGGGCACACACAAGTCAAATTGCACAGTAAGCATACTTCAATTCTGGAACTGTATAGCGGCAATTATGGCGTACTGCCGCTCTTTACACTAAAGAATGAAAATTGCACAGATATCTGTCCAAGCTGCTGAGTGTTAGCACAAAACTTATCCTATGCTCCTCAAAGAAGCTAAAGATCTACAATTGCAAAAACTTTGTCCAACGCATTGTCATATCTAGTAGACAAATGCTGCAGAAATTCTAACCACTACCCCATAGATTGGAATCCCATTCCGCCATTGCATTCCCAAACATCAACGATTATTAAAAAAATTTAAGGTTAGTCTATAATGAGACTAAGCTCATTATGGCTGGAGAGATTCATCCAGATCCTCATAGATTCATCCATCTCTCCCATTACTTTGATGAGATAATATAACAACAAAAATTGCTAACGGCTACAGTTCTGCCATTTCCCTTTAAAGGAGTGAGAAAGGAGAAAAAATAAATGCATCAAAGATAAAGAGCAGGAAAGGAAATGAAAATGGACCAACCCAATCACTAAAGTGGCACCAGCAGTAGCAATACTAGTGGCGGTACTGGCACTTTCTCGACCAACAATCTTCTTAATTTCCTCATGTTCAAAATGATAGTTGTTCTTCATCTGCCGCAGAACAACAATAAGCACTCATCTTAGATGCAAGCAGTGATGCCAAGTAACAAGAGAGGATAGAAAAGATTGGATTGGGTAGAATTGATACGTGATTTTAGAGAGCATGCTTGATTCAGAAGTCCAAATGAATAAGGGTAAAAGAAAGAAAAAGCAGGCAAGGATAATGCCAAATCCAAATCAAGCAAAAGGTAGGCTGACGACACCTTCTCAGACATGACAAGGACTTGTTCAAACTACATCAAATTTAAAAAAACAGGATTGAGTACAAAGCTACTTTCAATAAAATAAAATAAAAATGCACGGCAAGGTTTTATGAGATGACTTATAGAAGTCTGAAAGTCAACCACCATGGCCATGTTTTGTTCAAGCATTATACTGAAGAGAAGATGAAGTACTTCCTTGCAGATGAGAAGCTATTTCATCTGAACTTGTGAATACTGAAGAGGAAACATGAGATCTTAACAGCCAAAAAAAAGGGGAAGTATAGAAATTATTTAAATTATACAGAGGAAGAGAAAGATCGAGACAGAAAACACAACTTCAATGCAGATAGTGCCATCCATCTATGGGAAGCATTTCATTGATCCCTCCAGCTTTATTATTTAATCTAAACTGACAGAAAAATAAAAGAAGAAAAAAATTTACTGCATTTCCTTTTGCAGTCTTGGAATATTTATCAAAAGTTTTACTCCCTTCCCACCAATGACAAATAGGAGAGTATCACCTCTACCTAGAGAAGAAAATACCACTAAAACTTCAAATGCAAAAAGAAAGATACTCACAGCCCTTTCTATTGATTCAAGCCTTTGATCCACTTTTGTTTCATGATAGTGGCGTATAGAATAACCTGCAGCATGATTTACAAACCAATGAACAGATTACAAATAAGTGATGATGTAGCAACGAATACATGCACTTAAGTCAACACACTGAACAACTACACTTCTGACACAAGCATCGCAGCTCCTCAAACATGTGAATAACAGCATTTTTCTTTTATCTATGTGTAAGGCTCCTTTCCAACTAATTATTCATATTATCTTGAGAGCCATCAAACTAGTCTTGCAAGACTATTTACCAAAAGGCTCAACCAAAGCAAATGACAAAGATTGCATTTCTATTACCTGTGAGTAATTACATTTAAAATCTTGTCCGTACTCACAATGGGCAAATACGGACTAATAAAATAAAGAACCACCAAAGTACCAAATTTTCATAATCTTCACAAGCACAAATCACTTTCCTTGCTGCTACCGTTATCAATCAGGCTGTTTACTTGAATGATGAAAAATCCAGTTCTAAGTCATTGCTGAAGTCAAGACTGCAGGATCTCAAGGTCCCTGTGATAAAAGGATGCTTATGCGCTCCTCCTCCGGCACACTTCTTACCACCCAGGAGGCAGATGAGCAGACATATGGTCCATTGATGTCAATCAAGAACCTTTTTCTCTTGTACCATAACTTACCGAAGCTAACAGCCTAAAGAACCTAAGTTCATTATATACATATCAACTGCAGATGCGTTATCAGCAACAGCAAACTATCTGATTGCTTAACAATTGCTTTCTCGTAGCTCTTCGCAATTCGTTCCGCTTAACTCGCAAGATAAATGAGGACACCCAGATGTGAATGAGCAGTGTCCCTCACCTCCCCCCCCCCCCCCCCCCACCCAAAAAAAAAAATCAGAAGAAGTGTGGATTATCAAATTGTCGCAAATTCAATAAGCCGCTAATACAATCACCAAAATCCACAGCCTTCATGAGCAATTATAAAACAGAAGAAGCCCTTGCTAAAGGAGGAAAAAAAAAAACAAAGCATGCAGCGAAACAGCAAAAGATCACCTGCCCATGCCGTCGCCACCGAAGCTACCGAAGTTCCAACGGTGAACACCACCCGGTGCCTCTCGAAAGTATCCTAAGCAAAACGAACCCGAAAAACGAAGTCAACAACTACAACAACTCAATCGAACTCCGACCAAATCACAGTCCTCTTTTTTTTTCTCAGTCCTCACTCATTCCAACCTTGGTGGAGAAAAAGGTGTCCTGAACCGCGGCCCACGAATTGAGGGCTTTCTTCTTCAACTGGGGCGTCGCTAAGCCGCCGAAGAAGGACGTCCCTCTCCGCAGTCTCTGCATGCTCGCCGCTCCGCCGCGAACGGAGACGAAACCAGAGGAAAGTCGGGGCCCTTCCTCCTCTTTCGCTCGACGATTTCCTTCGCGCCCGTACGCACGAAACTTCGCGGGGGAGAATCCGATTCGGTCCGTCGGAGCAGATGGGCCCGTTTGGCTCTTTTTGAGCTGCGAAAGGCCGATGCTGAAACGGGTGATTTTGTATTAATACGAGTATAAATTTAGATCCATATTTAGCTTTTTAAGGATTATGTATTATAATCTATTGTTATGCTATTATTCCTGTGTTTCCATTGTCAATGGAAATGAATATTTCATGTTCGTATAATATGCAACTCATCATGGGAAAAAATAAAGTTAATAACACAAAAGCTCCTAAGCCAGTACATTTCGCATTACATTTACATCAAATCAATCGTGACGTTATAAAAAAATCCAAATAAATACATATTTATCACATTTATTCACAAATTAATTTTCATGTTGCAAGTAGTCCCTTGTGGGTAAGGATTCAAGTTTAGTTAACGTTTGGGCTCCAATTGCAATTATTAATCTACAAGATGAAATAAGGAAAAATATATTCGAGGCGAAGTGAAATTGAAAACAATAAAGCGACCGATCATCCCGATGAAAACCTTACCGACGCCAATTGCCTTGTCTTTAACTTTCAATAGAAAATATTACCAAGCATTTTAACATTTTCTTAAGAGATTTTAGAAACTTAAAGAGAGCTTTCAAAGTACCCAACCAAACGCTTTAGTCTGTCAATGGGCTTTGTGGGCTCAAGATGTGGATTGCTAAGAAAGTTCATTCATTCCTAATTATTCCTTTTTTAATGAGCATGACTATGACCTCTGTTCTTATGATCTTTTATGGATCTCAGCCAGGCCTAATCAACCTGCCTACCACTTGAGCGAAAATTCCGAGGAAGAAAATAAAAATTCTCCCACTTAGACAAATCTAAAAGGATAAAGAGAAAAGAAAGAGTAAGATTGGGGGCAACGGGAGAAATTACAAAAACTAATTTGGATTAGGAAGGATCGCGAAGAGAACAAACGGCTGATTGCATTTTTATTTTTTGGGATTGCCTAGGCAATGTAGGTGATGATGTTAATAGGTCTTATTGGATTGGATATGTATTATATCTAATCTGAAAAATTATAAACTTACGATTGACCCAACCGTAAACACCATAGGAACATAACTCAAACTTTCGAGTCGCATCGTGCGAAAGTCTACATCTTGCTTGTGTGTATAATTTTATGACAAATTCAAGACGAACACTTAATACTTTTTCAGGCCGATCCGATCTATCCCTAAAGCAAAGCATTGTAGTACCCAAAAACTCGAGTGACTACGTGATCCGAAAAATACCCGAAACTTTCAAGACGCTTATATTGCTCGAATTTGACACCAGCAGAGTATTTTAATCTTCTTTCCCTAAACTATCTTTGAAGAGATAGTAAGCGATTTAAAAGATGTAGAAACGCCCTAGTAATTCCAGTCCTGAAATTGCCAAGGCAGGAATTCATTTTAATATTTACATCTACATTTCTAGAAGAAGAAAAAAATTCTACTTCACCTACTAAGAGAAATTTGGCTGTACGACTTATATAGGAAGAACGATAAATTCTCTGCACCCGGGACAGCATGAATCGAAGAGGAAAGCCACGTTATGTTCGCATGATGATCCAACTTCAATCTTTCAAATTCGTACTGCTCTCATTGGTTGGATCATGTAACTCAGGCAAAAAGAGAAAAGAGAAAAATCCAAGTTTTCCAATTTCTTGTTCGATCAATGCGGAGTGGGAAAGATTAAGTTGAAGCCAAGAAGAAGATGAAGATGAACACAAGATCCGAACGCCATTAAACCCATCACAGGCACAGTGCAGTGGCCACTAGATCGTCGCCGTCGAGACCGTCGCCGACGCCCTCCGCCGGCGGTGGGAGGTTGAGATCGAACGGCTGCAAACGACCGAAGGGCGCCGCCGTCGCGCAACAATCCTCCGCGTCGTCGACCAAGGACGAGGAAGAACCGCAGTCGCTGTGGCAATCGTCGCCGGGGGCCGGCTGGACGGGTCTCCGATCAACGGCCGCCACCGGAACCCGATTCGAAACCCTAGGTCCGCTGAACGACTCCACGGTGCTGCTCAAGCTGCTGCTCGTGGGCCGACTGGCGCAGAACTCGTCGCTGGCGGCCTCGCGGTCGAGCCCGTGGTAAGTCCGGTCGAGGCCCGTGGCCTGGGACCCGCCGACGGACTGGGGGTCCGCGGCGAAGTTCGTCCGCGCCCTGGCCCCGTAGATCCCGCGGGCAGCCGCGTCGTAGGCCCGCGCGGCGCCCTCGGCGGTGGCGAAGGTGCCGAGCCAGATCCGGCACTTCTTCGCCGGGTCCCGGATCTCGGCGGCGAACTTGCCCCACGGGCGCTTCCGGACGCCCCGGTACCTGATCTCCGACGGCGATCGGAGGTTCTGCGCCGTGCCCGCAGTGGCCCCGCACCGCCGCATGGGTGGGGAGGTGGTGGTTTTGCGGTGGGGAAGGTTTTGGGTGAAATGGAGACGCTAGGTGGGTAGGGAGGAGAGAGACAGACAGAAGGGGGAGTTAGGAACTTGAGGGTGTATATGTCAACCACCCCATAACAGAGATGGTTAGGTATTTGAACTCTCCATGAGCTCTCTTTCTCTCTACGGCTTGCCTTCTTCTCCTTCTTCTTCTTCCTCCTCAGATTCCCAAATCCGAACTGATCTTCATCGCTCGCGATGAACTCTGGTTCTGGTTCTGGTTCAGATTCATCAGCTCTTCTTCCCCTTTTGATTCTTCCTCTGGACATGAGGATGGTGTGTAAAAGGACTAGAGTACCCTCCTCCTGGTGTTTGAAACTCAAATTCTTTTTCCATCGGGCCAAAAGGGAAGTCTATATGATGGTTTTTTGGGGTAAATCTCCGTGCCCTTGGTCAACGTTTAATTTGATCCGAGGTTCAGTCTTGTTACATTCGGTTCTTATACTAATTTTTCAAAGTCAAAACAAATTACTTCTTGCGAATTTGTCCCGTCGACACCCAACATGTCAATCAAACTCCAATGTAGGAGGAATTACGACTACTGAGTTATGTATAAAAGCGTCACAATAAAAAATTATAAATAAAAAAAAATCACCCTAGGTTGGGAGAAGGGGAGGCTTGGTTGCCGCTCGCTCACGAGTTCAAGCAAGTAGGCCCTTGTCGAGACTTAATGGGATCGCGAGCAAACATATATACAACCATCTCGATTCATACCAAAATTTCATTCTCCAAAATCTGTTGCCAATATCACTTTCATCCTATATTCATTAATAGTTGTAGAACTTGAAAAAGAAAATTGAGATTGAATGGTATGAATCAAGTTAAATGTAGGTTTGAATGATATTTGGTAATATAAAAGTTTAGACGAAAATCTTTGTGAATTTAGATTTTATGAGATATTGGGAGATTACAGTATTTATCTATTAAAGATGTATGTTTATTTTGGTTTTAGGTCATCATAATTCGACAAAGAAATGAAGATAATTGTGATCAAGTCCTAACTTGCAAGAGGCAAGGGATGAGTCACAATAGCCTATCTTTGAATTCGATTTAGCTAGAGTTTCAAAAGTGGTGATCGATTTGCATCGTCTAGCATGGAATCAAATAGAAAGTGAAAATGTTTAATCTTCTTGTTGTTTTGGTGAACTTTAAAACTTTAGTCCGGCAACCAGCTTGCCGCTTCATGGATATAAATCTTGATAACGCATTAATGTCGGCTACACTTACGCACATGAAATTGGTCTTTCGAGTGAATGACCGTATCGTTCCTCCCATACTCACAAGGATATCACATCCCGACATTGTTTTATACTAAGAGAATGGTTGGACAAATGGCCTTTTGGGATGGACAATGTCGTCCATTCAACACCATCGTTGATTTGACGCCACCTCCATTTCTAGTGTTCTCGAAATGATTATTTCTTGCGCTCATAAACCCTTTGATGACAATGAGAAGGCCCCATTGATAAAAAGCTGACGGTAATCCGGTTTAAACTGGAGACAAAGATGTTTCGGAATCTTCGGGCAGTCAATGGAACATACACAAGTAACAGGAAGGGGGAAAAATAGCAGACCAGGGAACTGCGTTCAAGATTTAAATCCATTGAGAAGATTAGTTGATCAATGCCGATCAAAGAGCAGATTACGCCGAACTGGTGATTGAGAAGCAAGACGACCAGACAGTCATATCTTCAGAAGCTCAAGCTATACAATTTAAAGATAATGACTTCCTTTAGCATGAAGCAGTCAAAATTTTCCTATACACAGAAACTGATTGCCTCAGGTGTTTCCTATAGATAGCTTTCGCATATGATTAACCTATAAAACGGCTAGAACTAGAGGTCACCTGCACCTAACGCTACAAATTATGGACATCAATCGAACTATCGTCGCTCATAGAGAGAGCAGTGCCCAGCACACTAACAGAAGAACATAGAGCTGCAGACATCCTCGTGCAACCTGGGGAGCTCGGGTACGGGAGGAGCAGATGTGATGCTTTCTTGTCCAGACGAGGTTTCTGACAGATCCTCAAATTTTACAAATTGGGACATCTGCTTTGCAGCAAGGTGTGCGTAATATATCGGAGCAACTGCAGAAAGGATAGGTGTTTGTTTATTTAACTTTCAAGACAGGCATAAGCAGGGATACAAGAACTACTACATAGAAGGCCAGAGAATGCAAAAGCGTCTATGTAAAGAATAGTACCGATCGAGATAGCAGTGGTACTCCTCTGGTACCTGATTTAATTAAAAGAACAACAAATGTCAATAAAGACAACTGAACTGACTGCCAAATAAGAGAATCAGCAAAATACTTACACATAACATAGCGAATGAACAAGATTTTGCAATCCGTCGGCTGAGAAGCCAATCTCATCAATCAGAACGTGATAGTGTGCTGGTCTAGAAGTTCCCTGTCATTCATGAAAACCAAGTGATATGATGTTAGACCAAGGTAGAGAAAAAATGTTGGGTTTGAAGAAGCTGGTGAGCAGATCACACTCAAAAGGACCTACTGTTATTTGGATTATAGCAGCCTCGACACTTTGCTTAGCTAATGGCAGAACCAAGTTCTCAAAAGATCTTATGATAGGACAGACATGTTTTTTTTAAATAAAACCAGTTCTAACAGGCTAATTGAGGTGCATAACTTCAGATTCTCTACTATAAACACAAAGCACTCACAATCATCCCGGCTTGAGCACACATGTAGAAGTCATAGTTTCTTGGATGTACGATCATTGAATCCACCACTGTCCCTGGAGAGAGAGAGAGAGAGAGGTTGGGGACGAGGAGAAAAGATACATGGTTAAAGAGAACCATCAATTACAAGGAACAAACCAGGTGGAACATTTGCAGGAGAATTGGCTTGAAAGAGCTTTGTGTGGTGATTCTTCTGTGCCACGATAACAGTGAATTTTGGAGTATTGGTCTCCCCCAAATGCTGATAGGCCTGTACTACACATAAGGATCATCAAACCAATTGCACATGCTCACAAGCAATCAGAGACATAAATAGCAAGCTTTGACATTCCAAGCTGCGTCCATATGAGAAACATCGATCCCATGTCGCCAACTTATAAGATGTTATTTCTGGGGGGCATTATCTAATCAGAAATTTGACTACATTTAAAGCTTCAACTATATCTGCCTGAGTGCAATCTGAATAGGAACCTAAAGATGCTCAACTTGGATGACGTCATTAAAGATTTTTCATGAGATTGGCAGCTAATGGGTCAAAGACTGAGAGTACCGCACCATCCATGTACAATATTTCTTCAAAGTTAATGGAAAGGGAAACAAAAGGTGATGACTAGAGCCAAACCTTGACAATTTGCTCCAGTTCAATGTTTAAGACTTGATTGAACTGCGACTCGCTCACTCCATCCCTAAGAAAAGAGAACAGACCCAGGCTAACAAATGCAGGTACTGACCCCATATAAATAAATAAATAAATCCGTTATACATTGCGAGGGTTGATGCTACAGTAAGTAACAACACTTAAATGTCAACTTGGGTCTGATCAGATGCTCTTATTGGACAGCAATCCAATTACAATTCATCATTTAATCTTCAACATCAATCATCGGATTAAAATAGTCTGATATGATAGGAAATCGAAGCTCTACATATATCTATTAAGCAATGGAAAATAAAATGAACTTCTTTTTCTAATGTTTAATAGCTAGTAGTCCACAGAATCACCATTGGACTGAAAAGACGTCAAAGGGTTGACATACAGAGTCACCCATACAGTGAGCACACCTATGCAGGAAAATCAGCAAATAAACCTATTGATGGATGACAGTTTCAGTAAGATATTTATTTTTGTGGTTAGGTTTGATATACAGAAGCTATCACACTTTCATAAAGAAAGAGAGGACAAAATGAATAAAGAAAGAGAAAGAAACTGAGCTATCCTCAATTTCTTGAAAAGATCACAGGACAATCAGACAAACTTAAATATTTAAAAGCGACCAGCAGGCAGCAGTGCGACATAATAATATTTCAACTATATAAGTCACAATTATCACATTTAGAAATTTATGAGGCAACATGCTGAGCAGCCACACAGGGATCCATATGCTTTAGATAGACGACTAAAATTTATTTGTGGCATTCAAAAATCAAATGCGCCAGTACCGGAAAACAATTATCTGAGTTGGCTTGCGTCCATTGCTTGACTGGTAGAAGTCTAATAATAGTTCCCTGAAAAAGGAAAAGAAAAATCTCACCTTGTGTAAAATATGCTAAAAGAATTGTGTCATAGACAATGTCTGATAGCAACCAAAGTCAATATATAGAGATGTAATTGATAAAACTATGACCACAGAGAAATGGCAAGGACCCAGAAAAACAGAAACATATGTTTAAATGTTTGTGAATATCCATAATTAATTCACTATTCTTATGTCAGGATTTTCATAACTTGCATCGTAGTGCGAATGACAAAGCTACCCAGGAAATAGAAACACAGTCGCATGTGCACAAACAATTGAGAAATTTTATTTTTAGAAAAGAATATACAGTATCGCGGTAATTCAATGGGACATCAGTACACACTTGGAAGGCTTCTACAAAAGCTAACATTGATAAAGAACAAAACTTAAATGCCATGAAATCAAGGTTTTGCATACCGCACAATACCATCATCAACACCATCAGCTAAAGGCTTGAATAAAGCATCGATCATCTCCACCTTCGGTGACTGCGTTCTTACAGATGCTCTATACCTCGAAATCAATGGCCAACATCGAGAGCCAACAACCTACTCCCAATAAGTGATAATATCAACAGAGGAACAACACCGACAATGGTCGTCATAATGTTAGTAGTTATACTTGGACCAATTACCGCAGCAATGGATGGCATATCTGATCGACCAGGAGAACCATGAGAGACATCCATACCCAGAATCATTGTAGGCGTATCCTTTATTATGGGGACGCTTGAAGAGTGCTCTACTGCCAACAAAGAATTTATTCCCCCGAGCTGCCAATAGTGAATGTCAGCATAGGAAAGAGCCAAAAATCTATTTACTTTTTAGATTGTTGCCTTGCATCATTACCTTTGAGTTGACTTTAAGAAGCACATTTGTAAGGTATTGATCATTTATCTTAACTGGGGAGATGCATTGTGTGACAATGCCAAAGTCACTAAGACAAATCTTCTTCCAAGGCCCTTTGACGCAAAAATTACATAAAGTTGATTATTCACCAATAAATAAGTAACCCAAGCAAAACATAATAATACTCCTACCATAGATATCAGAGTTCTTCCGCTCTGCCAAGACACACAGAATGAGATTAGGCGGGCGTGATAACTTCTCTCTAATCTGTTCAAACATCCTTTCTACCCTTCTAACAGGACTATCCCTTCGCAATTGTGAATCTTCCTCAATTAGTGCAACTGGACATTCAATTTGCTGAGAGAGAGAGAGGGGGGTCAAAAAACAAAGAGAATAAAGTGTGCATGACCATTTACTTTCATTTAACGTACCACACCCTTATTCCGACCGCAATCAATGAACTCACGTGAAAGGCGACTGGTATCACAACGAGCAGAGAAGTTGACAATAACCCAACGTTCGATTTTGGAAGGTTGCAAAAGGGTCTACAGGTCAGGATCATTAGCATTTGTGAAAAAAAGAAAACAAATGATCAATTAAGAAAGAAATAGAAAATAACAACATCAAAGTACCATATAGCAGAATTTCACAACGAAAAATCAAATCATTATCCATTCTCATCATTTTCAGGAGTCCAAGACAATACCCTTTGATTGTAGTTCCACCGTCCATTACAAGGGATGCAATCATTACCATTCCCCACCTTGAGCTGTCAACAACAAAGTATACATTAAATGGCACAAGCAAAAACCCTCTTAATATACCTACAGCTCTACACACTCTAAGGCATGTAATGCATTAGAATATACCTTTGGAGATTCAAGAACACGGCCTTCAATTTGGGTCAATTGCTTTTCTAAAGTAATACCACACTCACCAAGCACAGGATCCTCTTCATAACGATAGTTTCTCAAAGCCTATAATTTCAACAAAGGAGATTGCAATATATGTTCACAGAGAAGGAAAAAAATAAGAGAGATCAGCAAAGCCAAGTGATGCGCAGTATGTACATCAATTAGAGTTCTTATCCTCTCCGGAGGCTTTTGCCTTGATTTTTCAACCAAAGATGCTCTCTGCATTGTTGATAGTGCTTTTGTATAACGTTGAAGTGAAACAAGTGAACAAAGCTGTAAGGCAAAAGCAAACGAGACAATATTTAAAGAGTTAAACCTCAATGACTAGGTCAACACCTTGGATTGAATCATAACAAGAAAAACAACAAAAGGAGGAACAAAGTTGCCCACCTCCAGAGGCAGGTAATTTGGCCGATTTGGTTTGCCAACATTAAGGCATGGCAAGTATGCAGAGCGTGTAAGCTCGATGCCACGGTGCTTAATAAAATATTCAAATACAGTAACATCCACAGTCTGCTCCTCCTCATCTGGGCCTTTCCTATTTCTTAGTTTCATAGGGAAACTTGGGGAAAATAATAAAAAAAAAATGTTAAAGCTCCTTCTGCTTCCAAAAGGAAAAAAAAAAAAAAAGGGCCAAGAAGCTACTTAAATATCACATACAATTGCTGATTGCATGGCTTCTCACTAAGACCAACTATTTTGTACTCCATATTAAGGTGTCTGGTCTTAATCCTCAGATTCTTCAGCATCTTCTTGGCCTGCATGAAAGTATGACATTACATAGATCTGGAGCCATTTATAATTTATAGCATGATGTCCAACATTTATTTACCTTAGCCCAGTCTATATAACGTGTTTCCTTCACATTCTGGTTGGCTAACAGGAAATCGATTACAGGTCCCGGTTTTAGGATCATTGTCGTAGACAAGTCTTCATCAATGGAAAAGATAAGGATTACTAGACTTGCCATGTGGAAAAAAGCACAGTGACTGCTATAAAACATATCCTACCCATATTCAGGGTCAGGCCACCCTGAGTTGGACGAAAGCTGACATTAAAACCTTTAACACCAGCTATACCTCCTCCAACATCCATAAAATTTCTTGAATCATGATGGAAGAATGACTGTCTTACCAGAAGAGATCCCCTGCATATCCAAGAGACCCTCAACAGTAAATGACAGTAATCATCATATAGTAGAAATGAGTAAAAGATTAACAAGAATATCACCTTTTTGCGGCTGTCTGTCTTAACACTATATCAAGCACTCTTAGAGCATCCTGAGCATTATTACTATTGCCCGTTCCTTTTAATTCAAGGAAGATCGACTTCAAGGGTATTTTTGCAGCATAGCTTATTTCTACCTTAAAAGTCTTTGACTGCAAAGAACATTTTGGCCGTTTAGTAGAACCATTCGGACTCTCACCGCCACCGCCAAGACCAAAGCTGTCAGTTTCCCTGACACGTGAAGGGAAAGTGCAATACCACACCTTATTATAGTATCTTATGATTCAACTTTACAAAAGGAACTTGCGAGGAATTTTATGATGTGCAGACCTTTTTGCAAAAGAATCCTCAAGAACCACAGTGAATTCGAGCTTGTTCTGTGGCAGGGGACCCACTGCATACAAAATCTTTTCTCCATCATAAGCCAATTTCCTACCAGCAAGTTCAGAAGAGTAGGTTTGGTATAGTTTGTCGATAAGCTTTCTCCCAATTCCCTTTCCCTCGACAGTTCTCTCATCTTCTGAAGTAATAGAAACCTGCGAAAGAGACAACTGAATGTATTTAGTATAATGTGACAGAATGTACTCACTTAAGTAACTACATGGACAAAATACTTGCACATATAACAAACTAAACCTACACTGTACTGGTAAAAAACTGCATCTGGAACATTGACAGAAACTTTAAAGTGGTTGGCGAGCAGATTTATTCGCCTTCCAGCACTCCCTATCCCACGCCTGCCGATAATGGAGTATTTAGGAAAATCCACGCGTTCAGGCTCCGTGTTGGGAGGAAGATTTGGGGTTGGAACTGGATGAGGTGGATTTGGATTTTCCTCCATGTTGCCAATAACTTTGTCCATCTTCTATTAGAACACACCACAATTGTCTAATGCAAGTTTTTCCGTCAAAGATTGTGTGAAAGGTGGAATGGTTCAATGTTCAGTCATCAAGCATTCTAAATAATCAATCGAACAAGCTAAGATGGAGAAAAAAATCGAGATACTGTCTATCTTATCTAGTAGAACCTTTAAAAAGAGCTAATGATGATATCAATAAGTGAATGTAGCTTTCTCTTTAAAAGGTCTCTTCATCCTCCACAATGTCAAATTGCAGTGAACTGTATTCAGAAGCTGCTTAGCTAGCACAAAATCAGACCCTACCCAGAACCCAGCAGCAGCCTTTTAAGGTTCTCGTAAGATTCCCATATGGAATAAGTTAAACTAGGAGCTGATGATGTTCATCTTTTATTGCAGATGAAATTGGTGCGGAGCAGCAAACTATTGGTAAAGTATGAGATAATCACAAGCCAACAGCATGTAAATCACAGCCTCAGTATACATTTTTTGAAAGTGTGTCAACAACATATTTCATCGGAGCGGTCATGACAAGCAAATAATTATCCCTGTGGATATGGTTGAAACTGCAACTCTTCTTATATGATTTTCAATCTTAAATGAACCTTTATATTTAGAAGAAAGAGATAATGGAAAAAGGACAGGGCATCATCGGTACAACGCCTCTGCAGGTTTTCACATCCAAAGCTTTAGTATCAAAGCATGAACTAACGGTTATGCTACAACACGAAAAACAAGAGTTACCTTCTGAACAAGTACAAGAAAACAAGTGTGGTGAGGTTCAAAAGAAGGTTGAAAAAGTATATGCATCGTTTATTTTCTTAAAAAGTGAGAAACTGAAGGAAATTCGTCGACTGTAAGAAGCGGAAATTCCCTTAGCTTGGATCTGTAGAAAAAAACAGAACTATGCCACGATAAATTTCATGGAGAATGATAGAAAGAATACCAGAGAAGTTTGTTAAACCACAAGCATCGACAATCAATCGCCAACATCAAGTATCCATCAGACTCAGTCACGGAACGCCGTAATGTAAGGAGGAGACCAAGAGATGGACAAACAGTCGTGGCAAACGGTGGAACATAGAACCGGGAAGAGAAGCAGAAGAAAAAAATGAAACATGACAATTAATTCATAAACCAGCATCACCTTGAGCATCCACGAGCTCACAAACAAAACGAAGGACACTTAAAAAAAAAACAGCTTAATCGTTGTTGAAGACCAGTTAAAACCCAAGCGAACGCACGGAACCAACAATTACTGCCCATAAAACACACACGCAGCACAGACCCAAAGGAATCGCTACATGCGTGCTAATCACGTGGGAAAAATCCATCTCCAAACAAAAAAGCAGCAACACATTCCTAGAAGACGGTGTTATGGGTGAATTCGCGGAGACATTGTTCCCGACGCCAATGAAGCAGCATTGCTCAGAAATTCGTCGCCATGCGCAACGCTTCGAGGTTCACGGGAAGAAATCCTCGCCGGGAGCAGCGTTATCGGACCGTAAAAAAAAAAAAAAAACTCGAAATACGACGAACATCACACTCCATGACAATCCATGCACCGAGACGGTATACCCGAGAAAATTAAAAATACGATCGCAACAAAAAGAAAAATCGATAGAGAGTGAGTTCTTACACAGAGATTGCAGCGAATGGAGAGGTTTTAGGGCTTTAAGCAGGAGAAGAAGGGGAAGGAGGAGGAGGGAGAAGAAGAAGAAGATGACGACCCGAGTCTTCGGAGTCGAGAGAGCTACTGCTTCTTCTTCTGGCTTTGGTGAGTGAAAAGGCGCATGGAGGGAAAAAGAAGGAAGAGACCAAGCATGTACGCGTAGGAAAATAAAAATTAGATTTTTGAAATTATGTAGTTTTTCTTAATTTCTAAAGATTTTCAAATCCAGTAGTTTTTCTTATATTAAATATCATAAAAAGTTTCAAAGTAGACATTTTGTAACATAAATACTCCGTATTTTTTTGTGTCGATAAAAACCCTAAACTGCTCCATTATGATGTAAATATCCCAATTTTTTTTTATAAAAAATGAATAGATTGAAACAAAATATACAAATTCAAGTTTTTTTTTGCAACGCAAAAAAAAGTTGGGTATTTGGATCTTAATGACATGAAAGAAAAATTGGGATATTTTTAGTACAATAAATATAGTTTGAGGTTTTTTGTGCTATTTATCCTTCTAAGGTTGGCGTATCTTAGAGTAGGTAAGATATAGATCTAAAATTTGAAATTATATCTCAATCTTTTGAAATAGAGTCCAAGTTTCAAGTGAAACCAATCAATTTAGAATATAGAATCAAGAATTGAGCTTGTTGAGGCCATTTCCCCATCTTTTGGACTAGGAGTGGAATTATTACTCGTGAAACGGTCTTGAATCGCCGAGTCAAATCAATTTTTCGATTAAAATGCCTCAATTGTTCACTCTTTTTTTTTTTTTGGGGGGGGGGGGGAGGGGAGACGGAAGAAAATCTCCCTCAAATGGGGAAAAAAAGTCATATCTTGTGTTAGTCATATTGTAAATTGTGTTTATTGTAAGAAGCCATACCAGCCACCTATCACACACTTAATTTATAGTAGCTTTATTTGGTAAGGAGAATATTTGATTCTTTTTGTTAGATATAAGATGATATCATTTTTTTCCCTAAACCACAGATTAAGTTTGGTTAGATGGTGGAGCATATATATACACACACATCTCCTTCTAATGGAGAATACTGTAAATCAATCGACCCTTTCAAATAGTCTTATGAAAAATAGGAGATTACGAAAAAATGGAGAATCAATCTCAAGCCTGATCTAAATAATTGGATCGGAACAGAGTAAATTTAAACCGATCACTCTAAAAAATACTTACGTGGATGGGAAGTTGCAAAGTCGAAAGTTGTTAAGTTACAAATAATTAAGGATAATTACGACATATAAAATGATTACTCACTCGCAATTTCTTAAATTTACTACTAGTGAAGAAATGTAGGAATGGAAGCTAATCGAATTTGAAAGTCATGCCCGTCCAAATAACTTTTCACTATTTCCCAAAAGATTATATTTTTTTTTTCTAGTGCATGGTACCTCAAGCACGTTCATTTGAGTTATTAGGCATGCAAATAGTGCATATGTCTGGTTTTCGATAACCTCGCTCCTTTTTTTTCCTCATTATATAATTTTTATTTGAAATTTACCTAATTTTGGATAATCAGTATGCTATCTTATTTACACATTGGTAGCATAAAAAATTGAGATCTCAAGCCATATCAGTTTCAAATTTTGACTTTTTTGGATATATGAAATCACTGTTCAAAACATTTAAACGATAAATCTCAATCCAATCTTTTTTTTAGTACCGAGTATGGATAATAGATGGCAAAATCGGTATAAAAAAAGATGCTTTATCACTGTTAAACATAGTACAGTGTCCAGAGGAACTCGATGGGACATTAGCAAACGCTCAAATGCTTCTATGACTTCTAATGCCGATTAAGAATAAAACTTGAAAATGGCATCATATCCATATCAAGACATACGTACCGCATGATATCGCCATTTCCCACATCAGCCTAACGCCCGAATAAAGCATCAATCATCTCCATCTTCGGCGACTCTATTCTTGCACATTGCTGCATATCTCGAACATCAAGAGCCAACAACCTACTCAAGGATGCAGTAAGGTCGTTACAGGAACCTACATCGACAATGGTTGTCATAAATGTTTAATAGTTCTACTTGGACCATTTACGGCAGCAAAAGATGGCATTATCTTATCGACCGCGAGAGCCATCCATACTCAGAATTATGGTACTAGAAGAGTGCTCCACTGCCAACAAAGAAATTATTCCCCCAAGCTGCCAAAGGTCAATGTCAGCATAAGAAAGAGCATTGATCTTTTTATCTTCAATGGGGAAATGCATTGCGCGACAGCGCCAGAGTTACTGAGACATTTCTTCTTCCAAGGCCCTTCGAAATTTAAAAAGGACATCTATTCATCAATTAGCGCAGAGGCTTTTCCTTCATCCAGACCAACCGACTACTTATGGATGGGCCTAAGCCCACGATCAAGATCCAAACTCAATCCGTCTCTCCTTTTGTTTGGGCCCAACTCGCATTTTCTCTTTGACCCGGGAACCCAATATAGCAAAAACGCCTCGTCGCTTCCCACGGTTCACTCCAACGATCCCCGTTTTTTGGCTCTGTCCAACACATCGCGTGGACCGTTTACGCCCTCAAGCTCCTCTCACCGGGCCCCACCACCACTCCCACTCTCCATCTCTCATCAATCCTTCTGCTGCTTCTCCTCCGAACGCGTCTCCCCCTCTCTCCTCCCCTCAAACCGATTCGAGAGCCGCCGTCGCCGCCGCTCGCTGATTGAACGCATGGAGGAAGTGTCGACCGGGGCTCTGGTCCCGGCTGTAAAGCCTGAGCCGGTCTCGTCGTCGGCGGCGACCGTGGCCCATCCTCCTCCGCCGCAGCCGCCGCCGGAGGTCGCCGGGGTCGCGCCCGCCGCGGGGGTCCCCACCGCCGAGCAGCTCGACAGGGACTTCCTCTGCCCGATTTGCATGCAGGTGATCAAGGACGCGTTCCTGACGTCGTGCGGGCACAGCTTCTGCTACATGTGCATCATTACTCACCTCCGCAACAAGAGCGACTGCCCCTGCTGTGGCCATTTCCTTACCAACAACCAGATTTTCCCCAATTTCATGCTCGACAAGGTCTGCAATCTGCTCATTTGCTTTTCGATACTGTTTTGACAGCTTACGGCTTCGATTAGTGTTGGCGGTAGTGCGGTCGGGTTTGTCGATGTGGACGATTCTTTACGTCTATGATTGATAATTATGTCTGTTCTGGAATTCCTTGTCTGAGAGCTGAGTTAGCATTAGTTGTCCTTTGACGTCTCAAGCCATTTTGGACCGCAATTTCAAGCACGTTATATCTACTTATGGATAGTTTCTGAAAACATCAAGAGCTCGGCAGGTTGACTGAAATCATCATCGCTAATCTGAAAATTGAAGCCTAAAACCTGCAAGACAACCATCTCATGGATAATTTTGGCATCGGATGTGGCCAACTTGATTTGAAATATTCTTGTCTTCGGTTTGTGTCTCCACTATAAGCTTAAATGATGGTATCCCTCTGCCTCATTTGCAGCTGTTGAAGAAGACTTCTGCTCGGCAAGTATCAAAATCTGCATCTCCTGTTGAACATTTTTGCATGGCACTGCAACAGGTTAGTCCTTGAGTGGAAGCCAACTCCAAATTTTGGCAGATGCACCAATATGTAATTATATAAGCAAATTTTATTTCTCACTTTCTAGCTTTGTGGTAATGAGGTCCAGGCTCTATATAGAAGTGTCTAGCGTGTTGCTTCATTGACTATGCCAAATAATAAGTTAGTGAGAGGGCAGCTCTAACTTGAAATTCTCATTCTGGACGCTTTTTTGTTTGAAAATAAACACAACTTGATCACAATCTTTCACCTCATGCTGATATGCTCTGTTCTGTTATAGTGGATCGAAGTTGTAACTCATGATTTTGATGCATGCCTTAGTTAAATTTTCGCTGGATCTCTCTGCCTTTATTTTCTTCCTTACCATCTTTTCCATCTTAGCTAAGTAAGCCAAGAGAACGAATCATATGATATAGATCTCATGGTCTATATAAGTTATGACCCAAAGCTCGATTAAGTGATCCAAATAGGAGATTGCTAACCTTGTTTCTTTTGAGAAGTTGAACCTATGCTATAGATCCTTTCCTTGAACTTGTTCATACATCTTTATATAGAGCAATTCAATCATAGAAAAAGATAGTTGGCCTTCAATCTCAATAACCTGGAGAAGCTATCAATCGATGCTTCAGTAAGTAGTCGTGGAGAACAGAATAATATGGACCGTGTTTTCTGTTTTTGAGTTGAAAAATGTTCTCCTGATATGCCTTTTTGATTATTTATAGGGTTGTCAAGTGTCAATCAAGGAGCTAGAAAGCCTTCTCGTGCTTCTTGCAGAGAAGAAGAGAAAAATGGAGCAAGAGGAAGCTGAGAGAAATATGCAAATTCTTCTTGACTTCTTGCACTGCTTGAGGAAGCAAAAAGTTGAAGAGTTGAATGAGGTTTGTTTTCACCTTTTAGCTGTGGATCTCATCTGTTTTGTCCTTGCTAAGTGCTCCTGCTATATAGTCCTTGAGCCTCTTGCTTAACCTTCCCTTAAAAAAAAATTCTAAGGGATAGTGGTTAGGTGAAAGTCCTAATTGACAATCATGTCCAGGAATTTTTTTCTTGCTACAGATACAAAATGATCTCCAGTACATCAAGGAGGATATTAATGCTGTGGAGAGACATAGAATAGAGTTGTATCGGGCAAGGGACAGGTACTCTGTGAAGCTGAGGATGCTTGGAGATGATCATAGCATGAGAAAGCCATGGCCTTCATCAATGGAGAGAACCACTAGTGGCTTTACCTCCAGCAATATCAGTGCCCGAGGAAATTTGTCCTCTGGTAGTCTACAGAGCAAGAAAATGGAATCGAAGGCTCAAGTGAGCTCACATGGACTACAAAGAAAGGATGCTCTTAGTGGGTCGGACTCCCAACACATGAGTCAATCCAGTCTTTTGGTGATAAGGAAAAAGCGAGTTCATGCACAGGTTGGTGATACTGAAGATTTTATTTGGCATATAGTTGATTTTGAAAGCTTGTCTTATGGCGATGCTCAACTCACTTACCGTGTTTGTCTATAAGCATCCTTTTGCCGGCATAGAAAATTGTGAGAATTCTTGCACAAACTATCTCTTGAGAAACATTGTGAAAATTGAGTTTCCATATAGTAATAATAGTGAGCTTATCTCTTTTCAAAAGTATTAACTTCTCTGTGTGTGCCTCATCTTACTTGCATATTATTAATGATCTTTAACTTCTTGCCCATCTATGTGGACATAATTGTCGCGTGAATGTCTGTTTCAGTTTACTGATCTCCAAGACTGTTATCTACAAAAGCGACGTCAGTTGGCAAATCAACCACATTTCCAGGATGAGAAGAACAGAAATGTCATACATAGGGAGGGTTATACTGCAGGTCTTGCTCATTTTCAATCCGTATTATCCACGTATACGCGGTACAGGTATAAATTAAATATAATTTCCTTATCATAAATCGGCAATTCTTTTTGCCTTGTTTCCTTCTGATGGTGCTCATATGCCTTTTCTTTTTTGTTCCTCTTAACCAGTCGTCTACGGGTAATTGCTGAACTTAGGCATGAGGATTTATTTCACTCAGCAAATATAGTTTCAAGGTGACTGTCCTGTCTCTCAAGTTTTATTCAATATGCCAATATCTGAACTTTTGGGTGATAAATTTTTTTTTTAACGTCTGACAATGGATGCTGCATATAGTAGTCCCCACAGTAGCTGTACTAAGTATGGTATGCTGCATCTACAGTGAGTGTATTGATTATATCTTCTGCAACTTGTTGGGTCAAGAATGCAATTGCTTATATATACCATGAATTGTGTTTAAAAATTCTGGTTCAGTTTAGGGGATTGGTTAAGACTCTGGAAATGAAAATTAGCAAGGAGAAGTGGTATCTCATTGGTGAGTGGAGAAAATTAATCAGGTAGTGTTCAAATTCGAAGTAAACTGAGCAACCTGTAATATCTTAGAATATTATTGTCATAACAAAAATGCTCCTCTGCAATTTAGCAGTGCCGCAAGTGGATAAGAATAACGATGGACTAGATTGGGCAAGACTTGGAAAAAGCTATTGATGTTTTGTATAGCTATTTTAAGTTGGAACTTCTTTTAGAAGCATGACATGTGGCAGTGCTTGTTCTGCCTGCAGAACCAATGCGGTAATGCTCCTCAATTAAAGTTTTTAGATGAACAATTTGGCTGTCTCTGTGCGTGTCTGCTCTAGATCGTGGAGAATCCCCTTTTTGGGGGTCTTTAGTGAAGCTAGAAGATGGATCAAATAATTGACACAGACAGATCCTTACTGAATGCTCACACCTATCCTTAAGTTCGGTGTGCTTATTTTTCAAACCTTCTATTGGTTTACTCCTGAAACTGAACAAATTGGTTGATTCTGCCGCAGCATTGAATTTGATCGAGATGACGAGTTATTTGCCACCGCAGGAGTTTCCCGTCGCATAAAGGTTTTTGACTTCTCAACAGTAAGTTTCTAAGCTCGCTGTTTAATCGTTTTCAGGTTTTTTGAAATTATTGGGAGGAGATTCTCAAGGTAGCTTGTGTTTGTGAAAGATTGTAATCCTTTTTTGTGTTTCCTTGCAATGAACTCTGGTGGAAATAAATTATTTGAACACTAATGACTGCGATGGGAAAAGAGAATTCGAAACACTTACATATATATGTGCCTACCTGCTTCTATATGTATATACTTTAGATTTATGAGATCTTTGATGATCTGTCAAATTTCTATGCTTTACGTGACTCCTCAAAAGGAACCTACAGTTGTCTCTGTTGTGTTCATCACAAATTGATGCGTGCATGAATTAATACTTTTGGAAGAAAACTGAATTAAGACAAAAAAAAAGTACCCAAATTTTTAGTTATCTTTCCATATTGAGTGCTTTTCTTCGCTCCCTTCTCTCCTTTTTTCTTCTCTTTATCTCTCTCTTTTTGGCACTAAAAAATTATTGATACTGCTATCTACTTCCAGTAAATCGCTGAATTATGCCAATGCTATTGATTATCAGGTTGTGAATGAGCCAACTGACTTGCACTGTCCTGTGGTTGAGATGACCACAAGGTCCAAACTTAGTTGCTTGAGCTGGAATAAGTATGACAAAAACCATATAGCAAGCAGTGATTATGAGGGAATAGTAACTGTCTGGGATGTGGATACCCGGCAGGTAACGACTGTCCTTATAAATTAGATGATAATTTTCATTTACATTGCCACTGTAATACAAAAAACTTATTTCTATCTATGGCACCATATTTATCTGCTTTGGTTTTATTCACTTATGTCGCAAATGTAATTTAACCTTTTGCAGAGTTTGATGGAATATGAAGAACATGAAAAACGTGCATGGAGTGTTGATTTCTCAAGGACAGAGCCTTCAATGCTTGTATCTGGCAGTGATGATTGTAAGGTACCTCCTCGATATTTTAGATCATTTCTTCTCTTGGTGAGAATTGATGCAAAATCAAATGTTGCAGTTGTCTATATCTGTGGTTTTTATGGTTTGACTGTTGTAATTTGGTCCTCTCCATGCTTTTGACTAAAATTCGATCCTCCCTTAGCCATTTGAGTGCAATAATCTTTTTGCTATTTCACCTCCTTTCCATGTCAGAGATACTATTAATGACAATTCACTTTCTAGGTGTGTAAAAGTTGCTAGCCCCTCAATGTATTTAGTTTATTGTATCGACCGCTTTCATTTTGTTAAAAATGACAAACATCCTCAGTTTGCCTCCATGGTAGAGCACGAGCTTTGTGGAATAGCAGTAAAACTTAATTTTTATTTTTATATATTGGATAAGAAGAGAACCTTGATTTTACTTATACATAGAAGCAAATTTCCTTATTGAACGTGTCTATAAAGCTCCATTTCTTCTACAATTAGCTTTTGCATATACTTTATCAGAAATTAAAGTTTGTGTCTGTTCCTTTTTTGTTTTTTTATTACTAGGTCAAGGTTTGGTGCACACGACAAGAAGCTAGCGTGCTAAACATTGACATGAAAGCAAATATATGCTGTGTCAAGTATAATCCTGGATCTAGCAACTACATAGCGGTAATATTCTTTCATCCAAGATCTTATGGGACTTATCATGCCATTAGTTTTTGCTGTTAGATAGTTTAACCGGATGTACTTTTCTACAGATAATTAGTAAGCAGGATATCTTATGTTTCAAAGTTGCCTCTTCAGTATGTTTATGGATCATTTAACTTGCGACTGAGTTAATAATACTTATCTAGTTGTTCAATAAACTCCAGGCGACACATGCATAGAATTTTCTGAGCTCATGTTGCAATTTCTTGATACTTGCAGGTTGGTTCAGCTGACCACCATATCCATTATTACGACTTGCGCAATATTAGCCAACCACTCCATGTATTTATGGGGCACCGTAAAGCTGTCTCATATGTGAAATTCTTGTCCAACAACGAGCTTGCTTCTGCATCCACCGACAGCACGTTGAGGCTATGGGATGTAAAGGAGAATTTGCCGGTGAGTAAAATGTATTGCAACCGGATAATTTTCTTCACGACTTTAAATTTCATATATGTAGGCTTAGTTAGATGCAATACATTCCTTTTTTTTTTTTTTTGCTTTTTTTTGGGGGGGGGGGGGGGTTGGTTGTGGTTGGGGGGGGGGGGTGTTCAGTAGATGCACTACAGTTTAAAGCTCAAGTAGCATATAAACTCTTATCTCTCCGAGTTTATCATATTGACAAAGTCAATTCCCAGAATTGGATCAATGGAACCTTTTTACTCATTAGGCTAGAAAAATGGTAGCCACGGAAGTTGTGGTTTATGGGTGTTATATAGTAGGCTCTGATTTGTTTGAAGGCACCACAAGCTTGTGTCTTCAGGGTTTGCCTTTTTCTAGCCCCCCATTGTATGCGTGTTGCCCTTTTCTCCCATGATAGCAAGCTATCCTGTTTATGTTTTATCTTCTGGCAACTGTCATTTTGATCGAGGGTACAATCTTGATCTCTTGGTATTTCAGGTTAGAACGTTCAGAGGCCACACAAACGAGAAGAACTTCGTGGGTCTAACCGTAAATAGCGAATACATTGCGTGCGGCAGCGAAACTAACGAAGTCTACGTCTACCACAAGGTGAGAATTGCTCGAAGCAGCAATCCTATCTATAGTTACTCTTCGTGCGGCTTAAGATCTGTCTACTTTTGCCCCAGGAAATCTCAAGGCACGTCACTTCGCACAAATTTGGTTCGCCGGATCCCGACGATCCCGATGATGACGCAGGATCTTACTTCATCAGCGCCGTGTGCTGGAAAAGCGATAGTCCAACCATGCTGACTGCTAACAGCCAGGGTACAATCAAAGTATTGGTACTCGCTGCCTGACTATATCGCCGATAGGCCAGCAAAATATCGACAAAGAGGGAGAAACCGCACAGAAGTACGGCGGCTGTGAACTCTGATCCCAGTGTATTTGATCGTTGGCATCAACTCGTGAAAGAAAAAAAAAAAAAAACCAAGCTTGTACTGCGAGTCCCGCAAGGTTGTAGATAAAAGTAAATTAGTGTACGATGTATCTACCTCCGTAAGATATCGCCATTTACCATGGGCAAGGGCTGTCGCATCGATTTACGTTCAACTGACAAGAGCTTTAGCCAATACTTTGGCTGCTAAAAGGGAAAAGAAAAGGCTAAATAACCACCGTCAATTGAAACTGGGCACTTGCTATTTTTTGCGACAACGCGCGTCGTAGCCTTTTTTCTTTTTTGCATTCCAGTTAGGCGATGCGACGTCGCATTCAGCTGCCTACTCCAGAATCCACTTTTATTCTCAATCGACCTCTACCTAATTAACTGGGGTGCCTCGTTCCATCAATACGCACTGGCGAGTTCGTGTTGAAACGACCATGCGTTTGACCCCAACACTGATTCCAGATCGACGACCAAGCATGCTATGCTAACTGTAAAGTCAGTATCTCTTCTGGTCCTGTAATCTGGAGCACCTCAAAAGCAAGCACGGCGAGATTGCATTACAGGAACAGGGTTTAACGAACACGTTCCTCGATGAGAGAAAACCTGTTCTGGTCAAAGGCCAAGCCCTTCAGTTTCTCGTGCTCTTACGCCTCTCTCTACTTGAAGAACTAGTGCGTACGTGATGCTTTCCACCCTTCATTTCGAGGAGAAGCGTGTTCATCTCGTGCAGGAGAGACGACATTGTAGAATATAAATGAAAAGCGGGGTAATATTCCTAGGAGCTGTCACATACACATAAACACCACCTGGTTCTACATCAATGTATGACATTTCGTCGCTTTTTCTTTTATTGTTTTGGATATCACGTCGACAAATGGATACCAGACTAGGCAAGAACAAATCCATGAGAGAAAAGAAAAACAAGAAAGAAGAAAATTGTGCGGATGCTAATAGTTGGACATGAGCGGGAGAGTTGCCTCGGCCGAGCTCGTCCGGTTGAACAATTTGGCGCCTCGCACAAGATACCGACCGTTCAGGATCTTGGAAGTCCTGTTCAAGGACTTGCAAGGTCAAGAAAATTTGAACGGACTTCGCGAAGTCCATTAAAGAGGGAAGAAGCTGGAGGAAGAACAAGCTCAGGAGAGATATCGCCGCGGCGATTACATCGCGATCCCGTCATCTTCTACATCTGGAAGGAGGACGCGGTGCAGATGAGATAGTAAGACGAGTGGCAATGAGTCAAGGAGGAGCCCAGCATGGTCAAGAACCCAGAGAGAGGCAACGGATGATGGTAAGAAGAAGTGGGGTTTCAGAAAATTGAGTGCTTCACATGGAGCAGTTGACTCTTGCCAGGAAATTTCCATTTGGGACGATCGATGCATTCGAGGGATGTGGCGTAGGCTCTCTCGCCTTTTATAGACGTGAGACGCAGTCGAAGGGAATCCTCATTGCTTTATCAACTCAAGAAGAATGACCAATCGATGATATTATATTAAATCACTTAAAGGTCAGCTTGAAGTGTTCTTTTTAAAGGAAAAACTCCACGGGAATTACACTAAGGTAAATTCCTATTTAACAAAATTGGGGATTTTTTTTTATAGAGTGGTGTAATGAAAAATCATTGGCTCTATGACAACATATCTTTCATAGCTTAGATTAATGCTCGCTTAGATGAAATGAACGATACAAATATGCTAACAGGATTGGCAAGAATGGCCATGACTTGTTTGAGTAAGTTCATATATATACATATATTTCTCGAGAAAAGTAGAATACATACCGCGGCACCATACATTCATAACATTAAGGCAAAAAAGGTAGAAAAAGTCCGCGTAGTTCACAAAACAAGGGCCTCTTGATGGCATGTACGTCGATATAAGAATAAGCCCCGCAGTACACTTGCTTTCTTCCATGACATATCGCTATCGGCGAGAGTAAATTAGGGTTTGACAAAGGATAGTCTCTCGTATGTAAAATAAAAGGACAAGCCATCATTGGCCGCTCACCAAAGAATGGAGCCGATGTGTCGTTTTCGGCCATAAGAGTGAACGAATGGCATAAAAAGAACTCTTTTTTCTTCTCGGGATTGCCATCTCACAAGTTATTCTCCTTACTTATTCTTTTGTTCGCTCATTTATTTTAGACTTGGTATTTTCCAAGCACACCATTTTCATCCATGTTTAGATTTGGAAGGTGAGAGAAATTTACTTTCCAATGACTCAATCTTATAAACTCGCGCTAAGTAAGATCAAACGCGGGACTCCATTCTTTTCAATATGTAATCGCCCAATTATATCAACTGAGAATAGATAGATTGAGAAAAAAAGAATCGACTCCAATTAAACGGGCAGTTGGGTCTCTTAATTTACTTAATTTACTTTGTTTTGAATAGTCTGATCCTGCCCTTGTTCATCATGAGCTAGTCCATCGATTTGCTGACTTGACCTCGGGTAAAAGCTTCTTTTTCCATCGATATTCTTTTCAAAGAACGTGAGCATGAAGGCCCATAACATTAAGGGAAGTGCATTTATGATCTTGCAATTCATGCAGAGCCATATTTGACCGTTGAACTTCAATTTGCTCCACCACCCTTGTTCTCTGAAGGTAAAATTAAGCCAAGACAAAAAAACTTTTACTTTTACGTGTGTGGAAGAGAGAGAGAGAGAGAGAGAGAGAGAGAGAGAGTATGTGTGCCTCAGAATTCACAAGACGTTGTCAGTTCTTCAGCTACAAAAATGGATGCTTCCCACAAATTCAGACTTTATTGACTGTTCGTTTTGTCTCCCGACTCTGTACCAAGGAAAAAGAAAGAAGGGGCCTGCAAAAACCCCAAAATTAAAAGCACTCCAAACAAAATATCATGATGCTGATCATGTCTTATGTAATGACTCTGCATTGCAGTCACAGAAATGGGGCCTGCCATGATAGGTCATTCTCACATGGTCCATTGCCAACGTTAAGGCCCTTTTGCAAATACTGTCTTTTACGGGTCCCCCTTCATTGACTTCCATCATCTTTTACCACCCTTTTGCCTCGGTTAGATTGTTTTTTACCTCCGAACTGGTAAAGGAGGAAAACCACCTCTGATTATTTTCTTGCCCTATTCACGATGAAAGATAAGACCCACAGTTACAGAAGTTGCAGCTAAAATTATGCCATCCATAGTCAATAGAGTCCACATCAAGAAATCTCCCATTTACAAGATCAGGGTGGATGAGTAGGGGGTGAATAGTAATCGTCTGGACCCGTGAGACTCGGACTTGCAAAGACTCAAACGATCAACGAGCGTGATTTCCTCGGTTCATGCGGACTCGGGCGTAAGCAGAGACTTTTTCCTCTGAAAAGAGCCAAGGAACGAGAAGCTCCTTGGCGTGTTCAAACGGGATTAGGTTTCCACACAGTTAATTTTCTGTCAAAAGGCTTAAATTCCTGCTCTTGCATGCATGCAAATTCTTTACTTGAAGAGGATGGGCGAAAGAGGAGACGTCCATCGGTTTCGGCCTCCTTTGCTGCTAAGTGGTGATAGGCCATGCGACTCAGACTCCAAGAAGAGAATTTAATGGCTTGCACCCCAATTGCACCACCCCCACCATCTGCTGATGCTTCTGAATATCGATTGAAGCCCGAATTTCTGAAATTTTTTTGCAGCGCCCCCCCACAAATGGCCAGCTCTGAAGTCATCATGATCCCCCCAACGTCAGGTCACCTCACCATATTGATTAGAGGGGTCCAAGGTATTCAACACTTGCGACATTTTTCATTTAATCAGAATATGCCAATTCTGAGAATTTTGTTTTTTTTCCCTTTTCCCTTTTCTTTTTTTGGCAAAAAGGGAAAGCGGTTATTACTTTGTCATTGCTATATTTGTTACTCATATATACACTTTATATTAATCATGGAAATAATTTATTATTTGAAAAATAGTTTCCCAAATGAAGACTTCCATTTACCCCCAATGCACGCGCAGAAGAAGCCATTTACCCAATTACCGCATGCGCTTCGTGTAGAATAACTGAGCTAAAGAACATATATATTCCCCAAAAGCACCCATTTTACAAATGGTTAATAGAGAAAATGAAGATCGAATTAGTGATTTATTAAGTATAATTATCTATAAAGTCATAAGTCTATTATATAGTAGCCAATTTAATCTTAAATATTTTAATTGCGTCTCTTTAGTGATTAACCCGTTGATGATTTGACAATTTAGTACAAAAATTCTCAATCTTGTCAATTTATTCTTAAATTTTTTCAAGATTTGTCGATTTAGTCTTAAATTATTACTTGAGTATTTTGCCAAAATGACTATATTGGCCAATTGTCTAAAATGTTAAGGACTAAATTGATAAATCATCAAAAAAGTTGAGAAGTATATTGGCACAATCAAAGGGATTAGGACTAAAATTTTTTTAATGAAAAGTTTAAGACCAAATAGGCCCTTTGTATTTACAATTATTTGGATAATTTTCTTTATTTTATCATGAGTTGGAGTGCTTTTAAGAATTTGTCGGCATAAGTAACATGGAGTTTGTGCCATATTTTATATAGAAAGACCTTGGATATAACCCTAGTTCTTCTTCCTTAATATTCGACTAGTCTTTTGAAGTTGCTTTTTTTTGGTCGAAATAGTCTTTTGAAGCTGACGTGATGAGCTATGTATGCTCTTGTTTCCCTTCTTCCATCTTCTAAACCTAATCAGGAAAAAATGGGGTGCCTTTATCGTGCGAGCCCGGCCCGGTTGGCCAAGTGACCCTCAAAGAGTTCAAACTAGCTCCACTAGTTCGTGGAGCCCAGCCCGCTAAATTAACCGTGGATCTGCCGGATCGTTTTTACTTGTCCATCCTTTTGTTAATTTAATTTAGTGATTCTGGTCAAATATGAATCTTATGCTGAAGACACATAATTATAATCTTCGAAATAGTTGGTCTGATTAGGTGAATCTGATTCGAGCCTAGAGTCTCGACCTTCTATTACACACTGTAATGAGCTCGGGCACTAGGAGAATCTCACGGTTTGAGCACTCTTTAAGCCTGGAATGAACTTAAATCTCAACGATCTCTTCGGAGTCTAAGGGTTAGAGTAACATTTCAGTTCCATTAATAAGTCATTCTGTCTACTCCATCCGATCAGAGACGGTTTGATTACCTCCTCTCCTTCAATAGCATCTAGATTGAGAATTTGTAAGAGGGGTGTTCCATATAAGTTTGTAACCTTAATTCTCGATTAGAACATCTGTCCCTTTTCAATAAGTCATGAGATGCCGTAAGTCCCGATTCAACTATAGTAATTATCAGCATTCCGTCCTCCTTTTGTGAATTTTCTTTACGATCGAACATAATTCTAAACTTAATAAAATGAATCGGATCTAGATCTTGAAAGGAATTTCGTCCTGCATCATTTGGCTTTTTGCTTATTTTTTATTGTACATTTTTTAGTTAAGGGGGGGAGGGGAGGGGTGGGGGCAATGTAAACCTTTCCCCAGGAGATTCTAGCCATGGTCGGTCTATTATTATTGGCATCATTATGTCTTTAGTACTAATTAGCTGCGCCACCAAAGTCCATCTACATGCCACATCGGATTTGCAATCACGAATGGCACCGAAAGTGAGGGAGTTTCGGTGGAGGAGAGACCGACATTTCGTTTGCAAAAGGTTGCATACGTAATTTGTTGTTTCTTTAGTATGCTTCAGCCCATGAAAGAATTCCAGGAACATAATAATAATAGTAATAATCATCATCATCATCATCATCGTCATCATCATCATAATCTTATTGGTACCACGAACTGTATGTCAGATGTAATGTGGGTAATGGACCGAGGAAGGAGATCAGAGAAGGCATTGTTCCCTTCCATGGGGACATGACTACGAGCGTTGCATGCGATGATACTTCATCAGTATATAAAATTCATGTTAACGTCTGTAATAGCACTTGGTGCCAAAAAGGTTTTCTGACCCCCCCAAAAAAAATATACAGAAGAATTATATTAATGATCTTCATTCATATAATTTCTAATTGACCATTGTTACAATCCACAAATCAGAGTATTCATTGGGAGAACCACATCCGGTTCAAACTAAAAGCTAAAATCTCCTCAATGAGTTTATTATTGAATCAAACAAAGAATGAAACCCAATTTCCCCTCCTGAGTCCCCAGCTAGAAAGAACGCTCCCAAGTTCCACAGAATCAAGCTGTTGCAATTGCGCCCAAATTGGGGCTCGACTCCATGGCTTTCATGGCTTCGAATCTTGGCTCTTTGGCTTGGAACTTGACGGCGGTATACAGCTTCATGTAGTCCTCGAACACAAACTTTGGGTAAGTCACTTCACCGGCCTCCTCTGCTGCTTTCTCCACGAGCGCCGGTGCTGGATAGATCACAGCATCGCTGCCCGGGTTGTAGAACGAAGCTACGGACATCCTGTTCCCATCTGTCTGCGCCACCACCCTGTGCAGCACGCTCTTGTACTTCCCATTGGTTATCACCTGCGTTTGTTTTCGAAAAGTTTGTTCAAATCTCAGATGCCGAACGTGATAATCTTGTATTAAAAGGTGATGGTTTCGCCGCCACCACGTAAGCGGTGTCACCGGTATGTTAAGCAGCTTTTCACTTTTCATTTTTTTTTTTCAGGTTGCTAGTGCGAGTATCTATGTACCTCGACTTGGTCGCCAAGGTTCACCACGATGGAGTGGCGCATTGGGGGGACGTCGATCCACTGGCCGTCCTTGAGGAGCTGCAGGCCGCTGACCTTGTCGTCCTGGAAGAGCAGGACGATGCCGCCGGCGTCGGTGTGGGCCCGGAGCCCCTTGATCAGGTCGGGCTTCGGGCACGGCGGGTAGTTGCTGACCTTGGTGCCGAAGGTCGGACCCTTGGACCCATAAAAGGCCTTCTTCAAGTAACCTTTCTCTAGGCCCAGGTTCTCACATAGGAGGTCCATGAGCTCCTCCGCCAGCTTCTCCAATTTCACTGCAAACTCCTTCATGACTTTCCTGCATATCCAACGATAAAAGGTCATCGTCGACAGATGCAGAGTGGAATGTAGCTTTTCCTTTTCATATACTTGAATAATAATCATTGGTACCTGTAGTCATCATCGAGATCTGGGATTTGGGAGATGTTGGAGACAGGGAGGTGCTTCAAGTGGAAGGTGCTTTCCCAGTCCAAGTCATGGACCTCTGTTTGGACATACTCAAGCCCCTTGCTCGCCACCAGCTCTCTGAACCTCTGCTCCATGCACTTCTTGTAATGTCCCTTCGTCATTCTCTCCAACGTGTCCATCAGCTCGGGTGGAATCCCATGATTCACCAGCTTCATTTTGTAATTCATCAACACATAACGATCAGATAAGTTAGACCCATTCTTGATAACGTAAATAGGTTGATGAGAGAGAGAGAGAGAGAGAGAGAGAGAGAGAGTACCTCAAAGAAGCCCCAGTTCTCACAGGCATCTTTGATCTTGTCCATGGTCATGGCTCTCTTCTCGCCATTCAGGTTCTCCATGTTGATCACTGGGAAGCTCTCCATTATCTTGCTCTAGAAATTGTAAGGAAACACTGCTTCTCTTTTGGTTTCTCTCTCTCTCTCTCTCTCTCTCACCAAATGAAGATATAATGCACTCGCTTGTTTGCCTTGTGCATTGGGTGCTGGGTGTTGCGCTATTTATAGTATTTCTTCCAAGTGAACAGGAGAGGATTTTCCTTGACCACGTTCCTATTTTCACATGCTTGCATAATATATTTTTACCGGTCAGTTAATTGAACGAAGATTGCAGACGATAAAGATGACTAAATTATGACATTCAGTGGGTCCCAAAATCGTCCATCGAGGCCCGACCGAAAGGTGGCTGAGGTCGGAGTGCCTTGTATGACCATCTCTCTTGCCCTGGGGATCTGGACTTGCTTTGGTTGCGAAGATCCCTCTTCCTTTTTGCCTTTTTTTTTTCCATTCCCTTTTGACCAAAGTTTTAAGTCGGCAGTGACCTTCCCCGAACACGCCTTAATAGCCCCTATACGCCTTTCTTTCGAGCATTGATGACACGTCAAAACATAGGTACACGATTTTTCCACAAGGCATGTGGTAATTGAAGCACATTGGGTTTTGTGACAAAAAAGAAGAAGAAGAACGTAGTTGATTTGGGATTTTGTACCCTATGTTTTAAGCTGTATTATTTCTTGAAAATATGACTACTTCAAGAAGCCATGAGACTTGGGTAATATCATCTAGGTACACAAATAAATAGTAAATATTGCCACCGCAGATGACATTTGGAAAAATTATGGAATTAATCTTTAATCTATTATATGGATACAAATTGAGTCATATGCTTTTATGTTCTTCTAATTTGATCGCAAACATTTGCACGAAATCCCAATATAATCATTTCAAAAATCATTCACTTGACGCTCCAGTTATAGCCGGCCACCCCACATGGTGGACTGCGATATCAACATTTTTTGGAGAAAATGGCAGGAATGATACTATGTTATAATTTCGCATAAAGGTTTAGGATTAAATTGATAAAATTGAAAATTTTAGAACTAAATTGTCATATGTATGATAAGTTTATCACAGATTAAATGATTTCCCCATTTAACATGTTGCATATCTTAATCATGGGTTATCAAAAAGAAAATCCATGTGAATCCAGAATAAGCGACATGCTAAGCCCATGGTTTGTGTGCTCTAAGCATAGTTTTCATGACATCAGCTATATCAGATGGGTTTCAGTCCTTATTTAGAAGCTAATCGCGCGAATTTTACTATTTGACATCACCATATGTATGATAAACGTTCGATGTTGTTCAATGGTTCAGTGGGTAGACGGTCCACATCTAATCTCACCCATTTACACCAATAGATTTGTAGTTTTTATAATCAATCCAATGCACAATCTATATTGTATAACTCTAGCCTTTTGGGGTTAAGAAGTCAAGAAGTTGATATGCTCAATCGTGTCAGCATGACAATGCTTCGTAGCAATCACTCAGATGCACCTACCCTATATTTAAAAGCATGAAAAAAAAAACTAATTGAAAACGTTAATAACAACTAGCGCACGAAATATAAATTGTCTGAGGATTGCGGATACTATCCTTAACCAAAAATTTCTGCTTTTCACAAAGTGTAGAAAATGTAACGTGAATCTCCTTCAACACTCAATAGACATTCTAGATATCATGCAAGTGGGATTCGCTTCTAAACACGACATACTGCGTACTAACACATAAGAAGCTGGCGATCTCCGCATTACTTGATCCTGTCACGATCTCAATAGACAGCATCAGCTAAACAAGTTCGATGTTTCACACTTCTCAAGACGTATAAAGCACCAGTATTTCACGATCGGCAAGTTTCACGCGATTCTCAGCAAGTAATAAATCGTAAGTCCCAACAATTCCCAAACATTCAAGATGATTATTACAAGGGGCAAGCCTTGAAAAGAATGAGAAAGAGAGAGAGCACGACGTCAATGGAATGGTAAGAGAGTGACGGTGGCGTTGCATTGGAAATTAGGGCGATAAGGATGAATGCACTTTCTTTTTCTGTCTTCTGTTCTTTTCTTGGAAGTGTATAGATGCGCATAGATGTGTATGGCACATGCAATGCGTTGTTCACATGTTAGTCCAATTGATGAACATGTGTGTCCCATTCTGTCCGCCAAAAATTGGAATTGACACCAGCGTGTGCATGTGTGCTCGTTCCACTGTTATTGAAAGTACTTTGTTGTTTCTACACACTTTTAAAAATAAGGGTTTTGATGTCGGTCCATTGGTATGTTGACGATTTCGGTTAAACTGGAATGCTTATCAATTTACGATCTCATTAAATGTATTTGTTTGAGTGAAGGAATTTTTTTTTCATTTCTAGACTTTCACGCGTTGCATTTGCTGAAAAATGATTAGTCAATGGAAAATCATTTACGATCAAAGAAAATATATATGCTTAAAATTAGAAAATTGAATTTTTTAGCTTGAAAAGAGGAAATCATTTTCCAGGACAATGCAAGCATTTTCCTTTATCACGAAATTTTTCTCGAAACAAATGCACCATAAACATCTTTTTCTCTGGTGGCATGATCCGGTGTTTAAATGAAAGATATCGATTGAGTGTCTATGCTTAAAGAGTTGCTATATTAAACTAGCAAGACATTAATGGCCGAAAAGAAAACTAACAAGATCAATTGGCTAATAATAGCTAGGTGATAGTTAATCCGACATTAGAAGGATCTATTAGGATCCACGTACAATCATAGTGAAGTAAAACGAGCGAGAAAAAGAAAATTGGGACACAAAGTTTTATTCTAGCTCACCCTTATACTAGAGCTATATCTAGTAGAAAATTTCACTATATCAACACCTCACAGTTCTCATTACATCACTAGGTTACAAGCGAAAAAGAGTATATATAGCAGTAGCTATTCATGAACCCAAGCCCAAATTATCAATAAAAAATTACGGGCTTAAATCGTAAAAGCCCTATGGTGTCCATGAGCGGAACCTGTCGTCGGGGAGTATGAACCACACCTCAATAGGATCCACCGTGATCTGACTAAGGCAAAACTCATTTGAATCATCCTAAAAAGAGAGCGACTTGTCGAGGCACTACACTATTCAACAAAACATATCCCACGCCTAGCAAAGGAAATATTATGTATCAGCTAAGTGTATTAATTGAAAAACTATCATGAATATTGAGAAAGTAGCTAAACTAGTGATATATTAAACCGTTATTAGTTCTTGAATATGGTCCACTCAACATGAACCCAGTCGACACATTGCTCAGAGAACCAAACTTTCTGAATTGGTCTTTCAAGTTTAAAGCACATGCAACATCTGTAGATTTAATGTGCTAAATCTAGCTCAGGCTATACGTAAGGTGGACTGAGTTCGGCCCCTAAACGTAGACTAACATCATAAGTCTACTTATGTTATGATGTATACGTAGACTCTATACGTGTGTGTCAAACTTTTCTACCAGCCAAAAATGAGAAGTTAGGCATTGCAACACCTATGGCGAGATTTCCAGGGTTTCCCTTATCAAATCAGATAGGTTTATACAAAATCCAACTTGTGCATCGATCCTATCTGAATTTTTTTTTTCACGAGGCGGCTTGCAACTTTATTATATTGAGGCATCTCTCCATTCAAGGCTCAACTTCATTTATCATTAACTGCTTAACCACGCCTCTAATTAGGACCATTCCTGTTCATGATGAGCTGACGATTGTAAGCATGCGCAGGGACAAATTCAAGAAGCCTCTACATAAATTGCCGGGAAGTTTCTCTTGGCAACAAGTGGTCGAATTATATGTGGGGTGAAGTAAAGTAGACATTTCCTTGTCATGGACCTCAATTTGCTAAGAGCTACACGCACTTGATTAGTCCAAAAGATTGAAAATACTAAAGAACAATCTAACATGTGCTTATATTAATCAAACTTCTTCATGATGCGTAGATTAACGAAAGACTATACAAATTACAAAAATCGGTCAGTTGCTTCATAAAATTTGTTGGCTAAATTGACTAGTACAGATGTGATATATATGACCAATGTAAAAATTATAATTAAATTAAATTGAGAAGAATAAAAGAACACAAACATTTACGTTCCTTGCAGGAAAAACCATAGGGAAAGGAGAAGCAAAACTCACTATGAAAATTTAAGAATCACATAAGGTAGCTCGATTTCTATCTCTTCTTAAAACCTAATAACTTGACGAAAATAATATTTATATTTCTCAATACCACGGAGGTGCAGCGCTCACATCTTGTTGAGGAAGGGTCGTCCAAATTTTGATTTCGAGTATCATAACTCAATTTAGGTCGAATGCCCGAAATATAATTCAAGACAATACGCAACAAGATGTGGGTGCTATGAAGATATCTACAACTCGTATCGATCACAACCGCGTGAAAAATAATTTCCATGAAGACTAATTGATGATTCTATAGTACTATAGAGCTTTGACCGTGAGAAAGGTCTTGGGCTTGCAACTTTGAGCGAGTTATTTTCCATGGACGGTCGTTCGCGCTCGGTGGGGCAGTGAGGCAGCATCTTCTCGTGATTTCCAAGATGAACGTGATTTCTTTCTTGTCCCACTGTGCTTCATTGCCAGAATCCCTGAACACGTCGAAAGCCGACGGCCCGCGAACAGGAATCAAAGATGTGGACAACCAATGGAATTTCAGTCAAACCCGAGCTCGCGAGTCTTCAACGGTGAACAGAGCAGCGAAGGCTGCGGCCCACTACAATCTTAGTCCATCGTGGGATTTGAAGGGTTCACGAGACACTAAAGAGTTAAGAGTTCAATGGTGGGGCCCATGATGGTATGAGCACGAGCGGGGCATGTGAGCAATTCTTTTGAGGAAGAGATGGGAAGTGACCACTGACCAAAGGTCGGAGAAGGTTGGTGGTAGAAGTATTTCATTTCGATGCAAGTTTGATTTTTCCTCTTCATCGGTGCAATTAGGAGGGAGCCAAGATGAGCGGGAGGAAAATCGGGCCGGATTGTTGCATGATTTCGATTACATATGGCGCATCATGTAGTGCGAGCATCGTGCACATGAGAAAACTCTAATGCGGTCCAATCTCAATGGACTAAAAAATTTTCTCATAGATAGCAAGAATATGTATGCTTTTCTCAAAATCTACAACGAATGTCGCACATTTTCTCCTCCTTTAAAATCTCTTGAGATCGAAATTTGAGTAAAATTCTAGTAAGTAGTGATATACCTTCCTTGATACATTGAATTGACAGGACTTTATTTTCAAGACTTTTATCTTGATCAATCTAAGTCGCCCGGTTCGACCGTCTAAGAACGGAATCAAGTCTCTGTCAAACAAGATTGCATAATTGCGGGTTCGAGCATCGGGACCTTGATTGTTCTTCTTGACCTTTCCGACCATATGAGATCTTTCTTTTTGCCTCTTGATGAATAATCGGGAGCCGACGTTCTAAAAAAAAAAAGCACGAACTGGCAAGTTCTAGGAAAGAACATTGCATGGGCCATCTTGGAAAATAGTACTGAAAAAAGCACATGGACATTGGAGAGAGGCCAAGGGAGACCAGAAAGAGCCAATCGAGACTTGCAATTCAACGGTGGAATTTTCTCAAAAGCGAGAGCAAAATTGACAGGGCTCGTTGATTTTACCACAAAAAAAGGACTTTTGATAGATGGGACAGTAATTATAAGTTTGGGTCAATGAGACCGTCGACCACGGTTACTGGGGACCAGCCCATGATGCAGTTGTCCGTACCAATATGTGGCCAACTCATCTTTGAATTAACCCGTTGATTGAATCAAGGAATTTGGATTTGCATTCACATCCAAGTTAATTGAAGACGGATGGCCCTTGGAACGCGTTGGTCTCGATTTTGTCCTTTTTGTCCATTTTGTTTTGGTCTTGTGGGAATTGACAGCATCTGATTTGACTGTCCACGGTAGTGTTAAGGTCCTTTACAAGCTAAATTTCAAGCACGTTTTGGAGATCGTGTTGGAAGCAATTTCGCGGAAGTGATCAGCAAAATTCAATGACAGGCTCGGCATCTCGGCTTAAGTCAGAAATGGTGAGCAACAACACGATTGGGAAACATCCATTCCCAGCCCAAACAAAGGACAATTATACAAATTCAATAAGAGAAAAGGAAATCGATACGACTTGACATATATCGATTTATTTTAAATGAACTTTTAATCTCACGAACATTGATATAATTTTGTGAATGTATGAAATTACACGAACAACCAATTCGACCGTGACGATACGACACAAGTGGGGCAGCTCTAAGGGGGGAATTATCCATATGTAACAGCGAAAAAATTGTTCAGATGACAGATGATAAAGAGGGATTGGTGGAATTACTTAGGCATAATCACTATTACCGATGTTGCAACATCCATAGTCAATAGAGTTCACAGCAAGAACTTCCCATTTACATGATCAGAGTATCAGCTGCGTGTGATTGTAATCCTCTGGACCCCGTGAGGCTCGTATGTTGGGTCTAAGCAAAGACTTTTCCTCTGGAAAGAGCCTATGAACTAGAAGCTTTGGGGGTTCAATCGGGACTAAGTTTTCACCCAGCGGATTTCAATCAACAGTTTTATTATATTCCAGTTCTTGCCAGCTCTGAAGTCATCGTGATCCCGCCGACGTCAGGTCACCACACCTTATTGTTTGGATGGGTCCAAGGTGTTTAACACTTACAACGTTTATCATTTACTAATACATATGCCAATTCTGGAATTTTCTTTTCCTTCCCTTTTCTTTTTGAAAAAAAAAAGAAAGCGGTTATTACTTTGTAATTGCTATTATTGTTTCATTAATTATTATTTTTTCGATATAATCTCACGAAAAAAAAAAATAATAATAACAACAAAACAAAAGAGAACCTGTCAGGATGTATGTAGAGAAAAGATATAACTTTTAGAGATGAATTAGTACGACAAAATCATTAGATAACACTATTTTGAAGAACTCATAAATACACTTCATAATAATCATGGCAATAATTTATAATTTGAAAGATAGTTTATAAACCAAGATTCCCATTTACTCGGTGCATGCAGAAGTCGCGGCGCCACATGTACCAATGCATATTAGCCAAGTAAAAAACATATATATACATAGACACACACACTCAAAAGCACCAATCTAATATATGGTTAGGAGAGTACAGGAAGATTGAACTTGTGATTTATCAGGGATAATTATCTAAAAAGTCTCAAACATCTAACTTGTATCATCCCTTAGATGAAGGGGGATGTATGATGGATAAGACCTGGGCTGACGATTAGACAATCGAAATTGACATAAGGCAGAACAATTCGAAGAACAAGCTCTTCAAAGAGGAAAATCCTATTGCATGGGAAGAACATTTTTCTGGTGGCCATTTAACAAAGTAGAATATGATCATCAAATTGTTATTGGAATTTTATTAAGCAAGGACAGCTATTCAGTCAAACAACTTTACTTTGCAACCGCCTTGGAGTACAGCCCACGCAATCATCTCCCCATTTTCACCACAATGCAAAAGTAAGCAGCCAGTTAAAAATATACCCATGAGACTCAAGAGTTAGCTATTGATGACTCTGTCATGGCCAGAAAAAAAAAACGAAAGCTATATAAATAACTTTATCATGTCATTGACTCACTACTATGTCACAGAATACAAAACTCGTAAGCAGAGCTCAACATAATCCATCCCTCCATAACTTATAACAGAAAAAGAACAGAGTAAAGGAGGGAAAGAGAAAAACCTAGACAGACAGAGAAGAGGTTGTCTGCCAATTAGTAGCATTAACCACAGCTAACGTTGTTCTGCATCTGATCCCTTGTTCAGTCGAGCATTCGATGAGTCATAAGCGGCATCAGCACTAGAAGTGTCCTTATCATTCAGACGCAATTCTTCATTCTGCTCCCACGACCTTTGATACTCCTCAACTGCAAACAAGTTGGGCATGAATTGTCAGAAGAAAAAAATTTAGTTTTATTAACACAAAGAAGAGTATTACTCTTTGGTCACACGAAAAATTCTCTCTATGCTGGAGCACAACTAATACTTCCATTAATGTACTTGAATAGATCCCTCTAAGTCTCATTTACAGGTTGAAAAATTATATGCAAGTTATTGCATATCTCAGATAGTGTCTCTTCCTCTTGGGCTAAAAGTAAACTGGTCAGATGGATCTGTATCTGCCACTGCCAGGTGTCAAGCCCTGTGGTTTCCTTGGTAGGTGACATTCGTGCAAGAAACCTGCCTGGATGAGATCATGTATCTTTTGCCATCAAGACATTACCAATTGGCAATACTGGAAGCAGCAACATTACCACCATCAGAATTGCCTCTTTACCATAAAGAAGCACCCGCAAATACATCTAAACGAACTCCTACATTCTTCAACACTGCAGCTACTACAAGGGGGCAAACAGTCCTCAAGCAGCTTTTTGGGCACTTATTTAGAAAATGAGGAAAAATAAAAAGCACCAAATGTAAAATTGCCCATGGAGCCTTCTTTTCTTCTCACACCACACCACCCCCCCCCCCCCCCCAACAAAAAAAAAAATCAATCTCAAGTTCCGATAGTAGTAGGACAGGCAAGCTAGTAGGGGAAAACAAACTTACATGTCAACTGATGGTCATCCTTAATATTGTCAGTTATTGGAGCGATAAAAGAATTTGCCAGTGCATCGTCAAGAACCAAAGTCCAGTGGTCCTCCAGACTTAAAAGCTGAAGCATAATCAAACATCCAGAGTGACTAGACAAAAATAAGCAACTACTTGAACTTAACAGAATTAGTCACTAATGTCTGAAGCAGATGATAAGATACTTCTTGAAGGAAATAGTAAAGGAAAAACTAGCCATCTGTTTCTTGCTGACTGAGCCCGCTTCAGTCAACTTTTCTTTAGCAAATGTAAAAAAAGGTGGAAATGATTTCACATCTAGTGTAAGGAATAATTGCTAACTGCAATGAATGTAAATTACGTGCTGAAAGCGTTGACTTTCAGGTTTCAATCACATGAGAAAAGGCTCTAAAGAGTCCCATTTTAAGCTGTAAGTGGACAAGTTCTTTTGAATATGTCTGCACCTCAGCCACCAATTGGCAAGGAAAATGATAGACAAAACTCAAAAAGTATGAATTATCAAGGCCTGCAGTTGGTCCCAACCTCATCTCTAAACTGAAAAGCAACTCAAAGCCACAGGAGATACTTACGAACTATCTTATATGTTTACTACTCAAAGCCAAATCCTAGCGGTGAAAATAGAGTATTCACAAATCATAATTAGTGTCCTAATTTTTTTAGGGCCTGCGGGATGGACTTAATGTTTTGAATTTTTCCTTCATCTAAATCCTGTGACTGACACACTAACATCTCAGTTATTTGAGGTAACTAGGTAATAAGTTACACAAATAATAACTGAGGTTTCAATCTTTTGTAAGATTTTAGATATTATTGTGAGAACTTTAGATTTCTCTATTCAATGAGTTTTCTTGATGTTATTGTTATTGCATATGTTAACTTAAAGGAGATTATTTATGATTATGGAAGTAAGATGTAAGAAAAAGTTAACTTTCAAAAGGAGATAATGTATTCAGTTTGTTGTGTTTGCTCAAATAGCTTTTCAGGTAAGACTAAATAGTTTGTTGTATTCATTAGTGCTCCCTCAGTTTGAATGAAACGAAGTAAGACTAAATAATTATCTTCTTGATTTCTAGAAATCAGAAAGATATCAAAGACCCTTGTATACAGTCTGAGAGGAAAACAGTCCAGAAAATTTCAAGATATTTGGGTTCAACCAGGATTAGGTTTTCACACAGTGAAATTTCGTCAACAGGTTTAAATTCCAGTTCTTGCATGCATGCAAATTCCTTAGTGGAAGAGGAAGGCGAAAAAGGAGACGTCCTTTGCTTCGGCCTCGTTTGCTAAATGGGGATAGGCAATGCGACTCAGACTCCGAGAAGAGAATTTGATGGCTAGCACTCAAGTGCACGCCCTCATCTGCTGATGCTTCTGAATATCGATTGAAGCCCAAATTTCTGAAAGTTTTTGCAGCATCCCTCCACTTTTAATTTATTTAATGTAATATCTAAACTTTTGAAACATGTTCAATCTAGTGTCTAAGTTATATGAAAATATCCAATATTATCTCTAAACTTGAATTAAGGAAATGATAATTATCAAACATTTTCATATATATAATCCATAAACTAACTTTCACATATACTAAAAAATTAGAATTATACTGAATAAATTAAAACTTTAGTAATCACGTTTTATATTGTAATAAAGTTTATTGTGAATAAAGTTTGGCCTTTGAACTTTCTGCCGATTGAATTTGCATTGTCATTTCGTGTATGCTAACGTATTTCAAATAAAAAAAACATAAGAAATACATTAATGATGTCCACTCCAATCATTTCCAGTTGACTATTATTACAATCCACAAATCATAGTATTTATTAGGACAAGCACACCCGGTTCAAACTGAAAGCTAAAATCTTCTCAGTTGGTTTAATATAATATCAAACTAAGAATAAAACCCAATTTCCCCTCTTGAGATCCCCAGCCAAAAGGAACGCTCCCAAATTCCACGGAATCAAGCGGTTGCGATTGGGCCCAAGTTGGGGCTCGACTCCATGGCTTTCATGGCTTCGAATCTTGGCTCTTTCGCTTGGAACTTGAGGGCGGCATACAGATTCATGTAGTCCTCGAACACAAACTTTGGGTAAGTCACTTCACTGGCCTCCTCTGCTGCGCTCTCCACGAGCGCCGGTGCTGGATAGATCACAGCATCGCTGCCCGGGTTGTAGAACGAAGCTATGGACATCCTGTTCCCATCTGTCTGGGCCACCACCCTGTGCAGAACGCTCTTGTACTTCCCATTGGTTATCACCTGCATTTGTTTTCGAAAAATTTGTTCAAATCTCAGATGCCGAACGCGATACTCTCGTATTAAAATGTGATGGTTTCGCCGCCACCGCGTAAAGCGGTGTCACCGGCATTTTAAGCAACTTTCTGCTACTTTTCGTTTTTTTGGGGTTGATAGTGCGAGTATCTATGTACCTCGACTTGGTCGCCAAGGTTCACCACGATGGAGTGGCGCATCGGGGGGACGTCGATCCACTGGCCGTCCTTTAGGAGCTGCAGGCCGCTGACCTTGTCGTCCTGGAAGAGCAGGACGATGCCGCCGGCGTCGGTGTGGGCCCGGAGCCCCTTGATCAGGTCGGGCTTCGGGCACGGCGGGTAGTTGCTGACCTTGGTGCCGAAGGTCGGACCCTTGGACCCATAGAAGGCCTTCTTCAAGTAACCTTTCTCTAGGCCCAGGTTCTCGCATAGGAGGTCCATGAGCTCCTCCGCCAGCTTCTCCAATTTCACTGCAAACTCCTTCATGACTTTCCTGCATATCCAACGGTAAATGGTCATCGTCGACAGATGCAGAGTGGAATGTAGCTTTTCCTTTTCATATTCTTGAATAATATTCATTGGTACCTGTAGTCATCATCGAGATCTGGGATTTGGGAGATGTTGGAGACAGGGAGGTGCTTCAAGTGGAAGGTGCTTTCCCAGTCCACGTCGTGGACCTCTGTTTGGACATACTCAAGCCCCTTGCTCGCCACCAGCTCTCTGAACCTCTGCTCCATGCACTTCTTGTAATGTCCCTTCGTCATTCTCTCCATAGTGTCCATCAGCTCGGGTGGAATTCCATGATTCACCAGCTTCATTTTGTAATTCATCGAGACATGACGGTTAAATAAGTTAGGCCCATTTTTGCTAACATAAATAGGTTAATGAGAGAGAGAGAGAGAGAGAGAGAGAGAGAGAGAGAGAGGCACCTCAAAGAAGCCCCAGTTCTCACAGGCATCTTTGATCTTGTCCATGGTCATGGCTCTCTTCTCACCATTCAGGTTCTGCAAGTCGATCAATGGGAAGCCCTCCATTTTTTTTCTCTCTAGGAACTGTAGTGAAACTCTGCTTCTCTCTCTCTCTCTCTCTCTCTCACCAAATGATAATAATGCGCTTGCTTGCTTGCCTTGTGATCGGGTTCTGGTTGTCGCGCTATTTATAGCAGTTGTTCCAAGTGGACAAGAGAGAATTTTCCTTTACTACTTTCTATTTTACACGTTTGTATAGTGTATTCCGCGTATGGATGAACGAGGATTGCAGAAGAAAAAAATGACTAAATTATGACATCCAATTCGTCTCAAGAACCTTCCATTAAGGTGGTCCGACCAAAAGGTGGCCCAGGCCAGTGTGCCTTGTCCAACCATCTCTCCCGCTCTCTTGCTCTGGACCCACCTTGGTGGCTGAGATCCCTCTTCCTTTTAGCGTTTATCTTTTGCATTCCCTTTTGACTTGAAGTCGGCAGAGAACTTCCATGAACATGCTTTGACTAGCTCCCTCTATTCCTTCCTTTTGAGCATTGATGGCATGTGAAAAGCATAGATAACACAATTTTATCGCAAGGTACGTGGTGATTATAGCATGTAAGTTGTGGTTCTCGTGACAAAAACCATAGTTTATTTTTTTATCTTGTGCACTATGGTTTAAGTTGTAATATATCGTTAAAAAAATGTGACTAGTTTAACAACCCATGAGACATAGATAATACCATCTAGATAAACCAACGAATTGCAAATATTACCACCATGGTCAGCATTGAGAAAAATTACTTAATCGGTTCTAAATCTAATGTATGAATGTCAATTCAGTCTTATAATTTTCAATATTGCATATTTAGCCCTAAACATATGCGTTGAATTACAATGTAACTTTTTTGAAAATCATTACCGGCCATCCTACGTGTCGTATCGTCATATCAATGATTTTTTATGGAATTTGACGGCGATGACTACTTTAGAATTTCACAAATAAGTTTAGAATTGAACTGAATAAGCAAGATTGAAAAGTTTAAGACCAAATATGCATTTGCACGATAAGTTTACAATAGGGACAATTGTCAAATAAGTCTTAAACCTTTTATTATTGCTGATTCAGTCTTAAACCTTTTTTATGCCAAATAAGTCCTAAACCTTTTGCAACTTTGCCGGTTAAGTCATTCCGGCGGATTTTTGCCAGAAAATGCCTACGTAATGCACCGGACCTCGCCAGTGATTATGTGGCGATGACTAGACCCAAAAAAAAATTTCCTTGTTTTTTTTCCTCTTGGATGCAACGAGGGAGGAGCTCCCTCACCGGCCACGGGCGGTGACCTCCCCCGCCCTCGCCCGCGGCCTCAAGAGTGGCCAACGAGCTCTGCCAAGTAAGTCTTTTTTTAGAAAAATAAGGAAAAAAAGAGAAAAAAAAATCGGGTCCGGTCATTGCCACGTCATCACCGGCAAAGTCCGGCGCGCCACCTCATCGTTAGGTATGCATTTTTCGGCCAAAATCCGCCGGAAGGACTTAACTGGCGAAGTTGCAAAAGGTTTAGAACTTATTTGGCATAAAAAAGGTCTAGGACTAAATCGACAAATTAGTAAAAGGTTTAGGACTTATTTGGCAATTGTCCCGTTTACAATAGATTAGACAATTTTTCTATTAACCATTTGCATATTTTAATCATCTATTATAAAATTAAAAATAAACATTCATGTGAATCCCAAATAATCGACTTGCTAAGGCCATGGCGTGTGTTCTCTAAGAAAAGTTTTCATGACATTTACTGGATAAATGGGATTCAATCTTTTTCTTAAAAGAGAGTGACTCGTGACCAATTTTACTCATTCGCATCACAATCATTGTGAGAAACACTTGATGCTGTCCATTGGTCCAATGGCTAGACGGTCCACATAGATCTCACCCATTGACATCATATTACCAAAAAATAAAATATAAAGATCAATTAAATTCGATCCTTGTGATAAGAGATTATTTTATATAAATAGTCATTCAACTCCAGTTAGGTAGCATTGTCGGATGCTTTTGAGACATGATTTCAACCATTTCAATTATTAGGCGTCGCCACATTGATATTAAGAGAAGGACATAAAAAGAAATTCATAACTTTCCATATTACACTAAATTTGATTGTTATGGTAATTCTCGAGATTTGAACTGTGAATTTTGAAGGTGCTTTTCTTGCCAAATTTTATCAAAAGTTATGACCGACTGTGAATATTTTCATATTGATGGATATATATAGTTTCTATGACCAATCTAATGCACATTCTATATCGTGTAGTTTCTATGACCAACCTAATGCATATTATATATCTTATATCTCTAGCTTTCTGAAGAAGTCGAGAAGCTGATATGCTCAATCATGTCAACATGACAATGTTTCGTAGCAATCTCGTAGATATACCTACCATATCTTCAAAGGGGGTAAAAAGGCTTGTTGAAAACGTCGATAACAACTTCGCAAAATGAGGAAATTCTGACGATTCATCGATGTATTTCGTTCTATAACAAGTTCAAAAAATGTAACGCGACTGTCTTTTTACAATAAAACGGACATTTCAGATAAGGTGCAAGAGGGATTTGATTCTATCCGCGGCATCACATGTCCTCCAAAACATAGCAGAGCATACGTCGTTTGAAAGCAATACCCGGCACAAAATTATCGTAGAGGAGTATCCCGATCACAAGGAGACAAAAGGATGATAGGTTTGTTGGAAAGTCATACATCTTTATGTAAAACACTAGAAAAAGAGAAGTGCTTTTGGCCTTCGTGGTGGACTCCAAAAGAGATTGAAGTAGGAATATTCTTTGCTAGAGTTCCGGTGCACGAGTAGAAAAGGCAGTGGGAAAAATGGATTGAAAAGGCTGTTTAAGTCAAATTCCAGCTACTTTGGTCATTTTCCTTAATCCCCACCAGAGAACATCCTCTTCTCTTTATAAGGAAAGTTTTGCTGGGCGGTGATTTGACTTTTTAGCAAAAGCTAGAATCGAAGTGGAATGTTTCATGCTAACCTCGAACCAATCGTGCTTTACGTGGGAGGATGTCTCTCATGTACTTTCTGCATGAAGGCCACTGCAAATTGGGGTTGGAACATGATGTTACTTCTTTGATTCTCAGCGTACGAACTCCACCATTTGGCACTGGTGCTTGCCGGAGTCCGATTAGACTTTCTCACTCGTTCCGTCGCACACTTTAATATTATGAATCATGTTGGTAATAACATATAAACTAGAAGCAATTGAAGCTTTTTTTCACACTCAATTGAAGCTAACGATTTCCATGCTAAACTCACTTGATGTATGAAAGATATGATCTCTCGTTATGATTTGAAAATGTAATATTGATTAAAGAAATTAGACAATCTCACATTTCCAGAGATGTATAAGGCACTTGTGTTTCGTGACTGAATGCACTTTCTTTTCCATTGTTTCGTTCTTTTCTTGGGAGCGTATAGATACACATAGATGTGCATGGCGCATGCGTTGCCATGGACCAATGCCAATAATTGAAATTGACGCCAAACATGTGCACTTGTGCTTGTTCTGACTGTTATTGAAGGTACTTTGCTGTTTCTACACACACTTAAACACAAGGGCTTTGATGCCGGTCTCATTGCTATGCGATGATTTTGGTTATATTGGAATGCTCGTCAGTTTAGAGTTTGATTAACGGTGTGTTTGTTTAAGTGGAAGGATTTTTCGCATATATTTTACTAGGCTTTTATGCATTCGGTATGCTAAAAATAATTAGTCAGTGGTTATCCATTAACGGTCGAAGAAAATATGCACACTTAAATTGTGGAAAATGAATTCCCTAACCTAAAAAATGGTAAACATTTTCTTAGATTATGATTCCATTCTCTTTTTTCTTGAAATAAAGACACCATAAGTATTTTTTTTTCTCCGACTAGCGTGTTACAGTATTTCAATGAAAGATATGAATTGAGTGTCTATGCTTAATAAATTGTTATGACAAACTAGCAAGACATTAATGGCCGGAAAGAGGAGGGTGAAAAAGGAGACGTCCGTTGCTTCTGCCTCGTCTGCTAAATGGGCATAGGCAATGCGACTCGGACTCCCATAAGAGAATTTGATGGCTTGCCCTCAAGTGCACCACCCCCACATCTGCTGATGCTTCTGAATGTCGATTGATGCCCCAATTTCTGAAAGTTTTTGCAGCATCCCTCAATGGCCAGCTCTGCACTCATCCTGATCCCCCTAACATTAGGTCACCTCACCTTATTGATTGGAAGGGTCCAAGGTGTTTAACACTTGAAACAAAATTTCGTTTACTCAAAATATGCCAATTCTGGAATTTTCTTTTTCCTTCTCCTTTTATTTTTGGCAAAACAATAAAGCGATTATTACTCATTAATTGCTATCATTGTTTTGGGAATTAGTTTCTTTTCGACATAATCCCACGGAAAAAACAAAAATAACAACAACAAAAAAGAGAACCTTTCAGGATGTGAGTATGTAGAGAAAAGATAGAATTTTAGGAGATGAATTAGTATGACAAGATCGTTAGATAACACTAATCTGAAGAACTCATATGTACACTTTATATTAATCATGGCGATAATTTAGTATTTGAAAAATAGTTTTCCGAACCAAGATTCCCATTTACCGGGTGCACACAGAAGAAGCAGGGTTGCATGTATCCATGCATATTAGCAAAGCTAGAAAACATATACTCTAAAACAGATTAAGGAAAATGAACAAAAGCTGTCCCTAAATTTTATCTCAATATTTTGATAAAAAAAAATTCAATGTGCAATGTAGTCTCTCCACTTTTAATATGTTTGATTTGATACCTAAACTTTTGATACATGTTCAATTTAGTGTCTAAGTTATATGAAAATGTTCAATATTATCTCTAAAATCGAATTAATGAAATGATTTTATTAAACATTTTCATATGATCCATATACTATCTTGCATATATACTAAAAGATTAGGAATTACATTGAAAAAATTAAAAATTTAGTAATCACGTTTTATGTTGTAATAAAGTTGATTGTGAGTAACGTTTGACCTTTGACTTTCGGCCGTTTGAATTCGCATTGTCATTTTGTGCATGCTAACATATGTTATACCACACCACTTGGTCCCAAAAAGATTTTCAGATCCAAAAAAATACAGAAGAGTATTTCCACTCCTATCATATCCAGTTGACTATTGTTACAATGCCCAAATCATAGTATTTATTAGTACAAGCACACCTGGTTCAAACAAACCCAATTTCATGAAAGCTAAAATATTCTCAGTTGGTTTAATATAATATCAAACTAAGAATAAAACCCAATTTCCCCTCTTGAGATCCCCAGCTAAAAGGAACGCTCCCAAATTCCACGGAATCAAGCGGTTGCGATTGGGCCCAAGTTGGGGCTCGACTCCATGGCTTTCATGGCTTCGAATCTTGGCTCTTTCGCTTGGAACTTGAGGGCGGCATACAGATTCATGTAGTCCTCGAACACAAACTTTGGGTAAGTCACTTCACTGGCCTCCTCTGCTGCGCTCTCCACGAGCGCCGGTGCTGGATAGATCACAGCATCGCTGCCCGGGTTGTAGAACGAAGCTATGGACATCCTGTTCCCATCTGTCTGGGCCACCACCCTGTGCAGAACGCTCTTGTACTTCCCATTGGTTATCACCTGCAGTTGTTTTCGAAAAATTTGTTCAAATCTCAGATGCCGAACGCGATACTCTCGTATTAAAGGTGATGGTTTCGCCGCCACCGCGTAAAGCGGTGTCACCGGCATGTTAAGCAGCTTTCTGCTTCTTTTCGTTTTTTTGGGGTTGCTAGTGCGAGTATCTATGTACCTCGACTTGGTCGCCAAGGTTCACCACGATGGAGTGGCGCATCGGGGGGACGTCGATCCACTGGCCATCCTTGAGGAGCTGCAGGCCGCTGACCTTGTCGTCCTGGAAGAGCAGAATGATGCCGCCGGCATCGGTGTGGGCCCGGAGCCCCTTAATCAGGTCAGGCTTCGGGCACGGCGGGTAGTTGCTGACCTTGGTGCCGAAGGTCGGCCCCTTGGACCCATAAAAGGCCTTCTTCAAGTAACCTTTCTCAAGGCCCAGGTTCTCACATAGGAGGTCCATGAGCTCCTCCGCCAACTTCTCCAATTTCACTGCAAACTCCTTCATGACTTTCCTGCATATCCAACGGTAAAAGGTCATCGTCGACAGATGCAGAGTGGAATGTAGCTTTTCCTTTTCATATACTTGAATAATATTCATTGGTACCTGTAGTCATCATCGAGATCTGGGATTTGGGAGATGTTGGAGACAGGGAGGTGCTTCAAGTGGAAGGTGCTTTCCCAGTCCACGTCGTGGACCTCTGTTTGGACATACTCAAGACCCTTGCTCGCCACCAGCTCTCTGAACCTCTGCTCCATGCACTTCTTGTAATGTCCCTTCGTCATTCTCTCCAACGTGTCCATCAGCTCGGGTGGAATCCCATGATTCACCAGCTTCATTTTATAATTCATCATGACATTACGATCAAATAAGTTAGGCCCATTTTTGCTAACATAATTACATTAATGAGAGAGAGAGAGAGAGGGGCACCTCAAAGAAGCCCCAGTTCTCGCAGGCATCTTTGATCTTGTCCATGGTCATGGCTCTCTTCTCACCATTTAGGTTCTGCAAGTCGATCACTGGGAAGCCCTCCATTTTTTTTCTCTCTAGAAACTGTAGTGGAACTCTGATTCTCTTTTGCTCTCTCTCTCTCTCTCTCTCTCTCTCTCTCTCACCAAATGAAGATAGTGCGCTTGCCTGCTTACCTTGTGATTTGGTGGTGGTTGTCGCGCTATTTATAGTAGTTGTTCCAAGTCGACAAGAAAGAATTTTCCTTTACTACTTCCTATTTTCACACGATTGCGTAGTGTATTCCACGTGTCGATGAACGAGGATTGCAGAAGATAAAAATGACTAAATTACAACATCCAGTGGGTCCCTTAATCCTCCCATTGAGGAGGCTGACCAAAAAGGTGACCCAGGCCAGTGTGCCTTGTCCAACCATCTCTCCTGCTCTCTCGCTCTGGACCCACCTTGGTGGCTGAGATCCCTCTTCCTTTTTGCCTTTATCTTTTGCATTCCCTTTTGACTTAAAGTCGGCAGGGACTTTCCATGAACATGCCTTAACTAGCCCCCTCCAATATGCCTTCCTTTTGAGCATTGAGGGCATGTGAAAAACATAGGTACACAATTTTTCACAGGGCACGCGGTAATTAGAGCGTGTAAGTTGTGGCTCTCTCGACAAAAACCATAGTTCTTTTTTTTTCTTGTGTACTATGGTTTAAGTAGCAATATATCTTAAGAAATTGTGACTAATTTGACAACCCATGAGATATAGGTAATACCATCTAGATAAACCGGAGAATTGCATATATTACCACCATGGTCGGCATTGGGAAAAATTACTCAATCGGTTCTAAATATATTGTACTAATGTCAATTTAGACCTACAATTTTCAGTATCATCTATTCAATCCTAAACATTTGCGCTGAATTTCAATGTAACATTTTCAAAAATCATTAACGTGACATTCTAGTCATTACCAGCTATCTTACGTGTCAATATCGCCATATCGGCGATTTCTGACAAAATTTGACGGTAGTGACTACTTTAGAATTTCACACGTAGGATTAGAACTGAACTAAATGAGCAAAATTGAAAAGTTTAAGACCAGATTTGCATTTGCACAATAAGCTTGTTATTGATCGGACAACTTTTCCGTTAACATTTTGCATAATTTAATATGTGTTGTCCAAAAAAAAAACATCCATGTGAATCCCAAAATAATCGACCTGCTAAGGCCATGGCATGTGTGCTCTAAGCAAAATTTTCAGACCTCAGCTAGATTAATGGGATTTGATCTTTTTTTCTAGAAGTAAGTGACTCGTGACCAATTTTACTCTTTCACATCACAATCGTTATGATAAATATCTAATGTTGTTTATTGGTTCAAGGGCTAGACGGGACACATGTGATCTCAACCATCCACATCGTATTACCAAAAAATAAAAAATAAAGATCAATTAAATTCGATCCTTGTGATAAGAGATCATTTTATATAAATAGTCATTCAATTCCAATTAGGTAGTTATGAAGAAATGGAGATATTAGTGTCGGATGCTTTTGGGACATGATTTCATCCATTTCAATTGGTAGGCGTTGCCACATAAAATGAAATTTATAACGTTCCAAATTACGCTAAATTTGATCATTATGGTAATTCTCAATATTTGAATTGTGAATTTCGAAAATGCTTTTCTTGCCAAATTTTATGAAAAGTAACGGCCGACCATGAATATTTTCACATTGATGGATCTATAGTTTCTATGATCAATCTAATGTGCATTCTATATTGTATATTGCCAAAATCATCGTATATCCCGATCACAAGGGGACAAAAGGATGATAGGTTTGTTGGAAAGTCATGCATCTTTATGTAAAACCCTAGAAAAAGTTAACTCCTTTTGGCCTATGGGGTGGACTCCAAAAGAGATTGGAGTAGGACCATTCTTTGCTAAAGTTCCGGTGCTCGAGTAGAAAAGGCAGCGGAAAAAATGGACTGAAAAGGCTGTTTAAGTCAAATTCCAGCTACTTAATTTGGTCATTTTACTTAATCCCACATCAGAGAACATCCTCTTCTCTTTATCAGAAAAGTTTTGCTCGGCAGTGATTTGACTTCTCAGCAAAAGCTAGCATCGAAGTGGAATGTTTCATGCTAACCTCGAATCAATCGTGCTTTACGTGGGAGGATGTCCCTTATGTACTTTCTGCAAGAAGGCCACTGCAAATTGGAGTTGGAACATGACGTTACTTCTTTGATTCTCAGCGTACGAACTCCACCATTTTTTCTCCGACTAGTGTGTTACGATATTTCAATGAAAAATATCAATTGAGTGTCTATGCTTAATGAATTGTTATGACAAACTAGCAAGACATTAATGGCCGGAAAGAGAATTGGCGAGATATCAATTGGTTCTTGAATATGGTCCACTCGACATGAACCCACTCGGCACGTTGCTTGGCCGACCAACTTTCTGAATCGGTCGTTCCAAGTGCAGAGCACGCGCGACATCTACAGTTGACGTGATTATTCCTGCTCGGGCTATGCGGGAGGTGGACTAACTTCGGCCCCCGAACTTATGCCGACCTTGTAAGTCTATTTAAGTCATGATGTATTCATAGAATCTACACGCGTATGTCAAACTTTTCTACCAGCCAGAACAAGAGAAATTAGGCCTCGCAACGCCCATGACAAAATTTCCAAGGTTTCCCCGCTTGAAATCTAAGAGGGTCTTATACGAAATCCAACCTGGGCATCTTATCTGAAATTTCTTTTCACGAGGCGGCTTGCGATTCTACTTATCTTGAGCCATTTCTCCATTCAAGGATTTCTTCAGAATGTTGGAGGGTGCCAGTTCTGATCTTTGAATTGATCAAAGTCGATCTAAGACTTGGCTCAGCTGAGCATCACATGTTCATCTCTCACGTATTCAAGGCTCAGGTCCATTGATCATTTATCACGTCTCTGATTGGGGCCATTCCTGTTCATGACGAGGCTGAATACGCAAGCGCGCATGCGGACAAATTCGAGGAGGCTCTGCTTAGATTGCCAGGAAATTTCTCTTGGCACCAAGTGGTCGATTTGTATGTGGGGTGAAGTGAAGATGACCTTCCCTTGTCTTGGACCTCGATTTGCTAAGAGCTACACGGTCTTGATTACTCCAAAAGATTGAAAGTACTGAAAAGCAACTTAGATGTAGTTAGGTTCAATTCATTTCACTAAAAATATAATATTTTTAGAAATTATTTTTCAAGAAATTATTTTTCTGTAAAATGATTATATATTTTGGTACTCGCGAGCGAGGTCGAGCCACTCTGTTAGAGGCATCAATGTTAAGTAAACGAAGAACATGGAAAATATAAAAAGCAGAAAATATTTTCTCCATTTTGAAGGTGTTTTTTTTCATTTGTGGAAAATATTTTTCTTAACTATTTTGTTTTTTAAGAAATGAATGACGGAAAATATTTTCTTGGAAGTTATTTATATTAATGAAAATTCGTGCTAATTCGTAGATTAACGAAAGACGATACAAGTTACAAAAAATCGATTGGTTGCTTCAGAAAAAATTGCCGGCTACATCGATTGGTGCGTATGTAACAGCAGGAGTAAAAATTTGAGAAGAATAAAATAATACAAATATTTACGTGGAAAACCCTTGCAAGAAAAATCACGGGGAGAGAAGAAGCAAAATCCATTATGAAAATTCAAGATTTACAAAAGTTGGGCTCGAAAGGCCTTAATTAAATCTCATTTTGTCTATTCTTAATATCTAATAACTTGACAAAAACGGTATACATACCGCTTCGTACGGTAGAGGCGCAGCCCTCATAGCCCCACCAAGGATCAGTGTTGGGCTCCGGGCTTGGACTGCACCAAACCTCCATATTTTGTTTTCCTCAAGTCGAATCGCCACAAATTTCAATGTCAAGTATCATAACTCTGACTTAACTCGAATACCCGATATACAATTCAAGACAGTACGCAACAGGATGTGGGTGCTGCGAAGATATCTACAACTCGCATCGACTGCATCCGCGTGAAAAATTAATCTCCATGAAGACTCTAATTGATGATCCGACAGTACTGTAGAGCTTTGACCGGGAGAAAGGTCCTGGTCTTGCAACTTTGAGGGAGTCATTTTCCATGGACGGTCGTTCGCGTTGGGTGGGGGCCGAGAGGCAGCATCTTCTCGTGATTTCCAAGATGAACGTGGTTTCTTTCTTGTCCCATTGATGCTTCATTACCAGAACTCTTGAACACGACGGCCCATGAATAGTGGGGGCCCACGAACAGGGATCGTGGACGTGGCCAACCAATGGGATTTCAGTCAAACCCGAGCTCACGAGTCTTCGATGGTGAACAGGACGGAGAAGTCTGGGGCCCCCACTGAAGTCCAGTCCATCGTGGGAATTGGAGGGTCCACGAGACAATTTAGAGTTCAAAGTTGGGGCCGATGATGGTATGAGCATGAGCAAAGCACGGGAGCAGTTCTTTTTCTTTGAGGGAGTGACGACGGGAAGCGAACGAAGATTGGAGAAGGATGGTTTTTGAAGTTTGATTTCTTTCTTTTTTTTACCTCTTCATTGATGCAAATTAGGAGGAGCCAAGATGAGTGGGAGGGAAATTATGCCGCATTAGGTATTCGAAAACCGTTGCAGTCGAAAACCGTTGCAGTTTGATCTCGATCGATTAAAAGTTGTTCTCGTAATCAATTGTAACATGTATGTTTTCGTTAAATCCATTGTGAATGTCACGCATTTCTCCTTCTTTCAAATCTAGAGAGATTGAAATTCAAGCGAAACTCTAATAAATGAAGATATACCTTCCTCGATACACTTAATTGTAACATGACTTTATCTTATTTTCAAGAATTTTTAAACGGATCAATTTAAGTTACTCATTTCAATTGTCTTAGACCGAAAACCAAATCTCTATCGAGCGAGCTTGCGTGATAGCAGGTTCGAGCATCGGGACTTGATTGCTCTTCCGGTCCTTTCCGGCTATATGAAATCTTTCTTCTTGCTCCGTGATAGAAAATTGGGAGCCAACATCATCATGAAAAACATGAACCAGCAGCCAACATTCATCATGGAAAAACATGAACCAGCAAGTTCTAGGAAATAACGTTTTATAGACCGTCTTGGAGATAGGAGAGGTGCCGGCGAAGATAAGAAAGAAGCCAATCGAGACTTGCAATTCAACGGTGGAATTTTCTCAATAGTGAGAGCGAATTGACATTACTTGTCAATTTTACCTCCACATTTTTTTATACATAGTAATTATAAGTTTTGGGTCAATGAGCTCGTCGATCACGGCTACTAGGGACCAGCCCACAATTCAGTTGTCCATATCAATACGTGGCTAAATCATCTTTGAATTGACTCGTTTGATCGAATCAAGGAATTTGGATTTGCATTCACATCCAAGTTAATTGGAGTTGGATCGCATTTGGAGCACGCGTGTCTTGATTTTGTCCTTTCTTTTTTCCACTTTGTTTTTGGTCCCGTGGGCATCGACACCATCTGATTTGACAGTCCACAATAATGTCGAGCTCCTTCCAAGCTAATTTACAAGCACCTTTTTGGAGATAGTCTTGGAAGTAAGTTCGCGGAAATGAGAACGGGAGTTTGATGCCGAGCTCGGCATCTCGGCTTAACTCGAAAATGGAGAGCGACAACATGTTTGGGAGGCATGGATTCACGCCTCAATTAGGAGACAACGCTTCAAATTTTATAAGGAGAGAAAAAACTGACACGACTTGACACGTTTCGATTCATCTTTAATGAATTTTCTATTCTCGCAGACATCGATATGTTTCTGTAGTGGTGCAAAATTACATGAGTAGCCAACACGACCGTGACGATACGACATGAGTTTGGCAGCTCTAAGGGGGAAAATTATCCATCCGTAACAGTAATATCGTTCAGATGACATATGATAAAAGAGGGATCGGTGGAAGCATGCAGGCATCCTTAGAACATCATGGGCTTGGTAATCGGCCCAATAAGCTTCCAGGCCCACAAAGTTCCTCTTTGGTCTCACTTTGGGCCAGTCAATGGGCCATGAGTCGTCACTTTGCTCTGTCCGCGAATCTAAATAACACAGGAGCCAATCCCAGAAAGTCAGTCGGTTCTCGGATCATGACATGAACGGAGCCCCGTATCCGGGCTAAAATTTCTTCTTACGGGATCGTTCGTGATAGCAAGCTTTTAGGTAAATTTGACCGGACTCGGGTCGGCCGTGATGGGCCATCCGGAAAGAGATCTCCCTTGCCCGGTATGGCTCGCTTTGTCTTTGCAAGCCGATGGGTGACTTTGCGATGGGCTTCGCCTACTGCCCAATCAACACCTCTAATCACGAGATTAGTCTGATTATTACCCTAATACTTCATTAATATGTTAAGCCCCCACCGAGTTTCGACATGAAATCCACCAAATCGAACGATATATAATCCGATATCTTAAGCAAGATGCATGCATTAAAATTTTTGGGATATTCCCTAAACCACGCTTCATTATTTTCATGAAGCCTTTTTCTCCTTTTTCATATATTTTTTTTCCAATTAAGAGGTTAGAATGGCTATTTTATCGATATTTTACTTAAGCCCATCAACAAGTTATTTCGATACACTCGTCGTCTTTATAATCTATAAAAGCCATTATTGATTAGAACAACCTTTGGTACGAGCATATATTATGACATGCAATGTATGAAGCGTTCAATCTCACATGTCATGACATGTGACGTTTCATAAATAATCTAACATATATTATGTCAATGGCCGATGCAGCATACCGCGATCATTTGGTGAATTTTTTTCTCGAGCTTGGGGTAAGGAGGAAAATTCCTTCCGCCACAAAAAAAAATTCACAGTCCTTCCCTACCCAAGAGGACTCCCATATATGTGCATGACTGCATGTTCTGTAACCAAAAAATTCCGAAACCTTGTGAAGGAGGACTTCTCAAAATAAGTCAAGAATCTCAAGAATCGAACGGTTGCAAATGGGGCAGGACCCCCGATTGACCCACAGCTCCCTCGAGCACACCCTACAGAACGCGTGGCCGCAGGGGATGAACGCCGCGCCCTTACTCCTGTCCATGCACACGCAGCACACCCAAGCGCACCCCTCGCCTCCGCCGCTCCTCTTCCTCGCCCCCTTGTCCCTCCCCCGCGCCTGCTTCAGATCCACGCCGTCCGTCTCCTCGATCAGCCTCATCAGCGTCTTCACGTGCGGGCCCGCCGCGGACTCCCGCCCCAGGTTGCGCTCCGCCTCGAGGGCCGCCGCCAGGTTCATGCCCGAGATCGCCGGAGCATGCAATGCGCTTGCGCCGTCGCGCGCCGGGACATGACTCGCGTGCCCGGCATGGTCGCGCTCTTGATCCGTGTCGTCCATCATCTGGGCCGATGACTCGGTGATGATGGTGAGGATAGTAGGGCCCGACGGGGTCCACGTGGCAGCGCCGCAGCAGCCCATGCGCTTGATTCCCAGCCGTTGCTTCAGGGACTTCCACATCCTGCTCCCATTCCCACCGTCCATCTCTCTCTCTCTCTCTCTACTGTTTCTTCTGAGAAAGCAAACACCCTTTCGTTTCTTGACGAAGGCCCTGCAGAGTTTGGAATGGCAGTGTCAGCGACATGCTTATGGGGCAAATCATAAGGCGTAATCAAAGCGTAAACCCATGCTGACACGTCGCGTCAGTGCTTGCGTCTCCTCAGTTTTCCTCGTAAAAAGGAATCGCAACTCCTTTTCGCTTGTCGGGTTGCAAACTGAGGAGAGACAGGACGAGGGAGTGGAGGGTGTCTCTCTTATTTAATGAGACAGACGTACATATCAAAATGCGCGCGCATCTTTGCCGTCTGAGCACGAACGAGTTTGGAACGTGGGATGAGAACGTTCAGAAGATGAAAAACGAAAGGACCCAAGAAATTCAGGAAAGAGTCCCAAGAACTGAGGACAAGAAAGTAGATGCTGAGTGCGGGGACTTACTCGGCTAGAGCCTGACCGCAACGCCTTGTGTTCGCACGGGATCGAGGGGAGTTTGCTGAAAGATTATGGAAGCCGAGTTGCGGAGGCAGTGAAAAGAGATAGACCAATGCACCAGCCACAATGAACAGGAACGACAGAGATCAAGAAAGACGCGTGTTTGCCCTCGAATGAAGAGTCATCTGTGGCGAGCACAGAAGCACCCCTACTTATTTTCTAACTCCAACTCATCGTCAGGCCAGGAGATGGATGTTAAGACGTCATTTCAACTTTTCTTCTTATTTCGAGAGAGACATTGCGACATGCAAGCCAATGGAGTCTACTAGATTTACATGCCAGATCCATCTAATTAAACACCGCGGACAAGCGTCGAATCGATGAGATCAATTTTTGCTTTACCCCAAGCTGCTGTCACGTTATGAGCTATAGCTTTGTGGATTCAATGATGCATCCTGCGTGGGTGGGATCCGCTCGGGATAAAAAAGTCAAAACATGATCCAAGCAAAAGCCGCGAAATCCGCGGCCCTCTAATTGCCCGTAATTAGCTGCGACCCAGTTTCGTACTTGTTGACAAAATGAGGCGACGGTTCCAGACATACACGCTCTGGATTTTCATTCCGGCCATTCTTGGACTCATTTGGGGGATGGGGAGATTGTCAATAAAGGGCTGAGAACAATCCCCCATCCTTTTCTCTCTCTTTTCAATGTTCCCTTCCTTCAAGAAAGATATCATATCATCGGAAAATAGTTGTAGTTCAGAGTTCATGTAGTTCTATATTCTAAACTACGCAATCAAGGCGACACATTAGCAGATAAGCACTTTTGGCCAAAAAAGAGAAGCACTTTCCTATAGACCGACTGATAACAGAATTCTGATTGAATGATGCTGATACACCCAATTCAACAGCCCTCAAAGCAGAGAAAACAGGGAAATTAACGAAGCCGAGGCATGGATGGCCATGTAGCAAAAGTGAGCATGATCAATTGTATAGAACCCGTCTCGTAGAGATACACAGAAATGCGTACTCTTTACCATCGAACTCTCATAACTGGATTCAAAGAAGACAGTATAAAGTACAAACATGTATGTCAATTTGCAAATAATTGGATAGGTAGATTGGATACCTAAACATAATGGCAAGAAAAATTGATTATTTGCCAATGAATACTTACTTTCAGATTCTCAATGGACAACCGACCCAATAAATAAAAAATCTCAATGGGCATGCTAATCATGCTAATGTCCATGCTGTCTTGAAATACTTGTGCAGCTACAAGCTGTCCACTCACTTACTCTCAGTCACGGTCAGTGTACACTGTCTCCCAAGTTAAATATGCAGGGAATCCTTCATCAGGCACAGATGGAGACCCATTTTTATTGCCAGCTAGAAACAATACTCAATCTAAAAGGGATCGTGTGTATAAAGGTTAATGGAGGGTCCTCTGTTTGCAGGCACCTCAAATCAAGGGCTCACTTTGACACAATCTACATGAAGAGAAACAGATGTCACTGCTGTCTTCATAACACATGAAGCTAATAACATTAATGGACTCGCACAGATATGGAGAAATAGGTTCCCATCAGATGAACTCACTTCTGTTTGGAAGAGCAGATATCTTTATTTACTGATGAAAGAGAATACTTTGACCAAGCACGAGTGCATTCACAGCTGAAATTCTGACACAGTTATTCTGGATTAGAAGAGAACTCTTACCAATATTTCAGTAGTAAAACAATCATTCCGGGCATGCTGTTCTGTTTCCCTGCGCATAATCAAGGGGGCAGATGACCTTTCAGCAACCAAACCAAAATCTTTTACTGCAAACCAGCAAGTCTTGTAAAAGTAGGTTATCATCGGATTTCAAAATAGAATTATTAATGTTACCATGTGTTGTATAATTGTAGATTAGTAGCAAGTACCTTATTTCTTTGCAACTGTCAAAGAGAATGCTGAGGCAAAGAAGGATGAACCGGCAACGTATTCCTGAGAAGTTTTACAAAGAATTAAGCCAATCACTTCATTAAGCAAAATCAACCATGATATAAATTGCTTCTGCCCAAGAAGGGTCGCCTCATTACTGGTTTAAACCACAATCTTCAAAAAACAAGGTAAGATGTCAAGAATACACTCTTATTTTAGCCCAGCTTCCACAGATCCCTCTAGACTTTATCTGGACAATCATAAGTTACCCAGGTTGATATCGCAAGCATGCAACAGATCCACAACCACAAAAGCATAACTACAATATCATGCCACACTGATTGAAATTTACTAGTCAGTTTCCATGAAATGAAGATAGAGTAAATAATTATCTTCTTGACTTCTAGAAATTAGGAAGATATCAAACACCTTGGTAGACAGTCTAAGAGGAAACCAATCCAAAAATTTCAAGATATTTGGGCGGCAATTAACTTTAAAATATGAGATGGAATGGATGGGCACTTAGCCATACACTGGAGTCACTTATAGCCTTCTTGTAACATCAAATGGCGATAACTACGACCGCGGAAAAATCGCTGCCACAGGTACTTGAGCGAGCTCTGGAAGCTCAACTGCATTCGCTCCTGCACAAGCCTGTGACTCAAAATGAGCACGCAGAACTCACGACAGTTTCATATTCTTTAGAAGTCGTATGTAAGAAAATACACCACATACCATCTCACAAGACACCTCTGGATACCTCGTGACACAGGGCGAATGAAAGAATGATCCCTTTGTGTATAAAGCAAGCCAACCTACACAAAGATATAAAAAAAAGTGAAAAAGAGAAGGCCTTTTACCTTCTATAATTCTTGACAGAAGATTATAAAGTATATACGAAACCAAAGATTGCATTTAGAGATTTTTTTTATCCTAAAGCAAGTGAATGGACAAGAGAATATTCTGAAAGAAGCATCAGTAACTCGCTATCTAGAGTGGTATGAAATTTGGGAAAGTCAAAAATCAAATGTTTTGTCAATCAATTTAAGAAAATGTCTGTACACTCAAAGATAGAAATCTTTGGTAAAGAAAGCACAATACAAGTACCTCGATCAATGCTACAGCAGATGGATCGTCAAAGATCTCAAGGCTACAATCAGCAAAATAATTGACCTGTACAGAAAATGTGACGCAATTTTCATTTGCCAAAATGAAAATATTGCCAGGCGAACAAGAAAAGCTGACAATAGATGTGATTCGATCTGCTCATTATGACATTAAACCTTCATAGTGATGGAGTTATTCGAAAATAATCAAGAGAAGATGCATGAAAACAAGAGAGAAAAAAGAGAAAACAGATAAACTGTTCTAAGTGCAGAAAAAAAAAGAGTACCCCAAATTCCGCATTAATAAGGGATTGAACAAAGTCCAAAAGCTGAAGCTTTGCCCATTCCAAGTTCAGTGTAGGGTTGTCATCAGATGGAGGATGCCTCCAAGGAGCACCAAAACGGAGTCTATCTTTTGGAATTCGTCCACATCGCACATCAGCAGCAAACTTTTGAAGTTTCTTTGCAGCCTTATCCATTGCAGGATTCACGGTGTTAATCTAACCAGAAAATAGGCAGCATGAGCTGGTTGAGGCAATAACACTCATAGACCTAACTAATACACTTGAAAAGTAAAGACAACCCATATAAACTACAAAGCAAAACTGTTTAATATAATTTGCCATCATCAGTAGTAAAATGCATAGACCCCAGAATGCACATGATACCCACACTTAATCACGTAGATGAAGATGGACAATAAGTTCTTTGAAAGCACAGAAGGTACTCGTGCTGAGCAAAATTGAAAGACCATTTAATGCAGCACCAGAGTCTGTTGAGAACGAGGAAGCTTGAGATGTTTTTCGAACAGCGACTACTAGATAGTCCATAATGAAGAACTAACATATAATGTAACAACAAAATCAAAAACTCAAATCTATATCTCGTTGCTAGCTGCAAACCTGAAATATAGCTATTTATCTATAAAACCATAGCATTAATGGTAGGCAACAAGGGGCCCCTCTAGAGAATTCAGTTGATCATTTGTCTATAACCAAAATATACACCCCCACCATGGAGGTGATGAATTCAAATTGATTAAGTTTGTTTTTGTCAATGGTAAACCAATTAATTGAATACCGATACTTAGGCAAGCAAAAGCAAATAATAGTGTTTGTGCAGATACATATACTTATGTACACACGCAACACACGTACTTCCTCCCATCCAACCAATATGGATGCAGCAACTTAACAGAAGCACTAAGCCTACGCAGTCAGCTGGCCAACTTTACCATCTTCACCATTGCTTGTTGCAGGCAAATATAAGTGTGTGAAAGGACAATGGAGGCTCCACTGGGACCAGAAAATTTTCGAAAATTCTATAAGAGGCCTGACATTCAACGAACAATTGACTAACAGCTACTATGTCTTAGTAAGAATAATCAGAGAAATTCACTTTTCTGGCAATATCCGATGGTGCCAAGTAGCTCACAAATTTCCACCAGGAAAAAATGCAAATATATAATGAAAAGAGAAGCAAATATGCAGCTAATTTGGAAGTTACCTGCAAGTATGCTAAATATGCATCCACAATGTCTTCAAATGTGCTATTCTTGTCACTTATAACCCTGTGTTATTGTAGAAGATACAAACCATCATGCAATGGTAATATAGAAAGATATGGCACTGTTCAATCATCAAAAGCGCAAACATGAAACCATATTATATGATATGCTTCTTACCATATATTTCCTATACAGAAACATGAGCAGCTGCTAGATAGCTTTATCTAAGGTGTTGTAAATTTACAGGTCATGCAAATATTCTAATTCGTGTAGTTATACAGCTCTTTTTCCGGATCATGATCTTTCAGCGAGGTGGCCAGTATAGAATGAGGTGACTGGTGAGTTCTGACCTCTGATCTATGACACTGACAGAGAAGTCATCTAATGGAAGGTATAAGAAGTCCGTTGAGCAGGATAACCAGCACATGCTTTTAAAAGCACCTGGTAATAATTCCAAGATGACCACTTGATTATCAAAAATTTAAGAGACTGCACTGTCTCAAAACTCCTTACTCAATATTATTTTACATGTTCCAGTTCTCCACGGTTTTAAAATCTTTCTTTATTGTAAGGAAAAAAACGATGCATTCCCAGATTCCAGCAGTGCATTCTTTCATCAAACACACAATCAAGGGTTGCCAAATACAATTAGCCACGACCACTTCTGGATATATACATTCGGCATAAATAAGATTTTCACATGTCAATAAAACTGGAAGTGAATGAAAACTTGGACATCCCCCTTATAAATTGATGATCATACAATTCCTCACACTCCTGACAGGTGAACTGATTCATTATTTTTTTTATTTAGCAAAGACAGAGAACCAGGAAGTAAAGGTTCATTGAAGAGAAATGAGGCAGGAGCAAACAGTTAGTACAAAAGCAATCTTTCAGCCCATGGAAGAGTAGGATATGACAATCTTCAATGAAGCAGGTAGATCTAACCCATAAAAATTGCTGGATGCAGCAAGATTGATAGCTTCTAGAATCACTGGTAAGAACAACTGCCCTAATTGACGAGGAGTTCAAACATGTACAATCTTCACATAGAGAACCAAGAACTAGCACAAAGTGAACATAGCTTAAGTTTGAACATGAGCAAAAAGAAAAATGAGGCAGACATGTCAAAAAGCAAACTCCAACAACTAAGAGAAGCTGCAGGGATTCTTGAACTAGATCTGCTTACAGCATAAAACAAAGGATAGAGCTACTAGAAAGACCACCTCACGTGTTATTCTAAAGTAAACAACAGCCGGAGCATCAAAGATTTATTCTTGTGCTCTTTTAGGAAAAGAAACATACCTATTATAGAAATTGCTTTGTTTAAGTGTGTAGAGCTCGAAGAGATGGCGAGGATTTGACCCAAGCACCTCAGAAATCACCAACAACTACATTTATCACAAAAAAAGCTTTAAAAATGGAGACGACATTATAAGAAACTATGATGATAATATCTGACTTGTGCATGTTAGAACAAAACGCAGTGAAGTGAATTACTTAGTGATCAACTACTGTCCAAATCTGCTATTTTCATTTTCATCTGTAGAGAGTCATTATCGAACACTCTAAAAGTTATTAATGAACAACATTACCCATATAGTAATCAGATCTTCTCACCTCAGAGTTGCTGAAGAAATTTGACACCATATGCATTTTAGCTTCTTGTGGAGTCCAGCCAAAGGTCTATAAACCGTAGAAACAAAACAAAGTTGAATTACTCATAGTTAAGAGATTTAAATGTACCAACTGCCTAAATGGTTAAGTGCAAGCTCTTGAACCACTTTGTGCACTGTTATCAACTGATGGTAAGTCTAATTCTTAGTATGATTTCTGGAAAAAAGGATTAATATTTATAACACTTCCAGAGAAATTAGATTGACTAAACTAAGCTCTAAGTCGAAAATTTTCACTGTTGAAATGATCTTATGAACTATTTTTCAATTTTTCTTAAAGGACATGTGACAGCAAACTTTTTTCAAATGTGAGTTGTGCGAAATGCACTATCATAGAGCACTGCTACTATTTCATGCTTCAGCTAGCACATCTTTCATTTGAAGTCAAAATCATCGTGTTAGTCACATTACCTGAGATTGCGGAAAGAAATCCCATTAAACTCTTATCAAGTCATTCACTTCTGCTCACAGAGAGAGAGAGAGAGAGAGAGAGAGAGAGAGAGAGAGAGTAATGTTGAACATTGAGTACCTCGCGGGAGATGAATATGTCGGGTAACCCAAAATCCATGAAAGCTCTATAGGAGTAGTAGCTGAGTCATCACATTACGAGTCAGACTACAGATAGAATAACAAATTAAAAAGCCAATTAAACTTAAAATAGAGTCAAAAGGAATAGACCCATCTTAATTACTGCAGAGTTCAATGAATTAACATGACCCATGTTATGCACTTTAGAGTATCAGAACAGCATGTGAGCAACTTCCAAAAGCGAAAATTACTAACAGGTACAGAAGCCTGAAGATTATAGACGCATATTGCCAAAACTTATCTGTTTTTTTTTTTATTGGCTGCGTTGCATATCAGGTAGTACAGTTAGAAAATCCTAAGCACTAGCAGGCAAGGACTATAGAAGGTCATATCTGCCAGGGTAGCAATATTAGGTAGCTAATTACCATGTATTTGTGCGTCCTATTCAATTTGTAACTTCTAGGGTTGCTTGTTGTGAAGAACTTCTAATTGTTTTGCCAGCAATCACAAAATTTGTACTCAACCATGTAATGAGGATGCTCAAACAGGAGAAAAATCAAACTGAAAATTTAAACATCAAGTAATAGGAAACTTATTATGAACTTCATTTCGCCTTGCATTGTACACACTATTTCCAAACAAATAAATTGAAAAATATACAAGTTAAATATCATATCATTATTAACATAGGCAGACAAAAGATGAACAACAGTCACAGAGGAACCGATTACCTATCAGAAGTGATGAGTATAACTGGCAGGCATCTCTCATTTGCTCCTAAAGCGATTATTCTCCATATCAGACTGTCATGGTACATTGACGCATTAACTGATGAATCATCAGTCAAGATAGCATGTCTTAGCACGTCTATGTTGTTTATCACCAGCTTGGGCTGCCAAATTTTACGCAAGCAAACTGTGAGAGCACCGCACTAATCAAAAGTTGAAATTATGTTCACAGTCAAACTAAGTAGACTGTGTTGAGGTTATCATACCATAACTCCACTTAAACAACCATTGTAGAGGATATGAAGGTATGAAATAAATAAAATCCATATTCTGCACAGATACCTGAAAATGATCTAGTTCAGCAGCTTGGGACAACAGTTCCAACAGCAAACACGGCCAATCAGTACAGGAATGCGCTAGAGACCTTGAAAACCCTCCAGTCCGATTCAGATGTGCAATTGCCTTACTCCTCCACCCGTGCTGAAGCTTAATCACCTCCTTGGCTAGCTTCAATGCAACAATGGCCTCTCGCAAATAAGAAGCTTCCTCGACTGATAAACTCCTTCCCTTCTCCGTCAATCCCAAAATGCCATCAATCTCTTTGGCATTGCATTGAGTAGATAGCATAAAAACCGCCCGACTCCACAATGCCGAACCAGCAACCTTATCCGAGACTGCAGTCTTTGAGGAACGAGTGCTCTCGAGAATCCGTCGAAGTGCTGTGTTTAGGCCATGCCATTTTTTCATAGTCGTGAATATCTGCTGAGAAGTTATGGTACCGAGCTTGACACCCTTTTCCGCCATGGATTCGAGGCATTGTTCGAGCTGATTCTGGAGAGTCGCTAAATTGGGTGGATCACAATTCGACCAAGAATACCATGGAGATGAGCTATTATGCTGCGGATGGTGATCCTTGATCGATTGAGCCAAGTCGACATATCCAGTGACATGAGCACCTTTGTTCCATTCACCGAGGAGTCCTGGCAAAAGAAAGAAACCACAAAGCATTAACCAAACACGAATCAATTCCAGTTTTCTTCATCATATTCCGATCATAATGTAAGCTGAAAACAACCAATTGCAAATATCGCACTCCCCACGCTTAAACAAACGACTTTAGCCCACCAACTGTTCGACGAAAGTCCACGAGACAGAGATCGGAGGAGGATAACGAATTACTTTCAAGGATGAGGGTGGTTTTGCCGACGCCTCTAGGACCGTGGAGAATGAGAGGCTGGGGGACGCGGTGGTGCTGAGCATGATTGTTGAGGACCGTCTCCATCAAAGGCCTGGGAATTATCCTCCATGCTTTGTGCACCATTTCCTTTCTTTCTTCTTCTTCTTCTTGATCGGGCCAGATCGAACTGGGACTGCAGTATCTTCTTCTCAGTTCTTAAACCCTGACTGCCGTATGGTTCAGGTGGCGTGAAGGGTTTCTGGTGGCTGCGCAGGTCGTTGAGCCAATGCTCGTTGGAGTTTAGCTCCAGCTGCTTTCCCCCGTTTCTTCCCTCCAATTTTCTTTACTGTTCAACTGAATGGGTTAATACTGACGTGATAATTGAACATTAGGGTCTACTTTCATAATGGGGACATATTTGATATTGGGAAATTGGGAGTTAATTTTGGATAATCTCAAGATGGGTGAGAACCCAAATGCAACCGCATGAGATATTATTGATCACTAAGTATGAAAACATAATGTAAGCCAGTACTCCAATGAACAATAATGAGGTTGGCGGCGCCGCCGATCATATATCGAACTTTAAATCTTTTTTCTTAAGAGTGCATACCATACTGTTCGAGCTTATAGGTGTCTTTTATGTCATGTTGGATAGTAAACGATTTCCTTATCATCATGTTCACTCTTTGCACTCTAATTAGGAACTAACACTTATTAGATAGGCCCTCACTAGCTTGGCATTAATGCTGTCCAACATAAGATTAACTTTATCTTATGTAAATATTTCAATGACAATGCCTTGCGAACTCAAGTTAAGGAATAAAAATAAAATCATATGCATTCGACGCAACTCGAATGCACGACTTACTAGAGATATCAAGGCTAAAAACGAAACAGCGAGATAAAAGCTTACAAGGAAAAATTTTGAAAAAGTTATGCACATATTGTATTTGTACCAATTTAATTGTAAATTTTTTTTATCTAGAGCTAGCTTAGTTTTTTGGGCTAATTTTGATTAGATATTACTGAAATAGACGTCGACTATGCTACGTGGCATAGTTGATTATGTGGCATAGTCAATACTAACGCGAACATTTTTAAAATAAATATTTTATCATATTTGTGCTCTTATCTTGTTCGTTTTCCATTCCCCTCCTTCTTCCTCCAACCAATCACAAGGCCTTAGCACCCAGCCATAGGTGAGGTTCAATGAGGACAAGCCTTACTTGCCCTTGGCTAGGCTTAAACCTCGCCAAGCCTCAAGCTCACCATTGCCCTTAGCATGTCGTGCAAAGTCCGGTGAGTGACTAGAAGATAACCATTGACCATATTAATGATTTTTTGATCAAAATTGATCGAATTGACTAGATTGATATAATTACAAAATGTTTTAAAATTAAATCGGTACAATTAAAAGGGTCATGATTAAATTAGCATCAATATAACAAGTTTAAGACTTCTCAAACACATTTCCCGAGACTTATAAGTTACATTTTCCTTAGGAGACAGCACGTGAAAATTAACTAATTGTCTTAGGCCGATGGCTATCCTTCTCTTTTATTGTTTACCAAATAAGACAACTCTTTGGATAGACGCGCTTTTTTGACCATATGAAAACAAAAGTAGTTTTTACGAGACAAAAGGACGACAAAAACATCGTGCTCATCCCCTCTAAATTCGAGAAGAAAATCAAAATTGGACGGGTTACTCTTACACTAATTTGAGACCCTACTAAAGAACAAGCCCTAATATTTTTGGCTTTTGGCTTTGGATTAAGATCCAAACACGAAAAGAATTTCCCAAACGCAACACGTTTCTCAAAACGGAGAGTAGGAAAAGGGCGTCGTTTTGTAAAATCTTTTCGACAAGAGCCGAAAGTCGAACCGAAAGAATTCATTCCGCGGGCCTGACCCATCTCAACGTTCTCACCTCGCCGGTGGAAAGTAGGAAAAGCGAAAGGAGCACGTGGGCCCCGCTTGCTGGACTTCCCTCAGATTTCTACGCGGATCGAACGGCCCACTGTATTGGGTATTCCCAGTGATAAGGCCCCAAATCTCGGTCCATGGACTCCCCCAAGAAATCTGGGCGGCCTGCCACGTGGCCTAGCCCAAGCGGGAGATCCCTCGTTCATCATTCGCACTCGACAGTTTTCACTCCTTTCATGTGCTCACTGGCGACTGGCGACTGATCCTTCTCTCTCTCTCTCTCTCTCTTCTGAAACTTATCCCTCACTCATCCCCAACTTCAACCCTCCCTCGGTTGCTTCGCTTTTCTTTCCTCCATTCTCGTGTCTGCGACTCCCGCTTCCTTCCTAGCTAAGCCTCCCTTCTTCCCTCATTAATGCATTTCCCTCCTCCACCTCGCCCCATCTCTTCCTGGTCCTAACCCGGACCTTGATAGAAATGCATCCCTCCGCCGCCACCCCGCAGCCGCCGCCCGCCGCCGCCTCCCCACGTTCCCTCCTCGACCTGATAGACCCCCTCATCTCCCTCCTCCTCCTGTCGTCCCTCGCCGTCCGGTCCTTCACCGGACGGTGGCAATCCATCCGCTCGAAGCTCACCTCCCTCCGCTCCTCCCTCTCCTCGCTCTCCTCCTCCCCGCACTGGTCCGACAACCCCCTCCTCCAGACCCTCCTCCCCAGCCTCCTCTCCACCCTCCAGCGCCTTGAGTCCCTCCACGGCCACTGCTCCGATCCTTCCTTCAATGGCGGCAAGCTCCTCATGCAGAGCGATCTCGACATGGCCTCCACCGCCCTCTCCAGCCACCTCCACGACCTCGACTTGCTGCTCAGATCCGGCGTCCTCCACCAGTCCAACGCCATCGTCCTGTCCCAGCCCGGCCCGGGCTCCGGCAAGGACGATGTCCAGTTCTTTGTCAAGGATCTCTTCACGCGTCTGCAAATCGGAGGGATCGAGTTCAAGAAGAAGGCCCTCGAGTCGCTACTTCAGCTCCTCGCTGACGACGAGAAGTCCGCAAGCCTCGTCGCCAAGGAAGGTAACGTCGCTTACTTGATCCATCTGCTCGATCTGAATAACAATAGCTCCATCCGCGAACAAGCGCTCGCGGCTGTCTCGATTTTGGCCTCCGCAAACGACGAATCGAGGAAGAGCGTGTTTGAAGGGGGTGGATTGGGGCCGTTGTTAAGGATCATCGAGACAGGCTCTTCGGCGTTCAAAGAGAAGGCCGCCATTGCCGTGGAGGCCATAACCGCTGATTTGGAGAACGCGTGGGCCATTTCTGCGTACAGCGGCGTCTCCGTGCTCCTCGAGGCCTGCAGATCAGCTTCTCCGGCGGCTCAGTCGCACGCGGCGGGGGCCATTCGGAACGTCGCTTGCGTGGAGGACATAAAAGTGACTTTGGCCGCGGAAGGCGCCGTTCCGGTGCTTGTGCAGTTACTGAGCTCGAGTTCGACGTCGGCAATAGAGAAATCGGCCGGCTCGATCGCGATTTTGGCAGAATCCGGCGAGTATTTTCGCACTCTGATATTGCAGGAAAGAGGATTGCAGAAATTAATGCGTTTGATTCAGGATTTATCGAGTCCTGATGCATTGGAAAGCGTCTTGCGTGCGATTAGCTCGCTGTCAGCTTCCGTTGCCGTGGCGCGAATATTGTCATCTTCGACTGCATTCATTGTTCAAATCGGCGAGCTAATCAAGCACGGAAACATCAAATTACAGCAGATTTCGGCTTCGTTATTGTCTAATTTGACCTTAAGCGATGGCAACAAGCGAGCGATCTCGAGCTGCATGAGCTCGCTGTTGAAGTTAATGGAGTCGCCGAAGCCGGTCGGGTTGCAGGACTCGGCAGCGCAGGCCCTCGTGGAGCTGCTGACTGTCCGGTCGAACCGGAAGGAGCTGGTAAGGGACGAGAAGTGCGTGACGAGGCTGGTCCAGATGCTGGATCCGGAGAACGAGCTGGTGCCAAAGAGGCTTCCGGTGGCCGTGGCGGCGGCGATCGTCGGGACAGCCAGCCAGGAATGCCGCAAGAGGCTTGTGGCCGCCGGGGCTAACCAGCACATGCAGCGGCTGGCGGAGATGGACGTTGCCGGAGCGGGGAGGGCGTCGCAGAGGCTCGCCGGAAGCAGACTGAAGACGATTTTCGGCCGGACGTGGAGGGAATAGGCGAATTGCCCCAACTAATCACCCCCCGCCAAACGAAAGGTGAGTCGTCTTTGCCGAGGGTAAAGCAGGAAATTCAACATCTCAGTTTCGTTTAGGGAATAATTCTGTGAAGACGTTAGGCCAATCACGAGGCGCCATGTGGCAGTCGTCGCTCTGTGAATCTTGTATGGGATTCCGAGCTTGGCGCGTGAAATCGAAAGGTTTCTCTTTATCTTAGCGCCAACCAGTTTAGGAGTTCTGTGACGGTTCTGCCCCTAGGGTTAAGAGAGAGTCGGTCCTCCAGTGGGCGTATCATTTCGCGGGGTCATGTCGATTCTCATTAAAACAGCTACGTAGAGCTTGAAATGAACACAAAAATCTGCATTGTTTATTTTTTTTAATCATTTTGTTTTTGCAAGCCTTCTCGAGAACACATTGATGGGTCAAAACATAAAACATGCCGGAGACAATGTCAACTTTGCTGGGCCATCTTAGCAGCATAAAAGTGCATGCTTTCAGTCCCCGCACTGGAATTACCATTCATTAGTGCTATGGATGCTTAAGATTGGGGCACCAAATCACGACACCAATCATAGCCCCGTCATTTTATATAGCATTTCAATCTTAGTGAGCCCTGTAGCATACCTAGCATTGCTGTTTATCATTTATCAGTTACTGATTCTGAAGACACAGGGGGCTAGCCATTCAATTAGGAGTTTCGGGCATTTTATAAGACTTGATTGGCAAGAAAAAGGGTTTGAAACTCCTCTATCAAGCGATAATCACGGTAGAATACACAATTCTTTGAGTTGTCATGTTCTTCTTAATGGAGGAATTTTGAACATGTTGAGATAGAACACCGGTTTTGAACTTTTCTTTGCACACATATTCCTAATCCCGAAATTTGCGGGACATTTCGGGATTAACATGTAGTGCAGCCGTCCTTTTTTGATTAGGTCTTTAATTTCACACTCGTGGGTTGGTGTTACGGGCCGCGTTCCGCCGAATCTGTCGAGTAGTTGCGCATATTTTGACCAAATGCCACTATGTGAGAAGGATACCGACTCAGATTCTAGATGATGCATTTTGCTCTTTATTTCCTTTTCTGCGAGTTAGAGACACATTCCCACTTTATTAAATGACTTACGATTCACGCCCTGTTTTCTGACCCCTCCGCTGTGATGATTGTCTTTGAACAGGGACTGAGGTGCCTTCCTCGGATTTGTCTAACGGTCAAAGAAGGAAAACAACCGGCCAACCCACACTCGCGTGCTCCCAGCCCTCCGAATTCTTTCTTCTCTCTCTTTTTTGTTTTTCTCTTTTGTTTTTCCCCCCTTTTCTTTTTAATTTAAAAGTATATTATCATGTCTAAAAAAGAGAAAAAAGAAAAAAGTATCTTTGCCACTAATATTATATGATAGCAAAAGCATGGATGCGGTTTTTAGGGAGTATCCTCGTTTTGCTTTCCCTGTCTTGTCTTGTTTCATGGTCGTTAATTTTATGTGCTCATGAAGCTGGAAGAGCGAGGTCCATTGTGATTGTCTTACGACCCCTTCATATCTTATGTAACTGGCCTTAAAGAGTTTTTCCTGGCTGATTTGTAATGAGAGGAGTTTTATTCAGAAAGAATTGCGAGTGTCTCTTCTCGTCTGCTCCTTTTCATTTATTAATTGCGTTGTCTCGAGACTCTTGATGCCCTGATCTCCTTATTCATGGTCTCGCTGCCTTTGTTTGGTTTTTGATTGGCATTCTTTGATGGGCATGTCCAGAGGGGTGTGGCTGTGACTCGACTTCTGTGCAAATGAGAATGAAAGGTAGGTATTGAGGTGGGCGATGATTGACCGTGAGAGCATATAATGGGTCATGCCTGCCTTGGCGATATCTAAAGACTATCAATAAGGAGGCACGAGACTTTTCCAAGAGATTTCGCTTTTCATACGTCTTTATCCTTAGGAGGATTCCTTTTTCTTTTCTGTTAATTTCCCTTTTTTGGTTTTGGGAATCAAGAGCAATGATGGGGGTCATGGGCGTCTATGGTTTGCGCTATGAGCTGGCTGTTTCATCACGGAGGGCGATTCCTGTTCTTGTTGGGTCCCCTTCTCTCTCTCTCTCTCTCTCTCTCTCTCTCTCTGTGCCAGATTTCTATGCACATGTAGGGTTGCATTATTGCGTACACATTACATACGCACAGAGAAAAAGAAGGGAATAAATTAAAGAATTTAGACTGGCCGACCTTCCTTTCATGCACCGATTTGGGTATTCAATTTTTCCTGTCTTTAAAATATACTAAAGGCGAGTAGACAGGCCTCAAGGTAGTATGGGGAGGTGGGGTTCAATTCGATTTGATGGTTGTAGAATCTGAAAAGGAGAGCTCCACGCAGACAAGAGAGGGAGGAAGCAGCGGCGGAGATGGAGGTGAGAAGTCTTTGAAAAGGGACCATGAGAGAGAGAAGCCATAGGATACGGCAATGAACAGGGGAGAAAAGGAATTGACTGTGGGGCATAGTGCATCCTCAACTAGACATGAGCGGTCGTTTTCTTCACTTCGTTCTTCAGGATACTGCAACTGAGATGGTAGGAGGTGGGAACTCCTTTACAGCTTGTGCATGCAATTCCGTTAAAGCAAGCACCACGAGAACTTGACCACACGACATGAAGTCATTTGAAATCTTGAATCAGTTAGGTCAGAGGTACTTACCCAGGTGGTGCCGGTGACAACTGATGTCGCTTTATCCGATCTTTTCTAGACCTTTTCAGGACATAATCCTCAACAATATATCTTGATGATAACCAAACGGTAGGTGAGATACAGTTAAATTTTAGTGTGAGAATCGATGTGACTCTTATCCTTAATATATCCGCTGATATATCAAAATAAGGGGTGTGGCGTTATACAGTAAACCCAGGATTTAAACTCCAAGGGTTATTCGATCTATCCTAAGTTTAGGCGAATGACCAAAAGCAAACAACGTGCGAGCGTTCAAATGGCCTGCAGAAGTCGCTGTTAATTGTTTTGGTTGCTGATCATAAGGTTGTGTTCTTTGAATGAGCAATCATTAAAAGGAATCGCAATATTCAAAAAAAAATTGCAATTGGTTAGAGCACAACTAAGGGGAACTAAGTACGGTCCTGAGATTATTTACAGAAAGTTGTTGGCGTTGTGCGCTGTTACTTCATATGTTTTGCTATGATCTTGTTCTGGTGCTGCAACCACAATTGCTGCTCATACTGCAAGTTTTCTTGGTTAGTGGATCCATCAGACCTCTGTCCACTGGCTGCCGCTTCAAAGCTTGATGCAAACGGATCGTTCTCTATTTGCGCTGTAACTGCATTGGCATCTGGATTTTGTGTGCCAAAATTCGGTTTTGGTGTGGCATGGAAGGTGGGAGCAACCGAGAACAGATCAGTGCAGGCACGGAAAGGCTCACTGGAGGCTGCGGATGATGCCGGCACTGTGGCGCTTAATGCAGCTGTGTCCTGCATAAATGGATTATTTTGATAACTAGGAATTGGGGCGTTGCGGAAAAGATCAATCACAGTGCCTCCCGAATCATTGGAAATTGCAGCATTCACATTTGGTTGCACTTGTCCTGCTGTCATAGCCAATTCTAGCTCCCAGCAACCTTTTGAACTATTTCCCCGGTCTGGTCCTGAAATGTGCTGTCTTTGCTCTTGATGTGGTATTTCTTGTGGTGGCCAGTCATCAAAAGATACAAAAGTTTCTGTGGAACTTGTTTCTGGAGGATCTGTTGATGATGAATATGCCGAACGTCCACCCATGTTGGCGTTCATGCTGTCCTCTTGATCCACTTGTTTCTTGAATTGCTCGATCTGAATCTCTTGGTCAAATGTGATGGACGGGCTAGTCCCTGCATCCGTCACGCTCATCATGTCCTCCAGTGACGTGCACCGTGAGCCGAACTCAGAACCCTTATTGGAAAATTTCTCCGTGTGCTCTGAGGTCTCGGAGCATTCGTAGGAACCAGACTGCTCTGATGTTGCGCTGGAATCCTTGCCACTGCTTGGCGTCGCAGGAAGGAGCATCTGAGGAGATGTCATCCTCCCACTAGCCGGGAACGAGTCCTGGTCTTTCAAGAACTCCCGCAACGTCTCAATGAGCTCGTCAGATATCTTCTGCACACTTGGGTATTCGGATGTTCGACCAACCCCCATGTTCTTGCACAAACTGTAATAAGATGATAACTCCTCGAATTGCTTTGAGGCCTTGATGCTCGTTTGGAAGGCATTGACACAAGTCTGGTATTGCAATTGGAAGAAGCTATCCAAGAGCAGTGTAAGGCCATCGGATATGTCTCTGTACAGATCAAAGCTCTCCAGAACAATGGCATGGAGTGAGATCTGAACCAAAGTGTTGCCCTTGGCTGAGCCCGTTGGCCTTGTGGCAATGGCCCTCTCAAGCAGTCTCTGCCAATGGGAGATCCTGTCAAGCAGCATTCCGGGCTTCATATCCCTAATGATTGGCTCTGTTGCCCTCCGGTGCACGAGCTGCTCATTTTGCCTCTTCCGATACGCCACCTGCCGTTGCAGCTTCCCCATGAGGAAGCAATCTAATCGCTCGTCAAGGTAAAGCGCGAATGTTCGGATATAGGCAGTGTAGTCCCAAGGGCTCGAATTCGAGTGGTCTCGGAAGCTTGACAGGTTGAGGATCTTGCCACCACGCTTCATCGTGTGGAGCACCTCCCTGGGGAAGTGGGGGTCACCATCCTGGAAGATTCGGAGGACTAGCATCAGCGACTTGAGCACGACAATCCAGTTGCGGGTCTTGCCAATGCGCTTGGCGAGCAGCTGCGCACAGGTTGCCGCATAGACCTTGTTCGAGGCAATTAGCTGGAGGATCTCATTCACGTAACGCTCCCCAGTGGGGACCTCGTCGTGCGAGGTGGCCTTGAGGACTACAACTTCGAGGATTGACGCATTGGTGTTGCCGACCTTGGCGAGGCTTATGCTAGTTTGATCCTTCACGGCCCCGATCGCCTTCTTCAGCTTGCTCGGCATGGCGGGTCAATCCTCTATCGTTGTTTCAGGAATTCATGAGGATATTCTGCTTCAATCCCCATTCAAAGTCCTAAACTTTTGGGATTGGATCGCCAATGTTTCTCCGTTTCCCTCCTGAACCATCAGGTCGTTCTTTTCTATAATTAGGCTTTGGTGGTTTTGACAATTAGAGCTGTTGCCTAAGTGGGAAAATGGCAAAAAAACATAACAGAACGAGCGGTTGCTGGTATTGCAGGGGAGGAGAATGTTGCTTGCTTTTGATGATGATCCAACTTATAAACGCGTGTAACTGAGTTCATTTTTGGCGTTGCCTTACTGTTCTCTAAATCTAGTCGACACGACAGAGATTCACATTCGTAGGTGACCGAGTCAATGGAGAACTCAGAGATCCTGCCGAACGACGGTGAGGTCGCGCAGCCAGGCGCCGAGCGCGGAGCGAACTGTAATCAAGCCGTTTACCGAAAGGGTGACAGCCAGATCTTGACTCTTGCCCCAACGACGAGACCCTGTTTTGCGGAAACATCACCAACTCAATAACTCAAGCCATGATTCAATCTACTGAAAACGGATGTAGCTGGGTGTCTTCCTCGTGCAGAGCTACTCCGCCTACAAGGCCGGATCATCGTTTGGGAATCAGTTGGGTCGCGAAGGATGGATAATGTCCATGAAGAGCAGCAACCCTACAATCTTGAATACAAGCACAAATTGGAGGATAGATAAAATAAGAAGGGAAAACGCCACAAATGGTTTTGGTGACTAACTTGAATAGCACATCAAATATCGAGGCACCACACTAAACGAATTGAAAGTTCATTGACCAAATTGCATATTAAGCCAAATTTCATGAATCGCATTAAATAAATTGCACGTTGAAAATTACACCACTATAAGAGACGTGGACAGTGTAAGTTAAGCCTCTTGAGTCGCCTACATTGAATGCACTCCATCATACACAAAGACTATTTTGTGAAGCTTCGCCACACAATGAACAATAATGACAACAACATAGTCCGTATGTCCAAGAAGAAGAAATGCGTGGCAGCTTTTGAGAGTGGTTGGTGTACTTGAAAATAAAATAGTCTAATCGAATAAGAATAATAATATGTCGTTAAAAACACATAGAGAAATATAGATGAAAGACTATTAAAAAGTCTTTCTGTGTAGACAAAAAACTTTTCAATCAATTCAAGTTACTTACATATAGACGAAAGATAATTAAAAAGTGATTGTCATTAATCACCGAGTGATAAGGCGGCAGAATTCGGCTTATTGCATATATAAGTTGTGCGAAATATAAGTGTTTTAAGAAACTTTAGAATCGATTTTTTGATTGATGATAAAAAGCACTCAAAAAATTTTATTTTTCTCTAAAACATTTTCCAATCAAATTGTCATATGTCTAAAACTCCGTAAATTGAGATTAAAAGAAAATCCTGATCAGAGGCAGTTTTTGGGCAGAAGATTAAGTGGGCAAATTTGGGGTTAAAGAGGATGTTATTGGGGGCAAAATTGAGATTCACGTGAAATTGAGGGTCTTTCTGGAAATAATAGAAATAATGACCGCGTCAATAAGATAAGATTACTTTCTCCAAGTAGTCTTAAAACTCGTTTTTGAGCGAACAAATAAAATAACACAATCGATTCAGGAAATCGAAGAAGCAAAAGTTCGTCATCCCCATGCTCAAATAGACTATAAAAACCGAAAACCTAGTTTTGCTCAGCTCCGAAGTCAGCTTCTGCAAAGACGATCACAGACCACGGAGATAGAGAGCGAGAGAGATGTCGGCCTCAGGTGTGACGCAGCAACATGAGGAAGACAAGAAGCCGAATGATCAGTCCGCGCACATCAACCTGAAGGTCAAGGGTCAGGTCTGTCCCGTGTTTCTCTTCTCGACAATGAACGATTCGCATTTCGATTCTCGTCTGGGGTGGTGTCGCCGCCCGCGTGCTGCATTGTGCGGTCTGTGGAAGTGGCTTGTGCTCCGACTTCGAGTAGCATGAAAAAGGCGGAAGCTTTCGCCATAAAAAGATGATTTTTTTTTTGTTCTTTTGGGGCTCGTCCATGTTGCTCTGGTGTGATTCTGAGTTGTGATTTTGCCCTCTTCCCTGTAACTGTCTTGGTCCATGCTCTACTCATTTTTGTTATGCCCGATCGTTTTCTTTCGAGTTGCATAAAACTTGGGCATGCCCCTTTTCCTTGAGAGGGCTTTTTTGAAGTTGTATGTATGATGGGCATTTTTTGGAGCATATTCGGACGATGATTACCAGACGAGGAGGTTAATGACCTTTTAAAAGTATCGTGCAGAGCTCTTCAAAATTTGACTGTATGATCGAGCTTTTTTATTATTATTGTTATTATTTTGGTAATTCATTGTCTGCTGGTCCCTGAAGATCGGATCCTCAAGGATGGGTAGAAATGTTCATGGTTAACACTCGGCCAATGGAGATAGACATGGGAAGGTTGTCTGCCGTCGCATGGATGCATATAAGCTTAGATTAGTGGAGGTAGAGATACAACCTTTTGTGATACCCTCTCCCAGGATCTGGATATAGACACTTTATAGGAAATCTCCTAGACTTATGTTTATACTTACTAAAGATTGCGCCAAGAGAGCGGCCGTGGGAATGGAGATGTCCTTCGCCTTGCCTGGATCTGTCATTGATTGTGTTGCTATATCAAGTCACAATTTAGTTGTGAAATATAGCTGATCCATGAACCTTCTCATGACCTTCCCAACTCATGCGCGTGCAATACTGTCGTCCACGTGGTTTTTCTTGTTTTTCCCTGTATACCTTTGTTATCTGGCAAACAGCAAAAAAGTTTCTGAAGTTTTGACTGTCTTTTTGAGTGGAGAAACTAATCGATCAAATTGAAGTTTCTGCATCATGCATGGTTTTGTGTGTCCCTCAATGATATTGATGCTTAAGATGTTTTTGTTCTTCTACGTCAATACTGCTAATCACTATCTTTGTCCCTTTTGCTCCTACACAATACACCCTGTTGTGGGCTTGAGGGCCAATTTCTCTCTGTGGATCTCTTAATTCTTATGTAGATCCTTTTGTGTGCACTGTTAGTTGTCATCTTAGGGTCTAAACATTCTTATGTAGATCCTATGGAGTAGTCTGCCCGATCGTGATTTGTATACCCAGCTGAAGACTTTCCATTTGACGTTTTCCGTGTCCTTTAATTTTAGTTGTCTTATAAACAGTAGGGAGGTTTTTTTGTTAAGGAAAAATTAGTTCCCAGTGTGGTACTAGATGTTGTTTTTATCCAAAGTGTAAGGCAAATACTCATATTAATCCGTGTTGGTGAGTGACTGTTATGTCATTTTCTTCAAGGATGGGAATGAAGTCTTTTTCAGGATCAAAAGGAGCACTCAGCTGAAGAAGCTCATGAATGCCTACTGTGACAGGCAGTCTGTGGAGATGAACTCAATTGCTTTCTTGTTTGATGGCCGCCGCCTGCGAGGCGACCAGACTCCTGATGAGGTCTGTCTCTCTTTTGCATAGATACCCTGCAATAAGTGTTGAAAATAAGCTTTAGACGGTATGCTGAAATGCTGACTTCTCCCTTCTTCTTTTTTTTAATTTCAGCTAGAGATGGAGGATGGAGACGAGATCGACGCCATGTTGCACCAGACTGGCGGAGCTGGCACTTTGACTTAAGCTCCTCTTTCTGAAACTCTGCAGTCTGTGAATATGATATGCTATGTGAAAATACCTATGGTTAACATTATTAGGGATGGAAAATACTGTGTTGGAGACTTTGCCTTGTGGGCCTTACCTAGTTGGTGACTTTAATGGGACTTGCCCCCTAACTGCATATTAACCTGGTTTGAAATTCTGAATCTCTGATAGTAGGAAGTCTAATATGGCTGGTGCTTTTTTCCTCTTAGATATTTTCGTTTCAGCGCTCCAATATTTCGCTGTTTCTTGACATCAGTTCATTCCTTCCTGGCTTGTTGCGATGAATGCTCTGAAAATCCTCCCTGATTTTGCATCCAACGGTTGAATGAAAGCATAGGGAGACTTTTTGAGTATCACAGTAATAGTTGAAGAATGTGTTAATTTGCCTGTTCGTGTATAGGGAGCACTGAGCTTAGGCTCCAAAATAAATTACGGCTGGGATCGTCAAAAGAGGAACCGTGCGTTCCTATGCTCGCGAATTTCCTGTGGAACCCTAACTATTGTGTATTACCCGCATGAGACATTTGCAGAGCTAGAGGAGTAGCTTCTATAGGTTAGAAATTAATGTATTATCATCACGGGAAAAATGGATGAGCATGGGGGTTAGTTCCTTTCCATTCCGTCAATGACATGATTGGGAAATTGCGGATCCAGAACCTGCTTCGACCTATGAAGGCTGTCTCTTCAGTATGCAAGAGAAATTATGTGATCCGCCTATCAATAAAATTAGATGCTGGAATTCATTTCAGGGGGAAAATTAAAATTCCAATTTTAAGGCCATAATTACCGTCGCCACTGGTAGCAAGCGAGTAAACACTACCATTGTTATAACTTGATTCGAATCAACACGAGTCATGGGAAACTGCACAGCTTGAAGACGACACGAGAATGAGGATACAACTAGACCCCCGCAATCATTGCAGAATGTAGGACGATACAATGTACAAGCCCCAAAGTAATAATTAGGGAAGAAACCCACACATTACGATGCAAGAAGTTGAGCCGCATCCATGAAGGGAAAAATTTATCTGTTCCCGCACTACATTGCATAATCAACAGCTGTACAGTCCAAAATTTACACTGGAAAGGGGATCGACGGTATACATTATATGTACAAACTTTGAAACAAAAAGATGTGATAACGAATGAACAAATGGGGAAAGGTGAAAATGGATAGCCGTGTAAGTTGTAAATTTCAGGATGAGGATGAGCACGTCAGAGTGGGAATGTTGAAGTGGCAGATCCCTATCTGCTTCTAGTCTATGATGGATCCAAGCTACTGCTATGCCTGCTTCCTTCTTTCCCCGCTTTTCTTTGGAGTTGCTTTCTATGGAGGCTTCTTGGAGACTTGATTTTAGTGTTGTCAGATGCCCCCCACTTTTGTAACTCTACTCGATACGAAAATTCCTCCACTTCTGTTAATCACAAAGGATTACTTTGCGTGGCTTTTTGTACTCTCTTTCTATTGAACATAGAAAAAATAGGCATAAGTTCTTTTTTGATCAGGTTAGCAGCAGCAGCTCCGGGCAAAATTTGTGAAAAATGAAAATCACGAGTTCTTCTCCTTCACTCTGCTAGAGAATATAGTAATAATATGAAAGCAAGATTCTCCCCTATGAGATCAGATATAATCCAGAATGCAAAACGCATTTCATAGGGCAGGCTATAGTTCAATGTCATGATCAGCAATGCGAAATAAACTTGTTTATATGCTATGCAGTTTGCATAATTATACTATAAGGACAAAAGAGCATTTCCCCTCCACCACTATCCAGGTATGACCTACAAGACATTGTGCTACAATAAAATATCATCGATTTTTTATCATGACTTTGTCGTGCAAATAATCAATTTGTGGAGATGCTCTGAAGTTTGCATTCCTAATTCACTCATTTAATATATCTGAGGTTTACTTACCGGGCTTCCGCTTCTGCTTCCGCTTCTGAGTGTTGACCTGTGATGACCATGATTTGGAGAGGGTGACCCTGAAGTATGACCCAACCTCCGCACAAATCCTTGACCATGTTTTTGAATGCTGCGTGAGATCATACATGGTGACCACAGTTAAGAAGGCTTCAAAGTCGAGGAAAAAAGAAGACCAAAGAAGGCAATAAGGTTTCCTAAATCATTGCTAAGAGTCATTGGACAGTACAAAGGAAAAAAGAAATAAGAGCATCTTAATCTTAAGCCATGAAATATGGTGTTTCAAGGGTGTCTCTGCACTGGAATTTGTTGCAGATATAGGGATAATGACCCGAGCTTCAAAGTTGTAGCTGGTCACCCCATTCCACACTAATAGGAAGTAACCATGCCACTATATAATATTCATCTGAGGTTAATTTTCACAGTATTACTTTCACAAACCAAATGAATGCCACTAGCCAGAACGGCTGCCTCATTCTTTCGTACTGATCACTAGCAACGTATTTATGGAGGGTGCACGTAAGGTGCATATGGTAGCATGCCAAAAACAGATCTTAAGAATGCATACCTGAGTCGATGCCTGTTGCAGGCTGAGAGAAAGGCAACTAACCCATTTAATATGCTCCTTACAGCACGGAATACCTAACAACAAATTGAGATTAAGACTTCTTGAACAACAAGTCAGAATCCATCTAGCATCATCAATTAAGCAAAGCAATTGGACATATGACATACATGAGAAAAAAGATCATTCCAAAGCAAACGCCACATGGAAACTTCATAATTGGTCACTGCAGTACTGGCAGCAGAGGCACTCTGGAATATGGTCCTAACAGTCTGCCAAACCTCAATGATAGAGTCATATATGGAAGTCCACAGAAAAGTCACCATATTCCCTAATGCAAGGACCGTGCGGATGGGCAAGTACAGCATCTCCCAGAGGACCCAAAATATTGGACACAATATGGAAGTTCCTGCAACGTAGCTCAAGGCCTATATATCAAGATACTTACAAAAATACCACACCAAAAGACCAAAAGGATGCACTATCTATAAAGTCTCGCTAGAGAGATTGCATGCAGAATCCTCAAATGAAACTGGAAATGTTCAGAAACTGAAAGGCAATAAATGGTCACACGTGTGTGTTCCGTACCAATTGTCCAGATTGCTGAGAGTATAAACCACAGTGGCTGCAGTAAAATGTCTGATAGGCTTTCCACTAAACTGCACGAAGATCCAATAACAAACCAAGCAACTGAGAACAAGCTCCCAACCACTCCAGATAACACATTCCACAAAGGAAGAAGGCACTCAGAAAGCTCTAAAAGAGGTTCTGCAAGGGGTTGAGCTAGAACTGAAAAAAAGGACCGAGCTGTGCCCATGACCATTAAGAACCATTTTATTGCTTTCTGGCAGTTCTGAAGAAAAAGCATTGTCCCCAAGTACTTGATTCGTGACACCATCTCCCAAGATTCTATCCAATCGAAAAGAGGGCCACATAAATGTGCCGCAGTTGCCTTGAGGACAGGGACATTTTTGTACAGGTCATAGAATCCAATCAGAACAGTTACCACTGATATAATCACATATAAAGTCCTAGCTAAGGGACACATCCATGGCCGATACAGGTGACAAAACCCAGGATATGACTGGAGGAATATGACCCAAGATGGAAGTCCTGACTCCAACAGTGTAAGTAACCTCACATCTGCCATTATTATGTCCCTCAATTTGAACGGAAGGTCATGATCATTAAACCTAAACAAGATCAAGACATCCTTATACTGGAAGGAGTCAATTGCATTATCAGAATCACTAGCACAACAGCTTTCAGGATCGTCCACTGAATCTTCACTTTCACTATGTTTTTCATCTGCACAGAAATCAACCTCGACACCAGTGCCAATGGATCTAATCACTCTTCTCTTCTTAGTCGGGGGAGTGCTTGGCTCACTCATTTGGCTTTCAGAGGAGGCAGCAAAGGCAGGAAAATTGTTGTGAACATGCTGGGGAGAGTTATTCCTAGAAGACAAATCATCCAAGCATATTTCTTCATAGGAATCAATAGTCGACTCTGAAAATTCTTCTTGAGCATCGTGGAACGTCTCTCCTGGTTATTCAGAACAAGAGTCAACAACAAAGCCAATGTGTTCTGTTCTCACTAAAAGAAACAATCCAGAGACAACCAACAGTCCCAGAAGTCAGAAATGTCTCATATCAACTTGAATTGATCAAGCAAAGTTTTGTTATTCCTGTTACACAATTTAAAATTACCTGAGAAGGTAAACTTATTGCAATTAATGTACCTACAAGAAAGCAAGCCTAAATGCGCACACAACCAGTGAACACTGAATCACCATGGCTTCAGCAACGGCACGCATAAACCATACCAATATGATCCGAAGACCAGAATTCCTATAAACATGGATGTAAATATCCATGTCTGATTGACTGCATCAATACCAGATGGAGAATGCTTCTTTCAAGGAAAACAAGTGACAGCAGGACTGCACCAACTACAGAATGCAAATGATTTGACATAAGAACACATACCTATGGTACTATCTAAATATGCCTTCAGAATCTGCCGTTCAGAATGGGTCCCCGAAAACCATGAAGACATACAGCTTGCAGCTTGAGCTATGCTATCAAACTCCCACCTTTTCATCATTTTGGCCTCTAGGGCCAGAGATGTATCAGTCTGCAGGATGCAAGAAATGGCGGAAAATTTTACTCTTAAACAACTACAAAAAAAACAGAATGTGAGGACCAGTAGCAAGTGATACCTGTAGCTCATTCAAATAATTTATACCTCGAACATTACTCCATTCAACTTCAAAAACTATAAAACCATGCAAAATCCCATGCAACTTGCTATCTAGAAGAAAAGAATTCCGCAATTTCTCCACCGGCATGAGAACTCTCTTCCGGGATAGATTCGTAGAGTTAATTAATTTGAACCATCTCTCAAACTTCTTGGTCTCACTGGTGTCAGACTTGCAACCAGCTTCCTTTCCCTCCTTTGTCTTCCTCCGTGCTTTACTCTTTGCAAAAGGAGATAGCCTCGACTATAGAAAGCAGAGGAAACCATCATGTCCGGAATTGTGGATATAAAAAGTAGGCATATTACAACACATAAAAACAGGAACCTTTGTGACCATCAACTGCCATAGCCGGGCTGGGCGTGAGCTAAAGTTTCTCAACCATGGCCGATTGTCCACCAATATGTAAAATTTCTTACTCTCACAGGCCAAGAAGATACTGAGATCTGAAAGATAAGATTGCAGGTCTCTGCAAATGTACAATGGGGACAAATTAGGGAACAGAAGACACTAATTAGCCCCACTAGTTACCCTGCTTTTCAACAATTCCATCTACAAAGATTCTGAAGATTGCACAACAAAAAGGATTTGCGTGCAGTACTCAAGTTTGAACTCAAAAACAAGTGAAAAGTGGACACGATATACTGCCGAACTGTTCCATTCATTCCCGACCCGCCCAATTCTCATCTAAAATCTTAGGGAATACAAAATGCAAGGCTGACTCCGATTCAATTTCGAGCAGGGCCAGAAGAAACCTCAATCTTCAAAATGCAACAAAACTCGAAGAACGAGAGAATCCTCGTCGCAAACATACCCAATCTGCAAGCTCGTGAGCGGAAAAACGCATCGGCCGGCGTCTCCATTCCCCATCGAACCCCGAATCGCCACTGAGCTCAGCAAAACTCTCTGCAACAGCCAATCAGACGAAGGAAGAAAAAACACGAAACTCTCGCGTCAGTCCGTAAAAGAATCCCGCGAAACAACGCACGGCAAGACTGGAATTCAGGCACAAACGTCCAGGAAAGCCACACAAAAAAAAAAAGCCAAAAAGGAGCCAAACAAGACGTGAGCAACGCATGCAATGGAACAGAGGAGAGAGGGAGAGAGAGCGACGGACCTGAATCGGCGAAATCCCGAGGAGGTAGAAGAGGCGAGGAGCAGGTGAAGGAGGTGACACAATGGCCACCGAACTTCATCAACGGACGCGACGCGCCGCAGAGGTCATCACCGCCAACTCGGTCACACGGTACAAAAAGCGGGCAGCCGAAACCAACAGGCGAGCGAACCCGAAACGACGACGCTTCCGGAGGAGAAGGAGCGATGAGAAGCGGGTAAGTGGGGATGAAGACGACGACGACGACGACGACGACGGGCGAGCCGAACGGGTCAAACGACGGCGCGTTACCTGGCGCGCGCGCGTGCATGAACGCGGATGCGAAGCACTTGCGACGGGACTCGAAGCTTCGTCAATGGCGGTCCTCCCGCGGGATTAAAATTCGAGTCGGATCGGGATTTGGATTTTCGGATTTGTGTTTTCTGCTCCTCTCGAAAGGCGCGTCCCAAGAGTAAAACAAAAACATAGGAGGAGTCGAGATTGAGAAGGTGGGAAAGAGAGATAGAGAGAGAGTAAGAGGGACACGTAAAGAATTTTTTTATTACCAGATAAATTAAGAAGGGAAAGGTGACGTCATTCGATACTCGGGTCGGGCCATCATGCCCCGAACATATAATCCACGTTCTGAGATTTGGGGACTAACGTGACGCCCGGAGGTCGTATTAACAAATTGACCGATCGACAACAATAATTTAGTTTTTTCCCTCTTTCAGGTCGCTAAAAATAGCAATGTTTTGGCGAATGCGTACTTAATATGTAATTTTTATTTCGAGACATCGACGTGTCGACACTCGTTAACTACTACAATAGAAGCTTTGTAAATTTTTTCCTCTTAAAATTTCATATTTTACAGGTTTTTAAATAACCTGATCTGACAACATAAATATTTACTTAATTACTTATCACATTTCTTTATGGTAAGGCTCTCGATTTGTAAATCACTCAACGTGCTCGACAATGGACCATTTCATCTCGCGAGCTACGCATTTGGGGTAAAATGGGACGGTAAATAAGCGAGCGGGACGGGGGCAGGACGGTCAAATGGGGACGACGGGTTCCCGCGCGGACGGAAGGCGGGATGTCGGAGAGAAGAGTCGAGGAGGAAGTTTCCGGGAAAACCGGGGCTTTCGGAAGCAAGCAAGAAAATCCGTGGAAAGGGACGGAATATTATATGCTTAATATTCGGATTCTCCCAATTTAAGGGGGGGAAAAGACCAAAAAACCCAAAAAGAAAAATATTGGACTTATCCATTCATACCCCCATCTTGAGGGCGATAGCGATATGTATCATACATAGTATGTGCTGCTCGTTTAATTACATAAATGAAGCGGGAAGTATCGGCTTGTCAAATTTCTGTGCAGGCGGGAGCGTGTACCCGTACACGCCCGACCGTCGGATCGTCCGCCCTCTTCCGATACGGGGAAAAAAATCGAGCCCCGCGACGCCGGCACCATCGGTCGTACGAATCAGTGCTTAATCACCTAAGTCAAATTATACTCGGTGAGGATTTAATTCTATACACATTGAATGCGAGCTGGCGAGAATCGCGAAAGCGCTTTGAAAAGCTTTGTGGTCCGGAGTTTCTGTCTTTCGCCATTATAAGTCTAGTAAGGAGGGAAGAATCGTTCGTAGGTTAATGATTCTATTAGGCATGGGAGTCCTAGTGGGGAGCACTGAAAGCATCGAATGCTCGTGGCCACGTGGTGGTTGGGAACTCTTGGGATTTTGGAACGGGAATCTCCAATTCTTGCAGCAAGCAATGCCGACTTTATCCCTTCTTTGTTTCTTTCTTTTGCCTTTTGTCAATTTGTGGTATCGACGATGGGGGTGGTCGTGCTCGTTGTTTATAATGCATGGCAGCGCCTGGCGTAATCTTCTTTCCTCGTTCTATTTGACAATGCTTTGGCACATGCATTGTTGACATGAATGGCTTTTGTGTTGCTATGGGATTTTGGCTATTCATAATCGGTTTTTTAAGTTAACTATCGAGGCCAAAGAAGATCTCAAAATTAATTGCACTCTTCTCACTATACGTTCTTAGGATTGCACTGCCAATTTTGGGTTTTCTGCCCTATTTAAGCCTGATTACAAATCATCTTGCCAAACTCTTTTTTTCTTCTTTTTTTCACGAGATGGCTAGGCTAGGGCATGCTATTTTTTCTATTAGAATTGTACCCAAATCAGACTAAATTCCTAGATATGACGAGGTTAAATCGATTTGAATGGATTCATAGTAAACATTAACCGCATGAAAATTCAAAAGTTTGACCAAATTGATCGACTTGATGCAATTGTAGAGTAGGTATCACGTTTTAAGAGGGTTGGAGTGGTATGAAAAGTTTTAGTAAGAAAATTTTGCGATAAAAGCGATTTTTTACTTGTTTGGAAGCACTAGAGGAAATCAACGAGGGAAAATCCACCACGAAGATATTCTATGTGCCTCACAAGTTTTACTTCACTTTTCATTTCCTTCATTTCCAATGGCTACTCTTCCAAACATTAGTAAAAAAAAAAAGGGAGAATTTATTTTCTCGCTTAGGAGCAGTTACCTGCACTCTAAATTGAAGTCGATCAGATTGGCGTCGATAGTTCGTTATATCTACCTCAAACCCAAGATTCGCATAAAACTCGCATAATCAATTGTTGATGAATTCGATCGAGTGAGTTCAAGTCCAAACAAAAAGAAGAAAAAGAGAAGCAGAAGGAATTCACCTTCCATATTCCCCTTGCCATGCCTTCATTTTCTGTGCGTCCATAGGAATCTTCCATCCACGGCATGAACTCAGCGGTCGATGTAAATATATGTACATGATTGACGTTACCTCGGAAATTGGAACCAGATTTGGCTGTCTAGGAATAGTAGAGTACGGAAGCAGATTTTGTCGTGACTCTCACGGCATCAACTCTATACTATATTATCCTATCCTCTCAAGGGGTTTGGGCCGCACAGGCCCATGATTCGCTGGTTTGGATCACGGGGCCCAAGAACTTTGTATGTGTCTGGAAGGCACGTGGCTTGATCAGCGGCGGTCGGGTCCTTTGGTAGGGCCCAGCAAAGTGTCCACTTCGTGAGAAAAACTTTTGGCTGTCCCTCATTGTCTTATCAGAGGCTTGACTCGACATCGACCTCGTGGATTTGTTTAGGACATTACTCAATTCTCTTCCTACAGTTGGATCATTCGCATTATTGAACTTAGTAGCTCGCTACTTACATCCTCAATTCACATATTAATTAACAAAGAGAATAAAAAAAGAGACCAAATTCCGTTGAATGTCGCACCTTGTGATATAGAAGCATCGACGCGTTACCAAATGTCGATCATGCAGTCTAAAAGAAGACTAGATGATTACTTAATGCTACGTCTAGTAACATGCATTTCACCTAACATCACAATCCCGTCCATCCAAACGACAGTAATTATAAGCCACAAGAAGTTAAATCTTAATGATTAAATGGATGTATATGCGACAAAATGACTCTGTCCACGTGATCAGATCACTTCAACAATCGGGTTGGATAATTTAAATGGAATCCCAGAAAGGTTAATAAAGCTCAAAGGGGGAAAGAAGGGAAAAGGAAAATTTGGGAATATAACGAAAGAAGAGAGAACTGCAGCCGCAATTGGTTGGGAGGTCCAATCACACAATGCCTTGGTTGCGCACTTCTAAGGAAAACGTTGCCGCTTCTCCATCGAACGGCCCTTGAACACGCTAGGCACGATTCGATTCTGCTGGTCCAGAGGCAACCTCCAAATCAATGCATGAAATGGATACATATCCCAGAGACTTCAAGATTACTCCATAAATGACTGCATATACACACAATATTGCCTCGAATCATTGAAGCAATCACATAAAGTCCTTAAACATGATAACTTCAGTGCATTTTTACAGGTTTCCAATGGTACAAATGGAGATTTCGCCTTCGAACTAGGCACTGCCTTTCTTTATCGGAGGCCAAGACAATCTCCGGTTACCCATGCCATCAGCAGGATGGTGCTCCCCAGCCTCGCTGTTGTCATCTTCAATATGCTCAATTCTTTGCCCTCTCCTGTTTTTGACGGCTAAGTCATAGATACTTGAGTCGTTTCTCCAGGAAGGCGGAGTAACGCAATTGGACACTCCTAGGATTTTCTGCGAAGGATCTCCACTCGGTGTCGTGGGCAAAGAGGGGAAAGATTGACCCACTCTCAGCTTTTGAAGGGTGGCAAAAGACTCTCTCATGGCAGACATAGCCTCAAAAAATCTGGTGCATGATGCTAAGGCCACGGGAATGGGGCGAAGCATTTCCTGCATTGTCAAGGAAGAATGATATATGGTACTCACATAAATGCTGAACATTTTATTCGGGACAGATTCGACATTAAATCTCCATAAATTGGGCCTTAGAATTGTGGTAGAGAGACAAAATCATCTAACTTACCCCCCAAACTGAAGGAGGTTCCTTGAAGTTCTGGCTCCATTGAAAGTCCGCAACAGATGCTGTCAAGGCACCATAGTCGCTAGCAGCCTTCATCAGCAATTCCGAAAATTGTTTCTGTCATTTAAACAAGAAATGCCTTTAGCATCGAAGTAAACCTTTTTTTGCCCAAACTGACAGCAATACACAAATAACTGCAAAGACATCATATGACAGAAGCAAGTTGCTTTCCTAATTTAAATCTCGGACAGATTAGCAGGTCAGCTGCGCAAAAGATTGCAATAATGTCATCAATCTACATTTTAACATCTCCACAAGCAGGATTAATTTTAATCATCTTCTGTTCTCCACAGGGATTTTTCCTCTAATTCTTCTAGCTTTCTCAAAATGACACATGCACGGAGCAATCCTCCACAGAAAAGTCCCATTCCTAACGTACAAGCTGTTGGCACTCTAATAATTTTATTAGCATAAGTACAACTCAAAGCAGTCTGTCTACTTGACCAAAAAATCCACATTAGATCACTCTGTGGTAACCTCTCCCTTAGACTTGTAGCAATAAGTCCTCCTGCTGGCACCTGGGACCGACTTCATTACATTGCTTTTGAGACCTTCACAGTCATGCAGTTCATGCTTCTCATTTTCTTAAAATCAGTTCACATTGTTCCTTCCCCTGTTTCCTGTTGAGGTATGATACCGTCCAACTCTTCACCTTTCCACATTCTTCAATCCATTCTGTTTTATTTTATTTTCTGAATTTTGGGCAATGAATCCTTGCTATTAATGTCTAAGAGAAAAAGAGACGCAGATACCATGCTTGCCGAAATCAATTATCTAAAAACAGTCTGAAAAACAAACTTATCTAAGATTGATGTCAGAATTGTTGTGTATGAATGCCACTTGAAAACTGAAAATGTGATGCATTTAGCACTAAAAATTTGAGTCCCTTCAAGTTTAATTATTAAACTCTAATAGTGGCATTCATCAACACTTAGGTATACTGTTTGGAAAAATGAATTCTAAGTTGAATACTCTCTGACATACAATTTTCCTAGCTGATAACGTTTCAACAAGACGTCCTTTACTGAAATCCACTTCAATCAGAAGTATAATTACTAAACTGAGTTTCTGAAGAACTTCTTCCTTTCCTGTGTACTTCAAAGCCAATTAGAAGCAGTTGTCAGAGAGTACAGTGCACTATTACGCAGTAGCATAAGTTCATAAATTTTTGCACTCCAGGCTATCATTTATCCACTATTCAGGTAAAGGCAAATCAAATGAAACAATATCGAACAGCTTTTCTAAGAGAGTCATATTAGAATCCGTGTTCATTGAGATCAGTGGCCTAAATTACAGAACAAATCATCCATTTAGCCACAAGTAAGGTTTCCATTTCTTGAGAAGACATTCCATTCATGCAAACTTCCTTTATTGCACAAATAGGCAATTATTTAATGGGTAGCGAGACTTCCAAAGTAACAAGCATAGATGACTTGACTCTACACATAAAGGGGAAACATGTAGCAACTGACCTGGTATTCTGCTTCCACTGGAATACAATCGAGGGAATATGGTTGTTGAAGCCGAGCTATGATTCGATCCTAAGGGAAGAACAACAAATTTTTTTGCTATTGATCAACTTCAGAATGATGTCCTTAAAGATCTATCAGAGCAGGAAAAGACCTATATAAGTTTAAACAAAATGACAGATATTCAATTTTCCATAAACCAGGTAATAAGTCACAAGAATCGCTGTTTTGTTACACTTCAACATCAGACTACAATTAGTTCACCAGGATTCAATCACATAACTCTCAGCAAAGCCCCTACAGTATTAAGAGGGTAGCATAAGAAGCAGCAAATTTGGGATTTGGACCCTGTTGTTGAGATTGAGAAGCTCTCAATACAGGTCAAAAGATCTCCTTTGAATTACTGACAATTTGAATATAAATGCACATTGAACTCCTGTTCACAAGAATGAAACACATACTCCCCAGAACCACCCATTAACACCAGTGCTATTATTTCTATTTCAGAAGAGAAGTTAAACACAATCATTTGTTCATCTCATGGCACTCAGAAATATAGCATGATGTTAAACAAATAACCACATCATGACTTATACAGTATGTGACAATTAAATTCACCCATTAGGTAATATTTGTGAGGTTCATGCAGGAATAAGGAGAAGGAGAAAAAATTACCTTGTTTTGTATCACGTCTTTTAAAATTGTCGTGATCCTTGCCAAAGTCTCAATCTTCTTCTCCATCTCGCTCACATGGGTCAAGTGTGCCACGTTTTTATCATCCTATGTGTTTCAAGTATTGTATGTGAAATGATAACTGAGTAAAGCAGGGACTTCGAGAATAAGAATACAAAAATTCCCAGTTGACCAAAGCAGAAAATGTTCACCTTTCTACCCTGAAGTTCCACCTGCAGATCTGCAATTTTCCTTTGCACTGCAGTGAGCTCTCTTAGAACCCTTATCAAGTCATCACCCTTCTCACCGTTACTCAAGGTCAAGTTTTGGACATCTTCCTATATAGATCAACATTGATTAAGTGATAATCAAGGCCGAGTTCATTTGCGGAAAATTAACACATTTGCACGATCAACCTCCGGCAACAGTATAAACCAGAATACATCATAGACAAAGTGGAGCGTTCAAGTCCAGGGGGACACATCCAACTCTGCAATTAACCGAGGTCAACCGACAAGACAAGAATATCACTTGTCGCAAGCTGAAAATGTTGGCAATGCTCGCAAAAGGATATAATGACCAGATCGTAAACCATAATTGAAGCCTCCGGTAAAAACCACTCGCACGCCAGGAAAAAGTAACATCGACACCAATTTGAACAGAAAAGGGAAAAAATAACTTATCAAGCACAATACATCGAAGAACAAGCATGGCGAAGTCATCGATTCGAAAATGAACAAAGCGAAACAGCAAGAGAGAGAGAGAGAGAGAGATGACCTGAGAACGAGGAGCTGACAGAGAGAACCCAAGATCGGAGGCGATGGAGAGAGCATCGGACATGCCTCCGATCCGCCTCAGCGGCTTCTTCCCCACCCACGTCGTCGTCTCGCTCCCCATCGCCATTGCCACCTCCACCAACTCTCTCTCTCTCTGCGGACGGCAATTTGAATTGAAAGCAAAGACTGGTTTTTGGTGGGCCCACCGACACCGACTGGCCCAGACCTTGTTTGGGCCCATTGACATTCAATTAGCCCAGTCTACATTCAATGGGCCAACACCCCCATGGAACCGCTTCAGCGGAGCAACTTTGGAAGCAGCACTTAGCAAAGTTGGGCATTAGGGTTTTCGTTCTGTCCCCTATAAATCTCACTCCGCATTCTCTCCTCCTGCATCCAGTTTCGTTCTGATTAAGCGACGACACAGCGCGAAGAAGGTGAAGTTTGGTTTTCTTTCTTAGGAGTTTTCTTCTGTGTAGCCGAATCAAGATCCCAATGAGGAAGAACACCCCAAATAGATAGGAAGTGCCGTATGACACTCCAAAACGGCGAGCGGGGGCTCACTCGCCGTCGCCCGCCCTTTTCCCATCCGCCGACCTCGTCAGTCTCCTCCCATCGGAGCCTCCCGGGATCGGTCGGGACCGCGGCGGTCGACGGCGGCCCGGTGGTCCCCCCTAGCCGTGGGTGATTTGAAACGGGTCTCTGAGGGTTTTTGGTTCTCTCTCTCTTTTACTCTACTTGAGAAAAACTCGAGCTTCTGAAGGTCTGAGCCACGTCGCCGGTAGCCGGAAAGGGCATTGACCGGCGATGCTATGATCGGACCGATAGAGATCTGATTCGTCCTCTGATAGGAACCTGTGGACCTTGATTTTTGTGGTCTACGGAGCCGTTTTTGGCGATCACATCGGAGCAAAAAAGTTTGCTTTTTTATCTTTACTTCTCTTTTTTTTGGTTTATTTTTGACGTCTTTTATGTGAAAATTTTCATTTTTGGTTCATTCATGCATATTGGAAATAGACGCCATGGGACGAGGAGCCAATGAGGATTTCTGTGTTTTTGTTGGAATTACCGGCTGAATTTCATTGATGTCAACACACTGGCTATCTATCTGAGGCTTCCGTACCATTGGTTTTCTGTTCTTTTTGCTTATGTTTGTTTTAGTTTGCAAGGCAAATTATTCTTTTTTCTGACGTGGGTCGTTTAGACTCTTAACGCTATAATGTAATTGCATTCCAAAAGTCTCAGAAGAACAAAACTTGCTTTTGCAATTCATTTGTTTTGGACATAATAATCAGATGGGCAGTCTTATTTGTGTAACAGAAAAGAAAAAAAAAAAAGTCAATCTAGCGGAAACCCGTACTTGCCCAATTTCAGAATGAGGACTGCATGAGAGTTTCCCGATGGTATTAGACAAATTCGAAAATATGGCCTCTGGAAACAAGAAACGATTATTCAAAGTCCCATTCCATAGCTATTGCAATTGGAGCAAATAAGGTTGACATTGATCAGAACTTATAGAAAGTTTCATGCTTCGAATGAACATGACATGTTCGCGCCAGAGAGCGAGACAGCATTTTATTACTTTTGGAAAAGTTGATGACAAATATATAAAGACCATTCTACAAAATGGGCTGCCAAAAAAATAAATTGGGAACGGATCCTCGTGAGAAAAAATTAGCCTTTGCTAATGATGTTGATCTAGCTAGTTGCCCTACAAAAAGTCCTACAACAGAGCATGTATCCACAAGTTAGATTGGGATTGGATGCATTTATGAGAAAGAATAGGCTTTGATCCTGCACCTACACGGACGTGGACGATATCTTAAGTGGGAGGGAAGAATCTGTTCAGATTGAAGGGCAATGTGTAGAACTCTTCGTTCCTGTTGTCTCCTCTAAACGTCCTGAACTTCACCCACCAAGGCATGCCGCGGTCTTTCTTCGACTTCTCGACTTCCAGCGTATTGTCCAGGAAGACGGCAACGATCAAGCCCACTGTTGCCGGGGACGAGAATATGGTATTCAAAAATGCATTGAACTGCAGAAGAAACGATTCGTGTAAATTCCTGCAATTTGAAGGGCGATGGCAATGGCAGTGGCAGGCCTCACTCATAAACCAGAAGATGAGCTTTGATCAATATTTTAGACTTAGTTTAGCTAGTTTTCGTAAGCCTTTTGAACAACCCAGCCAAGGATTGAGCTTCCTAGCATGACCAGTCATGAAGAAGCTACTTACCCATCCAGCATTAGTGTGAACAAGGCCCTGGCGAGTGGGAGTCCAATATTCATAGAAGAATTGGGGAACGGATATCCCAAGAAAGAGTGAGAGTCCAGTAATGATGAGGTTCCTCATAGAATTCATGTTTGTGAACTGAAGGAATGACAATCCAACAGAAGCTGCAAGAGAAATGGAGAAAGGCAAAACATCAGTAATCCGGGTGGCTTAAATGACAGACGAGTAGGCAAACACAAGTTAGCTGCATACCTACAAGGCCGAAGAGAACACAGTACAATGCGGCAAATATAGGGAAGGGTATGGATGCAAATACAGCTCCAAATTTACCTGAAAACATTTTTCCAAAATAAACAGCTTTTAAATATTATATCAAAAACTGAAAGGGCAACAATCTGATATGAAGATCTTGCTCATGGTCGACCAATTTAGCTCTTGCAGGCTCAATCTTTCTTATCGTAAGAGTTTCTGCGTCAAGCAGAGAAAAATTGGCACCATGTATGGAATTATTCTCTCAAGTAAGTAAACCAACCTAAGATGGAAAAGAATATCATGAAGGCAGCAGATAATTGCACAACTCTCCGACTTCCAACCCGTGTGAGTCCAAGGAGTCCCACATTCTCTCTGAAATAGATGACATAAGATCACTGTCAAGCATACGCTGATCGCAGTACAGACACAAACAAAAGTCGTCACCATACATAGCCCAGTGAAGCATGCGTTCTTACACAGAAACTGTAGAGCCAGTGCCAGTTCCAAAAAGACCATCTAGCAAGATTCCAATTCCCTGCCAAATGAAAACATCTTAGCAAGACATTAATAATATAAGCATTCAATTGGATTAAGCAGAATACTGAGAAGATCACTCTGAACCTACAAATATGTTTTACGTCTTTGTAAATTTAAACTTGTCAACCAGGAAGGTGGCAGCGAAACTCTGGCCTGTAATTAAACTTATCTCATATCTCTCTAAATTCATATTCCATCTTTCCAATGATTGATCATACTCAATTTCGCTATATGACGCAGAAAGTATTCGGTCTGATTTCCAGCTTACCACCAGCTACAATCCATGTTATATTTTACATAAGTTAAAACAGCCCAGGGATCATCCCTCAATTTCTTCCAAGCAATTTGCTCTTGATAGTCTGACTAATGAGGAATTCAGAGTTATAATATCATTGACCTTCCAGAATAACTATAAGCATTACATGAGCATTGCCATCATTAAACCAGTGAATACAAGACACCACATATAGAACCGAGTAGAAACTATATTGATAATGCTAAAGTGTCACTGGTTACTGTGGCTGACAATCCAACAAAAAGATTGTGGCTGACATATGTGTACGTAATTGCAGGAGGTAACTGAGAGTACATACTTCATTAAAATTTCTTAAAACTAGGTCTCTTGATGCCCTAATGACAGCTTCCATAGATTCTACAGTAATTCATTAAGAGCATAAACTTTGATGCATTGAACCTCATCTTTTCTCAGATCATATTGCACTTGTTTAAACCAAATCTAGCAGGGCAATAGGCAAGAAAGAACTGTTTTACTGTGGCTTTTAGTCAAACCAACTTACCTGCCAGCCAATTCCACGACTCAATACATAAGCCGGAGGTGGAGTAGCAATTGCCAAACGAGAAGCTGCCTTGTATGCACCAGTGGACTGGAGATGATCCATAATATTAATAAGCCATTGCAGAAGCATAGAAAAATCCTTCAATTAAAAAGCCTCATGGCAGGTCTTTCAAACGCGTTTCAATCCTTGAGGCATCATTCAAAATTTATCAACAGTGATTAATGGAACTGGATTCAAATTCCTTTACAAGAGTGGTACATCGTAAATCATTTTAGAGTTGCCTCATGGGTTCATGTCCAAATACAATGGTTGCACACAGAAACACTCACATACCTCAACCATTGACACAAGAACTGAAGACATCATTGCAAAAGAATGGCCAGCTGAGAAAGTTGGTGGCCCCCATTGTAGAGGGTAAGGGAACTTAAACCTGTAAGAGATCAAATGTAGCGTTATCGAATCCAGCAAAAATCAGAAAATGAGTTGAAGTCATTTTACCATGGGGCAGTAGATATAAGGTGCGCCCTATCTGTACGACAACTTCGCTGAGTGTTCCAGGGCCTATCTCGATAAGCGCCACTGGCGGTCAAGATAAGCGAATAGATCCAGACAAATGCGACACAGATCAGTACAGGGAATCGTTCGAAGATAGGGACATCTCCCATTAGTCTTACGTGCTTTAGATACTGCAATATACGGGAAACTATACTTAACAAAGATAGAAAAGACTGACATGGGTAAGCTTTAGACCAAAGGAATGTTTGAAACAACATACCTGTGACACTCCAATGACCATCAGCAGCATGGGTATCCCAATTTCCACACACTGGCCCAACTGAAAATAAGATCCTCAATGATTAATCACCATAATATTTCAGGAGAATCACTTACAAGATAACAAAACAAGAATCTCCCATCTTTTTAGTACCGAGTCTCAAATTCTGTACTGTGTATATGGAGAATTCAAGTAGAAAAGAAAACGAAAAGAATATTGAGGCATAGGATGCCGGTCATGGTATATCTCATTTCATCGTAAATGAAAACCATTGCCCATGCACTTCGTAGTAATGCATTATCACGTACCGAGGGAAATCCCCTTTGGAACAACCCCAGTCCAACCAATCCCACAACGGGTGCCATACCAAGAGGACTGAAAAAGCTGAAAAGAATAGCACATTATTCAGAATACAAGTCAAGGAAATTGAATTTTCTTTAGCTCTGTGGTAGCAGCCCAGTACCGTGAGAAGAGACCCCAAACTTGGCTGTAACCCAAGACAATTTGTATGCTTGAAGCCACAATGAGAGCTCCTTGAATTGCACGCATTGTTTGCAGAAATCTCTGAAAACCAGAAAGAGCGGAGAATCTTTGTTAAACCTGGTGAAAAAACAACAAAGCAAAACCTTTGCCAAAGGAGCAAACCATGAATATGGGAAACACACCGCACAGTCTAATTTAACATCAAGAATTGATATGGCATCCAGAAGCCAGAAAAATATCAGCCATTTTCATTGGTTGATGCACCAGTAAGAATCTCTCTATCTTTTCTTGTGGCATTTTCCCCAAGAGATCAAAACAGAGGGTTAAAACTACGTATTTGTACAGCCATCAGTACCAATACCCATGCCCAAAGAATTGTATGCATTGCTTTTTAAATCAAGAAAGGTAGGATAGAAGTGACTCGAAAAGAAGATACGAGTGTTAGAATGTCCAACCAAAAAACTAGCTGATAGGTGGAGAGAGACTCCATGAATATAAGTGCCAATGAAACTCCATAGACAAGCCATGGGAAATATACTTTTTAACACTGCTCTCACGCGGAATCTGAGCTGAGAATAGCATGTGGAAAGCGAAACCTCACACAATATAAATCTGAGTAGAGCTTGGCCATAATATCATATTAAAATATCTAACTGAAAAGCTTAAGCTAATATATTAAAGGAAACTACATGAATATACGGCCCGTTAATTTTCCAGAGATAAGGGGACATATTTTAACAAGCAGGAACGAGTAGTTTAATCGCGGATGTAGTTATTAAGCAAGATTTTCCTATGTCACAAGTTCAAAGTTCATAGATTTACTCCCGTTGGTTTCCAATATACTAATCGCAAACTTACTTCTTGAGAATCATCGATCTTCTGCAGTCTTGAGTCGCTTATTATGTAAACAATAGGAACAACGTACGCAAAGGATCCTCCAACTACTGCTGGCAACCTTGTTCCAAAAAGTGCCTGGAGAAGTGTATTAATGCCAGCAACAAAGAGCAAAGTTTGTATGACTCGTGCCTTGTCACCCTGGTTGAGTTGGCCAGAATATTAGTGGTAATGAAAACACCAGCCACAAGAGTAGAAAATCAATATTACTGCAAATGATTTTGCTTAAGGGAAAAACTGAATCTATTGATGAGTCCTCCTAGAATGCATCATACGTCAAATGGGACCAGATAAAATGAACAAAAGAATCGCAGATGAGCAAATTTTGAGACAAACTAAGGATGACAATAATAATGTCTGCATACGGAAATTCCAAGCTATAGTGTTGCATATGGATCCATAAATAGTAAATCAACTTGGTGGTGTGTGCTGAGAAGCCATTAATAGGAGGAAAAGGAAATTTATAAAGGTCTGGCAGAAGCTATCAAGGAAACAGATGTCGTTCTGCGGAAATTAGCTTACATCACTCCCTCCCATCATTGGGACAAGCATTGAAGGGATCATTACACTGGTTCCCAGCATCAGAATGTAATTCTGAAATGCCAATAAGATAGTTTCAGCTGCAAGACAAACTTTGAAAATTAAAAAAAGGAAAAATATTAAACAAATCAAAGGGAAAACTATAAAACAGAGGAGCCCCCATTCTTTCAGCAGAAGTCATTCATGAAAAGATGATAGGAAGTACATACTAGGTATGGACTCTAAATAGCCTAGACAGACAATGAATTGGATGTTCTTACATGCTCCGTGCAAAGGAGGTTAGAATTGTCACACACTCACTTAACATCAGCATGTCCTCATATGAGCGTGTATCTTTAATGAAAAAAGCCACCAAGGCACAAATGTCACAAAAAGAGAAGAAACGATTCGAAATTATAGTTCAGGTAAGTAATTCTGATTCTCATCACAAGCAGGTTCCTCTGTCTCCAAGCGAGCTGCATATCACAGAGAATGAGTTACAAAAATCTACTCTCTATTCAACCTGCCATCTCTTATTGCACATTCAGTGCAAAGGGATACGCCGGTGGATAACTTAAGCCACTAAGAAGCGATTTTTTTTTGGACAAAAGGAACCTCAAGAAATGTCGTCATTATCTCCTTCTTGATTATCCATTACTCTAAACTCATCGCATTTTTCTTAAAGCATTCCTCTTTAGCATGGCCTCTCTGCTCATGGAGATGCAACTGCCTACTCTAGAAAATGCACTTCCATCCAAGCAAAGAGATTCCATCAGCTGAATAAGTGGCACAAACTAATAGGTAATCGAGAAACAAAATCACTTCTTAAGCAAGTAACCCCCAGTCCAGTCTCGACTCCTTTCTCCCTGCGCTTTTCGCGACCGCATCGAAGCTATACCGCACAAGACGTTTTAAACCAGCAACATCGGAACGCATACGCAGAGAAAGCGGAAGCTAACTCTGGAAAGCCAGGTTTGGCGATATTGAGCTTTCAACCAAGTGATTTATTGGTAAACTAGAGAGATTTGGAGAAGAAAAGGCAAATGCCGACTCCAAGTAAGTCCAGTCCTCGAGTTCAACTGACTGTCACTGGTTTCCGCTCACTCACGTAATCAAAGCCACGCCCCACGCTCATTCAAACAATCACATAAACACAGCATGGAACAAGCGCATCCTAGTACACACAAGAATGCCGCGTCTCTCCGAGCACAAACTCGCCACGAGGACCACCTCAACACACGAACGAACCACTCTCGCTCGGGAAACTAGCGACCAACAGCGTCTCCACGTTCGGGAGACCATCATTTCCCAACACGACGCGGCCAGAAGGAACGCGCGCGGGCGACGCAGTGATCGGGAGGACAGAGACGGAAGCGAGAAGGGAGGCGGTCGTACCCCAGGGAGGGTTGGAGTCTATGCAGTACTCCAGGTCCTGTAGCTGGTCCATCGGGGGATGCGCTATGTCCGCCATTTTTACTTCCCAAAGCTTCACGTTGCTTCTGCTTCCACGCGCAGGCAGGCACGCACTCACTCGGACGGAGAAGCAAGAGAGAGAGAGAGAGAGAGATGGAGAAGAAGATGGAGAAGACGAGGAAGAAGGAGGAGGAAGAAAAAGCAACAACAGATAAAAAGTGTAGGGAAAAAAAAAAGTTGGAGAAAAAAAAGGAGGGGGTGGAGAGAGAGAGAACTGAAAAATATGCAAAGCAAAGCAAGCAAGCTTCTCTCTCTCTCTCTCCTTCTGTGCAGTTTCTTCCGCCGATGCTATCCGTCTCTCTCTCTCTCTCTCTCTCTCTCTCTGCATATTTCTTTTCGAAAATCTGCGGTTAAGCCAGGGAACAGTTCACCCCTATCCAGCTGCAGTAATTACGAAAGAGCCATCCGGACCCACTTCGAATCAGAAAAGCAAAATTATTCTTTTTTTACCCAAAACTTATAAATATATAATGAATCCATCTAGCCTTTCCTTTTTTGAAACAGCAAACTCTGAATTTGTGTCCGTACGATATATTTACCTTCGATAACAAAAAATAAAAATAAAAATCTTATGCGAATGCTTACACAGACGACATAAAGTAAACGATGTCGACCCGTTGCTCATGTGGCAAAAGCATATCAACTCGTTAATTTTGTTCTTTAGTTGGCAATTATGATGTTAGTGACGATACCGTAAGGAGGGTAGCAGCAAAGATGATGGGAAAGGAAAATTAAAAAGAAAAAGGACAATCTTAACTGAGGAAAAATGCGCGGCGTAAGTCTAAATTCGAGATGTTCGGAATATCACGAGTTTACAATAAATATATCACACAATTATAAGTTCGAGATCTTTTGCATCTCAAAAAAACGTGCCGCGTGATGAGTATGATTCATGACCTTTTTTTCCCACGTTTTTCGCCTTCAATTTAGTGCTAATTCCGATTTAGTTTAGTCACGCATTCTCATTGGGATGATATTCTTTTCTTGGTCTTGGGGGGAATGACATGTTGGCGACCCGGTGCTGCTTTGTTTACCATTTAGGACAAGGCGGAATTCTCAATTGATCCTATTAAATTAATCTCAGTGTCGAATCTGGGAGTTGGAGAAGTACTTTGTTTTTAGTTTACTCTGTCGTAATCTATTGGGGGGGACTGATCGAGTACACTGATGGATGGTTTGTCTTCGACGGACTGCGTTGAAAGTTGTAACCAGAGAAGAGTGGGGTCCGTGGAGCAATTTTGACTTAGTGCGAGGACAAAAGAAAGAGGTTGGACATGTATGAATAAGTAAATAACATGGGACATGGGATGGTCTTAGATGTCGCGCTGGTCAAATAAGAGGAGAAATTGCAGCTCCAACACCTTGTCCACGAACCGTTGAGTTTTTTTTTTTTTTTGATAACCGAGATGTCCAGGCCAGCTTGCGCGCACCTCGACTATTTCTCAGGGGAGACTAGCACAGCAACCTACCGCCATGATCCCCCACTTAAATCACAGGCGCTTCCCCGGGGAATCGAACTCAAGTCATTTCCCCCTTCTCCAAAATCTTTGAATTTCCAGAGAGCCTCTGAGGTGAGGACGGGGCCGTACGCCATCGGGTCCGGCCCAGCAATGGCGACTCTCTCCCTCCTCCAACCCAGCCATTTTTAGAGAATCGATGAGTCAGCGCGGTGGAGAATCGGAATGGGCCCCGTTTGTTCGGGCCCACTTATCCGACCACTTTTTATCAGGAAGTAACGTGAACGACACACTGCAGAGATTTGTCCTCCAACGAACTCAATAGCACAGTCCAGGGGGAGGGAAGTTGGTGAGATTGGTAAAGACAGAAGAGACGGGCCTACTTGTTAAGTAAGCCTCATCATCAACATACGCAAAGTGAGTCTCTCTTTTCACCCTATGGAATCCACGAGCGAGTGCTTAGTGTACACCAAACCGATTAATAAAATCGACCCATTGAAATATTGCCAGGGCGCTTTAATCGAGTCACGTGAATAAGCTAGTCGCTTTCGGCATCTAGTATCGATTTTCCGCTCAATTTGATAGGTTTTATAAGATTATTCCAGTATGGCTAGTATCTGATGCGATTATCTGACTCCGGTTGTTTTTTTTAATTACGATATGAGAAGAGTTTGACGATTATAAAACCGAATAGCATATCCTTCCCCTCCGCTGTTTGCACGCCACGTGAAAAGCCGATCGAAACGGACTGTATCATCCAATTTACTAGTAAATACCGCCAGGTCTAAATCATACGCAGCATGGATTTCTCCTCTGGAGTTGGCTGAGAATTGAATGGGACGAAAAGGACTTGTGCTCCCACAATTACTACTGCTGCACCACCATCTTCGTTCCTACTTTCTGCCCTTCTTTTTATCTCGAAGGGAGAGGGAGCGGGAGCGGGAGCGCAACTGGGGAGAATATATGCCGGCCAGGTGGGCGGGGAAGCGAGGAGGCTGCTTTCGGAACACGTGAAAAAGGAGTGGCAATGTCGTAAATCAACTCGTCGAGGGAGGGCAGTTCCGACTCGACGAGAGATAAAGTCAAAAAGGAAAGGAAAGGTGAGGCCGCACGTGCGGCCGCTAGATCTGCTCCGCGAGCGCTTCGACGTATCCCGAGCTTCGCTGCTGCAAAATTTGTTTCCCGCTAAAACGACTCCCCAGTTTCAAAAGTCGTTGCGTTTTGCGCTCCTTTTCTAACGAGACAAACCCCCTATTTTTTTCCGAGGCTCTTCGAGCTGATTTGTTGATGGAAAAGGAAAAAAGGTTTCGGGATATCTTTTTCTCAACGGGAACATAAAGCAGACCTTGGCCACATGTAAGATCATAAAAAATGCAGCGCATGAGACGCGTAAATTGCTAAATACATTATTGGAAACGACGGATTTCACATTAGAATCAGACCTCTCATTAGCAGCGAGAGTGATGCCTAATATGTTGCAGGTAAAAACCTCAACCTTGTTCGATGTCCAAGTCAAGACTCCTTTCATATTTCTAGGAAAATTTGTTGAGCTAGAAGGTTCCCTGTGCTTTCGGTTTTTTTCTTGCACGTGTTGCGAAACCCAAGCAACATAACCGTGCTTGGCTACGATGAAACACAATAGATTGAATTGAACCTTGGCGAAACTCTAATTCTAAACACCAAGCTCAGTAGAGCTCTAATGGAGCATCGGGTCCCAACCTCTCACAACTTATGTGAGCTCGACGCAGACTTTGATTGCAACTATTTTGAATTTCAAGATGCCTTTTAGACCCAAAACAGTGATAATGCGAGCTCCCTTCCGCCACTCTTTTGATTCGATCAGCAATGTCAAAACCCAAGAATTGATAAATGTCGGGTATGAGGGGGGAAACAAATGCACCATTATCCAACCAACGTGGCCATTGAGCCTATATTCCAAGCAAATATAATCTGCCCTTTAACACTATACTCACGTCATTGTTGCCATGGCAAATATCCGTCATCTACTGAAAAGGGAAACTTCTATGGGTCCGGATTCCATAAAGTGCCAAAGTTTCATTCCCGGAAAGAAAAAGTCATCTCAACTCAGGCGAGTGGGGAATTTACATGTTGGTAGAGAAAGTGAAGCCGCAGTACCAACTTGTCATAATGACCTGGGATTTGGAATAACTTGGGATGGCTTCCAAAGCCTGCCGTCCAAAAGACTTGACTTTCAGGGCCGACGGCTTTACCAGGGCTTTAATCACCATAATGATTTCCTGATTACATAACATCATCGGTCCAAAGATTTTGTCGCCGCACAATCTTCCCTTGAAGAAAATGGAGAATACACCGGTAGCTGTACATGATGCGCACCGTAAGCAATACTAGCTCAGACCCGAATGTACTCAGAATCATGATACGGATGAGAGGGCACCAAGTCATCTGGATCTATGACCATGTGGGCGTACAGTGACACCCACATAGTTAAAGCTGTAGGTGGCATTGGCTCAAGTTTCTATGAAGTACTCAATAACTTTCGATTATTAACAGCACGTCCCCACAATCTTCCCGCAATTGGAAGGTGGTCCATCTTACGAGGATCGGAGCAATAACAGCTATTGCACAGGATGGAAACTCAAACTCTACTTGGTGGCTAAACCATAGTGACGTACCGGAAAATTCTGGGGCCAAAAAAAAATTGCTGGAAGATTCTCCTTGAACATTGCCCATGCAATTTTACCATCTCATCTATTACCGTGAGCACCATTTCATTTTGTGGTGAATATCTCCAAAGATCGCAAATTCAATATCATCCAGGTGGGTTGTCAACTACTTTGACTTTTGGATATAAAGTCAATTCTTGAAACAGCATTCACTCAATACATCCAATAGAAACTGTTGAGTATCCCCTACCTCCACCTTGACGAGTAACTGGTTACGTTGTACTTTGGAGGTGAAGCCTCGGCTGCAGGAATAACCACGAAAACATGAACTCTTGGAGAGTCCATCCAAAATCAGAATTTAACTTAAGCTGAGCTCCCCGACTCATCAGCGAACCTTGAGTTCAAGATATGATTAGTCATCTCTTTTTCTACCTCGCAAGTTGGGATTTAGAGACATCTCTATTTCTTCGAGTGACCTTCCTTTTGTTTCTACTATGAAATAATAAGCAAATATCGCTGATAACAAGGAAACTCCACCGAAGGCACCATAAACTGAATTAACCCCATAAGTCTCAGTAAGTTCAAGGAAGAAGAGACCAACCAAGAAGTTGCAGACCTATTGGAAACCAAAGTTGTGGCATCAGATAAAGCAGGAGAATGAGCACGCGAGAATGGTGAATGAAGAATCAGAGCTTTAATTAATCCGTTTACATTGGAAATCACAAGATACATACCCAGTGAGCAGAAAAGCTGAATCCCATGATCTTCCCACGCATTCTGGTGCTGCTTAGCTCTGGTATGATGATACCGGTTACAGGCCCAGCACCAACAGCGAAAGTGAATATGTACCTAAGTCAAAGTGGAAGATCTGCTAGCCTCACAAACGACTTGCATACAAGACAGTGCCCAACGGGATTTTGACAAAGAGGTATTAAATTTCAGTTATTGCATTGGAGGAGAGGACCATACACTTACATAAGGGTTCCTAAAATTGATAGAGAGTGGCTGAGATCTTCATCTAGTGGAAAACTGACAGCATAGACTACCAGAAACATTGCTGCTGCCTGTTTAATGATTCACAAGCCAATGTCAGTATAACTGATGCGTCCTCAACTCACCTACATAACTCAGGAGAGTTAAGATGCAAGTATTAGAACAAGTGAAACTTATGTGATCCTGTATGTCAAAAAAATCTTATTGCACTCCTTCCTCACCATTCCCATGTAGCTTCCAACCAAAAGTCTTTTTCTTCCCTGCTTGTCCATCAAATACAGGGCACAGAGAGCACCTGTTAAATTTGGTTAAGCATCAGACCACATTAAGAGTTGCATAAAACAAGCCCATCAAACATAAAAGCAGGTATCAGGTTCAAAACCTGCAAAGTTTGTCAATCCAACTAACAAACTTGCCAAAGCGCCACTTGTGATACCAACATCTTGGAAAGTCAAGGATGAGAAGTAAAGAACTCCATTTATGCCAGCAAATTGTTGTAGTACAAAAAGGGCTCCTCCAATACATGCAACTGCAACCAAAAGATTAGCAGTTTAAGTAACATAATTATCCAGATTTTCTGCAACCCATAAAGCCATCCAGAGGAGTTCAAATCCAAAAAGCACCTTGATACAACCTCTTAAATGTGGCTCCTCAAGAAGTTCCAACCATTTGCTGTCTACTTCACTTCCATCACTCTTAATAACAGACTGAAATTCTTCAATTGCTTTATCAACCGTAGATGCACCCCATAGATTAGAAATAACTTCTCTAGCATCGCCCACTTTCCCCACCTATGCACATATTTATATGCAAATGTTGTGAGAAAAAAAATCAAGCACCACACAAGTACACGGATCAGAATAGTGCTTGAAATCATATTATAAAACTGGCATCTTACTTTGCAAAGCCAACGGGGGCTATCAACAGCAAATTGCATACCAAGTGCAATTACAAAACCAGGGACGCTGGCGATATACAGCATTGTCCTCCACCTGAGCATATGATTTCAGAAGACCGACTTTATCAGTAAGTATCCGCTGACATCAAACCTACTGTATTCTCATTAACGATGGACGACAGCAACACATCAGAAGAGGACGAGATGGCTATGTTTTGAATCATCATTTAACATTTTCAAAACACAACTTTTTTCTCATTTACTGTGCCAAGCCCCTCCTCCCCGTTTCATTATGCATCTAACATAACAGAAACAGAATTCATATTTATTTGAGAACAAATAAAAAGCTGTGGAGTCCATTGCGGATTGGAGATCCAAAAAATCACAAATGTCAATCACCTTCCCCCCCCCCCCCCCCACCCCCCACCCACCACAAAAAAAAAAAAGAAAGAAAAAGGAGGAGGAAGAAGAAGAAGGCATACCAATGTGGATCGTCTGCTGATGGAATTGCCAGACACAATGAAACAATGATTCCAAGGCAGGTACCTATTTGACACATTGTTCCAAGGGAACCCCTATATTTCGTAGGAGCAACCTACAAAACGAACATCTACTTTCATGAAAGAATGATACTACAACATGACAATGCAAAGATATGACAATATATGGAATGGGAAACTGTTCTTCATGTCTCAATCGTAATGCTCAACAAAAGGACTGTTCTTCATGTCTCAATCATAATGCACAATGAAAGGACATTAGCAATCCCCCAGCAGCTTGATATCTGAAAGGCAGCATGGACTCCAGTTAACTAGCTTTTTTGCACACACCTCTCTCACTAACATGAATAAAGTCATCCTCCAGGTAAAATAAAGTCCAGTCCTCATAGAATAAATCAGATTACAAGAAAACCCATTTGGTGAACCAGTGGAAAATTTAACCACACTATGTGCCCTAAAAATCACTAAAAAATCTTGTCATCTACAGTCTGCTACAACTCTGACCAATCATTTTACCAGCCAGAACTTTTGAGATTTTAAACTGCAAATTTGAGATTGTCTCTAAGCTTAAAATTGGACTTCTGCCACAACTCCTATTGAAGACAAATAAGCAAATTATGTATTCCATTCAATACAAAAGACAAAAAGGTACCTCTGAGATATAAATTGGAACAAGAACAGTATTCACGCCAATACCAAGGCCTACCAGAAATCTTCCCAAAAGTATTTCATCCAATGAGTTGGCCTGTGCACTGTAACAGAAGCTGCAGAGTCAGATCCTAACAAATAAATGAAACCCCTCGGTTGGGTTTCCTCTTCCTCCCACTTTTATTTGTGGCTGTGCATTACTTGTGAAAGAGGGGCATCTGCGCCAGGTATAATGAGTAATATCATACGAGGTGTGCAACAACACTTCTACATAAGTAGAGAAGCATCTTGGGCTTCTATGAGCGAAGTGGATCAGAAAACTGGAGGAAGCTTAATCCACAGTTTGCCCAAAAGAACAGATAAATTAATCATTTGCATAAACCATGACTGCTAACCAGTGGTTATTTGCCAAAAAAATGAAGATATGATGCATCATTGTACAACTGGAATGTACACAATCAGCAGCTTATGGTCAGCATATTTGGGAAGTCCATGATGAGTAAATGATGACTTGATGCAAGCATGACAAACAATGAAAGATTTAGAAAGATTTTAAGCAGCTGTTTAAAGAGATATTATCCCTCAACCTCTAACTCTAACTAGATTACTTTTTGCAATAAAAACAGGCAAAATTATTAACAATGGGATTCAGTAGCTGCATCATCAAACGACAATATCAAAGTTCATCTTCAAGAGTGAGTAGATTGAGAAGCCAGTCTGAGCCTCTCTAAGCAGTTTCCACATAATAATATCAGCCGAACCAAATAGTTAACTAAATCTGTCATTGCTGGAATCAATCTTATGAGATTTCATCTGGTTAACAAAAATACATTGCTGTTGGTTTTTGAGAAGTTGTTCAACACTGCACAAATTTTTTTCTGAAGATGCCAGCTAAAGCCTGACTAACAACGTAAGGCCAGATTATAAGACAGATATGTGACTATTATCTGATTGAAGAAGTATGCTGAAATTTCTGAGCATATCATTTCAGCTGATGGAGCACCTATCTATTGTCATAGCTACTGGAGTACACTGAAGGATTACCTCACGATTGCACCAAGAATGAGCGGAATGGTATCTACTTGGAATGTGCGCCGACAACCAAGTCTATCTACCAGCGAACCACAGCTTATACTTCCGATAAAAGCACCAGCTATAAATATGCTAACTACAAGTCCCTCAAGGATTGAGTTGCCTTCAAATCCAAGCTCCCTTGCTATGGAGACTATGGGCCCATTCATTACGCTGCAGAGAAGACAATGAAACATCCATTAAGAAGAATTCAGCGTATAGATGCTATAATTTCTCTAGGTAGCACTTACAACCATTTCAATACGAAAACAACAAAAAATGGAGGCGTCGCAAACGGTGATTTAGTTATTGCTTGTGCTCAGAAGGCGTCGTGTGTTCCCTATAAATCTATTCTCAAAATATCAGCATGATTAGACAACTGTATTATATATGAACAACCCCACCTAGCATCCCTCAAAGACTGACTAAATAGCAGAATAACTTGTCAACATATAGAACCAGAAATAGCTGCAGGGGGATTCAGTCCTTAAAGATTAAAGTGACTTTCTACCTCTGCACTTATGTATAAGGGAAGTTCATCGCTCGAGTTCAATTTTCAGCTTTCACAGCTGAATCTCAAAATGAACATAGTTGATTCTTGCCACTGCCTAAACTCCCATTTTAACAGCAAACTGGCTCTCTAAGGCCTGATCTTTAAGCTGGGGATTAGTAACTAAATTTCAGAGCTGATGATGTCAACATATCTATATCCCTTGCTTCAGTGTTCGATTGCAGAGGAACCATAAATTTGCCTCAGGTGCATATCTGCTTGTGTTCCACAAATGCAGTTTGCATTTTGGCAACAATATGCATGCATTGTCACAATAAGCCAAAGCTTGCTAAATTATGACTCACAAAATAAACATAGAACATTACGATGAAAGTTCTTGCACTACCAAGCTTGTCACAAGTAGAACCAGAATAGCCTGGGCAGATCTCAGAAAAGTTCTTCTTAAGTCTTTGCTCTCTGTCGACAGTTGAAATCAAATGAGTATACTAGATCATCAACCCCGTGGAATACGCATTCAAAGAGAAAGCAACGTTAAAACAGACTTTCCTAATTAACCTATTCCTGCAAATCTTCCAACAATAAAGAGATCTTCGCAGAACATTGTCATCTCCATTGTCCATGAGATATATGACATTACTACATCGTTCTCTAAAACCACAAGACTCCTGAAGTAATCAACTATGTCCTGCATATAACACGATCTTAAGATCATGTTGCTAAATTCCTTTTGCTCATCGCCTAGAAAGAGAAGTGTTCAACCACTCCATTACCCACGCTCATTATATAGTTGGCACATAACATGCACTTGCTAAAAGCACACCGCTGGACGGAACCGCGCAGACGAACACAAGGGCACACGCACGTACACAGAGCCTCGGACAAAATAAGAGGAAGACAGGCCGACAGACTCACCCAATGTGATAACCGAACAGGAAATTGGACATGGAAGCGATCAACACGTGAGGAAAAGCGGGAAGCCATCCCAAATCGAGGCCTCCGCTGCTATCGCCGCTCGAAGACGGCGATTCCTCGCTCTCTGCATCAACGGAACATCGGAACTTTCAGACGACAACTTCCCTAACTTAGCCAAAAATAAAAAAATAATAATAAAGAGGACAAACAGGTAACCAGCGTGTTCCGCAAAAGAGTAGATTGTGCACAGGGACCTGGTTTATTCGTTTTTAACTCCGGGAGCTGCTTATTCGCCGCCGGAGGCACCTCGAGCATCCTCCGGCGAAGCCGAAGTTCGAGACCGAAGAAACGATCGTTGCGGAGGCAAGGGAAGCAGATTCTCCGGTGACCGAGAGACCGAAGCGTGAAAGGGACCGCACCGTACGGTGGATTCAGAAGAGTCGTAGCTGTAGCTGTGGCTGTGGCTGTAGCTGTAGCTGTGGCTGTAGCTGTGGCCATCGGAGCTGCGCGAGCGAACGAGCCAAGGAGGGAGAGAACCTCGCGATGAATGTGATCATGGGCTGCTGGCGAACTCTAGAATCGCCGGGGGCACCAGCCACGTCGGGTCGCGGGACCCATTCCCCTCGGACTGGTTCAGCTGACGAATCCGCTCGGGATGGACTTGGATCGTCTTTATGCATAAACCAGGCGAGATCGGACGGTTGGGAAAAAAAATACTTTAAAAAAAAACTCTCATTTAATAAGGCCATCCGATAAAAACAGATCACATGATCTGCATATCCTGCATGTCGGGTGATTCGGGATAGGACAGTACCTTTCAGATCGATAAATATCACGCAAACTTTGTTCTATAACATCGATCCCAAATTTTAAAATTTTTCAACTCATTAAATTTAATTTTTGAACTTCCACTAATCTCTTAATTTTTATATGGCTTGTGAATTTTGATATAATATTTAATATAATATCTAGACTTTTGAAAAAATTTATATAATAACGAGAATATATTGAACATTTAGCAGTGCTGACTCAACTAACTTTAATTAATGCCCTAGACGTGGATAGTTTATCGAAGAAACTCTGTGATTGAGATTTGCTACTTCCAAATGAGAAAGGGAATTTACCGTCGGCCGAGTGGAAATTACTCCAATGCAAGGTGAACTCGCGAATGTGAAATGACTGATGGAAATCCCATGAGGAATTTCACGTGATCGACAAAGTTAAGGGATGTGACGTTATAAGTAAGTTGTTGTTTCTCGACTAACTAAAGGTACTGTGGATCAACATCCGCGAAGCACTTCCGGATATGTGCGGGGCTGCCTACTTCCCAAATCATTGATAGCTGTCGCCTTGACTCGCCAATAATTGGGCCCATTAACAGCAAATCGCACTTCACGGCCCAATTCAAGTCGGCCCAAAATCGTTGCCACTTTCCTTTCTACAGAAAAAAAAACAAAAATATAGGGCAAAGCCCAAAAATGTCCTGATAAAAAGGATAAGAAGAAGAAAAAATATATCTTGAAGAGAACAAGAGTCAAGAGGTACCGGGAAAATTCGTGGATGCACTGAAAGGAGCATAGGGATCCAAAAGCATCGTAGCTTCGGGATCTCATGACTCGAACAATGAGACCCACCCAGTCTAAGGCTGTGTTTGGTGTTGTTTTAGAAATGAGTTTTGGGAAAATACTAAAATCTAGTAGAACTTGTCATCAGTTTTCAGCATTCTCAATATCACTATTCTATTTTAAAAATCTTTTACGAATGATTGTCAAACACCTCATTATTTCCTCAAGAGTTTTTGGAGGTTCAAAACCCTTGAAAAAATCCCAACCAAACGCACCCTAACTCCAAGTCAATTGTAACGACGCCCCCTACGACATAACAACTCCATTGGAAGCACGTCGCGCAATGCTTTTATGCGGCGGTAACAATTATTTACCTTGTAATTCTTCTTTTTACCCCCCTTTCTCCACCCTGAAAATCTCGAGGAGTAGGTAATGACTACTCGTTGAAGAAGCATGGGCCCTTTGGGAGTTCAATTATTACAAAACCGACTCTTGTCTGCGGGGGAGAATCTCTGTGGGGGTACGGAGCACTCGGTCCACGTCTCCATGGGGCCCGGCCCCTTCGATCGAAAGCAACTGGTTCTGTGTCTCGCCGAGGGTCAATTTTGAATTCAAAATGTAGCCCATGCATGACTTCACTCTCGACCATGAAATATAGTCTCCCTCCAGAATCTGTGCTGTCGTAAATCACCCGCAAAAAAGGAAAATAATGAAATCCAACAACCGCGGATGGAACATGGAGTGAATTTCCATGGCAATTTTTTTTTCTTTCCTTCTTGGTAAAGAACCGTAGACGGTTTACGGCAATAAAGATGGCCACCAAATTAAAAGGGGCTTCAAGTCAAATGAAACGTTCAATCCATGGAATTTTCCGAATATTATATGTATTAAGAGAAAATTAGCAAAAATTTTACACGGTTATTGTGTTTTTGCTAATTTAATCTTAAACATTTTAATCGCGTTAATTGAAATCTAAATTTGTTCATATTTCATCAATTAAGTTGATCCAATCAATTTTATCTGAAAAATCCTCGACATGGATGTCGACCATCATATATGGTGTGACCAGCCCTGACTAGAATAAGTTTTTTTTATTTTAATTTTTTTACCTTATTTTAATTTTTTTAATAACTTGGCTGGCAAGGTTATCCTGGGCATCGCCTGCCCAAGCCAAGTGAGGACATCGCAACAATCGTCCGCCAAATGACAAGGGTCACAGTCCTTATTACGATTAGGATGAGGGTTGACACCCTCGCTTGTAGTTGGTAAGGATTGCGACACCCTTGTCCAGAGCTAGCTGACCCTTGCTAGTCTAGGGTTAGAAAAAAGGAAAAAAAGCAATTAAGAAGTTTTTAGTAAAATTAAAAACTCGTTCACATCAGCACTAGTTGTGTCACATAGGACGCTCAGCACCCATGTCAGTGAATTTTTGCCAAAATTGCTCATGTAGACTAAATTGATAATTAACACAACTAACAAGTTTAAAATTGAATTGACAAGAATACGATATATTTAACTTTTTGGTAAATTTTCCATGTATTAAGGCCCCTTTCTCCTATATAAATCCGCATTCTTCTTTAACAAGGCATAAGAGACTCACAACCAAAAAGTATAGTTAAAGCCAAAACAAAGACGTTAGATTATAAATTCGAGTTGTGGTTGAGCGAAGAGCTATTGCCGATTCGTGCCATCGACATTTACTGTCGAGTCAACCGGACCTTGTCAACGGGCTCTTACATTTATAGATGAATTGTGTAACTACAACTTATAATCAAAACATATCGAGATCGAGCGTGGGAAAACATAAATGCTTGGAAGCAGCAGTTGCGCTCATCGCCCACCCCTTTCGCCCAAAAGAAAATCATAAAAAAGTGAACTTCACCTGTTCCTTTGCCCCGGAGGCAGATCTACGCCGCAGGTCAAAAGGCGATCATAATGGAATCGGACGGTCGAAAAAGAGGTTTAAATCAGTCCATGCACATTTTAAACCTGAAGTGTCGGCGAAAAAGGAAGTTTTAGATCTACGCCAGCTCCATTTCAGGTGCTTCTAAGCCCAAGCTCATATTTCGGGTGTTGCTGACCAAAGAAAATTGCAAATATATCAATTCAATCCTAAATTCTTTTTATTTGGCTAATTTAACTCTAATTTTCTAACAACTTATCAATTAAATTCAATCAGTTTTTGACTAAAAATCACTGATATTAATGCCGGTCGTTTACATGACACTATAAAAATTTCTAATTTATTTATTTATATTTATTGTGGCCGATGAGGGTTGTGACCCTCACTTAGGCCAACTTCAATCTCGGGAGGGTCAAATCCTCACTGGCCGGATCCATATTACATGACATAAAGTCAAGTGACATAAAATCTTAGCTATCCGATTAAAATCGGAAGGCTGAGATTTTATAAAAAAATAATTTTTTATTTTATTTTTTTCCCAGTCTTCCAATTCAGATTGGACGGCTGGGAGCTGGGACATTCCCCCCTGACATATGTCAGGAGATCCATTTCCTCGCAGGCCACAATGAAAAAAGAAAATAAAAAAATATCAGAAAGTTATGAATTTTCTAATTAAATTTATATGTATTGCCTATATTAGCGCCGACTATACCATTGAAACAATCGGTGTCCACATAAATAATTCGAATTAATAACTTGTCAAACTTTTTAGTTAAATCAGTCAAATTAAAAATATATAAGGTTGAATTGTCACAAACGCAATATATGTATATATATATATATATAAATCTCCCACCATTGATGACGCAATCTTTCGGGTCAAGCATCGTTGAGAAAACTCAATCGCGTCAAAACGTCGGCCCCTTTTCAGAGTCGAACTCACCTGCGAAGATGGAAAGTAGGTGAGGAATTCACGAGCACCGGTCGAAGCACAGGAGCATGCCATTCAAACACGTGGAAGTACCAGGTGGCACCGACAAAATGCCTCGCGCCCGCAACCTCTCGAGTCCAGGACGCTGCACCGCCGTGTTTACGTCCGGTCAATTTTCAAGTAAAGCATCCACTTCGATGAAAACTCTTGCTCAGGTCTGAATAGACAGAATTGGATCGATCTTCACCGCGAAGAGATTACTCTCATCAAGGAAACTTGTTAAGCATGCTAAGAAAAACAAAGGAGCCAACAAAGCCTGTGCATTGACAACCGAGATGTTTCCGTTCGATTATCGCGATAGAAACTACCACAGCAAGGCGGAATGACATGATAAGCGTTGGTCGGACGGCCAATGTCTGGCCGGAGTCGAAGGTGGAGACCTTCAAAATTCTACCTGTTCTGCCTTTTCAACGGCCGTTATTAGAAGTGTGCATGGTCCAGGGCGGTCCAGTTTCGCCTTGAAACTGAGAACCAGACCGATAAGACCGGTTTCCAATTTTTAGGACCATGGACCGGACCGATTCTTGGGCGGTCTAATAGGACCGGAAAAAATTCAAAGAAAAGCCTAAACCAAAATGAAAATCAGTTATTTACATCAGTAAAAAAAGGAGAAACACAATTGCACTTACTGAAATTGTTCATAACAAGCTTCTCCACAATGAAAATGCATGCACGATCCATTTAATCTTGTTGATTAAAAGTAATGCCATTCCATTTAGCAAGTGGAGTGAAGGCTGAACTACATGAAGATGGCATGAAATCCATTTAATCTCGTTGATAATCCAGGTGGTAAAATACGGATAGCAACAAAATCTTCACTTTGTGGCTTAACATGGTGCTCTACTCAGTAAAATACCTACAAGCCTGAGATAAAACCGCAAAATTTTCTAAACCAAGAAATATTCTCTAGGATAGGAATATATCTTGGGTGGCCAACCTCTTTAAATCTACTCCCTGCTAAGCTGTTGAAGAAATTATCAGAATGCGCTCCGTGGAAACAAAAATATATACAAAGAGACTCAATGGTCAACAAGCTCCTTTACAATCCTTTGTAATGAGAATCACTCTGAAATGTCAACAAGCACAATTCCATCCTAAGTAGAGTAACATGAAATTCACTGATCGTTGATAATCTTGGCCGATGTCTAGAGAAAGTCTTTAAAACATTTTATCGAATAGATTATGTGCACTACAAGGAACCAAAGTATTCCTGAAAACAATGCGAGTTTCTCATCCAAAATGCATACATCAGCAACAAAATCGCCAAAATTATCATATTTGGGAAGAGATTGAGATACTCACCGAGCTGAGTGAGAGGTGGAGGCCTTGACAACGTGGTGCCAAGTGAGGACGGGGAAGAGGGGTTTGTGGAGGAGAGAGAGGGAGGCGAGCTTGTCAAAGAGGAAGAGAAAGTCTGAATCGGAGAGGAAAGCGAGACGATTTGGAGCTGAAGTTGCTGCTGAATGAGAACGAGAGAGTCTCTTCCTTCTCCAAGCTCAGGTTTGAGGGTGAAAGGAGTATACAGATTCTGAAACGAAAGTTGAGAAAATGTGGCCTGAAACTCTGGACTCTGTATTTAAAGTCCGAACTGTCACTTGGGCCAATAGTTACTTTGGATCAGGAAAGGGCAGTCCTAGCGGTCTGATCCCGTCTCGTCCTATCAAGAACCGGGAACCAGTTCCATTTTTAGGAACCGTGGACCGGACCAAAACCCCGAAGAACCAAATCAATTTGACTAGTCCAATCTGGTTTGGATAGTTCTCGGATTGGGTGATATGTTATGCTCACCCCTAGAGGTGGCAAAATGGATCAAAGACCCATATTTTAACTCATATTTGATAATACGGGTCATAAATGGGTTAGCTTAAAAAGTTAGTTGGGTAAAAAATGGATCACTTAATAATCTTATGGGTCTTAAATGGGTTCTAAATGGGTCATAAATGGGTTACCTACTTAATTTTAAATATTATTAACAAGTCATTTTTAGACTATGAAAATTATGATATCATGATTATTTTATTTTTAAAAATAAAAATTTGATTATTTTCATTTTTTTTAACAATACGGGTCGGGTCAAGTATGAGTCAGGTCAGGGTCGGGTCGGGTATGAGTCATCATATTTACACAACATGAATATGGGTCAAATCGAGTTAAATGGGTCAAATATGGTCCGACCGGCTCACCCCTAACCGTTAGAGGCCAATTCCGTACCAGAGCAGCAGCAAAAGAAGAACGTCCCCAGGATTTACGCTCGCAACAGGAAGAAAGTGAAACCGTAATGCAAAATAAAAAGAGAGTCATGTGAAATGCACATGATCAACTGATACTCCACTGCTCTCTCTCTCTCTCTTTCTCCAAAGCTCTCGCGTTTGACTTGAAACTTGAAAGTGAAGCATTTCAAACGAGAGAGAGAGAGAGTACAATCTCGTTTGCTCTCTCTCCCACTTTCCCTTTCCTCTTCCCATCTCCGTCTCTCTGCAAGAGAGAAGGAAGGGCCATGGAGTATCACCGATACCCGCAACAATGTCGACGTTGCGTCCGTCATCTCCTCCTCCTCCTCCTCCTCCTTTGCGCCTCCGCTCTCTCCGCCGCGTCCGGATCCTTCGACTACTCCGACGCCCTCGCCAAGAGCCTCCTCTACTTCGAGTCCCAGCGCTCCGGCCGCCTCCCCCACGGCCAGCGGGTCGCGTGGCGCGGCCACTCCGGCCTCACCGACGGCCTCGAGCAAGGAGTGAGTTCGTGCTCTCCCAACCCCGTAGAGGCTTTGAGTCCGGCGTAAACCCGAGTTGCGAAATCCGTGGCCAATGCGTTGCTTTTTGCCTGATTTCTTTTTGCAGGTGGACTTGGTTGGAGGGTACTACGACGCCGGCGACCACGTGAAGTTCGGGCTCCCGATGGCGTTCACGGTGACGATGCTGTCGTGGAGCGTGATAGAGTACCGCGACGAGATCCACGCCGCCGGCGAGTTGGAGCACGCATTGGAAGCGATCAAGTGGGGCACGGACTATTTCGTCAAGGCGCACACTAGCCCCAACGTCTTGTGGGCTGAGGTTCGTCAACTACATTAACTAACTAGTTATGATTAATATTTGGCTACTAATCAATCCGGGGAATCTTTCGGGTCAAAATGCTTTGAAATCTTCACGTCACTCCACTCATTTTGTGCGTACTCGTCAAATCGCCACGATTCCGCAGGTAGGGGATGGGGATACGGACCACTACTGTTGGCAACGGCCGGAGGACATGACGACGTCGCGGCGGGCGTACAGGGTGGACGAGAGCAACCCCGGGTCGGATCTCGCCGGAGAGACGGCGGCGGCGATGGCGGCCGCGTCGCTCGTGTTCAGGAGGTCGAACCCGCACTACGCCCACCTCCTGCTGCACCACGCCCAACAGGTAAAATCGTAATTCCTCGGGCAAAGTTTATTATTAGTCCCCACGTAATTGGCGCGTCCCTCGGTCGATAATTGATTGGCAATGAAGCGCGCATTTATAGGCGGCGAATAGCCAGGAGGGGGGGCCGATCTCATGATGGTCTTGTTTCAAAGATTGTCGGGACGAAGCTCGTCGCATGAAAATAGTGCCCGTCGCATTCGAATGATGCCGTGCTGATTTTGGTCTCGAGTGACGCGAATTCCTCAGATACTTACGTTGTTGTCGTTTGCTTCTCAATTTAGCTTCACAGCCATGCAAGACGACCGTCCGATAATCTTCATGCAAGAGACATTATAACTAACGACTTAGCCCGAGATATGAAATTATAACCCTTGACTAGATGTAGGTGGCGTTCTGCACAAAGACAAGTGGTACCCAATTAATTCCCAAGCCAAATGTGAATTGACTAACCAACCAATTCAAACGTATCAATCTTAGATTCGTCAAACAGGTGGATTGGATAAAAATTGATCCGATTCAAATTAACTAATTTAAAATATTTTTGATCCATTTTCACTTTATACAATTCTAGTAACTCATATAAGATCCAATCCATATTGCTCGAACATTTTTATATTTACTTAAATTTAGGAAAAGCCATATCCAGATTCCAAACTGAGATGAAAGCAGTCAAGTCCAGAGAGAGAGAGAGTAAAGAGAGAGTTACAGAGATAGGTCAGACCTAAGAGAAAGTTCTAGAGAGTGAAGAGATAGTGTCGATATGTTTTCATGCAATAATTTTAGGTTTGACCATTTAAAACTTATTTATGATCCATATTGTTCGGTCCAATAAAAAATGGGTCTATAATCCGGTCTAATCAATCTTGAACCCACGAGAGCGGTGCTTGCCATTTGGGTACATATGCAGATATAACGACGACGGCGATGATGATTCTCGGTTTCGTTCGTTGAGCAGCTGTTCGAGTTCGGGGACGGGCACAGAGGGAACTACGACGAGAGCGTGGGGGTGGTGAAGAGCTACTATGCATCGGTCAGCGGGTACAAGGATGAGCTGTTGTGGGCTGCTCTGTGGCTGCACAAGGCCACCGACAGGGACGATTATTTGAGGTACGCGATCGACAAGGCTGGCTTCTTTGGTGGGATCGGCTGGGCCATGACCGAGTTCAGCTGGGACGTCAAGTATGCCGGTCTCCAACTCCTCGCTTCCCAGGTAAAATACGGAAAGAGAACTTCCTCTAACTTTTTGCCTGCCCTTTCTTCGTTCTTGTCACCTTCACCTGCAACCGGAGAGCGAGAGAGCGAGAGAGCGACACGAAAGCAGAGCTTTAAAGAGGTACTCGAGCTTTAAATGGAGATGGGTTGGTTCTTAGATCATGTGGGTTCTTGCACTCGTAAGCTAGTAAAATATGGCCTTAAAGTTTGGAAGTCGTCGAAAACTTTTGCCCTACACAATTATCGACACGCGAATTCACATACTCTTTTCATAATTTTTTTTGGAATTTAAATAATGTCTTAAATTTCGACAAGAAAATAAGAAAATAGTTATGAGTTATCTTGTAACTTTTCCGTTTTTTTTCCCGATGCTGTGAAACTCCACCTCGGACGGATAAATTTGGCTCCATATCCTATTCAAGTTTTAATGGTCGAACTAGGGTTAAAACTCCCTTAGGATTTTCATCAATAAACCATCGCAAGCCGGATAGGGTCAACGCAAAAGATAAAAAAATAACTCGCCAGGGTAATATGTAGTGAATGCACGATTTTATAAGAGCTTTGATTTAAATTCTAGCAAATCTTCCTAGGATCATGCTTTTCGCTTGCTTTCAAAGACGAAATAATGCAACAGCGAGTGCTCCAAAGCAGCTTTCGCTTTTCCGAAAGCTTTCGCATATGGAGTGAGCCCTAGTTAAGGCATAAATCAGAGAGAAGGTGGTCGGTTTGCTCGAAAAAGGAGCAGACGGGTGATTCTCACCTCTCTGTCCGTAGCATAAAATCACGTGCCCCAGTCAATCACGTGCCCCGACTGGGGCCTTTCCTCCGCGTCCGTCCCGCACGGCCAATTGCCATCTCGTCTCTCGTTCCACGGGGCGAAACTCATGCCGTCCGCTGAGCGTATCGCAATCTCGTCTGCCCAAGAGTCTGTCCGGGCCTGCCAGCCATTAAATGGAACGAGCTGAAATCATGGCTCGTCTGATTGGTCTGTCGGGGTAAATTGAGTGGGCTGGGCTGTGGATTTCCCGCGAGGCGTGTGACCCACTTACGGGGAACACGTTCCTCTCATTTATTGTGTCGGTCAATGCATGTTTTAGGCCGCGGTATTGTGTAGTGGAGAGAAGCGATGGGAACAGAGAGATGAAGAGATCGCTAGCCCCGAAAAGGACATTGCAGGAGAAAGACAGCGCCGCTTTTACCTCCGTTAATCCTGGAAAATAGCGGCCCTTCCCGGAGAATTGCGGGCTTAGATGCTATCGAGTGATCGTAGAGTATGCGATGTTTTGGACTTCATTAGTCTTTATTTGCGACCACTGCTCTCTGTCTCTGTCTCTGTCTCTCTCCTCCTCCTTAGCACTGTCTAGCGACAACATCATGTCTTCTCCTAATTCACGCCTCTCTCTATGGTCAGACCACTTTAGCGAAGTTAAAAGGGCATTATTCGCTTTGAATAATTGGGTCCTCGTTATTTTGTTTCCAAAGTCTTCTTTGCGGCCGGAGCTTTTGACTTGGCTTCGTAATGCATAAGAAACGGCAAGTGAAGGCGCCAGTGAATGCATCTCTCTCTCTGGCGTCTAATCTTTGCAATTGGGTAGTACGAGTCTAGTTTCCTTTTGCGGGCATGCGGGCGATTCCGAGGGGTCGACGGCATTAACATTGCCTGCATAATGTCTGTACACGGACCGACACCTGTTGGATGGTGTAGGTTCTTGTCAAACTCACTAGACTGATTGAGATTCATCTGCTATTCAAATCTAGATAAAGAATTTTCGTAAGTTTAAAGTTGCATACTGTGTGCAGGCTGGTTTTGGTGACCCAACCCATCGGTCTTATCAATTAATATGTATAGCTGGCTAGTGAATCCTTACTATTTTGGACCTACAACTATTTAATGCTGGAGGTCCTCAACATCCCATCAAGAATCTTGGACAGACTCCTTTCCACTGCATGGATCACATTGAATCACGTTCTGGAACCAAAATCATGCATGCAGATAATATGTTCATTTCAAATCGAACTCTTTGCGTTGTTGCAGCTCCTCCTGGAAGGCAAACACAAGGACCAAGCTCACATTCTGGAGCAGTACCGCTCGAAAGCCGAGCACTACCTCTGCTCCTGCCTCAACAAGAATGATGTCGACAACCTTGAGCGAACCCCGGGGGGTTTGCTCTACGTCCGGCAGTGGAACAACATGCAGTATGTCTCCTCCGCCGCGTTCCTCCTCACGGTTTACTCGGACATCCTCAGCCGCGCGAACCGAAAGCTTCACTGTCCTCGGGGGACCCTCGATCACGAGGAGATCCTCGATTTCGCCAAGGCCCAGGTCGACTACATTTTGGGCTCGAACCCGCTCAACATGAGCTACTTGGTGGGCTTCGGCCCGAAGTACCCGACGAGGGTCCACCACAGGGGGGCCTCGATCGTTTCCCACAGGGAGAGCAAGGGTTTCATCGGGTGCACCCAAGGGTACGACAACTGGTACAGCAGGCCTGGCCCGAACCCGAACGTGCTCGTCGGGGCCGTCATCGGAGGGCCCGATTACCAGGACAATTTCAGGGACGAGAGGGGGAATTACATGCAGACGGAGGCCTGCACTTACAACACTGCGCCGCTGGTCGGAGTTTTCGCAAGGTTGTTGAGACTGCAGGAGGCCGATCCAAGTGGGAAAGAGTCTCTGCTTGCTTCATATAAGAAGAAGTGATACACAGCTTCTGAAGAATTTAAAAGGGTATCCGGTTCCGTTTCTTGGAAGTTGAAAGCGCTCTTTCCTTGCTTCCGGGCTCGGGACGAAGTTCTTTAAGCCCATTTGTAGCTTCTTAAATTTTGTGAAGCCCACGCGATAATCCTCCTGGGCTTAAATGTCAAAGGATCTTCTATTGATTTTGGACCAAAATCAATTGAAGACCCGAATCTATCTCATACTTATACAGGCAGGACTGGGCCTAATCTTATCAGTTCTAGGGTGGATCCGAACCGATCCTGTGAGCCGCGATTTTACGAGGGCTTCCGGGTCTACTCAGGTACCCACTTTTGGGTAAAAAAATCCAAATATATGTAATAATAAAGAATTGCACCAATTCGTGTCGAATTGCTGCTCCCTGGCAAAAGGAAGCTTTACAATCGGTTCAACTTGGTTTCCGTTTTAAAGTTTGACAACTTATCACGGAAAGACAATCGAGTCTTAAAACTTATTAAATTGATGCAATCGAGTTCTTCCATTAATTTCATATAACTTGACTAATAGAACATATTGACACAGCTTGTTTCAGAAAATATTTTCTCTTTCATACGTGTAGCCAAAAGAAAGCATCTAAATAGAAGCCAATCTCGAGATGAGTGCCCTCCTATTCTGACTTTTCTAGTGCTTCTAGTAGCACAACTCATCAAACATGTGTCTCAAAAGATGTTGTATTGATTCAAATATGATTTTTCAATCCAAATTTTATGTGAATTAGATTAAAAGAGAAGTCAACCTTTAAAAATATATGAAAAAGACTAAAAATGAAAAATCAAGAAAGGGCTGCAAGCCCTGCCATTATCGTCCAACCATCACTACATGGCAGACCATGGTGGGGTAGTGACGGTGAGGGCTAGTTTTTCCCTTTTATTTCTATAAAAGAATATAGCTTATTTTTAATATAATTTAAATATAATTTATGTTGAAAAATCAAATTTGGACTACAAGGACGTCAATTTAGCCACAATTTCATGATGTAGAAAACAAAGTCACACGAGCATTATTCATTAATCAAGATAGACGAAATTAACAGAAGAACTTGATTGCACTAATTTGACAATGCTAAAAATTCAATTACATTTTTGTGAGTCTTAAGAATCAATTATACTTTTGTAATAAGTTCTTGGATCTTCAATGCACCTGTCCTTTATTTTTCCCTCTTAAAAGAGTCTTTCAAACAGGTTCAACTTGGTTCCAACCTTGCAATTGAGAAACGAAACCGCTTCCGATCAGGACGAAACCCGCGGCGGAATTGAGTTGGCCGGTTCCACTCGATTTCCAAGTTTGAAACGGAATCGATGCTCGCTTCTAATCTCGACGGTTGAGTGCATCTTTCATTTGCCAATAACCCAAAATGTCGCCTTTCTCATCCTAGAAAGAAAAGCCACCCACTTTCAAACCGTTGCCCGCGGTACTCCCAATTTTATTTGACCCGGACGGCATCTCCCGTTGGAGATGCTGGAGAAAACGAGGCGGTACATCTTCCCGTCGCTTGATTTTACCGCTTAAACAGCATCTTCCTCTCCTGTATTTCTAGAATAATAGTCCAGAATAAACACTTGCTTTTTTTTTTGATAATGTAAATAGTTATATAGACTTTTACCAAATGTATGCAAAGTGAGGCATCTTGGCACCACAAAAGTTTTCACTTACATATATATAAGTGAAAGGGTGTTAAGCTCTTGGGGTGAAAATAGAAAGAGGGCAAAAAATTGGCGTACTAACAAAATTTTCAGGAACAAGGCCCCACCATCGCTGTATCTTTCTATTCCTATGAGAGTTAGGCACGTGATTGAAGGTTATAGCTTTGTTCTTGACCATCTTCTCTAGCTTCAGCTTCATTGCTGGGAGATAGGCAGCTTGGTAGAATAAATACTTGCTTTAATCAACAGAAAATCCAAAAACACAGCTCAATTAGATAACCCCAGGTAAACCCACAACAATCCTCTCTAGCGAATGGACATGTCCAGTTGAGAAACCTCGTTTTTCAAGAAAATGATCATCTTCTCACCAGATGGAGTATGAAATTTCCGATTCTTTCCCGTGACATTGATACCATTCAAGGCCTTGGTTACATGGCGGCCTCTTATATCTCGAACGGGTGATATTGTCCATCCGTCATAAACCCATTATATATATATCAAGTCAGTTTAAAATCTACAAGTTTACCAATTTAGGTCCAGACCTTTGCACGAAATTGTAATGTTAATGCTTTCGGCCAATTTTTATCTTAAAATCGTTGAACCGATCACTGGAGACTACGTAAGAACTTCTTGGAAAAATCCAAGACTAAATTCACAGAATGAAAAAAGTTTGGCACTGATTGGATTAGTTCTTCGCCTCATATGTATACGTCCTCTCATGCACCTAACGCCATTTACATCTTGATCCGATTTCTCTTGCGGTCTCTTTCAATTAATCATTCTATAATGGAGTGCCGCGCAGCTTTCTCTTATTCCGCGTTTGACCCAATGATCTTTTATATCATTCGCTTGAAGGTAGTCGGGACCCTGTGCACACGCTTCTTATATGTTGCAATAATAGACTAAGCACCTAAAGCTGATTTCCCTTACCAAGCCTTCCGCTTAATCCATAAAACAAGTTGGATGGCGCCCAAGGTTTCTTGGAAGCTCTCCCTTATTTCATAAGAACAGATGCGAGAGCCATGACATCCGACCCGTCAAAATGGAAGGATGAGTCTGGTCTAGATTGGGTCGAAAATAGTCCTGTTCAAATAGATCTGTTTAACCCATTTCGATATACTTTAATGCAATACAAATTTAAGGACATATACCCGATTTGATCCATACTTAGCCCATATCCGACCTCGACCATATCACTAAAATACTTCCATGTTTAATCCGGTTTGAGAAAGGTCGTACCTAAACCGATGTGAGAGTATGGAGTGAGCGGGCGCGAGATCGAGTAAAAGTGAAAGAGAACGAAGAGAGAGTCATAGATGTGAGTTGACTTTAAGTAAGTTATAAACTCAATTATCATCAATTTAAAATCTATATTAAGTTCAAACCCTTCTGTTGATTTATTTACTTCAATAAAATATAACAATTCAGCCCATCATACATAAAGTAAGAAATAAATCTACAAATCCATTTTGACAGATTTACATTTGCGTGCCCGACAAACCTCGAGAATTGCTATCTTGTAGCTCCCTAAAAAGGGGTGTCCACGATCTCCCGAAAAAGAAGAAGCAGCATCCGTCCTTATAATGCATCATGTTAAATTCATTTTTTTTTCGGACTTCTATACGAAACATAGATACACAAGAACACTGCTCGTGTGTAGAATTCTCTACAAGACCCGGGAGATAACAAGAAGAGTAGGACAAATGTCTCAATAAAGAAGAAAAAACGTCATTCAGTGCCCGAGAAAAGAAGAACCAAATCGAAACCGAGGTGAACAATCTCGGTTCCGTCTAGCAGGGAAAAAAGAGAGCAAAAGGCTAATTCCTTGTGTCGACGTCGACCCTTTAGCAGCATCGGATCCCCAAATCATCCTTTAGTGAAAAGCAAAGGGCCATTCTCCGACAAGAAAAGCCCCTTGGCCAATGGACCCGCTCCACGTTTGGCAGCACACATTCAGCAAGAACAACGTTGTGAATCATTGGAATTCGCTTTCGGTGAGGAGGAGGAGCAAGGGGGAGGGGAGATCCGGTCCGAATTCGTGCCGACCAACATGTCTTTTGGACGTACCCGTGGCTCCATCGGGACTTCCTCCGGAAGAACAGGCTAAGCGAATATCGTCTTTGGGTTCGGGCATCGTTTGGCATTTTCCCTGGTGGATCCCTTCGTCGTCCCCATCCAAACGTGCCTGCATCGAGAATGCCACTATTGTTGCGTCTCCAGGGAAATCTAAAAAAAAATGTGGGAAAGCAGGAATAAGATGAGTGCGTGCATGTTCTGGCTCATCCACCTGATCCATTTTATTCTCTGGTTAGAAAAGTCCGCAACATATGATGTTAGGAAATTCTCATGCTCCATACTTAATCATTGCGTGAAAAAGAGTGTTGCCCAATTAAAAAAAATATCAAATTATATCCACTATAGCATAAATATTCCCGACTTTTCTTATGTTACGAAAAAAACTCAAACGTGCACCTAACTCCTATATCATGAAAACCATTACGGTCTTCTAAAAATTCCCTATAAGATGATCCTTTTCGATTAGGATTTTGTTGCTAGTCCGATAAGATGATGTGGTTTTAATACACTCTCCACTTGCCACCTTCCATGAATCCGTGGAACAAGTTTAGGTTGATGATGTAATTTTTTTTCTTTAGGTAGATGGGTTATAACATATAAATTTAAAGCCAGTGATATTTGTATGATAGAGATATAGCTTGAGATTTTATATTGTAGTAAGCTTGATAGATACATCTTTCGTCGGTTTCTACAGGTTAAAACTTCCGGAGCAAACTATAGTAGGCTAAAGAGGTTGGTAAGTCAGACTTACCCTATTTTCCCTGTGACGCGTTCGAGATTGTCCATCAGTAACATTCGATGCCGACGTCGAATCCCATGGAAAAGAGGGGGTGGTGAGGATGGACAGAAACAGACCGGAAACAGCCGAAGCGTGTGTTGTCCGTGAGTTTGACCCGATTCCGAGGCGCGAGCTGATCCAAAAACGAGCCAAAGATTCGTATGTGGCCTTCCCTTGTTGGCACGGCGTCTCCACTTCCCCACGGTGCACGTTCGCCTTTTTTTTGGTTTCCTCTCGTCTCTTCGTTCGCCCCTTTTTTTTTCCATTTCGGCAGTAAGAGTGCACGCGTTCGCATCTGGGAAGACGACCCTTTGCCGGATTCGAAAGTGCACCGCGCGAGATGATGATCGGTCACCACGATGGAGTGGGGTGTTTCCTTGGACGAATCCTACCTAAAACGATAATGCTCGCTGGCCTAACGAGCACTCTCTAAAGCGAGCACCATTTCCTTTGGCCTAAACGACTCGTGGGCTTGAAGTTGTGGCTGTGAACGAGTTCTTCACAGTTCCTGAGAATTTATACTTCCCTGGCTCCCATCCATGAGTCTATCTCTATCTCTCTCTCTCACTTTCTATGCGCTTAGAACCAGGCTTGTTTTCTAGATCCCGGCGATACTTATCTAGAGCACTAGATCAGTTGACAAGTCGTTTGAGACTTACCCTTTAGAGAGGATATGATGTCGATCTCGATTTTTATTTGGTATGATCTCTTGAGACCCACTAATAAGGAATTAGTCTTTCATGATGTCCTTTTGATCAGATCGAAATGGTTCATTTAACATGGTTTGTGAATACTATTGCAAAAGACAACAAAACTGGATCCCGAATTATAACCAGGAATTTCATGCATTCACTGATTGGGTTTCGAGCCACTTGGCCATCCCAAACAAGAGTTTCCAATCACAACTTGAGGAACTGACGTTAGGTACCGACTCACGTCATAGAGAGGTCGGTCGCCATAGCCACCCATCAGGTCCCACCCAAACAAGTGCATTGACCGTGAGAGGACTGCCAATTTACCCTTCTCTCAAGACAAGTCTTGCACGACATATACAAAGGCCGTCCAAGCTCTGAACACCTCCTCATGCTTCTCTCTGACTAGAGCTATGAATCAGAAGGGGACAGAAGCTCATTTAGGGATTGCACTGCAGGGAGTCGCTTTCCCGATATCTTGGACACACTAATGCAGTGCTCAAGAGCTGTAAGCAACAAGGGCCACCACACAAACAAAATTTTAAAACTCCAATGCCAATCTATTTTCTTTTGGCTCAAAAGATCCAAGATCTGTACAACACTCATTTACTCCATTGGACACCTCAGCATATTTCGGACCATAGAATGCCTAACGTTGCCTTCTCTTTCCAAGTTTCTCTCTCCTGAGTCCTATGTCTCTATTTCTTTGCTTCGGTTCCTTAGCCCACCACCCCCTCTTTATAACCCCATTCGCAAAGAGAACTTTGAGCAAATCTCCCTCCCTCCCTCTCCCTCTCTCCCTCTCTCTCTCTCTCTCTCTCGCAATAAACATGGTAATGCTGCCTCCTCAAAACTTCAGCTTAATCTTACTCATCAGTCACACGTTGCTAAGTGTTCCTCATTTGTTTCCCTCCTTTTTCCTCAATGACAGGTTCTGGTCTCAAGCAAAGAGGCGGGTGCCGATGAAGGGGAAGTAGTCGATTTTCGAGGGAAGCCGGTGGACAAGACGAAGACCGGAGGATGGCTTGCTGCCGGTCTAATCTTAGGTAATTAGTTTATTGTCATGGCTTTTCACAGCCCCATTTAATCACGAGAAATTTCTAATACTACATGTACCTAAAGATAAGTGGTGTTGAGTAGTAGCCTAACATTCATACTCAGCCTTGTGTGGCCATCTAGAAATCCAAAGAATTTGAAGAGTAGTACTAATGTTCCATGAATGCATTGTGATTGCAGGAACGGAGCTTTCTGAAAGAATATGTGTACTGGGAATAGCAATGAACTTGGTGACATACTTGGTGGGTGATTTGCATATACCCTCGGCAGCATCGGCCAACATAGTCACCAACTTCATGGGCACTCTCAATCTTCTGGGCCTTCTTGGTGGCTTCTTGGCTGATGCTAAGCTCGGACGCTACTTGACAGTTTCCATTTTTGCCTCTATAACTGCTGTGGTGAGTGTAAAGATCTGTCTCCTAAGGCAGTCCATGGTGGTTTTCCTCCCTTCCTCGCCGTAGGTCCTCCCCCTCCTCCCCCCCCCCCCCCAAAAAAAAAAAACATTTAAGAATCATAAGAGGGTGAAAAAGTTTGCCAGGCTTTCTGGGAACCAATCAACGTGCAGACATGTGTAGACTGTAGTGCCTTGTTTGACATACTTGGCCCCACGAGAACGTTATCATCGGACCAAAAAAGGTGGACATGTGATCTCTCAATCATCCATTCTATTTGTTAAAAATTAAACGTTAGTAATTATCAAGTTGGGCTCATCACATCCAGCTTTGCCACTTAGGCTGCTGCACTTTTGAAGTACAGAGTAAAAACGGAGATTATAAGCTGAGATTTTATAGAAAGCGTAGGATAGAAAGAAGCAGCAAAAAGAGCAAGTTGCTGTTCTGTGTCCCTAGAGATAGCTAACCGAAGCGGACTGGTCAAGAATAAGTTGAAAAGAAACACCGAGTTATCTCAGTCTATTCTATTGGCCTGTGCAACTTGGACAAATTCACGAAAATCTCAACAGACTAGACGAATGTTTCCCCTAGATTTGAGTACGTGACACTACCTCGAACAATTGATTGATGTGGCTTTCTTTCGCCTTTTTGCAGGGTGTGACTATGTTGACTCTGGCCACCTCCATTAAAAGCATGAGACCGCCTCAATGCAGTGACTACAGACAAAAACATCATCAGTGCATAGAGGCTAGTGGCAATCAACTTACTCTGCTCTATGCTGCGCTCTACACTATTGCGTTGGGTGGCGGCGGCATAAAGTCTAATGTCTCTGGTTTTGGGTCTGATCAGTTTGATGCCTCCGATCCCAAGGAAGAGAAGGCCATGATCTTCTTCTTCAACAGATTCTACTTTGCAATCAGCCTAGGATCATTATTTGCGGTAGTAGTGCTCGTGTACATACAAGACAATGTCGGAAGAGGATGGGGATATGGTATATCAGCAGGGACAATGGTAATTGCAGTCACCGTATTACTCAGTGGGACACCATTTTATCGGTTCAGGAAGCCACAAGGAAGCCCTTTAACCGTCATCTGGAGGGTGTTTCTATTGGCTTGGAAGAAAAGGACTTACACTTATCCTTCTCACCCAAGTCTTCTGAATCAGTTCCAGAATGCCAAGGTCCCACACACACAGAAATTCAGGTACTTACTATTATAGAGCATCGACAGAATTCATGCATTTAATAAAACCATGTAGAGCTTTTCTTCCTATTCAATAAGCCAATAAGTAATTGTACATCATATGTCCATTGAATTCGGAGCTCGAGGTCAAAATTGTTGGAGACTGAAAAATCATCTTTGTGTTTTAGACATAATGTGTTCATGAAATCGAGAAGTACATCAATTGAGGTTCATGTTTCTAATACGGCAAATAGATTCGAGAGGGGGAAGAAAAAAGTAACAGCATGTGTTGCCCAGAAGTTACAGCTTGCTGCACTTCTTATAAGCAGTACTGTCTTAATATTTTAAAGAGTTGATGGAATTTGTCATAACAATTTTCCAATGTCCTTTAGGTGCCTTGATAAGGCGGCGATCCTAGATGAGAGTGCTGGTACTAAGGCAAGCATGAACGACCCATGGACAGTTTCTACCGTGACGGAAGTTGAAGAGGTAAAGCTAGTATTGAAGCTAATGCCCATCTGGTCCACCTGCATCCTTTTCTGGACAGTCTACTCCCAGATGACTACCTTCTCAGTTGAGCAAGCCACGATTATGAAAAGAAATATTGGTTCTTTTGTCATCCCTGCTGGAACTTACTCTGCATTCCTCATCGTATCTATTCTCCTCTTTACTTCTCTAAATGAGAGGTTTGTTATCCCTGTGGCTCGAAGGCTCACCCGCACGACGCAAGGAGTCACAAGTCTGCAGAGAATTGGCATAGGACTTATTCTGTCAATGTTTGCAATGGTGGCAGCAGCTATCGTTGAAAAGGAGAGGAGGAAAATCGCCATTCACGAAAGTAAAATGATAAGTGCTTTTTGGTTAGTCCCACAGTTCTTCTTCGTGGGTGCCGGGGAAGCTTTCGTCTATGTCGGCCAACTTGAGTTTTTCATTAGAGAAGCACCAGAAAGGATGAAGTCCATGAGCACGGGGCTTTTCTTAAGTGCCATTTCGATGGGATTTTTCCTAAGCAGCTTGTTGGTGTCTCTTGTAGACAAAGTAACAAATAAGAGCTGGCTCAGAAGCAATTTGAATCGAGGGAAGTTATACAACTTCTACTGGATGCTAGCAATCTTATCAGTGCTAAACTTCCTGGTTTTTATAGTCTTTTCGATGAGGCACCAGTACAAAGTCCAGAATTACGCCAGAGATGACAATGGTTACGAAGAGGAACTCAAAACTTCAAATGAGACGGAAGCCGACAACAAGGACAACAGGCTAATTGCTGAGGAGAAAGGAGAACTTCAGTTTGTGTGATCATAGGGGCCGACAGGATTCGTTTCGCCCATCACACTTCACTTTCCTGAACTTGGAGGAACTTCAAGATCGAGCGGGGTTAATCTGCTTGTATTAGTAGAAGCATTTGTATTTTCCTAGCTCAGGCCGTTCTGTCGATGACGAAAGATAAATGCATCGACAAAGGTCTTGTAAAGACCGCCTATCTCGGTAATCTAGTGCTTAGAATTATCAAGCTTCGCTGCAGTGTGGATCTCTTGAATTTGATCGCATCAATAGCCAAAGCTCTAAAGTTTTGCATCATAACGCAGTTTGGTCCATATCTCGAATACCCATGACAATGCTTCCTTTCTCTCATAAGAATGCTAGTCATGCTTTGTGAAAGAAAGTCACAAATTAGTGCGGCAAAAGCCCCGTTAGAAGCGAAGAGCTAGAAGAAAGTCACGAAGCTTTGTTTATGTACTCAGTATTTTTCGAATCATATCAGTCAGATACACAAAGCTGCATGTCCATAGATGTTCCCACATCGATTTCGATTTTCGCAGAGAAGGGATAGACAAACAAAGTATTGCGGCCCCAACAACTTTGACTGTTTGCCATGTTTTGAAAGTTTTAAGCTGCGTTTCGCCCTCCGAATCTAGGTTAAGATATAATAGGATAAATTGAAATCTCAAATCTTTCAAATATTCTGTTGATTGTAAAAATTTCATCATATATTTGATGAAATTTAGGACAAGATTAAAAATCTATAAAAATAATCCGTCGTGCTCAACGATTTTGACCTCTACTCCGCCACTTCCCACACTCACCATAGTGTCATGAGCTTTTCATTCTTCCCAAGATAATGTTGATAAATCCTCCATACATAGTGCCTCTATTGATTTATAGGCGCCGTAGCAGAGCAGCATCACCCCGAGATAATTGTTGAAAAAGTCCTAAACCTATTACATACTTGTCGGTTCAGTCCTAAATCTCTTTTTTTGGCCAAATCAGTTCTAAACTTTTGAAACTTTGCCAATTCAATCATCTTGGCGACTTTCTCCCAAAAAATATCTAGGTGGATGTTCGGTGAGCACCATTTATCCTACGTGGCCGGACCGGTAGGTCGCCAACGTTGATGTGGTCGCTGAAGATCAAAACGACGTTGTTTTATGCTTGGAGACCACCCGACGAGCTCCCGCCAGCTCCAACCAGTGAGCTCCGGTGATCTGTTCCAGTGAGCTCCAGTAATGGCACTCCAGCCAGCCAAGACTTGGAGACTTACGCAAGACTTAAAGACTCCAGTGACCTCCGGCGAGCTCCAGTAAGGCCGGACTTGAAGACCCACGCAAGACTTGAAGACTCCAGAAACCTCCAGCGACCTGCTGCAATAGGACCCTTGAAGATTGAAGACCCACACAAGACTTGAAGATGTAGCAAGCTTGTTGAAGACTCCTCTTTCTTGGAGCAAGCTGAAACACAAGAAGCAAGCCGAAACATAAGCTCTCGCCACCATTGAAGACCCTCCTTGAAGCCCCTTCTTCTCGCTGGCCCCAAAATAGTGAACCCTGGCTCAAGTCGCTCAATTATCGTCGTTCTTTCATCAAATCAGTGCACTGGTCCTGTTGTTGGAGGTCGCTGGTCGTTGTTGTTGGAGCTCGCTGGTCATTGTTGCTGGAGCTCGTCGAAGTAGCTTGCTAGAGCAGATCGCCAGAGCTCAATGGCTGGAGCTCACTCAGTGATCTCGAAGCATGAAACAATGCTGATTGGACATCAACATAGGCATTTTCCAGGATGAAGTTACCGGGAGCACTGAAATGACAAAATTCTAAAAGGTTTAGGACTGAAATTGACAAAAATGCAATATGTTTAGAACTTTTCCGACAATTATCCAGCATCACCCCTAGCTCCCTCCACCAAATCCAATCTTAAACCTACAGCCGCTAGGACGATATCTCGCCAAGTCAGATCACAACACAAATCAATCCTCACATGGAAAGCTACATCAGGGTTTTAAGGAAAATGTAGCTTCACATGATCCGGAATTAGCAGTTCGCTTCTTTTACAATTTAATCGGCAAGTCCACCGTAAACGTGCAGTTTCCTTGACGAGGATCAAATCGCTAAGAAGACGAACCAAAGATGCCCAAAAGATCTAAAGCAAACTAACAGTGAATTACTAAGAGAAGATCACTGAATCTTTTAAGGGATCGGCTCGAGATTGGGGAAGATAGTGAGGGAATTGATATCTGAACAAGTGCGGATCCACAAGGACAGACAAAAAGGCGAGAAACAAGAAATGAGTAAAGAAGTTGACATGAATTGACCCTCGTTGGAGGGAGATTGAAGGAATTGGTGATCGCGTTTGGTCATTGGAAAGTTGGAACACGATCACGCAGATGTTGAAAGTGATGACGATCCGTCATTGGGGGTGGTCCTTGAGCGGTAGCCTATCACAATATCCATAAGCGCCACTCACATCTTTGGAAGATCACTTCTTGTGCTTGTTCTTCATTTTTAAAGCTTTGTATCCGATGCGAATTTATCCCACCTCTCTCCCATATATTTGATTTGGGTAAATATCTGATTCGGAGATCATCGCCAAACAATTCTAATCTTATCCGAACTGCCAAGTGTTGCCTTAAATACTATGTGATTTCTAAGAAAATATTATCCAGGAGAGGAAACTTCAATGCATGAAGCAGGATCTTCCTTCGGCAGTTGCAATTTGGCATAACTAAAATTGAATTTTTAGTTCGGTTTTCTTCTTGGTAGGCCATGTCAAACAGATGGATCGGGTCGGTCGGATCGAAAATGGTTGACCCGAATTGACACATTTTTGCACAATATTTAGCGACCGAACTTGTACCTGATTCGGACTCGAAGTCTCAAACGATTATTCTTCTTACTTCTTGTATCCAAAGAATGGACGAATCTGTGGATCTGCTTGCCAAGTCGGTGAGGGACCTCCAGTACTCGGATCGGGTCATGGGCTAGAATTTTGGGTGGCACATGGGCTTAGCAATGGGCTTCGGACAAAATGGGTTTTCAAATGATGTGCTCCTTTTGGGCTCAATGGTTCAACTTCAAGGCTCTCTATCTTAGGGGTAGGGGTGATCAGTTCCCCGGGCGGTCCGGTTCCCCCCGAAGCCAGGAACCGGACCGACCAGATATAGGTCCAGACCAGACCAAACCAACCAGTCCGGTCCGGTTCTGGGGCGGTCCAACGGGACCGGGAGCGAGCAAAATTGCAGCCCAACAAAAGAAGAGAATGAGCAAAATAAAACAGCCAAAAAAAAAAACTCTTAGGTAACACCAAAATTGCAGCGAATTTACGAACAACCAAAAAGAGGCCTCTTTTTCCCTTAAAACCAGTTGAGGCCCCCAAAAAATCGAACATTTTGCAGTACCTAAAAGTAAAAAATGCAAACTTGATGCTGAAGAAGCAAAATTATGAGATGAGTATTTCAGGATAGATAAGAGTAGTGAATGGTGGAGCAGATGTTGCAAAGTGCAGTGAAAGTGAAGAGTGTAGAGTAGGATCAGAGGAGGAAGTGATGAGCTATATATTCAAAGTGTAGGCCAAACATTCCAAAATGCACACCGGAAGGTTGAAGATTGCTTTGTTGGATGGAATGTGTAAAAAAAACACACAAAAAAGAGCCAAACGCAACATTGGCGAGGCAAGCCCTAAAATCAAAACACTAGTAGAGGACAAAGGGTTCTCACTAAGGGATGAAGAGAAGTTGCTTGAATGGAGAGGAGCGATGAAGAGAAGGCGCTTGAATGGAGAGGAGTGATGAAGGGAAACGAGCGATGAGGAAAGAGACGGAGGAGTTCGCTTGAATGGAGAGGAGTCACTGCTCTTGTTGGGCACTGGAGATAGAAAACGTGAAGACGAAATTGTTGACTAAAGACTTTGAAGTGAAGTAAAAGGGTTGGCTAGGCTGGTTCTCCTGGCTCGGTCTGGTTCCACCCAGGAATCGAGAACTAGACCACTCGGGAACCGGTTCCATTTTTTGAAACTGTGGATCGGACCACTAGTCTGAAGAACTGCACCAACCCGGCCGGTCGGTCCGGTCCGGGCGGTTCCTGGGTTGGGTGGTCCTTCATGCTCACCCCTACTCTATCTCTCTTCATCGCGGTAAAGGAAGCGCAAAGTCTCTCTCAGTATCTCCTGAGAAGCGAAGCGAAACAGATTCATAAGCACAGGGAAGTGAAATCGATTAGAGTGCCCACCATCAATCAGCCTCCTTGCTCATTTTGGAAGATGAGTCCTTGAACCCACTTTGTCGCATGTACAACTCGGCCGCCGCAGTCTCACCTTCGTCCGAGCTCCCACGATGCCGCCATTGGACGTCGGCCATTGCTGTGGCTGCGGCCCCACGACAACTAGGACCCCCTCTGTAGCGCTGCTGAGACTGTCGGTGCACGCTTCGCAGGCGACGGACGACGACGGGCCGGACTCGACGGCGGGCGAGACACGATGGTGCAAGAGATGCGATGGCAACGTGGGCTTGCTCGGTGGTGGCCTCGGTGGGGTATAATGAAGTAGTAGTATTGAAGGCCACCTTTCTTTGGGCTTAAATGGGCCGTATCTCTTTTCTCTAGAAACCCATTAAGACCAATTTAATTGAGCTTTACATTTTTAAACCCATTGTCAGTTGGCCCATTAAAGTTTAAAGAACCCATGTGTAACCTAATCAAACGAAACTCATTAACCCACTTTGACACTTCTGCTCCTTGATGCATCAAAACTGTTCGTTTAAGAAAAAAGAAAAGAAAGAAAAAGAGAAGTTATGTGCTTGATAAGTCACCACATAATTTAACGTTGCCGATTTCATTGGATTGTTCACAAACGATTAAGATCAACGGCTCGGGTATATCACAAACGTGCTCGCTGCGAAAATTACCCAACTTTTCTTTCGATGGAATTCTCAGACTCTTCCCGAAGCCGCCCACTGTTTTCCACTTGACCGACTTCGTACCACAACTTTTTTCTTACCTTGTCCCGTTCGTCGATCTCACGGTTGACGCCAATTTCGCCCGACATCATCTTGACAAAGGACGGTGCGTGTGGAGGAAGGGTCAGACCAGTGAAGGCGATCCCCATGCTGTAAAGTGGAAATTTATGCAAAACAAGAAGAGAAAGAAAAGGAAGAATCGATGCAGAAACTTTTTTAATAGAATCACTTTTGCGCGATTGGTCAACTAAAAGTGCAAACAAAAACATTAGCCGCAACTAACAATCCTAGGAGTGCAGCTTCGCGTGCTCCCCGTTCGAGAACGCCCCTTTCCTTAAAGTCTCTGTCGTAAATAGTATTCTTTTCTGATACAACACAAGACATTTCAACGCCAACACCAACCCCACCGGAAACCTTCTTCATCTCGCTCTTGAACACGCTCACGCTTTTGCTCCGCATGTTTTGATCTCTGCTGCAGTATCATGTCGTCGGCCGTCTCATCCAATGGCCGCCCTGCCCCCGGAAAGGCCGGGCTGGGCCGTTCCGCTGTCCTGTATGGAGAAGTTCAGCAAAGCCGCCTCCACCACCCCCTCCCGCTTCCTTCCGTCCTCGGAGGATCCTTCCATGCCATCGATGGCCCTCCGAGTTCTGCAGCTGGAGAGCCGGGTGAGTGTACATAAATTGTGTACATGTATGTGCGTGTATGCATCAGGCGTGCTTGCATATGACTGGTAAGGATAGTCTGTCTATGGAATGAAATTTATGTTCGTCAAACAAATATAATACTAGAGTCTACTGGAGAGCGGTTCGATCGGAAGGACAGATTGAATATCGTCTCGACAGACTCTGCTACGTGGATAACGTGGGACTTGTATTGCCTAAAATGATATAGCTGATATGGCTAATCTTGATATCGGTTCTTCAAGTGCGATCAGCTGGTTTCTAGTAGACCGGTATAGATATCAATTTCTTGTGTGCGAGTGATCGCATTTGGCGTGCTTTAACAAGACATATCTCTATGCATATGTCTGTGACAATGCATAGAACAGTACACATTTACTTGGATTAAAAGTAAAATAGCAAGACACCTCGAATTCCATGTTTCAACCTCAGGAAAAGGGAAAAAATTTCCCAGCTAGTTGTGGAAAGCTCGATCTTTTAGTATGCACAGGTCGATATAGTTGCAGTAAGGGGTGCGATCAATTATTTCTGTAGCTGGTGGCGTGAAAGAGATTGAATTGCCTCTTCAGCAAGTTTCCTTGGTCGTCTCAATACACTCGATCAATCAACCTTAAAGCTCATTTAGGGCGTGCTGCCGAAAATGCAAAGGCACTGCATTGTTTTTCGAACTGTGCTTGTCAAACCAATTACTACGTTGACTATAGTAATGGCTGCTTGCTCTCACTGCAGATGAGATCGAAAAACTTTTCCCTAATCTATTCGGGCAGCCATCTGCGAAGCTCGTGCCATCGACTTCATCAACAAATGCAACAGAGGATAAAAAAGCCTTGAAGATTGGAGTGGTTCTCTCCGGAGGACAGGCTCCGGGTGGACACAACGTGATTTCAGGGATTTTCGGTACAACTGATCTGGCAAAGTTTCCGCCTTCATCTCGAAGTTACTTAGATTGGTAATGATTGTGCTCTGCTTTTCTCTTCCTTTTTCGGGTCACTCAGATTACTTGCAAGATCGCACCAGTGGAAGTACATTGTATGGATTCCGAGGCGGTCCAGCCGGGATCATGAAGTGTAAATATGTCGAGTTGTGGAGTGAATTTATTTATCCATACAGAAACCAGGTATATGACAACTTTATCATTATTTTTTCCCCAATTTGCTAATGGGGCAATGTCCGCGAGACTAGAGCTTTAGGGTTAAAGCTGACCGAATTTGATCTCTCTGGACAGGGCGGCTTTGACATGCTCCGTAGTGGTAGAGACAAGATTGAGACGCCGGAGCAGGTTTTTCGCTAATACAACTCATCGGTTTACCATACACAAACATATGAAAGTTAAGTGACCATAGATTGCCGACTTCTCTTTCAGACCTAGAGTAGTTAACCGGCAACTGCACTGGATTTTTGACTTTTCAGATCAGGCAAGCTGAAGAAACAGTGAAGAAACTTGATTTAGATGGACTTCTGGTCATTGGAGGGGACGATTCCAACACAAACGCGTGCCTCCTTGCCGAGAACTTCAGGTAGGACTAGGAGTCTGAATAATCTGTATGCAGTGGCTATCGGATCTGTAAACTTTGGGTTTGGAACGAGACCGTTCTGTAGCACACTCATTTTCTCTGCCTTATCACAATCATGTGAAGACCTTTAAAAAATGTCTCTTCATTTTGTCAGAGCTAAAAACATGAAAACAAGAGTCATCGGATGCCCAAAGACCATCGATGGTGATCTGAAATGCAAAGAGGTTCCCATTAGTTTTGGATTTGACACGGCATGCAAGGTGATTATACTTGAAAGACGTCTGTCAGTATTGTTTATCTTTTTCGCGTGACCAAACATATTCACTTAAGTTGGAAATCCCATAGCAATATGCAGTTTACCTTTGGTCGTCGCTTCTAATTCATGCAAAGTTACTATGGTTGCTATGACTAATGAGTTGTCCTTGTCATGGAAGCGCAGATATATGCAGAGCTCATAGGGAATGTGATGGTAGATTGTCGCTCGAGCGGGAAATACTACCACTGTAAGTAGCCTCCTCATTTCAAATTCAGCACCACACGTCATAGAGGATTTGTATCGTTAAATTTTGCAGTCGAACCAAATGATGAAATTGTAAGGCTTAGGGACATTGCAAGGTTATAATTACCAAAGGCGAGCTCACCCTCTGATGACTGTTGTAGTACAGAATTTTACACCTAGAGATAAGAGAGGAGCCCGCCTTTAATGTGGAAGCTGTGAATGTTGATGCAAAATTTTTATATTTCTCTACATTGGAATATGTATGTGCTCTCTGCAGTTGTGAGGTTAATGGGCCGTGCGGCGTCTCACATTACATTGGAGTGTGCTTTGCAGACTCATCCAAACATCACCATTATAGGGGAAGAGGTACCTCTTTATTCGGTTGATTCTTAGCGACACTGAACTGGGTAACTGTAGTTGAGTATGGCTTAAATTTCGAAGCCCTAATCTCAATGATTTCACATAATCATTACCAATTTTGGAACACAGTGCATTAGCATGTATAACTGCTTCAACGCTGCATAGGCACTATCTTTGGTTGGATAGAAGCCTTATAAAGTGTCTAGGTAAAACTGGCTATCCATATTCGCCTACTTGTCATGATGCTTCTGTTTAAAAGGAATGATCATTTTTGTTCTCTGTGCTTTTCAGGAAACTTGATCTAGTACTTGGGTCAAAATTTTCCCTAATTCATGGCCGTAGTTCTAATTTTCAGGTTGCTGCCAAGAAGCTGACACTGAAGAACGTCACAAATTATATCACCGATATAATCTGCAAACGCTCTGAGATTGGTTACAACTATGGAGTCGTACTTTTACCAGAAGGCCTTATAGATTTTATTCCTGAAGTACGCTTCCAATTTATGTCCACTTAAGGCGCCGCATTTTCTCTTCCTTTGGTCACGTTTGTATCCATATCGTTGTGCGACCATTATTGGTGAATCTTTAGTCCACCTTATTGCCATCCCCATGTAACAGTATGTTTGTTTTTGGTTAATTTCCAGGTTCAACAGCTTATTTCAGAGCTCAATGAGATACTAGCTCATGATGTCGTTGATGAAGCAGGGATATGGAAAAAGAAACTCCAAAGCCAATCTAAGGAACTTCTCGAGTTTTTACCCCAGGAAATTCAGAAACAATTGCTGCTAGAAAGAGATCCACATGGAAATGTTCAGGTGATCAATTTATTGCCACTAGATGCTTGCTCTCTAACAGTTAATGCAATCAACTTTTACCTGACAATTTCGTGTTGCAACATATCCTTTGATTCGCATTTAGGTTGCTAAAATAGATACAGAAAGGATGCTGATCGAGATGGTGGAAACTGAACTAGAGAAAAGGAGAAAGGAGGGTTCCTATGGCGGGAAATTCATTGGGCAGCCCCACTTTTTCGGGTAACCAGACATACTTCTTCAATTCATTCAAGCTTCGGTCTTTACCTTCAAGCGTGGTTTCCTTTATTACATTTTGTAATTTGCACAAACTTGAATGCGGCAATTGATCTTAACTCTAGCTACGAGGGAAGGTGCGGTTTACCAACTGATTTCGATGCCAACTACTGCTATGCTCTGGGCCATGCTGCTGGAGCCCTCTTGCATTCAGGGAAGACGGGATTGATATGCTCAGTTCGTACTTCTTATTCCTTTTGCTGTGCCTGCTAATAATATCAAGTTTTTGAGTCTACTTGTTCCCCCATCTTAAGCATGAATACTTTTGAAGAACTGCACTAATGAGTCATCTAATCAAACTAAAATTGCAGGTGGGCAACTTGAGCGCTCCAGTCGACGAGTGGACAGTTGGCGGAACAGCATTGACCTCTCTAATGGACGTAGAGCGAAGACATGGTATACGTTTGCTACATTCTCTCTGTCGAGCTTCAATATTCCAGGAAATCCATGTGCCAAGCTGGGACATTACATATTAGAGCACAAGCCTATGACATTAGCCTGAAAATATAAGAAACTTCTAGGATGTGGTTTGCTGCGCAATTATGATCTAAGAACTGTTCGTCTTCCAGGGAAGTTCAAGCCTGTCATTAAGAAGGCATTGGTGGAGCTTGAAGGTAAAGCCGCTTGCTGTTCCACTTTTAACATTTTACTCTTTCAGTGAATGTCTAGTACTTTGCCGTATTCAGCTACGCAAAATTAATGCAAATCCTCCCCATGAAACGCAGGCGGGCCATTTAAGAAATTTGCCTCCATGCGTGATGGTTGGGCCTTGAAGAATCAATACGTCAATCCAGGTACGATGCAATATGGTCATCCAAATTACCTAGCTGGACCCATTGACGACTGCAGAATAAAAGGCGAATAGATTTCTCTTTTATCTCAGTAAACTGCGAATCATTGAAATTCATGCCATTTCTCTTCTCGAAGTAGTCTAAGAACTGTAATCCTTTCGCCACTCAACTTTAACTTTTGGGTCTCCTGACGTGAAAAACTGTCTTCTTCCTTTTTGTTGCCCAATCCAGGTCCGATCCAATTCGTTGGACCGACAGCAAAAGCTGTGAACCGTACATTGATGCTGGAGCTTGGAGTGGAGAACTAGGAGAGCCACTGATCTTTGGCTAACAGGGACTGACTTCAGTGGCCAAGTAAATAACCTCTCCTAAGGAAGCAAGCCTTCCCATTTCCATGTACTTTCCTAATGACAAAGCTCTCCAGATGGACAAGCCAAGAGGAACTGTTTTGAGTGACATTGAACTCTTTGCACATTACTCCATTTTCTCCTCAGAGCAGTGCTTGATTCTGGACATGTATAATGCCTAACTGAGACCAATACCGGCGTGATGCCCTGCTCATATCGGCTGTCTTTATATAAATTCGTTGCCATATTATGGAACCGAACACGGCGACATCCTCGTTTCTCACTGGGATGTGAACTCGAATGCGCCAATATTCGGCAGTTATCGAAATTATCGGACTGTGTATCCATGCATCCGCATTAATTAACTGCGTGAAATATGGGTTTGACTTTGTCGTTTTGCGTCCACGTGAATCCCACTTTTGTCAGAACACGGTTTTGACCTTCAGGGCCATCAGAAATTGTCCCCATGACGATTCTTCTCTGCCCCGACGGAGAAGAGAAAGATATTTTCTCGTGAAACGGATGGTCATCGATGACGTGGCATCCACCCTTATGATCATGCTTACCAAGAAAGAAACTCTCTATGAGCTGAAGCTCGCTTTCTTCTCCTTCTCCTTCTCCTTCTTCTTCTCCAGTGCCGGGCTAGGGCTTCTTGGTTTTCTTTCTCTGTTCCCAACCTTTTTACCGTGCAATCCACGGACATCTCCGTCCTAGACTTCGCCGTCTGAATCCGCAGTTGCAGAGGCATCTCCTCCGACGTATTACGTCGCCGACGGTCCGTTCGATTTCTTGGAAATTCCCAGCTTCCTGCGCCAAGCTCATTCTTTTTTTCAGCTGAGCTCGTTGATGGCCAAGACGAAACCCGGACGGAAGGACCTTGACTCCTACACCATCAAAGGCACCAATAAAGTTGTCCGACGTAACGCCTCTCTTTCTCTGTCGCCCTCCTCTTTATCGCTTAACTTCCCTCTCTATAATTGCTTAGGAAAGATTGCACAAAATCGATCCGAATGTAAGACCTTTCTCTTGATTTGAGTAGGTGCGGTATGCTCTGTCTCTGTTAAGCTGGCTACGGGTTGAGGGGTGGGGAAAAGATGAGTTTTTCTTGTCGTTTTTGCAGCTGGTGATTGTGTGCTGATGCGCCCGTCGGAGTCCGACAAGCCCCCTTACGTGGCGCGGGTGGAGGGAATCGAAACCGATCATCGGAACAACGTTAAAGTTTACGTGCGGTGGTATTATCGGCCGGAGGAGTCGGTGGGAGGGCGCAGGCAGTTCCACGGCGCAAAGGAGCTCTTCCTGTCAGATCACTATGATGTGCAGAGCGCGCACACCATAGAAGGGAAGTGCACCGTGCACACGTTCAAGAACTACACAAAGCTCGAGAATGTTGGGGCTGAGGATTACTTCTATAGGTTCGAGTACAAAGCCGCAACTGGTAGGTTCACGTCAGACGGAGTGGCCGTGTAAGTTCTGTTATCTGCTCGAATCATGTCAACTCTCAATAGTTTTTGTCAGTCGTTGGTACTTAAGCCATATTACTTCAGCCCTTTAGATGATTTGGTGTTTTTTTCCCTCTTGTTTTTCCGATAATTTTGCTAGGAGGGTGGCATATAATTGTCGTTATCTATTCTTACCTCTCATCTGGGTTTGTTGGTTGAATGATTTTTGCTAGTTTTCTTCAAGTGTCTTGGTTTCTTTCGCTGTTTGGGCTTGTGAATTATGCTCTAAGAATACCGAGGATGTCGAATTGTGGGATTAGTGCTTCTTGGAGACATCTCTTCTTACTTCTTAGTATTTTTAATGTTTTTGTACTTGGGATTACTGGGATTTCAATTTGAATAGTGGTTCTTGATTTCTCATATATCAGGAACAGGTATTGCAAGTGCGAAATGCCTTATAACCCTGATGACCTAATGGTTCAATGCGAGGAATGCAAGGACTGGTAAAATCTGAAGCAGCTGCCATTCTCTTTTATGGAGTTCATTAGTAGTTGCCACCTGTACTGATGAAAGCTTATTTGGGTTTGACCAGATATAACCGTGTCATTCATATTTCAAAAGTATTGGAAAAACATATACGTCGAGTTGCATGCCATTAGTTTCCAAAGCACGGTAGCGCATTTAAATATGCTGGTTGTTCCTATCCTTTCATACGGTCCTTCTTTCCTTAAGGGTTGATCCTTTTGTCCTCACTGTGGTTGTTTGGAAGAATTTGATCCCCCCTCTTTCTGTTGGTTGGAAATTTGATTAACTTTTGCGGTTATCTTTTATTGCAGGTTTCATCCTTCTTGTATGGGGATGGCAATTGAAGATGCAAAGAAACTGGATCCCTTCTTGTGTTCTGACTGCTCACCTGATGGTTATGCCAACAGATCATTAAATCACTTTCCTGTATCACCATCTATTGAAACTAAGGTCTCCCTTCCCCCTTCCCCCTTCCCCCTTCCCCCTTCCCCTTCTCGCACCATGCACAGGCTAGTGCACGTGAGAGGGATGTGTGATGAATTTTGATGTCATTTTAAGTGCCGTGTGACTATTTATTCTTAAAGATTAAGGAATTTTCAGCATTGTGCATAGTTCCTCATCTTATAACAGATGCAATTCTCATCAGGATATTTTTTTATTCTTATAAATTGAGATAACTGCACTCATAAATAAGATAATGTTGACTCTTAATAGAGGACACGTAATTCTGGTACTTCAAATTATTGGATGGAAGGACTGAATTAGTTTATGCTGAAATCTCTCAACCGTCTTGTAATGTTGGAAGCCTTCAGAATTCCCTGTATTTTCCATCTTGACAGTTCAACTATGAGCTTTCCAAATTGGCTAACTTACAATGACACATATGATAGACCTATAACTTCTATGTTAAGATCATGAATCATGTTGAGATTTATCAATGCATTGACAGTAATTTGAGTCCTTTTTGCAAGCTGAGCTAGTTTCTGGGGTTCTTTTGTATTAGATGATTCTGCAAGTAGCGTTACCAGGAACCTTTTTTACTTTTCACTTGGTTGTATTTTTATGATGTTGCCCTTGTCATCTCAGTAAGGTGTGTTTCTTTTCCCCTTCTATTTAGATCTTGTTCGTTTAATTATGGCAGGTGGAGCCTAAGCGACGGAAGAGATGACAAATTGACCACGTCTCATCATGATGCTTCAGTGGCGTTTGTTGTGAAACTTTGCAGTGCAGAGAAGATGACCAGGCTTGCACAAAGTAGAGCCTTTTCGTGAGTTAAGATGTCTTCGTGTGTGCTAGAGTTAATTGTGTCTGTTTCCAGGTTTGCCACGAGTGGCCTGAAAAGCAAGTTTGTCCTTCTTTAGAGCAAATATGTATTTATGATGATGTTGGATGGCTCTTGATTGTCTTAAGTCAGTTCAGTTTTGTTTTTCTCGGGCGAAAGAGTCAGTTGTATTCGCTGTGCTCGTTTAAGCTTTTTTCGCTTGAATAATGTTATAACGCGGAGGGGAATGGTGATAGTTATCTCAAGAAGTCTGCCTGGAGGCGATTGATGCTGGTCAACAGTTATCCCGATAGATAAGAAGTACTCAAAGCTCCTATGTTTTTCGTCTCTTTAATCGGAGATGTTCCTCTATATTTTGTACTTCTGAAGTCGCTTTGCCTGCCCAGACACAAGTATGCTAACTAGCTACTTGACTTGACTTGACTAACAACAATTACTCGACCCATGAACTACTTCCCTTTTGACTTTGAAGCATTGTCTTACTATAATTTGCTTTGTTCCTTGTTTCTCCGAACAGCAACGGCGTGTCTGAAATTTCCTCGTGTTTGCTCTTTAGCCACTCTGTCGTTGTAATGGCGAAGCCGTGAAACTTCTGGAGCGTGTAGTAATCTATTTTACTTGAATGAGTAGCAAAACCTGATGAAATTGAAACAGACTGGGTTCTTCGTGTTTTAGGTTGATCAGTACCTGCATGCTTGAGCAGCAGATAGATGTCTCGACTCCGAATCATTATGTGATGATTGAACCTCCAAAAAATTATCAGGCACATAAAAACGCATCCCCATTTCTGATGTATAAAATCTCCAAAGCTCATATCTCTATAGGAACCAGCACCGCAAATTAGAATAACATCGGCGTACGCAATAAGCCAGCAGGTAACAAACGCTATGGACCTTATTTGCTCAAAACCCAAGCACTAACCAAAACCGATCCATCATGACATAGGACTTACTGAATTTTAACCTACCAGGAACAGAGAGCAATTTGAAGAAGTCATGCCGGATAGAAGGAGCAGTTTGTCCATAGAAGCTATGAGAGAGCACTAATCATCACCATATGCTCGGAAACTATACCGCTCTTGGTACGGTCCATTGAAGTACAGGTCAGCCTCAAACCACTTTGGATAACGAATGAGGTCACCCGCCAAGAATTGCATGTAGCGTTGGCTCCCCTCAGGCACGACCCTCACTTCCCCTTCCTCCACGTACACCAGCTGATCCGCTTGCCAGTCCCAAGGCAAGCGGCATTTGCCCGTTTTCCACACCGACCATCTCGAAACCCCAAGCTCCTCAAGCCGCTCCTTCGACACTTTCCTCTCCACCCTCACCTTGTACAGTTCCTCCAGAGGTTTTTCTATCCGCATTGCCCTTATCCCATGATATCTCTTGAGGGCGTGACCACATCTCTCTTGGTCTCTGGTGCTTGCTCTCTGAAAGGAAGAGCCGAAAGTTGGAGTCATGGTTATGCTCGCCATTCGTATATATGAAAATCTCTCCTTATGGAGCTCACCTGATAAAAAGTGAGGTCATGTAGATGTAATAATCATAATTGACATAAAATAGAGTTTATAAATGTAGCTTCTTATCCAGCAACGTTGTATGGTACACAAGTTCAGGCACAAAATCTGCAAATAACCACAGAACAACCAATATAAAACTCTCGCCGTTCATCGACGTTATTAGAAACCGGAATGCCCCAGATTAAGCAGTCATCACGATGTTCGCTTTTCGGATTTCATTCTCGCGTCTCAACCTCAGAATTAAGCCATACCTATCCAGAAACTTCGGCGCATTCCTCTTAACTTATGCGAAAATCAGCTGTCACGTGAATTCGATAAACAGAAAGCAAACATGAGAGAAGCGCCCAAACGAGGAATCAAAAGCTTGGCCAGATTACTTCAGCGGGAAAAAAAGCAAGAGATATACACTGTCAGATTCTAGCAGACATTTTCACAAACAACTGGAAAGCATGCCAAGTTCTCACCACTTCACAACAATTCAAGAAATGATCTTTAAGTCACCGGAGACGAGTTTCTTCTCTACTCAACACATTTCAAAGCCTAAGGAGACAAAACAAATCAATCCCATGTTCTTACTTTCCTTTTACCTGTATGAATGATCCTCAAAGAAAGATCCTGAGCTCGGCTTCAATTCGGCTAGAGCTAAGCTACGGTGTGAAAAGCCCTGGATGAAGCAAGAGGGTTTATGACATTCCTTATCCGAATCCAATCATCCTCACTCTGCCTCTCTAAAGCCGAACGTCACCCCACCGAATGGGCCGTTTTCATCGTCGGCCCAATTCTCACTTCCGACTTGCGAATGGGCCTAATTTCCTACCCCCCCAAAAAAAAACTAATTTTAGATCAAATCTTAATTCTATATCAATTTTTTTTTCATTTCAAAAAACCCTTAATTTTAAATTCATTCCAAGTCTACCTCGACTTTTAACTCTAGTTCTAAATTTGCTTCTATGAGCCCTTTGTTCGAAAATTGTTGTTAATCGTCTCTAATTTCCCTCATTTTCATATTGAAGAACAATTTCTTTTTGGACATTATTTTCAACCTCACCTTATTGATGTGGATGTGTTATCGACTAAAAATGTCGCAGCAAACAACTAATGATGATTTTTGGATAGAGTGTTAATAGAGACAATATGAGACTATATCAAAAGTTGCTGATTTTTTTAAATAAAAAAAGTTTGGGGGTAGATTTGAGAATGAAGTTGAAGTTGATGATTTTTTTTATAAAAAAGTTTCAAGGAAGATTTGAACCTGAGCCTAAAGTGTGGAATTTTTTTAAGACAAAAAAAAGGTTAAGAGTGGAGTTGAAACTTGACTTAAAGTTGATCTTTTTGTCAAACAAAAAAATGTTTGAAGTAGATTTGAGACTAAACCTAAAATTTAAATTTTTATTTTTGGATATTAGGGGCTTGGGAATGCTAATTTTGAGGTTTCCTAGACATGCACAAGCATTGCACAGAATTTAAGCTATAGCTTTGTTATGGGTTGTGCTAGTAAACTCGTTTTCGACTAAACCAGAATAGTCATACGTGTAATTATCTCAAACAAGCAAAAGGTATCATGAGAGCTGTATGACGACAATCCTATGGTAAATTTGGGGTATCAAATTTTATAGAAAAAGGATCAATTTTGCATTTGTTCCTTTGGATTTTGTAATCAAATCCTCAAATGTTCAATTTAGGTTTTTTTTTTGGTAACCGAGGTGACCTGGCCAGCTTGCGTGCACCTCGACTATTTTTCGGGAGAAACTAACATAGCAACCCACCGCCATGCCCCCCCACTTAAATCACAGGTGCTTCCCTGGGGAATTGAATCCAATACCTCAACGAAGTCCAAGTTCGCCCTAACCAGCTGAGCTATCCATGAATGAGTGTTCAACTTAGGTATTGAGTCCTTTAACTTGTAGATTGTTGTGTCCATCATATCATTTAGTCATTAACTCGATCAATTATGCTAACATGGCGTTTGACGAGCCAATTTTCAAATGAAAAACTAAAAGAAAATTGAAATTCACAAGGATGCCTTTTGGGAAGTGATTTCCAAAGTTCTTCAAGCCTCTAAAGGCCTTTAAGCAAATGCTAGTGTGTTGGGGAAACAATTTTGAGAGCTCATCGGAAAATGCATCGCATTTCCAAAGTCTTCTAAATACTTTGTCTAAAGGCCACTGCTAGCATTAGGCATTAAACATTTTTTGGGAATGCTGGAACCCATAATTAAAAAATGTTACTCCCATTTTGCCCTCACCAATTTGTTTTTACCCCTCTTTTACCATTGTATATTGTCATTGTTTCATCTATCTCCCTCTGCTCATGGCATCTCTCTCTCTCTCTCTGTGAACCAAGGGTACTGCACGAACTGATTCCAATCGTCGAGGGACGGTCACCAAGGGCCGAGTGTCATCCCAGGTCGAGGGTCAACAATCGCAGGTTGATCCAGCTACATTTGGAGGGTTGATGCAAGATTTGAAGAATCAAGTATCGCTGACGGTTTGCAAAACTCGTCAAGGATTACCGAGGCCGCGTGATGCTCATGCTCAATCTAAAGCCCCAGTCGATGGCGCTGAGCGAGTCCTAGTCGAGCACGGCCAAGTTTAAGACTCGAGGCTTGTGGTCCTCATTAGATGTAACTTGCTTGAGGTCATGCGACCTCAGTAGCCCTTGTTGGTGGTCACACGACGCTTGAAGACCTAGATTTGGGTCTCTTGGGGCCATGCGACTCAAGCGGCACCTGGTCCGGCATTGCATGACCTCAATGACAATTGCAGCTGGAACTTTCATCTTTGCATGATTGAGTCACTATTGCAATTTTTCATTTTTTTTCTTTCTCATTTTTAAACCAAAGTCTTTTATACAAACGCTATTTGCATTTAATGAAAACTCTTTCACCTAAAGGCAAACAGTGTTTACCAAAAAAACTATTTGAATTTATTCAGAATCCTCAACCTAAATTCCTTTGTATTTATGCAAGAGGCATTGCCCAAGAACGGACCCTAAGTTTAGCCATCCAATTACGGTGTGGAACCGGTTTATTCCTCGAGGAATAAGCTGTTCCGACCTCGAGCTCGAGTGGCCAACCTGTTCAAACGAATGCGGAGCCGATGCTCGCCCCTTATTGGAAGGTCACCACGTTGAGCGACCTTAAGCACGCGTGATGAGTGGTGGCCGTGGAACTGATGAACCCGGGACGTCCTTTCAACTACGAAATCATTGGTTCAACTACGTTGAGTTTCTACATGCGCACACACCTTTGCGGGGCTTGTGGGCTACGCCTTACTTTCACTTAGACGCACCACCATGTAATGGTCCGAAGAAGTGGTTATGTCTGGAAATTCATTCGACATTAAATGATGTTTAACGATGCCACATTCCAGAACAAGGTCATGCTGGCCTTGAGTTCACACTTCTCACATAACGACGTTGTGATTGATGCCGATGTACCTCATAATTCATAACATAAGTCTTTATACCATTTTCAATTTTCATTGAATGTTATACTGTCCTCTTCGTCATCGCTTTCCCTACCATTATGGCAAGAGAAGGACTTCTAGCTTGGGACGTACGTTTCCCTTCATAATGAGCTTCCTGCTTTTGAGCAAGGACACAGATCAATTTTGTAGCTTACACATCAGGGAAGATAACTTTTATATGATCATTTTGAGCTTCCAATTTTGGTGTCGCACTAACTAAACATGTTATTGTTGGATTCACAAATTGTTTAATTAAGTTTTGACCTCAATTTCCCATCACAATAAGCTAATCGCATCATAATTTTATTTGTTAGGAGCATCAGCGAATTTCCGACATTAGGACATCAATTATATACCTGAGCTGCGTCTAACGTCTTGCATGTTTTGATGCTTTGCGATGAAATTATTATATTTTACTCGTTTTCAAGATGATTAACACCCAAACAAGACCTGAGTAATTAGCAACGAGTGTTGCACTCATAATGATTTTTTTTTTTAAAATTTCCAATGTCTGAAAGATGACTGTTGACTACAGATTGATTGGAGATTCGGTACATGACTTGCAGTAGAGAAGAAAAGAAGAAGAAGACAAGAGATGCCGTGGTGGCGGTCACGGGGGTGTTGGGTGGGCTATTCCTTCATTTTCCCGGCATTTACTTAGTGGGGAGCTCTTCTGCTAATTGGACCCAATCAGAGACGAACATATTCTCACTGAAGATTTTTATTGATTGCATGGCGAAAGGTAGTTGCATGAATACAGAGTGTATTTACACGAAGTTGCAGGCATTCAATCTGCCCTCGTCCTCTTCCAAGCTAAGATCACTGCTAACTTAGCTAGCAAAGCAATGATGACAGCACCGTCTCACAATAACATATGGCTACGATGATGTCAATATATCTCCAGATGAAACAAAGAGAAAGACGAAACATGAAAAAGAGGAAATTCCTCAGCAAATGAGCGAGTAGAAAGAGAGTTTTGGCAGCTCCAGAGGCATCTCAAGATGGTGAGTTTTTTCACTCCCGATTTTGGATGCCCGAGGGTTGTATATCTCGAATTAGGGTTTCTCATCAGTGGAAAAAATCTAAAGAAATTCAAATAGTAATGAACTGAGCTTCAAATAAAGGGTACATATAAACCTCTTCATCGCTTTCTGTACAGAAATCTCTACAGTTGAATGTAACAGTCGTCTATCTCATTATCTGTATAACCAGTTCATAGGATAAGGACACAAACCACAAACTGTGGTTCTCTCCGTAAAAACTCCGAGTGTAAATTAATATTTACATATAGAAATTGGTATATGGAAGAGACCTCTTGGCTTTGAAGCTTGGAAGCTATCTCTTGTTGTGAAGAGGGTTCGATCCGGTCGGTACCTTCCGCTTCTCCGAACTCAAATCGGGGCTCGCTCGGCCTGGGAACGGAGAAACCGCGCCCCTTTTGAGAGGGCGAAGATCATGAACAAGCAGTCGGTTCGAGGTAGAAGGAGACGACGATGACGGGAGGCTCGCCATCCTTGTCGCCGTCGACGTCAACCACCTAGCGGAGAAGATGAGATCTGGAGCACAGAAAAGTAGGAGGAGAGTGAAGAGGAGACCGAGGTGAAAGCGATTCATATCTGCAGAGACCCGGATCAGAAAAAAAGGAGTTATGCGTCTCTGCGCTGGACAGAGATTGAGAAGGCTTGCTTTTAAAGCTTGCTTTGGTTTTTTAACTCGGTTCACATACATGGACGTGGTCGGTCCATGTAAATGGGAATGGGACGAGCCGCGTTTTCTTGTTGCTTGCGACCCTCGGACAGCAGAAATTGACGTTGGTTCGGTGGTGCGTGTATCTACCCAACTTTTGTCTCAAAGTGTACACGTACCGGTGAAGAGGCACTTGACAAATGTGAAGAAATGAAAGGCCACATCGCGCACGGATGCTTAGGGTTTGCTAAGTCAATCTCACTTCTCATCCTTGCACTTGGGTTTCGGTGTCAATACCTCGTGCTGGTTAGACCCATCGGTTTCCTGATTAGACCATGTTTTGGTATGAAAAACCCAACAAATTTGGTCTTTTGTAAGACTAAATAGGAGACTTTTCCTCTCGAAATGATGGCGGTGGGTAGCGGTATTGATAAGACATAATTTAAGGTATGAACACAATAGTGACAACGAGAAATGACCAAGTTCGATCCGGCCTCACGGTAAACTTAGGAGGGGAACTCGATATTGAGATTACAGCTATGCCGACTTTATTTTAGATTGATATTGTTGAAATCGAATGTACCTGGTTAATGTCGAACTACACATGCATAAACAATCTGCGGGGAAAAAAAAACAAACAAACAGCTACGCTGTGGAAAGAGCATGGAACATGCTTCTTCTGGATAGGGTTCAAGAAGTCTACCAAACGATATTGAACATAGCAAGAGAAACTCTCCATATAAGTCCAAATTCGCGCTTAACAAATTACACGTTCCACACAGCTTATTCATCTTTGATTGAATCGGAAAGATAGGTTTTGACTAATTCAACATTTGAAGGATAATCAAGACACGAAGTGATTGATGGTGACATTAAGGGGCTAAATTCAAAAAAGAAAAATACAAAATTTGGGTTGAATGATAAATTTGACTTTTTTGTCTCATAAAAAATCACAACTTTAGGTCAAGTGATAATTGTGATTGAACTTTTTTGGGTCCAACATAACTATTTCAACTCAGCACTAAATTCATGTGGAATGAGATCTGCCAGCTTGAAGACTAATGTTGAAGCAATTCATCATGTTATAGATTTCACAAAAATAATCTCCAAATTAAATATCTTCGGTCGGTCATATTTTGTCATTAATATGAAGTTATAAGTCACTGCCTATTGAAAGATGCCATGAATGAGATCTGCCAAGCTCATAATTAGATTTTTTGTTTTATAAAATAAGGGTGATTTTAGATAGAGAGTCATCGGGGATCATATTTAGGATAAGAGTGAAAATTTGTAATTTTTTCACAAAAGAAGAAAAGAAATTGATGTCATAATTGTTCCTTGACCTAAATTGATTTTTTTATACAAGATTTAAAAAAATTTGGTTCATACTTGTCACTTGACTTAAAGTTATTGTTTTCTTATGAGACAAAAAAAAAGTTAAGGCCAAATTTGTTATTTCACTTAAAGTCCATACTTTTTTTTTTGGGGAGAATTGCCCAGAGTTGAAATTGGATTGAACAATGTGCATATTAGATTGATGAGCACACCCGAGCCCTTACCCTATTAATTTGAGTCCAACTATTAGAATAGGATAGGATGCAAGTCTGGGTGAACCATCTTCGACTAGCTCAGATCGGAGAATAGGTTGTAACACCGGATATTTCGTATTCCTCGACCAAGGAATAGCGGGACAGGAAAGAATGTGTGTCAGCCCTTAGGCATCTCACTCTTTTAGCTCTTGTAGACCTTCCTTTTAAGGACCGAGGGAAAGAAAGTGGAACCCTTCCTTAAAGATAGGAGAAAAGTCTCAGCAGACAAGATTACTATTCCTTGCCTGTACAACGATTAGCTCCATCAAGAGGGGTCTTAGATCATGACGATTCTTAGGAAAAAAAGATGCTTTTTTCAGGACATATCTTAAAGTCCTAAAGGATTGAAAAGAAGAGTGAGCGACGAGTTCCAATGTCAAGGAATCGATAGAAATGTTATGGCGATGGGATTTCGATACTCATTCGTGTGAAATATCTACTTCAATTTGACAGATCTTTTTTGGACTAACAAACAATTCTTCATCTTTTCCTTGTGAAATGATTATTTTGACAACCTTGTGAGCTGTGAAGCCTGTGACGGTACAACAGAGCACAAGTTGCCATGGCGGGTGAAGGCAGGCGAGGGGCAAGAAAAATAAAAATTTGAACGATCATAACATAGCTGTCTAATGAGGATGGGAAAAGTCTCATCGAGTCCTGGGTGGCCATTATAGAAAGAAAGAAAAAGAAAGTGGGCTTCAAGTTCCAGGTGTCGACCGTTGACTTTTCCAGTTCTGGTACGGAATTGCTTAAAATCAACCGAGGTGATGATTTTCATTTTTCCATAATAGCTGCTTCTACTGTCCTTTTTTTTTTTTTGGTTATCTGGAGTTAAAAGGTCAACTTCAAATCGGGTGCTCATCTCCGGTGCTCGACCCTTTTTTTATGCATCAATTATATCTAATAAACCAATCTATATATTATCTTACAATGTATTGCCCAATTCGGGGACCGCCTAGAGCGAATTGGGTTGACCGAGTTGATTAGATTTGTTAGAGTTTTGGTCAGGTCCACTGTTTTTAAAAATGGAATCGGTTCCTAGGCGGTCTGATTTCCTATTCCTGTGAGGATAGGATCGGATCAGACCATATAAACCAAAATTAAAACCGGCCTAATTTTCATTTCTTTGAGTTCTCTTCATCTTAGTATTTCTTTCGTTTCCTCCATCGGATCTCATTCTTCTGAAAACAACATAATTTATTGAAGTCAAAGGACCCCAAATACAAAGTCTGCTACTCATCAAATTGTTCAATGTGACCGAATTATCGTAAGAGCTATTAGTAAAATTTTTCTCGGTCCCATTGAACAGCCCGAGAACTGGACCGGATAGGACTAGAGGGTCCGATTTCCAATTCCAAGTGGGAACGATCACCCTTGCTCCACTTAATGGTGTGCTGTCTCAATGGACCAAAACATATTGGAGTATAATTACACCCCCACCTATTCTTCACGACTTACAAAAAGTATTGCAATGCAATGCACGATGGTCGGACGGCCACGACATGGGAAGGGGTCAAACCCCACTTACCTTCCCATACAATTTTCGACCCAAAAAAAAAGTGGGGTTTGACCATGGGGTCAATGATTTCTTTTGCAGACGACAAGATCCTCGAAATCCTTCGATTTGGCAATCAAACGTTGACATTCCTTTCCCAAGTCGAGTCGCCCACCATGTTTAGTTGATTCACATTTTAAATCGATCTTCCCCCTCTTTTTTACTTTTTCCTTTTCCCCCTTAGTGTAGTCCATCCCTTCCCTTTTCACACGCACGACCCGAATTCTCGTGGGGCATGATGCCGGCTTTGAAAATCGCTTGATTAATGATTCCAACTTTGCGCTCTCGTCTCGATGATGGCTGTGATCCAGAGAAATTAACCTAAAAATTTAAATCACGGGGGCTTAATAATTCAAGAAAAACAGGGGATGTTTAGTCAAAATTCGGAAGGTTTGACGTGATTTTTGACGATGAAACAATACCATAAGTTTCATTAGATAGAATCGAGGCGGCTTTCGTCATGCTGGGATTGGCTATCATGAGCTGATTCGTCTCGTGAGCAGGCAGGTGGCATCTTGATTGTAGTAGATAGCACCCTCAAGATCCGAAATTCATAATATTTATTTAATTTTGAATCCGTGTCTTAATTTTTGTTGTGGGTTTTAAAGGTGATCATGGGTCGGATGGGCTCGACCAAGTCTCCCCTCGTTTTGGGCGGATTCAGAGACCCTCCTGGGCCCATTTTTAGGCCCATGGATATGACAAGCTCCATACAAAATCCACGTGGGCCCGATAAGATCTAATCGGACTTGGATCTTATCACTGACTAGGAAGCCACGTAACCATCTGAAGCAATGGGCGTTGGGACCGAAAGGGACAGAAACTCTTGATGACTTTGGAGTAAGAGCACACGAATACAAAGGAGAGACACTGATAATATTCAAAATGCCATTTGCCTGGGCTTTACATGGAGAACACACCACATTCTTCTTACAAGTTAAAACTCCACAAGTTTTTCTCTAAGCTTAACTCTCTCACTCTCGATTAAGGGGTGAGCAAAAGAATCGGATCGAATCGATCGTTTTCAAGCAATTTCGTAAGAGTCGATCCAATTGTCAATTCCTTAAATTTGGGATAGATGAATATCCGTAGGATTTTCGAATTCAGATGCGACATAGTCTTTTTTTTGGGTCAAAAAAGCATACTCTCATATATTCATATTCAATAGATCTTGGTAAGACAAAGTTTTGATATCAGCACAAATCAAATCCATTAGGCTAGGAGGAGGGAATTGAATCCATGAACTCGGTAGTTTTTTCTGTCTTTGGGCTTCGGTAGCCCAATCTGCTATCCGATTGGCCTCTCTTGGAATATAGGTGATTTGCAGCTAGTGGAATTCCTTTATATGGGCCTGGGCCTCCCTGATAAGTGCACGGACTTCCCAGGGAACTTGATATGTTGTAGCATAGATCACTTCCTCCAAAGTCTTGTTGTCTGTCTCCAGAAGTATACGATGTTCGTGCTTTCCATCAAGAAAATCTAGGGTTTCAAGTAAGGCAGCTGCTTCAGCTTGGAAAGCCGAAGATACTAGAAGCGTTCGAGCAAACCCGTCGAGAAGAACTCCCCTGCTGTCGCGGCATATACAAGCCATGGCTCCATCCCCTGTTTTGGCATCGTAGGACCCATCAACATTGACCTTAATCGTTCCGTCTGGAGGAGGGGTCCAGATTGAAGGTACCGTGGTCTTTGCATCTACTTTTTTGCTTGATTAATCTGCCCATCTCAAGTAGTTCTCTACATTTGCTTTTGCTGAAATAATGAGTTGTTGTGGGTTGGTTCTTTGCGCACGGAAGACCCACTGATTCCTCGCCTTCCAAATCCTCCACAAGAGCATGGCAAGTAATTCGTGTTAGATCTTTAATCTAACGATGGACTTATATGGAATAATTATGTGTTGCAGACTGTCATATGGATTTATGACCGTGAAAGTGATGTAATAAGATATTTGGGCATTAATGTATCTAATAGGGTGTGGCTTTTAATGTGTAGGGACGTAAGGGTAATTTCTATTTTAATGATGGGCTGAAATAGAAACAAAGAAGTAGATAACTATCAAGTTGTCTATATAAGGCGGTTATGGTCCCCATATCACGCATCTCACAGATCACAACGTTTGCTTTCTCTAGCATCCCGTCACTAGAGAAAGAGAGATCCCTAAGAAGCAAAAAGGATTCTCACAAGGGAGAACGAGTAGATCCGGAAGACCAAAACCACGTCTTCACAAGTCAATTAAAACTATGGATTCGGGTACGCTTTCGCTAATCAATTTATAATTCTTAATGGTTTGGCATGTACGATCTGATTGGGTTGTAGTTCATAATTCAATTAGGATTTATTATATTCTTACAATTCGAAGGTAATCAAAGCATGCGAGAAGTTACACATCCATTCGTCCATTCTGTTTACATCGTTTCTGTTTACCCTAATTTTGATTGACAAATCACGCCAAATTTGTTGGGTCCAGGGACAGAAAAGGAGGATATGTTCGATGGTCTCAGGGCTGTTCTTGCAGACAGGGCATGCATTCTCGGTAACTAACCCTCTCATGTGAAGATTTTCCTTTGTTGCAAGTGCGTTATGACTGATTTGCCATAGGAAAAATCGGGTTTTGGGGGGGGGGGATCTGGGCTTGCCATATCTGTAACCAGAATTTGCGGGGTGTTTGATTATCTAGTTGTCCATTGTTAATAATAAATTCGATTTTGGGTGAAGGGGAAAATTAGCAAAAATAATGATAATAATAAGTTGACTTCTTTAAAGCGCGGGAGAGTTTTGGTTAAAGGAGGACTTCTCCTAGCCACATGAAACAGATGAGGATGCCTACATCGTTTACTTTGATATAGATAAGAGAAAGCCAACTGGCTAGCCTCTTCATCCGTCGGCAATCCTCTCTTTCATACTGAAGTCGGTTGTACTTCAAGAGGCGATGATGCATATAAAGGTACACGCATGAATTTGTTTAGCGAGTCATACATATCGATGTTAGAGTAGGTCGTTTCACATCTTAAAAATATAATTCGGATAAAAAAAGTTGGTTCTTAGTTCGTAGAATCGGATATTGACCCACTTAATTATGGATCAATTCGGGGAAAGTCCAATTTCAGACAGGTCCACAAACTATCCATATTTCAAACGGGTCCACGAAATATTAACTTCGACCATTAGTTGTGGAATATTGATTACTGCCTAATTTCAAAACGGCCTACGGATAGTTAATATTTAGGCAGTAATCAATATTCCACAACTAATGGTCGAAGTTAATATTTCGTGGACCCGTCTGAAATACGGATAGTTTGTAGACCCGTCTGAAATTGGACTTTCCCTGAGTTGATCCATAATTAAGTGGGTCAATATCCGATTCTACGAACTAAGAACCAGCTTTTTTTATCCGAATTCTATTTTTAAGATGTGAAACGACTCACTCTAACATCGATATGTATGACTCGCTAAACAAATTCATGTGTGTACCTTTATATGCATCACCGCCTCTTGAAGTCCAACCGACTTCAATATGAAAGGGGGGATTGCCGACGGACGAAGAGGCAAGCCAGTTGGCTTTCTCTTATCTATATCAAAGTAAACGGTGTGGGCATCCTCATCTATTTCATGTGGCTAGGAGAAGTCCTCCTTTAACCAAAACTCTCCAGCGCTTTGAAGAAGTCAACTTATTATTATTATTATTATTTTATTTTCCCCTTCACCCAAAATCGATTTTTTGTTAACAATGGACAACTAGATAAAATTGGACGGTAGCTCGATTCGACTTGGGCTCAATTAAGTTCTAGCTTAAAATATAATAAGCAACTTTCGCTTTTTGCTTTTTTGGGCTTAATCTAAATTTTACGATGGAAAGTTTGCCGTATCTGAAATTTATTGAGCTTTCGGATCGTATGTATATCATATATTCATGTATAGATTTATACGTAATTTTTTTAATAAATTAATAGAATTTGGATTAGTATTTTAACTTGGGTGAAATTCCTAAATACGCAGGCCATTATTCATACGGGCGAAGATCCCTTTGCTCTGAATTCCCTCTGAAGTTTTCCGAAACACGATCTCTTCGAGGCTTCGCGACAGTTCGCAAATCTCTTTTTGGTGTAAGTCCAATCTGCACCGTTCCGTCAAACCGTCCTGGTCTTTACGGACGCTTTTGCGAAATCCATCGCCGACCGACCGCGCAAATCCGGACCGACTCCGGATCCAGACCTGCTCGCAAGTCGGGAACACCCTCGCTCCCCGATCGAGGCTCATCAGACATGGCCGAGAAAAGAACAGGATCCGTGTGTTGTCTGTATCCCTCTTTATGTGTTTATATGTATGAAGCGGTTGCTGTCAATGGCGCTTATACCTGATCCCAGCGGCGGCGGCGGCGCGTGGGCCATCGGTGAAGCTTCTGACCAGAGACTCCAAGCCCTTTCGGCGTTAAATTTGGTATAGATGTGGTTGTGGCGGTCAATCGCGAGCGGACAATCCGCTCGTGGCGGGCCGACCAAACTGAAAAATATAGTCCGACATTGGACGGCGGTCCTTTCTCTCTTTCTGGAAGTCTCTTCGCTCGACAGGTTCTTTGTTTCCGTATCAGAATTGGACCGTTGATGGGGGAAAAGAAAACATTCATGAAAATTACGGACGAACATTGCCCGTTTGCTAATATTAGATTCGTCAAATGGGCAGGTCTGTCAAGATCGAAAATGCTCGGATTTAAACAAACTCATTTAACCCATTTTTATGCAATGTAAACCTAGTGCCTCGCATTTAACTCATATTCGGCTCATAATAGTAAAGCATTCTTGTATTTTAAAACAATTCATAAAAACCTACCCAAGCTAAGATGAGAGTACGGAATAAATCAACCCGAGATGGAGCAAATACGAGAAAGAATGATATAAAAGTTATAAAAGTGAATTGAGTTTAAATAAGTTGTAAACTCATTTATGATCCATTTACATCGCATATAATACCCATATTATGTTTAAATCAATTTATAACCCATTTAATATCGGTATTATATTTAAATCTATTTACGGCACATTTATTATAATATAACTAACCCTTAAACAACTCAACTCATTATATATAAGTTTTTTTGTTGTCAAAAGAAATATTTCATTCATTTCGTAGAATAATATTTAAGAGATATATAGAAATCTTTCAAGTCTAGCAAATTCGAAAGAAAAAATAAAGAATAACAAAGAATATAGGCTACATTTAACACATTGTCTTATTCCTCAATAACAAATTTGCCAACATAAATTTTTGGTAGTTAATCATTAGATTCAGTGATGAGTACACGTCTAAATCTCTCACTCTGATTATGGTGTGAGTTTTAGGTTCAACGTCTTCATCACAACCACTGTGCAGAAACACCAACACAAATATTTTATAATAATACATATCAACTACTTATAAGAAACTGTAAGATCTATATTTTAATATGGTTTAAGAGGGTCAAACTCTCACATTTATATCTAAATCTAAATCTAGAAAGGAGAGTAGTCTAACTTGGAAAAGTTGTGGAATCACGTTATAATTCCTTAATAGCTGTCAACTCGATGAATGATCAAACTAGACTCCATATTGCAAAATTTATTTAGACGCATATAATCCCAAAACAGAGCAGTAAAAGAAAAGAAAAGACAATTACATAGTAAAAAAAGAAAATCAAAAGTTAAGTAAGCCCTTAGCTTCATAAATATGAAGCGGAGAGTCTACAGGAGAAGAGCTTAAGAGTTTTTGAAAGATAAAGAGTTTGCTCTAAGAAAGAGAAGAGGAATAGGAAGAGTATTTTATGGCGCCTCCTTAAAAAATAGGGCTATGGCCCATTTTAATGTCTATAGCCAATAATGTTAGTATCTAAAAAATGGCATCACGAGCATGAACATCGCCATTCGATCCTTCATCTGCATAATGAGGATGACGTCATGGTATTCCTACTTCGAGATAAAGTAGAATTGCGAATCAGTCAAAGAATCATATGCAAGTGACGTCATGACCATCTCTGTTCTCGTGGTAATTCTTCTTCTTTTTCTATAGAAACGTACTACAAGCCAAGCTTGTTGTGGAGAATTCTAATCTTTAGGAGCTGTGCAGTTAGCTACTTTTGAAAATTTCGTACGGATACCTATTCAATTCTAAATTTTTTAATTCTATAAATGAAATTCTGAACCTCTATGCAAAATGCCAACAAAATCATATTGGTTAACACATTGTTATCCGCTAACACACTCTCATCCATTAATAATATTTGTCAACATAAATTTTTGGCAACTAATCACTAGACTCAATGATGAGTGCACGCCTAAATCATTGGCTCTAGTTGCAATAATTTATAGTGTGCATTTAGCTTCAACGTCTTCATCATCATCACCGTGCAGAAACACCGACATCAATATGTTATGAGATACATACCAACTACTTATAAGAAACTCCAAGATCTATATTTAGATATGGTTTGAGAGGGCAAAACCCTCATATCTATATCTAAATCTAAATCGAGAGAAATGAGTGGTCTAATTTTGGAAAAGTTGGGGAATCATGTTATAATCTTTTTCCTTAATAGCTGTCAACTCGATGAATGATCAAACTAGACTCCATGATCATCTGAGATTGGCTATAGAAATTTATTCAAGCGCATAAGCTCCCAAAATAGAGCAGAAGGAAAAGAAAAGACAATTACAATAGTAACAAAAGAAAATAAAAAAATTAAGTAAGCCCTCAACTTTAGAAATATGAAGCTGAGAGCTTGCCAGAGAAGAGCTTGAGAATTTTTGGAAGACGAAGAGTTTGCTCTAAGAAAAAGAAGAGGAGTAGGAAGAGTATTAAATGGTGCCTCCTTAAAATAGGTCTATGACCCATTTTAATGTCTATAGCCAATGTTAGTATCTAAAAAATGGCATGACGCGCATGAACATTGCCATTCGATCCTCCGTCGGCATAAGGAGGATGACGTCATGGTATTCCTACTTCGAGATAAACTAGAATTGCGAACCAGTCAAAGAATCATATGCAAGTGACGTCATAAACATCTTTTATTCTCATGGTAATGTTTCTTCTTCTTCTTTTTCTGTAGAAAATTACTACAAGCCAAGCCTGTTGTGCAGACTTCTAATCTTTAGGAGCTGTCCAATTAGCTAGTTTTAATTATCTCGTACGGATACCTATTCAATTCTAAATTTTTTTATTCTATAAATGAAGTTCTGAACCTCTATGTGAAATGCCAACAAAATCACATCGGTTAATTTTCATTGGAAATTGCTGGAATAATAACTGCAATGTAAGAAGGCTAGCAATTTGCTGTGTCAATGATTTCGATCTAAAATTAATAATTAGTCAAAAAAACTATATTGAAATTTAACAGAAAGATTTGTGATTAAAAGGATAAAACTGAAAAGCATAGCACTAAATTGACATCCGTACGATAAACTATTGGACAAATTCTTCTCTAATCTTAGCCGCAACCCTTGGGGAAATCTCGATCAGTGGATGTGGGCGGAACTATTCGTGTATATGAAGCCCAAAAAGTATGATCACCTTAAAAACAATCACAAAATAGTGAAGAGAACTAACGGATTACTCAGACGATCGAACACGGGGGAAGGCAAGGAGTGAACGCACTAAATTAATTTAGCTTAATTCCTGGAAAACGCACCCACAACTTTGAATTTGCCCCCAAAAAAAGAGTTTGATAGAAGAATTCATTGCAGAAGTGCTAAAACCGACTTGAAATCTGAGAAACGCGTCAAATAAGCGGATATCAGATTTCTATTTCCATAATCCATGGTACGAATAAGGTAATCTCGCTAATTTCGAAATAATCTAAAGAGTCGCCTAATATTGAAGGTTTATCTGGATATACTTTCAATGGTATAATTTAAATCTCGTTGCTCATGCATTTCAATTTTTTTTTTTTGGTAATCGAAGACTCCACCACGAGCCCTTTATATCCATACGACACTAAAGGACCGAGCTTCTATACCTCGGGAGAGACTAGCACAGAATCCCAACACCATGACCTCTCACTTAAAATCCTAAAAATTGCGGGTTTCGAATTTGTAACATCGACAATGGGGGATAGACTCTTAACCACTTAACTTGCCAACAACTTTCATAACTTTTTTTTAGTCCCCCACTTAAATCACAGAGCTAGATGTGGAAGTTTAACCCTTAAATCAGTTGTAGGAAAGGAAGGTCTTCACCAGCGCAATGAGGCGTGGATAGGTACAACGCGTATATTCACATGTATATATTCTAATAATGTTCTGTATGCTAAAGGGGTTTTATTTAAGACGTGAGATTTATTAACAAAATAAGCAGAGGAAAGCTAAAAGAGAAGGAGAATTTACCGGTAACAAGCTAGAGAGAAAAAAATTTCAAGCATTAAAGATGGTCGATCATAGTTTCCCTAAAGAACAAAACAAAAACAAATAAACAAAACTTTTAATGGAAAGAGACGGCGGAAAAAAAAGAGAGAAAAGAGAAGAGAAGACCCAAAAAAAGTCAACTTTCTTGCTCTCTACTCTCCACGTATGTAATCGCAACCGCTCTCGAAAAGTTCGTGCCTCAAGAACCGCTTCTTCCCATGACCTGCACAGATTGACGCGATCTTCTCCATCCTCTGGAGTATCTCGACCGGTCGATTTCGTCCGCCATGGAAGCTTCGAAAGAAGAAGAATCGCTTTCTGATCACGAGGGAGAGGAAGAGGAGGAGGAAGCGCCCGTCGTCACTGAATTGGGAGAGCTCGACATCCGCCGGGAAGAAGGCAATCCCGAACCCGAGCCGACTCACGTCGAGAGCCCGCCGAGCCTCGACGGCGTCGAACGGATCTTGCGATACAAGTTCAACGACAAGAGGCTGCTCGAGGAAGCCCTCACTCATCATTCGTTCGCCGACAAGTCGTTTTGCTACGACCGGCTGGAGTACGTCGGCGACTCGGTGCTCAACCTGCTCTTCGCCAAGGAGCAGTACTTCCGGTATCCAGACTTGCCGCCTGGGTCGCTGACCCGGCTCCGGGCTGCCAACGTCGACACCGAGAAGCTCGCGCGCGTGGCGATCAAGCACGGGCTACATCGCTATCTACGTCACAGGAAGCCTGTTTTTGAGGAACAAGTAAGTTTGCACCATCTCTTATTTTGTCGAACTGTCTTCCTTCGTATCATTCCTAATCATGATGATTATGGGGATTGCGAAACATCCCTAAAGAGGATAGTAATCAGCGTGATTAGGCAATAATCTTGTAATCTTGACCGAGTCTCCAGCCATTCATTCCCTATCAGGCACGTCACATGGTTTTGTTCTCTATCGATCATATTGTATTGCTGAAAATGTGGTCAAGGAACGCAACCAGCCAAGTCAAATACTTGACAGACATGTTCGAGACTCTTACAGCGGTTTAATCTATGTGGAAATCTGTGTACGGATAGATGGCTTGAGCTTTTTGTTCTACATGTCTATTTCCTTCTGTTGATATGTTAAATCGAAACCATATTCGTCAATCAAATTTCAAATGGATGTGTCCCAGATTGAAGTATTCAAAAGGGCGATTGAAGATTATCCGCTGCATTCGAGCGGTCTGATCGACGTGCCCAAGGCTCTAGCCGATATCGTTGAATCGACCATCGGTGCCGTCTTCATCGATTGCAACTTCTCGCTGGACATGGTGTGGAAGGTATAGATACAAATCATGATCACTCATGTCACTTTCATGCTATCGTTGTCAAGCTTTGTCAAAAAAACTTTGGCTCAATTTATTTGCACCTAATACCTTGAGATGCCAATTGGAATCAGTGTACATAAGAACACGTACTCAACTTGATCATGGATTTTTGGGGGTTAGGCAAGAATTCTTTTTGCTAGCGGGCGGGCGGGCGGGCCGGGCTTGTGCTTATTCTAGAGATTTTCTGAATTAGAATTTGTCGTTCTTATTTTGCTTATTTAATTTTAAGACTTATACATGATTATTGGGCTTTTTTGTACTTTGTACTGATCCATATAATTTACAACTTTATATCAATAAATTCGATAATATCTACATTTGCTTGTGGGCGGAGTTGGCATGCCCGTGTTATCTATGGACGGGCCTGGATGTTTGAGCTTGGGCCCTGTAGGACCACATAAAGTTGGGGCCGAATGGGTCCGATCGGGCTCGCTTGGGCCCACCTAATGTATGGTATTCAATTTTTCTTATCGTCAATCAAGTTGTTGTTGTTGTTTTCCTTTTGTGGTTTTAGACTTGCAACTTGTGAAGCCCATGAGAATGTTGCTATGCAATTTGATGTCGCCTGCATATGTGGTAGGTATTTCAAAGCTTGTTGGAGCCGATAATTAGTCCTTCGGGCCTCAGACTGCATCCCGTCACCGAGCTGTATGAACTGTGTCAGAAGAAGAGTTTGAAGTTGACATTTGTGGATCTGTGGAGTGAAAGCTCATGCTTCATTGTATTTGTGAGCGACAAGCTTGTGGGAAGAGGCACGTACAAAGCCAAGAGGAACATTGCGCTGAACAGAGCAGCCAAAGATGCTTTGGAGAACATTGGGAGATTACTTAGCGAGGAAGAGAATACCCATGAAGATGATATTGATTTGACAAAACCGAAAACACATGATGAATTATCATCATAGCTCATCGTGTGCTTTCGGTTCATTCCTTTCCACTATCATAATACAGGCAACAAGTGGACCGCCAGGATTGTCCTTATATATGTAAGCTACCATCTCGAAATACCCTTTAGTGTGGCGTGCTAGGGAGGGTGAACGAACCATTCCTTGTTGTGTCATCTGAGCTAGCTGCTACTGGTATCTAGAGACTGTTTTGAGTCAGCTGAATGTTTTAGCGTTTTGACTAAAACAAGTTACAGACTATCTTTTATTGCTCAAGAGTACATAGCATCAATTCGGCAAATTATTTAAGCTCCAAGGAAAATGCATCTGACAGGGGAAACGAACTAGAAGATCTCAGATCCTTCCATTCCATATTGAATCGGAAACAACGAATGTAGAACCAACGAAATAAAATCGCATGCAATCTTGAAATGAAGCTAGAAAGGAAGTTTGTTTGACAATTGGCACAACATGCGAGAGCAAATGCTAATACTTGAAATCTCAAATCGATGAACATCGCAGGGCGGCTTATGATGCGCGAAGATAATAGGGTTTGACCACAATTTGTCAATGTTTTCCACCGACTCAAATCTATATATATGGAAATTTAGAGACATCTCTCTTTCATTTTACGCTTCACTTCCTGGACTAAGCTCCTTCATACTCGTTGGATAAATGCCAATAGCCTACAAGATAGATGGGTGGGTACGAGTCATTAAGTTTTTATTACCTGGAAATAAATTGATATAGGCCGGACTATTTTTGACTTGACTCATCGATTTGACGGCCCTAATTGTGAACAAGAAAGAATACTAATAGGAATGAATTATAGAGGGGCGAGTAGGATCAATAGCAATAGACCTCGGTGCTAGTTTTTAAATAAGATTGGATTTTTAAAGGGTTAATACCACCAAAAACTCCAAACTTTACCCATTGTGACACATTTACCCTAAACTTTTTTTTATAACACGAAAATTCTCAAACTTTACCTCATGTGACACATTTACTCTAAACTTTTTTTTGTGATATCAAAAACCCCAAACTTCATATTTTGTGACACATTTACCCCCAAATGAATTTATTTTCCTTTTCTATGTTTTTTTTTGTATTTTCAAAAAAATAATAATTAGCCGGTGAGCTCCGGCGGAGCTTGCCGGCCACTGCCAGAGGGCGGCAAAGCCCTCGCTGGAGGCCGGCCAGGGCTCACCGCCCTCTGGTTGGCGAGGGTGAGGCTGCCCCGCCCAAATCTGGGCGAGGCTGGCCTCGCCCAAGCCTTGCCGGCTGCAGGTGAGGTCGGCGGCGGCCTCCCTAGCCCCCGCCGGCCTCATCCAGGCCGCGGGCGAGGTCAGTGGGGGCTGGGGAGGCCGCCGGCGAGGGCTTCATTTCCCTCTGGCAATGGCCGGCGAGCTCCACCGGTCACCGGAGCTTGCCAACCAACTATTTTTGTTGAAAAACAAAAAAAAAAATAAAATAAAATAAAAAAATATATAGTTTGGAGTAAATGTGTCACGGGAGGGAAAGTTTGGAGTTTTTCGTATCACAAAAAAAAAGTTTAGGGTAAATATGTCACAATGGGCAAAGTTTGGAATTTTTCGTGGTATTAACCCATTTTTAAATTTACTGCAGGTTCGGGAGCGGGTATAGGGAAAAATAAGTCAACAAAGAGCTCTTGACGCCAAATGTTTTTGACATGAATCAATAACATGGAGGTATTCATTGTGAGAAGGGACGCATGGCTATTGAACGAGACTTAGTCATATGAAAATTTAAGGGTCGACCGACGGTCTTTCACCAAGTGGGTACCTAGTTGTTTACTGAAATAAAATAAAATAGATGCAGTACAATAAAAATTTCCTTACTAGCCGAATAAGTCATAATTCTTTAAAATTTTATAAAATATGAGAGAAAAAATTATGATAATTTTGATCATGTTACTAATTCAGGGTCAACCCTAGAGAGATTCGAGTGGATTCCATTTGTGGTCACCTACCTTTAATATAAAAAAAAAATTCTAATCAAATCATTGAACTTCATTTCAATTTGAGGGTCACCGGAGTTCAGCAGCATTTTATCTAGATAGGCAAGTAATGGGGATTACAAAATATGCTAAAAATAGGAGAACAATCAAGGCAAATCACCTTGTTCCATTCTTTGATGATCGTATCGATGCCATGAGTCATTTTTGAGCTAATTCAATACCAAACGGACATATTCGAGACTTTGTGGCAGTTTAATCTATGCAAAATGTATGTATCAATTGATGATTTTTAAGTTTTTATCCGACTTGTATCTATCTTTGGTGACATATTATATCGAAAACCATGTGCCGGTTCCTAAATCCAGTGGATCTTTCCAGATTCAAGGATTCAACCTCGTGATTCTACATCATTCATTGTGCGCACATGGCCTAAATGACATACTCAAAGCTCTCAACGCTATTGTTGAATCAACTATTGTGCTTTCTTCATTGATTGCAATTTCTCACCAGAAGGAATAAATACGGTTTTGTAATCTCATACAAATTTCATGCCATCGTTCTCAAGCTTTGTCGAAACAATTTCTCTCGTGTAATTCACTTCTAATGTCTCGAGTTATGATAATAATTGGACTTACTGTAATTAAATACACATATTAAACTCGATCATGGCCGTCGTCCCACGGATTACCAGTGACGGTCTAGTAGCCATTGCTTACAATGTGGCTATTTGGAATGGTCATTCGTCCTTTAATGGGCTTAGACAATGTGAAGCGGCCGCTTTTAAGCAACTCTTCAATTATGATACCGAAACTCTTCAACGATGATGTCTCAGTAAACTGATCCAACTCCCTTTTGCAAGGCATTAGAACTCCCCAACCACAATATACCTACCATATCAGGTGATTGGGAAGTCAAAGCTGGTAGAGAACTAACTAAATCCCAGCGAGGGACTAAACAATCAACCTGCAGTACTAAAATAAATAGCAACATACTTCAAAAGATATCTACATCTTTAGATAATGTACACTAAACATTCTTCAAAATATCTAAGAAAAATAATGACAGTTATCATCAGGGCACAAATATAAAGTCAAAATTACATAGCTTTGTACAAAAATTTTCGTCACCGGAGTTTAGTATTCAAGTCAAATCGCCGAACTTTGGAATCTCAATTATGCCCGATGATTTGAACTTTTAATTTTGGGTGATTGATGCACTTTGACCAATTATATCACACCAATGCATTTGGTCTAAACAGCTTTTGCAAGAAGTTCTGAGCTTCCAAAACCTTTTGAGAAAAATATAAGGTATTTGACAAAGGATTTTGAGGTTAAAAAACCAACATTAAAAATACTGAAGATTGAAGTCAAGCTTTACTAAATTTGAGTATTTCTTTAAAATTCAATTTTTAAAATTGAATCAAACGCAATCATAATATCTCATCTTGACGGCTTATGGCTCATTCGAGTTGCTCTAGCATCATCACTATGGAAAGCAATCGTGCTCGATTACATAAAAGGACGAGGGTCGCGCTACATAACAAAATTTTGGGTGGAGGAAGTTGCATGGACATTCTCCCAAAAAAAAGAAAAGAAAAGAAAAGGCATTAATAGACCAACCTTTATGTCACAATGATTAATTAGCATACGGATCAATCAAAAGACAGTGCCATGATCAAATGGTGGGCCGCCGAAAGAGCATTTGTTGTTGGATTAAACTTAATCATGCGATGCGACGTTGGCCCAAAAGCAGGAAATTCCGTCACGTTCAAGCTCGGGGCGGCTTTCCTGGTGCCTGAAAAAGGGCAATGATCCGTCAATTCCAATTGACAGATCGTAGGATGTCCCAAATCATGGTCGTGCGTGATTGGGCATCCTCGTCCAGCTACGAAGACAAAAAAAGTGGTTCTTTCCTAATTCGGACACCATTCTCCTCGTAAAGATTCTTCAATGAGGATTTTTGAGCGGGTCCATTTCCTTTCTCGCAGGCAACATAATTCGGCATGTTTCGACTTGACAACAGACATTACGGTATACTTGTTATGTCGTACGAAATGCAATCATTATATTAAAGATACTCAGGATTTTTCATGGGATATTTTTCCATGTTAAGAGATACTATGCTTGTGTTTTCTTTTGATGGTATATATCATGATTAGATTGGCTTATATAGTCATATAATAAAATCTATAGATCGAACTTTAGATAAACTTTTATACCGACCGCTGCCGATTCGTGGCTCTTATAGTCTCTCATGAGAATAGTTCGGTGGGCGGTCCGATCCCCAAAAATCATTGGATACGCTCTGGGACCGAGCGGGCCTTACCAAGAGGGCCCTACACGTGTCGGGTGCTAAAGAAACCTCGGACTCCCGAGCCCGCGTGCCACAGCGATTTCGTCGCCGACATCAAAGCCAAAAGTCAATCCCATGCAAGAGCGGAAGAAAGTGTCCGGAATCAAAGCATCCGTCCATCTGTTAAAGCAAACCTCACCCCGGCCCCACTCGTGCGATTCAATTCATTTAAGAAAGTAGCCGTTACAATCTTCCTCCTCCTCCTCCTCCTCGTCGTACTCTACTTCCCCTGTTCCCACTGTTGCTCACATGGCCTCCATTGCCGACACCCGATTGTCCAGCTCCTCTAGTCCTGGGGCATGATTAAAAGCAACCCCACCACCACATTGAAAAACCGCTCTTACCCCATTAATATATTCTGCAATTGAATGCCATAAACTAGTAAGTAAATCAATAATGAGTCCAAAAGAGATGGAAACATTAAAGGAAAAAAGAAAACTGAAAAGCGGCTAATGCAAAGATGTAATGCGACTGTTGGTTACGGAACACCAGCGTTATGCCATATCCCCCGTCTCTCTTTTCGTTTCGTCTTCAACCGGTTAACCAAGATTTTCGCTCTCTCTCTCTCTCTCTCTCTCTCTCTCTCTGTGCTCTAGCTGCAACTGCAGACTGACGGTGTTCTGGGAATCAATCTTTTTGGGTGCTGCTGCCTTCTACTTCCATCGGTGCGGTTCTTGCTGTTCCTGCTGGGTTTTGAGCTCCGACCGTATGTGAGTTTTAGAGCGATCATGTTGGCTGTTGAGCTCGCGTCTCCGTTTGTTTAGGAAAACGAAGGAAAAAGACCGATTTTAAGTTTTCGTATGTTTCTTTTTAGGCAGATTGAATCATAAACCATTGTGGGTTTGGCATGTGTCGGGTAGTCGAGAGATTTCTGTTGGCCTGGTCGCGTCTCTGGTTTTAGAATTTCAGCAGTGTTTTAGGCGACCCAAACAGAGAAATAGTTCTTTAAGCTGTGCATTATGTTGTGGAATAGTCTCTGCTTGTGTCTTATCAATCAATTAGGAGTGCAAAGGAAATGTTTTTCCTCGTGAAAGTCACTGCAATTCCACGATGGGACTTATGTTCTTCCTGCCAGATTGTGGGCGTTTCCGTTCTTGATGATCATTGCCCTTCTGCTCAGAGCATTTTGCAAAAGTGCTTGGTGACCATCAAATGATCCGATCTTTTCAATATACACTGCTTTTATGAGTTTAGGCCTCCAAATATTTCACTAAGATGTCCAACCTTGGTATTTGAGTGGATGATGCGACTGCATTCCCATCGACCTTTGAAAATCAGCTGCATTATCTGCATATCATAACAACTCATCGTGATGGGGGAAAATTTCCACTTAGTAGAAAATGGCCTAAATAATCTGCTAGCAAGTCGTCACAGGTTAATTGTGTAGATTTCTCTAATCGATTTCAATGGTTCACCATTCTTATCTACATTTTTGTTTCTCTTCCAGGAAATTACTTTACATTCTTTACTTTGAAGTTCACCTATGGCTACGCTTAGTGATATTGGAGTTGCCGCTGCTATCAACATTCTCAGTGCATTAGCTTTCTTCATAGCATTTGCCATCCTCCGGATTCAACCTTTCAATGATAGGGTCTACTTCCCAAAATGGTACTTAAAGGGTTTAAGGTGCAGTCCAATACGCACGGATGCCTTTGCGAGCAAGTTTGTGAACTTGGATTTCAGATCGTATCTGAAATTCCTAAACTGGATGCCCGAGGCATTACGGATGCCGGAACCTGAGCTAATTGATCATGCTGGACTGGATTCTGCTGTTTACCTGAGGATCTACCTGATCGGGTATGCTTGCATGGATGCCTTATGTGCCTTGTGGAGTACTTTTCTGTGATTAAGAGTGACAGTTTCTATGAGAAATTGATCAATCGATTGTTTCACATGCAAGCTAACTGTTGAAGAATTAAAATAGGAGTTTTGCACCCATGTCAACTTGTTTGACATCATCGATATCTGCATTTTTTTTAGATCAATTTTGCATTGCCAAATGTGACATGAGCTTTTAGATCCACCACTACTATTTATGGCATTTGCAGGTAACTTTTCAAATATTGTTTGACAACTTGTTTTTTTAGCCCAATTAAAAGATAATTTTCTAATTTACTAAGCAGACTATATGTTTAGCCAGTCATTTTGTGGATTAATTTCCACTATGAAATTTTTGTTGTTTCTTGATCCAAGCTGATATTATCCCATTTTGGCAGAATTATTTTGCATCTTTAAAAATCTGGAAACAACTGAGTGAAAACTGCAAACATCACTACTATGATGCTTTCTAATTTTCATAAACAGTTTGGTGATGATCCTGAAAATGACTCTTCAAGCAAGCTTAAAGATTTTTCTATTTGAAATTAAAAAAGAAGAAGAAGAAACAATATGGAGCCATTTTCGCTGAATCCATCATCTTTTACCTTATAAACTGACGTTATTATTTTCCTGTGGCAGGCTGAAAATTTTTGTTCCCATAACCGTTCTTGCATTTTCTGTCATGGTTCCTGTCAATTGGACCAATGGCAGCCTGGAGCGTTCTAAATTCTCTCACAGTGACATAGACAAGCTTTCTATCTCAAATATACCAAACGGCTCACTCAGGTATATGCCATGCTTTCTGATGCTGACTTTCTTGTTTTAGTTACTTCGTAGATCTGTCAATTATTAGCTCGAGTTCTTCAGATAACTGGTATACATCTGTCTCTTTTTAAAACAGATTCTGGACCCATTTGGTCATGGCTTATGCTTTCACTTTCTGGACGTGTTATGTCTTAAAAAGGGAGTATGAGATTGTTGCGTTGATGAGACTGCAGTTTGTTGCTTCAGAACATAGGCGGCCAGATCAATTCACGGTCAGATAACTATTGTGCCGATTGGTAGCATGATTTTTTAGGGTTACTAACGTACATGTTGCTGCGGTCCGTCTCCTTGTTATCTCACACATAGAGACTTCTAGGTTTTGGGCTCGTTTTGCGTACTTGTGGTGATTGATGTGGTGATTGTGTACATCTGGTTTTGATTTTGCATATGGATCTGTTTTCATGCAGGTACTTGTTAGGAATGTGCCACCTGATCCTGATGAATCAGTTTCTGAGCTTGTGGAACATTTTTTTTTGGTCAACCATCCAGATCACTATCTCACACATCAGGTTTGATCATAATGAAAAAAAACTTTTCACCATCCATAGTTCTATCTGACTTATTTCTATTGTCCATGAAATCTTTGTATGGAGGGCATGCTGAATTTTGAGCACTGGTGTTCTGAAGTTTTGTCACTTTCGTGTGGGAAACTTTTTTGCATCTCCTGATCAGGCCAACTTTATAATCGAATTCCTTTATGCGTACGTAGATTGATTTTTTTTCCTCTCCTTTTAGGGTTTGTTGTGTAGATCAAGCATAGTCCCCCTTCTCTGTATAGATTTGTGCAAGACATGGAGGGCATCGAGAATCATGCTCTAAAGAGCGGACCGTTAAGTTAGGGAACTGCCTGTTTTACAACTTTGAAATATTTGAGTTGAATGTCTAGGACAAAGGAGCAGCTACTTGTCGCACTCGCGCATCAAGTTATCAACTATCATGGTGTGTACTAGTTGACAACATGCTGTCTGTGAATGATGTACTTGAAATTGGCGAACTCGGAATGGGTTGAAATTTGGCCTGCTGCATGGAAATGGGCCACTGGTCAAAACACACAGTTTTGCTGTGACTGACATCATATTTTCACATTTTGAAGTAGTTTAAATGGATTTTCAGGCTTGTATTTGTTTTAAAGCAATTATTGTTATTTTAATGACGTTTTCGTACTATTATGTTTCCTATAATATTGTGTTTCGTTTAACACCATATAAAAAGATTGTATTATCCTTTCGAAGGCTAGACTTTGATAAATTTTTTGGATTTGATAATCGCAATTGAGAGAATGATTTTTTTCTATTAATTCCTAGTTCCTGTTTAGTTGATTTTCTATCGCAGTTCAGCATCAGTGAATGTCATAGAACCTGAATTTATGACCATGAGGTTGTAGGCCAGAGGGTGACTTCAGGTTCCGTATGTCTCTGTTTTTCACACAATGTTGCTCGATTAACCAGTATCTTTTTGCCTAGGGTTCCTTTTGAGGATATCTGTTCATCGGTCGGAATTCTGACTTCCAAATGATTTTTCCCTCTTCATATTTTTAGTTATTGATGATGATGATTCCATGTAACCTGGATATACTGCAACCTACATTTACAGTGACATTTCATTTGCCCACATCTCACTCAAAATAGAAATTCTGGTGCAGGTTGTGTACAATGCAAACAAGCTCTCGAAATTAGTTGATGAAAAGAAAAAATTGCAGAACTGGCTTGATTACTATCAACTTAAGTACACCAGAAATCAATCCCAAAGGCCTACCACAAAGGTTAGGTCATTGATAAGCTTCTTTCGGAGTCACTGTTTTTTCTTTAAGCTTCTGTCTTTGATGACTCCTTTATGCTTCTTCAACAAGAAAGATGATCTCTTTCTTCCTTTCTCTGTGCAGACTGGAACTCTTGGTCTTTGGGGAGAGAGAATGGATGCAATTGATTATTATATTTCCAAAATTGAAAAAATATCTAGAGAAGTAAGCTGCCTTCGCTAGTTCCTGAATCCTAATGCATGTTATGTGTCGCTGTCCAATTCAAGATAGTTTGTTGGACAATCTTTTTCTCCTGATCTAATACATCATAAGCATGTCTCCAATGATAACTGCATGACATTACAATATTTTTTGTCACTTCAAGCTTTCTGCTGATATTTTCCTCCTGCGTTGCACCGGTCTGCTGAAGCATCGATGCCCTTTATTTGTGCCCTAACAAGTCGCTCGATATTTCCACTTAGAACTTGTGTGTGGGTAATATTCTATATTAGAAGCAGAGTCATTGCTACTTTATGCCCAAGACTTTTTTCATGCCACCATTTTCAACATAACATGTCTGTATCATCCGTATTTCGAGACTTTTAGTTTCACTTGTTATAGTTCTTTGCTCTAACCTTCTTTTTTATCTGTTGCCTTTCAGATAGCCCAGGAGAAAGATAATACCATAAGCAGCTCTAAATACGTCATGCCCGCATCTTTTGTTTCGTTTAAGACACGCTGGGGCGCGGCTGTTTGTGCACAAACCCAGCAAACCCGTAATCCAACTGTATGGTTGACAGAATGGGCTCCAGAGCCACGGGATGTCTACTGGGCTAACCTAGCAATTCCATATGTCTCCCTTTCTGTAAGGAGGCTTATAATTGCGGTTGCATTCTTCTTTCTGACGTTCTTTTTCATGATTCCCATTGCTCTTGTGCAATCTCTAGCTAACATCGATGACATCGAGAAAGCATTACCCTTTTTAAGGCCCATTATTGAAGTGTGAGTCCCTGCTGGTTTCATTCCAACTGATGATGAATTTATTTTTGGTATCTGGTTGGCTTCTCTTCATGATAATATTAGTTTGTTTGTAAGACGGTGACATGCCAAGAAAAACTTTGCTTGCTTAGTTTCTGATCGGCATCTTTTCTTCGATTTTTACTATATTGTGTTTTTTATTCCATTTTATTAGGTCAAATACCATAACTTTTTCCAATGTCATAGTTCTTTATTGTGCATGCAAAAGGATCTATAGTGTTATGAATTCATTTGATTACGAATAAAGTTATATTAGAATGCTGCAACTTCTTTTCTTCTTACCCTTACCTACATCTGCTTAATGAATTGTTTGCTTTTGTTTTTTAAGTTACATTTGCACAAAACATCGAAAGCATTTTTTTGTCTTTCTTGCAGGAAAGTGATAAAATCATTCATCCAGGGTTTCCTTCCTGGAATTGCTTTGAAGATATTTCTCGTATTTTTACCAACAATTTTAATGATAATGTCCAAATTTGAAGGATTTATAAGCATATCTACACTGGAGAGGAGATCGGCGACAAGATATTATCTATTTCAATTCATAAATGTATTTCTGGGGAGCATAATTACAGGAACTGCTTTTCAACAGCTCAATAACTTTATCCATCAGTCGGCAAATGAGTAAGTTGTTGCATGCAAACGCGTTGCCAGATTACATATTTTATTGTTGGGCAGATTAGTTTTCTAGGCTTGTTTCTACTACTACTGGTAGGGTATGTTGCTAATCTCATAATTTGGCGTTGTGTACATTCCTGGTAGGAATGTAACAATTATAGTAAGAACAAATTGCTAATCACATTATCGGCCACTTGATCCGTAATTCAGAATATAAAAATGATGTCGCCTTGTGCAGGATTCCCAAGACAATCGGCGTCTCAATTCCGATGAAGGCCACTTTCTTCATAACTTACATAATGGTTGACGGTTGGGCTGGAGTAGCGGCGGAGATACTGAGATTGAAACCCTTGATCATGTACCACTTGAAAAATTCATTTCTGGTCAAGACTGAAAAGGACAGGGAGGAGGCAATGGACCCTGGAACTCTTGGTTTCAACACGGGCGAACCTCAGATTCAACTCTATTTTTTGCTTGGCCTCGTTTATGCTGTGGTGTCTCCAATCCTTCTGCCTTTCATATTGGTCTTCTTTGCATTGGCCTATGTTGTGTATCGCCACCAGGTAACTTAATGTGCAGTTAAAATTAATATTTTATATAGGACTATTTCGGGGTAAAGTGGAGGAACTAATGATGTAATCCAATGCTTGGAACGAATTCCTGCTCCTCTCTTTAGTGTGAATAAATAGAGTTAGTTCAGAATGAAAACAGGAGAAGCCAACCTCTGTTTCCTTTTTATGATTCCGGATTTTTAGTATTTGAAATTTCAGGTGTTTATGACATCATTATTGCAATAACAATTGTCTTACAAATTTATCACGCCACATTGCAGTTATGTTGTCATACGTTACTTCCTACGCATAGAGAGGCAATGCAGAAGAGTGTCTCTAAGTACATTCACTCGAATTTTAATCCTTGATGAGTGGAGGCGGCATGCCTCTTTCTTCCTACTATTGATTTCCTGTTTCTGTGAATCTGTAGATCATAAATGTGTACAATCAAGAATATGAGAGTGCCGCAGCTTTCTGGCCAGATGTTCATGGGCGCATTATAGTTGCATTGATCGTGTCACAACTGCTTCTGATGGGGTTATTAAGTACAAAGGCTGCTGCTCAATCGACTCCTCTTCTGATTACCCTCCCGGTGTTAACCATATGGTTCCATCGGTTCTGCAAAGGTCGCTATGAGCCCGCTTTCCTGAGATATCCATTGCAGGTTTGTTAGATTCGAATACATAACATATTTTCATCACGTGTAAGTGATTGCATTGTTTTGCTGGACCGCACCTTCAAATTTATTATGTCTTTTCCTATCATTATACTAGTTTTTTCACCTTTCTAGATAATAGATATCATAAGCCAGGACTGGTTCTGGTTTTGAGAGTTCTTCGCACAAGGCTTCTGGCTTTAGGCGCTCCAATTTAGTTGCTTCTGTTTTATTTATTTATTTTCGATATAATCCTTGGTAAAATGATTGCTGTTCAATTCAACTAGAGACAGAAGCATAAAAAATAGGAGGTCATGTATACATTATTTTTTTGCCAACGTTCTCTTTCACTTCCCAAGCACTCAGGACCAGCATATTTCCTAGCGTCTGTCGTTCTCTTGTGTGAGCTCGCACGGACAACATGACATGGATATAACGTGCTTTCATATTCACACTCTCTATTCTTACTGTCTGGTTTCAGGAAGCAATGATGAAAGATACATTGGAAAAGGCAAGGGAGCCGAACTTGAACTTGAAGGGTTTCCTACAAACTGCTTATGTTCATCCGGTTTTCAGAGGTGGGGATGACAGCGACAGCGATTCGGCGACTGAGGAGATTGTGGAGGAACCCACACTCGTCCCCACAAAACGACACTCTCGACGGAGTACACCTTTGCCTAGCAAACATAGCGGCTCAGTGTCATAGGCTACTTTCCCTGACGCCTCCTGTGCATTTCCATTGTACACTCGAGGTCGTGGTGAAGGTTTTAGAGTTGACGCACGGATACATGAACAGTAGAACAGGTGCAGATTAGGTACGTAAGGTAGATAAACAAAATGAGGAGAAATGGCAGGCGACGAAAGAACTTTAAAATGTGTATTCCGGCCAGAAGTGACCTATTAGTTATTAGATCAAAAGTTCATTGACAGATTTCAATGTTCTTCTGTGACTGTCATGGTTGCTTCCTTCCGTCTCAGAATCCAAAGAAAGGAGTTAGGAACAGGAGTCGAATAGCGCGAATAATAGCATACAGACGTAATCTTTGCAATAATCTGTTTTAAGACTTCGAGCTCGACTTTACCAAATGATCGAATTCAAAACTCCGAGCACTCCCCGTTTCAGCTAGACATAAGAGAAAGAGGCGCCGAGTATAACGTTTGGACTGCTTCTATCGAATGTTCTCGTGTCGGCTCAGGCAGCTGCTATCGGCTGCGGACCGGCAATACCAGTCGGAAGCACACGCCATGCAGCTTCTCCACAAACTTCGATGAGATGTCCCTCGGCATTTTTTTCCCTTTTGCTTCCACCGAGAAACTCACGACTCACAAGCGACTTGCCCGGAGAGCTGGTCCTTCTCACGTTCGAATGGCAGATCCATCATCGTAACCTTCCTTCCATCAAAGAAAAGAGAACGGGCATGTTGTCTTTGCAACCCAAAGTCCCCAAGGTTCTTTGCTTTTCTTCACAACCCTCCTATCCTATCTTGCACGGAAAGGTCGTTCCAACCAAAGTCAGAGGACTTCGTCGGTTGCCATTAGGGCCAAAAACCACCCAAAATAATAAATAAATTACGCCTATCATGATATATTTATTCAAAAAAATTCTCGACATATTTACTCTAAATTTTATAAATGTGCGATATATTTACTCTCCATCAAAATTTCGCTAATGGACGCTACTATATAATTGTCTATATGAACAATGAAAAGCAAACGGTTATCACATGATAAAAATTCTGTAAACTTACATTCCGTTTGTTTCACGGAAAGTATAACATTTCTAGAAAATAATTAATTTTTTATGTTAGATTAGTAAAGAGTAAATATTTACCTAAATTTTGGAGTAAAAATGCGGCGCTGGGTCCATTTTGGGATTTTTGGTGCTTATACTCATGTTATTAGTAATTTTCTTCTTCTTTTAGTAATAAAACTCGGGTTATTAGTAATTTTCTTCTTGTTTTAATAATAAAACTCGGGTCAAACGTTGATCGAGAAATTGGACGGAGCCCTCTTGCTGACGCAGCAAGGTGGGCCCACGCGTGCTCCGTCGGTGTGGGCCCCTGTTTCTCTCTCTCTCTCTCTCTCTCTCTCTCTCTCTCTATTGTAGTTGCAGTTGCGTTGCGCCTCCAGGTCCAGCTGGAATCTCTATAGAGAAAGAGAGAGAGAGAGAGAGAGAGAGGGGCAATTGACCGGAGCGCGCCTTCTCCGCCTGGAATCCGCACGGCGAAGCTGCTCTGTTCCGTACCGGAGGTTGAATTTGGTGGACGCGCGGCGAAGAAAGAAGGAGAAGGGCACGGGGAGATCGATGGACGAGGTGCTTGTAGCGGCGGATGCGACCACGACGTCCTCGGCCGCCGCCGCATCGGGCGGCGCGGAGTCGTCGTCGCTCCTCCCCTATAACCTCCCTCTCATCTCCGCCTTCCTCGCCTTCGCTCTCGCTCAGTTGCTCAAGCTCTTCACCACCTGGTCCTCTCTCTCTCTCTCTCTCTCTCTCTCTCTCTCTCTCTCGATCTGTAATGCTTTTGCGCGATTCGTCGTCCCTGATTTGCTTGTCCTCTTCTTTTTAGTCTGCTTATGGACGAGCGAGCAAATACGTTGAGCGGCAGAGATGTGTTTTTTTTTTTTTTGCATCGTTAGAGATATGACATGTCAGGTTGTGTTGAACGTGCGGGATTTCGCTAGTGATTGCCGCGACTTGATGATTGTTTAGCTTAATTTGCGCTGTAATCGGCTCTTCAGCAGTTCCTTCTCAAAACAGAGATAGATTCTTGTATCATCGTCAATTGTTAAAGGTAGTGCCTGGTTACAGATACTTGCGTCAATAGGCACATTTGTTTTCTCTTTCTCGAGTTTCCACTAGAGAAATTCAACTCGCTGGAACACTGCCATTTTTTTTGTGTTGTTGACAAAAGACAACCTATTACAGATGTGGTTTGTGGTGTTGAGGAATTATTTTGACTAGGATCTCAACAATCTGTGATCTTGAACCTCTATCAGAATACGTACATCTAAGAATGGTTATCATCGCTTTCCCTTTAGCCATCCATTAAAAGGGGCATATGTTAGGATATCTCTCTTTTGTCTCTCAGTTTCTACTTTATGTGTGAGCGCGTCTGTTTATATGATCCTGTCTCTCAAAGATTAGTTGTATGTTGTGGATTGTGCTGTATGCCATTTTTCACATGTTTTCCTTCTGTTTGTATCCGTTTGGGATTGCCGAATGAACTTCATTCCTGCATCATCTGATTAAATATGAAGATTTTCGAATTTGACCTCTAGAAAACTAAGAGAAGATTAGCCCAAGTATCAAATTGAAGACTACAGCGCATTCTTTTTAGTAATATCTTCTGAGTCAGACGTATACGTACTTCTTTTTACTGCTATAGTATGTTGCCTATTAAGGAAAAAGTTTTTTTACCTGGAATTTTTCTTATGAAATTCTTGATGCATAAAAACGGTGGCAGTATTCTAGATGTTTGTAAACATCTTCATTTGTATGACCAGTTCTTCATATGTGCAATAATTGTCTTGGTAAATTGAAGTTACTCACTCTGTTAATTGCATCTCTCTTAGAAGCTCAGGTTCAAGGAAAGGAGATGGGACTCCAAAAGAATTCTAGGCTCAGGTGGAATGCCATCGTCACATTCTGCAACTGTCACTGCACTAGCAGTGGCTATAGGTCTGCAAGAAGGAACTGGGGGATCTGCATTTGCCATTGCAGTTGTGTTGGCCTGCGTCGTATGTCTTTTGATACCTCATGTTTCCTTTTATGCCATTTGTACGCCTTATCTTTCATGTTAAGAATGTGTTTTTCTTTACATTGTCACCTTTGTAATTTATATATAGGTGATGTATGATGCCTCGGGCGTCAGACTTCATGCTGGTAGACAAGCCGAAGTATGTTTCCTGTCACAATCATATATCATTTGTTGCTTCAGCATGTGTAGCAGCATTGTCAGAGTAATTGTAAATTGACGATTTGTTATTTGTGATTGCTTCTAACTGCAGTTATTAAACCAAATCGTCTGTGAGTTTCCTCCAGAACACCCGTTATCCACCGTTAGACCTCTACGTGAGTTACTTGGGCATACGCCACTTCAGGTATGTTGCACTTCTACTGCATCTCTTGTAACACTGGAAGCAACAATCTACTGTTTTCCCATTGCTTGAATCCCCCTTCCTCCCTCTGTCTCGCTTTTACCTTCTTCTAAAGGAAAATGATACACGACCACATTTCATTTATAAGGAGTGAAAAGTAACTGTACTTTTCTAAGTCTCAGAATTCTTCTCTTCTGAGGTTCTATTATCTTCAGAGGCCTTGAGTTGAAATACTGCTAAAATAGACCTTATCCTTATTTCAGTCCTCTTCAGCAGAGATTAAAGACCTCTGCAGTGTTTACAAAACATTTATTGCAGTAATATCTATTGTTGGAGTCCCAAAAAAGGAGCCATAATATTTGAAATTTTCTATTAATTCATCTGCACGGCAAGCTGTTGTTCAGCATCTGATCTTCATTGCATTTGGCTTGGCGCAGGTTGTTGCTGGTGCTATTTTGGGTTGCGTTGTTGCATACCTGATGAGAAACACTAAATAGGGAAGGGTTGACAGCATAGATTCTTTGTACCACCATTCATAGGATGATCCCAGTGGGAGGATAAGGAAGATGTCTTTGAAGTATATTTGAAGTGTATTATTAAGTTGGTGGCAGGATAGTTGTTGCATAAGCATGTCTTGCTTGTAAGATACGTTACTTCTACATATCAAAGAACCGTTTCTCCAATTTCGGTAATGATACTGATATCAGGAAAGATTGTTCTGTCTCTTTCAGAAACGAATTCGAGAAAAGGCTCGAATTTGAACGGCAAGTGGAACAAATGAAAGTTCAGTAATTGTGAATAGGTGATTCAGGTAATTGAAAGGATTCATATTGTATGTCAGTGTGGTTAGAGAATGACAAAGCTGGCGTTTTGTTACTAAAGTCCAAGCAATCATTTGCTCTATTTTCTCCTACACGTTTTTTGGCTCGTACATTGATCAAACAAGAAAAGAGCACCAAAATCATTCGCTGCTACATTCTCTGAGACAGAATTGGCGGCCGATGTTATTTTCAACTGCATAGAAAGCGCTTTTACCGCAATGAACATGAAATTCAGCGCTATTGGCGTAGGACGGTGAATTGCGCAATTAAATGCGGCAGTTTCAGTGTCACTAAGGTTTCCTTAAATTGAGCGGACACGTGAGACGTGAGCTCACTTAATTAACTGATGATTGCCCGAGCAGAACATGTTCCGTAATCATTGAATTCATCACTCATCAATGTTGTGATTTGACAGCGCAATGTAAACGGAAGCGCAATCTTAATGTTCCTCCCCCCCTCCAATCAGTTTCATCTCTCCCTTTAAATTCTTCCCTCTCACTCCATCTCAGTTACTTTCATTTTCTGCAAAATTCCTTTCCCAGCATTACATGAGAACCGAAACGGGGAGCCATGGGCAAGAGGAGAGCTTCTCTGCCCATGCGCCAGTTAATGGTGCTTCGTTCGAAGCCGGTGTTCTCTCTATTTCTCATGTTCTGCGTCTACGCCTTTGTAAAGCTCAACTGGCCCAAATCAGGATCGAGCAGCAACAAATCAAGCATTCAGGAAAAACCAAAGCTTCAGACTAACCCGAAAGTTGCTTTTCTGTTTCTTGCTCGTAAGAATATTCCTCTGGACTTCATGTGGGGTGCTTTCTTCAAGGTTTGTATTTGCCTACATGATTCGATAGCTAGCGTGAAGTTCTTTCATCTTTCAAGTGCTTTTATGATGTTGGTGCACTGGAAGTTTTTGCAGGAGGCTGATGTGAAGAATTTCTCAATTTACATTCATTCAGAACCTGGGTTTGTGTTCAATGAGTCTACTTCTATGTCCCCTTTCTTTTACGGATGCCAGTTAAACGACAGTATTAAGGTACTCATTTATTGTGATTATGTTGGTCATCAAATTTTTGATTTGTTGCTAGCTTGTATTCTGATTAATTGAGACCAAGGAAGCAATTGAGACTCAGAATGCAGTGACGTTTCACGGGGAAGTAATTAATGAATCAGATAGGCCGTGTCTCACGAATTAAAAGTGAGATATTTAGTATGAAAACAAACACACTATTCTATGTTTTTCAATACCTGGTCGCTTTAATGAAAAAAATTTGATCCATGTCTTCTTGTCGACGACCTATTTGTGTGCGTACTGAATAGCTTGCCTAGTCTGGCAAAAACCTGATGAATTAGCTGCTCTGATGGGTTGGTTCGGAAATTGCTTACATGTCCTGCATTTACTACGGGGAGAAAAGTTTTCCAATAATGCGCACGCTTTGGTCATGGTTATAAAACTGCTGCCGCAGGTAGCCTGGGGAGAATCGAGCATGATAGAAGCAGAGAGGTTATTGCTTAAAGCTGCTCTTCGGGACCCTGTTAATCAGAGATTTGTTCTCCTTTCTGATAGGTTTGCCCCCTCAGTGCAAAGTCTCAATAAGTTCTTAACCCCATGTTAGATTACCCTTTTCTTGGTAGGGGATGACAAACTGAACTAAGCACTTGAAATTTGTTTCCTTTTACTTGGTCACGAAGTTCGTTGTTAAATACTCATTCTTACTCGTAACAGTTTTTGGTGTTTGATTTGACAGTTGCTTGCCACTGTACAAATTCCGTAACATTTATAAGCATCTGATTTCTTCTCCGAAAAGTTACGTGGAAAGGTAGATAAAATGCCAGTGAATCTCTTCTCTTTTTTCAGTCGGAAATGTCCTTTATGCTTAAATGAGGACAAGTTTATAGTAAACATGAGTCTAAGTCCTCTACTTTCCATGTTATAGCTATTTTGATTTTGAGGATAATCGATATGATCCGAAAATGTTGCAAGCCATTCCAAAGGACAAATGGCGAAAAGGATCACAGGTCTTCCCATCTTCCCATCCTCTTTCCTCAAGTTTGCCTTCATTAATTGATGCAGTAAGTAACCGTAAGGAATTGCAGTTAGCATAATGACAATTAGCAGAAGACCTAAAAACAAGAAGAGTTTATTGTATCTCATGAACTAGGTCAATATTATGACCTTCGTATGATATAGTTATGCGTTGATCTCAGTGGTTCACTTTAATCAGAAGACATGCACAAATTGTTGCAGATGACGATGCTGTTTTCCCCATCATCAAGAGATCTTGCAAGGTATGAGAGAGAATTCTCTATATTATGTCCGTCTTTCTCCTCCTGTTTGTTTGGTTCAGGTTCTGTGTCAGATGTGATAATAGCATTCTCCATGATTATTGTTTTGCGATTTATCTTGTTTGTTTGCAATAAGAACATTGAATGAAATAGGTGGAGCAAGAAATTCCTTTTTCGTTGTCCTCTCTTACTCACTAAAATGCAGATAAAAGCATAGGTAAGTTAATTTTGTAGAACAAGTTAGTAACTACTAAGTCATAATCTCTCTTTTCTTTCAGAGACAGTCAAATGCAAGCGTGAGCTCGACGAGACGGATACTTGTAAGTCAATGCTTGATCTTAATTATTGAATAGCTAGAATAGCTTCCCATCCGAAAACTTTACTAAGGAGGTTCCACCTTATGCCCAGATAAGGAATATGTTTCCACTTACTATATTGAACATATATGCAGGATCTTCAAAAGCTGCAGGATTGTATCCCGGACGAACATTATCTGCAGACATTGCTGGCAGTGAGTGACCCGATTATTTATGTTTCTGTTCTGGATATAATTGACATGTCGCTAATGTGCCAAACGATTGAACAGTCCCGCTTCGGGCTCTATTATCTGGTAACAGACAAAACGATGTTTCCCACCACCGGCGACAGTGACTGTGCCCTAATGATAAGGGTCAGCATTACCAAAGCCGCCAGGTCTTGAGGTTGAAACCGCTTATGTAGTAGCGCATGTATTGAGCCTTGTGCAGATTGGTTTTGGACCTCTAGCACCCTGCTGGGGCTGCTAGAAAGGGTTGCCAGTCACAAATTTTTAGATCACAGGTGGTGCTGAGTAGATGCAACTAAAATTCAACATTCCGTAGTGGGTGCTAGACTCTTATGATGATGGCCAGAAAAAATAAGCAAGTTGCCGGCCCCACCTTATCCCTTCACTTTGCATGAATGAAAAAAAAAAGTTTCCGTACTACTTTCCTAAGTTTGCCCGCTCCTAGAAATGGATCGCCAGGGAATGCCCCGCCAATACATTCGCATTCGAATTTCTACTGTTCTTTTAGATTTATCCGTGACATTGAAGCTCTACCTGTGCTCAGTTGCTTTTGTGCTCCTTTTGAAGATGAGCGGGCTTGAGAATGAATTCTCGCAAAGATCATTGACTTACGCTCAGTGGAATCAATCGGCTACACAAGAGGATGAACAGTGGCATCCTGTCACTTTCGATTACGCAGATGCAAGCCCTCAAACTATGAAAGAAATAAAGGTTAGTGATACTGCTTATTTTGGAGATCTCAAATTATTCAAGAAATTAGTCTATGGATGGGTCAAACATTCAACGCTCCCCCTGTTGTCCGAGCATACATTTGAATTCTGTAGCACCATGACATTGAAGCCTTAGATACAAGCGGACTGCAGACATTGGATCGATACGTCGATTGCGACGATCAAATGCTCAATACTTTACAATGAGCTGCACTTTTTGAATCATTTCTAAAATTCAGGATGGGCGTCCCCCGACCTATGGAATCTTTTGAGCCATTGATAAAGCTCAAAACTCTTGCTCTTCTTGGTCATTCTGAATAGTTCCATATATTAAACTTCCTCAAGTTTTTTTCTCCCTGTTAAATCACGCAGGAGATCGAGGCAATCCACTATGAATCCGAGAATCAGACTGAGTGGTGTCAAGTCAACGGTGCATCCGCCGCATGCTATCTATTCGCAAGGAAGTTCACGCGCGGAGCAGCTGTTCGCCTCCTGTCCGAAGGCCTGCTGGGTCCGTTCGATCCCGTTCCATTTTTAAAAGCTACCAGGAGGTTCTTTCCAGTCAAACATAGAGATACACATGGAAGATAGAGCCCTTGCAGATTGGAAAACATGCCCACATACATGTGCCCTCAACTCGTAGTAAATATCTTACAACATTCTTTACATCTCTTTCGTTTTCTCCGTTTTGGAAATTCTCAGCAAGACCTGTTCCGTCAATATTCTTTGAAAGTTGCATTGTACTTGGTATGTAATTGTTCATGTGCTCAGTTTGGAAGCTCCGGCTGCAGCCTCTGTATACATCATTTCACGCTCATTGCTCTTCCCGTAGCTTTGAGGTAATTCATTGCTCCCGCAAAGCAGTCAGTTCTGAATTCTATACTGTGATTGTCTCTCAAACATATGCCGGGGGCATTCCCTCTTGCGATGTTGCAGCCATTGCATGAGTCGTGAACGTCCGAACGTTTATCGATAAAAGTGCGAGCCACCATCTTCCCTTACCACAAGTTCCCGAAGTAGTACATTGGCGCCTCCCTCGTTTAGAAAAGATTGCTAGAAGCCTAGAATAAATATCTGGGTACATGACTTTATCCCGTCAATTGCGTGGATGTTTTCGACATTGCCACCTCCACCTAAAGAAGAAGTTTTGTTTCCCATGAGAATTTGTACTTTGCCGACGTATACAGAATTCATCTTCAAATATTTGTACAAGTTTGAATCATTAGCGGTGTCGTAAAATTATCACTTCATGAAACTCTCCTCAATCTATGTTCAGGAACTGGTGTACTTGTGGGACTCTTCGTGTGAACTTTTGGGCATGCCAACTTGTCGATTGAGCCCGCTTAAGATTGATTACCTTTTCTTTTTTGGTCGATAAAGCATACTTTCATATATTCATATTCAACAGATCTTGATAAAACAAAGTTTTGATATCAGCACAAATCAAATCCATTAGGCTAGGAGGAGGGAATTGGTAAGATTGATTACCTAGGTAGGCAATTTCTGCAAAACTCAATCTAGTTAGGTCCGCGAAAATTCGTTCATCCAATTATCCACAGTAAAATCTCCGGTCTAATATCTTGAAAAACCCCCAACTTTAGCTACAAGTCCCAAATTCTATCATAATTTTTTTTCGTGTTATAAAAAACCACAAACTTGTACTTGAGACCCTTACCAACATATAGAAACCCTCGATCCAACATCGCCTCTAGTGACGTGGCATTTTCACATCATTATCTTCGATTTGCGCTTAATCTTCAATACCTCATGCTTAGGACTCTCAAAACAGCTCCCTCATGAGTTATCCATCTCTCGATTATCAAGAGAAATTTCGAATGGTGAATTAACGAGGACAGATTCAAAGCTCAAGTAAAAATTGATGGTTTTTTACAAGATAAAAAAAGTTTATAATAGAATTACAAATTGATCTTAAATTTATGTTTAGGTTATAATCTAGACTAGATCTATAATTAATTTTGTTTAAACCGAAGATAAAGTTTGAGTTTTTTTTTTCAAGGCACTGGGCCTAAAATTACCCCCCTCCCCACTTTCTTTCTCATTTTTGCGTCTATAGTGACAAAGCACGTGTCCGGGGGTTAAATTCTTTGATGGCGGCTGTCATCAGAACTGAACGACCGACCAGACAACAATATCATCTCATCGTACCGCGAAACGTCCCTCTCCATCTCGATTGGTCCAATCGTGCCGGGCCCATCCCTTCCCAATCGTGCGGTCCTCACGCCCCGACCCGGCGTGGTGCTGCGTCGTTACAAAAAAGGCTTTGTACCATCCCCCGTGCACGACGTCAACGTGCGTCTAATCTCCCACCGTCCATCGTGACGGTACACACCAAGGTAAAAATGCCAAAGCTGTTCTACGTTGTTGTCGTTTTTTTTTTATCCTTTTGTTTCGTACCGCGGCCAATTTAATTGTAAGCATTTCAATTTTTTCCTAATTGAGTTTCAAACTTTTTCGACAGTTCGTAAATAATGATCTTGTCGACCTATTTCTAATCGAAAATTATGAATGTGGACATTAATTATCTTATTAACCACTACAAGTCTACAATATCCTTCTCTTTAAAAAACAAACGAATTTACGTCATCAACTTGCTATGCATGATCGTATGTGCTGACTACATTGCCATGCCAACGATTCTTTTTCCCCCAACTAGGAAGAAGGAATTTGTATGAACAGACCCAGTTTTCCCCCTTCTATAGTCCATTAGCACTTAGAAAAGGGTCTATTATTGGGAAATCGCTGGCTCGACGCGCGAGGCATGTTTCACGTGGATCGGCAAGATATGCACAAATCTCGAGTCGTTACCCCGCGGACAGCGCGTCGGTCAATCGCCCACGAGTCGATGCATGTGAAACGAAAGCATCCACGAGTCAACAGTCGAGATGTCGTTAAGGCATCGACCCGGGATAACGTGCGGGCTATCCATCCAACCCACTCGTCTCATCCCGTCGCCACCCCCCTCTCGTGTCCGTAACACCGCTCGTGATGAACCCGGATAAGGTAAAAACACACGCGGTGCCACGTAGGCGTGGGCGGGCCCCACGCCAGGAGAATTTGGATCGCCTGCTGTGCGTACAGCGCACAGCAGGGTGCTGTCTTTTGCTTCTCAGCCGTCCGATTCCGATCGGACGGCTGGAAAAATTTTTTAAAAAAATCTTTTTGAATTTTTTTTCTAAAAAATCCTAGCTGTCCGATTTTGATCGGACGGCTGGGATTGCATAGGAGGCGATCCAAATCCGCGCCAGGACATGCCTCCTCAGGAAACAATGTGCGCACATGTCTCCCCCTAACATAATTCAGCCGACCAAGTCAAGCGTGCACGTGGTGAGCAAAGGGTTTCCCCTCGTGCGAAGGTGGGAACGTGAAACATGCAGGGCCTTCCGGGGGCTGCAGCGATGGGTGGGCGGCTTGTTACGTCGGGCGTCTTCTTCATCGGAAAGTGCTTAACTTTAGATTTAACATGTAGGCGGATTTGTCACTTTACACTCTAGTGCCAAATTTATTCAAGTTATCCCTTTTATCATCAGTTGTTCTTAATTTATATATTTTAGAAATGGCTTACTGATGTAAATTTGTTGTTGACATAAAAAGGTTATATCAAATTAGAATCTGAATATATGAGTAAATTTGAGAACGGATTGAAAGTTAGTGATTTGCTTTAGACAAAACAAAAGTCGGGATAAAGTTTGAGATTTGATCTAAAATTTGAGTTTTGATACGAGGAAAAAAGGGTAGATTTGGAATTGGATTTAAAGATGAGATTTTATGAAATTATATATTTTGTGGCGGTGAAAATCAACACGCAATCACTCGACCAACGGTCATGGGAGAGAAGACGGTTGCATTTTCCTGTTGCCGTTGCACTTTTCAAACGTGTTCCTCGCTTGGGCAGTCGATGCGTCGGTTTTGAAGTAGATCCGCATGCCTAATTTGATGTTTTCTTCTCGGTTTGAAAAACTTGTTAATCGTGCGCGATGCAACATTTGTCATGATGAGCTCCGGGACACCAGACTGCTTTATCCTATCTTGTGCATCCTATGCTTCGGAAAAACCAAATAAGCATCATCACATCTATACGGGCAGAAATACATACTGAAGTTACTTTGTTCTATCACTAATATTCAAATGGAAAATCGTACAGCATGTAATCGCTACGAGGAAAGCGCTCCAATCTCTCGAATCTCTCAACAGTCGCAAAGTAGCCAGTCGCAGTCGTGAAGGAGCATGAACGCCTAAAGACTTCCCTACTTGTCTTTCTTTCCTATTGCTCATGCAAACAAAGACCAAGATCAGCCTGGTCCTTCTAAAGCTAACACTCGAGATGAGGCTTTGAGCGCCAAGCAAGAGGTAGAATTTCTTTCTCTACGTCTCCAGCAGGTTTCTACGCCCAAAATGCTTAACTTGTTTAATTATCTCAATCACTTACGAAACTACCACTTCGCACATAAAAATCTCTTCTGATTCAATCCTAAGGTTTGATAAGCCCATTGGCTTAAGACGCACACTCGAAAAGGACAATCTCTTTCTATCTTTTTTTTTCTCTCATTGTTGGACTGAGTAAATCATCGCTCCTAGAGCTTGAATTTGCAATGTGCTTCCTTTCAACAAATTTCTCCTTAATCTCTATCTTGATCATTTTATTAGTTCAATCCTCAGTTCCAATGGAAAACTCTACGTATAAAATTCGCAACTTTTCCATCCATCACAAGCCATCCTTTGATCTTCAATTCCATTGGAACCCTAATTATAAAAACTCAAATTCCGCGGATAACATTTGCGTTACGTACTCCATGCCCTTTCCTTCGATCCTATTGATGCCCTAGTTTTGAAACTCCAAGGCCGCAGATAAAAATTTGCTTTCTCCCGTCCATCGCAAATCACGCTACGCATGTAAAAAACCAATCATCCATGCCCATCGATGTCCCTTATCCTTGGGGAATCTATGAAATCGAACCGCCCAATCAATCTGACCAAGCGACGAGCCCCACGCGGCCTCTTTCCTGGCCATCCCCACGGGGCCACTCCCCCCATTCATTGTCTTTTTCTAGGTTCAATGACCCTAAAAATCTTCACGTCACTAAGTAAGACTTTCAATGAATGAAGGAGGGCGATGGGCCAAAGTGAGATTCCAACAGTTCCAATCTTTCCCAACATCCTCTGAGTTCCTCGCCCATTATATATCATACATAACTCAGATCCTCAATCCATCATCTTATCTTCCCCTGAAGAGAACCCATAGTCTCTCGCGCACGCCCTACAAGCGCACGCATAAACCATTTCCCGCCGTCATGATGGCGAGAGTCGCGATGAGCAACATGTCGCCGGCCTCGTCATCTCTGTCCCCGCCGTCGTCTCCGCCGCCGCAGCCGACGCCGCCGACCACCCTCCCGGTGCGCACGATCCCGGGCAGTTACGGGTGGCCGCTCCTCGGGCCGATGTCGGACCGCCTGGACTACTTCTGGTTCCAAGGCCCGGAGACGTTCTTCAGGAAGCGGATCGAGAAGTACAAGAGCACCGTGTTCCGCGCGAATGTGCCCCCGTCGTTCCCCTTCTTCCGGAACGTGAACCCCAACGTCGTGGTCGTCCTGGATTGCGAGTCCTTCTCCCACCTGTTCGACATGGAGATCGTGGAGAAGAGCAACGTCCTCGTCGGCGACTTCATGCCGAGCGTGAAGTACACCGGGAACATCCGGGTCTGCGCTTACCTCGACACCTCCGAGCCTCAGCACGCTCAGGTACGGCCCCCGCCGCTCCTTCGATTCGCAAGTGAGATTAGATCCGAATCCACATGAAAAAGCTCTTCAACCACTTGCCAAAACTGCTGGATTTTTCAATCCTGGAGATTCTGCCTTTGCTCATCGACTTCTTCCTCTCTCGCTCTCGCTCTCGCTCCTCAAGCTTATCCCTTCTAGTATGAAATGAATCTACTCATTGTCACCAATTTGGAGAATAGATGATGACATGTAAATCTTCTTCAGATTGCCTGAGTTCACGAAATTCACTAGCACCATAGGTAAAGCAGATATTCATTCGCCTCGATTCTAAAATGAAACTGCGAGATTGTAACTTTACAGGGGTAATTCGGGTTTTTCATTCCCCTTGGAAAACTCCTTTTTTTTTTCTCCTCTGTTGTGGGCCCGAGGACATCCTGTCTTCCTTTTATGGGCCACGTGCTATTTGTCCTGGCTACCGGACCTTGTTCGGACAAGAACGGCCCGAAGCTGATCTCGGACCGTCGGTTTTGATGTGCTGTCGCTGCTGGGACCGTCGCATTCACCGTTCGATGGTCCCCTCCATGATGAACTTTCATGGAAGAAGGATCTGTAGCTCGCGCCTTCCCGCATTCGGATCTCGGACTGCTGGTTCTTCCATAATATCTCCATGACATTTAGGGGCATTGATGCGATTTTGATCTTTGTTGCATAAAACGTTAAAAAAAAGAAAATTTCTTTCGAACAAGTGTCTTGTTCTTGAAATTATTTAGTGCCAAAATTCGAGATTTTCTGAAAATTGTACTTGAGTACGTCCTTATAAGTATATCGCGATAGACTCTTCGATAAGAATTGTCTCTAAGAGCAGCCCATGGGAGTTTAACTTTCAAGGGACTGATCATTCGGAGAATTATCAAAAAAAAGTTTATAAATTTATTTTGTGGATATAAATTCAATTCTAAAATTTTCAAAATTTAACTGATTTATTTTTAACTCTTTTGATGACTTATTAATATAGTAAATCCGGTCAATTTGACTGGTAATTATTGATCGTGGATGGCGATTGTCTTACATATTGGTTAAATAGACTTTTTTTTTGTATATTCTTTAAAAAACTTATGAATTATCTATAATTTTCTTTTCTTTTCTTTCTTGGCCACTAGGTGAGGCGAGCGCTTCAGTAGAAGAAAAGAAGAGAAGAAACATAACAAAAAATTAAAAAAATTCTACACCATCAAGATCAAAATTATTAGGAACGAATACATCGAAAAACTATAAAAATCCCCATTTTTCGAGTTGCATAATGTGGTCACCATCTCCAATTGTGGCGATATTCACAGGTCAAGAACTTTGCGTTGGACATACTCAAGAGGAGCTCCAGAGTGTGGGTGAGCGAAGTGATCTCCAACCTGGACACCATGTGGGACACCATCGAGTCCAGCCTCGCCAAGGACGGCAAGGCCAGCGTCCTCGTGCCTCTCCAGAAGTTCCTCTTCAACTTCCTCTCCAAGTCCATCGTCGGCGCCGACCCGGCCGCCTCGCCGCACGTGGCCGAGTCCGGCTACGCCATGCTCGACCGGTGGCTCGCTCTCCAGGTCCTCCCCACCGTCAACATTGGTATGGACGAGGCAAAAGAGCTCACATGCTGTGTTGGTGGGAAAAAAAGAGAGGAAGAAAGTAAAACAGAAATATGTCGAAAATTTGAATACGTGGCCGATTAAGGTTAAACAAACTTAAAACTTTGGTAGATTAATGACTAAACTTACTAGAAAAGTTGAAGTACATACCTGAATTTAGATTTGGAGAGCGTTGGAGATTTGACTGGGAAATTGATCTTGGCAATTTGCAGGCGTACTGCAACCTCTAGAGGAGATTTTTCTGCATTCTTGGGCGTACCCTTTTGCGCTCGTGAGCGGGGACTATAACAAGCTCTACCAGTTCGTCGAGAAGGAAGGCCAAGAAGTGGTCGAGAGGGCGAAGGCCGAGTTCGGATTGACCCACGAGGAGGCCGTCCACAACCTGCTGTTCATCCTCGGTTTCAACGCGTTCGGCGGCTTCTCGATCTTCCTCCCCACGCTGCTGAACGCCGTGGTTAGCGACACGACCGGATTGCAGGACCGGCTGAGTAAGGAGGTCCGGGAGAAGGGCGGGCCGACGCTGGGCTTCGACTCGGTGAAGGAGATGGAGCTGGTGAAGTCGGTCGTGTACGAGACGCTAAGGCTCAACCCGCCCGTCCCGCTCCAGTACGCCCGGGCCAGGAAGGACTTCCAGCTCAAGTCTCACGACTCGGTCTTCGATGTCAAGAAAGGTGAGCGACTTCCGGGCCCCTTGACCATGTTCACTTCTGCTCCTCTTTTCTCAAACCCGAATTTGACTTCAACTTCTGATTTTGCGTCAAGCATAGTCTCTCGTAGACCCGTCAAATGCCAGTCGGGTCGAAAATGATCGAGAACCTAAATAGATCAATTTAACCTATTTTAACTCATTTTTATTCAATGCAAATTTAGTGACGTATACCTGACTCGATCAATACACTAACCCATTTCAATTATCTAAGAAAAACTCAAACCCAAAATAAGGTGGGAATACAGAGTGATTAGTGTCGGATTGCATTGAGGGTTAGAGAGAATGAAAAGAGAGTTGCGGTGGTTTGAGTTTAAATAAGCTGTAAACACATTTATAACCAATTTAATGAATGTAATTGACTTCTATAACAGTTTGGTTCATCTTATATAGGTTTTATAACCCATTTTGACCGGTCTAGTCTCTTATGACCACATCTGCATTTCATCTTCACTTGTTTTTCAGGCGAGCTGCTATGTGGGTATCAGAAGTTGGTGATGAGAGACCCGAAAGTGTTCGACGACCCGGAGAGTTTTAAATCGGACCGGTTCATCCAAAACAGCGAGCTACTGAATTTCTTGTACTGGTCCAATGGGCCGCAGACCGGATCGCCAGCCGAGTCGAACAAGCAGTGCGCGGCCAAGGACTATGTCACCCTCACGGGCTGCCTCTTCATCGCCTACATGTTTCGACGATACGATTCCGTCAGCGGGAGCTCCAGCTCGATCACGGCAGTTCAAAAGGCCAAATGAGTTGGTTCGTGTTCATCTTGTACGGGGCGATTCGGGCTTTGTTGGGCTTGAGGCCCGGCCCATATATGCACAGGGTGATGGCCTCTTCATAAGCGGTTCTCGATCTCTTTTCCCACACCTTTATAATGTAAGAATCGTCATTCAATCCAGCCCTAATAATATATGAATCATCGACAGACAAATTGATGATTTTAGTTGGACAATAATTTAATTTCTCATAATTTTGGGGGTCATACATTGAGCGCGTGCGGTTTACTAAATTGCGATTCCACCTAATTCATTGATTTAGTCCACGTTAAAACATATTTCCTTGCGAAGGACCACCGAAGAAGAGCAGGCAGATTAGAGAAAATCAAAATTTTAATCTGACACTAATCTTATAAAAAGTGATATGATCATTGTTTAAACGGAATCAACGGGCCCATACAGCGGCCCGAGGCACGGATATATGGGACGGATCATTTTGGGCCTAGCCCATCACATGAGGCCCACGAGGATAAAGTTGCCCGATTGATTGATGGGCCAAATGATCAATCTTTCAGGATTTTCTTTTTTAAATTTTTGACTCAATATTTAATATGATCATGAATTTTTTATTTAATCCAATGCGACTCCAATAATTTTAGTTTATGTTTGACTTAACACTGGAACTAATATAAAAATTTCCAATACTAATGTTTAGTGTCAACATTAAGTACTCTCACATAATTTAGAGACTAAATATGTAAAAAAAGTCTATATATCATATCAAACAAATTTAAATTTTAGAGACTCCATATTTAATGTGATTCATAAATTTTTGATTTGTTTAATTTGATCCCTCAATTTTTTAGGCTCCATTTGCTAAGGTTCCTATTTCATAACAAAAATATATATAAAAATCCATTTAGTAACATCAATCAAATTTTTCTTTATTATAGAAAAGAAGCTAGGAAGTAGATTTTAAACAAAAATAAGAAAAAAAATAAATTTACTTATGCTCGTGGAAATAAATTCTTTCTATTTTTTCTATTTTTTATTTTCCTCTAGCAGGTGGTTGGCGTTCAATCGACTAGAGACTTAAGTCAACGTGTTTAAGCCTCGGCTTGCCATTGTCAAGCTGCTTGCGGTCAAGCTCTCATTGATGGGCGAGTGAGGTTGAACTCATCAAGAGTTGACAAATCTTGTATGGGGCTAGCTCGAGTTTCTAACCGGTAGTTAGCCATCTAGAAGAGGTAGGGAAAAAAACAAAGTTTTAAAAGATTAGAAAATGGGAAAATAGAGCGCACTTATGTTTTTTATTTTATTTCAAGAATAAAAAATATCAAACGCATTTATTTCTAATAAAACTCATCTAAATAACAAAAATGTAATAAATTATTTTTGAACATTTCTACTTTTTCCTATTTAGAGACTTGAGATTACCAAATGCTTTCATTTACAAAAAAGAAAAAAAAACTCATATAGAGAATATACATATAATTAAATTATTTCTAAAAATAAATTATTCCCAAAAGTAGAAGCATTGCCAAATGCTTACGATATTAAATATTAAATATTAAATATACAAATATAATATAAAATTAAGTTAAATATATAATATCACATTAAATAAATTAAAATTTTAGACCACCTTGTTTCCGTGGACAGTCTGTGTGTTTATTCCAAAAATTAATGGGAGAAAAACTTTGTTGCAGTGTCATCGTCTTCACTCCACAGCATTTCCCCGCGATATCCCGACCTGCAATCGCCCCGCTTCATGTGATCCGAGCCCTCACATCAGTACCGCCGTTTCCTTTCCGATCGGTCGCGAACGGCAATGTCGCTCGACGTGCCTCGGGACGCCATCAAGCGACTCCAGATCGCACTCCGTGAGGAAGCGAGAATCCCCTCCTACGACCCCAACGACCCTTCGATTCCGCCTCTGCGCTCGTACGAGGAGTCGATCTCCGATCTCGATCCGTGCCCGCCGTACCTGCGCTGCAAGCATTGCCGAGGAAGGCTTCTCAGAGGCGTCAGGTCCCCGTTCTGCGTCTTCTGTGGGAGAGAGCAGTTCGGCGATGTGCCCCCCGATCCTGTCAACTTCAGGTCCACGCGCGGTTACCGGTGGCTGCTCGATTCGCTGCAGCTGGATGGATCGGTGAGGGTTATGCATCTCATTTTTCGGTTTAATGTTGGGTGCTTTTCAGCTCTGGGTTCTGCGTGAATTGGGGAAGTTTGGCGGGATAGGGATTAGATTGCCTTGTTTATATTTTGCATGTTGTTTTCTGTGTTCATCCTGGATAGTAAATATTTGGCCGAGAAATTCGGCTAGCAAGCTACAGCATAAGTTAATTTTTGTTTTTGATAGTTAAGTGCTATCATTTCTCAACATCAAACCGTAGGAGAGTTACTTCCCTTTGCAAACTCAATTAAGGTCTTAATCTCAATTCAAGATGTCAGGCAGGAACATCAAGCCTAAAAATTTCAGCTCCCCTGCTACGAAACTAATACAACTAAAAAGCATTATGGCACTATGAAACAGACAAAGTAGAGACAAATCATTCTCTAAACCAATTTCGGGTATCAATATGCCCCAAGAAGCACTGAAATCTTTATCAGGTTGGGCCAAAGCAGCTCCTTTCTCCTTCAGCAAACCAGCAACCTTAGGCCTAATCACAAACAAGATACTCTTGGAAACATTTTCAGCGCAAGGAACTCCACCATTGTGACCCATAGCATTTCTTTTCATCCTCAAGAAATAAGTGGCCCCATGCCATGCCATCTTTAGCAACACTTTTGCCAGAGGCCCCCCTTTTGGTGTCTGCAACCCACATAAACTCAGCATCCCAGTTCCCAACTTATCTTCTTATAGCACATAGTTGCAAAAGCCTACTCCATCCTTCAGAGGGAAAAAATAATTTCAAAGTGCAACTGTCTCCTTGATTCAGGCTTCAATTTACAGAGAACACAAATATAATTTATATTTTTTCAGCACAATCTATCATAAGTCTGCAATCTTTTAAGAATAGCAAGCCGAGATATAAAGCAAAATATTAGCATATTTGGATTTAACCAAATTGGCCTATGCCAAGTCACCTTAGCCTGCTTCTCCTAGTCAAGCTCCAAGTATTAGCCTTAGTGACATCCGTCAAATATAAAGCCCAACAGACGACACTATCTGGTTGAGAGCAAGGCATTAAAAGTTCCATGCAGCTCAGCCTGGATCTCAACCAGATCATTTGATCTAGCAGAGGGCCAAAACCACTCATTTCCTCTTATGACAGCTGAGACCGTTCCTATCCAAGGCAGAGTTATAGATAACCCCACTAGGATAAATCTCAGCCAAAGTCTTTTGGGATGCCAATTGTCATGTTGAAGAGAGCATCAAGTTCATGATTCCCTATTATGTTTTATTTTGCATGTGGAGTCTTCTGATGAGCATTTAAGGTTCAGGTTTAAGATTTGGCTTACTAAGCAATTGGACTATTGATTATAACTTTCATGGTTTTTTTATTTTTATTTTTTATTTTGACTCTAATTTTATAGGATCATCTCATGCATACTTTGTCGTCAGAGAACTATATTGCGTTTACTTACATGCAGTCTTTGCAGGGATGAACCATGGATGGTTTCTTTTTGCACAAGCTTTGTGGTTTCGGGCATCCATTCTGTCATTCTTTAATTCTTCAGGGTTTTTCCTGTTGATTATTTGACTTTACGATATTGGTTTAATTGGTTGGGGGCTGTAATTTTAGACTATAGGCAAGAAAACATCTGTTGTGCGCTCTGGTTTTAGTTCTGATTATTTTTGTTAATAAGTATATGCCATGACTCATGTGTAAATTGGTTTCCAGGAGACTGTGGAACCATTTTCTGAAGGAAATGAATCGAACAGAGGGAGGAGTACACAAAAAGATCCAATTCCCTTGTCCGATCTGCTAAATTTAGAGATCAGATGGTCTTCTAAGCCAGAGAAACCTGCTATAATTACGAATGAGCCAAGCCTTGGAAAAACTTCTCTGAATCTGGCTGGGCTTGACCTTGACAACTTTTTTGGGGAAGTGGAGACAAAAATCACTCCAAATGAATCTGAAGAGCAGCTTGGAACAAGCAAGCAGAGTGAAAATGCTGAAAACATTGCTTTCCCTAGTCCTGATAATCTAAGTTTGTTTGAGAATGTGCAGTCTTCCACTGAACCTGTCCAGTTTCCTGAACACGGGAACCACAACACATTGTCTTCATGGGAGCCAGAGTTTCAGTCCACTGGTTCTGAATCTTTCGCCAAGGATTCCAGATTGTTGGACCCTTTTGCAAGTTCTTCAGTTGATCTTTCTACCCATATGGACACTGTTTTTGGATCTGGAATAGAATCGAGAAGCACTGATGCTAAAGATGTTGCACCATCTTCCTCCAAAATGGATGACTGGTTTGCAGATGATCCGAGGAGTTATTCTGTTTTTGGTTCAACTGGCCCTAATGAGGGATTTAAAACAAATGATAGTGTGGATACAAGTAAGGTCATCGACACTGCAAAGAGTTCTTCAACACGTTTTGATTGGGTTCAGGATAATCAATGGCCAAGTGGCGGCAATGTTGCACATCGCATTGAAAGAATTGATGAGAATGATGATTCTAATAATGCTTGGAATGATTTTACAAGCTCCACTAATCCAGCAGGCATTAATACTTTGAAACCAAATAATGACCTTGTGATGCATTCTGAGCAATCTTCAGATTTGAACATGTTCAAGTCAGGGAACAACTTAGAGGAGATGGATTCTCGCAGTCTTTCACAACCTGACCCCTTTTTTGGATCATTTGGTATTGCAAATGCTTCAGTCAATGAGGACTCGAAGTCTGAAGCTTCTGGGTTAGACAGGTACCCTTGGCTGCTTCTTTCTTTTGCATTCATGAGCACATCCTTGCATGTGCATTTGTGGGTGTGAGTGTGGTCTCGTGCATTTGGTGTTGACATCGCCGTTTGAGCTCTTGATGCGTACCTCACTTTAATTCCTACACTTCTGTTACCCTTACTGTAGTGCTTGCTGAAGTCAGGAATATGCATGTACATGTATATGTATATGTATGATTCACAGGCATAATATTGTTTGGGACTAGTGATGGATTCATTTTATTCTATCTTGCCCAGTAAGCTACCATTGACGCATTCCCACAACGTGGGTTCTTTTACAAAATTCTATTCCTGCCTGACAAGTGATCATATTTTTCATCTGATATCTTCAAGCAAAGTTTCTAAGCAAAATGAACTCAATTTTATGATGTTAGAACCTAAAGATATATTAAATAGTTGCAAACTGTGGGTTGGAGATTATTAATTATAAAAGCAAAAAAGAAATTTCATTTATGTCTGTATGTTGGGACATAATAACTTTTGCCTCTTTCTTGTGTGCCGACAATAATAAAAGTTTTGCAGGGCTAATTTGACATGTCTAGATTATTTTCTTGTTTCACTTTTGTTACTATTACAATCTTTGTGAGCCAAATGTTTGTCAGGTGTTTGTTGCTGTTCAGTATGAACCAATTCAGTCTCAGTTCAGTCTGATGTCTTCTTTCTTTTAAATAATAAAAGATATATATAGGGAGAAAAGCTATTTTATAGGTTAAGAAGTTCAACTATAGGCACCAAGAGAGAGAGAGAGAGAGAGAGAGAAAAGAAGGGGGGGGGTGTGTGTTGTGCAAACCCATAATACAAAAAGAGCCCAAAAAAAGTAAAGCCATATACAAAGCAGCTCTCAAAATCAAAGGGAGCTCAAATACACGATAAATAATTGAGTTTATCAACCAGGCATTTACATACATGTGGAGGTTTCCACTATACTTAATGCGAAAAGAGCTATATTTGGTACTAAAAGAAGAAGAAGAAGAAAGAAGTAAGTCGAGGACAATTATCTTAGAAGTGACAATTCATTAGAAGAATGTGCATCAAATTGCTCCATAGCAACTTGTAGTTCCACTATCGATGTGCTTTTAGTAATAGATTCAAGAAGTAAAAGAAGAGGAAGGCAACGGTAAATTAAGAAACTCTCATTTCCAAAAAAAAAAAACAGTAAATTAAGAAACTCTCTCAGTAATGATAACTTGAAAAGGAGGAAGAGTTCTGACAATCCTAGAATTGAATCTTCAGTTTGTCTTCCCTTTTTTTTTTTTCCCTTAAGTTATCTTAAAATATTGACTCGGAGAACTTTTTTAGCGAAGTGAAGAGAGAAATCACTCCAGCTGAATCTGAAGGGCGGCCGGGAGCAAACAAGCAGAGTCAAAGTGCAGATGGCAATGCTTTTCAAGGTCTGGATGATACGAGTTTCCTAGAGAAAGTGCAGCCTTCTGCTAGAACTGTCGAGTCTTCTGAACATGAGAATGACAACTCAATGGCTGACTGGGACGCAGAGTTTCAATCTGCAGATTCTGATAGTCATGCTAAGAAACTTATTGCATCAGACCCTTTTGCAGGTTCTGTAGTTGACTTTTCTGGCCATATGGATGCTGTGTTTGGACCTGAAAAACAATATTCAGGTACAGATGCTAAAGATGGTCCACCTTCTTCCTCCAAAATAGACGATTTGTTTCCGGATCATGTGAGGAATTCTGGTTTTGCCTCAGATAGCTGCTATCAGGGATCTAAAACAAGTGATAAAATTGAAGACAGTGGGTTCATGGGTGACCCAAACATTCCTTCAATGAATATTGATTGGGGTCAGGATAATCAGTGGCTTACGGGGGGCAACATTTCACGTCATGGTGAATCTGCTGAGGAGAATGATGGTTCTCTTGATGTCTGGGACGATTTTGCAAACTCAACTAGTCTGGCTTATAACAATCTGTTGAAAGCAAATAATGACCTTGGAGTGCCTCCTCAGCAATCTTCTGAGATTAAGTTATTCAGCTCAGAGAGTGATTCACAACAGATGGATTCACGCAATGCCTTGGAACCTGATATCTTTTCGGGATTGTTTAGCAATTCTAATGATTCGATCTATGAGAAAGGGCATTCACATTTTTCTGCTTCAGAGAAGAATAGGTAATGGCTTTTTTGTTGAAAGTGTGAGCTTAACAATGCATTTGCATGCAAGTGTCACCTGCATATATGCACGCATTTCTTGTGGTGACTCATTTTGCTTCACTTTAGTCAAGCCAGTATGTCACTCTTACGTGGATTCTTAAATAAAGAATTTATGTTCACATATCACCTGTCTTTTGCATCGCATTATCTTTTTTAGATAGCCACTTGGTTGTGATAAGATTCTGGTCGATGCTAGTGCAAATCTTTTGCATTAAAGTGGCACGTAAAAAGCGTTGCTTTTTGTCGTAGGGTCAAGTTATGTGGGTCCCCTTATGTGGATTATGCTGTGAATTTTTTAGTGTGGTATGGAGTATGATAAGTAGCCATTGCCCTTTGATGATGATGCACTTTTCCAATTCTTGAAGTGTCTTTCACATGTTCTTCCTAAGCTCTTGGATTGTCATTTCTGTTTCTTCATAATGAAGCTTTCTTCCTAACATCTTTCCCCTTAGTTGCAGTTTGAATCCTTTTCCATATGATATTTGCCTTTGTAAAACTTTGCAGAGTATCTTTATATATTATTGGAGTTGAAATTTTCTTGGTGGTTGTTGTTGAATGTTGGAATTTTGGCTTTCTCCAAGCTCAAATTTTGTAGTAACTATCTCGAATCATGGTAGATGTAGATGTTCTCATTTGTCTCTCTGTCCTTTACATATTTAGGATGGATGATCTGGCTTCTAATTATAGAAGCGAAGAAGGTGGTGCCAAAGGTGAAGATATAAATGTAAACGCTAGACAGAGTGATGATGCCAACATGCTAATATCTCAGATGCATGATCTCTCATTTATGCTTGATAGCAAACTATCAATTCCCCCAAGGTTAGAAAGGTCTAATTCTTCTCAAAGTCGAGATTAGTCTCTGAAAGCTTTTCATTTGTCATTGTATTGTCATTCATGTTTTTAGGCATGTTCGTCTCTTCCCCCCTCCCATTTTTGGTAGACCTTAGGACTGTGAAAATCAGTTTTCTTTTGAGTCCATTGTGATTGTGAAGTCCACAGGATTGCTTAAGATTAAATGATAAGTTCTATTACAATATTTCGCCTCTGACTAGCTGGATCATGTGTGAATTTTGTGAAAAATAAGTATTTATAGTTTCTCTGTCTTAATGCTTGGATAAAGCAATGAGCCCTTGTCTACTCATCATGCACTATAAACTTTCTTTGTGATTGGAACTGTAATAAGCAGAACGAGAACGCCTTTCTGTGATTGTTATATATGCTTGTAGGTCTTCACCAGCTTCACTATCTAGTTAGAAAGAGGGAAATTTGTGCGATTTTTTCCCTCTGGACGTTTAATGTAACATTCACTCTATCATAAAGTTCACTCTATAGCTATTCTAGGATCTTCAAGACAGAATGAGAGAGATAAGTCTCAAAGGCCATGTGTTTACTTAAATTTTGGTAAAAGGGTACTTAGGCAGCACTTTATATAGAGCATAAGATATCCTAACAGAACCCTAATTCTCTTATTAATGAGTAACTACTAACTACTGACTAATATCCATAGATATATTTCGATAGATGGAATGTGAAAATTTGTTGCTCTGTGAGAGTTTTATTGAAAAAATGAGAATATCTTGTCTTCTCTTGGAAACAAAAGGCATAATTAATTGTACAATCATGCCTTTGATTTTGCAAATGCAAGATTCAACAATTTGCAGCCCTTATCAACTCGTGGATGTAAATCTACATAAATAAAATACAACTGTTGCCTGGATAGCTCCCTTTGTTATAGTAGTTGAGGAAATCCCATTTCACCTTTCCCAAATAGCCCCCTAAAAATGGCCCGAAAGAGAGCACCACCCACACAGTATAGACCATCCCTCCTAAGCCAGAGCCGTTGTTACTGAATGCTTGTGGGCGCAACCCTAGCAACATTGTACATACTGCTGTCAAGTGCACTAGCAGGAGAATAGTGCTCGGTGCAAAAACTAGGGACTCATCAAAGGTGAACCTCCCAAGTTCGGCACTGCTACCATCACTAGATGCTGACTCATTTTCCTTAGTTACTTCAAATACCGTCTCCAATAGCTCTAAGAGCTTGAGTACGACACTTAAAGACTCCAAATGACCAGGCAAATGCAGATGTTATTCACTGCATTCTGTGGTCATGCACGTATTGACAGGTCAGTGATGAAGTCTTCGCATAAATAGTATAGGTTGTAGATGACGAAAGTGGCAGCTGGAACTATGATAGCTGGGTTTTGTACCCACGAATGCACAAGATAGAAAGATAAGAGGTGAATTCTTGAGAACAAAGTAGTGATTTGTTTTAGTTTCTTCTTACCTCGGGCAAGAAGTGGGAGTAGGTCATGATACCATAAGTTGGTACGAGAGAATATAAGAACTCTGGTATGGATCTGAGTGCCCAAATTAGGAGCCATAGGTATGCCAAATATTGCCTGAAATGGAGCTGCACGTATAGGTTGCCATATATTGGACTCTTTTTGCTTACTAGAACTTGAGCAGGCCTGTGGCTCATCTCTTTTGCTGGGTCATTGAAGTAGGCCCAGCAGAATGTTGGTTACTGGAGCGAGTGACATGCGAGTGAGGTGAGTGCTAGTGAGTGAGTGAGTGCCATGAAGATTTGGTAACAGAATATTGTGCAGGAAGAGTGGAGAGTTTGCTTTTGTAACATGGTTAATCGATGAGTGCTTATTTCACTTGGGTAACCACTCATTTCTCAACAATTTGTCCCAGAACCGTTCCTCTGAAGTTCATCATCCTTCTCAAATCGAGATGAGTCTCCTAAGTTTCACGCTCAAATCTTTTTCATTTGCTTTTGTCTTGTAGGTCATATCTTTTAGGGCTGTAATTTTTTATTTTCTTCAATTCAATTTTGGTTGTGAAGCGCACGAGATCGTCTGAGATTGACTGATAAGTTATCTTACAAATTTTTAGCTAGATCATGCGCTAAACTTGTGAAAATAAGCCTACAAATTACTGCTCTAATCATTCTTCTGCCCTGATGCCTCGATAAAGCAATGAGCTCTTGTTTGCCGGCCATGCAAGATGAGACATTGCTATCTTTGCGATTTGAAAAGTGCTAAGTAGAACTCTATTTCTGTGGTGGTTGTTGACGCTTGTAGATCTTCACCTTGCTTCATCATCTGGGACATGAGACGTAGCATTCTCTGTCATATAGTTCACCATGAAAATATTTTAGGATTTTCAAGACAAAGTGAGAGAAAAAAATGATTAAAGGCTATATATTTGCTTGATGACGAGATATAATGGACTTCTTTACTCATGGCCAACCACTAACTACTAACCAATGTTCATAAAAAGAACTTCAACACATTGAACGTGGAGATTTGTTGCTTCGTGAGAGTTTAAATTAAAAAAGGAATGAAAATGCTCTGTCTCCTATTGGAAAGAAAAAGCATGACTAATTGTACGACCATGCTCTTGAATTTGCACATTTAACGATCAACAATCTGCAGTCCTTACCGACCCGTGGATGTAAATCTAAATAGCTGAGCAACAATGGTTGCAAGGATAGCTCCCTTCATTATAGTGGTCCAGGGAATCCCATATTTTCCTTTCCCAAATAGGCCCCTAAAGAATGGCCAGAAACACAGAACCACCCATGCTGTGCAGACCACCTCTCCTAAGCCAGAACCGCTGCTTCCGGATGCTTGTGGGCGCAACCCTAACAACATTGTCAGTACGGCCGTCAGGTGCACCAGCAGAAGTGCAGTGCCCGGTAGAAATATCGGGGACTCGTCAAAGGTGAGCCTCCCGAGCTCAGCACTGGTGCCATCACTAGATGCAGACTGGTCTTTCTTGGTCACTTCGAATACTGTCTCCGATAGCCCCAAGAGCTTGAGGACAATGCTTAATACTCCAAATGACCACGCGCATATAGATGTCATGCGCTGCATCCTGTGGTTATTCCACCATGAGCGTATCGACAAGCCTGTGATGAAGTACTCGTATAAACAGTATAGGTTGTAGACCACGAAAATGGCAGCTGGAATTAGGAGAGCTGGTTCTTGTCCCTGTGATTACACCAGATAGGAAGATAAGGCGCGGATTCTTGAGAACAAAGAAGCAATGTTTGTTTTACTTGCGTCTTACCTTCGGTAAGAAGTGGGAGTTGGTCATGATGCAATAAGCTGGTAGGATAGCATATAAGAACTCAGGTATGGACCTCGGTCCCCAGACTAGGATCCACAAGTATGCCAAACACTGCCTGAACTGGAGGTGCATGAACATGGTCCCGTATATCGGACTCCTTTTGCTCAGTGCAATTTCGAGCAGGCCCGTGGCCCATCTCTTTTGCTGGGTCATCAAGGCAGGCCCACCAGATGGTGCGTAGCCCAGAAAAGCCGGTGGATTTGGTGAACAGTAGAGTGATCTCCAACCTTTAGCATGGATGCCCAATCCTGTAAGGATGTCTTCTGTCGCCGATCCGTACATCCAACCAACCTACAAGAGGACACATGCACAACATTTCTCATGCTGAAAACTTAAATTGATACCATTGTTCTCATCATCACAAAAATGCTTAACTATATAACACTTTGCACCATAAATCATATGGCTAGTGATTTGTGTTCATGGAAAAATTAAGATCTTCAGGGCAATGACGATTCTATCTAAGGATGGTTGTAGCATGACTACTTTAAATTTCAGGGCCAAGGTTAGATCAGTCTTGAAATAAACCTGGATGTATGGACATCTATATGTGTATAATGTGTGAAATCAAGGTAGACCCACACTCACCTTTTTCCCCCAGCCAGTATTGCATTCATAGGTGCAACTAGCGACTTGATGGGCTGTTTCAAGAGAGATGGATAGATCTTTGGGATGATCAGAAAGGCCTTCTAAAGCATGAGAAGCGGAGATGATGAATTGTTTTGAACTTCCAAAACCATTTAGCAATTCCTTCTGGGTTAATGTTCCTGTAAAAATCAAATAGCAAATGGAAAATTATGGTTTATTATGATTACGGACCTAATAGTCCCATAATGCGCAGTTGGCGACCAAACATATGCACATACCATTAGAGGTGAGACTTCTCTTTTCAGTCTTCGTTTCATCTGGCCATGACCCATACATTACTTTCCGACGGTGGAAGCATCCCGTTCCCTCATAGAAAGGTCCTTGGATTCCCACTATCCCTCGTGACAAGTACTAAAATCAAGAGTATTACGGGAATAGGTACTATCAGTAGATAAGCTTCAATTTGGCTTAAGATAAGACTTATTTGGTAGTTAAAAATAGCACATACTTCGTGAAAGACCACCAGTTGATTTCCAAACGGGTCATCCTTTGCACCATCGTAGAAAAACTGTGGACATTGAACAAATGCACAGTCTCTCTCGTGTTTTGTGCCGAGAAGAAGACACAAAGCATGGAGAACAATCTGTGGATTGTGCGCGTACATGTCGCAGTCGACATTTAGCATGAACGGTGCATTCGTCATGAGTCCCGAGACTCTGGTCTGTTCATCCATCGAAGAGATATGAGAGTATAAGAATAATAAGGTTGTTTTCATGTCCAAAGCGACCACACTCAGGCCCTGATGGAAAGTCTTACTCACCAGGACATTCATGGCTCCGGCCTTGTAATGATGTGGGTGCTCCGACTGCTTTTCTCGTGATATGTATATCAGATGTGGCAACGCATCTGGATGTCCTCCTTTGTTTTCCAGTATGATCTTTGTTAAAATCACAATAAAAACAGTAAGCTTTTTAGATTTCAAAGTATGACAATTTGAATTGCTCAGAGGATCACATGCACTCGATGTCATAAGAAGAATCTCATGTTAGATAGACCTGTGGATTTGTCATTTTGGTAATAGAACGGAGTTGACCATATGATCAATGGTGGGAGCAAATGTACTGCTTGACTCTTGAGTTCCATGAAATTCAAAGGGAGCTGGCACGAAGGTGTAGTTTCCAGTATAGGCGGCAATCATGAATGGACAAATTCATGATAACTGCCTTTGGAGTCTCAGCAACCTTTTCTTTTCGGGCAACCTTGGCAGTGGAAATTGCCAGAAAAGGAACGAGTATGATCAATTTTGTAACAAATAAAGTTTTATCCCACCTCAAGGACATGACATATATGAGATAGGGTACTCACCGTGCAATCTCGAATTCATTGTCTTTCAAACTTAAGAAAATATTAAAATACATGGTGAACCTTTAATTAAATTCTATGAACTTGTTATGTCTTTTCATGCAGTTTAAATATCGAGATAGTAAAAGATTAGGCCGAATTTAATTGCAATTCAATTAATAATTGAATAGTAAGTATCGGACCATAAAATAATTGAATCCTGAATTTTCAATTTACCCGTGACTTATTGATGTCGATTTGATCTACTATATTAACTGAGAAAGAAAGCTGGACATGGATGTACTCTAAAAGATTTCACTGTACCTTGATAATAGTGGGGTGATCTCTACGTTCTGCGTTAGAGAAAGCTGCAAACTCCCCAGCTGGCTCAAATGGGACTGAGCCTTGGGACGCATCTTCTATCTTCCTGCTCAGCATTTCGTACTCATCCTGTCCAAGAACAAGACAAACTTCAGGGGTTCCACATCCATTTCTTGTTATACCCAATCCTCTCTCTTCCTTTTTACTGGAAATCAATTCGCTACCATACAGAGCATCACCGATCATTGTGAACATCTCCGACACATAAACACTATACTCCAAAGATTGAGCATCACCTTCATCGTGTTCCGTGCTTGTTGGAATTCCAATGAGCAGTCTTCACCAGACAATGACGTTCCATCGCTGGCAAAGTACCGGAATGGGGCTCGCACTTGAATATTATACTTCTTACAAAACGGAACCCAGAGCTTGGCGAATTCAGCAGCTTCCACTAGAGAGAATAAGGTCAATGGCGAGCAGCCATCATCAGAGACATAGCATGCTAACTTATGAGCCGGATAGTCTACGGCCATTAAAGAGAGGACCGTGTTCACGGTGATGATCGGTGGCTCTAGCTGCGGATCTGCCGTCGTGACAAAGACGTCCACCGGAGGAAGCTCGCTTACTCTATATGAAGGAAATGTAAAAAACAGCAATAAGGAGCTAAAACTACAAAAATATAACTCGGTTGGATAGAACCAACTAACAGAAAGTTCATAACCCAAAATCCACGGAGAACATGAGTTAATACAGTACGAAACAGGTATTTCAGCTGAAAGAGTTCGAAACTGAACTGAGTGGAATTGTTGCTTTTCAAAACTCATATCACCAAGTTAGGTAGAATTTTTTTTTTTTTTGGTAAAGAAGTTTGGTAGAAGTTATGATGTCCTATGAAAGCGCGAAAGTTGGAAATGAAAGAAGACGGGACCAATGTTATAGAATAAGTTCTTTGCGATAATAATGCCGCTACTAGAACCTCGGAAACGAAAACATCCCGAGCGTTCGAGATGATGGAAAGAAAGAAAAATCCAGCTGCACCAGCAGCTGCAGCGCTAATGAGTTTGGGATCGAGAGCTCGTGACAGAAGCAATATGATGATGCTGAAATAGTTGAAGATTCAAAGTAAAGCAAGCCATAAGAAAAAGCTTGCTCTTGTTCTATTGTCATACCTTTGCAAGATACGTTGAGGGTAAGTTTTGTAGCTCACGGGGCTCCATTTGGTGCTGACGACGAGAACCCACATGAACGTGAACCACGTCTCACACACGAGCGCGACCAGCCATGCGAGTCCGCGGTCCGTGAGGTGCACAAGCCGATACATGAGAAGAGAGACAAGAAGGAGCAAGATGAAGATCTCGACCGCCCTCTTCGCGTCGTTTTTCAGGCTAATTTTCTCGTATAGTGGGGCGGAAGTGGATTGAACGGCCATTGACAAAGGCTTGTGTGTCCGCGTACCCACCAGCTCTGATTTTTGCCGTTCCTATACGGTGGTCTTGTGTGCCCAAAAGGTGGCCATAACGCAAAGAGCGGTGGCGACTTATATAGAGAGAGGTTGAACCCCGATCGTCAAGTTGGCTCGGTGACTCAAAGAAACGAACTCGTGCCTACGGTAGTCCCACGTAAACGATAGGTGGTGGGAGAGTGCTCGTATCTATCATGTCAGCCGAATGTGAGAATCGACAAGCAAAGGAAGGATAAGAATGTCTGGTATACATGTGTTGCGACCTTCTGCAATGAAGCATGAAAAACCAGTAAGGCCCGCAAGTAGTACTCAATAGTAATATGTCGTATGACTTGATACCGTAGTTTTATACATCGTTCATCATACGCGTAAGAGTACTCTTACTCGTAAAGGGTTTGCTTCTTTAGTTCTTCCTCTTTCATTATTTTGCTTTTAATATGCAAAGAGGAACTGGACTTGTTTGTCATCTTCTGTATGTCCTACTCGAAGGAATGTGTGGCTCGGTTTGGTTTTTAGCTAGCGATCAATATTCGCGGGTGCTTCTCCGAACCATCCGGAACGGAGGATTCTTGACGTCTCTTCGTATCCAAGTACGTATTCTTATGTTTTGGCATAACTCAATTGGAAAATTATTTCAAAAGTTATAAATTTATTACAATTATATCAATAAAATCATAAACATTTTAATTTAATCGATTTAGTTGTGAGCCTTGTAATTATTTGTCAATTTAGTTCATTCGTCCCATAGTAATTGGAAATCGCAAAGATGAACAACTTTTTAAAAGATTATGAATTTATTATTCTCTCTCTGCTTATTTTTGTTTTTCTTTTTTTAATTGTGGTTGGTAAAGGTTAAGCCTTGCTGGCCTTAGGTGCATGAGGCCTGACTTGCCAAATCTGGCAAGGTTGTGCCTTACCTAACTAGCTCCTAGCGAGGCTAAAGGCCATGATGGTTGCCCTTGCAACCTTTGGTGAGGGCTCAAGCCTTGGTAGGGCCTACGCGAGGCATGATATTGCCGAATCTAGCAAGGTTGGGCATCACTCGTGGCCGGAAAAGGCTTGGCACTCACCGGATCTAGTGAGGGTAAGCATCGCCAAGTAACGACGAGGTTGAGCCTCGCTCAATCATAATGAAAAAACAAAACACAAAAAAGGGTAAAAAAAGAGAACAACAATAAATAATTCATAAAATTTTAAAAATTACAAAAATCATTCACGTCGGCATTGGCAATGTTGATAGGACGGCTAGCGCACCCACATTAGTGATTTCCGACCAAAATTAGTTGGGTGAACTAAAGTGATAAATTGTCAAAAAGTTTATAATTAAATTGGTTAAATTAAAAGGTTTTTAACTAAACCAACACGATTATAATAAGTTTAATGCTTTTTAGATAATTTTACTATCTTTGTTTTTATTGTCCATCGATAAGGCTTTTGTTTCTCCAAAAACTCGCGGACGGTCGGTCACAGATTTGGAAGAACTTGCCAATCAAGGCATAAGCAATCTCACACTAATTGAAAGACATCACACATGGTTGCCCTCGCGTGTACGTAATGTTAGATGTCGATCGTCTATGGAGAAGTCCTCTTTCGCATGCTGGTATAGATCTGGCTATTATCGACTTATGCTCTGCCAAAAGAAGAAAGACCCTTTCTAAGAAAAGTCGGAACGCAAGACGAACATCTTCATTGTCGACGAGCTCAATATACAAGGAAAATTCGATCTGGGAAGAGTTTGTTAATGTAAACATTTTTTTGTAGGACCACTGCCAATTGTCCTAAAAACTTAAGCTATTAAGTGAAGGCGTGGATTTAAATTTAAGTACTTTCACAGTTAATGCTGAAATCACGTGAACAAGTGGAGTTCGATTTGTTAGCGACAGTAGGCTATTTACTTGATTCCACATATCTCTAAGTATTGTGCATACGTCTCATTTGACAGTGCGTATCCTTGATTGATTAGATTGGATATCATGTTTATCCTTTTATCTTAAATAGTTCTTAAATAAAGGTTATAAATAGCCTAATGCACTACTTAATCAACACAATATCGAAGTACAGAGAAATTCCTCGATTCTTATCTTCTGCATCTATGTTCTTTATCTTGATAGAGTCCAAAGGCACGAGGGGAACTATATCACACGTCTCTATGCTCAACTATGAAAAATTTAGGTGATTCCTCGACCCCATCAGTTCCCCTCCATCGTGATTGCTAAAGTTATCAAAACGTGATTTTGCCTCCTAATCACGACTTCCGAGATAAATTAGGTTTGAATCATGCCGTATTTGGCCCCATTTGGTGATAAATCGACAACCCAGGGCATGGCCTGACAAAAAAGAATGGGATAGGTACCATCCCTCGACCCTATTCTGACCCACGCCATTTGGACCTTATGACGTTCCCTTTTATTTTATGAACTTTTTTGTTCAAAGAGTATGTGCTTTTGATGATGTGAAAATTGATTCCCCAAGCAGTAATAACTCATAGCAAATAGATGCACGTTGTAAACAGACTAATATTTTTCCAACTTCAAGATCGTTCGCGTCATAATTAAAGCTTTAACCAACCTTAAGCTAGTACTTTGTTCGACAACTATTAATTAATTTGAACATTATGCTAAGACGCTTCATTCAAAACACAATTTCTTCACATAAATTTTCCATGCATTTCGATTTTCGATGAATAGATCATTGATCAAATCATGTCAATTCCGTGAATTATCAGATAGTTTTAGCTTCCCTAATTTCCCAAATTTTGTGAATTCCATGAATTACCCGATGGTTGGTGGTGGACTAGTCAGTAATGTTGAACTAGAAGGAACGTGCCTAGTGACCCTACAAGCCAAATAATGATGTGACCATGGCCAACCATTGAATTGAGTAAGATACCATAAGTTGGCATGAGAGAATATAAGAACTCTGGTATGGATATGAGTGCCCAAATTAGGAGCCATAGGTATGCCAAATAGTGCCTGAAATGGAGCTGCACGTGTAGGGTGCCGTATAATGGACTCTTTTTGCTTACTAGAACTTGAGCAAGCCTGTGGCTCATCTCTTTTGCTGGGTCATCAAAGTAGGCCCAGCAGAATGTCGGTTACTGGAGCGAGTGACATGCGAGTGAGGTGAGTGCTAGTGAGTGAGCAAGTGCCATGAAGATTTGGTAATAGAATATTGTGCAGGAAGAGTGGAGAGTTTACTCTTGTAATAGGGTTAATCGATGAGTGCTTATTTCACTTGGGTAACCACTCGTTTCTCAACAATTTGTCCCAGAGCCATGCCTTTGAAGTTCATCATCCTCATAAAAAATCGAGACGAGTCTCCTAAACTTCACGCTCAAATCTTTTTCATTTACTTTTGTCTTTTAGGTCATATCTTTTAGGGCTGTAATTTTTTTTTTCCTCTAGTCAATTGTGGTTGTGAAGCGCACGAAATTGTCTGAGATTGATGGATAAGTTATCTTACGAATTTTTAGCTAGATCATCCGCGAAACTTGTGAAAATAAGCCTACAAATCATTCTTCTACCCTGATGCCTTGATAAAGCAATGAGCTCTTCTTTGCTGGCCATGCAAGATGAGGCATTGCTATCTTTGTGATTTGAACAGTAATAAGTAGAACTCTATTTCTGTGGTTGTTATTTACGCTTGTAGATCTTCACCTTGCTTCATCATCTGGGACATGAGACGTAGCATTCTCTCTGTCATATAGTTCACCATGAAAATATTTTAGGATTTTCGAGATAAAGTGAGAGAAAAAAAATGATCAAAGCCTATATATTCGCTTAATGACAAGAAATACGATAGATTTCTTTACTCATAGCCAACCACTAACTACTAACCAATGTTCATAAAAGAAACTTCAACACAATGAACGTGGAGATTTGTTGCTTCGTGAGAGCTTAATTTAAAAAAGAAATGAAGATACCCTGTCTCCTATCGGAAAGAAAAGGCATGACTAATTGTACGACCGTGCTTTTAAATTTGCACGTGCAAAAACCAACAATCTGCACTCCTTACCGACCTGTGGATGTAAATCTAAACAAGTGAGCAACGATGGCTGCAAGGATAGCTCCCTTCATTATAGTGGTCGAGGGAATCCCGAATTTTCCTTTCCCAAATAGTCCCCTAAGAAATGGCCAGAAACACAGGATCACCCATGCTGTGCAGACCAGCTCTCCTAAGCCAGAGCCGCTACTTCCGGATGCTTGTGGGCGCAACCCTAACAACATTGTCAGTACGGCCGTCAGGTGCACCAGCAGAAGTGCAGTGCCCGGTAGAAATATCGGGGACTCGTCAAAGGTGAGCCTCCCGAGCTCAGCACTGGTACCATCACTAGATGCAGACTGGTCTTTCTTGGTCACTTCGAATACCGTCTCCGATAGCCCCAAGAGCTTGAGGACAACGCTTAATACTCCAAATGACCACGCGCATATAGATGTCATGCGCTGCATCCTGTGGTTATTCCACCATGCGCGTATCGACAAGCCTGTGATGAAGTACTCGTATAAACAGTATAGGTTGTAGACGACGAAAATGGCAGCTGGAATTAGGAGAGCTGGTTCTTGTCCCTGTGATTACACCAGATAGGAAGATAAGGCGCGAATTCTTGAGAACAAAGAAGCAATGTTTGTTTTACTTGCGTCTTACTTTCGGTAAGAAGTGGGAGTTGGTCATGATGCAATAAGCTGGTAGGATAGCATATAAGAACTCAGGTATGGACCTCAGTCCCCAGACTAGGATCCACAAGTATGCCAAACACTGCCTGAACTGGAGGTGCATGAATAGGGTCCCGTATATCGGACTCCCTTTGCTCAGTGCAATTTCAAGCAGGCCCGTGGCCCATCTCTTTTGCTGGGTCATCAAGGCAGGCCCACCAGATGGTGCGCAGCCTAGGAAAGCCGGTGGATTTGGTGAACAGTAGAGTGATCTCCAACCCTTAGCATGAATGCCCAATCCTGTAAGGATGTCTTCTGTCGCCGATCCGTACATCCAACCAACCTACAAGAGGACACATGCACAACATTTCTCATGCTGAAAACTTAAATTGATACCATTGTTCTCATCGTCACAAAAATGCTTAAAAAAACACTTTGTACCATAAATCATATGGCTAGTGATTCGTGTTCATGAAAAAATTAAGATCTTCAAGACAATGACGATTCTATCTTAGGGTGATTGTAGTAGGGCTACTTTAAAGATCAGGGCCAAGGTTAGATCAGTCTTGAAATACACCTGGATGTATGGACATCTATATGTGTATAATGTGTGAAATCAAGGTAGACCCACACTCACCTTTTTCCCCCAGCCAGTATTGCATTCATAGGTGCAACTAGCGACTTGATGGGCTGCTTCAAGAGAGATGGAAAGATCTTTGGGATGATCAGAAAGGCCTTCTAAAGCATGAGTAGCGGAGATGATGAATTGTTTTGAACTTCCAAAACCATTTAGTGATTCCTTCTGGGTTAATGTTCCTGTAAAAATCAAATAAGCAAATGGAAAATTATGGTTTATTTTGATTACGGACCTAATAGTCCCATAACGTGCAGTTGGCGACCAAACATATGCACATACCATTAGAGGTGAGACTTCTCTTTTCAGTCTTCGTTTCATCTGGCCATGACCCATACATTACTTTCCGACGATGGAAGCATCCCGTTCCCGCATAGAAAGGTCCTTGGATTCCCACTATCCCTCGTCCCAGGTACTAAAATCAAGATTATTACGGGAATAGGTACTGATCAGTAGATAAGCTACAATTTGGCTTAAGATAAGACTTATTTGGTAGTTAAAAATAGCACATACTTCGTGTAAGACCACCAGTTGATTTCCAAACGGGTCATGCTTTGCACCATCATAGAAAAACTGTGGACATTGAACAAATGCACAGTCTCTCTCGTGTTTTGTGCCGAGAAGAAGACATAAAGCATGGAGAACAATCTGTGGATTGTGCGCGTACATGTCGCAGTCGACATTTAGCATGAACGGTGCATTCGTCATGAGTCCCGAGACTCTGGTCTGTTCATCCATCGAAGAGATATGAGAGTATAAGAATAATAAGGTTGTTTTCATGTCCAAAGCGGCCACACTCAGGCCTTGATGGAAAGTCTTACTCACCAGGACATTCATGGCTCCAGCCTTGTAATGATGTGGCTGCTCTGGCCGCTTTTCTCGTGATATGTATATCAGATGCGGCAACGCATCTGGATGTCCTCCTTTGTTTTCCAGTATGATCTTTGTTAAAATCACAATAAAAACAGTAAGCTTTTTAGATTTCAAAGTATGACAATTTGAATTGCTCGGGAGATCACATGCACTCAATGTCATCAGAATAATCTCATGTTAGATAGACCTGTGGATTTGTCATTTTGGTAATAGAACCGAGTTGACCATATGATCAATGGTGGGAGCAAATGTATTGCTTGACTCTTGAGTTCCTTGAAATTTAAAGGGAGCTGGCACGAAGAAGATTTAGTTTCCAGTATAGGCGGCAATCATGAATGGACAAATTCATGATAACTGCCTTTGGAGTCTCAGCAACCCTTTCTTTTCGGGCAACCTTGGCAGTGGAAAATGCCAGAAAAGGAACGAGGATGATCAATTTTGTAACAAATAAAGTTTTATCCCACCTCAAGGACATGACATATATGAGATAGGGTACTCACCGTGCAATCTCGAATTCATTGACTTTCAATTAAATTTCTATGTACTTGTTATGTCTTTTCTTGCGGTTTAAATTTCGAAATAGTAAAAGATTAGGCCGAATTTAATTGCAATTCAATTAATAATTGAATGGTAAGTATCGGACCATAAAATAATTGAATCCTGAATTTTCAATTTACCTGTGACTTATTGATGTGGTTTTGATCTACCATATTAACCGAGAAACAATTTTATCCAAAGCTGGACATGGATATACTCTAAAAAATTTGACTGTACCTTGATAATAGGGGGGTGATCTCTACGTTCTGCGTTAGAGAAAGCTGCAAACTCCCCAGCTGGCTCAAATGGGACTGAGCCTTGGGACGCATCTTCTATCTTCCTGCTCAGCATTTCGTACTCATCCTGTCCAAGAACAAGACAAACTTGAGGGGTTCCACATCCATTTCTTGTTATACCCAATCCTCTCTCTTCCTTTTTACTCTGGAAATCAATTCGCTACCATACAGAGCATCACCGATCATTGTGAACATCTCCAACACATAAACACTAGACTCCAAAGATTGAGCATCACCTTCATCTTATCCCGTGCTTGTCGGAATTCCGATGAGCAATCTTCACCAGAAAATGACGTTCCATCGCTGGCAAAGTACCGGAATGGGGCTCGCACTTGAATATTATACTTCTTACAAAACGGAACCCAGAGCTTGGCGAATTTAGCAGCTTCCACTAGAGAGAAGAAGGTCAATGGCGAGCAGCCATCATCAGAGACATAGCATGCTAACTTATGAGCCGGATAGTCTACGGCCATTAAAGAGAGGACCGTGTTCACGGTGATGATAGGTGGCTCTAGCTGCGGATCTGCCGTCGTGACAAAGACGTCCACCGGAGGAAGCTCGCTTACTCTATATGAAGGAAATGTAAAAAACAGCAATAAGGAGCTAAACCTACAAAAATATAACTCGGTTGGACAGAACCGACTAACAGAAAGTTCATAACCCAAAATCCACGGAGAACATGAGTTAATACAGTACGAAACACGTATTTCAGCTAAAAGAGTTCGAAACTGAACTGAGTGGAATTGTTGCTTTTCAAAACTCATATCACCAAGTTAGGTAGAAGTTTTTTTTTTTTTTTTTGGTAAAGAACTTAGGTAGAAGTTATTAGGAGACGGGACCAATGTTATCAGGAATAAGTTCTTTGCGATAATAATGCCGCTACTAGAACCTCGGAAACGAAAACATCCCGAGTGTTCGAGATGATGGAAAGAAAGAAAAATCCAGCTGCACCAGCAGCTGCAGCGCTAATGAGTTTGGGATCGAGAGCTCGTGACAGAAGCAATATGATGATGCTGAAATAGTTGAAGATTCAAAGTAAAGCAAGCCATAAGAAAAAGCTTGCTCTTGTTCTGTTGTCATACCTTTGCAAGATACGTTGAGGGTAAGTTTTGTAGCTCACGGGGCTCCATTTGGTGCTGACGATGAGAATCCACATGAACGCGAACCATGTCTCACACACGAGCGCGACGAGCCATGCGAGTCCGTGGTCCGTGAGGTGCACAAGCCGATACAGGAGAAGAGAGACAAGAAGGAGCAAGATGAAGATCTCGACTGCCCTCTTCGCGTCGTTTCTCAGGCTAATTTTCTCGTATAGAGGGGCGGAAGTAGATTGAACGGCCATTGACAAAGGCTCGTGCGTCCGCGCACCCACCAGCTCTCGTTTTTGCCGTTTCTATTCGGTGGTATTGTGTGCCCAAAAGGTGGCCATAACGCAAAGAGCGGTGGCGACTTATATAGAGAGAGGTTGAACCCCGATCGTCAAGTTGGCTCGGTGACTCAAAGAAACGAACTCGTGCCAACGGTAGTCCCACGTAAACGATAGGTGGTGGGAGAGTGCTCGTATCTACCATGTCAGCCGAATGTGAGAATCGACAAGCAAAGGAAGGATAACGAATGTCTGGTATACATGTGTTGCGAACTGCTGCGATGAAGCATGAAAAACCAGTAAGGTCCACAAGTCACTACTCAATAATAATATGTCGTATGACTTGATACCGTAGTTTTATACATCGTTCATCATACGCCTAAGAGTACTCTTACTCGTAAAGGGTTTGCTTCTTTAGTTCTTCCTCTTTCATTATTTTGCTTTTAATATGCAAAGAGGAACTGGACTTGTTTGTCATCGTCTGTATGTCCTACTTGAAGGAATGTGTGGCTCGGGTTGGTTTTTAGCTAGCGATCAATATTCGCGGGGTGCTTCTCCGAACCATCCGGAACGGAGGATTCTTGACGTCTCTTCGTATCCAAGTACGTATTCTTATGTTTTGGCATAACTCTATTGGAATTATTTCAAAAGTTGTAAATTTATTACAATTGTATCAATAAAATCATAAACATTTTAATTTAATCGATTTAGTTGTGAGCTTTTTACCTATTTGCCAATTTAGTTCATTTGTCCATAGTAATTGAAAATCGCAAAGATGGACAATTTTTTAAAAGATTATGACTTTATTATTCTCTCTCTGCTTATTTTTATTTTTATTTTTTTAATTGTGGTTGGTGAAGATTAAGCCTTGCCGGCCTTGGGTGAGGCCTGACTTGCCAGATCTGGCAAGGTTGTGCCTTACCTAGCTAGCTCCTAGCGAGGCTGAAGGCCATGATGGTTGCCCTTGCAACCTTTGGCGAGGGCTCAAGCCTTGGCAGGGGCTACGCGAGGGCTACGCGAGGCATGATATCACTGAATATAGCAAGGTTGGGCATCACTCGTGGCCGGAAAGGCTCGACACTCACCGGATCTAGTAAGGGTAAGCATTGCCTAGTAACGACAAGGTTGAGCCTCGCTCAATCATAATAAAAAAACAAAATACAAAAAGGGAAAAAAAGAGAACAATAATAAAGAATTAATTTTTTTAAATACAAAAAATATTCACGTTGGCATTGGCAAAGTCAATAGGACGGCTAGCGCCCTCATTATAGTGATTTCCGACCAACATTGGTCGGGTGATCTAAAGTGATAAATTGTAAAAAAATGTTATAATTAAATTGGTTAAATTAAAAGGTCTTTAACCAAATTAGGTTTTTAACTAAATCAACACGATTATAATATGTTTAATGCTTTTTAGATAATTTTACTATCTTTGGTTATTGTCCATCGATAAGGCTTTTGTTTCTCCAAAGACTCGCGGACGGTGGGTCACAGATTTGGAAGAACTTGCCAATCAAGGCATAAGCAATCACACACTAATTGAAAGACATCACACATGGTCACCCCTGCGTGTACTTAATGTTAGATGTCGATCGTCTATGGAGAATTCCTGTTTCGCATGCTCTTATAGATCTGGCTACTATCGACTTATGCTCTGCAAAAAGAAGAAAGACCTTTTCTAAGAATAGCCGGAACGCAAGACGAACATCTTCGTTGTCGACGAGCTCAATATATAAGGAAAATTTGATCTGGGAAGAGCTAGTTAATGCCGAAATTACGTGAACAAGTGGAGTTCGATTCGTTAGCGACATTAGGTTATTTACTTGATTCCACATATATCTAAGTATTGTGCATACGTCTCGTTTGACAGTGCGTATCCTTGATTGATTAGATTGGATATCATGTTTATCCTGTTATCTTAAATAGTTCTTAAATAAAGGTTATAAATAGCCTAATGCACTGCTTAATCAACACAATATCGAAATACAGAGAAATCCCTCGATTCTTATCTTCCGCATCTATGTTCTTTATCTTGACAGAATCCAAAGGCACGAGGGGAACTATCACACGTCTCTATGCTCAACTATAAAAAATTTAGGTGATTCCTCGACCCCATCAGTTTCCCTCAATCGTGATTGCAAAATTTGATTTCGCCTCCTAATCACAACTTACAAGATAAATGAGGTTTGAATCATGCCGTATTTGGCCCCATTTGGTGATAAATGGACAACCTAGGGCACGGCCTGACAGAAAAGGCATGGGATAGGTAACATCCCTCAACCCTATTCGGACCCACGCCATTTGGACCTTATTGACGTTCCCTTTTATTTTATGAACTTTTTTGTTCAAAGAGTATGTGCTTTTGATGATGTGAAAATTGATTCCCCAAGCAGTAATAACTCATAGCAAATAGATGCACGTTGTAAACAGATTTAAGATTTTTCCAACTTCAAGATCATTTACCTCATAAAGCTTTAACCGACTTTAAGTTAGTACTTCATTCGACAACAATTAATTAATTTGAACATTACGCTAAGACGCTTCATTCAAAATAAGATTTCCTTCGCATGAATTTTTCATGCATTTCGATTTTCGATGAGTAGATCATTGATTAAATTATGTCAATTCCGTGAATTATCAGATAGTTTTAGCTCCTCTAATTTCTCAAATTTTGTGAATTCCATGAATTACCCGATTGTTGATGGTGGCCTAGTCAATAACATTGAACTAGAAGGAAAGTGCCTAGTGGGCCTACAAGCCAAATAATGATGTGACCATGGCCAATCATTGAATTGAGTAAGAAATTTCCTACTTTTTTTTTTCTAGCTACAAATATAACTATGCTCCCCCAGGATTTTCAGATCCATATCTTGAGCGAGGAACATTAACACACATATCACTTAAGTACAAGACTTCGAATTTGAGTTGCAAAAGTTTCGAACATTTTTAGTTTGTGTATTTTTGGCGACTTGAGTTGTTATGGGATGAATCTCATTCTTAATGTCCACGATCATGTGTGCAACGACATGCATGGTAAAAGCGCAACCATCAAAGAATAGTTGTCAAACTATGGATCGATATTTAAAAAGGTAAACTTGTTTCGAAAGATTACCAAAGAATTACTAAGAGAAAAGAGCTTCATTATTCCCAACATTATTAAATGATGGAGGAAGATCGTTTCGACTAGATAGATAAATTATGGACCCAAGAAATACCTCCCTAATCATATCCAGAAAATGCACAAAGTCAAGACTCGAATAGACGACTCAAACCCGAAGCTTTTTACACTTGATAGTACAAGCATTTGGATGTGTACCGTGATTGTATGAATCTACCCACATAACTCTATCCCCTGAGTGGTTAAGCTAAAAGAGTTTTGTCGCTAGGCTTGAAATGGCTTTATTCGACTTCACGTGAACATAAGAAAAATGAAGTAACATAATACTAGAATGAGATAAACTCCAAACTCTTTAACTCTCATGCCCTCTTTTTTTTTTATATATCCATTTCGTGTTGTATTCTTGTTAATTATGGATAAAAAAACATTTATGCATTCAAGAATTGCGATCTACAATTTGATATGGGGCTCCCGATGTTTTTGCCAATGAAAAAAAAATTACAAATAAGCAACGAGAGAGAGACTGTGTTAAGGATTGAGTAATCAATTACATTATGACTTAAGATTCATAATCAATGATGCAAATGAAGTGGTTTAATCACTGGACATTAGTCTCGTTATTTTTAGTCATGCTTACGATTGCCGTCTAAATGACTTAATCACCCACACCACGAAGATCTTAGAAAATGACCCTAATCTTCCACAAGAAACTGCATTGTCTTCAAATATCTATAGACAACACTCGTGACACAATGACCTGTCATTTTAGTATCCAAACTACCATTCTTCCCCATACGTTGGACAAGTATCATACGGAGAGAGAGAGAGAGAGAGAGAGAGAGACTGTGTTATTAAGATGGAGCAATCAACTATGGTATGACCTAAGATTCATAATCAATGACACAAATGAAGTGGTTCAAACACTGGACATTAGTCTCGTTATCCTTAATCATGCTTACGATTGCCTTTTTATTGACTTAATTAGTCACCCCAATGACAACATGAATATCTTAGAAAATGACCCTAATCTTCCACAAGAAAATGCACTGTCTTCAAATATCTCCCAAAAATCAACAACTTTAACCTAATATAAACAACATTCGTGACATAATGACCGTCATGATTTAGATTCAAAACTACCATTCTTCCCCACCACGTTGGACAAGTACCAGACGAAGAGTCGCCGTTGAGAGAGAGAGAGAGAGAGAGAGAGAGAGAGAGAGAGAGGTAATAACTTTTGTTTAATGCAGCAAAACTTATCGAAGCTTTTGGAATTCTTCATCTTCTAGGTGCTCGTCGCAGACATCTATGGTGGTGACGACGTGAAGGGGTCATAGATTCTCAGCCACATCTATGCGCTATCAGCCCCCATGGATAAAGCCAAGACTCTTTGCCCAACGAAAAGGAAAGATGCTTGATTTCTAGTCCGGTCCGAACGACAAAAGAGAGACAACAAACGTACGAACACTGTGGAAACTACTCTCGTTTCTTGCGTGGGAGTTAATAGGAAGAGGTCTTATAGCAGTTTTCTTTGGGGAGCCAAACAATGTAAAGGACTTTGATAATTACTCGAATATTAAGTTCTAAATAACATTAGTTTCTTCGTATAGAACTACGAACACTTTTTTCCTTTCGAATGGTTTCGCATGTGACTTCCTTGCGTGCCTCTCTAACCCTAGAAATGAAGGCGGTGGTGCCATTAAAGTGACTTCCTTATGTGCATTAGCTGAAGATGTCATGATCTCTTGTTTAAGCTTTGATAGCACACCATCGATCCACCATCGTTAGAAAGGTCCAGTTCTTCTCAATTGAAATCTTTTTCGTTGGTTCTTTTTTTTGTGGGTCATATCTTTAGGGTGTGCATGATAACACTTCTCTTCCGGGGAAAAGGTTTTTTTTAGAAACATTTTTTTTTCCATTTCTATTCCCTGGAACAATTTCTAAGTAAAATAAGACGTTTGATAATTATACAAAATTTCTACTCTTGGAATAGAAATGCATTTGGTACAATTCATAGTTTTTTTTAATGCTCAAGGCCGGCGACTGGCGGTGGGGGCGACGGCAGGGGTGGCGGTGGCCGAAGACCGACGACTGGTATCCGCGACGACCAATGGCGGCAATTGGCAGCGGCCGCGGAGGTGGCGGCAACTGGCGATCGGCGACGACCGGCGGCGGCGGCGACCAGCGAGCGGCGGCGGACCGTCGGGGGCAAGCGGCGACCAACAGATGCAAGAGATAAAAAGAAAAAGAAGAAAAAAGAAAATTAACTTATTTCTAAAATTGTTCCCAAGAACAAGAAGCAAATTCTTTTTGCTTCTTGTTTATATTCCCGGGAACAAAAAAATAAATTGGCGTTACCAAACGGATTTCTGTTCTTTTTTTGTTCCGGAGAACAAAAGAACAGAAATTCGGAGAAATTGAAACGTTATCATGTGCACCCTTAATGGCTGTCAAAATCAGTTTTCCTTGATCGATTGTGATTATGAAGTCCACGTGATCACTTGAGGTTAAAAATGACAATTTCTATTACTATTTTTTCTCCCTCTTTTTAGCTGGATCGGGTGTGAATCTACTGAAAAATGAGTGTAAGGATTACTGATTTAAATCATTTTTCTGCCTTAATGTCGGGATAAAGCAATGACCTCTTGTCTGCCGGCCATGAATGATAGGACATTGTTATCTTTGTGATTTGAACAGTGATAAAACATAACTTTTTTTCTCCGGTGGTTGTTGTTTATGCTTCTAAATCTTTCACCCTGCTTCATTATCTAGTCAGCAAGAGGGAAATTCCTGCCATTTTCTACCCTCTAGACATGAGATGTAGCATTAACTCTGTCACCTTGTTCACTACACAAATGTTCTAGGATGTTCAAGATAGAAGAGAGAGAATATGCTTCTTCAAGACAGAAGAGAGAGAATTAGCTCGAAACCGACATCCTATATTAATAGCTTGATAAAAGGATACATAGATGGCTCCTTTGGTAGATCATAAGGAAACTAACAAAATCCTGCATTAGCTTGTTAAGACAAGGATTGAGATAGGATAGGATAAAGTAGGACAGAAGGAAAAATTACCAGAAAATCACAAACCTATTATACATATGTCTATGCAGTACTAAACCTTTTAATTTGACCAATTTAGTCATAATTTTTTTTTGATGATTTCCCAAACCTTGCTTACTTCAATACTGAATATTTTACATGACATGGACAGTACTGATGTAGGCAATTTTTTTTTGTATTTTCTTAATATTTTTTAATTCCTCAAAAATATTATTTTCATTCTTTTCTTTTTGCCTTCTTCCTCTGCTGATCTCCTAGGGCCTCAACGATCACCCTCCATCATGTCGCCATCGTGCAGTGACTGTTCAGAGCCGTGCACTATACCACCATTGGCGTAGATGTTGACCTTCAACAAGCAATAATTTCTTCTGTATCTTTTCTTATCCAGTCCATATCTAACCCGCCCCTTGTTTTGATTTTTCATTTGGCATTTTGACCAGAAATATTTGGCATTATCCAGTCCTGCAAAACTTCTCCAAACGCCAAACACCATAAAAAATTATCTATCTTATATGAACTCAAATCCGGACTACTAAATGTGGTCTTTTTTATTATTTCTAATTACCCACTAACTATGTACAATATTTCCTAACACAGTTCAACACATGGAACGTCCAATTTTAGAGTGAAGAACCATCATGGGATTAATCTTGGGAAATATACAGTTGGATGTATGGATATCTAGACGTGTTAATGTGTGAAATCGAAGTAGATGCATATTCACCTTTTTACCCTAGTCGGTATTGTATTCATAAGTGACTAGCGACTTCACACGCTGCTTCAAGAGAGCTCGAAAGATCTTTAGGATGATTTGAATTTCACTGGAGAGCATGAGCTCAGAGTCGATGAACTTCGTTTAGTGATACTTCCTTGGTTAATTCTCCTGTAAAATCCAAATTGGCAAATGGAAAAAACATTGTTTATCGTAAAAAATTGCACGTACTTTGAATAAAACCACCCTCTGATTTTTAAACAAGTCATTCTTTATTCCATCCTAGAAGATCCGTGGACATTAAAAGTTGCAGTCTCTTTCATGTTTTGTACTAAAAAGGAGACGAAAAGCATGAAGAACATTTTGTCAATTGTGGGCATACATGTCGCAATCGACTTTTAGCATGAATGGTGCATTAGGCCTGATATCTTGGTCTGTTCATCCATCAGAGAGACATGAGAAGAAAAGAATAATAAGATTATTTGCAAGTCGAAAGCAACCCCGCATAGGCCTTGATGGAAATATTTACGTACCAGGACATTCATGGCTCTGTGCTTTGGCTACTTTTCTCGTCACGTAGATTAGAGGCGACAATGCATTTGGATGACCTCTTTTGTTTTCCAATATGATCTTTGTCACAATCACAGTCAAAACAGTATGCCCCTAGGTTTCGAAGTCTAATAACTTCGATTTATCTAAAAAATCACGTCCACTCAATGCCATTATCAGAATCTTATGTTGGATAGATCTGCGGGTTTTGTCATTTTTCTAATGTGTGAACAGATCATCACGAGGCGTGACTTTGGCGGTTTTCAATTCGACTTCGTTGGATTTGACCACATGACCAACTGTGGGAGCTTGCTTGACTCTTGAGTACTTTGTAATTCAATGTCAAGCATAGGTGCTAACCATGAAGAAAATGTAACACTTCATTGATTCAATTCTTTGTTTTCTTTTTTATTATAGATATACACCTTTGCAAGATACGTTGAGGCTAATTTTTGTAGCTCATGGGGCTCCTTTTGGTGCTGACCTCAAGAACCCACACCAATGCGAACCCCGACTGGCACACAGAGTGCAACCTGCCATTCGAGCCAGTGTTCCTTGATATGCAAAAGCCGATACATGAGAAGAGAGACGACGAGTAACAAGATGAAGACCTCGACTGCCCTCTTCGCCCTTTTTTTCGGGCTTATTTGCTAGTATAGAGGAGCGTGAGTGAATTGGATGGCCATTCGAGAAGGCTTATGAGTGTGCGTGCACACACCAGCTATTGCTATTTTGCTGTTGTGTTCAGCGGTCGTGTGTTCAGATGGTGGTGGTGACTTGTATAGATGAAGAGGTCGAACCCCGGTCGTCAGGTGCTTCTGGTTCCACATACAACAACTCCATTAGAGTAATGCTAAATCATAACATTTGGTATGCTAAAGACGTGGACAATATTCAACCCTCGATAATAATAAATGGCGTTACTTAATATTATTGTTCTATAAAGTGGTCATGGCATGCCTCCTTGGATTCTTACTTGCAGAAGGGTTGCTTCTTTAGCTTTTCATCTTCTGTTCTTTACGCAAAGAGAAATTGGTATTCCAAAGCCACTGATGGACTCTCGTTGCAGTGTGTATGCCCCTATTTTCGGAACTATGCAGCATGGTAGTCCAAAAACCTTTGTTGGACTTTTGTCATTGTGTGTATGTCGTCCTCGGGATACTGCGAATGTCCTCTTTCAGACCCTTATTTGAATATATATATTGTTAATGGATGTGTACATAATACTTATAGATCCTGTGGACTAATGCTGTGCAGGCGTGCCCACAAAGGAAAAAAAAAAATCTCTACGAGGAGCCGTAGCGGGATTCATCAACAACAATCTGAATATAGATATAAAATGTGATCTGGGAAGAGTTTGTGAATGTTGAAATTGCCTAAGCAAGGGGGTTTTGATAGGATCCGAAGGCAGGAGGGGGAACTATCACACCCATGCATGCTCAAGCATATATAATTTGGCCATGGTATGTCCAAGCCATCACTTTTCTCTCTATCGTGATTGACAATGTTAAAAAAACATCATTTTAGCTTATTAATTATGACTTACACTGTACATTTATGTCATCATGGTTAATTAAGTTTAACACATGGTGTCTTTGGCCCCATTTGTCGACGAATTGATGGTAGGGGGGCATGACCAGACCGAAAAGGAGTAGGACAAGCACAATCTCCCAACCTTATTTGGACCCATGCCGTTCGGACATTGTTAATCTTTCTGTTTGGGAAGTCCATGATCTTGACAATGTAAAAGTCGTTGTAAACAGATTGCTACATTTCTACTTCAAGACTGTCTGTCTCGTAAAAAAACTTCATAGCCGGTATTCAAATTATGTACTAAACCCTTTACTTGCATTAGGCATGAGCTTTCGATATGGTGCTCCCGGTGTCTTGGCAACCAAAAATTCCTACAACAAAAGGAAAAAACCTTAAAGAAAAGAAGAAAAAGAAAAGTGGGAGAGAGGGACTGCGCAGTTGCTTTGGTAATCAATTACCTAATCATCAAATCTTCTTCATAATCATGCTTATGATTGCCGTCTTATTGACCTAATCACTCTAATAACACCACTAAGATCGGACAATGACCCTAATCTTCCATAAGAAATTGTCCTCCTTTTTTTATAATTTGTAAAGTAAACATCTCCACAAAATTATCCAACTATTAACTTATTACGAAACCACAATCGTGATGCAAGTCATGGTTTCAAAGCCAAACCAATCGCTCTTTGTCCACCCCGTTGGAAAGCTAGCTATAAGATGAGGAGCGGCCATTTTGCGAGAGAGATGATTACTACAAGTAGTCCAATCCAGATGAGAAGAAAGAGACCACCAGTTATACAAACATTTGTTGAGTGGAAAGTAATAAGCAAGACCTTTTTCTATTAGATGAATTGAGCGACTCCGTTCTTACTTAGCAAATTAAGGGATTTTTTTTCCCGGCTTGATTGAAACCTTTCAAGTCAAAAACTAATTATAATTGTCAAACCCATTTAGAGTTCATTAGTAGACCAAGAAATAGGTAATTCTACCTGGCTTCATGAAGTGCTTCCTCAGGAGTTGAACTTCCGTTTGTCTATATTTTGAGAACATTGTACCGACTTTCAAATGGATTGGGATCGAGGTGGGCGTATGAAATATGAAGTCAATATATTTGCGAAATGAAGGTTCGGCCAAGTCGTTCAAGAATAGTGAAATGGTGGCGTTGAATTTCTCGACCCTTTGATATATCTTATTCATCAAAATAATTTCACAAAGCCCGTTTAATTGTTTTTCCTTTGGGCCTGACATCTAGTGAAGCTGCTGATTGTGGGCTAAAGTCGGCCCAAGAAATCGCTAAGATAAGGCCCATCGATCGCTGGATGGGCAGAGCGACACCTCACTCGCCGCCGTTGAACGGTCGCTCGCTCCCTCCCACCCACTCACTCACTCCCGAGGAATTATGCTGGCCGCTGCACTGTCGTCGTCATCTTCCAGAATCTTCTCGAGAGCCGTCGCGAATTCCTGCTCCTTCTTCTCTCCGCGCTCCGCTCCTCGTTTCCCGATCCGCGCAATGGCCGACTCTGCCGCTGCTTCGGCTCCTTTCGCCAAAGTCCGCATCCAGAGAGAGGACACCGTGAGTCCCGTCTCGGCGGTCGCATCTTTTTATGCCGTCTTGTTTGCCACCCCATGGCCCTAATCTGCATTTCCATTTTTTGCTATCTTCTTCATCTTGCTTTGTATTTTCTCCTGGCTTTCGCCGTGGCCATAGAAAAAGCTCGGGGATTGCTTCTCGGTGACGCAACGGGTGGTTCCGTCAGGGTTCTGGGTTTTTGAGGTTATCCGTGAGTTGAGCGTGGGCTGGTGCTTGTGCGGCTTTTGTTTGGTTGAGCATCAGAACGATCGAATTCATAAATTTAGAATGCTTTATTTGGAGGTTTCTTGATCAGCAAAATGCATCATTTGACTGATCTTTCTGTCTGGTCACTGGCTGGCCGATACCAATAAGTTGTAGTTAGTGTCAGTGATAAGTAGTGTAATTTCCAAAATAAACTGTATTGCAAGTCATATGTTGCGGCTTCCGTAGGGGTTAAAATGTTCTCCGGAAGTCTTTTTGTCCCTTTAATCTCTCAGTTGTAAATTCTGGTAAATCTGTGGTCTTGAGCTCTGTATCTTTCCCTTCCCCTCTGCAGCTGAAAGCGTGAAACAACGTGTTGCAATGAGGTATTTTCACTTGGTAGTTGTTTGTTCCCCAAAGCGACTTGACACTCTGAGATGCACACATAAGCTGTTATGAAAACGTGTGCATGGATTCCATTAGTCCGAGTACATTTGGCTTGATGCTAACTTGTAACTTGTATTATGGGCTTCGAAATCTGATATCTTTAGTTGTGAGCGAATTGGGTGCGCATCATTAACCAAGGAACCTTTCTATACACTAGAAAACAAGTGACCACATTTCTGATTGACTTGTTTGTTTTGTTAATTAGGCCTTTGATGCTTATGTGGTTGGAAAAGACAATGCCCCCGGGATCGTGGTGTTGCAGGAGTGGTGGGGTGTGGATTTTGAGATCAAAAACCATGCTCTAAAAATTTCTCAAATGGATCCTGGGTTCAAGGCTCTCATCCCAGAGTAATTTTCTTTTGCCAGGGGAACTATAGTTGTTGTCAAAAAATAAGAGCGGATCGAGACTTTTTCGATTTACTTGAGTTTAATTCTTGGTATCCTGCTTTTGTTACAGTCTTTATCGAGGAAAGGTTGGTCTAGATGTTGCAGAAGCACAGCATCTAATGGATGGTCTTGACTGGGCGGGTGCTGTAAAGGATATCCGTGCCTCAGTTAACTGGCTTAAGGCTAATGGATCTAAGAAGGTGTGGACGTTCTCTGAGTTGTATTATTGGATTTTCTGTTTATTCATCTGCCATTTTTGCCTCTTGCAATTGTTATAGGTCTTATTAGATATCTTTGAGTACATTCAATCTAGTTGCATAATCATCTATAGCCCTTTTTTATATTAATTCTGTGGATTTTGAAAAATACATAAGGAAGCTCACGCATGTGACCTTAACATAAAGGTCCTCAGGATATATTAAAGCAGTTGCACGCCTATTGTACCGTCCTTGAGGTTTTGACACCATTAGAGTATGATTATCTCATCTCCGATAAACCGAAATCCTTTCATAAGTTGTAATACAGTTTGTAAAGGGTGCTTTACTAAAAAAAAATAGTTGCTGGGGGAAAACAGTTTGTAAAGGGGCAAATCTCATGCACATTATATTTCAAGCTATGATAATCATTTACATTCTTGAGATCATTGGTAACTGCAGTTTCTGTTGTTGTCATTAAGTATCCAAAGTATTCATTGAATTACTTCCGATATTGGTATATGATTTAGCCACACTTAGCTTGGTAAAAATCTCTGATTAAGGCTAGGTTTGACTTGACTTGGTTCAACCTTGGTCAGTGTAAACAGTTTTGATTGCATTTCCCTTTATCATTTGCATTTTTTTACTGCTTCGTCTGATGCAAAATGGTGGAAAAATATCTGGCTTGACCTTGTTATGAGTGATCAAATCCCTTCAACTTGAGCATTTTGATTCTTTTGATCAATCCTCTGTCTAGGACTTGCTATGTTCCTATTTTTGCTCATGTTCCTCAGGAACTCGCTTTTGCATTGCTTTCTACTTCAAATGTCATGCATTTTGAATCTATGATTCCTCATATTAAGTTAGTTGAACGTAAGTGTAACAAAAAGCTTCGTCTCAGCAAGATTTGAGGAACTATTTGAGCAATTGAGGTCTTTATGATATCAACTCACTATGATGATCCATTAGGCATTATTATTTTCTTATTAATTTTGTGAGTAGCGTGTAGTTTCATCATTAGTATCAATTGAAAAAACTCCAGCTTTTTCTCCTTGAGAAATAATCATTTTCCAGTTGAATCCTTAATTGAATAATAAATGATTCTCTTTGCAATAGGTTGGTGTAACTGGTTTCTGCATGGGAGGTGCCCTTTCCGTTGCAAGTTCTGTTCTGGTCCCTGAGGTTGATTGTGTGGTTGCCTTCTATGGTGTGCCTTCTTCTGAGCTCGCTGATCCTGCTAAGGCTAAGGCTCCTGTGCAGGCTCATTTTGGGGAGCTTGATAATTTTGTTGGCTTTTCAGATGTGACGGTATGTATCATTGCAACGTTGTAACATCTGCTTGTTGTGATCAATGCTCTTGGGGTTATGCTTTGCTTAATGTCTAGTTGAACAATGCTTCAAATAATTCATTACTCCATTAGTTTTGCATTTATATTAGCTGAAGATACTCATGCATAGGCATGATACTTGAGGAATCTTGTGTTTTTTATTTAAATCCCTGGAGCACATTCAACTTCTACTTTGCTGCTTTTGGGATATGTTTTGTTATTTTTTTAAGATCCCTGAATTAGAGTCATTTGGCATTGTGGCCTTATGCCCTGGCCTCACTACTGCTCACGGCTTCTTGTAGTTTGCCTTCTTCCTGGATGTGCTTTTGAGGCATGTGTCCCTTTCTTCCTTGCTTTTAACACAATGGGGATTGAGTGACTGGCCAGCAGAAAAGAAATGTAGTGAAATGAAATTGTGGGCTTGGTCTTCCATTTTGTGTAAGGACGATAATCTTTTGCTAATGCAATGTTAAGCACAGATGAGGGCTGGAAAGTTTTCCCTGCTCATGTGGGCCTGCTTCTGGCTTTGATAGAGTATTGAAACTCTCTCCTTAGTTAAGGTTTAAGTTAGCAGATTGATATCAAAGTGTAACATCCAAGGACCATTTTTGCTCTGGAGACAGTCTTGTCAGCTGCTTGTCATGAAGGTTTTTAATCAATACTGTTCAATACAAGATTTAATTTAAATAGCATGCACTGTTAGTGTTTGCTTTCGTAGTTTTTTCTGATAAGATGACTCTTCCTCTATACCATTCTCTTACAGCAGAGATAGACTTGCCAGTTATCCTGACTTCACATCACACAAAGGAGGTAGATAATACATTTTGCTCATTCTTCTTTTCAGGCTGCCAAGGCCTTAGAGGAGAAGCTGAAAGCTTCTGGGGTCCCTCATGAGGTACACATTTATCCGGCCAATGGGCATGCCTTTATGAACAGGTCTCCTGATGGTGTTAAGCGGAGGAAGAATATGGGACTAAAGGATGAAGATGAAGCTGCAGTCGAGCTTGCGTGGTCTCGCTTCAATTCATGGATGTCCCGCTACCTGCATGCATAGATGACTTTATCTTTCGTATGTATGTGCGCGCCCGGTGTGTTCATATTGTGGAGATGCTGCTTTAGATGCATCATGGTGTCAATATTGAGTACTCGAGGCCATCTAAATAAAGAAGTGGTTCGTGTCTTCTAATCCACTGTAGGCTGTGAACGAGTCTACATCAGTTTGTTATTGTACCTACTTCATCTACTGGAGGATCGATATCACATAGATGGTTTGAAATATGAAGTTTAACCCTGCGCTCTCAGTTCGATGGTTCAAATTCTTTCTGTGTGCTCTTTTGCCACACTGGAATGTTATGATTCGTGAAGACTCTGGTCGTGATCCAAACACTTCATAATCTCTAATTTCAATTTCATACCTGAGGTTCGAGAAGTAGTCAAGACATTTTCTGCTTTTAGGCCGGAGTCTGAAATCGCCGTCATCAAATATATCGTATACATTCGTCGTAAACAGACGGATGGACCATCTTGTACGCATCGATCAAAAGAAAACAAGTCTTTCCTCGGGAAGAATTTGAGAGGGAAGGGCTGCTTTATCAAATGCACCTTCTCCTCTGTCAAGGGCCTTCTCGGCCATTGAATTTCCTGTTTTTATCCCTTCTGATTGATCTACCATTGGCTAATCTTTGGTTCAACGAGAGGGCCAATTCAAACGATTTGGAGTAGAAATTAGACGCGAAGTACCAGGAAGTCGTGTGAAATTGACCAGGGCTGCATGGACTCAACTCTTGTCAGAAGAATGAAACTTTCTGGGTCGGGCAGAATAACGTAGCCTGGACGGTTGGGGGCGAGAAATTCCCGAGCAACATCGCTTGGCCTTATCGATACGGAGTCTTGACAGGTTGATTTTCTGGATAATATAATAACTGAACAACGACCGAACAACAGCCTCGTCATCTCGCAGTCGCCTTTGCCATATTCAACCACTCGTCTTTCTCCACGTTCTGGCGTGCATGTCGTTTTCTAACCATTTTCGAAAGTCTTGGTCGTTCCAACGTAATTCCAGTTGAACGATACATGTCTCATCCGAGAGAGAGAGAGAGAGAGAGTGAGTTATCACTGGAGTTCATATGAGAGGCAGGAAAGACAGGCAGTTGGGTACGAAGATGTTGAACGGACCCTATCGGAGAATTTTTTGTGGCAATTAGATGCTGGTCAATTTCAAACCACTCGGGTAGAGTCGAGCTCGCACTCCCCACAGTAACTTCATTTCACTTTTGAATCGTACTCTCGAGTCACATCAAGAATTGTTACAATAACATCGAATTTTGATAATTACTTAGTATCGCTCTTTCATTTTCCAAATGGATACCTTCAAACTTTAAATGAACTACTTAATTTTCGTTATTAATTCTGCAACATAGCTTAAAATTTGAAGAAAGAATTGAATAAATTCTTTAGTTTTCCCGACAACAATCCACCCGTTAAAGTTTTTAGCTTACGGACAATGAGGTTACTCACGGGGAAAGTGAAAATTTATGCTGTGTCTATAGTTAAAATTGTTGTAATAAAAAGGACAGACACCAACTTCTCAGACAATGTTCCACAAAGCTTTGAGAAGTCTTCTATTGGAGTCTTGGTTGACCATCTCAGGATCTAATGAGCTAATATACATATACATTATATATATATATATATATATAATGAGTCACTCTAAAAATAAAACATGATTGTCATATGTACGATATGCTGAAAGATATGCTGAAATTAGTGATTCATTGATTCAAGAACTTCAAACTATTTAAAAACTACGATGTGCACAATTGTTTTCCTTTCTATCTTGACACGATCGGAATTATGAATTGATATAATACACGGACTAATTGTATCGGGACAATCTTTTTGTTTATAAGTTTAATATGATAATTGAAAGACATGATGTCAAGAGTGGTCGACAAGAGTCAGATTTACCACTTGGCGCGAGGGGCAGTGCTTGAGAGTCCATTGGAAAAAGGTACACGATCACATGGTCGGTGGGTATAGACTAAACTAATATTTCCACTGGTCACTCAAGTTCCCATGCATGTTTGGTCGACAATGAATGATGAGTCTACTCACCTTTTATCTGATTAACATGGACACATAATTAGAGAGCTCATGAGATATTATCATCGGAAACTGTTTCTGCCTCAGTGCATTTCGTGTACGCGGCCTCCCATAGGAGAATTATCAAAACAGTTCTAAATCTGTTACAATTATGTTAAATTAGTTATAAATCCATTTTTTGGTCAATTGAATTGTAAACACATTGTATTTATACAAATTCAGTCCGATCGACCAATTTAATCTATTCAGTCAATTGTGTTCGGTCGATGTTAATGAAGACACCAGGAAGTACTGGTTGTCTGACTGACGTTGACATGATTATAAAAAATATTTTTATTTTTTTCAGACTTTTATTTATTTTATTTATTTTTTCTTCACACAATAACTAGCGAACTCGCTAGTCACCGACAGCCCTCAACAGCCGCCAATGAGGATCATAGCCCTCCCTTAGCCTCCCCTAGATTTGGGCAAGGCGCCACCGGCCTCACCCAGCCTTGCTCCTAGCTCCCATGTCCTCGCCCAATGATTAGCGAGCTCACAGGTAATTGTGGGGAAAAAAGAAAAAGGAAGAAAAAAAAAGAAGTAACAACAAAGTTGACACCAAATTCTAAAATTATGAAATATCACTAAAACTTTCCATATCAGTATTAGCTGGTCAAAATTAGTCAAACGGACTAAATTAATACAAATGCAAAAAGTTTAGAATTCAACCAATTGAAAAAAATAAGTTTAGGACATAATTGAAATACGCTTATGACTATTTTCGTAATCCCCTTGCCTCATCCAATTTCACATGTTGTTTTTAATTTGATTTGCAAATAAGAAGTGATGTTAAAATATCTTGCATCGCTTTATCATGGTGATATTTATCTATCTATTAATTAAAACTTTCGAATTGTGACATAATACAAATTTAGTTACATTATAAATCATGTAATAAAACGATGTGAAATTATACTTTGACACTTGCGATGAGTTTGAGAGAGAAGTGTCGGCATCTTGAACACGGATCTTTTCTATCTCGATCAATTGGAAGTGGCTCCGAATCATGGGCGAGATCAGCCTCATAAAAGCTTATACATCAGTTTCCTTTGTTGACTATCTTCACGAAGAGAAGTAACGAAGCCTTTGAAAAGTCCCCTTTCTTTAATCAGACGTGTCGAGAACGAGGCCTAACCTTCCGTTCACACGTCGTCGGTCCCTCATTTGCAACGACGAAAATCTTATCTTTGTGAAAAGCATCTCCTTCTTCTTCTGTTTTTTCTCCCAATTCTATATATTTCCTTCTTGTTCTTACGTAACATCTTCATCTTCCAAACGGTCCCCAATGTACTTAGTGAAAGTATGGCTGGTGGTGGTGGATATCTTTAGGGTTTTCCTCTCTCTCTCTCTCTCTCTCTCTCTCTCTCTCTCTCTCTCTCTCTCTCTCTCTCTCTCTCAAATTGGTCGGCTTTAATACTTGTCGGTCCATTATTTAATACTCACCACTTTGAACTTTCTTGAGGTTTGTTTAGTGTTTTGCGATTTGAGTCGCGGGAGAGCATATGTCACCTTAATCTCAGTTGTTCTCTAACCCTAATATTTTAGTTGCAGTCTACTTTTTAAGTTCGAAAATCAGTGACCCGAACATGTTTCTCCAATGACTAGATAACTCCTTGAACATAACCCAAGACCCTCAAAAGAAATAATAAACACGTCTGCATTTTTGCTAATCATTCATGAGTAAAAATTAGAATAATTAAAATGATCTTCATCAATCCGTAACCACGTAAATTAATTAAAATGAACTTTATCAAATATTGAATTAGACTGCATTTTATCTAGCTCTTAGCTCAGCTCAGCTCTACATTTAAAGCACTAAACAGCAGACATCAATAAGTATACGAATGGCAATGATTATATGCGGTCAATACACAAGATTTATATGGCAAGTATGCTTATGTATGGATGTGTATCAGGCTATACATGTCTAGATCAATATGGAAAGTACAATCTTTCTCTTAGGCTCCATTTGTTTTGTGAAAAATAAATGATTGGATGAATATTTTTCAAAAAAAGATTGCTTGTATAATTCAAAATAATTAACCAATGAATAATATATTTATAATTTGTAGAAATTTATGTCTAAACAATTTCGTTGATAACAAATATATTTTTCGTTCATTCATTTTGTAATAAATTTAAGCGATCGTGTTTTGGAAATTATTCTTCAAATTATTCATTTTTGACGACACAAACTTACCAATTATTTCTTATAGCAATTAATTTTCACTGTTTTCCAAAACCCTAGAAAGCCATGTTTCTCTCATTTTTTACTTGTTGTCGCAGGCTTTTTCTATTTTGCATTGTGTTTGTTTGAACAAAAGACATGATGATGATGATGATGATGATGATGATGTGCATCCTCCATGCTAACCACGTTCTTCCATGCACATAGCCCCGCTTTTCGCAATACACTCGTTAAAAGAACTATGATCTTCTTGAAAATTCAATGTAGAACTTAAACGTTCAAGAATAGAGACGGAGAGAGAGATTAGGGTTTGCAGTTGTATGCAAAGACATTGAAAGAGAGAAGGGGACGCGACAGAGAACATGAATTTCTCTAGGCAACACGTCGAGTCGTACTATAAAAGTACATATGAAATATCACGTATTAGTCCTTAGTTGCTTTTGGTGTCCACACCAAAACATTTTGGCTGGGGCCTTTTTGAGTTCAATTTGGTCTCCTTAGTCGCCTTTTTACTCTTGTCCTGGGCCCTCCATGCTTGCCAGGGAGTGCACATGCTCTTTGCCTTTTTGCCCTTGTCAAATCTTGAAGAATATATGGATGAAATCATAAACATCCACAATCCATACCGGAATGTCGGTCTAACACAAAGTTATATAAATTGCTCCAGATTTTCATGGCCTAAGAAAGTCTGCTGTAACATCCCCAATCTTTAAATGATTAGCTATACATTTTATCTTCTAGATGATGTTATATGGCATCTTATGTCTCTATTAAAATGTGAGTATCAAGATAAAATGATTGATTATGTTCACATCATGAATAAATGCTTGACACACCTCTCGGTCGATATGCTTAACATTCTTTTTTATATAAAGAGCATGTGGGACTCAGTCGTTGAAGGTTTTGTTTTTATGGTATATGATAGTTAACTTGTCTAATTGACTTAATAAATCACTTCGATCATTGAACCTCTTTCCATCGTATGGATATTGATTCAAAGATGGTAAACTAAGTAAACCTGAGGTTTCTTAACTTATAGAGATTGTGCGTTATCTAATGCTTAATGCAAAAACTTTAAACTATTGTGGGGAAAAAAGGCTCCTTATTATTCTCCGGGGTTTAATGGAGTAGAAAAAACTTTTAATTTGGATCAGGTAGATTTACTATTCAATTCATGAATTTTCCCATCAAAGTAACTTTTGGGGCCGAAGTTGAGCCGTATTGGATATACATCAGCAGAGCTATTTAAATGCAATTTGAAGAATTAATCAAATTGAAAAGTTAAAATATCCTGTATTATTCGAGGGGCCGAAGCTGGGCCTCATTGAATAGACCTCAATAGATCTGTTGGGAAGCATCTTTAAGAACTAATCGGATTGAAAATTTCTAATGCCGACTATACCCGATGCCATTGTGTCTAGGGAGACAACATGATGCCTCCTCAAGTAAAGAATGTGCACAGCCCAAGCGTTCATCACAAGTCATGTGATTCACGTCCAAAATCTCACGCCCCCAATTTTGACTGACTCGTCAAACAAAGAGGCCACCATGCCATGCCATGCCAAACTCCTTGGCTTGGCTTGCTCGCTCCCACTTTCTAGCTTTGACCCCACTCTCTGACTAATTATAACCATCCAGCTCATTTTCTCTTTTCGAGTGATTGATTCATTGTCTATTTTTCAGGTGTTCTCGTGACGTTTCCGTCCATCTAAATTGACCGATGAGTGCTTAATGTTAAGAACTTTTTTTCAATTTCTCTCAAGATGCCGATACTTTGAATGTGGCGATGATTGCCGTAAGGGGACATCCCATTGTGATATATGGACAAGATCTCCGATCTATCGATACATAATTCGACGGAGATGGTACTTTTATAAGAAAGAAGGAAAAGGCAATATCTGTACTCTGCCCGGAGGATTTGGCAATTTAATTATCAGGAGGGCAATTTTTAACTTTGAAGAGTCCGTTTGTTGTCCACTGAATTCAGTCCTAGACAAAAGACCCGAGTTAAGCGGAGAAGAATTTGGGAATGGAGGATGAAGATGAAGCTGCAGTCAAGCTTGCGTAGTCTCGCTTCGAGTCATGGATGTCCCGCTACCTGCATCCGTTGATGACTTATCTCTCATGTGTATGTGTACGTGCGGTATGTCATGTTACCATGCTGCTGCTTTAGATGCGTCATGGTGTTAACAATGAGTACTCGAGGCTGCCTAAACGAGCGGCATCCGTATCTTTTACTCATTGGAGGCTTCATATAACTAGCCTGCATCGTCTGTTTTTATACCTATTTCCATCTACTGGGGGATCTATGTCACATAGATGGTTTAGAATATGAAATGTGGACTCTCAGTTTGATGGTTAAAATTCGTTTTATGTGTTCTTTCGCCCTATTGGAATGTTATAATTCATGACTCTGGTTGTGATTGCAGCATACCATAATCTCAATTTCATACCTGAGGTTAAAGGGCTAATTAAACATTTCCTGCCACCCCCGGACGGCTGTCAGGGCCATAGTCTGAACTAACCCTAAATATAATCTATCATGCCGAATCGTCCCCAAGGAGTTATTCTAGGTCGTTGTCACATCACGGTGTTGTTTCAATGCTTGAACAATGGGGTGGACAATCAAGTACGCATCGGTCAAAAGAAAACGAGTCTTTTTCTGGAAGAATTCGAGAGGGAAGGGCTTCACTTTCAGAGGCGTCTTCTTCTTCTGTCCATGAACCTCTCCGCGTGAACTCTTGAGGGTTCCTGGATCCGTCCTTTTTGATTTACCTACCTCCGAAAAGTCTTTGATCCAATGAGGGCGTACCTTCGAGAGAGTGAAAGGACAGATTAGATACAATACCGGGAAGTACTATGAAATTGACCGGGTTGTGTTGATTCAACTCTTGTCAAATGAATGGAACGTTCTGGGTAAGGGAGGACAAGGAAATTTAGATGGAATAGGGCGAGAAAATTCCTGAGGAGCATCACTTGCCTTGAAACGGTGAGTCTTGGCAGTCTGGAAGTATTGAGAGGCTAAGACCTTGATAGGATAATACCTAGGCGATGACAGAAAACTAGCCCTCTCTTTTCACAGTCGCCTTTGTCATAATCAACCACCCTTGCCTTTCTCCAAACGTTGGTGATCTCGTCGTTTTTTTTTCTTTGACCATTTTGGGAGTCTCATTCAACATAGATCTAGTGGAATAATGCACGTTTCATGCCGGCTCCTAGGTCAGTTAACGTCTATGTTTGAAAACCTAAGAGTTATCTTGTTCGGGGACTAAACTTCTTGTCTCCATTTCTTTCTTCTTCTTTTTTTCAACAATTTGAATACAACATTAAGTTCGAGTGAGACTTTTCCTAATGGGGACGGCTGAGATTTATGGTTGGAGTAATTACGACGGGCCAAAGAGATAAACGGGTGGCTGTGAAAATGCTGAAAGAATGGACTCTATTGGAGAAGCTCAGTGGAAAACGAACCCCGGTCAGTTTTGACGGTCAGGCAGAGTCAAGCTAGCATTTCATCTATGTAAATTCGTATCAGCTTTGAACTGTGTTCTTGGGTCATGTTAGGAATTATCAATGTTAGATTAAACCCAGTTTAATAAATGACGAGGCGTTCTCTTTCATTTTCCAGCGCAAGTACCTTCAAACTTTGAATAAATTCCATAATGCTTTTCTTTTTCCATCTATGAAGTCTATATTTCAACAATTTTTTTGCGCGAAAATCATCCTCGCACAGTTCATTGGAAAATTGGATTTTAGGGTGTGAAAGCGAATATTGTGTTTTCAAAATGCAAACATGCATCTTACACAAGTTGTCTTCCCGGAAAATGTTCGACAAGCTTTGAGAAGACTTCTCCTGGAGTCTTGGTTGACCGTCTCAGGATCCAATGACTTCATGTACTTACAGTAAGTCGCTATTAGACAACACGACTGTTTTATTATATAGTATGCTGGAATTAGTGACTTGGTAATTTGAAAACTTAACCTATTTAAAATCTAGAAGGCATGCACTTATTTTGCTTTTTTTTTTATCTTAACACTATTGCTGTTTCTTTTCGTGTTGTTCAAAATTACATAACCTAGGAACGATGTCATCACTAATTTCATTACAACCTTTTCTATGTTAAATGTTATTACGCAGTATTGCGATACTAATGTTGATAGAACTAGCTATCATTTTCTAATTGTTTTATGATGACAAATGGTACTTGCACAAGATGTACTAGGCTTGATGCTTCATGCAAATCGGTCATTATATCCAAATAAACTTTTCTTCCTTTCTCAGTTTATTATAATGGCTGGACAAGAGTCTTGGTGGGAGCAACAATGCTTGAAATCCATGGGAAAAAGGTACTCATATCACACGGAAGGTGAAGACTAAACTGAAGTTTCCATTGAAGGAAATCACCCAGAAAATTAGAGAGAAAAGAACCTAGTAGTGGATCGAGTTTACGTGCATGTTTGGTCGACAATGAACAATGAACGAAACTTAACTCTTATCTCATCAACATGGACGCAGACAAGAGATCTTGACGATCCCGATCCATCGGGAGTGGCTCTGAATCTCGAGCGAAATCCGCTTCTTAAAGGCTTGTTGACTCTATCCACGAATAGCAGTAATGCAGTCATGGAAAAGTCCATTTCTTTAATCAGACGTGTTGAAAACGAGGCCCAAGCTGAAGGAGGACCAAATCACAACCGTAGGTCCCTCATCTGCAACATGAAAATCAAATATGGGTGAACAGTATCTTCTTCTTCACCTCTCTATTATTTCTATATCTTTCCTCTTGCTCTTAGCTTTGTCTTCATCTTCCAACGGTCCCCAGTGTATCCACAAGTAGTCTGATCCTGAGTTTATGTCTCTAGGGTTTTCTTTTATTTTCTATTACTTGTATAATATTGTGTGGCTTTAATACTGTCGGTCCATTTAATGCTCAACCCCTTGTGCTTTCTCGAGGTTTGTTTAATGTCCGGGGGATATGATTCGTGGGAGAGCATGTCACCATAATCTCAGTTGTTCTCTAACCCTAATAATTTAGTTGCACTACAGCTTTTGTTGTATACCTTTTTAAGTTTGAAAAATTGGCAACCGGCACATGTGTCTCCAGTGACTTGATAACTCCTTGAATACAACCCAAGACCCTCAAAAAAAATATTAAACGTGCCTGCGTTTTTGCTAATCATTCACGAGTAAAAGTAGAATAATTATAATGATCTTTACCAACATGTCACCCCATAAATCAATTAGAATGATCTTTATCAAGTGTTGAATTAAACTGCATTTTGTCTAGCTCTCAGTTGAACTCAGATTCACTTTTAACTCCCGCATGTTTACTAGCTTAGGACTCATCACTGTTGATTACAAACCAATTTTCAGAGTAGTCATAACAAGTATATATCGTCTCCCAGTCGGATATACATGTCAGCCGTTTATCCTAAGATTAAGAGTGCATTTATTTTATGAAAAACTTAAGATTAGGAAAATATTTTTCTGAAAATAACTGATTATAACTCCGAAATGAATTAGTCATCGGAAAATGTATTCATCATCTAATTATTTTCATGTGTTCATATTTCTATAAACGATACAAGTTATCACTTTTTTAAAGATAGTTTCTACATCTTAATTATTTCATAAAACGAATACACCCTAAGGGCTTACCAAGAACTTCAGTTTACATGACTTGGCTCCAATAGAATGTGAAATCTTTCATGAACATCAAGGAAACCCCAATTTCAAATTGCAAAATCGTAGACATTAATGAGCTTTAATTGCGGGAGGAAAAAAAGGCTCGTTAATGGAAAAATTTTCCCACTAACGGTGCTTCTTCTATCAACCAAGAAACCAAAATAAAACAAATATAGGAGCGAAATGGGTATCCATGGTCAATGCACAATGGCCATACGGCAAGTATGCATGTGCATTGACCCGTATTGAGCTCAATGTGTCTAGATCAATACGAAAGGTATGCTCCTCCCTTAATTTCTTGTATATAATAATTTCGACCATTTTTCAAAACCTCAGAAACCTGTGTTTCTCTCGTATTGACTCGCCGTCGCAGATGAGCGGACTCCGCGTAACCAGGTTCACACAGCCACACGTTTCAGCGATGCACTCGTGAAAAGAAACATGAGCTTCTTAAACATTCAATCTACAATTCAACGTTCACCAATCCACACACAGACAGAGATTAGGGTTTACAGTATACGTGGAGACAGAGAAGGAGAGGTGGGAACGTGACAGAGGACATGAACTTCCTCGAAGCAACGTATTGATTCGTACTGGAGAAATAACTGCGCATGAAAGATCACGTCCTACCCGCAGTTTAATAAGATCCTGTTTTGGTCCTTGGCAGCATCCTGTGTGCACACCACAACTTTTTCCGGCGGCTATTTTATTTCGACTTTGGCCAGTAGCCTTTTTAAGTTCGATCAGGTCTTCTCTCTCTCCTTTGTCGCCTGCCTTCTCTCGTCCTTGGCCCTCCATCCTTGCTATGAAAAGTGCATGTTGTTCCCTCTTTGTCCTTGTAAATCATGGAACTGTCTATATGGAACTAGAATAATGACAGGTGCATAAAAGTTTCACTTCCAGAGGCGAAAGTTGCTGCACAACTCCATGGCTTGAGAAAGTTCTGCTGTAACACTCTCAATCCTAACTCAATCGACAAAGCATGAAACAGTTTAAAATTCAATTGATACAATTGAAAATTTTAAAATTGGATTGATGTAAGTGTGATTAATTTATGATTTTTTTATAATTTTCTCATTTGTCATGTTGACATAATGTATAAATGCTTGACACGCCTCTTAGTCAATATATATCTATTATTGACTTAACATGTATATTGAATCCGGAAAAATGGAAAACTAAGTTTGCGGTTCCTTTAATATAAAGAGTATGAGTTACCTAATGCTTAATATATGTAAGAGAGTGTTGGTAATTGACGACCTAATAGTCCTCTCCACTGATTAAAGAAAGGCTATTGTATTATCTGCCAAATGTTCTTTATAATAATCAAAAGACTTCTTTGAATCACGATGGATGTCCTGCTCAAACCATGATGTTTTTCCCTCAAAGTAACCTTAGCGACCATGCATGCCATCCCATGAGTGGAGTCTTACTCAATGTATGCGGATGGAGCCGTTTGCATCCATCCGTAGGAAATTGATTAACATGAGTTGAAGAGTTCGAATATACCGTGCCATTCAATAAAGGGGAAAAAGCCACGTAATACCAACTAGGAAAACTACAAGATTTGTTGAACTGTGAGCTCACCAACTCCATCCTAATCTCATTGGGTTTAGACCTCGGAGAGACAACATGATGCCTCCCCGGTAAAGACTCTGCACACCCCCAAGCGTTCATCACAAGTCATGTGATTCACGTCCAAAACCCCACACCCCTTTTTGACTGACTCGTCAAAGCTTGCCTCGCTCGCCCTCGCTTTCTAGCTTTGACCCCTCTCTAATCGATTGGCAACATCCAGCTCATTCTCCCCTTTCTCGTGATTGATTCATCGAGAAACTTACGGGGTGGTGTGCATCTTCGTCCACCTAAACCAATGGATGAGCGCTTCTTATTATAATTATGAACATCGCCGTTAGAGGACTGCAACGTCGCGAACTGAGAACAAGTATTGTAAACCCTGCGATCTCTCGATGTATAAATTGATGGAGATGTTACGTATCTAAGAGAAGAAAGAAGAAAACAAAAAGGCAGTCTCTGTCTTCTGCCCGGTGGATTCGGCAATTGAGCTTTGAAAAGGGCGACTTTCAACGTTCTGGAGTGCATTTGTGGACCACTGAATTTGGTCCTAGAAAAAAGATCCGAGTAATGAGCTATGGCAACTAGAGATCTCGATGTTGCTTTTGCTCTTGCGGATAATGTGAATCACGTGGGTCGCCTAAATCTTTTGGACCCCCGTATCAAGATACATAAAAGATAATTCGGATTCGGACTCGTGACCCGATGTCGGTATACATCAAATACGTATGGTCATCATATATGTCTACAACAATCTCGTGCATCCACAACTACATACGGATCATCATCGTGTATGTCTACAACAATCAGTCGGGTTTAGCAAATTCCCCAATCATTCGGTCTTAAAATCTCGAAATCTTCTTATTAAGTTGACATGAGACGACAACGAGATTGTCTTTCTACTCCTTTAGATTTATTTACGCTCTACAGTTTTTATGATGAGAATGGATCATATTGAATGATTTTTTTACTGTCTATTTTACCCTTTCTTTTTACGTTTTTCTAAGAAAAGACACATGGGAACCGAAAGAATGGATCCAAACAAACATTCCGAAACCTGTCAAAGCAACAAGAGGGAAAAATCCGGAGCAAAGCGTGGGAGGAGGTCGAGGTGAAGGAGGTCGGGTCAGCAATTTCGGTTCCGAAAAGACCGTTTTGCCCCCTTCCCCCCACAAATTGCCCCCACGCGATTCGGTCCACGTGAGAGGGGGTTAAAGGACGGAGTCAAGTCAACCCGCTACCCTCGGTTCGCAACCGGGGCCCCACCGCTCGGTCAAAGCCCGTTCAAAGAGATCTGTGGACCCCCACAACCACCACCATCGCAACCGTTGACTCGGACTGGCGATCCGACGGTGCCGGGCCTGTCGGGGCGGCGAATTTTGGGAACGCGTCATTTGTCTATCTTTTTCCCGGTTTCTCGATATTTAATTAATTTGCTCCCACGCTGTTGATTTGACCCCAAAAGGAGAAGGGGAAAACAAAACAAAAGTAATGATCAAACTCGTTTCTAAGAAGTGGGGCCCCGCATCAAATGGTCCTAGCTCCACTTGTCACCGCTTCCCAATCCTTTTTAACTTTCATAAATTTTTATCAATTATGTCATACATATACTTAAACTTTAAATTTTATCAAAGTAATCTTTAAACTTTATGTCTACATGCATTGTGGTCACTCATCTTGAAACAGTTTAATCTCTAAATTGTACGAAAATACCAAATATTATCATATTATTAATTCAAGTTTAAGAATAATATTTAATAATTTCGTATGATTCGTGGAATAAATTGAATATGTATCACACATGTATTAATCATATTGAATAAATTAAAAATTCATTGGTCAAATTATGTATTCTGTCAAAATTCATGGGTTATTGTGTCTTTTTTTTTGTATTTTCTATTGGTCTATAGGAGATAATTAAGAGGCTAGTTGTTCATGCTTTTTTCAAAGGCAAAATAATAATAATAATAATAATAATAATAATAATAATACATTTTTACTTTCATGTTGGATATAAAAGATCATAGGAAATAATAAATATCTGAATTTAACTTAGTAATTCTCCACTGATACCAATTTACGGTCTTCTTTGTTTTTGTTCATATATCTAACAGAGCTATGACGTTCTCATTTAGCAAAATAGAACTACCCCACTTCATCCATCCGGTCCATCAAAGCTTTTCACACTTTCCATGAGATCGCTCGTCTACATCTGACCATTACTTCATCATTTCAACCCTAATATAAAAAGAACGACAATAGAAAGGAGAAAAGGAAGAAGGAAAAAAAGAAAAAGAGAAAAGGAGAGGCAATGACAAATTGCATTCAGCCACACCGTTTGGTCTACTCTTCCGAAGTCTCTCATCAAAACTCTCTCCTCCTTTTATATAGCCGAGTCCATTGCACCGTTTCGAAGACTTCACTCTCTCTCTCTCTCTTCTCTCTCTGTTATAACTCTTCTTGATTTATGGCCAAGGGAGGTGGAATCTCCATTGATTCAGATTTAGTTGGCTTCTTCCCTCGCCACCACCCTCCCACAGTCATCAACTCGTTCTCCGAACACCAGCACAGTAAGCTCAGATTGCCTCCTGCATCGACCATGGATCATCATGTTCACGCCTCCGCAGTCAACGCGTCCGCGGCGACTCCCACCACCATTCAGTTCCCTCTCAACCTCATCTCTCGCCGGGGCTCTTCGCCGCCTCAGCCGTCGGTAGCCAATGAGAGGCGGGCGGTCATCAGCGAGATGGACTTCTTCTCTATCAAGAACGCCAGCGAAACCGCCCCCAAGAACGTGGTCTCATCGTCTGAGGACGGTGATGCTCGAAAGGACTTGACCGATGGACCTTCCAGTCTTGATTTCAATGTAAACGTAAGTTACCCAGATGGAAATTCTCATCTTGTCTTATGTATGAGCTTATTCGACTATGAGTTGCTGAGTATTCTTGGTTCTTCTAATTTTTTGCCTTAGACTGGTCTGAATCTTCTGACGACCAATACTAGCAGTGATCAATCCATGGTGGATGATGGGATATCGCCAAACTCAGAAGACAAAAGAGCTAAGAATGAGGTGAGGATTAAGTGAAATTATCAATGAAACACGCGATTGTTTGTTCTTTCTAATTTCTTTTCTGGATTGATGCAAGATGTAATTTACTGTACCATTGGTTTTAATTCAGCTGGCCGTTCTTCAAGCCGAGGTTGAGCGGATGAACAATGAAAATCAACGGTTGAGGGACACGCTAAGTAAGGTGACCACCAATTACAGTGCTCTACAGATGCATCTGATTACAGTGATGCGGGATCAGAAGCCCGAAAACTCAGACGAAAATCGGAAATCAGAAGACAAGAAAGAAAACAGCAGGCTGATGGTGCCGAGGCAGTTCATGGATCTCGGTCTTGCTGCGGCAAATAACTCAGACTCGCCGTCTTCATCGGAAGGTGGGACTCGTGATCAGACGGGATTGCCGATGAATAACACCAGAGAGCCTTCGGAAGTCGGCATCAGGTCGGATCCAGAGAAGAAGGAATCTGCGAGTGGGAGGCACAAGAGAGAAGAGAGTCCAGATCAAGAATGGCTTCCCAACAAGGTTCCTAGACCGATCAGCCCATCAAAGAGCGCCGATCAGACAGAGGCCACAATGAGGAAGGCGCGCGTCTCAGTCAGAGCTCGTTCCGAGGCTACCATGGTAAGCGATTTTTCAATCATCAGATAGAGCTGTGATAAGTACTGTTCGATAAATTTTGGTTAAATCTGCTAACGATTATTCCGAATTTCGCAGATCACTGATGGATGTCAATGGAGAAAGTACGGACAGAAGATGGCGAAGGGGAATCCGTGCCCACGAGCCTACTATAGGTGCACCATGGCTGCCGGTTGCCCGGTCCGCAAACAGGTACCTGTAATTCTTTTGATTCGCCTATTTGGTAAATTAATTGAGAGTTTGAGTTGTGCCTTTTATCACTCCTCTCTTTACATATTTTTCTCTGAATCAATAAATTTCTTTTTACTGGAATCTTTCTGTTTAGGTGTTATTTGGAGAAGGAAATTGTAATGCAAATTATAGTAGGCCTGAGTTCTCAAACGAGTTCAATCGGCACTCAAATATCTTGCTAAATTTCCCTGAGTTTCGTTTCTATCGAGTTTGGGCTTAGCGCATATACTCTGATTTCTCGTTAGGTACAAAGATGTGCAGAGGATCGATCCGTGCTCATCACCACATACGAGGGGAATCACAACCACCCCTTGCCTCCCACCGCCATGGCGATGGCCTCAGCAACCTCCTCAGCAGCTCGGATGTTGCTGTCAGGGTCAATGCCAAGTGGTGACGGGCTAGTGAACACTAATTTCCTGACTAGAACACTCCTGCCATGCTCTTCCAGCATGGCAACCATATCAGCTTCAGCCCCGTTCCCTACTGTCACGCTGGACTTAACTCAAAACCCCAACACATTACAGTCTCAGGCCGCACCGGGGCAATTCCAGGTCCCATTACCGAATCCAGGCTCGAGCTTGGCCAACCCTTCGGCCACTTTTCTGCCTCAGATTTTTTGCCAGGCTCCGTACAACCAGTCCAAGTTCTCTGGCCTTCAAATGTCCCAAGATGCGAAGGCGTGCCGATTGGAAGGCCAAGCCCAAGTGCCACAACCACCAGGTCAAGGCCAGCCGAATAGCATCTTCGCAGACACTTTAAGCGCGGCCACTGCTGCCATTGCGACCAATCCAAATTTCACTGCTGCCCTAGCCGCAGCGATCTCCTCCATAATGAACGGCTCGAACCCGAGCGGGAGCAGCAGCATATCGAGCCTCGTGCCGTCCAGCGCGAATAACCGGAGCAACAGCAGCAGCAATGACAGTAGCCATGACAACAAGATCAGCAGTTGAAGTCTTCCAAGCAATCCAATAAAGAAAACTCCAACGTTTTCTTCTCTCCTAGAGAGGAAGTTCTTTCATTCTCTTCGTTTTTCAATTATTGCTACTACAACTACTTTGTTTTTATGGGCAATTTGTTCATGCGGGGTGGGAAGGTATACATGGTCTTTTTTTTTAGGGTTTTATTGGGGTGGAAGGGAAAATTGGAAGTGAACATAGCACTATTATTCTTTCTTTATTAGAATAATTTGTGATTAATCGAAACTCAAGTGCATGTCAAGTTATAAAGCCAAAAAGAAAGAAAGAAAAAGAGATAGAGAAAAGTACAAAATACAGAAGAATGAAAGTTTAGATCTTATTTCTTTGTTTAATTGTGCTTTTGTATGTATACGGAAATCAATGGAAGGTACTTCTTTTGTTGTATTCTCTCATTGTCAATGTGATAATGTTCTTTGTACTTCTCTTTCTCGATGAAACCAAAGCGAAAGAAGACGACAAAGAAAAGAGATGGAAATTTCAGGACAACTTTGGACTTATTCTTTGTAGTTACTTGAATCAGGTGGCAGTCCAAGGTGGAGTCAAGAACGTCGTCCAAATAAATAAATTAGTATGTGGTGGGTTTTTCCAAGATACGGAAGGGGGAGTAATGAGAGTAAAAAATTAATTCAAGTGGGCTTTAATTAGTAGAGGATTAATGATATCGTAAGTGTATGTCTTTTGTTGTTTCAAAATCCAGTATGTCGACATTTTATTATTTAATCATGTAACTTAGCTTTTAATTTAGAGACCTTCATTAAAATGATGGGTAGAAAATGCCAAATTGGACACTAATGCCGATCAATTACCATTGATGTCCACATTAGTGTGCAATGTGGCCTCTTGAATGACGTATTGCTGCAGGCCATGTCAATACAAAATTAGATTGCCAATATCAAGGCTGTATAGTTGATTCAGTTCTACCAAGAATTGGATCAACTACTCATGAAAACAAGTCTGGTTCTCGATTTCAATAGAAATGGGTTCCATTTCTAGTTTCAAATTTTTGGAACCAATACTATGCAAGTAAGTTCCAAGTTATGGATGATTTCGAGAACCTATTAGAATTTGTTTTATGAAGTTAGATGAAAATGATTTATTTTTCTTAAATGAGTTTGCCTTTTCAATTGCTTTATATGTCATTTTGTCTTATACCAATATATATTGTACTTTAAGCCATTTTGTTACTCATACTATTTTACAGTAACAGCTATTTGTCTTGATTTAAAAAAAATAAAGCACATAAAAAAGGGGAATCGGTTCTCAAGTGGACCTAACCAAACTAGACGAGCATGGTCAGTTCTATTATAAACACAATAGGTTCCAAACTATAAATATATCATCTTGAAATCAATCACTCCTAACCAAGATAGTCCAAATCAATAATCTCTTTCTCTCCCCTCATCATATAACACCTAATTGGAGACGAAATAGAAAGCGAGCCATGTCAACAATTGACTTTAACTTGTATCAAGTAAGGAGCTGTTTTAGCAAAATCACATGATATGGAAATTAAGAGACATCAATGCTTGTAAGCGAATTGAACAAGATTATCCCAATGATGTAACAAATTAAATCTAACTGAAAGAATGAATTAATGTTAAGTATGAGTTCACCAATTGGAGAATTAACATGCTAACAACATTGACGTGATATTTTTTTCTCTTTGTTATTTTATCAATAAGCAAGTAGAGAAGGTGGGATCGCTCTTGCTTTCGTCTCGTTTGATCTTAAAACGGATGTGATGGGGAGGATGACAATTAATTTCCAGGCCCATTGATGTTCCAATCAAGGTTTAATCGGTGAATTATAACTTTGTTTGCTTCTGTTTTGACTTGGAGGGAGCATCTTGTCTTAACAATGACGATGAAATCTACGAGAGAGTTTGAAGATGACGATGACGACGACGAGGAGGATGAACTTGGATCTCCGTTCTCCTGATTATGTATTGCTTAATATAGACAAACATTTTGCTGAAAGTGATGTGAGGCCAATGGGAGCCATTGTATAAGACCTGGGTACCAATAGTTTGCACAAATCTTTGATACCAATGCAATAGTAATAGGAAAATGACATAAATAGTCACTGAATTTTGGTTAAATGTGTAATCCAATCTCTGAACTTTCAATTGGATAGAAATGATCCCTAAATTTTAGCTTAATGTGTAGTCCAGTCCCTAAACTTTCAATTTGTTCAATATGATCCATGATCTTTTACTAAATATTCAAACTAGTTCTTTGATTATTTGGAAATGTTCAATGTGGTCTTTCCCTTTAATAAGTTCGAGAACCACGCAACGGTTAGTTTGAAAATTACTAAAAATCCAGTGATCACATTGAATAAATTAGAAATCTAGAGATAGTATTACACACTGAACTAAAGTTTATGAACTATTTCTGTCAAATTGAGAATTCAAGGATCAGATTATATATTTAGCCAAATTTTAAGGACTATTCGTGTCGGCGGATAGTATGAATTCTCGAATAACCGTACTTCTAAAGGAAAGTATTTAGACGGTCAAAATACCGAAATACTATTAGGCATGGTGATGTGTTGGACTAGTCATATTCTACATTTGATTGGTCCGAAGGAAAACTCAATCATAATTCACTAAAATCGATGCTACGACGGTATCGCTAGGACTCTACTCTTTACGAAATCACCTTGTTCCGACTTGGATGGCTTTGCCTCGGACGAGGTGGAAGACGAGGCGAAAAGCCCATGAGGAAAAAGACAACCGGGCTAAATGAGACGGTTGGCCCTAAATCGCCAGCATATAGAGAGCATATTGGGCCCTTACTGGGCTTTGACTAGGCCCACGGTCCAAGTCGGACCGTGATTCCAAAATTCAAACCGTCGCCTTCCTCGTCCCCTAGCGTGGACTGGTAGTTCAGTGGCGGACAAGCCGAAACATCTACTCCCCTACGCCGAGCCTACAGTCTTCCTCCCACGTCCACCCACTCATCTGAGGCCACGTGATCCATTCCCAATCCCTTCCTAATCTCAGACGTCCGATGAAGCGGCACTATACCGATCGACGCTGGTCATGCTAGAGTGTACCCAACACCCGCGCTAAACAGTGTTCTATAGCGCCACGTCCCCGCCACCCAAAGAAAAAGGAAAACTCTCTTCGCTTTTGTCTGCGTTAAAGCTGGTTTCTTCGGCGCTTCGCTCATTCTGTTCTCTTCGCTTTCTCATCTGCTGACTTGCGTCGATCCTCAGGTTTGCTCCGAATTCTTTCTCTCTTCCTCCGCCTGTGTTCGTGCACGCGTTCGTGTTCGATTGTCTTCGGATAGTGAACTTGATCCGTTGCTCGGGCGATCATCGATCGACCGTTTCGCCCCGTGCGTTTGGCTTTGAATTTCCTAGTTACTGGCGCAATCTGCGTTGAATAGGCCTCTGTAACGTTGTTTCGGTAGGTTAGGCGAAGAACGGAACGTCCAATTGGCGATTTGGCTCGGAGGTCGACAGTTTTGCTGCTGCTCTGTTTGATTCTCGTGAAAAGGTTTTTGTTCTTCGTAGGCCGGGGACAATGTCGTCTGTGGTGAACCGTTTCATTTGATGTTCGATTTTTGTTTAATGTGGTTGACTTCTAGTGTGATGTTTCTGTGATTGATGCTGAAACCTCGGGATGAGAGTGTTTGACCGCTGTTTACCGAGTTAAATTTTTTCATTTTTCTTTTGCATGGTTAGCTCTATGTGTTTCTGCAGCTCTAGTTAGATCAAGTGCTTCTCTTTTGGGTGAGAATTAGTTTTTCTTTTATAGAAGGAAATACCAGAAGTTCAGATTGTTGAGGTTTTTTGGTCCTTCTTAAATTTGTCAGGTGAATCTAAGTTTCGTACCTGAAAAGTAATTGGAAAAAACCGAAGTCCTGTTTTCCTGTGGAAATAACAGCAATAGGATTGATTGCTTTATGGAGTGATTCTGCTTCCTGAGTGTTATAGTCCCCCTCAATTGCATTTTATTCTGAAAGGGGGATTGCACCATTATTTCCTGTTTGTGTGAATATTGGAAGATTTTTTTAATGCCCATCTTCAAATCATCCTGACAGAGAGTTAGCCTTTATACAGTTGCAAAATGACAATCAAATCCAGAGCCACGGTGGTTGCGGTCTTCCTTTTTGTGCTTTTATCACCTCTGCTCATCTCCTCATCCAATGATGGAATGGTCAGAATTGGACTCAAAAAGAGAAAGTTGGATCAAGTGAACCGCATTGCTGAACGAGGTAATTCAAAGGAAGGGGGAACACTGAGAGGTCCTCTAAGAAAGTACTATCTCCATAACAATCTTGGAGATTCTGAGGATATTGATATTGTCTCACTGAAAAACTATATGGATGCTCAATATTTTGGTGAGATTGGAATTGGAACTCCTTCCCAGAAGTTCACTGTGATTTTTGACACGGGGAGTTCGAATCTTTGGGTACCCTCATCAAAGTGTTACCTTTCGGTCAGTCTGTGTAGTATTCTGTCTCAATTTGATGCCATCCAAATTTGGTTCAACTGATGAAATCTTGGTGACATTGACTAAAGATTTTGCCTTCGGATTCAGGTTGCTTGCTATTTCCACTCAAAATTCAAGTCCAGTGAATCAAGTACCTACAAAAAGAATGGTAGCCAAAGTCTCTTTATGCTCCTGTTCTAACTTACGGTGTTGCAACACCAATTTTCGTCATCTCTTCCCCCTGCATCTCTTTATTTTATCATGTGACTGCACTAGTTTTAATGTATTTGAAATCTTAAATAACCAATCTCTTGATTGGACATTACTGACTGTGGCAGAAACCTAAGCAGTACTTGCAGTTTATTACTATATATTGATTAGAAGTTCTGATTTGATTTTTTTTATTACGTTTTGATACCGGGTGAAGTTTAAGATTTGAGAACTTCCTTAAGGAATTATCTAATGTTGCACCTGATAAAATAAAGCAAGGATCATAAACAATTTTGCAGTCATCTTACTCTCCTCTTTGACTGCGGGGATGAACCTTATCTGCATTATTTTTCTTCTTTGGATCCAGGGAAGTCCGCTGAAATCCATTATGGCACTGGGGCCATTTCGGGATTTTTTAGCCAAGACCATGTCAAAGTTGGTGATCTTGTTGTTAAGGATCAGGTATGGACATGTACAATTTATGAATCTGTTGGTCCATAAGACAACAGACTTACCTTGGGCAGTTGCATTGGCTTTCAGGATTTTATTGAAGCTACCAGAGAGCCAAGCATCACGTTCTTGGCTGCAAAGTTTGATGGAATACTTGGACTTGGCTTCAAAGAGATCTCAGTGGGTGACGCCACCCCTGTCTGGTAAGTCAGTGCATGCCCACATAACTAGTAGATGCCTTTTCAACACCTTCAGGAGCATATATTGATACAAACCAATGACTTATTATTTCAAGTTATTCTTTTTCTTTGTACCTGTAATGAATTTTTAATTAGAGGATATGTGCAGGTATAATATGGTCAATCAAGGGCTTATCAAGGAGCCAGTATTTTCATTTTGGTTGAATCGCAACATTGAAGGGGAAGAAGGTGGTGAAATTGTGTTTGGTGGGGTCGATTCTAGTCACTATAAGGGAGAGCATACATATGTTCCCGTGACTCAGAAAGGCTATTGGCAGGTTGGCTATGAAGATCTAATAGTTTCTCTTCCATAATTAGCGCATTGTGTTTAGGCCTCTGCTTAATTGGTTCTTTTCAATTAACAGTTTGAGATGGCCGATGTCCTCATTGGAAATGAAACTACTGGTAAGCATTTATGCATCTCGTTATTATGATTTTCTGGATCATTATCATTTCTCTTGCTCATCCTTATGGCATTGAGTGGTTACAAACTCTCTTTTCAGGATTTTGCGCTAGTGGTTGTTCGGCCATTGCGGATTCTGGGACATCCTTATTGGCAGGCCCTACTGTACGTTAGAAATTGCCTTTCTTCATTCTATTGACAAATCCTTTGATATGCTGAACAGTGTACATGTGCCTGAGTGGCAGATTCACTATACTTGATTATTTTCATATTCTGCATAATATGATTTTCATATCTGTGAATTAGCTTGTTTAGTTTAGTGTTTGAAAGGGCTGAAATAGTTAGTCAGTTATTATGCTTGTTTTGTTGGTTTCACTTTTTCACTTTTATAGCTGAGGAAGAAACATATTAAATTCTATAATGTCAGAGGAATACGAGTAGAAACTCATCTGTCATTTCTGTGTCCACTAGTGTCTTTTATTTGAGATAATTATGCGGAAATTTTCCAAAAGCTTTGACTGATTCATGGCTTAAGATTACTTTTGTTGATTGAACATGATACTGTCATTGGGTTTCATTATCTGTTCTATTGATGTAAAATCTCCTTAGACCCTGCTAATATCTTGTGGAAAGTGAACTACTAAGGTGATGATAGGACAGGCCATCTTTAGTTATTCTTATTTAGTGGGCAAACTCACCTATTCTTCTAGCTCATATGTTAGAAGCAAATCGACCTAAGTGTTGCCTTTAAAATTGACAATAACAATTAGTGATGTTGTCTTCGGTCTTGAACATGGTGTGGTTCCATAGGTGTAATTATGGCATTCTATGACCTTTCTTTCCTCTTTCCTTTTCGGTCCTGGCTTTTTCCTTAACAAAAGGAACTTGTAAGTGAAGATGTGATGTATAATGAGATTTTCAGACTGTCATAACCCAAATCAACCATGCAATTGGAGCCTCTGGAGTAGCCAGCCAGGAATGCAAGGCAATTGTTGGGCAATACGGAAAGACGATACTGGAAATGCTTATGACTGAGGTACTTATACAATCAAATTCTAGGTTATGTTTGGACATGATATTGTTTGTTTTTAGTATAGCCGTATTTTTCATTGCTTGATGCTTTTTATTTCTCCTTGCTTTTGCCATCTATGCAGGCAAAACCGCAAAAAATATGCTCTCAAATTGGTTTCTGCACCTTTGATGGGACCCATGGGGTCAGGTTAGTTGAAATCTGCTTTGGTGCGAAACTAATAGATACCATGTTAATGTCATCTTATCAACCGGTCCTTAACCAAGCTTGTTCAAACAGAATGGGTATTGAGAGTGTGGTGGATGAGACCAAGGACAAGTCAAGTGGTGGTTTACATGATGCCATGTGTTCTGCTTGTGAGATGGCTGTTGTATGGATGCAAAATCGGCTCACACGAAATGAGACAGAGGATCAAATTCTGAATTATGTTAATGAGGTAATTAATCATTTGTGTATCTCTGTTGGCTTTTAGCCTTGCTCCAACTTATTCCATTGTTGGAATTTCAGCTTTGCGATCGAATTCCTAGTCCAATGGGAGAATCCGCGGTTGATTGTAACAGTCTTTCTTCCATGCCAAGAGTTTCATTCACCATTGGCGGTAAAGTGTTTGACCTTGCCCCAGAGCAGGTATGGTATTCTACCAAGTTTTGTATTCTCAACTCTATAGTCAGCAAATAACTATGCTCTGACTAGTACATGAAAGTTTTGTAGTGGGAGAATTATCTTCTAACCAATGTTAGGATTAATTTGTTGTGTCTTTTTAACATCCGTCCCACTTGAATACAGGGTTTCTGTGAGCTTCATACACGTGTTGTCTCCCTTTACCTAATGGCTTGAACTTCCTTGTCGGATTCTCTAATATAACAAACCAAGTGGCTTTGGAAGATGGGTGTGTTCTTGTTAAGATGTGTATTAACTCTTCCCCTCCTGTTAGTCACCCAGGTTCACTTCTGGGTTAACACAGATGTTGAGGAAAGGTTGTCTAAAATTGGGGACCATTTATCAGTTTGGGTTCACCAAAGTGCAAGCACTTACCTTTATTAGCTGTAGCTGATTTGAACGCTACAATATGTATCAACTATTGACGTCAAACTCTGGCATGGTTTCTCATGGATATTATATGATAGAATCTGTCTCTTGATAGAGTTTGTATATGATCGTGCAACTTTGTAGCCTTGGTGGAGTATAGGAAGGGTTTCTAGGTTGGAGTGGCTTATACTTTTGCAGTATATGGTCTATTATCTGATTTGATGTTGTGGTCATTCACATCTTGCTTAACAGATGATGACCCCCCATTTTCCTGTCAAACTTTAATCAACTGCTTTCTTACTGATTGCTAATAATTTGTGGATCTCATGGCTCAGTATGTTCTTAAAGTTGGGGAAGGAGGTGCATCTCAGTGCATCAGTGGATTTACTGCTTTGGACGTGGCTCCGCCCCGTGGACCTCTCTGGTATTTTAATTATTTCTTGTTCATCAGTTTCCTTTATTGATTTTTTTCTCATAGGTTATTGGAAGTTAGGCATTTCCTTTTCACTATCTGAAACTACTTACACTTTGATAAAGATTCTCTGCTGGCGATTAATTCTCTGAAAATGGCTATCCCCTCGTTTCTGTGTATGCAGGATCTTGGGAGATATTTTCATGGGTAAGTACCACACAGTGTTTGACTATGGAAACCAGCGAGTGGGATTTGCTGAAGCAGCTTAGCTTCTGCGATTGTTACCTCACTCTAGTGCTATGGATCGCGTTGGTGTGCACTATCCATAGACACTCATCTGGACTTGTTAATGTAAATATCGTGCTGCTATATGCTTCTAAATTTAAAAAAAGACGCCTGATCCTTGGACATTTCTCATCTGATTATCCTGTAAAACATAAGGAGCCTGAGATAGTATTGAAGTTCACATCCTGTGTACAAAGTCAAGCCGATAACCAATTGAAGCCCTCTCTTCTGAGAACTTTAAGTTTATATGCAGAACTGGAGAAGCTATTACCACATGGTCTTAAATAGTTGCAACCAGAACATATAGAGTCAATCTTTGATAGTGCCCAATGCAGTCTTCTTTGGTATAGCAAAGATAAGGATACGTAAGTTGCGCACTGAAAAAGAAAACAAAGGAAAAGGATCATCTGCGCTTTGAATATGTAAAAGGCGCGGACAGATCCCGAATCCCTTTTGCAAGAATCAATCATGAGGGGAAGCCAAAACGAGCATCTCAGCACTTTAGTTTTCTCGCCCTTTTTCAACCTTTTTGCGAGGCTTTGAGGGTGGATTGACGGCATCATGTGTACCAAGTTAACGTGCGTTGAGTTCAAATGAACTCTTAAGATGAGGAACATGCAATCTGAGAGCCGCTGTAATGTATGGTCAGTACTCGTTGATTCATGTGTACTCTAGTTAATCTTCGGACAGAAGGGAATATCAGTCCTTGATGCACTTTGTGTGGCTTGAAGAGAAAGGTACTGACGTGCGCCGAGCGTGTTGAAGTCAGTAGCTGGCGACAAGAAAAGTGGAAAGAGGACCATTTCTCAAAAATAGAATTGGGCATTACCAACATAGACTAGGCTACGATCATTAAGAGTCACCTCGAAACGATGCAACGGAATGTCGAAAGCACGCATTTTAAAGGTCTAGTCCTTGAAATGCCGGCTTAACAACCTTAATCATGGAAAGCATTTCCTTCGCGATGAAAGGCATAGCTAGTCGATGGTTTTGATCATAAGCATCTAAGGGACCATCCGACTTAATGGAATTATCTTGATAGAAATGGGGGATCTACTCGATCATTTGTGTTTGGGATAGCTTTTCGGTTCGTAAAGTTTGGTTCTTGCCTTCTTGAATGCAATCCGATATTTGGTCATTGCATTCCCTAGAAAAGCCAATTTGGGCAAGGTCGGTTTTCGAATGGTTCGATTCATTCTTAGGCTCTAAACACACAACTTAGCAGAGAAAATTGCAATAGGGACCATTGACGCAAGCAAGGGCCAGCAACTCTTGTCTGGGCTAGGCAAGGGAGTCATGACACTCTTTGGGCACGGGCGAGGTCGTCAGGCCCTAGCGCACACTAGGTGAGGACCTCTGCGCCCTTGCCTGGATATAGGGGAAGGCGAGGGCCGCGACACCCTGGCCTAGCCTAGGTGGGGGTTTCCTAGCTCTCACCAGCCAGGGTTGTAAAAAAAAGTTTAAAGATAATAAAAAAAGATGAATTTGAACCTATCAAATTATTTTTTAAAAAATTATTACATCGGTGCCAGCCACACGGTGCGGGATAGCCAGTAAGAATTCACATAAATGGTTTCCAACCAAAATTGACTGGATAGATTCAATTGACAGAACATGAAAAAGTTAAAGATTCAATTGGTATAATCAAATTGTGTAGGACCCAATTGACAAAAGTGCGAAAGAGTTAAGATATATATATATATATATATATATATATATATTAATAACACCCATCTTTGACAAATACCTACCCCTCTGCCAACATGTTAGCTCAAGATCACATTCCACGTCTTATGGAGTTAGAAGTTTTGAGCACCAACTTCTACTTATTAAGACTAGATGTTTGGCCTGAAATACATCATCCTTTGCAATGCATCATGGGATATTTTCCACAAGAATCCAAACCACCGTGAATAACCTAATTGGACAAAATCATAAGATCAAAGGCCAGTGATCGTGGATCCAAGGAAAGATGTCATGACAAGGAATGACTTAAGATAGTGGTGATACTCAATGGCAGGTCAGATAGCGAATATGAATAATGGGGATGGAAAAGCAAAGAACTGGTTTCTGAGGGTCACCTAACTCAAGCATCCAAAGTACAACCAGTGCATTTAGTTAGAGATGAAGAGCAGATTCTAAGGTGATGTCATTAGAGCGAAGGCAAATGAATGGTTGAGCCACCAATTTTGTTTTTCCTTTTCAATCCAATTTGGCGCAGATCATTAAGTGAGTGCATTAATCTCGAAGCATACGATTTATATGGTTGAGCCACCAAATTGGTCTTCTAGAGAGAGGAGCACCTAATTTCCACTCGCACCAAACTCTCAGATCGTTGTCATTCTAAAGTCCACACAAAATCCCCTAAAAACGTGATTCTATTAGCTTCACACACGTTCACACGTGCTAGTTCGTGGATGGTCCGCTTGGGGGGACCCGAACCAATTCCTTTTTCTCCCTCCTTTTCCTTCTCGCCCTCCGCCTCATCAATACGCAAAGGCATGATTATGGAGAGAAGACATCGAAGCAAGGATGAGATCACACGTGACTCGCGTTGTTTATAAGCTAGAATGGATTTTTCTAATCATTGGTTATCGTAGAAACCACGCATCAAATCACCATCCCCCGTCTAATCAAGCGACGTTCCAGTCTGACCAACTAACCTTAACTAAAATTGATTGACGTGGGACGGATAGGTGGATCGAGATCAGCTTGGACAAGTACCCCGTGGGGCTATGTGGAGAAGAGTGTAAAGAGGGTCGAGAGTTCGAATCTATTATGGAATATCATTTGTTTTTCTGTTTACCTTTCATTCGTGTCATTTAACCAAGAAGATTTGGGGTTTAGAAGTGTCTCAGATGATGTTGCTTCGGAAAGGGAACAATTCAAATGATCGGAAAGAAAGAATTACTAGGAAAGCCACAAATATGCCAGCAAGTTGTGCTAGTTTCGCTCTGAATAGTCGGCTGATCACAATCATCTCCTTGATTTATAGAATAATAAGAATAATGTAATTAATTTGTAATCCATGTGCTCGTCATGTTTTCATGACTTCCTTTCTAGTATTGATCCGGATCCAAATTTGTGCGACAAAGATGATTTTATGCATCGAAGTAAGACAAAAAAAACATGTTTCATTTCAAGAGTATTCTTCAAGACAACTAACGCTATATACCTAGCAAAGCACGTGGAAAATAAAATATTTTCGTCCATTAGGTGCACGGAACGAAAAAGAAAAGGGTTAACATAATTAGGTGAGATATAATAGATTTGGGGTCTCTATCACTTCCTAATGTTTTGAAAAATCCAAGTGGACCCAGACTTGCTCTCGGTACAACCTAAGAGAAACACTGTGAAAACCTCGTGTAAGCATCGTATCCCTAATAATATGGGCCAGTTAACAACCTCGAGATCATGTGATGATCTCTTAGGAGATGGTGCAGACCAAAGCTACGGATCAGCTCAGCAAGTAGTTAGGCTCTGAGAGACCAACTCTCGTGTGTCAGGCTGTTCGCTTCAAGCATAGAATATGAAGGGCTAAGTGGTTTTTTAGCGTGCGAGGACGGCTCGCTTCTGGAGTTAGCAAGGATTCGAAGGCGCTTTCTTGATAGGGTGTTTTTTTAGGGTTTTGATTCCTAATTCTTTAGCTTGTCCTCGAGACGAAGGCACGGGCTTCTAGGGTTTCGATTCTTGCAAAATGGGTGTCCGCCGGAGGATGGTTTTCGTCCACGAGGCAATATAATAAGGACCTAGGAATTGAGTGTGGCTGTGGCGTAGCGAGTCCTGTCGTGCACGGGCCACGTTAGCATTTGGATGACGTCTACTTCACCCTCGGAATCCCTAAGTATTGGGGATTCTCAAGCTAAAATGAAACGTAACACGTAAGAGATAGGAGTTGTAATAACACACATCACGCTTTGACGACACTATATTTTGCTTTGGTATTATCTTATGGACTCTTTTCCAATATGACCGAATTATGCTGAGATTCCGACGCCTAGAGGGTAGGATGGCGATAATCCCTAATGACGTCATCTCACGGCCTTCTTAGATATTTCATATATATAAAATGAATGGGAAGGTCAAGGATCAAGAAATCTGGTATTTGGCCGAGTCGAGGACGCCCTGCAATCACGACTTTTTCCCCTTTGAATGGAAAGTATTTCACATGATGAGTCCACTTATTACCTATGCAATGTGGTTACTCGATTACATTCCAACAAACAGTTGGCATGCTACTTGGGCAGATTCAAATTCCGTTATGTGACATATCAACTTCGTCGGCAATAGGAAAGTGCACCCTTTTCACCCCTCGCTTTTTGGAGAGAGTAACAACCAAAGATGATGGTAACTATAATGGTAGCTTCACTTCAAGTTCACACTCGCAATCAGCCCATCGTCATAATTGCCTAAGTGATTGCACAAAACTTACACATCAACACATCATATCTTATCATATTATATTAACATTCTAGAAGTAAGTGGGGTAATGAATTGTTGTGAATATATAAGAATTTGGCTGATTCATTCAGATTTCCAGTTTGGTGCCCATAACAAACTTGATGGCTGCCGCTGGCAGAACAAGTTTGATTTTAGGGTTTAGAAATTAGGTCAAACGAACTTACTCAATTTACACGTGAAGGAAAAAAGATTGTCTTGTTCGACAAACAGGAGCACACGAGTATGATTTAGGTCGAGATATTTCACAATTGATTCACGCCCATGTTGCTTCGAATGCGGAATCGACAAATGGTGGGTGAAATTGATTTTGAAAAGTTGGATCTTTTCCGACTTATTCGCTTGCAATGTGAAACCATATACTTGTCTTCTTGATGGGCCAACCGAAACATCCGAAAGACTGACCAAAGACCTTCATGCCTGATTGACATTTTTTGTGTGTGTTTCTCAACAGTAGATGGTTAAAAACCTTAATGAGGTCAATATCCCCAGTTGTTACTCGTCCACTCCATTCATCGAACGTCATTTGGCGGACCACGACGACGCAAGATTGATAACGGTGCTATTGACTGTCTATCGATCAAACCCCTTTTGGATGAAGAAATGAAAACTGAGGTTGTTGATTCAAAGCTTCGCGAACATCTGTACTACTAGGCGAAGCGAATTCGCCGATCCTACGACAGAGCCTCGGACGCTTTCCCGCCGAAGTCAGTTGGCCGTGAAGGGGGCGATGATCTCACGGTGAAATTGATTCGGTCCATGTAACACATGCTTCATTCTCGACTTAAAAGGTGCTTCCAAATGGGTTCATTACCATTTTTCTTGTCATCAACTAGACAATACGGAACTCGACCGGCTCTCCGTATTATAGGATTTGGATGATGAATGACGCTTGGAGAAGCAAGGCGTACCGATTGGAGCAACTCGAGAATCTCTGCGCCCTCTCTCCAAACACGCGACGGTCCAAACGCAAAGTTTCAAAAATATTTGTCCCTAGTGACATTGACTTCTGCTAAAATGCCCACATTTCAACTTACATACTTCCACTTCCAATTTTCCCCCCGGAGGAGACCCACGATCTCTGACAAGGTACATGGTTGGCCGAGCCAAAACACCCAAAATTCAACCCCCTCTGTCTACTCCCAACAAAAATATGCCCCTTTGACTCAACCAATTCCTCCTTTTTGGTGGTTCAACCCACTCCATAATTCCCTCCCCTGCCCCAATTCATATCAAATTCAAAATCAAACACTAAAAATCCAAAGACCCTCTTCTTATCAATAAGAAGAAAGAAAGTCCACTTGCGAACAATTCCAATGAATCCAAGTTGGGTGGATGGATTATCCATCCAAGCTAACCCCTATCCAAATCCCAATCCCCCCCCCCCCCCCCCCTTCACTAATAATCTCCCCACAGTCGACTAAATTTAACCTCAAAACCCTCGCTCGTGTTTGTGTGTGTTAGCGTGTCACCGGCGGTTGCACGCTCCCCCTCAAAAGCCACTACCATTCAAGCTGGCCAGAGGCTGCGAAATGCCGACACGTGTTCAGCCCTCACGTTGAAGGGATTGTCAACTCCACAAGTGATTGACCTTTCAAAATTTCCCACCTTTTCTCTTTCCCTTTCCGATTCCCCTATATAAAAAGCCCATGCTCGCCAAGCAACACTCCATCACACTCCCCCTCTCACACACATATTACCCAACCCACAGCAGAGAAGCAAAGCAAAGCGGAGAAGTAAAGCTCGCCCCTTTAAGACCCTCCCAGGGATGGACTGGACCAGGGGCCGCGCTGTCGGCTGTGGGGCCTCCGCCACCGTGTCGGTCGCGACCTGCCGCCGCTCCGGTGGCATCTTCGCCGTGAAGTCAGCCGAGCTGGTTCGGTCCAAGTTCTTGCAAAGAGAGCAGCGGACTCTGTCGTCTCTGAGCTCTCCAAGGATAGTCAGCTACAGGGGATGCGAAATCACGAATGAAGACGACAAGATCATGTACAATCTCTTCATGGAGTATCTGCCGAGAGGAAGCCTAGCCGACCGGATCAGAAGCCACGGAGGCAAGCTGGAAGAACCGGCGATCCGTGTCTGCACGCGCCAAATTCTGGAGGGACTGGACTACTTGCATTCTCGGGGCATCGCGCATTGCGACGTCAAGAGCTCCAACGTCCTGATCGGCGACGACGGCGGAGCGAAGATCGCCGACTTCGGGTGCGCAAAGCGGGTCGGCACGGGGAGTCCTGCCTCGGATATCGGCGGCACGCCGATGTTCATGGCTCCGGAGGTGGCGCGCGGCGAGGAGCAGGGGTTGGCCGGCGACTCGTGGGCGGTCGGGTGCACGGTCATCGAGATGGCCACCGGGAAATCCCCGTGGCCGACCGGCACAGCCGCCGGCTCCGACCCGGTGTCGGTGCTCTACAGGATCGCGTGTTCCGGGGAGTCACCGGCGGTTCCGAGTTGCCTCTCTGCGGAAGCAAGGGATTTCTTGAGCAAGTGTCTAAGGAGAGACCCGAGAGAGAGGTGGACGGTGGGTCAACTTCTCGAGCACCCATTCCTCGAGGATCACAAGCTGGGCTCAAGTCAAGCTGCACAAATCAATACGAAGTCACCCACGAGCGTTCTTGATCAAGAATTCTGGAGCGCCACGGACGAGACAGAGTCAGAAGCCGGGACAAAAGGAGACGGGGTCGCATCGGCCCTCGACAGGATAAGAATGCTGTCGTTTCGGGAGGGGCGACCCAATTGGCCGTGCGGCGAATGCGACGAGGGCTGGATCACCGTCAGGTTGGAGGAGAGAGGAGGTGCGATCGCGGAGGGATTTGGGAGAGGCGGTGGGTCAGGCATGGCTTGTTCTTCATCTTCATCTTCTTGGTGTTCTTCATGGGTCAGTGACGACACGGACGCGAACGCCGTCGGCGGTGGCAGGTGGGGGGGTCTTCCGGGTGGCAATGCGAGCAGGGCAATTCGTGGAAATTCATGTGATTGGGGAGAGGAATGCGTTGTAATTAGGAGTAGTCTCGATTCCGAGAGCCACAAGAGTAAATTTCATGGATTGATGTCGAGATTTTCATGAAAAATTCATCTCTCTCTCTCTCGCTTTTGCTTCTTTGGTCGGTGAACTGACTTTGAGCAGGATCGATTCCAACCCAAGGGCCGTCCTGAAAAGCACTTGTCCTCTCCGCCGGTACTCTTGTGTACTCTCGACAGCCGAAGGGTCATGAAATTTCAAGATCCCTCGTCCCTGTTTTCCAGTGGAGCCCCACCAAAGTGTAGTTAACCACGAGAACCCCGAAAACGTACTTAAACCTCATGTGAAAACTTCAAGCTTAGCATTGATTCCGTTACTCTCGTTGCTATATAAACTCACCCTTACACTAAGTCCGGATAAGAGACCAAACATCCTCGGTGCTCGTCCTAGTTTTTGAACTCGAGTGGTGTTTTTTAGGAAGTCGTCGTAACTTCCTATTATGATGCTAGTAACAGGCTATATATCCATGAGTAAGCTTTCTAAATGAGTCGTGTTGAGTCTAGTAATTCGTTCTTTCAACCAGGTCGATACCTCCTCTCAAACTTTTGAAATTTGTCACGTCTTTTATGTACTCCTCACTTTTGCCTTAATGATATGAAATAAACCCGCTACCGACCAACTAATGTAGCGCTCATTTGGTGGAGAAATGTCCCTAGTGCTAGTGATTCTTTTCATTCCGATTCCTAAAAAGAAGAGAGAGACACTTGGCTGCTGATTGATTGATTCGTGCATCCGATTTGGGGTTATGACGCCACTTCGTGCGAATTTTGGTCGAGGCCCCGACGTTGCCCGATCAAGCCCCGTGGTTTGCTAAGAGGTCAATTTGGCAATTCGGTGGTTCTCAAAATGTCGGCCAAAGTTTTATTGCTCCCTCCATAAAACATCAATAAATTATCGGCTAGTTCTGCTTAGGACGGCCTGTCCGCAGGCCAATTGCTAGCTGTAGGTTGGTGGAAGGTTGAAGAATACCTGTCCAACCACAAACTGGCACCTCAAATTTGGTAGCCTCCAAAAATTAAATTTTGTTCCTAGTAATTAGACGGGTCGGTCCGGGCTCATACCGCTCGGGTCCAAGTCCAACAGGCTAACTGATTTAAACCGGCTCGCCATGCACTTGATCCTGGTCGACTGACATGTTTCGACGTGCGAGCGATGACGGGGTCACTCCGACAGATCGTTTGCTCACCGATTGCCGGAGTAATTTCTTTTCCAAAAGAAAGAAATGAAGGAAGCTCGAAATGCTTGGCGTTTCGTATTGTTGCGTGATGCATGGGGTTGATGAGGGAAATATAAGTGAAGAGCACTCGTATATTGGGCTGAACAGGGAACGCAGGAGCGATAGCATAACAATCCCTAACCAGCCCTTCGCGACTAACAAGCCCAAGGGCTTGGCTAGTTGGGCCCGGCCCAATTCGACATGAATCACGATGTTTTCCCGTCAAAAGCAAAAGAAAGAAAGCCGTTGTGTCCAACCAGAGTCTTCAGCTTATATATCTAGAAAAGCCTCCGTCTTATTTTAGCTTTTATACCCGGGGCTCACCATAGAATGTTCTAGAAAAGTCTTACAAATTGTCAAAGTGACATTAGTGGTCAATCTATATCCCGAGTCGTACTATGTCATCTAGAAAGAAAGAAAGAAAAAAAGTCAAGGCGTCATGTCATCTAGAAGGAAAAAAAAAGTGTCAAGGCGTCGGGCCGGAGACTTCGTCGTTTGGCGGACTAGCCGGCAAGAGGTCCTTCGTGTTGGTGGCGGTGAGGACCATGAGCAAGAGAGAGACGACGACGGAGAGCGACGACAAGACGAGCATGAGCGTGTGGGCGAACCCGCCCTTCACCTCCCGTGCATACTTCGCCGATGCCAAGGCCAGCGCCGTCAACGGGAACGAGTACGCCCACCACGCAACGTTATACTTCCTCATCGACTTCTTGAACAACATCGGCCTCGTCACCTGCTTGACAAACCCACAATTTTTCATTAATGGCTGCTAATGCTCAAAGCCAATTAGAAGTACAAATTTTTCTCGACTTTCCGATGTGTAGATTAAAAAAAAAAAAAAAGATCGACCTATGGCAAACATTTTTTATGGACCGAAAAAAAAACAAACTTAGATTAGGGGAAAATGACTTCCTCTTCCAAGGAGAAAATCAGTTTCCCTATAACATCAAACAAATGGAAACAAACGATATTCCTTGAGAATCATTTTTTATGAAAAATATTTTCCTTTACCATATGTTTTTCAGTGAAATAATCACACCCCATGGCTCAATATGTTTCTTGAAGAATAGATAATTTGAAAATTTTGTTCATAAAAACAATCTCTTAAATGAGAAATATTTTCAATTTTCAAAAGCAATTAATGTCTAGATATTGTCGTAGATGATGAATATACTTATCGTTCATTCTTTTTTATGAACGTTACAAAGTCATCATTTTTTTGAAAAATGTTTTACAAATCATCAGTTTTCCGTCGTATAAACGCAACCTAAGTCATATTTTAACTGCGTAGGATTGATCTCCTTCTATGCGTGTTCAAATCTAAGATTTTATGCTTAGTTTTTAAATGGATTCCTAGTGTATATGTAAGCTTTACACGGACTACGTACGATGGAAGACACTCCACTTAGAAAATAAACGGAATTGGCCAAGATCTGTAGGAAGCAACCGACAAGAAGATCCAAGTCAGCCTCATTGTCCTATAAAATTCCTAGGTTTTTCACATCAACATGAGAAGATGATGCAATGACGTCAGTTCTGTTTTCTTTCGAAGTAGCGACACAACCATTCTATCCTACGACCGACTATCTGTAGACCTAGCGAAAGGAGGTTATAGAATTACCAGGGACATGAAGAGGAAGAGGGACAGAAAGAAGAGCATCTTGGCCGATTCGTCGAAGCTTCCGGAGATGGAGTCCCAAGCCAGGCTCGCCATGCTCGGGGTCGCAATGAACAAGAAGAAAACCGGCCGTAGCATCACCGGCAGGCCCTTGTTCCCCGTGTGCCTCTGATAGAGCGTGACGAATATCACGAGATAATGCGTCATCCCTAACGAGAACATGCATATCGCGCTCTCCCTCCAACCCATTTGGGCGGCCGCCCTCGCACCCACCAAGTTCCCGATCACCGATAGTTGACATGTCGGGTTCGCCATGGTCGATAGGAGTCTCTTACCCTTCGTGAACCATTGCCCGTATATCTTTACGTCGAGGACCACCACCGGCACTACAAAGATCCACCAAAGGACACGGTACGGCGAGGTTTTGTCGGCGATGAAAGGGCATGATTGGAGGAGAAGGAGCCACGAGATCCATGGTGCGAAAAAGTAGTTCACGCTGACGTGGTGCAAGAACTCAAACTTCACCAACTCGAAGTGGAATAGGCATCTTAGGATGTATGCGAAGGATAGAAGCGCCAATGTGAACAAGGCCAACGACCAGAGCAGCATGAAGGCAGTGGAAGGCACGACATGGAAGATGCGGCGGATGGTACTGTGGGCATCGGCCATCGGCTCGCCCAGGGTCCTCCATAGCAAGGCCTGGCTACACAAAGACAGGCTTATCCTGAAGTAGCCGGCGTGGATTTTTGAAAGGAGCGGTGTTAGATAGCGCTCGATTATCTTTAAAGGGAACGAACAATGCCATCGAGGCGACGTTTGATTTGTGATGACGAACGCCTTGAGCGCAAGCTCGATGTCGTGGGACTGATCAATTACAGACATGGAATTTGATTCGAAAGCCAAACAACTACGATGATATTCAGCTGATCGGCCACGTCATACACGCGCTGCTTCTTATCAAAGTGTACCCTGCTCGCCCTTTCATATTTATATAGGAGGCAATACATTCTCTTGAGAAGAGAAAAGGTTAGGCACGTATCGTACTTAAAAAAAAAAGTTAAGTTAAAAGATGTTCACATCGACATAAAGTCGAAATGAATGTGAACGTGGGATTCAGAGAGGCGGCTTATTTAAACGTATTTGGAAGCCATTTTGGACTTTATTTTATTATTATTTTGGGTTGATCAAGCATGACTTTGTTTTGCATTTGGAAACTTTGACAGCTGACTGGTGAGGACAAGGGACCCAATCCATACGCAGTGCAGCTTCTTTGAACACAATGAGCGAAACATTCTATTTCGTGCCTCGTTGGCGATTGAACGGTGTCATATAGAGCAAGCAAGGTGCCAAGAACTCCTGGAAATAGAGTGAGTAGAGTAGGTGGATGTACAGCAACTAAGAAAACGAAAACCTAGTTCGACTATTTTCTTTGGGCGTGCTCCAACTTGAGCATGAAAAAGGGAACCGTGAAAGCAGATATAAGCCACTTGTTGTCCGTTCTTTTCGGGATCATCTCAGCCGTATGCAATGTAATGTGGGGATACGGATGATGCGAGTGGAATTGGATCCCACCAACACCATAGAACAGTGAAAAGGACTGACGAGAGAACATCCAGGCAAGTTCACTGTATTTGCTAGGGTATAATCTTAAGGCTGCGTTATGAAAAATGGTCCTAGGTTTATCCCTAAAGAAAAAAGCAAACTTGGATGTCCCAGCACATCTGTTTTTTTTTCCCCTTTTAAATTGGATTTCTTGATATACCAGACCGGTAAGACAAAGGGGTTATATGGCCTCGACATTCTCTTCCGTCAAGCATATTTAATGAACTTACCAGTGATTTCTAGAAAAATATTGATCTCAAAGCTATTGGTTTCTCAAACATCCCTGCTTGCTTGTTATATTGACGTGTTGATCAACGCTCCATGCAATGTACCTGCATTCAAAGATCGTCCAGTCATTGCGAGCGTCCTATGTTCAGCTTATTCCATTCGGAAATCGCATGCAACTCAAGTATATGTGCCAATGAATACCACCCTCGCGATGCGACTAAACGTGACTCAAACACCCATGCATTGGATTAAATCAAATCAGAGTGTATCGACTGTGAAAAGAAGATCAAAACAGGGTTTCATATAGATTACCTAATGAAAAGTCTCTAGAGTTTGATTACCATCAAAAGCAATTTACATTGAATAACCCGTTGTACTACAGCTATCCTTGAGAGAGAGAGAGAGAGAGAGAGAGAGAGAGAGATCACACGCCCCTCATGGCGATTTCTCTTTTTCTACTATTTTTTGACCAGGTCACTAGTTCCTCTACGATAAATGTTTAATTTCTAGAAGATTCTGGTAATCCGAAAAGATGCTAAATCATTGGTCAAAACTCAAACCCTAATCAAGTCTTCCAAGATCTCCAAACTATCCGTGCAGCTCCATTTTGTCCTCAACCGCAGCAAATCTTAGACTCCGATACTGCTCCAATCGCGTTCGGGCAATGATCATGGAATGCAGTTGCGCATTAAACCCTAGTCGGAGAAAAGATAGTGACATCCCCTATTGGGCCACTTCTTTACACATATAAGGACACAGTCCAAGAAAAACAAGAGATCATTGTATGATCTTTCTTGGGAAAAAGGGCAAAGAAAAAGAAGAGTTAGAATATTCTCGTCACCGTGCTTTTGTGCACTGGGTTTGCTCTTTCCACGTAATCAGCTCGGGAACTGGATAATCATCCATCAAGTTATCTTTTATGCAAAGGCAAAGCGCACTGTTGTGCGAGATTAGTACGTCACGTATGCTGGCCCTCGCATGGGATCCTAGTTCGATAACCTCGAAGTATAAAACCACGTGAATCTATTTCGCCACCTTAAGGAGAAGATAATAAATGTACTGATGGGAAAGTAGTTTTGGTAAACAACCTTTTTTTTTGTACGGCGGGCAAAACTTAGATGGTTAAAATGTGCCCAATGGAATTTATATTAGGAACTTTATGTTATGGCTAACGTGTAAAGTTTATCATCAGAAAGTTGCCGTAGATGGTTGTCATGTATACGTGTAAACCCAAAAAGTTTGATTCTGCACCGTGCAACAACCATAGAAAAAAATATGAGACATAAATCGAGACTGGCATGTATAAGCAAAACTTCTATATGTAACTCGTCTCGCTAGTTATAGTGAGAAAGATGATCGATCATGGCCCAAATGGGCTATCGCAACCCACGAACTGGCCCGGGCATGGCCACCAAACCCCAAACAGCAATGCATATACAGAAAGTAGAGTCCCTTGAGGCCAAAACAGCCGATGTGGCCTCTGTGCAACGGCCATCGGTTCGACAACCATAGGTCATCTCAATGGCTAGAATATCGTCATGCTAGCTATCATTTTCAAGTGTTCTTCTATTTATAAATATTAAAAAAAAACGCACCACATGAGTAGCCACATCATCATAATCAAGTAAGGACTTGATTGCAAAAGTTGGTCGGCCAAAAAGAAGAAGAAGAAGAAAGAATTGAGGGCCAAACGACACAAACAGCATAATCTTTTTTTGATCGAAACAAAAAGCATAATCTAGAGGATGAATAACGGATGCATTGAATAGAGGACTAACTCTGAGTTATCACTTTTCATTTCTGGGGGCAGTACCTTCCGGTACTTGCCTAGCAAGTCGTCTCCTGTCTAGTTTATGAAGAGACCATGCTGACTCCAAAGTGGCCGAACTTGATGCGCCAAGAAAGCTGTTTCTCTTGCCTGGATATGACGCTTTTCTACCGCAGATAGGCTTCGGACTTGTCTGACGTGAAATCGTGAGTAGACAATCGAGTCGATTTGAGTTAAAAAGAACGAGTTGAAAAGATAAAAAGTTGAATACAACGGATTTGATGGATTTAGTGACATGTCTATTCTTCAAAAAGAAGCGGACGAGATAGTTATATTAAATTAAGATATTACAATTGCTCAATTATACTTATCGAACACATGATTTTTCAGATTAATCGTAAATCAATGAGAATCGGGTAATAAAAAGAGAATTTTCTCACACTTTTGAACTCTCTTAGTCATTCGCAAGTTTTCACACGTACTAAGCACACTCCCTATGCATGCCAAACTAAACTCTGTAATGGAGTATTTATATGTTCAAAAACGTGCGAATTATTCTCTAATGTCAACACGGACTTAATCTTCAAATAAGAGAAAGGAGTCTTGTGGGAATATAATCTCCCTTTTTGCATCACCTGCGGTCCCGTTGGCAAGAGTCTTATTTAGACTTTTCTTGTATGACGCGAGTTTTTTATTGCGGTTGAATGGTGGGTCAAATATCAAATCAATCGGGGGCAACAAATCAATCGGTTAGCAACACTTGTTCACCACGCATATAGCGATAATGAGACACGATGTTGAAATTCATTGAAAGAAGCTACAAATTTTTGGAAGCATTCGTGACCCAATAACCAAAATTGGTTCGACATATCACCCACAAAACGAATCTGCATGTCCTTCCAAAAGGGTGGGCTCTTCTTTTCGTCGTTCATACACTGTGGAGCTCATTTATCTCTATGTAGAAGATCAAGCCATGAAAACGGCATCTCCTGAAATATTGGTTTGTAAATGCATATAAAAACAAAGACGTGTGTGCAACGAGATCAACACTTAAATATTGGAGACAAAGATAATCGTGGTTATGAAGTAGGCTCACGTTTTCGACGGGTTTCTAGATTTTTCAGATTGATTCAACATTAGAACCGACGAGTGAATCGTCAGTGTCTGTAGGAGGTCAGCTCTTGATGGGTGAACTTGCGGAAAACTGTCCAGAAAGTTTGTAACTATTGTACGGTGATCAATCCAATTCTAGACTTCTCAAACTAATAAATTCAATCCTAAATCTTTAAACGATTTGTCAATACAATCATTCCAACTAATATTGAGTTATAAAATGATGATGTCGACGTTCAGTCATTGCCGATCATCCTACGCAACACAATCAGCTTATACACATGGACAAATTCATGCAAAACAACATAATTTTCTTTTCTTGTCACTATCTTTCTCAATATTTTTTCTTTCTTTTTTTATTATATTTTTCTTCCTTCGTTTTACCGTTCATCTTCTGCCCATCGACTCCTTCCTCCACAAAATCAGTTTCGCTGCCAGCGTTTACTTCCTTCGTTTCAAAATAAGACCCCCTCCTCGAACCGGTTGGCCGGAACCATGCTCGCGGTGGCTGCTGCTGTGGCAACCCTGCTTCAAGTTCATAAAGAAGATGGACAGCAAAACAAAGAAAGAAACTCATAAAATTTGAAAACATTACAAAAATTGTATATGTCAACATCTGCTGTACTATGAACGATCGGCGTCCAAATCAGATACGGTCAATTTTAGACATCGAAACTACATTGGCAAATAGAACTAATTGTCTTCTGAATCAAATCTTTCATGTGAAGTCTTAATTTTGTCGCATTAGTATAACAACAATACTTTGTAACTTGAAAATATCGCTTAATTTTCCAAGTAAAATTTTTTAGCTTACTTAATTCATTATTCAGTAGAGTAGAGATATAGAAAGGAATTTATATCTTGCCTATTGCATTTCGAAAAGGCTAGAAACTACCAATAATATCCATCTCTTCATATTTGCCAAGAAGTTAACGATTGAGCTATTATCAAACCACATCATATTTTTCATTTTCAGTACTTCAAATTCAGCACTTCTCTTTCATGTTTTATCAAACAAACGAGTTCTTATTGAAGGACAAAGGATAGGGCTTCTTTAATAAAAAGAAAAATCTGTTCTGGAAACTTAAGCACAGACTTTTAAACATGGATAATCTTAAGCGCCAAAAATAAAAATAGAGAGTTGTTTGATTAATGGATAGTTGAAAGATTAATTTCTTACCCAGACATGGAACAACCATCATATCGGAAAGTTTCCGCAATACATTTGGCAAAATTCTAGTAGCCATCAATTGTTTCCTGGAATTGAGTGATCCTTCAAACTTACTCATCATTTGAAGTGAATATTTCTACTTAATTGAAGCTTTTGAGTAAATGCTGAATTAGCTTGCAGAGATTCTTTAGGATTGGCAAAGTTGACTTGAAGGGAAGGAGCTAGGGAAGAAAGAAGCTGTATGGCAAGTGGCCAATGGAGAATTTGTTTTAAGTATGGCGAGATAAATGGGTATCTCAAACTCATGACCTTTTGCTGCACTTAAATTGGGTGCAGACATTCTGCTCTGAAGGTGGAAGCCACTATTGACTAGGATTGCAAAAGTTGCAGTTAGGTATCGAGTGGAAAAGGAGGAACTGGATTGAATTCAAAAGAATCATAGTTGACTGGAGCAAAGGCAAGGACATAATAAGATGACCCAGGAAAGGAGACGGAAATTCTGCGAGTCAAAACTGCTTTTCATTGTGCAAGACAACTTGAAAAAGGAGATGGGGTTATATTATAAGCCTCCCCTTCTCATGCAATTGAGGATTAGGTGCAGAAAGTAAACTGGAAAGCCCAATGCCCCACAGAAAGGGCAGCGTTATTCGTGGAAAATGTGTTCTAGGGCCATTCCCACCAAGAAGTGAGAATTCCTAGGGAAGATCGATCAGGATCTTTGTCGTCCTTTCTATGGAGAAAAGGAGACTATAGAGCATTTGTTGTTACCATGTGCGAGATGTGGAACTATTTCGTTTGAACGTGCTGGCATCGGGATTTATAAAGAGCAGATTACCACTTTTGATGTGAGGCTAAAAGAGATGTTAGAAGGATCTCGTTCAGATGCCAGTTTGAACCTAGAGGTTGTGACTAGAATAGCCTTCTGTTGTTGGCCTATTTGGAAGAGTAGGAAGGAGATGGCTTTCTTAACCGGGTTGAGCAACCTCCCAGAATTGCGGCCTCCCCGATTGACACTGCGTTGAAGGAGATTGACGTAAACAGACGATAGCGCCGATTGGCTGAAGCAGAAATTGGAATAGTGGCTGGGAATTGTGATAGAGAGCTTGTTGGTGGCCACGCTTTGTAGTTGATGCTGACTCGGTTGAAAGCACAATGCCCATGCGGATGAGCGGCTTGGACTGCGCCGGGAGACAGTTGAATTGCGTCCTTAGAAAGGGACGGTGTAATATGATTGTAAGTACCTAAGGACAGATTCCTAGTTCGAAGATGTGGATGGAAAACTTGTTACATTTTATTTCACGATAAGTAAGAATTGTAGATATACCTTTCCATTTCCGTTTCTCTTATTACTAATTCAAAATGTTCAGATCATAACAAGATGTGCAGATTTTATACAGGATCTCTGTTTATTCAATTTAGTTCATAGACATCTGCTTTGTTTCAATGAACTCCCTGATCAAATATACTGCTTTCAAATTCATCCCATTGATGCCAAGTAGACAGAGAAATTAATCTTGTTTTAACAGACGGGAAAAACATAGAGGGTTATTCTATAAATCCTCGAAATAACATATAAATTTCAAAAAAGTCCTAAACCTATTGTATAGTAGTCAATTCAATTCCAAACTTTTCAATTGTATTAATTTAATCCTTAACCTTTTGAAAATTTACATTTACACATTTTACTTGTATCAATTTAGCCCTAAACATTTAAAAGATTTGTCAATTTAGTCATAAACATATTTGAATATTTGGCCAGAATGATTTCATTAACAAATCGTCAAAAAGTTTAGAACTACATTTGTAAATCGTCAAAAGGTTTTGAACTGAATTGACACAACAAAAGGGTTAAGATTGAAATGATCTCCCAACAATAGGTTTTCACTTTCTAAACATTTTTTCCGTAACAGGAGATGTGGCAAATTTGGGTGTTGCATTTGGTGCCACTTGCCGTGAGAACTGATAGATAGATCGAGATGAGCTTTTGAGATCTCGAGATGAGCTTTTGAGTGATGGGAGTTTGCAGGTGTTGAGTGTGATCTTGGGGTGGATGCATGGTAAATGGTGAAATCGGGTCCCATGTGATGATGAAGATGTTCTTGACAAATCATACATATTTTAATCTCTCTGATCTTAGACCCCATGAACTAACGAAGACGTGATTGAATTAAGTTTGAGAGGGTCTAAATTCTGGGAGTCGAGGGTAGATGGGGAGCTGAACTGGAACCATATTTCTAAGGCAAAGGTGCTTGAAGTGGATGTCAAACTTAGGATTGCTAAACAATCGAGTATATAGGTTATATAGTCGATATCTAAATACTTAAAATTAACATTAAATGTTCAGTTATCAACTACCAAATCGTATTGTCCTAAAAGGATGTATTTCTCAAGCGATCGAGAGCGAATAAGCTGCGTTCTCTATATGCGATAGCGTGCCGCTACTTTATGAATGTGGAAAATCACATTTCAACAATAAGGCATGGTAAGAAGTTGCAATTTCCGTCCGATATTGAAGTAGTAACTTTAGCAGACTTTATCTGGAGTACACACAGATCATCGGCCGGTGTGCGTGCATTGGTCAACTTTGTCTAAGCCCAAAAGAGCTTTATCTCCCTTCTGACGTGGGGGGGACGTAAGAGAAAGGGAACTTTGCCAGGACTGGAGGGGACCGGGACGTAGTGATTCAACGGCGTTCGATAAAGTAAGAGCATCGGCACAAGAGAACAACACTTTGATGCTTGAGATAGGTCAGGCAATCCCCACCCCACTTTGGACTTTTTGATCTGTTTCTCTCATCTATGTCGTCTCCGAGGGTCATTGATATTAACCATCATGCAAAACAGTTTAAACTACGCGAGACCAAGGACGCAAACAAGTCGAGCTACTCATAAGTCAGCTCCCCTCAAATAAGCAGTTCACGAGTTTAGTTAGATAGTGGAAATTCAACACGATCTAGCTTTAGGTATACGAACATCGTATGGATAAGACCATTCAATTACTGTGTGCCAAACTTCGCCAGAACTTCCAACGTTTATCGGGTTATGAGTACAATCGCGAAAAATCAAGCAGTTTCAGTTTATGGAGGGGTTGCTGGGATTGGGGTTGGTGAAGATGAGTCAACTAGTTAGTTGCTGAGTCAATGGAAAACAAAAGGACCACTCAGGTCATGTGGCAGGCAATGGAAGAGTACCCGGCCGAGGAGTGAAACATTAAGTTAAAAAAGTCAAAACAATAAGGCACACCTACTTACAACTTCGATGACAATGGGGATGGACAGTGCCCCAAATTGCCGTAGCTTAGGCTTATCTGAGGCCTCAAAGACTCTGCAAGTTAGGTTACAAACAGGAATCTCAAATCTGACTCTGTTAGCTTCCCCAAAGCCTCCGGCGAACCGCCGACAGTCCTGAAGAGGAAAGAGCACGGGTTTAGTCCACTTAGCACAGTGTACCAAAGCTGGATATCGTGTTATCGCCCTTACCCTTCGAAGACTAGTTCCTTCTTCTCCTGCAACTTCAGAATCCTCTCCTCAATCGTGTTCTCAATAACAAACTTCAAGATTCTGGAAAAGAAGACAACCAGATTTACTATGGGTTGCCTAATTAGCTTTATTCATGAAAAGTAGATATCAGTAGAAAAGACACTACCTAATTGGTTTGTACTGTCCAATCCTATGGATCCTATCTTGGGCTTGGTGCTCCACAGCAGGGTTCCACCATGGGTCCATCACAAAAACCTCCAAGAGATGACCATGAGCATCAGAGTCAAGACATTTTTTAAAAGCGGATAGTAGAACAACCACACAGGAAGTAAGGCACGTGATAGAAAACGCAACTCACATGCGATGCGACTGTAAGATTAAGAGCAATGCCTCCAGCTTTCAAGCTCACAAGGAAAATTTTACAGTCGGGATCATCAGTGAATTTCTTTATAGCAGCATCTCTTGCATTTATTGTCATGTCCCCCACCAGTTGAACACAATTTATGCCCGACTGCAACAGGCTTCCCATTATATTCATTTTTCTTTGTGTAATGAACAAATAGAAAGAAAATATGTTTCATTCACCTCTTGTAGGGAATAATTGATGAGATCCAGGAACGATGCAAACTGACTGAAGACGATGCCTTTGGCAGAACCATCCCGTTCAATCATGAATCTAATTTCTTCCCTCTAATATCATTCACAACAGTTAAGCAGAGAATGAATGAAAACACTCGCGTATTAAATTTTGAAAGCAGCAGATGCTTTAGACAAAATAAAATGAATGAACAAGATCACTATGAAAAGCATTCAATTTGCTCCAGCAACCAGTATAACAGTTATTAGTTATGTGCCAGAGAAAACCATCACCTTTTCCAGTTAGCCTCAATGAAACCACTAATTCCGCAGTCCAAGCCACTATGATATATGACCAATGGTCGTGAACACTAGTTTGGAACAAAAGTTTATTTCCTCAGATTACAGCAATGCCATGTGATTCTATATTGTACTCTCAATTCAAGGCACATAGGTCCTTATTCTCAGTGTCCTTAAAGCAATTCGAATTTATATCTTAAAATAATAACTAGTCATCAGGATATCTAGCCAGTGCTAATGCAATACCTAAAAACTATGATCACCATCATCAGCCAATGACTGTCAGCTATAGATTCACAAACTCAAAAACAGATATGTGACAACCAAAAGTACTGTCAAAATAAAATGTGAAGTTTCTGGAGTGTACATGCCCATCATAGCATGTTATTGAGGATATGAAGACCTTAGAGAGAGTCTAGGCAATAAAACTATAATCAAAGTGGTAGAACCATAAAAGTCAATTTTTACCAATTCATCAAATTGCTGATTCACCAGTACTAAAATTTCAACTGTTTCAAAGCACACGAGATGGCTTCCACAGTAACTCAGACTATCTAGCAATACTTAGCAGGTTACTTTGAAGAATGGCAAGTCATCTTAAAAGTGGCCTTCAAAAGCCTACTTATAAATGCAATTGCATGTGCTCAAAAAATTGAAACAAATAAATCGAATTAATCAGGCCATAAGTGAGCTGTACAATTTAAATCTCATAGGAATTCTAGAGGAGCTCCACTAATTATGCCTCGGTAAGGAACTAGCAACTATCGTAATTCACCATGAAAAGACTTCCAGCAAAAGAGATGCATGATGAAATACCAGAGGTGAAGCACCACATACCAAAGCTTCAATTTTCGTACTTGTCTGAAACTCATTCAGTTCTATCCTGTTAAGAATACTGGTGGATTTAAACCCTTTGATAGTTGATTTAGAAGAAGTACTCCCAGCATCTGACTTTGAAGACAGATCAACGGTAAGCGGCTTAGAACATGAAGGGCAGGAGAGTTGTCCCGACGAAGAAGAAAAATCAATCAAGCAAGCCTTACAAAACACATGTACACAAGAGGTAACCTGAAATAGAAAATTGAACCATTTAGTAATGAAATCTATGGACTTGACCTGGGAAAGCTTGATTTTCAGTCGGCAAAGCAGCAAAGAGCATCAGTTTAAAGAAAACAAAAGAATTTCATATAGTTCTTATGGACTATGCACGCACATCTAATATGCCACGTACCACACACATAGATATGACCATGTTTACATAATCAAATTGCTTCCATGGTGTCCTTTTCTAAACAATAGTATCATGAAAGACAAAGAGCCAAGAGAGAAAATGCTATCAGTTTTCAACCACATCTACTAAACCAAATACGCGCATCAAGCATGAGAGGCAGGAGGCACTCCGACCACTTCCCTAACAAGAGAAAATATTAATTAGTTTGATATCACCATATCAACATCCCATGCTGCATCCCTTTTTTACTTGTCTCCAATGATTGATTAACATGCTGCTGGTCAGATGGAATAAAAAAAATATATATATGATTTTTCTCTTCTTCCTCCTCCATCACAGAACACCACCCCATCCGCCCACCATCTCCACCCCTTCAGGCGTTACCTGCGGTTGGCCCAATTTACAACTCCATCATCACTCACAGTTGGCTCCATAGGTGCTTGTCCAGATCTAGCGTCACCCATGGCCACAAGCTTTGTTCATTCATCCACCAATGGTAACGATACTGCAACAAGCCATGGCAGGATCTTGTCCACCCACCAGACGGCTCACAATCGTTGCATGTCTAGAGTTGAACCGGAGTTGTGCTTCCAGATCTGATCTCATACATGACCGCAAGCCTAGCTCGTCTATGGCTCGTGAAGCGGCTTGTCCACAAATCTGACAACCACAGCTTGTTCATGGCCATGAGCCTTGAAGGCAAGCTCAAGATCCCAACAGCCATGGATTGTGAGCTCAAACAGCAAAAGAAAAAACAGAGAAATAGATTTCAGAGAAGACAGTCGGAGCTTGACTGTGGCCATGGATGAAAACAATCGGCACTGAAAATTTCAGCCATTAAAGGCCAAATCTAGAGATCTGAAGAATGATGAGATGCAGAAAACAAAGGAAGCCAGCCATGCTGGGCTTGGAGGGAACAGCAGTCAGCCTAATCATGGTGCCAGCAACTCCGCAGGTGAGGATGGCAGGGGAGGTGAGGAGGTCCGGCAGCTGTGTAAAGGAAGGAGGAAGAGAGCACTAGAGGTGAAGAGAGAAGATCTTTAAATTTATATTTAGAATCCACTTTGACTGTTGAAATGGATCGGCAGACACATGTCAATATATAAGTGAATCAGTAAAAGAAATATATGCCACATGGGATGCTTACGTAGTGATATCAAACCACTGAATATTTTCTCCCGTTGCAAATCTCTCTTTTGCAACATTGATATCTCTACCTTTCAATCTACAAGTATGACAGCATCCTGCAGAGAGCTTGCACTCAATATGTCTAAACATTGCTTATCCACCCAAAGGACAGTCATAAAGCTGAGACTCAAATATTAGCCCACCACTTATCACATTTTTGGCAGCAGAGCTCTAAACCAATAAATAAACTCCTAAAAGTGCAAATAATAGAAGGTTATTTCAAGAACATTAACACAAGTGGATAGCAGAAACCATTCAAACTGTGCAGAAGATACTGTAAATGAAGTAGAGACAGCCTGAGACTGGAAAATAAAGTTCCTCATGTACTTTCAAACCACAAGTTAGTTTTCTCTTAATCTAGCTGAAAAATGATTTACCACAGGATCTTCTGCAGGTTCGTGACAAACGCCACATGGCTGTACACTCGTATCAGACTCAACCATACTTCCATTTCTTGAAGCATTACTCTTCGAATAAACAACGAGGTAAGGATGATCAACTGCCTGCAAAATTAACCAACAAGAACATTTAGACTTGCCACATCTATAGATCAAATCTAGTCCTTCAAGTATTTAGAGTTCAAATAATTTTTTCCCGAGTTCTTGGGTGAATAAAAGGGAGAAGACAAACTGAGATGTGCAATTTCATCATGACTTGATCAACAGTATAACCCAAATATGAAGTCCCCTCGAAACAAGGTTTTACATATAAACGTCCAAAGCTCTGGCAGGCCTGTGATCATAGTATTACTGTGTCTAGTATACAAATTTATGATCCACAGGGAAGTCTATAAGCATATGAAGTTCTTCTTGATGCTACCAAGGTGTTGTCGTCATGGAAGCACCGAAAGTAACAGAAAAAGATGTCTCCCAAGAATAATCAACAAAGTTCAACAAGCACATTCTCACCACAAAAGCAGGTTCATGCATAAAGAAAAGACTTTGACACTGCACCCTCAAAATCTGTACCAAAATCAGATTTTTAAGTACCTGGCGGAGGCGCGTGAGAAGGTCAAAAATATGTGCATAATTGTTCATGACAGTTCCGGCCTCAACATATCTATAAGGCAAAAGAATACTGTCAAGAAAGGTTCGCCCAGAAGCATTCCATTATAATCAATAGAACATAGAAGAGACATAAGAGAGAATTAAGTCAAGCCAAGGGAGTCTCTTAAGAACTGGTGCAAAAAGTACATCCTTGTTTCTAATACAATCAATATCAAGAGTTTAGGGACTACATCAGTATCTTAACTCAGAGATATAATAAGTCTTCCCATATAATAGTAAAAAGAAGAGAAGTCCCCAAAGCATGTCCAAAGAATGGCAAAATCACCCAAAGAAGAAGTAAAAGCAGGAAAAGGCCATGAAACCCATTATTTGTATGATGATATAGTCCACTGCTCTCAACAGTCAAAATCTATGCTTCGTCCCTCATGAGATACAATACATGGTCATGCAAGCTAGCTGTATGCACCAGTGAAATCTTCAACAAAAGCATGCATTCAGTCGCCAACATATCAGCCAAAAGCAAGCATTAAACGATGTGTAATGTCTTCTTCCACCATGAAATAAACTTTATTGGCCTCAGCAGATAGCCCATGTTAAACAACTAAGGCTGTCACAGTCTTCGAGATGAGGGGGAAAAAAAGTGGCTAGATCAAAAACTGTGCAAAGTCAATGAAGGTTCAAAGAACTAAAAGAAACGTAAAAGTATACCCATGTGCAGTGGACAGATGCATAAAATATTCAAGCTTCAATAAAGGTGTGTAAAAGAATTTTCAACAAGTAAAATTCTCTTCAATGAGTAAACTTGAGAAGAAAAGAGACTCACGTATTAAACTGAGATTGGCTCTCATTGTACAATGATGTGTAATAGTCTTCTTCCCTAATGTCCAGTGTATCCCGCCTCAAAGTAACCTGCAGGGAAAGTGAACAGAGGAGGAAGCAGTGGATTTATGTTAAAAATCTTGGACATGCAGAGTTGCAATCATGCAAATATGCAAGATATCTCACAATTCTAGGTGGAAGTGCAAGATCGGCAGCTCTTCCCTTTTTTGTGCGTCTCAGCAATATGTTTTTCAAGATTTTGTGTTTTAGTAATATCATTGCTCGCCTTCTGCCAACAGCATTTCCATGTGCTTGTATGGGATTTGCTATATACTAGACAGAACACCAATATAATCCATATAAGAGGTCAAGTGAAAAACATTCCATATGATTTTCCCATAAAAAGGAAGGCCAAAGGACTGATGAAAATGCAACTCACTCTATTCCACCAACAAAAATGCCGTACAGAACTGTGAGAGCAGTCAGGACATTGTTTTGAGGAACTGCAAATTAACAACAGACTTACAAAATAGGTAACAAAGGAAAAATATATTAACTGAACTGAGTGCATGCAATCAGCAAGTGAAGCTCTAGGACCAATCGATAAAGTTAAATGCAGAAAACAAAGAGTGAGATTGCATTAACTATGATAATGAAAGTAAAGTCAACCCAGATGACAAATAAAATTAAAGAGGAATTTCTCACATATAACGGCATAAGGAAACGGAATTAGAAAGATCATCTGAGTAAAAGATGCGTGCATCAATTGTCTACTCCCTCGGTCCTTAGTATTTGTGAAGTTCTTCCCAACACTCATATCTAGATATATTTATCTAGATATACAAGATAAAAAAAAAAAAAAACATAACTAAATAAACAATTCAAATGCTTCTATTGTTTGTTCTTGTTTGTTGTGTTGTATTCTGGTGTCCTAGGCGTAGAGGAACCACACCAATCCATCCCGAACTTGGTGGTTAAACTCTACTGCGGTGACGATACTGTAGGGGAGGTCCTGCGGAAAAATAGCTCGACGCCAGGATGATAAAAAACTTAATACCTATATCTTCACTTTGTCAAAAATCTCCCATGCAGAACTCTTCTTTAGATTAAACCTATTTGATGCTTCACTCTTAAAAGCAATAAGATGCTCATTAGCAAAGATTATAAACTAGACATAGGAGCTACAAGCTCCACAATGGCCCCACTATCCAAATTTTCAAGGTCTTTAAATCAAAAAAGCAATATCTACTCAATCATCAGGGAGAAAATCTGACATTCCAAAAAGAAGTCTCTTTAACAGGCATGATGCTTGTTATTGCCAGGCAACCAAAGATAAAGAGATTCTTCAGTTTCTCTTTTCTTTGCATTTTTTCCCTGGCAGGATGATCATCAATTTAGTGACATTCTCCACAATGGTACCCAAGAGGGTGCTACACACCAAATCACAAACACAACATAAAAATCAATGGCATCCAAATATCTACTACCAACTGTAGACCAGTGGACCGAGATTTTGTGCACACCGACAAGCATGGACTTGTTTTCTAAGTGGAACATCTACAATTGGGAGAGATATTCCAGCAATAGTAACATCAAGATCAATAAGCACTATGAGAACTGCATAGCAACATGAGATCCGAATCAAGAAATACTCTTAACCTAGAGTCCAGATAACTTGTACACAGGCATATCACATTCAAGCGAAGGAAAGATAACATGCAGAAGACAGAGACCGTCACACATCCCCATCATAAATTTATCAGGAAAGCTTAGCCCCTTCACTGCAGATCTTAATGTGTCGGAAAGATGAGACCGAATCCTGAGGTACAAATGTTTTGGCAACTAATGAAACTGAAGCCTGAAGTACAAACAATTTAGCAGGAGGCTGAATTAAGACTCAGGATAGGAGGTTTCAGTTTTCGCTTGAGGATAAAACTACTAAAGATGTATAGCCTAGAAAACGATGGCTGTGACTCTTTAAAAACCCTATACCACGCATCAAAGACTAAACGGATGTAGCTAATTTGTACTTTGCCATTCATAGAATTGTAGGGGAACAAAAGCTTGTTTATAGAGTAAGTTAATAAAGTGACACTAAACATGCACTGCTTCTTTAAATATCTACATAAAGACTGCCACATTATTTGGAATACCAAGTCGCTAGACTGGTCTTTTTGCATGTGTAGTTGCTCTCACCGTTTCGTGTCAACATGAAATTCTACAGCCCTACAGGCTGAGATTTTCTTGTTAACCAGAAACCACACATGAACAAAAGATAACCCGATTATCTTGTGATTGAGACTTTACGTACCTATAATCAAGTGTTCTGCAATCACAATCTTGACATAAGTAGAATGAATACGGCACAATTCGAAGAAAACGGACCTGAAAAGATTTATAACAGGACAATGTGATTGACTACAGAAGGTGAATAACAATTAACTGCTGATGTAAGATAGAAACTTACAAGAGAGTAGAGCTCCCCTACACGATTTTGAAGAGGTGTTCCACTTAAGGCCCATCTGTATGAAGACTCTAGTGCAAGAACTGCTTTTGCAGTATTACATCGCCTATCTTTGACATAGTGAGCCTACATTGAACAAAATTGCATAGGCATAAGTGGGCTATGTAAATGCAGATAAATGTTCAAGGATCATGAAGCAAATCATAATAAGAGATCCTGGATTTTTTTTTTTTTGTGGAAAAGAACATGCATATACGGTTCCCAAAAAGCAATCAAATTTTCACACGAAAGGCTTAATCTCACAGATATTTGCCTTGCCAAGTGCAAATTAATGCATTAATGCATGGCTTCACCAAACCAAACAACATAAGGAGTCACATGCTGTCAGCATGGACATATCAAAAACTTTCTATTGGTACAAAGCATTAATATATATTAGCACCCACATCACAGCAAGATGCTCCCATTCGCTCACCTCATCCAAAATAATGCGTTCCCACTTCACTGAGTGTAAAAGCGACTTCCCTACACGGTGGTTTTGATCATCCTCCAAATCATTAATGTTCTCTACTGTAGATTCTATTACTCTATGTCGCGTTGCCTGTCTGCCTTTCTTCTTTTCTTGCTTAGACAGCTTCATTGTCTTGATGGCATAAGGACCGCAAAAGTACCTGAGGTGAACCGTCATTTTCTCCTTGTAAAGCAATTTCCCACAATACACGCACTTCTTCTTGGGTGGCATCACGTATTTCCTGTACTCGCCTTCAACAAGTGAATATGTAGTTACAACAAAATCATAGTTCTTGAACTGCTCAGCAGTCCTTCCTCTATTTGCTCCGTGATATACAAGGACCTTAGTGCTTCCTGAGGCAGTGAAGCGTTTGATCTCACCAACCCATTGAGTCACAGCAACCTTTGGACATACGACAAGGGTTCCTCTAATTTGAGGCAAACTTGTCGATGAACCCGCTGAAGGTGAGCACCAGTCCAATCCAGTGCCTATGCTACGGATGATATCCCGTTTGGCTAGGACGAGAGCAATTGCCTGAAGAGTCTTCCCCATTCCCATCTCATCTGCAAGAATTCCTCCTTTAGTTGCAGACTCTTCCTGTTTTAGAGCCCAAGCCAGCCATTCTTTCTGATACCTCAGTAATTCTATCATCAAATCTGAGGATGCCTCCACAGTCTCTGTTACTACTTCATTCTGATTATCCAGATCAATATCTTCTTTAAAGTTCTCATCGATCCATTTCTCATGTTCTTCTTCCCAAATTTCCCACAATAATGGCGGTCCTTCTCTCTTCTTCCGGCCCTTTCTCTTCCTCCTTGAACCTGTAATGCTGATATTTCTCATGTTAGCCAGTTGCTGAGCGATTTCATTGATGTCTCCATCGCCATCAATTTCCCCTCCTTCCAGGATGTCTTTCTCTATATCATGGCTTGCAATCTCCACTTCCCTTTCAGGTTCAACTCGTGCCCTTTTGGCAAAATGCTTGCCAGACTCAGCCACTTCACCTACAATGAGACAATTTCTGTTACCGTAGTACTGAGTGACATTTGTTACAACAGTGCCAATGCTTAAATTGCCCAATTAGTTTCAGATAAAGCTCACTAGCAGCATAACTTATTCATATGCCGTTACCTAATAACTTCAGTTGTTCGTGATAGAGGCTATAACTCAAACATAAACACTAATCACTACCGCACTTACAGGAGAGATTAAAAAAAAAATCATTACAAAATTCTGACAAAGCCTCAGCGTCATCAAAGTAGTATCACCCTTCACCGAAGTGACAAGAATCATGACGCTTGCATACATGGCACGGAACGGCGGCAAAAAGCAACGCAAACAAAAAGCATGCGATCGTAGGTACCACATTACCATCGCTGCTGCCGCTAATCTCGGCATCCGAAAATGGGACGTACTCATCTTCGTCGACGCCGCCACCAGTCACACTTTGACTGTCCCCTTCCCCATCGCATTCCCGCTCAGCATCTGCTTCAGCAAACACCGACAAGCAAAAATCAAGAAGCCCACCGAGCAAAGTCGCCAAGAACCCACCGCGCGGACTCACAAAGAATTCCGCCAGCAGGCTCAGAAAAAGTGGACCAACCGACAATCAAGAAAACAATCCGACGGCAAGCCCGCCGATCGGAACCCCGCAAGAACGAAGCGAAAGCCGCGGGCCGCAACCGGCATAACGAAACAGAGAAGGAGGCCCGAACGCTATCGCGATCAGAGCCCCGAGAGAGGGAGAGAAGAAAGAGACGAGGGGGGGACGGAAGTGAGACGTACCGCTAGGGCAATCATGAGAGGGATTCGATCGGACTTCGCGCGACCGGAGCCTCATTGGGCGGCGGAGAGGGGATCGGGCTTTCTAGGGTTCCGGGGAGGGTGGGGAAAGGATGGAAGAGCGCGTTCGCCGTCGAAAGAAGCTTGCGGAGGAAGCAGAGAGTAGAGTAACGAAGGAGACAGAGCAAGACGACGCCCACGGCCACGAGAGCAGCGTGCTTTTTGCCTTTTCATATGTGTGTATATATATGGTCAAAGAAGACGATGCGCATGGCAGGTGGGCGACGGCGGGAAAATCCTCGGCCACGTCAGCGTGTACGGCCTTCGCTGACTGGATTTGGCGCCCCCCACCTGGGGCACTGCGGGGATTGTGATTGAGATTGGATAAAATTCACCCAATCCTATATATTAATCACTGCTGGACCAATTGAATAGATAGGTTAGGTCAAATCGAAAATTAGTCAACTTAAATAGACCTATTTAACCGGTTTCTTCGACACATTTTCATCCAATAAAAATCCGATGACTCGTACCCAATCCATATTATTAAAAGACTTTCATATATGATCGATTTGACTTCAATCCATTCCCTTACCACTCGTAAGAGTGCAACCTGAGTGAGCAAGAGCAAATAAAAATGAAGAGAGAGCTATAGGGATATGGATTGAGCTTAAGTAAGTTATAAATCTATTTATGACTCATTTAACACTCGTATTATATTTAGATCTATTTATGATCAATCTATTGAATATAATTAACTCTAACTCATTTGACATCCACATGGTCTATGACCCATTTCATCTACCCACTCAAGATAGAATAATTTCAAAATATAAAAATCAATGTAGCCTTAAAAAAAATACCACAAGAGAGCAGTGGAATAGAGATAAATAAGATTTTGTATATCCATAGAATCAATTTATTTTTCTCAAATAACAAATTTCTCAATTTAATAAATAAAAATAATACTGTGATACGTATATTTGAATTCCAATTATAAAAAATTAAATCCATAATAATAAACAAATAAAGGAGGGGGGGGAATAAGGTCCCCTATTTTTTCACATCAAATCGATCCAAAATCGATGTGGCATTGCTAGATGCCATGATCAATAGTACAATAAGAGGAGCCAAAAATCAATATATATAGCATATTTTAGGTATATTAGTATAATTAATTTTTTAAATATTTTTATCAACTAAGGATGGAAGGGGATTAAAACAGCAATAAAAATTCAAGGAAATTAAAAGAGAGAGGAAAACTTAATAAAGATATAAATAAGAATAAAGTAGAAGAAAATAAATTTTAAAATAAATAAATTCAAACTTAAAAAAGGGATCTTTCTATTTCTTGAAAAATTCAGAGATGGTGAGATATTTTTGAAGAAAATTTTACCCCCTTCATCTTCTCCTCTTCCATGTTTCTATCTCATGTTTCATGACTTCTTTGTAGTTTTTTAATTTACAATAAAACTCTATTAAAGCAGCAAGAGAGTCGAAGGTTTTTCTCTTTTACAATTCTCTTGTCCACATAAAAAAAAAATCTAGCAAAGTAGTAAAAGAGTCCAAGCTCCTCCTCTGTAACTCTAAGGTTTAAATCGAAGTTTCATGAAAATGGTGATGGAGTTGAAGTAGTATTATTTTTCGAATAGCGAAGGTGAATCGTGTTTATGCATTGATCAATTAATCTACCTCATTGACATTGTCGATACTCATTTACATTTACTATCGCAGTTAAACACATAACTCTGATATGGAGTTAATCACTGTCTTTATATCAGTGATTTCCGTAGTAATGAATTATGAGAAATTTTACTATCTCTGACTGTGCGTTTTTAGGTTAATTCATATTAGTATGCCATTTTATACTAAACAATGGATATGATGGAATATGAAAGTATCCAACTTAAAAGCTATTATTCAATAAACATTGTATAAGATAATAGCAAATTTTTTGGATTTCTTCTCTTATTTTGTTTAGTTTATCTTAACAAAACAATAGAGGGCCAAATGCAACCTTAAAATAGAAAATTAATTAAATAAACCCCAAATTTTATGATATTAGCTAAATATTTCGTGAATGCAATATTATTAAAACCTTGTTATTTTCATAAGTTTGATTTTTCTTGAATGTTTAAACTCATTCTGAAATTTTTAATGTGCGACTATAATTTACGCCTTCGTCAATCTCATAGAACAAGTTTTGAATATTTATGGTCATATTAGTATAACGTGTCTACACTCTCAAAAAATATGCATACACGATCTTTTAGTACATTCCGACTCGATAATTTTTTTTCATGTTACTTGTTTAGTATTGGTGATAAATTCAAAAAAAATTGTTCAAAGTACATAAAATAAATAGGTTTGTTGGGCTAGCATAAAAAGATTACAGGATTGGAATAAATAAAAAGTATTTTTAACAATTGTTTGACTCTTGCAGCATCTATTCATGTTAAAGTATTTACAAATGATCTCAATAAAATTTTATATGATACTTAAATAAAAGATTCTGAGTTTGAATCTTTTCATATCTCTCTTCGAGCTCGTTTATTTTGATTTTTTTTTAGCTTAATCGACAATACCGGGAATGAATTGTAAGTGTTTTGAACTTGTACGCCACCGACCAACAAAAAAAAGGTTCACAGTGCCCGAGCCTACATCATGAATAGAGAAAGGCCCATACTCTTGTGTTTGGGCCTTAGAATTTGGCCCAATTTTACTGTCTGAACCACTTGTTGTGGGCCTATTTATATGGAAATGGGAATATGGGCTTTTCCATTAGCATTGGGCCCAATCGATTTATACCCATGTAAGACCATATTAGAGAAAACAAGAAAGACTCAAAATTGGCGAGAGTGTCAAAGTCGTCCCTTTTGTCCCTACATGAAGGGCATCTTCTGGATTAAGCAGCGGATAGGCAGTCAGGTTTGACAATGTATGGTCTCCGTGTCTGCTTTCGCTCCCTTTGCCTCCTTTGAGCCAGCAAAGAGTCTTGTGGATGCCATCAGCCGACCCCGCTAACATTCCCAAGCACCTCTAAACCCGTCATAGATCTTCTCTCTATTTCTCCGAGGCGCAAGAACACCGATGGGCAGCAGCAATTCAGGGCGCGGGAGATACAGTGAAGATGTTGGTGTAGCTCAATCCGATCACTCGGCTAGAGAGAAGGGGGGGCGAGATACTAGCCGCCGTGATTTGATTGAGCCGCGTCAATATCTCCTCTTACCGAAGTTGCAAGTTCTATCGCCATGGATAGCGCTACCTTGCATCAATTTAAGAGCCGATCTGAGTCCTGTGTTGCAGCATCTTCCTCAGAGTCGATTCCCTTGATCAAATCAGCTCTTTCATCCGGGTAATATCCTCTCCCGCTGTATATTCTGTGACTCGAGGTTACCCCTCTTTCTGAAACTTCTTTATTTCCATCACTAAGCGCTGACCAAGTTCTGGTCAATAGAAAATTGCAGCAGAGTGAATTCTAAACGACTGACAGTCGTAGTTATTCTTGGCCATTTTGTTTTCTTGATTTCAGTTCTCTTCCTTGTCAATGATCTGCAGATGCTTTTCAAGGCTAAAAAATGATCAGCTTCTCTAATAGAGGGCTTAAACTTCATAAGAAGAATTGTCTCGTTGAAAGAATGCAACTCGGTCACCGGCAAAGCAACTAAACGAGAAACTGTTGTGATTGTTACTAGCTATGATATATTTCATATCGACAATCAATACTTTGAAAGTCGAGATAAGAAAAGTATCTTAGGTCAATGGAAAAATTATATAAAAAGTTCTAAATATATTGGACTTTTGTCAATTTAGTCACAAGTCTTTCAATTTTATCAATTGAATGCTAGATCTTTTCACCTTTTGTAAATTGAGTCCATTTGACCAATTTTGGAAAGAATTTGTTGACATGGATACCAGCATTATTACATGGCACAACTAATATTGACATGAACAATTTTAATAATTTTCAAATATATATTTCTATTTTTATTTTTAGGTCGATAGCTGATGACGACACTAGACAAGGGTATCATGGCTCACTAGCCACTAGGTGAGGACTCGTAGCCCTTGTTGTGGCCAAGCAAAGGCCGACTCAGCAAGGGCCATAACCCCCTCGCTGGCCTAGATTTAGTAAGGGTGTCATGACCCTTGATTTGGGTGAGGGCTTGCACATCCTTGATTTAGTTGGTAGGCATCGGGAGAGGGCCGCCAAGTCCTCGTTAGCCCTAAAGTTGAAAATTAAAAGAGTAAAGAAAAAGAAAAATTTTTAACAAAATTATTGCAAATTGTTCACGTCAGCACCATTAGTGCCACGTAAGATTCCCAATAATTATGTCAGCGAACTCCGGCCAAAATTGATTGGAGCGACAAGTTAGCAAAAATTGAAAAGGTACAAGACTCAATTAACAAAATTGAAATGCTTGTGATTGAATTGCCAAAAAGTGTCATAGATTTAGGACTTTTTGAACAAATTTCCCCTGAACTTTAGGTACTTTTCTTGGCTTGATTTTCAAAGTATTGATTATCAATATCACAATAGTTTCTCATTTAGTTGCATTTTGGACAATCTTCTCATATATCAAGTGAAACCGGGCCCAATCCGTGGGCCTAGGAAGTCAGCTACAGCCCAAATTGAGCCTGACCTGGCAAATCTTAGGGTAATTAAGCTACCTCGATATGCACTAGTGCAATCTGATTATAGTATATTATTTCCAATTTAAATAATATTATCTAGATAAAGAAGATTATTTCTCGTTAATTTAGTCATCCTATAAGAGTACATTCACACACGCAACAAGCACACCAAATAAACGCAAGTTTCACGAAAATGAAAGCTTCATCCAATTACTCGAAAAAGAGAAACAAAATTAGAAACAATCGATAAGCATTAATGACAAAATCATAGAAATAAGCAGGGAAACAAAGTTCATTATGTAAGCCACTTCTTTCACAAACTTACCACAACAGATTAACCGATGATACGGGATGTACGGGGACCAACAAGACAGTTTTATAATAACGAATCTGCCTGATGACGTATATCAAAAGCGTGAAAATGTCGTATTCGTAGTTTGTCGTCTTACCAACATTCCCCAATCACAGAGAGAATGTGTTGATTCCGTAACGAAATTTTTTTCATACATGAGGGCTCCTAAAGTCCCTGAGTTGAATGTTTCACCAATTTTAGAGGAACTTGCCACTATTGTACATGTTCAGTTCCTAATGGCATAAGATCTATTTTCCTTCCCAATTCGGTCGCGTACATTCACTTAGGTGAGAGAATAATGTCCATCATTATCGACTAGAATTAATGAAAGTCTGAATTTTGTAGTACCCATAATGCCCCTCGTGATGCGTAGGCAATGCGTGGAGCTTACGCATCAAAGGTGGAGGAGAAAGAAACAAACTGGGCGAACCACGTTGCATGCAACCCGGGGCGACGTCCCGGTTTTCTCCCTGAAATCTGTCTCTGTCTCTCTTACTCTCTGGAAACACCTTGCAAACAATGAAGGAGAAGACAAGCACCGTCATCTCTCTCTCTCTCTCTCTCTCTCTCTCTCTCACCCACTTAAATAGTCGACGAGAGACAACAGTCTTTACTCAAACTAGATAATATCAGCATTGTCAACTCCAACCCTCCCTCCTCCTGAAACCTAAACGCTTCTTCACCAGCGATTTACAGCACCGCATCGACATACCCAACAGCGTGAAAGGCTCGGAATCACGGGCGGTAATAGCCTAATAGAAAACCAGAGGGAATGAATGGTGATGGCAGCCACAGCGGCGGCGGAGGAGGAGGTGGAGGAGGAGGTGGAGGAGGAGGAGAAGGAGGAGGAGGAGGAGAGGAGCGGCCGCAGAAGATCTTCAAGAAGGGGATGTGGAGTCCGCAGGAGGACGCGATACTGACGGAGTACGTGAGGAGGCACGGGGAAGGGAACTGGAACGCGGCGCATCGTCACACGAGTCTGCTGAGGTGCGGCAAGAGCTGCCGGCTGAGGTGGGTCAACCACCTGAGGCCGACCCTCAAGAAGGGCGCCTTCTCGCCGGAGGAGGAGAGCCTCGTCGTCCAGCTACACGCCGAACACGGCAACAAGTGGGCCCACATAGCCTCCCTGGTCAGTGTTCTCCTTCCCACGGGCTCTTACAGTGCAGTCAGTTAAAGCACCGACTACCCATTAACGTAAGTTCATTCACGGGTGTCGTGTTTTGAGACACGCTGCGCGATTTAACGGTGGATCTGGTCTTTCTGGTGTTCTTCGGGCCTGGGGCGTGCATCTTGCGTTAGCGTTCTTAGGGTCCAATCGATCTGGACGAGAACGTGCGTTCGATCGCTCGTTTATCATCTTTCTTGAGGAGGCCTCGTTTTTTTTTCTTCTTCCCCTTCTTTTCTTTTGCCTTAACTAGGTTGGGGAGGCTTCTGTTTGACTGGATTTTGATCCATGGTCCTTTTTCTTCCCCTCTTTGTTTTTTTTTTTTTTTGCCTTGCTAGGTTAAGGAAATGGTTTTGAGGTTGTCCCCGCTTTGCGTTTGATCTTTCTTGCATGGCGTGCTCTCCGGGCTTTGGACAATGTGAAACTCTTACGTATCGAGTCGTTGCACTAAATGAGCCCCCATGTGACATGCATAACAGGACAAGTAAAAAGTCTTTAACCGAAAAGGGTCCACAATATAAAATTATTTAGATTAACGTAATCACTTACTTTGTTGACGTCGTTATCCTTACTATGGAGACATTTCCATCCACCAAGCATATATCAAACCTTTGCATTACTCGAAAAGCTCGTCTTCCAGCCAACTTTATCAACGACAAAAAATGCACCAGCTCTTAGGGTAGAAAGATTTATAATGATATTGTTAGCCAATTTAAGTAAAGTATTCACAAAATTGATCTATGCATCCATGATGTTTACGATAAAAATCATCCGTTTCACTTAAGGAAGAACAATAGAATTTTACAGTTTCAAATACGCAGCATAGGGTAGGATTTGTACATGGATATGTCCATTCAACTGTACAATCTAATATTCAGAAAGGCCCTTCTAAAGAAATTGAATGAAATAGTCTCTCTCTTTTTTCTTTTTCTTTTTTCATTTTACCCGTATCACCACGCGACTTAATCCTTATTATTAGAGTTTCGTGCATTTATATTGCGAGATTGTGTGGAACGGATCTTGTTAACAAGTACTTTAGATTATTTATGAAGCATGTTTAATAAAGAATGTCGTGATTTTCCTGATAGTCATCCAACATAGAAACAAAAGCTATGGCAAAGTTTTAGAAATTATAGATTTTTCTTGTTTAATTATTTGGATATGCTCATGAATCAGTCAATTGTTGGATTTTTTAAAGGGGCTTGACTTGAGTTGTCCATTGCATCTACAGTTGCCAGGAAGAACGGACAACGAGATAAAGAACTTCTGGAACACAAGAATGAAGAGGAGCAAGAAAGCGAAATTACACGTTTATTCCCGCAGGCCCCGTCGTGCCCAGAACAATGGATCTGGTTCGTCCAACCCCAACCTCACTGATGGCAATGCCCAACCTCACCCTTGCTTCTTCGGAGCTTCATCGTCACAGTCGAACTGGGCTGGACCCCCTCAACTCCAATGCCATTGGCTTCCCCTGCAGTCAACCATGGTCGGGCTCCACTGCGATTTGAGCGCGCTTTGTGCCGAATCTAGCTTGCCATTTGCAGCAGTAGGTCTGGATCTCCCTTCAATCCAAATGATGCCTCTGGGAGCAACAGTTCCAGGCTATGGAGGTGGTTATGGCTCCTTTGCGACACGATCCGAGGGGAGGAAGATTGGCTTGTTGGGGGATTTGTTGGCAGAAGCCAATATTTTGGCTCTAAAGGAGGAGGAGAAGAAGAGTGAGTGTTCAGGTGGTGATGGTGTTGAGGTGGCCGCTTCCTCATTAAGTGAGTATTGCATATTGCATGCTTGATATTTTCTTTCATTCTCAATGAAATGTGGTCTAAATCTCTCTCATTAAGCAATAGGTGTGAAACCAAATGAGAAACAGATAGACGAGATTGAGTGGATGGACGATGACTTGTCTAGTCTCCTCGCTACCTTCTCCTCAACAATGCAAGCCAACACCCTAGCTCTAAAGGAGGAGAAGGAGAAGAAGAGTGACAATTTGGGCGGCAATGGAGCTGAGGCAGTCACTTCCTTATTCAGTGAGTATTGCATATTGCATGCTTGACGGTTCTCCATTTTCATTGAAATGTGATGTGAATATCTCTCATTAAGCAATAGGTGTGGAACCAACCGAAGAGCCGAGAAACAATATCGAGCGCATGAACAATGACTTGTCTAGTCTCCTCGCCAGCTTTGCCACAACAATGAAAGCTACCACTCTAGCTCTAAAGCAAGAGGAGAAGAAGAAGAGTGATATGTTGTGTGACGATGGTGCTAAGGCAGCCGCTTCCTCCGCATTTAGTGAGTACTGCATATACAACATGATTGATATTTATCTTTCATCCTCATTGAAATGTGGTATGAATCTCTCTTATTAAGCGATACGTATGGAGTCAACAGAGGAGTCGAAAGACGAGATCGAGTGCATGGAGGATGAGTTGTCTAGTCACCTCGCTAGTTTTTCCTCAACAATGCAAGCCAACGCCCTAGCTCTGAAGGAGGACGAGGAGAAGAAGAGTGAGAGTTTGGGAGGCGATGGTGCTGAGGCAGCCACTTCCTCATTCAGTGAGTATTACATTTTGCGCCTTTAATATTTCTCTTTCATTCTCATAGAAATCTCATTCATTCTCATTAAAATGCGGTATGAATCTCTCTCGCATTAAGCAATAAGTGTAGAACCAACTGAGGAGCCAATAGACGAGATCAAGCACATGGATGATGACTTGTCTAGTCTCCTCGCTAGCTTTGCCTCAACAATACAAGCGAACAACCTTGCTCTGAAAGAGAAGGAGGAGGAGGAGACTGAGAGTTTGGGCGGCCATGATGCTAAGGCGGTTTCTTCCTCCTCGTTCAGTGAGTACTGCGTAATTCATGATTGATATTTTTCTTTCATTCTCATTGAAATTTGATTTGAACTTCTCTCATTAATTAAAAGGTGTGGAACCAACTAAAGAGCCGATAGACGAGATTGAGCTCGTGGGCGATGATTTTTCTAGTCTCCTTGCTAGTTCCGCCTCAACAATGCAAGTCAACACCCTAACTCTAAAGGAGGGGGAGAAGAAGAAGAGTGGGAGTTTAGGCCACAATGGTGCTGGGACGGCTACTTCCTCCTCATTTAGTGAGTACTGGATATTGCATGCTCAATATTTTTATTTCATTCTCGTTGAAATGTGGTCTAAATCTCTCTCATTAAGCAATAGGTATGAAACCGACCGAAGAGATAATATGTGAGATGGAGTGCATGGACAATGACTTGTCTAATCTCCTCGCTAGCTTCACCTCAACAATGCAAACCGACACTCTAGCTCTAAAGGATAAAGAAGAGAAGAAGAAGAGTGAGATTTCGGGTAGTGATGGTGCTGAGGCGGCCAATTCCTCCTCATTTGGTGAGTACTGCATATGGATATTTTTTCTTTCATTCTCATTGACGTGTGGTGTGAATCTCTCTCTCATTGAGCAATAGGTTTAGAACTAACCAAGGAGTTGATAGACGAGATCAAGCACATGGATGACGACTTGTCTAGTCTCCTCACTAGCTTTGCCTCAACAATGCAAGTTGACACCTTAGCTCTAAAAGAGGGGGAGGAGGAGGAGGAGGAGGAGGAGGAGGAGGAGAAGAAGAAGACTGAGAGTTTGGGTGGTGATGGTGCTAAGACAGCTGCTTCCTCCTCATGCAGTGAGTACTGCCAACTACATGTGTCATATTTTTTTTTTCATTCTTATTGAAATATGGTATGAATCTCTCTCATCAATAAATAGGTGTGGAACCAACCAAAGAGCTGATAGATGAGATTGAGGTCATGGGCAATGACTTGTCTATTCTCCTCGCTAGTTTCTCCTCAACAATGCAAGTCGACACCCCTACTTTGAAGGAGGAGAATGAGGCGGCCAATTCCTCCTCATTCGGTAAGTACTGCCTACTGCGTGCTTGGTATTTTTATTTCATTCTTATCGAAATGTGGCATGAATCGCTCACTCATTAAGCAACGAGTGTAGAACCAACCCAGGAGCCGATAGATGAGATTGAGCGCACAGACAATGAATTATCTAGTCTCCTTGCTAGCTTCACCTCAACAATGCAAGCATACACCCTAGCTCTAGAGGAGGAGGAGGAGAACACTGGAAGTTTGGGCAACGATTGTGCCAAGGCGGCTGCTTCCTCCTCATTCAGTGAGTACTGCACACTGCATGCTTGATATTTTTCTTTCGTTCTCACTGAAATGTGGTCTGAACCTCTCTCATCAATCGACAGCTATGAAACCAATCGAAGAGTCAATAGATAAGATCGAGCTCATGGATGATGACTTGTCTAATGTCCTCACCAATTTTGCCTCAACAATGCAAGTGAACACCCTAGCTCTAGAGGAGGAGGAGAAGAAGAGTGAGAGTTTGGGCGGCGATGGTGTTGATTCAGCCACTCTCTCCTCATTCAGTGAGTACTGCATATTGCATGCTTGATATTTCTCTTTCATTTTTTTTATTGAAGCAGTCCGAATCTCTCTCATTAAGCAACAGGTATACTACCTACCATGGAGCCAATAAACAAGATCAAGTGCATGGATGATGACTTGTCTAGTCTCCTCATTGGCTTCGCCTCAAAAATGCAAGCCGAAACCCAAGCTCTAAAGGAGGAGGAGAAGAAGAAGAGTGAGAATTTGGGCGGCGATGGTGATGAAGCAACTGCTTCCTCCTCATCTAGTGAGTACAACATATTTTATGCTTATTATTTCTCTTTCATTCTCATTGAAACATGGTCTAAAACTCTCTCATTAAGCAATAGGCATGAAGTTAACCGAGGAACCGATAGATGACATTGACTGCACGAATGACTTGTCAAGTCTCCTTACTAGTTTCACTTCAACAATGCCATTTCCAGATTGGTGATGGTAGGTGTGGCTCCATGTTGATGGACAACTATCGCCCGTGGCATGTGGGGTGGCTGCCATTAAAGACATTTTCTCTGTCGGCACCTGCTGAAGAGCTATTGGCTTGAACCAAAGAAGCAGTATTAAATTAAACTTAATTCTATAAATATAAAAGATCACTTGATATGAGACCGTGTTGTGATCTTTATGTAGCATATGTAAAGGACTTTATTTAGCTCTGCTCTACTAACTGAGAAATTGAGCGTTAATATGAATGAAATCTTAGTATTATTAATGTTGTTATTCCCTGTCATCTAAGCTTTCTTGATTCTGTAATTCAAATAAGTTTTGAAGAACGTGTGTTAGCGGGAAGATATTAGAAGAAAAAGAAAGGACACCCAGCGTGTAAACACTTTGTATGATGATATTGTACGTTTAATGCACTAACCCTTTTGCTTTTAGTTAGGTTTTGCAAGAATCGGATCAATGATCTGCTTATTAAATGGGGGGCTTTTTTTTTGTTTTTGTGTTTTGCAAAAAAGTGCTTTTTTTCCCCAGCCGTTCGATCTAAGATTAGCTGGGGGAAAAAGTATGACACATCTGACCTGCAAGTACGCAGGTTAGGTGATCCAATTCTGGTTTTGCAGCTCAAAATATCATTAGTTGAAGGATTCAAAACACGCTACAAGCTCTTAAGATAAACTCGCAAACTTTATTAAGAGGTTCGGTCCAAACAAAGCAGCGAAATATGAATAAAGACGAGAAAGCACCAAACTCATCGGTCTGGAATATAAGAAAGCACCAAACTCATCGGTTTAATTTTATGACATACATCACAACGGTTTGACTTGGATGATGACCTTTCCAATGTTAGAACTCGTGAAAACAGACTGCAAGCTCTCCAAGAAGCTCTCGACCCCACGATAGATCTTGTGCTTGGACCTGATCTTGCCTTGTCTCAAATGACCCTCCATCTGCTGAGCGAAGTCCCCAAATTTCACCAGGTGCGAACCCAACATGAACCCTTCCATTCTCACCCCCTTTCCCACCATGTTCAGCAAATTCCTGACCCCTTCCCTCTCTGCCCACACCTGCTTGCATTTGAGTTCAAGTGAAGGTTGATTAAAGGGATTTTGTCTCGAGAATCTCTTCTTAAAATATGAAAAAGGGTCCGCGGATGATTGGACAGACACAGCTCTTTCCACTCAACAGACAGAGCTGCACCTAACCCCATTATCCTCCGTAACAACATCATTATTAGCAGGATGGTAAACCACTTTACTGGTTCCTCAATCACGTTCTAGTTTCAACAAAGATTCACCGGAAGTCTGAGTGAATTCCGATCGCTGGGATCAAGCATTCCATGTTTTGAAAGCCAAGACGTGTCGAGATAGCTCATCAATCGGCTCGCTCACGTCAATTTAAACACACGCATGGTCATAAGTTTGTAGATGCTGAATCATTCATAGGAACGCAACGCTGTTGTATAACAAGATCCCGTGATCGGAAGATACCTTGTTGTACTCCGAAATCATGCCGCAGAGAGAGATCCGCGCACCGTGATTGACATGGTTCAACACGGCTTCGAGCATCTTACCACCGACGTTGTCGAGGTACATGTCTATGCCATCGGGGAAGTATCTGCCACATCCGAAATTGAAGTAATTAGCTTACAAAAGTAAGATCACGCTGATGGAAAAATGAGATTAACGAGGGTCAGAACAGGGTTTTGCTTTTAATTACTTGCTTAAAGCAGCATCAAGATCGGTTTCCTTCCTGTAGTTGAATGCTTCATCATAACCAAACTCCTCCTTCACCAGGGTCACCTATAAAGACAGATTCATAACACCGGCCTAGTTATTTTAGTTGTGCTTTAGTGCATCAGAAATTAGGAATAGAAGAGACTTAGCTAGCTTGATGCTCACCTATCATAATTAATTTTTTTCAATTCGTGTACTTTATTGATCATGATTAACAACTCCTCACCAAGTTCCCTTTTTATAGAGATTATTAATCTAAACTTATGTGACTTACTTTCTTTTCCTTCCATTAAATTACACTTAATACCACACTACCAACTATCTTCTCCACGTCTTAAAGTCATCAACTATCGTACGAAATTGCTAACTTTAGTTTGCGTGGCTTTGTCAACCCTCATTTAATTCCTTTGTAGTTTACCAACACTTTCAAAGAGTTCATAATTTAATCGGGAAATAAATTAAACTATTCATTTGGATAATGATTGGCAAATTCATGTAAGAGTTGGTAAACATAAGGGATTGGTAAGAAAAACATGTAAAAATTGGTAACAATAAATTATCTAAGGATCGGGTAATTGGACGAGGCATCATTGTTTTCATTACGTAAAACACTCGAATTACGCAGCTAATTTTAGTCTCATGCTCGCATCAATAGGATTTGTCGGCAAACATTACCTTATCATCGGATCCGGTGCTCCCCACGACTCTGCACCCTCTGAGCTTGGCCAATTGCCCCGCGTACATCCCCACACCGCCCGCCGCGGCGGAGACGAATACGTTCGATCCCGCCTTCGGCTCTCCTAGCACCTCTATCCCCAGCCACGCCGCGAACCCGGGCACTCCTGCAATGATATCGAAGTGACGGAACTTCTCGGCTTCTTTCGTAATCAATCTTCGGTCGAAAGAGCTACGAGAACGCCTTGAATTTTTCACTTACAAGGGGCAAAGAAGAATAGTGTTTGGTTTTTGAATGTGAAGGAGAGGAGAGTATATACCTAAGCAGCCGAGATAATCCGGCAACTCAATGTCTCCATTAGCCTCGACCTTCCTTGTGATGAAGTCAGAAGGCACCACACAATACTCTGCGACCGGGAAGAATGGACTAATCACAATCTCTCCCTTGGCATACTTTTCGTCCGTCGACTCCAGCACTCTTCCAATCCCAAAAGATGAAACCACCTACACTTCTCAAAGACATGAGCGCGCCTATCTTCACAGATATCTGGTCATTTTGTTTTTAGATGCGGTACGTTAAACTCTAATGATTCAGCTTATGGAAAGACCTGGCCGAGATCGAACTGACGGGAGTAGAGGCCGTCTTCGCGGCCGGTCATTCGGGAGCGCAAGTAGGGATCGATGGAGACGAAGAGCATCTCGACGACGACGTGGTGGTCGGGGATCGAGTCTGCGGCGACGGGGATCCTCGCGGTGCGCAGTTTCAGGTGATCGGAGGTCGGGATTCCTTCCGGCGCGTAGGCTACTATGTGCCATTGTTTGCTCTCCATGGTCGTCTTCACTGTGTGAAAAGTCCTCAGATCCGCTGCTCTTAGGGAGCTTTCTGCTTCCTCCCACTCACACCTTGCTGTTGTATTAAGGAAGTGGAGGAGAGGTGAGACTAGCTTAGGTGACCCCCTGCTTTTCTCTCTCTCCCTCTCTCTCTCTCTCTCACTCACTCACTCACTCACTCACACGCGCGCGCGACCCCACACGCGTGCACGAATCTCCTGGAACGATGCTTAGGAAAAACTTTGACATGATTGGAGATATGATACCATCTCACTTTTCCAAGAATGTCCGGATCAAAACCTCTTAATCAATTGCGGATGTCGTTTTCAAAGTATTTCTCGTTGAATCAAGGGATGGCGATCCAGATTATCTACACTGTCGAGCGCTAAGACTTCGTGACCGCTCGATCGCCAAAAGAGTATGCTGAGAAGAGAAGCCGGAAAGAAATTGGAACTCACCTTTTGTAGAGGATGCATCGAGGAGAGTGCCGCAAATGAGCCCGGAACGATTTGGGAGAAGTTTCTGAACTTGGAGGGTCAATTCCCAATTTGTTGAAACTTCGGGTCAAAAAAAAAGAAAAAAGAAAAGTGGTAGGACCAAACTAAAAATACGGGAACTATTCCGTACGCTATGATGACGCAACCCTGACCAGTGACAGCTTACCCGCACCGAAGCCCGATTCAGTCATCTTCATGGACGTGAATAACGTGAGACCACGTCCTTCGTTTACGGTGGAGAATTCAATAGCAATGGCTGATCGGCAAAATTCTGACAAGGCCATGTGAATGCAAAATGAAGATTGGAAGAGACCCCGTTCGAACGAGAGGGGAACTGTTGTCCAGAGACATACTTTTCTTGCCTTTGAACTAGAATATCATGCGAATGCCGTTGGAATCGAGTGTATTTGTGCACACATCGATATCACCGTATCTGACTCGACCTATACGAACGATGGTACAAAGATAGGTCTCCGATCCATTCCGTCCTTTTTTCCTATTTGCGGTGGAATGCGACATCGGACCACGCAATGACCGACACTTGCTGTTTAGTATACTAAGGGCGGACCCTGCTCTATGCATGATCCAACAACATCAACCCCACCAAACAATAATTCGACGTGAACGAGGCGGGGACCTGCAATTCCATGGCACCCACCCTGCTTCCCTTCTGGATGATGGATGGCGAGCTAACCAGCGAATTGCACGATTTTACATATGGTCCCTTCGGGTGTGTCGTGACATTTGTCTTTTCCAGTACAATTTCTGTTGAGAAATAATTTCTTATTTTACTGTACAATAAAGAAATAGAAATACTATCAAACAGGCCTTTACTTCCCCCACAGATAATTTCAGCGATAAGTGATTGGAGGAAAGGGGAGATCGACAGCGTGGTGGATTTACACATTCCCTCTTCCCGAGTGCAAGTCGGAGCTGAACGGCAACAGGTACGAGGACAACCAATCATGCACAATGCTCTATCACACGACAAAAGCAGAGAAGCCTTCGAGCTTCCTTCCTAACTCATCCGCCTTTCCACATCTAGCACGTGTTTCAAGATTCAGGGTAGGAAAAACATCCGCTACATGGAAGGCAACACTCTAGCCCAAACAGGCAGCACTGGTATATGGGTAAAGCCCGATGAGTCCAGATGGACGCTAAAAGCAGAGAGTAAATCCAGGGTTGCAGTGACCGGTTTACAAAATCAGCTTTCTCGATCACGTTGCCGCATCGTTTTATAAACCATTTCTGCATTCTACCTATCCTTTCAGTATGCGAATGACAATCGTCTCAACCAAACCCCGGCACATTTGGGAAGAGAGAGAGAGAGAGAGAGAAGGGGGGAGCGGGGAACAAGATTATTTAAAGTCTTATAGATGCCATTGACCAGAATGTAAAAATTATACGAACATCAGATAAAAAGGGCGAGACGTCAAAGATAAAGGGGATGCAAAGAATTTACATTTGAAGCTGGCACTTCTTACCATATATACAATGCAAAGCTTTTTCATCAAAGGTTTAACTAAGTCATACTTCAGAGGGAACCAAAAGTATTCTCGCCGCTGTAGGTCATGTAGAGAAAGCCATCTTCATCCTTGTTTTCCTCATAAATTGCAGACATCATGGCAGCTGCAACAATACAGAGACATCCCAAATCAGTAATGTCAGTAGTCAATGACACACTGTAGGACCTAATTAGAGATCTTACTCACCAGTGGGTGGCAAAATGTTCTTAACAAAAACGAAAATAGCTTTCTCAGGACTTAGCTTAATCCTCTTTCGAACAACATACACAAACTGGCCAACAGTTAGGTCAGCAGGAACCAGATACCTAAATTTTGCAACGAAAAAAGATCAGACCTAAAAAACAATAATGAAGAATACCATTTCATCAATGAGCGCAAGCTGCAAAACATAGAAATTGCAAACGTACTAGTGATAAAGCCTTACAGAAGCCTTCAACTATATGAATGACCTTCAAACGATGAAATATCCATTGCATGCGTTTTAATCTAGAATTTTCACTAAAATTTCTTACTCGGCATGCCAAATTAAGTCAAATAGCTCCCCTTGCCTTCCCTAATAGAGGCGCAGCATTTTAACAGTGAGGACTAAAACACCGCAGCCTAGACATCTTTATTTCCTATATGTTAGCAAAACAACCGAACACCTGTCTGGAGGCAAAAAGTTCATACGCCTACACAAAACCCAATGGCAAACGGATGAATTTAGACATGAAAAGTACAAAATTGTTCTTTGATAAAAACTGACTTTTTCTTATCAATGTCGGGTACATCAGTCTTCTCAGCCCTCTCGACAATTACCTGCACCAGACATATCAGAGAGTGATACTTAAGAACCAAGGAGACAAACACAAACAGGAGCAAGGACAAGTTTGATCATACAGGAATTCTATCAGGATACTTCTCCCTGATTCGTGCAGATTCTGCTTGTCTCCTCTCTGTCACATACGTGCAAAATCAGAAGGTAAGAGAAGGAAAAATGCAACAAAGGGCAAAAACTGAGCAGCTTTTTTGGTAAGTTATGCAAGCCACCACATCAGGAAACAAAGGATGATCAAACTCTTAGACTCAAAGCTTAACCACTAGACAAAGTGCAAACTAAAAAGATCAGAACCTATAGCTAAAGCGAACCCGGAGAAGCATAACAATCAGCCATACAAAGGGAGACAGAATTTTACTCAAATCAGTTGACAAATATCAAGATGCCACAACTTAAGATGCTATAACTTCTCCATCACTCCTAACCTGTGCCCATCTTAAATTTTTATCTCTTTTCCTTCTCCAAGCAAGGTCCAAGAATTTCAATGGCCACGCACAGCACAACAGCCAATCAAATAATACATCTCCTTTCCTCTGTCTCCAGATCAGAGTAGACCCACCGAATTAGACATCGTCAAAACAAACTCCTCCGATAAACAATAACAAAACCAAACAAATTCGACCAAGAAAGTTATGACCCTAAGGGACTGTTCCTTTTACCTAGATCTGAACCGAAAACAAAGAAAACCGAGTCCTTATCCAATTACTTATTATCCTATACCGAGAACAAAGGATCAACCAAGGTCAAGTTGCACAAAGACCGCAAGACTCCTAGGAAGATCAACAAATCGGAAAACCCAAATCAATTACGATCGTCCCTTCACAGCCCCACCTATAACGCTAAACATAATCACATCCATCCAACGTTAGAAACGCAGCGGAGCGCGCCATCAAACAAAGTCCGTATCGATCACGATGGAAATTCGCCGACGATCGCTCATGATGATCACGAAAAGCAACGCCACGCACTGGCAAAAGAGGCGAACGATCGGCGTGCAAAACAGGGACCAGGACTCACCAAGGGGATGCTCCAATTTGAAAGAGCTCCTGGCCATGGCGAAACCTCCGGCAGGAACGGATAGAATCTCGAATGATCGGAGCAGGGGGCGGGGGTCGATTTAGGTTTTCGTCACCGTTCGCGAGATCGAAAGACACGAAGAAGGACAAGAACGAAAATAAAAGAGAGAGAGAGAGAGAGAGAGAGAGAAGGAAAGGACGGATTGGCCTTCACGCAAACGGAGGCGTACGTCTGTACGATAGGGAGCTGCGCACTCAATATTTTCTTTATTTTTCTTTTCACCCATTTTTTTTCCTTCCTTTTCCTGTTCGATATATTTCGGGATATTTTTATTCCAATCCTTGGCCTCATCCTAAAACAGCAAAATTGACTAAAAAATTTCTCTTACGATAACTAGGGAAATCTTTACTAAACATCACGCGATGTTCAAATACAATCTAATGAAGATACAGGTTGTTTCGACAAAATAAAAATTCGAATTCAATATCGATATCCACACGCAATCAAGTTTTTTTTTATTGATAAGAAAGGAATGTCGATTCAATACACATTGGTTATGTCTTGTGCTAACAAATATCTTATCTATGTTAGGAATGAACATTTCAAGTATATCCGGTGATCCTTAAGAGATCTGTTGTACAGTTTCCTCGCCATCCTCTAGGCTCTCAGATTAATTAATGGTTTTGGCAACATTAACAAATACATTTATAGTACATTATCTTTATGTAGGTAGATATAATTTAGTTAAGGGATAATGACACGAAGTGCGATATGGTTCGTAAACTTTTGATTTGTTTAATGTAATTCATAAATTTTTAGTGCATGTTGAACTTAGTCTCTAAACCATGTCTAGAAATGCTTAATTTTTGTCATTTCATTAATTCAAATTCATGAAAAAATTTAAACATGTACCAAAAATTTAGATATCATATTGAATAAATTAAAATTTTATGAATCACATTATATGCTAGGCTACAATTCAAGGACCACATTTGACAAATTAAAAACCAGTGAGCCACATTTCACAGATCATTGGTGTCATTTTTCCTCTAGTTAACATTGGACATCCAAATGTCATGCATTACTTGGGGCCGCACGAGAAACTTAGATGTTCTTCATGATGCCTCAAACCTATCATGAAGTATTCAACTGAGTTGGCATGTCGCTACGATCGGAATTAAGCCTTTGGCGGATGGAAAAAGGAGTGGAAATTTCTTAAAAGGTTATACCAAGTCACGTAAATAAAAAAAAGCAAATAAAAGTTGTGATAATGGTAATGAATTTTACATAATTATCCATAAAAAAACGTCATGAATGATATTTATTTTACAAAGGCATAGCTGGATTTTAACTATGAATATATGTTTGACCCCTAGACTATTTTGAGTAGTTAGGATAAAAGTGGGAATAGAATTGTCCTATTATATTATTTGATTGTTGTCCAAGATGGGATAAAGATGGATATAATAAAATAATCTCTTGTAAGGTAGGTGGATATGGTATATGTCACGCTCATCTCTCTTCCCCGTCCCTGCCGCCACCGTTACCAAGCCTCCCTCCAAGTTTTGTCTAAGTTGCCACCGATGAGGCTCGTCGAGACGATGAGCTCGACTCGATCAACATCATAGATGAGCTCCATTGCCCAAATCTAGAGTAGCAGCCGTCATCCGCTGTCATGGCAAGTCCGGGAGCAACGGCCGTCGTCTTCCTTTGCCTTAGCCATCTCTGTAGCGCAAGCAACCGCACCTTCATTCGCTGCACATTTGTGGCTTCGACCTCGACATCGGGCATGGGGTTGCAGCACTGGCGAATGAACTGGTGGTGATTGAAGAATGCGAGACAGCAATGAAGATGAAGGGGGGATTGGTGTTTGTCAAAAATTTCGCAATGATGATCATGCCGAGGCAGCTTGGACATCCATGAGAGCTCAAAGATCTGCATTGTGGACATTCAATTCAGCATGGACGCAGAGGAGGAGTCCAAGGTCGACATTCAATTCAGCTTGGACATTTGTATAATCAACAAAACTCTTTTAACATACCCTTCTAAAAAGGTTAAAGTTTTTCCCAAATTTACTTAATGAATCCACATCATTGGCCAACATAATCCCCAGATCTAATTAGGACAACCCGGCATTTCCCTGTGACCATGAATGTATCGTGCAGAAGCCATTGCAGGGTAGGCAACAAGGTAGGATTCCTCCCTGCCTGCATCGATGCAGGCCGATAGAAACAAGGGGATGGTGACCGAGAGCACTTGGGTCCAGAGTTAAAATCGCAGCCAAACCAAATTAACTCAGACTAGACAGATGAAATTGAGAGGCGTCCAGATTTCTTCTACGAAATTTGCCGGAACACGTGAGCACGACCGGCACGTGTTGCTCACAAGTGAGCGCAGCAGGGCATCTGAATCAGACTGAGTAGCATTTGTGTCTGTGACTAATCAACCCCATCCCTGATGAAGATTGAAAACAGCAATACTTGCTGCCGTGCGAAGGTAGTCACGAATCGTCACCCGATAGATTGCCATTCAAAATCAAGCCCAAACGCTTTTAATTCGGGACGACAAGTCGCATATTGAGGCTGTTATTCAATTCTTTTTTCTGTTCAGAAAGGAGTACATCTACTGATAACCATTGCTCTACAACAACGCGAATACAAAAGAAGAAGAAAAAGAAGAAGGAGCTGATCTATTCTATTCAATGAGCAGCGACACCATCGCCGCTGAAAAAATCAACCGCCGGATCCGGCTCGTTCCGAGCAGGACTCCCGGGGCCGGATCCGACGAACCAAAAGCACTGGGCGGCCACGAGCTTCTTCCTCTGCGGGCAGCGAGGCCCGTAGATCCTCGCGACGAAGCAGGGCAGGCCGTCGGCGGCGCCGACCGGTGGCTGGCCTTCCTGGTCCGGCAGCGTAGGCGGGGAGATCTGGATGAGAGAGTCGACTCGGTGGAGCCTGGCGCTGATCCGCGAGTCTCTGAGCTGAGCGAGCGCGCCGGGCTTCAGGTACCTGAGGTACGGCTCGGATCTGCGGCCGAGTCTTCGCGTCCTGCGATTCATGGCGTCTAGAGAGAGAGGGAGAGAGATATGCAGGGGGTAGAGAGAGAAAGCGGAGGTTGGGGTTAAAAAGGAGATGGAGGGGGGCGGGAAAGAGACAAGAAGGAGGCCCTTTTGGTTTTCGAAAGCGAAGGCGAAGCGCGGGAGGCTGTGAAGTTTCGACCTCCCCCGACGGGTACGCTCCGCACTCGATCTACTCGCTCTGTGACGGAGCCACGTGTCATTTGATGATAAGATAGGCTATCCTCCTTGTGGAAATCCCACTCCCCGCTCCCCCGGGGCAAACTATCAACATCTTGCATTTCGGGCCCAAAATCTTTAGATATTTCACTTTGCATCCATGAGCTCTCGTCTTCTTCCGCGTTAAACCCAAATTATGAAAGTCTTTCAATTTTGCCCCCCTTGCGTGTTGTGCGCGTAACTCTCAAGCTGCGATCAAAGAATTGATAAAAAAAAGAACAAGAGAAAAGCATATCTACCTATAAAAAAGAACATGAGGGTAGCCGGTCCTTCTAACAGTTTATTACATTTTTTGAACGAAAAGAACCGATGGTGCAAATGACATAAATAATTTTCAAGTTCAAAAAAACGAGACGTAAGGCCTTTAAATTTTCGCGTAGTAACCAACCCAATGCTATTATTGGGTTTCTCAAACCAAGTGAATTCATTGCGCAGTACACCTGCAAGATTTTAGAACAATCAATGCAAATTGTATTCTCTTCGATTCATAACTTGGGCAGTCTCAAATTTAAGGCTAGTAGTTTGTGCATTAAAATGTAAAAGACTCTGCTCTTGAAAGATGGAAAATAGTGTAAGGAGAAAGGAGTGATAGCTACCAGAAAAGAGAGCTTTTCTAAAATTTGTCATGGCCTTCTCACCGACCACACCAAAGTAGTAATGATGCAAGATGTGATGGAATAATGATAGCAACCCTAATGTAGAGAATGCAACTGAGTACCATCCAACCTTCCGCCTGGTTTCGTGATGCGATAGATTGTAATATGCTACGCCTATTGTTATGATGAAGAACCCAAAAACATGTTTTGAGATTCCAGAGAAACCTGCTGCGAAGGAGCCGATGGCTGTCTTGACCAGTTCCAACCCTTTTAACCCAAATCAGATTATAGAAGTGGACTGCTTCTAATGTTTTCTTCTGCTCCCCTTCCTTAGGATATTCTCTGAGGCTTTCTTCTGACTCTGCACCCTCTTCACTTTTACCTCTGCTTTAAGGTGAGCCATGGGGTTGGTCAATGGCATAGCCTTGAGAAGATATGTCAGTTCTGTCATTCAATCGATAACATGGGCCAGTGAGGACCAGTTTTTGTCAATATAACTGTCGTACATAAACAATGAGGCAACCAACCTTTCATCAGGAACAACATTGATGTTCTGCATTTTGAACAAGCTGTTGTAAAATTTACTGGTATCTAACAAAGTACTGTATGTTTCTGTCTCTTTAACTTGTCCATTCTCTACAACGGCAATTTCATCTGCGTTGACAATGGTCGACAATCGGTGCACAATCAAGATCACTCTTCTTCCCTACATGGCCTTCGCTAATGCCACTTGAACCAGCTTCTCTGATTTCGAATCAAGAGCACTTGTAGCCTTATCGAGTATAAGTATCGAAGGATTCTTGAGAATGGCTCTGGCTATAGCAATTCTTTGTTTTTGTCCTCATGATAGCTGGAAGCCCCTTTGCCCCACCTAGACAATTTGGCACCGGAATTTAACTCTGGATCCTTTTTTTTTTCCAATGAGAGCTTGAAATTTTTTTAAGAGAGACATCTTTTATTTACATATGTTGCTAGGAGAAAGCATTTTACCTCTGTCAAGTACTTATCTCGAAGTTGTGAAATGAAATTATGTGCTTTGCCATCATCGCTGCATTCTCTATGAAATCGCTAGTGCGTACACCTAGAAGGGGGGTTGAATATGTGTTCTTGCAAAAGTGTGCAGAAATAAAATTTGTAAGGAAAACTGCGTGAATAATAAAACAAAGAGTTAAGGAAGAGAATCAAGCACGGTGTTTATAGTTGTTTGGCTTTGATTAAGCCTACGTCCACTTTCTCGATCTGATAGCCCATAGGCTAGAGTTCAATATGACTCAAGATAGTTACAAGTTCAAGATCGATGCTTCTCTAAGAAGAGTTCACTACTCTCACGAAGCTACAATAATTCTCTCTTTTGATTACAGTATGAGCACAAAGACAATTATAATGATTAGCTTCAGACTTATGGAATTTTCTCTTGTTTTCTCGACTCCTTTTCACAGCTAAAGATGACTCCCTTTAATACTCCTTCTTGCCTTCTTGACCGTTGGTACCTTCCAAAGAAGTTTTTCCAATCTTCCCGTTGGACAGAATCAATCGGTAGATCTCGAGTTATTTTACAAATCGAGATAAAAGACTGTCAATCCTAATCGTCCATACAATCAGGATCTTCACTTTCCAAGAATGAATACTTGCTCAAAATACTTGCCTTCCGGTTGATTATTATTTCCATGAATAAACAAATATTCAACCAGAGAATCAAACCAATAAACTATCCAAGTATATCTTTCCCACGAGGGTGATTCTTCAAGCTGATATTCTTCTTAGATTTGACCGAGAGTGTTGCATAGATAGGTAATGTAAGTTAGACGTTATAGAAAGTCATAGACGATGCTCAACCTGACGTCTTCCAAACGATATAGTTACAGACGATACACATTCTGACATTTTTCAGACGGTACAAGAAGCTTATCCAGACGATACAGTTTCTATCTTCTAGACGATATATGAAACTTATCTAGACGATACTAGACTATGTATAATCTGTCTCCTTCAGCATATAACATTTGCAAACTAAGGCGAGTTTTGTCAACTACAAAACAATAGCAAGAGATTCTTTAACAATCTCCCCCTTTTTGAAGATGACAAAACATACATGCAATTTTGAAAGATCCTCTGGCACATAAGAACCTGTAACATACACTTCAACATTTTTACACATCTGAGAAAGTTAGTCTGTTGAGTAAAAACAATATTAATAAACCACAACAAACTAAAACGTAACATCATAGTTCAAAACAAAACAATCAAACAAATTAAACCACGGTAGATTAAAACGTAACATTATAATTCAAAACAAAACAAACAAGGACACATACTATCAAAACTGCTCTTCTCCCAATTTCTGACATCAAAAAAGGACTTAGGGATTTGGAGGAGATCGAACAAGTTTAAAAGAGTCAATAGCCAGCACAGATTGTTCCAACTTAAGAATGTCTTAATGGAGATTCTCCTTCACTCTGTCACGCCATTAAGTGTAGCCACTTGATCAAAACACTAATTGACAGAATGCTTGAGGTGAGCAATAGTAAGAATCAGCTGTGACTATTGTGCTTTGACTTCGAAGAGTAAGTGGACAATTTGAGGAAGTAGTGCAGTCTGATCAGTTGAAGTCCTAGTTGGAACAGAAGGTCTACGAATATCTGATTGGTGTTGACTTGGAGGTGGTAGATCTGAAGGATGCCCTTTAGCACTAACTTCCCTTGTTTGAAGGGCACCAGGAGAAGTAGGTTTTGTTCTTGTGCCAGCTCCCCCTACATCCAAGCTAGTAGGTGAAGAAAGTGCGCATCATGAAGCGACATTTCATTGTCTGGTGAGATGGTCCTACCAGTAGCGACTTCAGGAACAGCTTCAGAAGGTTCATCTTTGAATGCTGCGGTTGCCAACCCCTCTTCAGGAAGACCTGTTGTACCCATAGCAAAACCAACTTCATCATTTGAAGAGCATAGTGAAACTCAACCCTGGAGAAATTCCTTGCTTGCCTCTACCCCAATATCTTCATCAACGTACTCCTCATCAAGATCTTTGTCCTCCTCATCATTATTTTCTTCCTTACTATCAGATTCATCCCTGAGAAGTGTTGGGCGACCTTTCTTAGTAGGAGGCTCAACCAAAGGTGCCTTCCCTTTTCTCTTGGCAACAGATGATACTGCCTTAGCTATACTGGAACTAGTCTTTCTAGGTAGAAAATCAGGAATCCTCATTTTGGCAATCATGGTTTTGCCAATCATAGAAATTGGAAGTACTTTCTTACAAAGTTAAGAATGAGGATCGATATGAAAATGTGTGAAAATTTGTGTTACTAAGGTAGCATAAGGTAACTGTCCCTTATCCTTCTGTGAAGCTCTGTAAATCTGATATAGAATAATGATGGGAAGATTGATGATTCTATCGTGAAGCATGCCAAACATAATTCTTACCTCGGATTTAGACACATCGATCTTAGAGGCAGCCTTAGGTCGTAGACAGTTGATAAGAATCTTGTGAAGAATTTTATTAGATGGAGGCATTCTGGAGTGCACAAGCAAACCTTCTAGGGACTTATCCTTGGATAGAAATTCTACAACCTGACTATCAGAAATCTCAATGGGGAAAAACCGAGTTTTTGAAACTCCAATGATATCTGCCAAATCATCTACAGGTTTTTGTCCCTTATAGAGAATTGAAGGGAATGACGATTAAGAAAAGACAAATTGGAATAAAAATATGCTGTGAGATCTGGATAAGTAGGAGTAGACTCATAACAAAATTTCTCTATTTTGAGAATCCGAAAGGTTATTCGCAACTTTACTTTCACGTAGTCCAAATACTCAAAATCAACAGTCCTAGGGTTCATAACCCCTCTAGCCAATAGTCTATGAAATGCTTCCTTATGATTTGACGATCAAAATAATTTCTTATCACTGTCAGGTAAATCAGCCGCAACCCCTTTCAGCGGCTTAAACTGATTGTAAAGTTTCTCATCTTCATCACGAGGTTCAAACTGTTCCGGCGATCCAACAGTTGTATTTAAAGGAAAAATTTTCCTAGCTTCATCTGCTGCACCCTTTGGTACAATACCCAAACCTTCCACTTGTTTCAAAAACAAATGTTCATTAGGAAATCCAGCCCATTTCAAATAGTCATGAATCGCAGCTGATGGTGTGTTCGACTTTTTCAGTTCCTTATAAACTTTGTAAATAGCCTTACTACTGCGACTTTGAATAGGAGGAGCACTAATTACCTCTTCGGCATTCTCTTTAGAGGCAAGAACTTTTTGAGAAACAAGAGGAGGAACATCTCCTTCGGTAAGATCGAAATGGGTTGGACCTTCTGATGACCCAAAATTCTTGTTTGCAATCCGAGAAGACTTTCTAGGAGGAGACATTCTGCTGACTATTGAGAGTTTCAACAGTGTTCGAGAGAAAAAGGAGAGCACTTTGAAGAGAAGATAGAACTTTGAAAGATGGGGAGCAAAGTGTGAGGGTTTCATAGAAAAGAAGAAGATGATTGGTTTTATAATAAGTAATTTGATTGTAAAGCAGTTATGGCAACCCACGATATATAGCAAATATCCAAAAATATGCACCTACTTAAAAATATCAATAAATCCAATAACAAATCAGAAGACCTACCGTTTTGAGCCAAATAAAAATACATACCTGGATGGCGGGAAAACTTGGAATGTTAAAGGAAGCCTTTAAATAGATGAAGGCTATCAAAGTTATGAGAGTATGTTCATCGTCTGATGTGCGGATATAAGATTATTCGGTGTTTCGAGAGTATAGTGTCTTCTTCATCACGTGTAGGTAATAAATATTAAGCATTTAAAGTCTTCCATAATAGTGGTTTTCCACCAAGATTGGCCCGGAAGAGTCACATTAGGAAATTGTAATAAAAAAAACAATTTACGACTAAATTAGTCAAATTAAAAAGTTGAGAACCGAATCGATCACCGCACAATAAGCTTGTGACTCATTTGGTACATTTAAATAACATCCATCGAATCATCCACATCCGATGAGCATTGGCTTATCCTGCATATGTTTTGTTTATATTGTGAGTCTCATCGAACAGTATATCTAAATTCAAGAAACCTAGATAGTTGATAATTCTTGTTCCACAATTGTACATGACGAGACATGTTGAAAAAGTACATCGACATTTTCTAATCTAAGTACTTTAAGTCGTTTATGTGAGTTTCAACCGTGCCACGTAAGATTGTTGATGTCCACGTTGGTGATTTTTTTATTTATTATTATTATCAAAAGTAGTTGGAAAAACTGTATTGCAAAATTGCCAAGCAATTTTGGATAATATGAGCCTAAATTAAAAAAAATTAAGTTTGAATTGGCCATCAGTACAATAGGTATAGAACAAAATTGACCAAATTAAAAAACATTCATCGTTCATCCATATCGAATGAGCGCCAGCTTATCCTGTGTATGTTTTATTTATTTTGTGAATCTCATCGAACAATTAATATCGCTTCAAGACTCTCGACAAAAGCGAGTCCGTATCCCATAATTGTATGCAAAGAGATGTCTTGACAAAGTAGACTGAAATTGGTCTAATCAATTCAAATGAGATCATTCTTAGTCTGTCGAAACGTGAGAATAGTTAATACAAACTTTTTGATGAATTGACACGGCGTTTTGATGAGAATTTTCGTACTAGGGGAAAATCCCGAAATGATTGTCCTCGATCCATACGGGAGATGAGCTAGCACTCGGTCATGCTGATTAACCGCAAATTAAAGAGATAAGATCCCAATCAAGGGACATGTACTCGAGTACGACTTGGGAGCACGAGAAAGAGGGCCAGGATGGAAAAGAGCGATGCCACCTTGCACGAAGTGCTAAACTCATTCTTCCATCTAGCTCCACGACAAAATCTCTTTAACACTCCAACACATGTGTTATTTGCACCATCGTTTTATCACATTTTTTTAACGAAAAGAATCGATAATGTAAAAGACATAAATAATTTTTAATTTCAAGAAAACGAGACATATGTCCTTTAAATTTAAATGTATGGTCTTACACGTGAGAAGGTGAAAGTTTGGGGATAAGGTACAAGATTCGAAGCTTAGGGTTTGTAATGGGTGGGAGGTTAATACGAAAAGGATAGGAGGGAAAATGAAATTTTCACAAAAGATAGTAATACTAATTTAAGCCAATATCACAAAAAATTTCGAGCTATTCTTGTTGTGATATACCTATTTGAAAAATTTTATATCATTAAAAGCCATAAATTTACTTATTATGATCTAAATAACTCAAAATTCTAGAAACAAATCGCCTGCGTGTAGGGACCGTTGAATGGTGGAAAAGCCCATTTTATTGTAGGGGGCAACCCCATCCAACGGTATCCCAAAATTCTTATCATAAAATTTTTAAATTTATACAAATATAATATATATAAGTTTAAAAAAATTAAAGATATTTAAAAGTTTATAAAATTCAGTGATACAAAAAAATTTAGGTATTTATATAATTATAGGCATGGTTAGAACTTTCTTGTTTTATCTGCCCAACTAACTTAGCAGAAGTCAATTTCTTTTTCATTATTATTATCTTCTCTTTCTCCTCAATCATGCCGTCCTGCGAATCTTCTTCTGCAATTTCTTCTCTCTACTTCTGCTTTTCATCACGTCGTGCTTGGTCGGCCGGTGAGTCCTTGGTACTACACACAGCAATGGCTGACTCTGTACCAAAGTCTTCTCGAGCCTAGCCAGGAGACTGTTCCTTCGCAAGCAAAGCTTCGTTCTTCACGTGGGCTGCCTTTGCATCTTCCCCAACTTTTCCCCAAAAGAAATTTCTTCCGACTTTCAACGGCCTTTTTCCTTTTCAATCCCCTTCTGTTCCGCCCCACTGGAATCTTCGTTTCATGCTTACTGGTTTGCGTTCAAACCAAGCCTTGCTGAAGTTCAGCCCCGCTGCCCGCAGAAATGAAGCGCCTTCCCGCCATGCTTCCCCTGTTCTTGGTCCTCTGCCTAGTCGGACCTCGTCGCGTTCGCTGCCGGAAGCCGTCGGTGGTCTGGGTCGGTGCGATCTTCACGCACGATTCGGTCATTGGGAGGTCCGCGAAGGCCGCGATGGAGGCCGCGGTCGACGATGTGAACGCCGATCCGGCGATTCTGAACGGCACGGACCTGCGGTTGACCATGGAAGACGCGAACTGCAGCATCTTCATGGGGTCCGTTGAAAGTGAGTTCGAATTTTTCCCCACTTTTCACGTTCAGTAAAAGTTTGAACTTTTCTTTTTTTCCAGTTTAAGGATTTTCTTCTTGCGGCTATGTGCACTAAAGTAAATGGACTCTTTCTAGGATTTATTATTATTAAACTAGTGGCTTTTCAGGATTATTGTTAGCCGAGGTTGACCATGGATAAACTAGTTCCTGCTTACTCTGTTGACCACGCTCCACATTCTTCTGCATATATTAAGGGCCTTGTCCTTAGGTCGTTACCTTTCCTTTTCTTCTGAGATCCAATTTTGGTTATCCTGTGACGAACTTTGAATGCTCACTAAACCATGTCAAAGGGGAAAAAGAAAAAAAAACTGTAACGAAGATCTAGTTCAAGAACCCAATACCCAACAGAAAGAATGCAGTTGTCGCCATATAATCCATTCTGATGTTTTCTTTATATTCATTTTGGCTAGTCCAGGTTGTACTGGTTTTCTGTTTTAAGTCTCTATAGACAAAAGCAGGCAAGTCAGGCATGAATTTGCATCATTAAATGGTCTTTCACAAGTGTAGCAGGTTTCTATGTGCTTTTAAACTAGTGCATGGACCTGCTCTTTAACTTCTCTCTGTTCAAGAAGTTGTACTCTGAACTCTTTTACAAAGATTATAACTTGAAATCAGGTTGTTCTGTATCTGGCAGCCTTCAAAGTGATTGGCGAAGAGGTGGTGGCTATTATTGGACCACAGTCCTCGGCGATAGCTCGTATGATTACCGAGATTGTGGATAATCTCCAAATTCCCCTCATCTCTTTTTCTGCCACTGACCCTACGCTTTCTGCTCAGCAATTTCCATATTTTGTCCGAACTGCGCAGAGTGACTCCTACCAAATGGCTGCAATGGCTGATTTGATCGATTATTATGGATGGAAAGATGTCATTGCCATTTATATTGATGATGAATATGGGAGAAATGGGATATATGCATTGGGTGATGAACTTGAGAGAAAAATGATGAAGCTTTCATATAAGTTTCCTTTGCCTGTCCATTATGATTCAAGACACATCATAGATACACTCAATAAATCTAAAAATTTTGGTCCTAGTGTTTATGTTGTTCATGCAAATCTTGATCCTGCTTTCAGAATTTTTACGATAGCGCAAGAACTGCAGATGATGGGAAGTGATTATGTGTGGCTGGCCACGGATTGGGTCTCTGCTACCTTAGATTCATTGTCCCCCCAGAACCAGACATCTATTGAGATTCTGAATGGGCTAGTTGCATTACGTCCCCATACTCCAGATTCTGTCCAGAAGAGAGCATTTATTGCGCAATGGAGAGACATGCAGACGAAAGGGTTAATAAAGTCTGGACTAAATACTTATGGTCTTAGTGCGTATGATACAATATGGGCAGTAGCATATGCAATTGACAGGTATATAAATGAGAATGGAAATTTCACATTCAGCAACGCCCTTTATGATGAGAAAACAAAAGACATGCACCTTGGAAAGCTTAAAGTCTTTGATGGAGGATCTCTTCTTCTGAAGGAACTGTTGCAGCTAAATTTCACTGGTTTGACGGGTCAAATTTACTTCACTCCAGACAGAAACGTTCCCAGTGGCGGTTATGATGTCATCAACATAGATCAGAGGGAGATTCATTCGGTCGGATTTTGGTCTAATAAAACGGGTCTCTCAGTTTTACCTCCCGAAAATATTGAACTGAGTCATAGCAGTTATACCTATGAAGACCAGAAGCTCCATGATGTGACTTGGCCTAGTGGAAAAACAAAAATACCACGTGGCTGGGTGGTAGCAGACAGTGAGAGGCCTCTGAGAGTTGGAGTTCCAAACAGATTTAGCTTCACTGAATTTCTCATGGAGGACCACAGTAGTCATAAATTCCAAGGATATTGTGTTGATGTGTTCAATGAAGCAAGGAATTTTGTGCCATATGATGTTCCCTACAGATTTGAGGCATATGGAGATGGACATTCAAATCCCAATTATGATGGCCTGGTCAAAATGGTAGCAAATAATGTAAGTATAATCGTACTTGTGGCCTGAAACAGAGAAAGTGACGAATTTATTGCCTAGATGTGATTGCTTTATTGATGTGCGTCAATAAGTTACATTTGTAGGACGTGAAGTCACAACGCATGTTCTCAAGATGGGCTTGATTCTTCATGCTCAAAGTCTCGTAGGATTCTAACTTTACTTAAATCACAAGAAAAGAAAAGGATCAATATTAGCTGAGTAAAATTTCCATACTGCGGTAAACTCTAAAGTGAACATATTGTAATGGTAGCTTTAGGATTGTATGGTCTTCCTTCTACTGAAGTATAATTAATTCTGTTGAGTCCATTTATATCATTCTTGATGTTTTAATGTTAGGAATTTGATGCTGCTGTTGGAGACATTGCAATTGTGACAAACCGGACAAAAATAGTAGATTTCTCTCAGCCATTTGCTTCAAGTGGTCTTGTCATTGTGGCTCCAATTGGCGATACTAAGTCCAGTGCTTGGGTGTTTCTCCAACCTTTTTCAGCTGAGATGTGGGTTGTTACAGCAGCTTCTTTTGTGATGATTGCTGTAGTCATTTGGATTCTTGAGCATCGAGTGAACAATGATTTTAGGGGTCCACCAAAGAGGCAACTTGCAACGATGTTCCTGTGAGCATCCTCTTTGCTTAAGGATTGTCACTTTGGGTTTATCTTTCTAAGCGTACATCTCACAATGAAACTTTTCCTATTGCAGGTTTAGCTTTTCAACTCTTTTTAAGAAGAACCGTAAGTATATCTTTGTATCTAAAATCATTTTGCTTATCTCTGTCCACAATTAAAATACTCAAACCTGGAATTTGATCCTTCTTTTATGGTATATAAAAATGTTTGCATTAGCTGAAGCTGGCTTTTTTATGTTCATGCAGCATCTGTTTGTGGACTGTAGTTACCTATTATGCTTATTATCTTTACCTAGGCTTCATCAGATGAGACATCTATTTGACCAATTAGTCCATGTTACACAAGATATACAGCATCGTCATGGAAAAGGGATTACATTCACATGTAAATACTTGGCAACAAAAGAATGCTGCTGTTAGAAATTGCATTTCAAGGACAAGCGCACTGGAGAATTGGTATATGTCACTGTATTTCTGCATGTTTCTGAGGAAGAGGCATCTGAACCCATTTCCAAATAAGAGCATACGGATGTGTATATCCATATATAAATTGTCACACATGTATGTACATGAAGAATCCAGTTTTCTATTTCTTGTAACATCCATACATGATATCCTTAGGATGGAGTATGATTCGCTAAATAATTGTGCTTCATTCTGGAAATAATCAACCAATTGATGCGTCCCCAGGTTTTTATATATTTGACTGATTTTAGTTGTGTTGCCTTGTATCAGAAGAAGATACTGTAAGCCCACTGGGGCGTGTGGTAATGGTAGTCTGGCTTTTCTTGTTGATGGTAATCCAATCAAGCTATACAGCAAGTCTTTCTTCAATCCTCACGGTTCAACAGCTCTCATCACCCATCACAGGAATTGATAGCTTGATTGCAAGTAATTGGCCTATTGGCTATCAAGTGGGATCTTTTGCTCGCAGCTATTTAGTAGAGAGTCTCTACATCTCCCCATCAAGACTGATTCCCCTAGGCTCACCAGAAGAGTATAAAAGGGCACTGCGGCTAGGGCCAAGCAATGGTGGGGTGGCTGCTATTGTTGATGAACAGCCATATGTGGAATTATTTTTATCAAAGCATACTGGATTTGGGATTATTGGGCATGCCTTTACTAGTGGCGGCTGGGGATTCGTGAGTAGCATTTTTAAATTTATATATGTTTCTGCATTTATGACAGGAACTGCTAGGGAAATCGTTTGGGCATGGCGCAGTTGCATCGCATGAATTGCAGAAAGTTCTCCGAAAAATCAGTTGACTTGTATATATGCATAGTAGCTGAAGAAGTTTGTTAAACTACCACTGCTTCAGACTATTTATTGTGTTAACTTTGAATTGATCATCTGCCCCCAAGTTTCTTAAGAAAAGCTTGACAGGAAAAATCATCATTTTAAAAATCTAGTCACATTCTAGATTTTCAGCATTTGGCGCTTTTTACTAATTTGGTATCGTTTGCCAATTTAATTAGTTCAAATCAGAAGTTTTGATGATAATGGAGAATACTGCTTGTGGATATCTGAATTTTGACTATGGCTATGTGTCATTCTCTAATGGATTTCTATCTACATTATTTTTTAGGCGTTTCAAAGAGATTCTCCACTGGCTGTTGACATATCAACGGCAATATTGAAACTGTCGGAGAGTGGGAAGCTTCAAAAGATTCACGAGAAATGGTTTTGCAAAATGGGTTGTCCCGGGGAAAGGGGACAGGACTCAAAACCTGAACAGCTCCAGTTGATCAGCTTCTGGGGTCTCTATCTTCTATGTGGTGTCACTTCTATTGCAGCCCTTCTGGTGTTCCTGACCCGGATGATTCGCTCGTTCATCTGGTTCAAGAAGCAGCAACTAGCTACAACCCCGTCAATATCGGTGTCCTCAAATAGGCAATGTTCCGATACCTTTTGCAAGTTTCTCAACTTTATTGACCAGAAGGAAGATGCTACTAAGAAAAGCATGCCTAAAAATAAAAATGCTCAGCAAGAGCTGCCCTCATCAACACACGAGGATGTTCCGTGAAATCAGGTGGATTTGCTGAGTTGGTTTTGTTAGGTAAAGCTTTTCGCAATATATAGTTTCCTGTCAGGTATCCTTTAGTGTCTTTCTAAGCTTAGCAAAGCATGTAAATATATAAACCAGTTCCTTCTGTTGGGCTCTAATATAAGAAGGCGGTCTGATCAGATTTCTCTGGCAAGATAACCTCTGGATTCTATCACTGCATCAGTTCTCAAGCGCAGATTTTTGGTGTTTGGTATCTGAGTGACCGCAATTACATGGATTGGGTTCCGGTCCAAGAGTCTCATTATCCCTGACCTCCATCTGAGATCTTTCTTTCAAAGTTTTTTAAGTACAGTTAGCACCGCATCCACGCAAGAGGGACTACGAAATAAATCAAATTATAGCTCTTGAGTGATGAGCACATCCGATATATGTGGTCCGTGAATCGTCCGAGTTGATCCTATTTGTAATAAGCCTGGACTATCATCGTTAGTCATGCTCTTGAGAAGTCATTGCCCGTTGGATATTGCTTTTCTTCTTCACAAGCACTTTGCAGGGAATTATTGTAGTTCGCATGGTAGGTGGATATCATTGGTGCCAAAGTTATTTTCTACATCGTAAGAAGCCATTGCCGCTTTGTCTCTTTGGAGAACGAGCAGGAATGTCCAACGGGAGAGATGCAAAGGTAAAGCAGTTTTCTCAGCCATATGTTACCATTTTCTGCTCCTGCGTAAATACAAATCCTGTCACGCGATACTTGTCGGACTTGACCAGCTAACACGTTGTCAGTGGTTCATCCAATCAAATGTAAGCGTCCTCAATGCGTCTTTTAACATCACAATGATTGATGTGATGTCATGACGTAGTCGTCACGTAGTGTAAACATGTTATGTAGGATGCCATCTCCTGCTCGTACCGTGCCAACAATGAACTCTGCAAAGAATTTTTCTGAAGGTTGTTGAATCCCTCGTCAATGAAAACGGCGAACTTGAAAGATCAAATGAACCGGAATGCGCTTCTTGGATTGACCCGCCATTTGGCGAGTATCTTCTCAGTCTCTTCTTCTGTCGTGCAGTTTCTATTAGATCGTTTTCGTGTTTACTTCTAACGCCGTCCACACGGAGAAAGACTTCATTGTGTGGTTAAAGATTGGACGGATTTTGCAAGGCCTGCCCAAAGTCCAAGCAACTCTTCGCGAGACTTGCAATTTCCATCTCTTTCATCGTCTGCTCAGGCAAACTCCCTGGTCAAGGTCAAGCACAGATATTCTTGGTCGTCTTCCATCGTGACGGGGGAAGTTAGTCTCGTGTCCTGTCTCTTTCAGGAATCTTTCTTCCTCAAACTCAGGAACATTGAAGGAGGAGGAGGAGGAGGAAAATCTAGGAACGAGGACTGATGATGTGTTTAGTAACATTTTTATTTCTTTATTTTTTTTAATTTTCTAAAATAGAATTTTTATCGGCCAAGTTCAATCTTGTCTCACCTAGCCCAGCCACCGATGAGGCTCAACATGCTCGGCCTTTGCAAGATTGAACCCCACCATGACTGGGCAAGGGTCAACCTAACTTGGTCACCACGAGATTGAGCCTTACTACAGTCGGGCGAGGTGAAGCTCGACTTCATAGTGGCCGAGCGAGTTCGAGCCTCGCTTGGTTGTGGAGAAGTCGACATTGCCAAGGAACGGTGAGGTCGACCTCACTGCCAAGTCTTTAGTCAGTCGCCTTTGGCCAGAAATTGGGCAGAAGAAGAAAAAAAAAGAAATATGGAAAAATTAATATCGTATTAAATATATTTTTATTATTTTTCTATTAAAAGAATAGTAGTTACTAAACGCGTTTTTTATTTATTATAAAAAAATTTATGAAATGAAAATAGAAAAAGCTATCTCTCTTGGGAACACAAATATTGCTAAATGCGCCTTGAACATACGGGGGAATTAGAATAAGCCGCAAAGGGAAAAAGTCGGGTGTCCTGAGAGAGTCACGCTAAGTCGAATCTAAAGAAAACTAAGTAACCTGCTTTCCCAAATACCTTTTCTTTTCTTTCTTATTTTGTTGACATTTGTGCCTTCTTTTGCTGCGTTCGGAAGATGACGCCTGATTAATCTACACACGGTGATGATTCCATTGGCGACAGTCCCCGAGATATTTGGGCAGTGAAAACGAACAAGGCACCCTTTCACGTCGTGGAGGTCCCCATCACCTGCTCTTTTTACCCCTAATGGAACGCACAAAGTCCGTTCGAATTCGACCTTTTGGAGCTGCTTTTCGGCTCGAAACAAATGGTGGGTCGTCCCTCTTTTGGCCCTTCTTTATCGATCAAACATTCCGAGGCGTGAACCGTGATGTTATGGGAAAGATCGAGAGCCGATAAGACGAGTGGAGCTGAGTCGAGATCGAGCCGAGTTACCCGTGCCCAGCTCGCCCTTAACGCATGCCAGAATCGGCCGGGGGGAAATTGCCAGGCGCCTTCCTCAGTCCAGCACGCGATAAATCGAGATGGGAACGAAACAAGAATAGGAAATTTCAACCCACCCGCTCGATGTGGAATCCCACACGATGCACCCAACCAGAAGGCGGCGGCGAACGGGTTCCCTAGGCTTGCCAAGTTCTCGTACATCAGGTTGCATTTGCTGACGATTCGCGCTTACCTAAGCATCCTGTTCCAACCACCACCCGTACAAGAACGAAGGGCTCACATTTCACGTGTGATATCCAAGGATCTAGCTACCTTCCTGAGGATGCTGTTGACTTGGAGATCAATTCTTCCGACTGTTCATCGCCAGCTGACTGGCCCAAGAGCAGCCGCCACGTGCCTTTTAAAAAAGGGTGCTTCGATAGGATTCCGTAATCCTCCAATACACGCTCGGCATCTCGTTCGGGTTGATGGAGAGGGTGTTTACCCCCGTCGCTGGTAGCCTTGCGTAGTAGCCACTGGCGAGCGCGGAATAATTTTGCATGAAACGCAAGAGGAGGATCGATGCTGATGCTCTGATGATGAAGATGAGCCAACTCAGGCGTAGATATTTGCTCATGTGGCCCATATTCGAAATTCGAGTAAAGTGGTATCGAGAAAGAGCAATAATCGTTTCCTAAATTGCGTGTTCCATCCGATCAGAACTCCATTAACTTTCTCTTTGGCGCACTTACTTCCCGCTGATCGCTCCATCCACCGGTCTCTACAACTATATAGTCCATGCGAACAAAAAAGGACACAACCGAATGGTTGAGGGCTCCATTGATGCTCGCACCAAGACGACCAGTCGCGTTACCACACTCGATCTTTTGGCTATGTACTCTCTAACATGTCGGCATCAATTCATCTATATGATTACCCTATTACTTTCATACCTTCCCTCGATAGGAACAATATTTGTAAGATATTGGTGGTATGATAGTGATTAATTTAGATACGCTGTAAATCTCTGATGACTACGAGAGATTTCAATTTTCTTCCAAAGCATCTATCCCCGGTCCCCACCAAGAAAGGAATCATTAAGCATGTCTAGGAGCTCAAATCAACCTGAAATTATCAGAAGGGGGTGAAAGAGAACAAAATGGACATGAAGCGGAGAAGATACCGAGCAGGTGAAAGTTCCATGTGGGGGGAGGTGGACTGATCTGTCTTTACCTAGTCACGGTCCTGTCTTTTGCCAACTCTGTCGCCATTGATGTCCCGTGGTGTCGTCGTCGTCATGAGTTGTAGCATCAATGGTCTGTTGACGTGGCCCACGGGGGTCCCCACCTACTGCCACGTCAGACAGAAAGAGAGGGGAATTGGACCCTACACCTATTTCATCGTAATTTTCTCCTGCCTATTTCCTTTTAAAGAAAAAACTCACTAATTTTTAGTTTAATCTCAATCTTATACCACACTCTTTTCTTAATCAAAGTTCAGTCCCATATCAATCCCGAATTTTTTTTAAGTTTACTCGCATTGTCGGGTCATGTATTTATTTTTTCCATGTGCTTCAAAGGATCGCATTAAATGCGAAACCGTTCAAACGAAAACAGTTGGGCGAATCAAGGACTCCCTTAGCCCCACGGGTCGAGGAATTCTATCGCCTCCGTCCCGTTTCTTTCTCGAGAAATCACTTTCCACAGTGAAATTCCACTTTCCGTGACTATAGTACTGCAACGTAGATGATTTCCTATTTATAAATCTATATTGTCTCCGAGAGTTCCGCTTATTCTTCGTGATTATATTCAAAGCCCAATCTCCATGACCTTAACAAACTTTTTTTCTTTTAATCAGGAAGATTCATCGACAGGTTTCAACGCGGAATAATCACGAACCATCAGTGAATTCTCGAGAACAAATATCAATTGCCACGCAACCTAATTTTTCAGGTCTCTTTTCCGAGTCTCTTTTCTGGTTTTAGGTCGCAACGTCGTCCAATGAATGGAGGGAGCATCGATGAACGCCGACTCATGCAGCAGAAGGCGCAAAAAAGTCCAGTACAAGTCAAAACGATTCTCCTTCCTCGTAACCTCACATGTTTCACGCCCGACCAGGCGCGGGGCCCACCAATCTCTGTTTAACCCCTAAGTGACCCGGGCGGGCCCCACCTCGCTCGAATATAGAAATAACCCCTTTACCATATGGGAATCGGCTAAGTAGCCTACGTGTCCTCTTCTGAAGTACAGCAGAAGCAGATGCGAGATAAATAAAATAAAGAATCACTAAACTTCGATTCAACATATAATCTAATCTTTGAAATTTTAGTTTATTTAATGTTATTCATGAAATTTTTGTACATATTTAAATTAATTTATAAACTATAATATTGAATATAATTCACGAAATTAAGGTTTAGAATCATATTATAATTATATAATTACTGTTATTAGTTTTGGTAATCGAGGAATCCAACACGTGTCTTTCTATGTCTTGACAGCATCAGATTCACGACCTTCTATTTAAGATATTGGCAATCGTGAATTTCAGAGCATTGGTTTCGACGATGATGGATAAACTATTAATCCACGTAGACGTAGTCACTCATCGTTGGGTGGAATAATTATATTCTTTAGTTGGTCAAAATCATTTTTTTTAATTATAAATCAAACGGTAATCCCAAGCCCCATCGCTGTCGCTGACGTGACCCTATCAGGACCACTCCCTCGCTCCACCCCTCTTCGTCGATTCGCAGCTGCGGCTTTGTATTGTATTTGCAGACGACGCCGGATGACGAGGAGGGGCGATTCTTCTTCTCCAATTGACTTTAGGTGAACGGTAGGGTGGTTAGCTTTTGCAGTACATTTACACCTCTTCCTGTTCCAGTTCCGAGGCGCAAACGACAGAGAATCATTCTTTACTTGAGGCTTCCGCACTGTTTCAGGCTTTTGGAGGTAATCTTTTTCTCTTTCTTAATCCCCCGAAGTATCTCGTGTTTCTTTACTCCTCCTCCTCCTCCTTCTACTTCTTCTTCTCTCTGGTCCGTTGAGTTTAAATACATGTAATCTCGACGAGCTCAAACTAGCCCGAAACCATTTATTCACTTTTTGTTGCTGTTGCGTTTCCATTGTTTTTTACCTTTTGTTGTTGGCAAATCTGGGTTCCCAGGTAATCTACGAACGCTACCCTCCTCCTGACTTCTTGTCTTCCCCGGTGGTGTATTGGGTTCTCTTTCTCTCGCCTGTCAATCAGTGCATGTGGGTGGTGTGCTACTCGGTTCAAAGTTGGATCTTTCCCCCCCGGACAACTTGTTTAGAGAAATATTTCTTTATTTCTCGATGGTTTCCCACCCGACCTTTTTTGTCCTTTTTTAGGCTCCGTTTCTTGATTGGGCAGTGACAGACAGTGAGTAATAAATAGTGGGTCTTGTATAGATATAGCAGTCCTGAAGTTTATTTTATAGGCTGTTTCGCTAGTTCCCTAAGCGGGTAAGGATTCTTGATATTTATCGCCCGTAAGCTAGTTCGGATGTTGATTCTCTTTTTTTTTGTTTGGTAAGTGGATGTTGATTCTCTTATCCACTGTTAATGTGAGAAATCTGATCGTGTGAATGGAACTATATTTTTTTGTCCGTCCAAAGAACTCCCGGGATAAAGGTTCTCCTTGCGTGTCTGGGCAATTTGCAGGTCGGTTTTTGTGACGCATCCGACGCCGCGATGTCGGTGTTTAGTGAAGAGTAGCGAAGTCTTCGGGGAGATGGAGGTGGGCTTGAGAGCTAATCGAGGCCTTGAGCTCGTGAGAAGAATGCCATGTCTGTTGGGGGTGGTGTGTCTGTGGCTGACCATGGGAGTAATCGCCGATGCGGCTGGGAATTCCAGTTCTAATTCTTCTTCTTTGCCTTCTTCGTCGAGGCCCGGTGTTGTAACTATAGGTTCTTTATTCACCCGGGAATCCGTGATTGGAAGAGCCGCGGGACCAGCAATTCGAGCCGCAATCGACGATGTTAACGACGATTCGAGCGTCCTTGCCAATATAGATTTGAAGCTTCTTGAGTATGACACAAATTGCAGCGGATTTCTCGGAACTGTCGAAGGTACTGCCCGAAACTCTGCACTCCATAGAGATAGATACCATGCTATAGCAGAAAATCTTACTCGAAACCTGAGCGGGTGATAAATGAGCTGAGATTAGTTGCTTCTCATTCACTTGGTTTCGTGAATTGGGAGTGTTTATCTTGGTAGTGAAGATTAAACAGCTACGAGAAAGGAAAATGTTCAGTATATTCCCGGATTTCACTGAAAAATTGTCGGGATTGGTGCAAATTGTGAGTAACCATCTGATAATTGTGAAAAAAGTTTAATCAATTTACCGGATGAGAAAAACAATGAACCATGTACTATGCATCTGAGCCGTGGATTATGCATCACGTCCCTCCTGTTCAGAGTCCATTTCATTAACAATCACAATATTTCATTTGTAGCTTTGCAGCTCATGGAGAATGACGTGGTTCTTGCCATAGGCCCGCAATCCTCTGGAATAGCTCATGTCATATCCCACGTAGTTAATGAGCTTCATGTGCCGCTGCTTTCGTTCGGGGCGACAGACCCAACTCTGTCTCCGCTTCAGTACCCTTACTTCATCCGTACCACGCAGAGCGACTCTTTCCAGATGTATGCGATCGCAGATTTGGTTGATCACTATGGGTGGAGGGAAGTAGTTGCCATCTTTGTAGATGATGATTACGGCAGAGGTGGGGTTTCGGTCCTTGGCGATGCTCTGGCGAAGAAGCGGGCCAAGATTTCTTATAAGGCCGCCTTCACTCCTGGGGACGCGGAAAGCAGAATCAAAGAATTGTTGATCGGAGTGAATAACCTGGAGTCCAGGGTATATGTTGTACATGTCAATCCCGACACCGGTCTTCAAATATTTTCGATTGCGAAGAATCTTGGGATGATGGCTGGCGGATATGTTTGGATTGCCACTGATTGGCTTCCTTCAGTTTTAGATTTATCTGAGACAGTTGACGCCGATACAATGAGTCTCTTGCAAGGAGTTATAGCTCTCCGTCATTACACGCCAGATACAAGTAAAAAGAAGAGCTTCTTGTCTCGGTGGAAAACCTTGAAGTTAAAGACTACAGCTTCCCCTAATTCCTATGCTCTGTATGCGTACGATTCTGTCTGGTTAGCTGCCCGTGCTCTCGACACTTTTCTCAGTGAAGGCGGAAATATTTCCTTTTCTAATGATGCAAAGTTGGTTGGCTTGAATAGAAGCAGATTGAGCTTATCCACTCTCCGTGTCTTTGATGGAGGAACGAGATTGCTCCAGATACTTCTTAGACGAACTTCACAGGTTTAAGCGGTGAAATCCAGTATGATCCGGATAAGGATCTGATCCACCCGGCAATGGATGTTCTAAACATCGGGGGCACAGGGACCCACAGGATCGGATACTGGTCGAATTACTCTGGTCTTTCAGTCGTCACTCCTGAAACGCTGTATGATAAACCGCCTAATAGATCGTCAAGCAGTCAAAAGCTTCATCCTGCGATATGGCCTGGTGAAATGACATTGCAGCCTCGAGGATGGGTATTCCCTAACAATGGTAGACCTCTGCGAATCGGAGTGCCGAACCGAGTGAGTTTTAAGGAGTTTGTAGCAAAAGACAAGAATCCTCCAGGGGTGAAGGGATACTGCATTGACATCTTTGAGGCGGCCTTAAACTTGCTGCCTTATCCTGTTCCGCACATGTACATGTTATATGGAGATGGTAAGGGCAATCCTGAATACAGCAGTCTGGTTTATGAGGTTGCCCAGGATGTAAGTATCTTATTTTGAGGAGTTACGTTCATTTGATGAGTGCTATCTTGATCTTAATTTACTGTAGTTTAGAGGAATTATTCAGAACCCGGATTTTGTTATGCTGGCTCAGGAAGTCATCGGTTCTTTAGCAATGCTATTTCAAACAAAGATTGTTTCTCTCTTGCTTTGTCAGAAATATGATGCGGCCATTGGAGATATTGCAATTGTCACGAACAGGACAAAGATTGTGGACTTCACTCAGCCATACATGGAGTCGGGGCTTGTTGTCGTTGTTCCTGTGAAGGAGCAAAAATCTAGTCCATGGGCTTTCCTCAAACCATTCACATTACCAATGTGGTGTGTGACCGGTGCCTTCTTCCTCTTCGTGGGGGCTGTGGTTTGGATACTTGAACATCGGCTCAATCATGAATTCCGAGGTTCGCCGAGGCAACAACTCATTACCATATTTTGGTTAGTGTGTCTGCTTCATTACAAGTTTTTGTTTAAGAAAGGGCAGTTGCATGATGTTGAAGTTTCTATGGGAGTGTGTATTTCGCTTCTGAATGATATTTAACAGCAAGAACCAAATAAAATTTCCTATTTGGGATTTCTCTGAACCCAAGATGCTTACTTTGTGTCTCTGCTTACCGAGAAGAGTATTCTTACACTGAAACTTCTTCTGGTCCTTGCAGGTTTAGTTTCTCAACTATGTTTTTCTCGCATAGTGAGTACCCTATGCCTTATGCGTTGACTTTTCTGCATAAAAGGTCTTCATTCTTGCTAACTGTTTCAGAGGAAAGATATCATGACTTTTCTGGTTAACCTGTCCAGGAGAGAATACTGTGAGCACCTTGGGCCGGTTGGTGTTGATCATATGGCTGTTCGTGGTGCTGATAATTAACTCAAGCTACACGGCTAGTTTGACGTCAATCCTCACAGTGCAGCAACTCACATCTGGTATTGAAGGGATTGACAGCTTGATATCAAGTTCAGATCGAATCGGAGTCCAAGAAGGGTCATTTGCGTGGAAGTATCTCATTGATGAGCTTAACATAGCAGAATCTAGGCTCGTTATGTTGAAAACCCAGGAAGATTATGGAATTGCTCTTCAGAAAGGATCAACAGGAGGTGGAGTCTCAGCTATTGTCGACGAGCTTCCTTATATAGAGATTTTCTTGTCCAGCACAAACTGTGCATTCAGGACAGTGGGGCAGGAGTTCACAAAAAGTGGCTGGGGATTTGTAAGTTCCTGAACAATTTTCTCCACGTCTCTTCATCAATTAGGATTCTCTGAGGAATAGAAATCGAAGCTAATTTAATCAGGTGGTGCGAGATGATCTCTCTTTTTGTCGGCAAGAGCCACACTTATATCACGAACACAATGATTGAGAAGAAACGTGTTGCAGTTGCAGAATTTGGGCTGTGGTACAGTAGCAGATGCATTGCGAAGATTTGCTGAATGTGGCATGTTGTCACACGTTGGATCATCCAAAACAGATTTTTAGCTTAACTAAATACCGTATTGTTAATGTTCCTCTAATTGCTTCATTGAGACCGTGAGACTTTTACAACTGGCAGAAGCTCTAACGTGGTTCTTGGCATGTAATCTCCTTGTTTCAGGCTTTCCAAAGGGACTCCCCTCTTGCTGTTGACTTGTCGACTGCAATCCTTCAACTTTCCGAGAATGGCGACCTCCAAAGGATTCATGATAAATGGCTGTCCCGAGCTGAATGCTCAGCTCAAGTAAATACAGCTGATGAAAACCGGCTCTCTCTGAGCAGCTTCTGGGGTCTGTTCCTCATTTGTGGCATTGCCTGTTTCCTTGCGCTCACTTGCTTCTGCTGTAAGATCTTCTCACAGTACCGCAGATTCAGCCCAGGGACTGAGGAACCCGTGATTGAGATTGAGCCTGCTGGTACCCGACGCACGACTCGCGCGACCAGCTTCAAGGACTTGATTGAATTTGTAGACAGGAAAGAAGTGGAGATCAAGCAGATGCTGAAGCGGAAGGGCAGCGAGGAGAAGCGACAAGCCAACCAGAGTCCAGACGGGCATTCCTCGTGTTCGCCTGCCTAGGAGAAGATTTTCTCTCAGGCTGTCACAAGATCTTGTCCTTTCTTCTATGTTAGCCGTAGGATGTGCACAAAGTCAGAGCATAGTTCTCCATCTACATCTTATTAAGTTAAACTAGCAAAATCATGTAATACACGAGGTAAACGAATTTGCGAAAGGTTGCCTTTTAATGCAAGGCATTGATGACTGTTGGCGCCTGACGCATTTTTTTCGCTGGAAGAGTGTCCAAGAGCTGCTCTGGCTGGGAACCGAAGATTGCTCTGCATCGCAGTTGAAAGTGTCAATGCAACAGAGTAGTTGGTTCATAAAATTCAATCTCTAGTCGATGCTGATTCACAGTTCACATAGTGCAGTCTAGCGAACAAATTTGTCTGAATGATGTAACCTCACTTGTGATCAATATCTGGCTGCCTCTAGTCATTGCCAAAACACCCTCTACGTCATGGATAACTGACAATCGAGGACATGCCGACGCTGCCTGCCTACTCCGATAGAGCCGAGCTCATTTCCTTTTCTCGTTACGACTCAGCTGAGACTGATTCAGAAAGGCGTGGCATTTTGTGTCTCATGCTCATGCTAGGCCGACTACTTCGATCTAGGCTTCCATGTCGACCTAGGCAGAGCGGACCTTCTTATCCACATCACTTGACCCCTGCTCCGGAGGGCGAGGCGGTCTTTCGTTTGACCTTAGAACTCAAAAATGGTTCAAATTATTCCTCGTCTTCTTGAATCCATTTTGTAGGCACTGTTCCTAGTTTTCGCATTCTACCTCCTCTTATCTAAAAATTCTCAGTTTGTTTTCTAGTGCTTCCAATCTTGCAACAGATCCTAATGGACAGATTGCTTCACCTCATAGGGTGTTTCGGGGCATATGACTCCCGTTAAGGCAAGAATTGCGCAGATGCAAAGAGACACCCCTGGCAAAGTTCCTTCAAAGTCAGGACACTTCAAGAGGGAAAATTGTCGAGAGAATCATCCACTTATTGTCTACCGTCAATTCAGTTCAAAACTTTTTAATTTTGTAAATTCAATCCTAAACCTTTTAAGAAATTATTAATATAGATGATCGAAAATTGTAGACTTAGCAGTTCACTTAGCATTGCCCGTCTTTCAATTGTGACGTGGGCAGCTTTTCTTCCATTATTTCTCTCAACTAGTTGTTGGGCCTTGACAACGGGCTGTGAAGGGAAATAGGGGGGGGGGGGGATGGAAAGAAAAGATAAAGAACAAAAAATAAGAAAAAAATTTAAAAATGGTATTGTCGGTACTAATATGGATGATTAGAACTTTTTATTTTAAAATTTTTCTTTTTTTATTTGTTTCCCTTTTTCCTTCATAGAACGCTCGATGTCCACATTTGTGATTTCTAGCAAAATAAAAAAATGTAAATAAATCGAGAGATAATTATACAAATGGTCTCTAAATTTTGACAAAGTTTTCAATTTGCTCAATGTGACATCCAAATTTTGACAAAAAAAAAATCATATTGACAAATTGTCAAAAGATTTAAGACTAAATTTGATTGATTAAAAAGTTTAAGACTAAATTAGCTATCGTGTAATGTATTTATGACTTTTTGGACGATCATACCTACACCTATATATATGCAAAAAAATGTCATCTATACCAAGTCCGATTTTGTTGACCAAACCAGATTTCGATTGAAGAAACATTAAACATGGCCGTAGATATTATACTTCTTTCCACATAACGCAGTTGCTGCTAACGAATTTTCTAGCGATGTAAGAGACAACCTCAAGAAGCACCGAATAAGGAAATGATCAAATTGAAGGCAAACGTCAGCAATAGAAATTGAAAATTGAAAAGGAGGGGGTGGGGGTGGGGGTGGAATGTGAGCTTTACTGCCCTTGATAGGAATTCATGAAAATAAAACAACTAGCATCCTCCAATTCCACAACAGTAAGAAACCCTAAACCCAGATAAACCGAGTTTCTGTTTTCTTCTGGACATGAGACAAAGCTAAAAGCTAGCATAAACCAACAGTTCCGGACTCTTCTCCTTTATGTACTGAAGTCAACAACAGAATCTAATAGAGCTCTCTGATTATCTTTGTCCCGAGAAGTCAAATCCCGAACCTCTTATCGTCGCCACTTGCTTCGGAGAATGTTTGAGGCCATCGAGTGCTTAAAATAGACTCCCAAGTACAACGCGGAGGATCATGTGAGGTGCGTTCTTGACTTCTCCAGAGAACTCTATGAGTTAATATACTGTCCCTTAATCGCCTTAATACTGTCCCTTAATCCCCTTCTCTCCCGTTGAAAATCACCTCCCCACCCTTGCTGTTGCCTTCTAAATATGAACTGTTCAAAACAGAAAGGAAGCATTAAACATTTGAGAAAAGGAAATCAAAGGAGATAGCTCCATAAACATTCGTCGACGAACAAAGTGATCGAAGAAGATTCTACCTTGTTGGAGATGGTGGAGAAAGAAACATCACGCATGCGGTGCTAGGGTTATTGATACTGCTCAACTACATGAAATGGTTTTTTGTTTCCACAGACAGTGAACAAAAATAAAATAGGAGAGATTTTTTTCTCCACGGATTGAAGGACGGAGAACAGACCTAGATTCATAACGATGCATTTTTCGACATTCAGAGCGATAGCACCATCAACCCATGTAAATAACTTAAAACCCTAATGCACCCAACAAAGGCGATGCTGCTTGATTGGAAAAGCAGATAAGCCGTCCCCCTAAATGTAGAAGGAACATCAAGATGAGATGATTTTTAACTTACCACACAGCGCATGAGAAATTAAGTGTTCTCCGTTGATAAAGAAGCCCTAATCCTCTCGACAGTGCAAGCAATCAAATTGTTAACGGTTGCCACAGATCCTAGAGAAAGCTTAGCAGTTGGGACTGAGTCGACTAGAATTTGAAATGCGACAGTCAAGAGAGATCCACCAGCTGCTGCTTCGCCAACACTTTGCGTGAACGAGCCATCAGGAAGTATGGAAAACCCCGAGGGAAGAAGAGCCACATAGTCAGGATCTCCACCGTTTAGAACCACATTCATTGCGACGATATCAACCGGAGCATATACCACGAAAGAGCCCATTGCATCAGTGCAGCTCTCTTGCAATATCAGCATGTTGCTTTGGCTTGAATTTGCACTCTGGAAAATATTTACAACAAAAGATTTTGTTAGATTGGTTACTGAAGAATATAGCTCTGACATTAGAATATATACAAAGCTCACATTTACTCGCAAAAGAGACACACAGTTGCCGGTGTCTGGGCCATTGGCGATGTGTGCCATTTCTTGAACAATCCCTCCATTTGAGAGAATATCCCACTGAACAGTAGCAAAAATATAACTACATAAGGGCATCATAACATCATCACAAGAGCTTCCATTTTGCTTACTCCACAAATTAATCCAAGCAATATAAACATCAAAGTCGAAAGGACTTTGGACACATCATAAAACAAAATCTATGGTTGAGAAAATGAATGATCGATCATATATGCGCTCTAGCCCAAAATACTATAGGACAATTGAGGTGACGAAAAATAGCATGATATCTTTTATAGGACATACTAGTCCTGCTAGAATGCATTTCAGCCCAAAATCATGTTTGAGGAATTTTTGGACAATGTTGGCAAATTAAGGCATCAAATGAATCAGCGACTAACAAAGTGCATCGCTCCCTCCATTATTCATGCATCCGAATGAGGAGAAAAATGAGAAAACCGGAACATGAATTGGCAAAACTTGCTTGACATGTATTGAGAGAACAATGTCTAGTTGACCGTACCCTGATATGATCCTTCAAAATTAAAAATCTTGAATTTAACGTCCTAATAGAAGAATAAATAAATAAATAATGCAGGAAGCTGTACATATTAATGGCAATGAAGAGTATTTGCATAATATTTATTAGGATTCCATTTTTAAGAGTTCAAATTAAATTTCTTGGCATATCAAATTCAACAGCCACACAAGTAGATAATTGTTTCCATCAACGTGACATTTAAAAAAGTAAATTCTTCAGATATCTTTCCATATATTCGCCTTCTCATACTAAAAACGACAATTGCTATAGACTTGCTCAGGAAAGTAAATTGCATAATGCATATATAAGCTCCTGAATTTCTTCCCTACCTCACTTCGAGAATTCTCGTCACGAAGGAAATCGAAGACCTGCTTGGGGGAAACCGGCAGCCAGAAGGAAGTGGCAGCACATAGAACTATTCCAGGGGGCCTGCCTGGATCATCCACGCTTTTCCGAGTCATCACACGCACGTCGTCTGCTCCGGTTCCGGACAATGTCGTCCATGTATGAGCTGTAGATGCGCTGACTCCAGCACAAAAGCTTATTACCATTCTCTCAGCCAGCTTCATCATGCTTTTTCTCCCTTCGGGGCTTGTTATGACTATGAAAAAAAGAAACGAGTCAAAAGTTTAAAACTCATCCAACCCTCAATGCTTCCGAAATGTTACCACGAAAAAGCTTTGATAGTGTATTCTGCATTGTCTACAATACAACCTCAGCTAACTCAAAAAGCTGAAACATTTTATGAACCAACAAAATTGATGATGGCATAGCCTTAGTAAAAACCAGTACTCACAGACAAAACACTAGGTCACTATCGGCACTATATAGAGCCCACAGATCTTAAGTGAACACGAAACTTGTGGGAGACACCGATGAGAAAATTGATCAGAAGGGGAAAATAATACGTATATCCATTCAAGAGGAACATGAAAAACCCTTGACTCGAGTAAGAGAGAAATGGCGCTAGAGTATTTATGAGTGTAGGCCATAAACTAAGAGATACAAAATATTGATTGGGAATTGAATTAAAAAAACATATACAGGTGTTAGGAATCAAATAAAAAAAATCCATAAAAAAAAAAAACCTCAAAAGAGAGTCGAAATCAAAATATTACCACCAACATCTCCAGTAGGAATATGAGTTGCCATGGCACTTGCGAGACGTTCACATTGTCGATCTAACGTGGCAACCCAGCGCTTGGCCCCGAAAGCATGGCCAGAGCCAACGAGCTGCTTGTATAGGTTATGTACTCCTCTATCATCTACTTCCACATGCTCAAGCCATGTGACCTACACCGTGATTTTATTCACTTACCTTCTCTTATGGTATCATATAGTCGATATGAAAATCATAAGAGAGTAAAAGATTCATTATACCTTAGAGTATCCGTTTGGCATTTCTTGAATCAGACATCCTGAAGGCTTTCTACGGCATCGAACTGCTGGGTTTGGCCGTAAAGTGTCCAAAGAAACATCAACCACTGCCCAAGTCCCGTCGCTATGTTGTTTGCAGTAGCGGACGAAATAAATTTCCCGAGTTGGAACAAGCGGTGACGGAACTTGAAATTCAGCCATCACCTGGGAATTCACGAGATCAATCAATCAAATAATTGGATACGCCAATGGGTGCTAATTGCTCACTAAAATCCCAGAGCTCAACTATCTTGCTTAATTGATCATAACAACATTACTTTTGGATATTGGTTTGATTTACCTAATTTTGTATAAGTAGAAACACATATGAGTCATACGAATTGGATGCACATACATACCACTTGCAAGGCTCCATTGTAATTCCCTGCCACCCCAGTTGATAGTACTTCCAAAGTCATAGCTCTTGACACAATGCTTGAGAAGATAGTGGACCACTGGTTCTGCAAACATGTGTCATTAACAAATGAATGATCGAAAGGTACTTGGAATGAACAATTTCGCTCAATTTAAATGAAGTTGGCTATATTGCGCATATATAGAGGTATCAATGCTGCTATTAAGAAGGAAATCTTACCACATCCATGAGAATCTCAACAAGATTGATGTGATTCATAATGATGACCCCAGTTTCTCGTGAGGCTTCGCGCTTAAATCCGGTGGGGTTTGTTATGATCCCGCGAGGAAACGCACGAATGTACTCATTTTCATTTAGCACGCTTGATGTGCCATCAAGTCCCATAGTCCACATGGGCTCTCCCACCTGTGCCATTCGGATAAGTTCCTCCATGGCCGCCACTGCCAGCTCGATTATCATCGGCTTCTCGGCTTCAGTCGGTGCAGTGATTGATCGGAAAAAGTCCCCGCTCCCATAAATGTCACCCCCTACACCAGATTGGCCCGCAAAACTTCCGAAACCAAGATCAAGTGGGCGAGGAGGGGCCGAAGAAGAAAGAAGTGGGTAGTTCACTATCGGCTTGCCTACATACTTTGCAGCTATTGCCGATATCCTATCAATCTGAAACCAAACTAAGAATCAAGATATATCGCAAGTATAAGATACTCTTTAGCTGAACATAGTTTTGGGTACTCAGATTATAACATTTGTCAAGTTATGCAGTTTGCTGTCGGCAAAAACATTACTTCCACAGGCGCTACTGGATTGCCCACCGAGTAACAACAGTTCGCACTTTTTCTCAACTGCATAATTGTCATACACTGCATACGGAAAACTACCTTCTTCCAACTATACTAAAAACCTAGAAATTAATTTACCTCTTCCCTTAGACGCCCATTTTCAAGCCTCAAGTGATGTTCATCGAAGGACATCTCTCCTATGGCAGTTGGGCCCCCACAGTTGGGACAGGAAGCGCTGTTGAGGGCTTCTCGGTACCTCATGTTATCTGCCCGGAGCTTCTCGTTCTCAGTGCGGAGCTGCGTGTTCTCGTGGCGCTCGTGTTGGGTCTGAGAGGAAGTAATTACAGTAAATTTGAATTTTAGGAAATGTTAAAAAAAAAAAAGATACCAGAACAATTCCAGAGTTGTTAGCCACTGTGAAGATCCATGCACTTTCCCACCGAAGGAGATATATATCTTTCCTTTGTTCAGGTTACATGCATTGTATTGGATTCATGGTGGCCATGATCAGGTAGTGTAGTGCCAACGTAATCTCACGCAACTGTAAGGTCCAAAGTTTTCCAGTGCCAAAATGCAAAATGCTGCGAAAAATTAGTCAAGATAGCCTGGAGAACTTTGAAACTTCTAACTACCTTTCTTGACTACTATAGAACGCAATGCACATATAGGCGTTCTAAAATATTCGGTAAAACGGGAGATTTACTTGTATATTAGAGATTTCTCATCAATCTCCATGGGTTAAATTGGTTGGAGATTCATGGTTGTAATCGGAGAGGCACCTGCAAAATTTAGGCTCCCTTCTTCGAAACACCAACCACTGGAATGTTTCACGTTGTTACTCTTTTGTTTTATGGTTTTTTCAGGGGCTAAGGAAGGTGTTCATTTCAATTGCCCTCTTTTTTTTTTTTTGGGGGGGGGGGGGGGGGGGGAGGGGGGGGGGGTCTGTAATTACCTTCAGTTGAGTGCGCTTGTTTTGGAACCAAAACTTGACTTGCAAAGGCTCAAGCCCTAATTGACGCCCCAGTTCCTTCCTTTGCTTATCATCCGGGTGTGGACACTCCTTGAAAAATCTAACCCAGAAACAATATTATTAAATCATTAAGAAACATGTAAAAAAAATCTAACCCAAAAACAAAATAGCCACATCATTAAGAACATGGAAAAAAAATCATTATTAAGAGGGGGAAAGCACAATTCAGGGCAGAACTCACGCTTCCATTTCTTGAATCTGGTGCTGGGTGTGACGATGGTAGCGCTTCTTCTTCCGGCGCTCATCCTGCAGATCGTCGCCAGAGGTGGGCCCCTCGTGGTTGTCGCTGCCAGACTTGGTGCTATCGAAGTCGTCGTCTCGGAGGCGAGCAAGCTCACTCTCCGACGGATTCTGCGCCATGTCTAGAGGGTGAAGCTGTGGACCACCACCGCCATCCATCAAGTTTTGCTGGAATATGTCCATCATAGAGATCTCCTTTAAAGATTCCCAACCAAAGGCCTATGGGTTTTCAATCTAAACAAACCAAAGAGGAGAGACAATGCAAAAATGACCACTCTCAAAAGAAAGCAAGGGGGAAAAATCACATAAATGTCCTAATTAACACGAGCGAGAGTCCGAGAGAATGTTTGGAGAGATAATAGGGGAGTTTAATGGCGACAAGGAGTGATGTATATAAAGGAGAAAGGGGAAGCATTTAAAAGAGACTCGAAAAAAAGTAGGATATGACTCTAAAAGGCAGGCAAAAAGAGAAAAAGGAAAATCATTAACAATTCATTGGCAGGTTTGATAATGGAACAATGAGCGACTAAAACTGCAACATAATGATATTGCTAAAGAAGCATAAGCGAGGGTTTTGAATTTTGACATACTCCATCTTTTCTTTTAAATTTCAACAGCATAATAAAAAGAGTGAATGGGTTACATGGACGAGCGGCGATAGAGCTGGAATTCACGCGTTTTTTCGAAAATCGAGAAGGGTTTTTCTTGAAACAGAAGAAAAAAACTAAAGGGAGAAATACAGGAGACCAAAAAAAAAAAAAACTTACCAGAAAACAAAAGACAGACCTTTGACTCCTGAAACCCGTAAAAGGATGATGAACACAGAATCTAAAGATCTGTCGAGAACGAGGAGGAGAGACTGACGAGAGTCTTGTGTTTCAGAATACAAAAATAACCTTTATCTTAAGAAGATTAAAAATTACAGCGAACGAGAGAGAGAGAGAGAGAGAGAGAGTTGTTGTACAGTGAACCAAAATGAAAATAAAATGGCAGGAAGAAAGAAGATATCACAAAAATCTCAACAATGGGTTTCACCTTCACAAAGTTTCAAGAAAACCAAAACTGACCTGAGCAATCCCGAACCCACCAGTGTTTCTGTTGATGCCGATCATAGGAGGCATACCTCTCGCCGGAATCATCATCCGGGCAGGCATTTCTCTCAGTATTCTTTTGGGTTTTCTTTGTATGAACAGTGGTGATTTTAGAGCTGGGACTTGGTGAAGATTCTGTCTGAAAGTCCGAGAACGAGGTTAAATATGAGGACACTACAAGTCGGAGAGAGAGAGAGAGAGAGAGAGAGAGAGGTAAGTCTTGACTTTGGTCTGGAGTTGCCGTTGAAAAATAATAAGTATATGGGATTTTTTTTTTTCTCTTTGCGAGAGTCAGTCCATGTCGGTTTTACTCTTACGTGCGAAAAACACGAGAAAAGTGCAGAGATAAGGGTTGACAAATTTCGCGCGACGCTGTCCTCTTCTTGACAGAACCAAAATCAGGAAGAAAAATGAAAAAAGCAAGTGTAACGCCCGCGCCTGCTAATCTCTCTCTCTCTCTCTCTCTCTCTCTCTCTTCCTATGACGTCTTTTTCAACTATTGAACGTTTCGTTTCGTTTTTGGTTCATTTCATCTTGCTCTATCCATGCTCTGCAACAAGGGAGAGAACGCCAAAGTTAAGCAAAGAACACATATTATGTTAAAAAAGAAGTCATGGGTAGTGCGCAGAAATCTTTGTTGCGACTGTCTATTCAAGCACAAGATTTTAAAAAACTTACTGCAAAGTTTTGCCACTGATAAAATGCATGAGCGATTATTGCCAAAAGATAAACGAAGCCAAGTTAATTCGGAGAAGAACTACTGGACATACCCTGAGAAGTAAAATTGAAAAATATATATAGAAGAGTGAGGGAAGGTCTGTCTCCGGTTATTCTGTGTTTAGGTGAAACCCTAAGTCAGAATTGTTTTCTTGGAAGAGAGAAAGAGAAGCGATAAAGAAGAAGAAGATCAAGGAGGAAGGAGGCACGGATAGAGAGAGGGAGACGGAAAGAAATGGCAGAGAGGAGTAATTGCAGAGGGCATCGAGAGGGTGCAGCGGTATTAAATGGTGGAGGGGGTGGGGTGTCAATGAATTCAATATGAGAGAGAGAGAGAGAGAGAGAGAGAGAGAGAGACTTAATTCGATGCTTAATCTGATTTCAGAGGCGATTTCGTTGTTTCTTCCTCAGCCACCCTCCAAGTTTCAGTGTGACCTCATGGACGGACTAGTGTCTACTTCGATTTATGGACTCACTGTAGAGGATGACGCTTTTGTGAACGCTCTGAGATCCTGAGAAAATCAGATGATTGATTAAAAGATTGCGTCGCTCTTGCACCAAATACATTGTACATGATCTTTGATGTTTTTTGACCATCAAGGAAGATTAATGTAAATGATCTTTACAGTTTTTTGTTTTGGATATCCAACATCAGGGTTCTGCCTCCGGGGATTAAAAAGAAATGGAACTAAGCGCATGAATCATGTTGATGTTATATCTATCTTGTCGTGCTCACATTGTTTGTCTCTATAATCAACAAATCATATTTCACATTATTACTAAGCGTTTTCATGCTGGAAATCATCAACAAGGACAATTTGTCACTCGTATGATGGAAGATGGAACTTCAATTGTTTTTATACGGGAGAAATATCATCCTAGCAAGGACATCACAAATTTCACCTATTTAAAAACTTTTGACATGGAGTAATGTCACTAGCATTCCAAATGAATTTAAACATATAAACAGTTCTAGGCATGAAAGTGAGAGGTTAGAAGGATCAATCTCCTTCCTCTTTGTGCAAAATAAGCAAATACCCTATGCATCAATTTGGATTCCCAGAAGCTCATTGTGCTTATCCATGAAGGGCGAAAACATCATATGATCCAACATATTAGATTACTTATATGACTTCATATTGTTGATTCATGTGTAGAATGAAGCTTATCATTGGATGCGATTCTTTATAATTGGCTTTTTTTTTTATCTTCGCGTAATCAATCTCTATTGGTGTGATCTTGTCGAGATAACAGTATTAAAATGCATTGAATTTACTTTCTAACCGTTGATCGACCAAAATATGTTATTGGTCAATTCAATCTTTTGGACATGCCGTTACGTTTGATAGCAAACCAAACTAATCATAAGAGAGATACATTTCGATGGTGTTTGTCTTGTACAATCTATTTACTTTTATGACCAGGAATGTTCTAACTACTTCTTTGGACAGGATAACTAAACACGCTTCATGGGTGTGTTGACATTGACTTCCTTAAATTTGTTTCCATGGAATAATGTTAATGATAATCTCATAAATGGAAAATGAGCACGAAAGATAAACTTCATAAAGCAAGCATGCCGTATCCAAAAAAAATTATTTGGTAGGAGACTACCAAAATTGCATGACATAGTGAGGATGAACTCTGACAGTATAAAAACGAAACCCTACTTATTTTCCCTTTTTTTGGCAATAATCCTTTCTATGCTATGCTCAACTTCGTAAGTGGCTTTCATTCAAATATTGATCATTTTAGATTGAAGCCTCGCCACTTTGTCATAAAAAAAAATTAATACTTCGAGAGGGATTATTTTGATGATATCAAGTGATGCATACTTTTTTAAGGAACAAAACCTCTATTAATAGGATATTTTCATATATCTATGAGCTTAATATGACTAAATTTCCTCTCAACAGCGTAACAATGTCATGATTGATGTCATCGAGGATACTTTTCCTTAAAGTATCGCTATTAACAGACACTTTTCTAGGTTATTTTTCATGTGCAAAGTTAAATCAGGGTATCGACATGGCAATATCAAAGGATTTAGAGAAAAGAAACCCTTTAACCTGATTCAAGCGCATCAAACCTAGATGTCACGGTTTGGAGATTACAAAATGTCAATCATTCACTAACTATGTTAATCATATTACTTTGTACTGTATTGAGTGAATGGTCATATGTTCCGTTTGTACATATTTGTTGGCAGCATTTACTGTGGAAACATGACAAACCAGGACAACAAAACCCACACGCTGAATTGCCCTAGGCTTTTCTAAGCGGAAGCTTCTCTTAACTAAAGTCCATTACATCGAGAAATTAGATGCTCTTCCGATGTCCACAACTAAATGAAAAGATATTAGAGAAACAAAGTCTCGCATTAGATGATTCATTAGCTTAAAATTCTGTGTAAAAAGTAGGTTTAATCAAAATATCGATAGACTCGAACTTACCTCTTTCTTGATGATATAGTATCGGGGCAGCGAATGGAGATTGAATTGCGATAGCGCTGAAATCAAAAAGGCCACCGACTACGGATGACATCAGGCCGTGAGAGGAACGTACATCTAAACTACTTAACTCGGAGAAACTAACTCAGTTCGATCCTTCCAAACACTCGCAACAGAATTATTAAATTTTTCTGTCAGGATGGCATCATTCTCTTCAATTCCCCATTTACTGTACTACCTGAGACAACTAATCGGAAGAAAGGAAGTAAAGTGTGCTGAGAGATGAACTGTTGTTGTTGTTGTTGTTGCATATGATTGACATATTTATTTCAGCAAAAAGAAGAATGAAATTGTTTGTTTATAATCACTACATAAAATGTTTGGAATTGCAAGCTGGTTCGATTCTTTGGTGGGATTTCAATGACATAAATTTATGGTTTTAGGATATGTATAGATCCAGGGGAGATTCTTAAGTTTCTAATTTACACGCTTTCTTCCTCTTTCTGTAATCTTCTTTTGCGCCATCAATGACTGAAATAATTAATGGAGGCAAGGCATCGCAATGACCATTTAATGCATCCACGCCTTTCTCGTAACACTCGCTCTGCCACTAACGAATAATCGTCGGATTTAAGTACCTTATCATATTTGCTATATCGCTCCAGAAGATGACCAATCCGCCATGCATTGCAATGGATTTCACACTTTCGATTTTGAAAATTTTTTGACTGGAGAAAGAGCTCGAAAGTCTTTTTATTACAGTATCTCATCTATCATTTCGTAACTGAAAAGAAATATATACCATTTGCTCACGAGATACAGTCACTTTATTCAAGTAGAGTTTTTATAAAACTAATTTCAGGTTCTGTCATACTTACCCAAATTATTTTCTCACACACCCTTTAAGGAAAATGATCATATAAGTTCGTCCTTGTCTCGCATCCTATGATTTCTGTGCCTTATACCTAAACAAACAAGATATCTATGTCCCTTACGAAATTTAGAAATTAATAACCCAGCGAACAGAAAAGAAGAAGCAGAAGATGAGAATCCAAACCAGTCCAAATCCAAAAATATGGACTTTTTGGTGAATTGACACTTCTCTACCTTGTCCAAAAGTCCCACAAGATTCACCGCTTTTATGAGCACAACTTGTTGGTACTTAGGGTAAACATTCCGCATCTCTCTCTCTCTCTCTCTCTCTGAATCTGCTTAGGTATGAATCCGTGGTTTGCGTAATTCCCCGGTAACCAAAAAGTGTAAGAGATGTGACTGATATCTGTACAGAATTACTCATTCATTTTCATTCGTTTAAAACTTTCCTGCCTTTGGACGAAATAAGCTTGAAAGAGTCTCCCAGCTGATGAGCCATGGATGGTCACTTGAATAAATTTGGATGAAGAGGCAAACTCGAAGTATAGAAATTTTGAGGTCTGTTTCATGAGGGATAAAAATTATGAAATGTTATGCAAAGTAGGAATTTCGACAATAAACTCTATGTGGCAAACCCATAATTTATTGCACTGACTTCTCGAATAAAATAATTTGATTATAAGATAATATGAAGAAGGTTATTCTAAAAGCTTAAGTTGTTATATAATTATATGATTAAATATCTAATAGGCGTTGATATATATATATATATATATAATTAGAGAGGCAAATGAACCTTATAGAACTTGAGACCTACTGTTTTGATACAATATGAAATTTTGTATGACCATTATCAATTGTTTTACAAATATAAATTACTAGATAATTGTGTAGTTTAAGATTCCATTATTCTAATAAAAAGAGAAGTTTTAGAAAAAGGCACTTGAGTTCACGTATATAAAAATAGTTATGTAGAGTTTAAATAAATGAATAAAGATGCATTTTCTTGAGGACAAATCAAATACCGCTTCAGAAACAAACGATCGTATACAGAAACCCTTTAAGCGACGGTTAGAAAGATTTGCGTTAAAAGTTGAGATTACGATCTGAATGTTGTTCGAATGCGTTATCCATGAACGGTTGATTCGATAAGAAAAAACATGTGATTTTTCAACGGTTCGAAAAAAGAAATGTATAGAAAGTCATATGTACGTATAGACCATAGTACAGTGTAGAGTATACACCAAAATACGAGGACTTCGGCGACAGAGAGAATATGCTAACGTGGTTTTCGACTGGGGTGGTCGTCGCCTAATCTCCCCTCCCCCCTCCCCCCCGGTCGTCTCTTTTCCTCTCCTGAATTTTTGTCTTTTTGCTTTCGGAGAAGCTGCCGAAAAAAGGGTGAAATGGTCATGCTTCCCAAGTTGAGCGGTTCCTCGGTGGGGCCCCTGCTTATATCAGCCGTTCGTTGCTTCTTCGAGGGCAACGGCGAGTGGGGCCCCCTCCTACGGACCGAGGGGTCAAGATTGACTCGAGGAAGTTGGGTCAACGGGGGGGCGGCCCATAAGCCAGAAGACTTGACAAGGTCAAAGTGGAGTAAAAGAAAGGCTTTTTTTGGGCCAAGTCTAGCGGCTCTTATTGCAAACCGTTCTCCAGCAATTCAAATAGTCTTTTTCCTTTTTTAGGGGGTTTGATTTGCGAAAAAACATGAATTTTTTTAATGAATTATTTTTTTAAATGAAATTTTTCGATGTTTGCGTGATCCCTGAAAATTGACCGAAAGGTATTTTCCATTATCTTGTGTTAAAAATTCGATTTGCTATTTCTAAACAGACGACATACGATGTTCGAGTATTTCCAATTTATGTATGGGTAGTCAGCAAAACGAGTATGGGCACTAGAGTCTTGGTTTCGGCCTCAATGGATCCAAACCAAGACGTTAGGTTTAGTCTGTGGATATCTAGGTCCCCGAGCCAAGCCTCAATGGATCCGAGCATAACCTTTGTGAATTTGCGCTCAAGTGTTCGGAAAATCCTAAGCTTAGGCATTAAGTGACTTCTTGGCAAGTGGTCAAAGGCACTCTTTGATAAAAACGCTTTAATTAATGTAGGTCGGCCAATTGTGACAAGGTCAAACCCATTTGGCCTTATGTGGATTTTCGTTCGTATCCTAGGAACTCTTTTGGCTATCAATTACGATACACCCCCTCCATTCCCCCAACTACTTGAAAATGCTTTTGTCGAATGGGTCAATGGAAAAACAATCTAGGAACGCATTTAAGGCCGACATGCCGGTTTAATGTGGAATCAAGAGGAACTCTTTTGACTTCGCTTCTTTAATAGAGTCTACCGAGGCTTCGAGTCGTCGGATCAATATAGGGCTGCTCGACGTCAATGCAAGTAGGAACCTCGCTGCCCCAATAATATAAATTGGCAATCCTTTGTCTAGCCACACACAAAAAAAAAACAAGGGGAAAAAAATAGAAATCGGGAATGATTTAGGATGTATTTGTTTAACGAAAATATAAAAAAAGTGATTTGGAAAATATTTTAATTGTTTCGATTTGTATCTCTTACAAAAATGAAATTATTATTAATAATCAAAATATTTTTCATCGACTGACGGGTGATCGTTTTTAAAGTAGATTTATTTCGTATCATTCAATTTTTCGCAAAATTAAAAAAAAAGAAGTGTGATTATTGCGGTCTTCAATTAGGCATGGACGTGGGCAGTCCCTTGTCTTGCCCTTTGGTGGTGGGGATTGGTGTGAGATTCTCAAACTTTAGACCTACCACAACCGTCCTCTGTCCAACCAACTTGTCCGATGCGTAGTTAGGGAACGAGGAAGAAAGCTCTGCAAAAGTAGGAAAGAACTGTCTTGGGTGAGGGGACTTGGGGCAAAAGGATTTAGAGGCCAAGGGTTCAAAAAAAAAAAAAAAACTTCGGCATGATTCGAGATTTTTCCATTTTTGGGGCTTTTGTTTACCTCTGGGCCCAAATCCATGCCTCATGGGCCTCTCTCTCTTTCCACATTTATCTCTATACATCGACATAACTTTTTTAAACTTTTCGACTTGAGCAACGCCATCGATGCATGTAAGCCATCGATGCGCAATTACCTCGAATGTGGCTCCACCCCACGCGCCGTAGAAATGCCCTTCGAAGATTGCTTCGACCGGAAGGTGTTGTTAATAACTATGGCTTGAAGTTCACCCGTGTGATTCGGAATTAGCACGTGTTTGTGTTTATTGGGACATTCAAAGTGCTCGCGGAGGCATAGAGACGGAAACGGGCAGTGGAAACACGGAATGATGACCTTGCCCAACGTGGATTATCTAGGTAGGGGTGAGCAAGTTAAACCGGCTAAATTGAGAACTGCTTAGATCGGCCTAGACTAACGGGTTTGGTCGTGTTCTTGAAGGTATTGGTCTAGTCTTCGGTTCCCAAAAGTGGAATCGGTGTTCGAACAATCCAGTTCTCGGTTCCTTGGAGGGCTGAATTGATTAAACCTTTTATAATTTACATTTATTAAAGATAAATATATATAAAAAAGTAGAAAGAACACAATCTAAATTTTTGAAATTTTAAATTTTGCCCAACTTTAACAAAAGAAGTTTAAAAATTAAATAAATTCAACTTTTTTAAAGAATTTTCACAGTTTTATTGGACCACCCGGAAACCGGCTCGGGACGATGGGTCCTGTCAGGTCTAATCCTAAGACTAGTCGGTCATGTTCTCAGTTCTAGGAGGGAACCATATCACCCGAAAAACCAATCACCCATATATCCCAACCTCTCGGCTGGTGCCCAAAACATGTCTAGAAGGTAGAGTGCTCGTGCTTTGGCTGGTCCGCAGCCCACAAAGAGCACCGCCCAATGCAGACGTATTTTAAATACTACTTCGATGTTCATTTTCACACGATGAAAAACTAAATAGAGTTTTCGGTAAGCTATCATCTAAGAGAGTTGGGAGCGTGAGAGAATTCCTTGTTCTTGTTGGGTTGGGATTATTTTGGATTGAGAAGCACTTAAGAACAAACGTTTTGAGCAATTATAATCTTCTCTTGGTCGATGGTATGGAATGAGACACGACCGAATCATGTAATGTGCCCCGTTTTCAGGTTTAATTTATGCAATTTATTTCTTACCAGGATCATTTTGTTGGCTTCTTTCTTGCTCAATACCGAATCTTTCCGTCCCCTTCTGACGCTTCGTCTAACAACATGAAAATACCTAGGTACCCAAAAGTTCTGACAAACACTGGGAGAGTGCAGTTTAGTCCATAACCTCAACAAAGTTTCAATGAAATCCTTCTCTATCAAATTCAACCAACGGAATTAACACAAGAAATCAACTGACAAGATCTCGAAAAGTCTTATGACTCAATCTCTCCTTCAGAAGGTGTGCAAGAGCGAATTGCACTTTGCACGCTAATTTAGTGATTTGTACGCACTTCTCATGTCTCGACATAAAGTATGATCGGCACCAAGAGAGAGATGGATAATGAATTGGTTTGGAAAAACTTGCAATTTTGTTGGCCCAAAGCATCATCTAGGCTGGGCTTCGGTCGAAGCTGCAAGAAGAAGCAAAGTTTAGCCCATCAGCTTCGGTCCTCCTTAAGCATTACCCATGATGGTGGCATTTGCGTACTTAGCATGGTAGAAAGAACGAATATCGCGTCAGATCACGACAATGTCTTCCCATGGCAAGAGAAACAAGACATGAACAATGCTAGTTTGAACAAGACATGATCAATGCTAGTTGCTGTACTTGATGCCCTAGGAGATTGCCAGCTATAGTGTTTGAAAGGCCTTGTGCAGCTCTTCGCTGAATAACGGGCATCAACGGGCATTAAAAAAGGAATAATCGATCTTTGGAATAAGCCAAGCCATGAAGCAGCTCGAGACAGACAACGTGGTTGAATAATCGAGGAGCAGTTTCCTTTTTTCGGACTCTCGAGTCAAGACAGAGCATAGGTCATCGTCGTTGCATGCGATAAAAGAAATATCTTTTAATCTCACCCGCTTTCAGTGAATTCAGAAAGATTTTGTTCGTAACGCCATTTGGCTGCCAAGCCGGCCATCCGACGTTATCATCAACAACTCACCCTGTCATATAGTGATTTGAGTAAACACCCTTCTATGATTCTTCCATGTCTCTGTCATTTTTCCCTCTCTTTCTCTCTCTCTCTGCTACTGTGGGTGACCCTGCTTTAATCTGATCGAAGATGAATGATTTGCTCACGGTAATCCTGTGAGCTCTTTACTCTGATAATGCTTGCTTCTGTTGAAATTTGGTGAATTACTTCGTCATGTTGCATTTCTGATATATTTCCTTTACTTTTGCACGTTTCATTGCTTTTTGCTGTATTTTTTAGGTTAATCAAGAGTTTTGTGCTTTGTGTTGCTCATATCGTCTGATGAATTTGCGTCAAGATTTATGGGGAATTCCCGGTGACATCTTTGGTTTACATTGAGTTCTCACTGACGGTTTCATTCGCATATAGTTGCCATCACTGTCCTGTTTCCTCTGTCCAACATCCCACCTTCCTCATGTTGTGAGAGGTTTGCCGTCAAGAGTCTGTCAATTTAAGATGCCTTTTGTTCCACGAAAATTTTGATACTTGGAAGATGTTTTCCGAAATGTCGCCTGGAAAATAAGTCTACTGAAACTGTTTTCATTATTGACAATGATATAATGCCTAATTATTTTTCATGAATGATTATATTTTTCATTTACTCATTTGGTAAGCAATACAAACCCTTAAAGTGCCATCATTTTTCGAAAAAAATTATATAAATCTTGAGCTTTCATGAAACATACGAACCCTTAAAGTGCCATAAAACTTTTGTGTCCTGGGTTTGCAACATTTGATGTTCTAAGAAAATTTTGAAATCACTTGACACGGCGAATACCTTTCTCTGTTTTTAATACAGAATATGAGAGTGAGTAAGCACTGATTTCTTGCTTTATGTTCTGGTTTAGGACTCCTTTGTCAGTGACGCGAAAATTCAACCTCCATCAGAGGGAGATGTCGAAATGGGCACGCGGTTGCCGAGGAGTAACTCTGACATGGGACTTGAAGCTTTTAATAAGCAGGTGTTCATACTCGACCGTTTAAGTTTCTCACACAGTGCACATGTATAAGCAGGAAATGCATGTAAGAGGAGCTTTACATGGGTCGAACTGTTTCAGTTTCAGAAATACTTTTCAACCTCCTATTTCTTTTCTAGAATTGGATAGTGGAAAAAGTAATTCCTGGAGAAAAAAGAAAGTGCTGATCATAGCTCTGGCCAAAGGGGCTATCAGGCTCAGCATCATGATTCTCAAGCTGGCTTCGTGTCTAGTTCAGTTAACTCTGTCTTGCTGATAATTTTGTCTCAACATGAGCCAACAGAAATTCTCTTCTTTGTAATTGTATTTCAGATTCAAGAGGTTGAAAAACAAGTGCATAAGGTCTCTAGCCTCCTCAAGAAGCTGAAGGTATGTCTAGTGTACCTTGATATTGGAGTTGATGTTCAGCAATTTTCCTGCCTCAGCGTTGAAGCGGGAGATAGTATCTTAGATGAACATTTGGTCCCTCAACTGGTTTAGATGTTGTAGCTGCTTATTGTAGATACAAGTTCCTCATACTTATTTGTCCATAAGTATGTGCAAAGCATCTACTGTCTTGCCTAACATTAATGTAGTAGGTGATGATCATTGATTCCCTTCTCATACACTGATATATAGCTTATGGAAAGCTCAGTGGCATGTAATTACAATTCTGTAATGAAACCATAAACATCTCTGACCATCATAGAATTTGTCAGGACGATATGGGTAGCATGCATTTGCATATTGTTTGCAATCAGAGATGACTTGGGATCTGATTAGATAATGTGCAGCTGATTTCAGGCAGTTGCATCACTATAATGTTTCATTTGACTATAATTGCTTTATTTGAACATGAAACAGGATTCTAATGAGGAGACAAAAACTGTTACAAAAGCCTCTGCTATGAAAGGTATCATCTGGCGCTCAGCAGCTAAATCCTGGATGGAAATTTTTTGGCTTTGAACAACACCGGAGAGTTGAATGATTTTGATAATTTGATCTTAATTTCCGGTTTCATCTGGCTTGTAACAAGAGTGAAATTGTCTAACTCAGGAATCAAAAAGCAGATGGAGAGAGATGTGGACGAAGTGGGGAAAATTGCGCGAAATGTGAAAGCAAAACTTGAAGCAATAAATAAAGAGGTAAGACTAATTTATTGAGATGGGCTACAAATTCTCTCTAAAGCTCAAACATATTTGCATTTTCTTTTCAGAATATAGCAAATCGGAAGAAACCTGGATGTGAGAAGGGAACAGGAGTTGATAGATCAAGGATGAACATGACAAAGTGCGTCGCTGGTAGCAAGCAGAGCTTACCTTTGTCCCTATTGTTCAAAACTTGTGTGTGATGGATTAATCAATGGTTTTGTTGTTGCAGCGCATTAACAAAAAAATTCAAGGAGCTAATGACAGAGTTTCAGGTCTCTTTTTAATTAAACCTATCTACTGTAGCCAGTTTTTGGCATCACTTTCTCATGTAAGATGTATGTTTCCAGACACTAAGACAAAAGATCCAGGATGAGTATCGCGCAGTTGTTGAGAGAAGGGTCATCACAGGTAAGAATCCTCAAGCCCTCATAATGCCAAATCTTCGACATGACAGGCATAAGTTACAGCTTTAACTAGTTGTTCCCTTATACCAATATATTCTACGATAATTAATGACACCATTTTAAACTCTTTGGCACCTCATCATTGGGTAGTCACGGGAACCAGACCAGATGAAGAGGTAACCTGATTCCTTCTGTTCAGATTTGAGTTCTTTCTCTATGGATCACGCTGTAATTGGCTAAATCTAATGAGCTGTTTTAGACAATCGACCGCTTAGTAGAAACGGGAGATGGCGAGCAAATCTTCCAGAAAGCAATTGAAGAAATGGGACGTGGACAGGTACGTCTTGCATATTCACAGTGGGTCTGGGCTCTTACAGTATGATCATTTACAGTTTCCCCTGAAGCCAACACTTGTAGGCTTAAGATTTCCACATTTTGCACAACTGAATGCTATTGGCTACGACTCTCTAGGTCCTGAATACACTAGAAGAAATTCAGGAGAGACATGATGCTGTAAAGGAAATTGAGAAAAAGCTACTTGACTTGCATCAGGTATTTTCTTCTCGAAGAACTAAGCAAGACCCTCTCGGTCAATGTGTGTTCTCTAACGTTAGTTCCTCTGGTGTTGTCAGATTTACTTGGACATGGCAGTCCTAGTAGAAGCCCAAGGCGAGATCCTAGACAACATTGAGAGTCAGGTTTGCTGCTTCTTCCTGTGTTCTGGAACTGTAACTCACACTATACGCTGTGAAAAGTTGCTGCTCGTTGCTATTTCTAGTTTCGACTTTGTTAAGTATTAATATACAATGATCAATGTCTACTTAGAGGTTGACTTCGCTCCATAGAATGCTGTTGATGACGAAGCAAAGCAACATTAAGAAAAAATAACAATATTGAGCACATTTTAGACACACTGTCAAAATCTTCCTTTGCTTTGAGTTAAAGCAACAAATTTACAGTTATGTATCTAAGCAAGTAGAAAAACGATGAGGGGACAGACTAATTTGGCTGGCAGAGGTTGGCTGTTAACCAATCCATTTGATTTACTTAACGTGTTTGTTTGGTGAAAATTTTAATTTTTAGAAAGAAATATTCTATAATGCAGTATGACAGCACAAGTCATGAGTTGGAATTCTGAGATTGTTGTTTGGCCTGCTCTCCTACTATTAAGACTCTTGCCTTCGGTTTGTCAGCTTGATGGGATCACATTCTCATGAAAATTTGAAGTCCTAACTTATTGAAGGGAAGTGCTAATGAATGCACTTAATAGCGATTAATGCTACGATGCTTAGTAGATCCACTTTGTGCAGGTGACTAATGCAGTGGACCATGTGAACATGGGCACGGATGCTCTGAACACTGCCAAGAGCTTGCAAAAGAAGTCAAGAAAGTGCATGACTATTGCCATCATCTTGCTCCTAGTCATTGCAATCATCATCATACTCTCAATCCTAAAGCCATGGAAGAAGTAATCACATCAGAATAATACAATCTTTCAATCCACTGTAAAGGCAAAAAGTAATGAAGATGCAAGTCCTTATGAGGTGCGGCGCGGCAACCTTCTTTTCCCCCACTCTGGTCTTTGTTTTTCTCAGCACTCTGTTTTGATGGCGTAGGTGAAGCTCGTGGAACTGTGCATTATGTTAATGTTCAGCTTTGATATTATTTTTCCACCGCATTTAGGTGAATTTTTATCCTTTGTGAGCATGTATGACTATATGTATACTTGTGCCAATATAAAAAGCGACTCATTCAAGCACTGGAGCAAATTACAATGAACATAAACAAAGTTTGAAGCAGTACAAGTACCAAAAGTTTAGAAGAGAGCTGAAAAATTGAGGACGTGAAACACTGTGGCCCCAAAAAACAATGCCCAGAATGACTCAAATGACCTAATGGAGAATTATTTCCCACACATTATTATTCTACTCCAGTTCCACGAGTTAGAGAAACTGGGCAATGATCCCTCTAAACCCCCGTTGACAATAGCTCTCCTACATCCTCGCCTTCGCAACCACTACCGTCCCTTCTCCGAGCCCCACCGACCCTGGCCTCGTCCACGATTCTTTGAACTGCTCTTCAGTCACCCCTACATGTCACAAAATTCTTTTCAGCATGAGAAATGATAGTGATGTGAAAGGAACTAGATTGAATTGTTAAACGGCATTTAGTTTTGCGATGAAGTGATCATAGAGTTAAAAAGTATTAATCTTGCCTTTGCCCATAGCAGCGGTGGAGGAGATGCCTCCCTGGACAGTCTTGAGGTACTTATCATAGTAATTAGCACCAGACCACTTCTGATGAGCCAGCGTGTCTACTCCATTGTTCCTCTCCTCTCTCTGAATCCTCTCCACATAAGCCAGCATTCCTCTCCTTGCAAAATCCTTGGCGAACGTGTCGATCACCAGTGCGTCGGCATGGAAGCCAGCAAGTGTGATGAACTGCCAGCAAAATCCTAACTTGGCGATCCTGGGGATGAATTCCCTCATCTGCTCGTCTGTCATTCCTGAAGCGTCCCAATTGAATGAGGGAGAGAGATTGTACGCCAGCATGATCTCCGGCTGCATCAACTTCACGCCCTCAGCGAATTTGGTGCACTCCACCAGGTCAGGGCTTGAAGTCTCCATCCAAATGAGATCACAGTGAGGCGCGAAAGCCCATCCTCGGACTATTGCTGCCATAACCGAGCCCTGGAACCTGTAGAATCCTTCCCGAGTCCTAGGCAAGTCCCAATCCCAGAAGAGATTTTTGAGCCCCAGACGCTCCGCGATCTCACGCCCTTGCTCATTTGAGAGGCACTTGTCGAAGCTAGAGTGGCTCATCCACTCATTCAGCCTCCTCCTCTTCTCGTCCTCCCTGACGTTCATGTTCTTGATTGCGTCCGTCACGCATTCAGAAAATGTCTTGAGTTGTGCCATGGCCAACCAATTATCCTCAAGGGCTTGAAGCTCCGGCCCGGTTTTACCGGCTGCCATTGCCTCTGCCAAAAGTGAGGCCAAACTCTTACCTCGGAGGCTCGGGTTGGTGGCACCCAATATGAATTGATGATCTCTAGTGTCCACATTGGTCTGAATCAAAGTCGCTGCAACCGCATCTGTTCTTGCGACCAGGACAGTCTCTACTCCCATAACATCGAACTGCAACCTCGCAGCCACGAGCCGATTGATGTGTTCGCTCACCGCAACGAGCACTTTACCAGCCATGTGACCACATTTTTTGGTCACTGAGGATTGGTCTTCAATGTGAACTCCAGCCGCACCTCGCTCAACAAAAAGCTTGCACAGCTTGACTGTCGCTGTCGTGGCACCAAATCCAGTGTCGCCATCAGCGATGATCGGCTTGAGATAGTCAACGTACGGGGTCCTGGCCCTCTCCTCTCTGCTCATGCTCATCCGCGCCTCTCTCTGCTTCCGATCATGGTATTGTTGAGCAAAGAAAAGGTGTTCGACCTTGTTTGGGACGGTGTCATAGGGATAGTCAGCAAGGTCCGGCCCCGGTTCATTGGTGGAAGTGTGGGTCGACGAGCACTGCCAACCAGAGACATAGATCGAGTCCAAGTGCTTGGCCATCATGGTGACTTGCACAGGGTCGAGCGCGCCAAAAGTCCTGGAGGCCGTGCCATTGGCTTGGTGGGTCTTCAGAGTTCTCCAGAGCTTCTTCGCCATCTCGTTGGAGCCATAGCTTTGTCTCAGGTTTCCCCGCAGTGCCACAACATCTCTAGCGGTGTAGGGTCGCCGGGTTAGCTTGAACCTCTCAGAGTTCCACCATGCTTGCACCTCGGCAACTTCGGCTTCGAACCTCCCTTCTTCCTCCATTATCTATTCAAACATTTCGACCATTTCGGTGTACTTTTAAGAATCTGGAGCCATATTATATGTCAAGCAATTCTTATTAAGATTCAATATGAAGTTTGCAAAGTTCCGTTGTCATTAGTGAACACTGACTGAATAGAGTTGGAGGGTGGCGAAATGTGGTGTAAATTCTTCTTCATCCCTTAAATTGCTTAAAAATACAGCAATTCTTCCGACAGCTATTTTAATGGGAACTCCCGGTACACTTAACTCTTAAAAGAGTTTTGTGCACATCATCATAGAAGTATTCGCATGTACTTTTATCGTTTGAGCTCAAAACCAAACACAAAGTCCACATTAACAAGCACTAGTTTACACAGATTGACCCTCCTCTTAATTATTTTGATTAGATCTGATTAGAGAAACACGAATTTTCAACTGCTATTTTTGGTAGCTAGAGATATTACATCCTACGAGAATTCCTGGACCGACATAGTCTACCGTTTCGGTCTAAACCCGGGTCGGGTCCGGGATTTGCTCGACCATTTAAAGATGAGAATATGAATGCTCCCTTTTACTGTCGAAACAATATAGAATCCCGAAAAAGCGTCATGATATTAGAGTGGAGGCAAGCAAGGGAAGCCCAAATGCTCTCCTGAATTTTATGGTAAACCTCTGAGAGGAACGACAATTTTCGTGCATCAGACAGCTGTCCACGAGGAAACAACGACTTAATAGCAGCACCAAACACAAAGTGAAATGGCAAAAACTGCACTTAACAGGTTGCTTTGAGAACAAAGTCATGTCCTTTTTTAGCAATCTTAATTGTAATACGCACGCTCCCAAATATCTAAGAGATGAGCTTGAGAGAGAGCTCATGCATGCACTATCAGCAAAAGAGGGCGTCCATAAATATTTTAAATGTGCAGCCAACAAAGATTTGCATCCTAATAACTATCCTGTCATGTCTACCACCACCAACCGAGCGATCTTAACTTTGCATGTGGAGTATTCTCACATAAAAGCTAAAATTCAGTATCGAATTAGCACATACTGATAACATATAACCCATTTTAGCTCATTTTCACTAGAGTGAGCAACCTTAAAGTTCATCATGTGATTCTCTAAGATGCGTTTCTTGCAAACTAAGTCTGAAAAGCACCCACAAATTGCTTGAACCAGCACAACGAAATCTCTGGAGTTCAACTCAGATAATCGATTACAAAACTCGTAGTGCATGCAAAAAGAGTGCAGAAGAAAGACGGAGGAACACTTCATCATGAAAAAGGGTTAAGTAAGGGCTTACCATGGAAGGCACTGAGAAAGATGCAGCCATGGCTAGAACTTGGTTTGAGCAAGGAAGAAAGGGCCAAGCAATAGCACGGTCAAAACTATCTGGAGAAGTTCATGCAAGAGCTCCCTCAAGTTCCCTCAATATTTATAGCAAGGACCGGAGAGGTGCTGATCTCTTCCGTCATGTGAAACCAATAAAATAAAAGGCTTCAACCGTTTTGAGGATAAGAAAAGAACAAAAACCAAGAAATTTCCACTGCAATTCCTGCTTCAAAACTTATCTACAGATTGTTTATACATACCTATATACGTATATATATTTATAAAAAAAGGAGGTTCATTATTATCTTCGTGATGAAATGGAGTGAAACCTGTCTTTTGGAAGCAGATGTTGCAGGGCACGTAAGGGAAGATGGCCTCTCTCCAACCATCCTGTGCCACCATGCTCGTCTTCTTCCCATTCCGGCATCATGCCACCTTTCTCTTTTAATGCCCAACCGCTTCGGTTCTCATATTTTCCTCTTTGTCCAATGTTAGGGTTTGATTAACGCGGACCGCATACCTAATAAAAACCATCTTTAACTGTCAAATTTTTGATTTATCTGCAGAGTCTTCTTTTAAAATTTGAATGCTTAACAAGAAGGTCATGGGTCTCAGAATAAAGCGCTTGCGAAAACTTAGTAATCATATTTGTTTGAAATATTCAACTTTCGAAATATTGATTATGAATATCATGAAAACAATCGGTACATAAAAAACAATCACTTTTATAATTTTTTTCATAAGACTGTGAACAAGATAATACATTTATGTTTCGCTAAATTCCTTTTTAGATTGCGTACAGGCAAAGGTCTTTTTTCAGCTGCACAGTTTGTCTGACTAGACGGGAGCCCCCGCTCCAGTTTATCGACAGACATTAGACTTTATTACATGTTTATAAGCTCTCAAATTTCTTCTGGATCACGACGGATTCGTCAAACAGGCATCATCTTCTCCTGACCACCGTCCTGGTTCGCAAGTCTTGTGTTCCCAAGAGGCCCGAGCTCAGAAGTCGCTCTTATCGTGAGCCGAACCGGCATGCAATGTGCATACCATCCATATCCTTTTGGCACGACAAAATAAACAGTCCCTCAAAGATCTTTCAATGTATTAGAGCACCGCCATATCATCGAACGTGATCACTCAACACACCTCTAAAGAAATGTAGATTCATGATCCACTCTTCCGAATTAAGACTTTAGTAAATGACATACTATGTGATCGAACTGAGTATAGTTAGTTATATATATCATGTTAACCGATGACATGAAATGCAAACTAGGGTTGATGTGCATCTTGTCCGTTGAGGAGTGAGGGGTCGTCACGTGGCGGCCTCCAGCTTTTGACACGGAGCTTCTTAGGGACGGTCACGCGTGGGAAACCCGCATTTTCCAAACGCATTAGGTGTCGAGGCAAGGTGATTTCAGAGAGCTTCAGACTTAGCTACAACAGATTCAATCCATGCATTGGCCGAGAGACTCGTAGAAGCTGGACATTATCTGAGGCGCTACAAACTCCCGCTTTAGAACTGTGACAGCTTCCGGTCAAATTTTTCTGCAAATTGCGGGCGATCTTGCATGAGTGACCGAAGGATGACGACAAGATCATGATAACCAGTTTTTGAGACTCCCGAGGACGGCAACCACCACCTTAAGATAAGCCCCCCCTCTCCCTCTCTCCAGACAAGAATTTACCCTCTCTCTCTCTCTCTCTCTCTCCTTTTATCCATGCTGAGTCATAGCGTTACCGGCACCACTTAGATGATGAATCAGATAAACTCTTTCCTCTCCCATCTCGTCCACTTAGATGATGAGTGACCTAGTGTTCGATACGATGTAAAATTATTGAAATTAGTGAATATTTCGGAAGCCTTTATTTCTCGTATCAAGTGCGTCCATATGAGTTTAGAAAAATCAAATTATAAACTAACGACTTGTGATCTCTACGTATGAAATGAAGGGAGTTATGTTCTCCAAAGAGCGTCGGGAGGAGAGGGTCTCGAGGACAATGCCCCCGAAACAACATCGGCTTTAGACTTGTATTTAAATTGGTTCATTTGTTATGAGATCAAAAGAATTCAGATAGATATAGGTTCTGGGCCTATTTATAAATCTTAGATATTATGTTCATATAAGAAATCGTCGTAACGAAATGTGCTTTTGCAAAATCAAAGTGAAATCTTTTTATAGGATGTAACCCTATTCCGGGTGGACCCGGGTAAACTAGTGCATCACTTTTTTTATTTATTTGTGTAATTGATCTTATTCGGTTTGTGATACAACCCATCCAAAAATTTGTGAAATCACCGTCCACTTATTTAAAAGGTTAAACTATTCGATAAAATATTGATTTAATGTTCAAATAGTTTGACATATTCCACCTTAAGATAATGGTGAGAGATTTGAGTAGAGCAACTTAGACGGAACACAATTCGGGCTATACCGTGTTTTAGGTTAATTTGTTTGGTGCAGAGTTATAGAACGTCCTCTGTTTTGCGTGTGAAGTCGGCCTACAACGTGTTAAAAACAAATCATTCAAGGCATACGTTTTGCAGACATTATGGAATAATTTCCTGAAGTTAGAAAAATTAATTCCACGAGCGTCTTTAAGCACGGACGTCCCCGAGAGAGAGAGAGAGAGAGAGTGAGAGATTAGTTGGACGAAAGGTAGTGATGTTCCAGGGGCGTTGGGCTGATTTGACACCAAAATAATTAATGGAAGGATTTTATTGACATATCCACGTATGGCTGCACTAATAGAAATATTTCTTTTCACAATTGGTTCGATTTTCAGGTGTGATTATGTAATTTAAGTAGAGAATCCTGACAGTAGGTTGTTAGAATATATGACCCGCAAATATATAAGTCTGAATACGTAAGTATAAAGGATTAACGAATTCTCGATCATGAAAAAAAAATAGATTTTATTTTTTAGAGGGGTTTTGGGGGGGGGGTATGGAGGTGGCAGTCGAATCATTTTGGTGGGCAATTCAAAGTGGGGATGGACACGATGACGTCATGGAGATGGGCCATAAAATAATAATAAAAAAAGAAAAAAAAGAAGGTGCATTATTATCTCGCCGAAGAATATTCATAATTTTTCTTGAAGATAAGAAAAAAGCAGCCCGTTTGACTATGAATTTCCATTTTCAGGGCATGGCATCAAATTTTTGAAAATTCGATATTGGTTTGGCCAGAAAATATATACATATATATGACGTGGGGAAAGTTGCGGCCACAAATTGACGATCGTGTCTTTTCTCAGGCATATGTGACATAAAAAAGAACATATGGCTGGAGTTATGGTGGACGGTGTGGTGATCCTACATAGGATTAGGTTTTGAGCATTTCGAGGAGAAATAACTTTTTTCTTTTCCAATATTTAACAAAACTTTTTATTTTTTATTTTTAAATATTTCCCTTGGGACATTCTTATCTTTTCGTGTGTTGGAATTCAATTGGTAGCTATTATTTCCGGAAATGGATCGCTACTAGGTTTTGCCCCTAGTCGTCCGATCTTTCGGATGGCTGGGAGTACAAAAACATTTTCTCAACAACAAAAAAAACCCTTCTATTTAATGAGAACCGTCCGATCTCAAATCGGACGGCTCCCAAATCCGATCACTTGCCCTCTAAGGCAGATGATCCGGATCCATTATTTTCCCGTACTCATTTTGATTCTAAAGCAAGCTTTTGAATTTGGTGCCACCCTCTTGACAACGAAATGCCCTTGCTTTGTCTGTCCCTAATTACTTTGTTAATATATGTTATTGTGATTAAACTCTTATTACCCGTAAAAAAAAGGCAGTTCTTGACTCCCCTTAGGTATTAATCCATGCTATTTATCCACTAACCTACCGAACAATAACTGCTCGCAATTTCAGGCAACGATACGTTGCCGCCAACCTCTTCCTTCATGATCTCTTTTCTAAATCTTAAATTTTCAATTCATCGAGTGAAAACTTTTCTTGATTGAATTATCGCTTAATTTTATTGCTTACAATTGTGTCCACCTCTTTTATTTGGACATATGAATATCTCCTGATGTTCTCTTTTCATTGTACAAAAAGGAGTAGGAAACTTGACACTAAATTTGGTGAGACGTGACGACATACTTATCGGATACTAAAGATGATGCAAATATGCATGCGTATTCTCTATGCGAACCTGATCAAGAAAAGATATAAGAAATAGTGCCCTGTAGCAGCAGTTTTGATCTATTTTTACCATCTTCCTTCATCTTGACATTCATGCACGTCACCTTCATTACTGCCTAGTCGTCATCAGCCAACTTCACCCGAGAAACTTCGACTGGCCAAAAGCATGCAAGGCTAACGGCGGGATCTTTATTGAATGGTCAGAGGTTTTTGTGCTCTAGAGGATTCCTCAATAAGGACATGTATACTTCAACCAAGATTGACGATCACGTTGTTGATCGAAGAAGCTATCCGTGCGTGATTCGATGAAGGGTAGCCTGATCGCAGCCTAGTCCCGTCCAATCGAGAATCGTGTCATTTGGAGGAGTAGAGTTTGCTAGATCGATCTGATTCTGTCTCAATGTATCCATGCATCCGTTCAATAGCCAGCCCGCTCTATCAACGTAGACAAATTTGAGAAATGGAATCGATTGGCGAGAGATCCTTTTAAGCTTCACGCAATTCGTATATAGGTTTGTTCATCAGTGCGGCATGTCTTCAACTGTTGGGAATTACTTCCCAACTTTTTAATGGTAATGGTGTCACTTTAACATAGGGGGAAATTATCCAAAACCTACTATACGACATTTAATTCAATTGTAAACCTTTCAATTTATCAATTTAATACTTCAATATTTTGATGATTTGTCATTTTAATCATCATGATCAATTTTTAATCAACGTCACTCGTCTTCTGTGGCACGATTAATAGAAGTCGATGTAACGTGGTGTTGGTGTGCACGATGTAATGTCGGGAGTGCGAGAAACATGAAAGAGAAGGGGGCAGGAGCCTTGCTTTCCCAGTTTCAAGGCTCTTTAACAGTTCAAATCACTACCATTTTCCCAAGGAAGAAGAGGAAAATTGAAATGGAGGACCCCCCGCCCCATCAATGTGGACCATGTCGTGGAGGATTAGGCTAATATCGGGATGTTGCTTATGGCCCAAATCCGTCTCACATTAAGACAAGCCACCGCAAATTCTTGTCTTGGACTTCACAATTGACATCGTGCCCCAAGCGCCCCATATTCGAACGGGAGGGCTCACTTGCTCTGGTGAATCAAGCCCAAGCGATACAAAATCGTCTAACTCTGGTCCGGTCAGGTCTGTCCACGAGTCGTAGGCGCTCAGTCCATTGGAGGTGAAGTCGGTTCATCTCCATATACCTTTAGGTTTTTTTTTTTTTTGGCCAAGTAAGACCATCGCATTTTCATCAACATAATGTTAAGATGACATACTCATATTCACAGATGCTGGAGACTCTACACAACACAACACTAGACTTTCCTTCTCATTTGAGATTTTCCCTTCAAGATACCACCGAGTACCGGAACCACCGGTTTCCTCCTCCTCCAACGAGAGAAAAAACAAAAACAAAATCCCAGAAACTTTTCCTGAAAGTTCTCCCTATCTTAAAAGGGGGAGGGAATGTTTTTCTCCCCCGGAACTTCGAATTTTCTCCGTTCATTCGCTGTTCGAACATCTTGAAGTCCAGTACTTCTCGATCTCCTCCGCCGTCCTCCCCGGAATCCGCCCGGCGATCAGCGACCACCTGAAACCAATCAAAACCCCTCGTCACTCCATGACTTATCCCTTGGCTACTCATCTTATATACACGTCTGCTTCTCTGAAAGAATAGGGGAGTTCAAAGAAATGGGATTAAGGGTCGTCCCCCCCACCTTTGACCCACCAGAGTGTACATCCGAGCTATAAGGGTCTCCTCATCTCGAGAGAAATCCAGGAGCTTTGCGTCCCGACTATTATCCCCTGCAGTTCCATTGACGAGTTATGGTCCCGGGGCTACTATCAAGAAGAGTAGGTGAAGAGAAAGAAAAAAACACAGATATAATATCCCGAGTTCCCGATACGAAACAACTACCTCCGGAGTCCACTGACGTCGTCGCATCGTGGGAGGAGTGATCCGAGTCAGCCATTGAAATTCTGGTGAAGCGCGAGGAATTTTCCTGCGGGGGGGTTAAAAGAGTGGGTCAAACGCCTGCTTGGGTGAAGTTGAAATAGGGGGGGTTAATTGAGGGGGAGCGTTAAATAAAGGGGAGGAAAGCTTCGTGGGGGGAACGGAGAAGAATGGCCGGTGAGAGACAGAGGAGGAGGGAGTCTCCGTGCCCGTGTGAACAGAGGACTGGTAGTTCGGGGAAGTCCAAGTTTGATGGGTAGTTGCAGGCCCGAAGAAAAACATGGTTTTGGTTTTTTAGGTTGGTGGCGACAGGCGACAGCGATCCTCGCGCACGGGAGGAATTTTTCTCGGGCCCTGGCGAGCCGGACATGCTCTGCTTTTATAAAAACTTGTTAGGTCGATTCATTATGTAATAATTAATACCCGTGGCCTAAGCTGCCCAGTCCCTAAAGGAGTTCAGACATAATGCTCAATTGCGATGCCGCGTCACGCGAATCGTCCGATCGATATGCCGGATTCCACTCATCCTACTGAACTTGGACTTCGAACGGTACCGTGTGAAAGGTTCTTTTTAAGTCAAATCTTGAATTGGTATTCCGGGATCAAAATATTATTTTGGGAGTGACCAGTGACCTCTATCTCTTTCGGTACTCCCCCCTTTTGGAAAAGGTGAAAGTACCCATGTCCCAATCTTGTTCTGGGGCCGGAGATTGGGGTTCAAATTTTTAAGCATGAGGAAAATAGTCGATGCCAGTCTCGCGACAGAGCTCCCCTGCCTTGGGCAACACGACGGTGAGGTTCGGACAAAACATGAGACGGTCCTATTAGCGTCCTCGCTTTGCCGAGCGAGCCCATCTGCACCGCCCACCATTATTGACCACCTCCCTAAACCCAGTTACAAAGGAACTTATCAGCAGCAACCTTGGATCACAGCAACTTTGAGAAAATTATCCAAAAGTTTTTGAATTCGATGATCAATTCGAGCATAAATTTTTTAATTATATTAATTCAATTTTAAATATTTTTAATATATCGATTTAATCATACATTTTTTATGAGTGAGGGTATCCGACTTTAAATGAATATTTTTATTAAATCGATAAAAAAAATGAGTGTGACTATTGTGGCCTTCAATTAGGCATGGACGTGGGCAGTCCCTTGTCTTGCTCAACCGATAAAAAAAATATGATAGACGCCCGAATTTTTTATTAAATCGATACAAAATGAGTGTGATTATAGGGACTTTCCTTGTATTTGTTCAACCTGAGATGAGATAGCATCTGCATTTGTCATATATTTGATATAAACATTTCGTCAACTTCAAAATATGATAGGAGGTTTTCTCAACAGAAGTTATAAGCATTTGGGTCAGGGGACTGTTCATTGTTCAGTGAGACCGACTTTTGAAATGTGCTGATGTAAAATTGAATACACTGAGAGATGCTCTTTAAACAGGATTTTGGGGCCTGATTTCACTGAAAGGATGTTGTCTCCGTGGTTAGTTCATGTCAGAATGCCATTGTATTCCTTGCTTAATTCATGTGCGGGAAGGACAGAGTAAATTGTATTTTAGCTACAGAACTACTGAACTATATGGTTCTAAGACCAATTTAGTGCCAAGTACTGAGCACCTAAGTAGTGTTGACTAAATGCCGATTGTGTCCTACATAAGTAAGTGTAAAAGCTTAAGTCGTTAGGTGAAGGCGTGGATTTATATTTAAGTACTCTCACACTCCCCCTCACACTTAGTCTAGTCTTTTTGCCAGTATTAAGCATGAAAATATCTTTTGGGGAGGCAGAATAGGGGCCTGGAAATTTTTGAACTCAGGACCTCCTGCTCTGATACCATGTGAAGTTTTTGTAAGACTACAGCCAACTGTCCTAAAAGCTTAAGTCGTTAGGTGAAGTTGTGGATTTATATTTAAGCACTCTCACAATGTGAAGTTTTTGTAGGACCACAGTCAACTGTCCTAAAAGCTTAAGCCGTTATGTGAAGGTGTGGACTAATATTCAAGTACTTTCACACTCCCCCTCACGCTTAGTCTGGTCTTTTTGCCAGTACTAAGTGTGGATTTTTTTTTTGAGGCAGAATAGGGGCCTGGGAAGATTTGAACTCATGACCTCCTGCTCTGATACCATGTAAAGTTTTTGTAGGACCACTGCCAACTGTCCTAAAAACTTAAGCCTTTAGATGAAGACGTGGTTTTTATATTTAAGTACTTTCACACTCCCCCTCACGCTTAGTCTGGTCTTTTTGCCAGTACTAAGTGTAGAAATATTTTTTGGGAAGGCAAAATAGGAGCCTGAGAAGATTTGAACTAAGGACCTCCTGCTCTGATACCATGTGAAAGTTGTATAGAAGAGATGAAGAAGATGAAGACAGAATAGAGAGGAAGAGAGTTTTGTGAAATTCATCTAAAAGCCATACTTGATATTTGTTTCATCAATCACACTTATACACTTGTAGTGCTCAACGAACTTATAACAGAATTCTATATACAACTAACAAACTAATCTAACAACAGAATTACAGCTCATTAAGTACTCTGCATCTTCCATCTAGGAGTAAACAGAGTATACTCCTCTTTGACTGCAACCACCTTCTCGTCTTTAGGTCTTCTAGAATATATCATGAGTCCATGATCTTCATCATCGCTTCCCTTGATCATCTTTGCCTTGTGTTGGAGTAACATATGTTCTGGTGAATTATGTTTAACAGAGTGGTCGTAATCCTAATACGACATCAGGTTATTGATGCCGATGTTCTGCGCTATGACCTCGATCGATTCCGTCGACACTATACTCATACTAGTAAGAATTGGGGACGCGAAGCAAGAAACTCCAGCGAGCGTTCATTCTATTGAGGATCATTTGAGTCTCAAAAGAGTGAAGCTTTCGGACCCAACATTAGGAGGTACCTCTGAGCCGAAGTGCATGCATGGGATGAAACTTTTTCTACAAGACAACATAAACAGATACTCTCACCTCTTTTCTGAAACCACAGATGCCAATATTGGGCAGGAAAATGCAATGCGCCGCATCACCTCTGAGCCAAAGTATATGACCATTTCAGGCAATTGAGAACGATCATCTCTCCTCCTTTTTTTGAAAACTCAAGCTCTTTTCCTTTTGTAAAACCTCTTGAAGGAAGAACACGGTTGGGTCTGCGCAAAACTCTTCTTTGAAAAATGTGGAAGCAGGTAGGCACGAAATCGGTCATTCGCAAAATTCGCTCGTTCTGTACTCTCCCCCCTCTCTTCTGCCACCAGAACCTCCCACCCACTCCTGGCTTCCATCTTATCACATTTCCATCTTCTCTCCACCGCTCAGCTCCATGGTTTGGTAGCTCTGTCACCGGACTTTTCACAGCTGCCTATTCATCTGATGTGCCCAAAGATGGAAGGACGTTTTTTGAGGACGTGGTGCTCCTCAAAAGCAAATCCACAGGGGGTAAACTCTACTAAGGATTCTCCTCGAAAGGTAAAAAATATTGTTAGTTACTTGAGACCAGAGCTCGTACTTTTGGAGTTATCTGTCGATCGAGAACAGATACTTGATCTAAAGGAAAGCGAGTTTGCTGTCCCCAATATGGTAGGAGGCTTTCTAATGATGTTTTAATCCTCGAGAGACATTGCTATTGGGTAATTTCAACAAAATTTACTTAGTTGGGACGACACATGATACTAAAGAGAGGGAAAGTTTAAGCAATGGTTGAGACTGTAAATAATACTACTTGGTTGGGACAATACATGCTAACTTCTTGTTCCGTTTTCATGTTAGAATGTCAGAAATATCATTAGGTTCGTCAGACCAGAGGACATACTTGTGAAATTATGTAAGGGACGAGTAGGGGCTATTAAGCAGAATAAAAGTGAGTTGCTGCAGCAGCTGCACAACTGAAACAATATAGTCGCAACAAAGTGATGTTGTGTGACACAGATTATGTGGTATTCTTGTGGTTCTCCTATGCTTTTCGCCATATATAGCTTCTAACGCAAGGGATAGATGATGGTTAAGCTTATCTCTTTTTTGCCACAGTTAACTATGGAAGGGTTGTACTTAAGTACGCCACGTGAGAAAAAAAAGACAATAAGATTTATTGTGTTGAATCTCGTTGAAAATATTACGAGTGTAGTAGGGCATTTGATATATTTCCAGTTTCTTAGCATTAGGTTTGTCATCCTAACTTGGACGTGGACAATTTAAATAATTATCTGAACAAGAAGTATTCCATCCAGATGGAAATATATTTTCATGAGACAGATAGGTGAGTTTCATTTTTCAAGATTTCATTAAATGGATTTACCTCATAACAAGTATAATATGTTTTATCTCTTTTTTTACACATTTGTATCTTAGGTTCATGGTATCAAAATTACAAACCCATGACAATCCAATAAAAAACATAGTGATAGTTGTGGGCAAGGCCCATGTCACCGGTATTAAGATGAAATGCACGTGGTTAATTTTGATAATTGATATGCATGTTAATTCGTGTCGACCTATTTTATTTGTCATAAATTTGAGTCTACTTATTTTGGTTTTCGATTTGCGTTAGGTACCCAGAATTCTCACCAGCGATTTGACCATTTGAAGAGTTGCAGTCAGGTTTGTTCTCGAGCAACAAAATCATATAGGATGGCCGAAAAAATCATTTTCCATTCGATTTTTTAAGTCAAAAGCATGGTATCCCCAATATGGTAAGAGGCTTTCTAATGATGTTTTAAATCTCGAGAGTCATTCCCAAGAGGGTAATTTTAGCAAAATTTCCCCAATATCGTCTCTCCTCCTTTTAAAAAAAAAAACTCAAGCTCTTCTCCTTTTGTAAAACACGGTTGGGTATGCGCAAAACTTTTCTTTAAAAAATGTGGAAGCAGGTAGTCACGAAATCGGTCATTCGCAGAATTCGCATGTTCTCTACTCTCCCCCCTTTCTTTTGCCACTAGAACCTCCCACCTACTCCTAGCTACCATCTTATCACATTTCCATCTTCTCTCCACCAGTCAGCTCCATGGTCTGGCAGCTCCGTCACCGGACTTTTCACAGCTGCCTATTCATCTGATGCGCCCAAAGATGGAAGGACTCTTCTTGAGGACGTGGTGCTCCTCAAAAGTAAATCCACAGGGGGTAAATTCTGCCATATCTATTTGGTCGGGCTTGTTCATAGAACTATGGATTCCCGTCAAAAGGTAAAAAATATTGTTAGTTACTTGAGTCCAGAGCTTGTACTTTTTGAGTTATCTATCGATCGAGAACAAATACTTGATCTAAAGGAAAACGAGTTTGCTATCCCCAATATGGTAGGAGGCTTTCTAATGATGTTTTAATCCTCGAGAGACATTCTTATTGGGTAATTTCAGCAAAATATACTTAGTTGGAATGACACATGATACTAAAGAGAGGAAAAGTTTGAGCAATGGTTGGGGCTGTACATAATACTACTTGGTTGGGACAATACATGGTAACTTCTCGTTCCTTTTTCATGTCAGAATGTCACAAATATCATTAGGTCTGTTAGACCATAGGACGTACATGTGGAATTATGTAAGGGATGAGTAGGGCTATTAAGAAGAATAAAAGTGAGTTTGCTGCAGCAGCTGCACAACTGAAATAATATAGTCGCAACAAAGTGATGTTGTGTGACACAGATCATGCGGTATTCTTGTGGTTCTCCGATGCTTTTCGCCATAGATAGCTTCTAACGCAAGGGATAAATGATGGTTAATCTTATCTCTTTTTTGCCACAGTTGACTATGGAAGGGTTTTACTTAAGTTCGCCACGTGAGAAAAAACGACAATATGATTTATTGTGTTGAATCTCGTTGAAAATATTACGAGTGTAGTAGGGTATTTTATATATTTCCGGTTTTTTAGCATTAGGTTTGTCATCCTAACTTGGACGTGGACGATTTAAATAATTATCTGAACAAGAAGTATTCCATTCAGATGGAAATATATCTTCATGAGATAAATAGGTGCGTTTTATTTTTCAAGATTTCGTTAAATGGATTTACCTCATAATATGTTTTATCTCTTTTTTACACATTTGTATCTTAGGTTCATGGTATCAAAATTACATACCCATGCCAAATCCAATAAAAAAACATAGTGACAGTTGTGGGTAAGGCCCATGTCACGGGTATTAAGATGAAATGCACGTGGTTAGTTTTGATAATTGATATGCATGTTAATTCGTGTCGACCTATTTTATTTGTCATAAATTTGAGTCTACTTGTTTTGTTTTTCGATTTGCGTTAGGTACCCGGAATTCTCACCAGCGATTTGACCATTTGAAGAGTTGCAGTCGGGTTTTTTCTCGAGCAACAAAATCATATAGGATGGCCGACAGAATTATTTTCCATTCGATTTTTTAAGTCAAAAGCATGGTATCCCCAATATGGTAAGAGGCTTTTTAATAATGTTTTAATTCTCGAGAGCCATTCTTAAGAGGGTAATTTTAGCAAAATTTCCCCAATATCGTCTCTCCTCTTTTTTTTAAAAAAAAAAAAACTCAAGCTCTTCTCCTTTTGTAGAATCTCTTGAAGGAAGAACACGGTTGGGTCTGTGCAAAACTCTTCTTTGAAAAATGTGGAAGTAGGTAGTCACGAAATCGGTCATTCGCAGAATTCGCTCGTTCTCTACTCTTCACCCTCTCTTCTGCCACCAGAACCTCCCACCCACTCATGGCTTCCATCTTATCACATTTCCATCTTCTCTCCACCGCTCAGCTCCATGGTCTGGCAGCTACGTCACCGGACTTTTCATAGTTGCCTATTCATCTGATGCGCCCAAAGATGGAAGGACGCTTTTTGAGGACGTGGTGCTCCTCAAAAGTAAATTCACAGGGGGTAAATTCTGCCACATCTATTTGGTCGGGCTTGTTCATAGAACTATGGATTCCCGTCGAAAGGTTAAAAATATTGTTAGTTACTTGAGACCAGAGCTCATACTTTTGGAGTTATCTATCGATCGAGAATAGATACTTTATCTAAAGGAAAGCGAGTTTGCTGTCCCCCAATATGGTAGGAGTCTTTCTAATGATGTTTTAATCCTCGAGAGACATTTCAATGGGGTAATTTTAGTAAAATTTACTTAGTTGGGAAGACACATGATACTAAAGAGAGGGAAAGTTTGAGCAATGGTTGGGACTGTACTTGGTTGGGACAGCTTATGGTAACTTCTCGTTCCTTTTTCATGTCAGAATGTTAGAAATATCATTAGGTCCGTCAGACGACAGGACATGCTTGTGGAATTATGTAAGGGACGAGTAGGGCTATTAAGCATAATAAAAGTGAGTTTGCTGCAGCAGCTGCACAACTGAAACAATATAGTCGCAACAAAGTGATGTTGTGTGACATAGATGATGCGGTATTCTTGTGGTTGTCCTATGCTTTTCGCCTTAAATAGCTGGATAGATGATGATTAAGCTTATCTCTTTTTTGCCACAGTTGACTATGGAAGGGTTGTACTTCAGTTTGCCACGTGAGAAAAAAAGACAATAAGATTTATTGTGCTGAATCTCGTTGAAAATATTACGAGTATCGTAGGGCATTTGATATATTTCCGGTTTCTTAGCATTAGGTTTGTCATCCTAACTTGGACGTGGACGATTTAAATAATTATCTGAACAAGAAGTATTCCATCCAGATGGAAATATATCTTCATGAGATAGATATGTGAGTTTTATTTTTCAAGATTTCGTTAAATGGATTTACCTCATAACATGTATAATATGTTTTATCTCTTTTTTACACATTTGTATCTTAGGTTCATGGTATCAAAATTACAGACCCATGCCAAATCCAATAAAAAAACATAGTGACAGTTGTGGGCAAGGCCCATGTCACGGGTATTAAGATGAAATGCACGTGGTTAGTTTTGATTCGTGTCGACCTATTTTATTTGTCATAAATTTGAGTCTACTTGTTTTGTTTTTCGATTTGCGTTAGGTACCCGGAATTTTCACCAGCGATTTGACCATTTGAAGAGTTGAAGTCAGGTTTGTTCTCGAGCTACAAAATCATATAGGATGGTCGATAGAATCATTTTCCATTTGATTTTTTTATGTCAAAAGCATAATATACCCAATATGGTAAGAGGCTTTCTAATGATGTTTTAATCCTCGAGAGCCATTCCTAAGAGGGTAATTTCAGCAAAATTTCCCCAATATCGTCTCTCCTCCTTTTTTTGAAAACTCAAGCTTTTCTCCTTTTGTAAAACCTCTTGAAGAAAGAACACGGTTGAGTCTGCGCAAAACTCTTCTTTGAAAAATGTGAAAGCAGGTAGTCACGAAATCGGTCATTCGCAGAATTCGTTCATTCTCTACTCTCCCCTCTCTTCTGTCACCAGAACCTCCCACCCACTCATGGCTTCCATCTTATCACATTTCCACCTTTTCTCCACCGCTCAGCTCCATGGTCTGGCAGCTCCGTTACCGGACTTTTCACAGTTGCCTATTCATATGATGCGCCCAAAGATGGAAGGACGCTTCTTGAGGACGTGATGCTCCTCAAAAGTAAATTCACAGGGGGTAAATTCTGCCATATCTATTTGGTCGGGATTGTTCATAGAACTATGGATTACCGTCGAAAGGTAAAAAATATTGTTAGTTACTTGAGACCAGAGCTCGTACTTTTGGAGTTATCTGTCGATCGAGAACAGATACTTGATCTAAAGGAAAACGAGTTTGCTATCCCCCAATATGGTAGGAGGCTTTCTAATGATGTTTTAATCCTCGAGATACATTCTTATGGGGTAATTTCAGCAAAATTCACTTAGTTGGGAAGACACATGATACTAAAGAGAGGAAAAGTTTGAGCAATGTTGGGACTATACATAATACTACTTGGTTGGGACCGTTTATTTTCATGTCAGAATGTCAGAAATATCATTAGGTCCGTCAGACCACGTGACGTACTTGTGGAATTATGTAAGGACGAGTAGGGGCTATTAAGAAGAATAAAAGTGAGTTTGTTGCAGCGGCTGCACAACTGAAACAATATAGTCGCAACAAAGTGATGTTGTGTGACACAAATCATGCGGTATTCTTGTGGTTCTCCTATGCTTTTCGCCATAGATAGCTTCCAACGCAAGGGATAGATGATGGTTAATCTTATCTCTTTTTTGTCACAGTTGACTATGGAAAGGTTGTACTTAAGTTCGCTACGTGAGAAAAAAAGACAATAAGATTTATTGTGTTGAATCTCGTTGAAAATATTACCAGTGTAGTAGGGCATTTTATATATTTCCGGTTTCTTAGCATTATGTTTGTCATCCTAACTTAGACGTGGACGATTTAAATAATTATCTGAACAAGAAGTATTCCATCCAGATGGAAATATATCTTCATGAGATAGATAGATGAGTTTTATTTTTGAAGATTTCGTTAAATGGATTTACCTTATAACATGTATAATATGTTTTATCTCTTTTTTACACATTTGTATCTTAGGTTCATGGTATCAAAATTACAGACCCATGCCAAATCCAATAAAAAATATAGTGACAGTTGTGGGCAAGGCCCATGTCACGGGTATTAAGATGAAAATGCACGTGGTTAGTTTTGATAATTGATATGCATGTTAATTCGTGTCGACCTATTTTATTTGTCATAAATTTAAGCCTACTTGTTTTGTTTTTCGATTTGCGTTAGGTACCCAGAATTCTCACCAGCGATTTGACCATTTGAAGAGTTGAAGTTAGGTTTGTTCTCGAGCAACAAAATCATATAGGATGGCCGACAGAATCATTTTTCATTCGATTTTTTATGTCAAAAGCATGGTATCCCCAATATGGTAAGAGGCTTTTTAATAATGTTTTAATTCTCGAGAGCCATTCCTAGGAGGGTAATTTTAGCAAAATTTCCCCAATATCGTCTCTCCTCGTTTTTTTTTTTTTAAAAAAAAAACTCAAGCTCTTCTCCTTTTGTAGAATCTCTTGAAGGAAAAACACGGTTGGGTCTGCGCAAAACTCTTCTTTGAAAAATGTGGAAGCAGGTAGTCACGAAATCGATCATTCGCAGAATTCGCTCGTTCTCTACTCTTCACCCTCTCTTCTGCCACCAGAACCTCCCACCCACTCATGGCTTCCATCTTATCACATTTCCATCTTCTCTCCACCGCTCAGCTCCATGGTCTGGCAGCTCCGTCACCGGACTTTTCACAGCTGCCTATTCATCTGATGCGCCCAAAGATGGAAGGACGCTTCTTGAGGACGTGGTGCTCCTCAAAAGTAAATCCACATGGGGTAAATTCTGCCACATCTATTTGGTCGGGCTTGTTCATAGAACTATGGATTCCCGTCGAAAGGTAAAAAATATTGTTAGTTACTTGAGACCAGAGCTCGTACTTTTGGAGTTATCTATCGATCGAGAATAGATACTTTATCTAAAGGAAAGCGAGTTTGCTATCTCCCAATATGGTAGGAGTCTTTCTAATGATATTTTAATCCTCGAGAGACATTTCTATGGGGTAATTTTAGCAAAATTTACTTAGTTGGGAAAACACATGATACTAAAGAAAGGGAAAGTTTGAGCAATGGTTGGGACTTTACTTGGTTGGGACAGTTTATGGTAACTTCTCATTCCTTTTTCATGTCAGAATGTCAGAAATATCATTAGATCGGTCAGACGACAGGACGTACTTGTGGAATTATGTAAGGGACGAGTATGGCTATTAAGCAGAATAAAAGTGAGTTTGCTGCAGCAGCTGCACAACTGAAACAATATAGTCGCAACAAAGTGATGTTGTGTGACACAGATCATGTGGTATTCTTGTGATTGTCCTATGCTTTTCGCCTTAGATAGCTTCTAACGCAAGGGATAGATGATGATTAAGCTTATCTCTTTTTTGCCACAGTTGACTATGGAAGGGTTGTACTTAAGTTCGTCACGTGAGAAAAAAAGATAATAAGATTTATTGTGCTGAATCTCGTTGAAAATATTACGAGTGTAGTAGGGCATTTGATATATTTCCGGTTTCTTAGCATTAGGTTTGTCATCCTAACTTGGACGTGGACGATTTAAATAATTATCTGAACAAGAAGTATTCCATCCAGATAGAAATATATCTTCATGATATAGATAGGTGAGTTTTATTTTTCAAGATTTCGTTAAATGGATTTACCTCATAACAAGTATAATATGTTTTATCTCTTTTTTACACATTTGTATCTTAGGTTCATGGTATCGAAATTACAGACCCATGCCAAATCCAATAAAGAAACATAGTGACAGTTGTGGGCAAGGCCCATGTCACGAGTATTAAGATGAAATGCACGTGGTTAGTTTTGATTTGTGTCGACCTATTTTATTTGTCATAAATTTGAGTCTACTTGTTTTTTTTTTCCGATTTGCGTTAGGTACCCGGAATTCTCACCAGCGATTTGACCGTTTGAAGAGTTGAAGTCAGGTTTGTTCTCGAGTAACAAAATCATATAGGATGGTCGACAGAATCATTTTTCATTCGATTTTTTATGTCAAAAGCATAATATCCGCAATATGGTAAGAGGCTTTCTAATGATGTTTTAATCCTCGAGAGCCATTCCTAAGAGGGTAATTTCAGCAAAATTTCCCCAATATCGTCTCTCCTCCTTTTTTTGAAAACTCAAACTTTTCTCCTTTTGTAAAACCACACGGTTGGGTCTGCACAAAACTCTTCTTTGAAAAATGTGGAAGCAGGTAGTCACGAAATCGGTCATTCGCAGAATTCGCTCGTTCTCTACTCTCCCCCCTCTCTTCTACCACCAGAACCTCCCACCCACTCATGGCTTCCATCTTATCACATTTCCTTCTTCTCTCCACCGCTCAGCTCCATGGTCTGGCAGCTCCGTCACCGGTCTTTTCACAACTGCCTATTCATTTGATGTGCCCAAAGATGGAAAGACGCTTCTTGAGGATGTGGTGCTCCTTAAAAGTAAATCCACAGGGGATAAACTCTGCCATATCTATTTGGTCGGGATTGTTCATAGAACTAAGGATTTCCGTCGAACGGTTAAAAATAATGTTAGTTACTTGAGACGAGAGCTCGTACTTTTGGAGTTATCTGTCAATCGAGAAAAGATACTTTATCTAAAGGAAAGCAAGTTTGCTGTCCCCAATATGGTAGGAGGATTTCTAATGATGTTTTAATCCTCGAGAGACATTCCTAGGGGTAATTTCAGCAAAATTTACTTAGTTGGGACAACACATGATACTAAAGAGAGGGAAAGTTTGAGCAATGGTTGGGACTGTACATAATACTACTTGGTTAGGACAGTACATGGTAACTTCTCGTTCCATTTTCATGTCAGAATGTCAAAAATATTATTAGGTCCGTCAGACCACAGGAATGTAAGGGACGAGTAGGGGCTATTAAGCAGAATAAAAGTGAGTTTGCTGCAGCAACTGCACAACTGAAACAATATAGTCGCAACAAAGTGATGTTGTGTGACACAGATCATGTGGTATTCTTGTGGTTCTCCTATGCTTTTCGTCATAGATAGCTTCTAACGTAAGGGATAGATGATGGTTAAGCTTCTCTCTTTTTTGCCACAGTTGACTATGGCAAGGTTGTACTTAAGTTCGCAACGTGAGGAAAAGACAGTAAGATTTATTGTGCTGAATGTCGTTGAAAATATTACGAGTGTAGTAGGGCATGTGATATATTTCTGGTTTCTTAGCATTAGGTTTGTCATCCTAACTTGGACGTGGACGATTTAAATAATTATCTCAACAAAAAGTATTCTATCCAGATGGAAATATATGTTCATGAGATAGATAGGTGAATTTCATTTTTCAAGACTTCGTTAAATGGATTTACCTCGTAACATGTATAATATGTTTTATCTCTTTTTTACACATTTGTACCTTAAGTTCATGGTATCAAAATTACAGACCCATGCCAAATCCAGTAAAAAAACATAGTGACAGTTGTGGGCAAGGCCCATGTCATGGGTATTAAGATGAAATGCATGTGGTTAGTTTTGATAATTGATATATATGTTAATTCGTGTCGACCTATTTTATTTGTCATAAATTTGAGTCTACTTGTTTTTTTTTATTATTTGCGTTAGGTACTCGGAATTCTCACCGGCTATTTGACCATTTGAAGAGTTGGAGTCAGGTTTGTTCTCGAGCAACAAAATCATATAAGATGACTGACAGAATCATTTTCCATTCGATTTTTTAAGTTAAAAGCATGATATCCCCAATATGGTAAGAGACTTTCTAATGATGTTTTAATTCTCGAGAGCCATTCCTTGGAGGGTAATTTCAGCAAAATTTACTTAGTTGGGACGACACATGATACTAAAGTGAGTGAAAGTTTTAGCCAAGGTTGGATCAGAACATGATACTACTTGGTTGGGACAGTATATGGTAACGTTTCGTTCCAGTTTCATGTCAGAAGGTCAGAAATATCATTAAGTCCGTCAGACCACAGGACGTACTTGTGGAATTATGTAAGGGACGAGTAAGGGATATTAAATAGAATAAACATGAGTTGCTGCAGCAGCTGTAGAACTGAAACAAAATAGTCGCAACAAAGTGATATTGTGTGACAGAGATCATGCGGTATTCTTGAGGTTATCCTATACTTTTCGCCATAGATAGCTTCTAACGTAAGCGATAGATGATGGTTAGGCATCTCTCTTTTTTGCCTCAATTTACTTTGGTAAGGTTGTACTTAAGTTCGCCACGTGAGGAAGTCGAAGAACTTAAGGTCCATTTGAGTTATCAATATGATCATTCAATGAGTAAAAAATTTAAGATTAGATTAAAAATTTTCAAATAAATTAAGACTAAATTGGTATAAAGATAAATTTAGGATTAAATTTTCGAATTATCAAAAGATTGGTACAATCGAAAACTTTAAGATTGAATTGTTATCATATTATAAATTTAAAGGTTTTTTGAACAATTATGCCTGACAATTTTGGTAAAGCTGTTGTCCCTTCTCTTAGCACTCGTGGGTTGACAGCATTTTCTCTCTCTTTATAACAGCATGGACCCATGGTGACTTTTTGTCTGTAGCAATGCGCCATCATCCCTGCCGAGCCGATCCATATTCCATACTTCCAGCTCTAAGACTTCTTGATCCCAAGATCCACCGTCCTTAATCTTCTTGGTAATTTCTCTTGTTCTCCCAATCGTGGAGGAACCCCGCAGGAAATCCCTATTGGTCTTTATTAATTCCATTGCAGGCGCGAGTAGGTAGGAAGGGTTTCAATTGAATTTTAATATCATTAAAGACGCAAGGCACGCCAAATGGGAGGCCTAAAAGATCTCAAAATTCGCAGAAACAGACATACATGCAGCACTCCAAGGGATATGATGGCTTCCTCCCGTCGAGAAGATGGCTTAAAGGGTGTAAAACGTGTTAATGGAAATTGTCCCGCCCTACCCTTCTACTTGTCCTTGCTCGTCAGCACGAGATCCCAGAATTCATACCAAGCCTCCCGCATGGCAAGCTACTAAAAAGGGACCTGAAGACCGCGGAAATTATGGACACGGCCGAAGCTGCACTCACGAAAGATGGAACATGCTCGAGCCGCGTGAACCTTATCCCTCCCAAACAGAAACCAGCACTTCGCAAAAAGAATTAAAGGACTCGAGGAAATCACAAACATCAGATGCAACAAACAGTCACGGTTTCAGAAGCAGCAGCAGAACCGGCAATTGCGGCATACATAGAATATATTGTGTCTAGATCTCTTACCTACGTCTACATAAAAAGATAAAGTCGATAATAACAGTCAGGCGACTGAGAACATGTAATGCGCACTACCGCCTCATGAGCACATAAACAAACTACATTTAGCGATCCCGACTTCCCGACTTCAAAAACCGTGAATCTTGATCTGCTCCTTCTTCACGATCCCAGCCTGCTCATAAGGATGACCCAAAGGTTCAGTTTGGGATCATGTTAAGATTTGATTGAAGTCATGTGACAAGGTATACCGACCTGCACGAGGAAGGTGGAAACATTTTTCCTCTGGTCACCTTGCAGTTGAATGACCTGCACCGACATATCAAAAGTCTCAGCCAAAGAACACAGCAAAGAAAGCTATAAAAAGACACGTCAGCTAACAGGAGATAAATTTGACACAAGTTAAAAATGGCCAAGAATGCACGTATCGTATTCACCTGGCCCAACTCAGGGTCCTGGACTACAGTTCCATTGCAGCAAAATTCTTTCTTCAGGTCCTTTAGTATCTTGTTATAGCTGAACTCCTTCTTCAGACCTTGTACAGTGGTCAAGCTTTTCCTACCATTGCGCTGCTGGACACGAATGTGGACGTACTCTTTTGACCCAGCACCTGAATCCTCAGCTTTCGCATCAGCAAAAGGATCTGTCGCACCACAATACACAGATAGAAAAACCAAGCTGTTAGCCAATGAAACCACTGATCTAAAGGGGGATGAAAAGAGCAAATGAAACATACCAAAAGTAGTTGGAACCTGGACGTCGAGCTCCGACATGAAAATAGAGTAACCACAAAGGACTCCCTTCTTCTTTTAAACAACAATTTGAAGCTGAAAAAATTGAAGAAACAAACAATTAGCATGTCATCGACAATGAAATAGAACCAATAAAGCTTCTCTTCTTATGTTGGTCAAGTTTTAAGAATGAAGAATAGAGTCTATTATTTTCTAGGCCTTGATGGTCCTCAAATTGAGAAACTCTTTCGAAGCATAAATTATATCCAAACCTCATTCATCCACCAAGAGGAGAAAAGGGCATCAGAAAAGATCTCCTCATGAACCAGCTTAGAAGACTTATTTCAAGAAGCATGAAAATTAACAGACTGAAACGATTGGCATAAAATCAAGCTTGAACATCAACGTATCAGAGTTCCTAACGTTGACAACAGGACAGTTTTAGGCCAACACATAGCACAATGTATAAGATGGTGCACTGCCCACAAGCATCAAGTTCAGATGAATCTTAGGACAATTCTACTAGAACATAGGTTTAGATAAATTTTCACAGATGGAGAAATCTCGATCCCTAAATTCACCAATAGTTAGCAGAACGCCTAGCACATTCTTTACACATCATGCCACGTACTAACAGAAACCAAGCAGACAATGAAGATCATGCATAAAAATCACTTTACCCCAAAAAACAATAAATTGCCAATCAGAATCCCCCTAATAAATTAAAATAACAGCCAGTACCAATATTCTTTGTCTTGTTTAACCAAACAACTTATACTTACTACCTAACAAGAAACAAATCTCAACCAGGGATGACAACTAACTCAAGAAGATCTATCCACTCTCATCTTGACAAAATATGAAGAGAACAGTCTATCACGACTTTCAGATTTACTAGAAAGCATGACATCAAATTCATTTAAGTACTTGGGCCAACACAACCACTTTCATGTTCCTTTAATAATCTGCATCAAGATCAAAAAATTGGTATTCCATCTTCTTGGCTGTTCGTAACTAAGGTCTTCTTAAAAGACTATCTACATAAATTCTACACATGCTTTGATCTTATGCATTGTACCAACAAAGCAGAGGATTAGTAAATGGTGCGTTTTGTTAAGTAATGCATAGTTCATCAAAACCCATAAAAGAACTGCTCCAAGAATTTAAACATGAGCGTAAATAAAGTGATTGAGATACTAATTCATGCCTATCACTCCTGTGATCTGTATAAATCACATCAAATATTTATCCTTTACTTGTTTGCAACATCTGAAAAACATTATCTAGCAACAACTTCAAAAAGCCAGGAAAAAAATCGCTTCTACGTTTCCTTTCTTCACTGAGTTATCTGAACAAGAACTGTATTTATCTTCAATTCATTCTGCACCTCCAAAAAGGCACCGTTTGACAAGAATTTACAAAAGCCCTCAAAGAATTGGTTCCTTATTTGCTAACCTCGTTGCCTTGTCTTTTAGAACAGAAGTCTACGCCATCCAGTTTGTTCCCCGAGAACTTACATCTGACTACCAACGATATTACAGTAACAATAACAAGACAAATTGAATTTGACATAAACCTGGCATTCGCCGACACAAGCAAGCCAGACGGCATCGTGAGAAAGCAAACAAAACGATTAATCGAACCACCAGATCGCACCGCATAAGAACTTGCGAAATCAAAACAAGACGTCACAACTAAAAAAGGCGCAGAATTTAGAACATAGCCAGAAAACCCAAATCAAGAACTACCGCCGATGACCCAAAGAAAACAAAGTATTCAACGATCTGGATGATCAAACACACGGACAACAAGAAGGGATCGTAAAGAAACTTCCAACCCAAATAGCAGATAAAGACCCAATTACCGAAAGAGAGAGAACCAGCAATTCACCTGACGATGGATATACCGACGCGAGAGACAGAGACACAGAGAGAGAGAGAGAGAGAGAGAGAATGAATGGCAAGACGGAAGCTCTGAGACGCAGGTGCGTCTTTATATACAGAGAGAGAGAGAGAGAGAGAGAGAGAGAGAGGGAGAGGACGGGACGAGCTCGTTCCTTAGCCACAACGTTTTCGGAAGTCTTCCGTATTCTCGCTTTTCATTTATTTATATTTTTTATTTATCTGAGGATAGTCTTTTTTCTCCGGCGGGTGTAATCTACGGTGGTGATCGTCGGAGCCATTTCCGTCGGAGCGCTCGATTGGGGCCACGTGGGGGAGACGTGGTATTTGGGGTGTTTGGTTCCTATTACAGCTGTGAACAAATACCGCGCGTGTTTTGCCCGCTTGACGGCCCAAACATTCCTTTTTCTATGAATTGGAGATGCGAGGAGTAGGCGGACGTGTGAGATCATTGGTTCAACCCTATCAATCGATCTTATGAGATTCCTCCTTCTTATTTTTAAGCAAGCCCCCGAGAGGGCTTAATTGATCCATGATTTATGTTTCATCTTTCGTTTCTTTTTTATTTATTTCGAAAAATATATCGATCAATTCCGATTCTTTCTTTTTCTATTGATTCTTTTCCGATCAATTTTTTTTTTCGATCAAAGATCGATTCAACTTTTAATTACGGGATTTGGTGTTCCCCTAGTTACCTTTGTTCATCATTCTCTATGTAACATTGTTTTATTGGCAAAAGAGAAGGTGTAGCGATTTCTTAAATTCAATTTTAGAGTTATGTCATGTCGACCGACTTTGGTCTATCGCCGTTTGATATTGGGCCGAATTGGCCTATTTTTCGAGTGGATCTTGCTTGGGCTTAGACTTTGTTACGTGCTTCAATATAATCAAGTGGGCTGTTGACAATATTTGACACCATTAGAGCCAATGGCTACATGACAATATTTGGCACAAAAGGAGCTAGTGCAACCCAGCAAGGGGGATAACATGACATGACAGATCGTCTTGACACGGCCCATCAAGAGAAGTCACTTTGTATTCGTGCTGACCTAATTAATTTAAATTGATGCTCTAAAATTTGATCGAAGCGGCCCATTCAATTGTGTCTTGGTCAAACCATCCATTCCATTTCCGACTCGACCTGGGCTTACTTCTGTGCAGCGGCTGAGCCAAGAAGGAGAAGAGGTCGGGGAGGGAGATTTTGGGAGAAAAAGAAGGGAAACGACAGGAAAAGAAGAGAAGAAAGAACAGAGGAGGATGGGGGGCAGCGCAGAGAGGAGAGAGAGAGAGACGTGAGAGGACGGGGGCTCAGGAGGAAAGAACAGAAAGGAGAAAGAGAAAAGGAGAAGAGAGGGAGAAGGAAATCTGGGGGTCTTCGGGCAGCAGTGAAGAAGGGAACAAAAAAGGGAGGAAGAAATGGTTCGAAAAGAGAAAGGGAAGGCAGAGAACGAGAAAAGAAAGGCGAGGGTTGGCTCGGGGGAGACGACGTCCACCTGGCCTTAAGCTCCGACTACCGCCCCTCATCCGTGACCTGCTGAACCTCCATCGTTTCCGGGTAAGTTTACATACGGTATTGAATAAATTAAACGTTCGAGAACATATTGAATATCAGGTCAAAGTTGAGAAATCATTCATCTCATTTCGATCACCTGGCTCCGTTGCCTGCCAGGTGTTTGATAAAATTTCTTACCGGTTGAGACCCACGAGCGTTTTCCGCTTTCATTGGCTGGAGGACAGTTGCAATGGTTCCTAGGAGAGAACTATGTCGAATCTTTTTTGAAGGGAGACACTTTTGCAGTATGTATGCCCGACTTTATAGCGCAAAAGTGGACTTGAAAAAGCTCCGGCCGATGATTCTGAAGAGGATTGAGGGTAGGGCCAAGGATTATCCAGTCCCGAGTATGGTTCCCGTCGCGCAAGAAGTGCTGAAGGCCAGGACTTTGCTCATCCAGGGCGTGTCGACACTTCTCAGGTTCCTCCCCCTCGCGGCTTGCAAGTAAGTTTGGTGGACTGACCCTTGCGTATTCTATAGAGATGACATTGCTAGAGCAAGAAAAAGTATATGGCTGTGACCCATGATTGTTCATTGGATCTTATCCTCTTGACTTGACTGCGTGGAACTGGCTAATTTTTAGTGCATTAAAGGGCACCACTTTTTGTAAACTTGGTGAATGGTAAAATGGAATCGGTTCGTATACTAGGGGCTTGTAAATCATGTTGATGGTATCGTCCGATCGGACAAAGTGGTTAAGAGATCGTTGGGATTGACTGACAGACCCAGTGCCAATCAATGACAGAATTCATTTGGTGGCAGATATCTTGGACTTATAGTGGCTTCTAGTGCCTTTGTATTTGGACATAAAATAGCAGATGAATCTGGAGCTTGTTAGAAAGACTAACTTTCTCTCACATTGGTGGGTATGCAAAGATTGTTGAGAGACATGTGGTTTTGGAATGCTTTTGGTTTGCATCTTGTCAACAGGTGCCCCGAAAGCCTTTGTTAAATGTAAAATTGATAGTTTAAATTTTCAATTATGGATTGTACGGTTCACAGAACAGTTAAGGCATTTTTTCTTTGATTAGTTATTTAACAAGTGCTTTGGGGTTACTCGAACAAATTCCTTTCATTTTAAGTTGAATTTGTTGGCCTGTGAAAGAATTTGCATTCATGGAATTGTGAGGATTCAGTAACTCATGAAAGACTGGTTTGGTAGCTTCTTCCTCTTTATGCCCATTTTCCCTTGTTTTACTGTTATGATGAGCATGCTTCTCTTCACAATAGCAAATATAGGTTATAGTGAAAGAAACACTGGGTATAGGATTCTTTCCATTCAGCTGGATCACCACCTATTCACCCTGTGACATCAATATAAATATATACTCTAATTTTAGGGGTCGCGATAGGGGGAATTTTTTTCCATTCCCATGCATTTCGTCTTATGCACATAGGCAAAAAGGGTTAGTTAAATGAGTTATAATTCCAAAGCAAGATGAAATATTACCATTCATGTTGGAATGAGCGAAAAATGGTACCAAACACAAATTCGTTTTTCTATTTTTATGTACCTGTCACCCCAAAACCGAAAAAAAGGAAAAAAAAATCTCGTCAAGTAAAAAATTGGAAAATCGTGTCTCTTGAAAATCAGATTGACTGTTGCATAATCTGGTAGTATTTGAAATTAGAATGCTCTGTGTCATCCTGTATTGTCGATTATCTTTGTTGTCCTATCCTTCTTGTGCCTAATCAGCACGTTTTCTAGTCCTTATTTACTGTTTACATATCACTCAAAACTTTTCGTAGGGAATACTTTTGTTTGCTTATGTCATTTCATGGAGTTGTAAGATAAATAAACCCTCTGCAATCTCTCTCTACGCGATGCTTTTATGCCATGGCATTGGGGACCGTGATCTTCACTCTGGACCCTCTTGACAACCGTACTATCTTAGTGTACTGTGTAAATTTGAACTTGGGAAGCTTTATGCTCCAGTGTGTTTAAGTCAGAAGAAAACATCAAGAAGTTTTGATATAGGAATGGGTTATCAAGAAAATGTGACAAGAAAAAGAACACTATTGGTCTGAATTGACGTTAAGTTTTAGGGAGAAAGGGGGTGAGGAAGCCGTTATCTTTTCAAGCAGTGTTTGAGCCTGCAGGAAAGCCCTTATTTTGTATATGTGATGCCTTTTCAGGTTCTGTTCGGAAGTATATGTAGGTGAAGAGGGACATCTAATTCAGACATGCTGTGGTTATAGGCATCGTGGGAAAAATGGGGTTCATGAATGGATCAATGGTGGCATAAAAGATATTCTTGTACCAGTTGAGGCGTATCATCTTAAGACGATGTTCCAAGATGTCATAAAGCACCATCAGCGGTTTGATTATGATCGCATTCCTGCTGTTGTTGAGCTGTGCTATCAGGCTGGAGTCGATTTGCATGACGAGAATCTGCAGAGTATGCCTGATTCAGATGGTGCTCAGATTCATAGCAATGAAGCTGAGATTGTATCAGTTGATGATCTGATGTCGATAGCAAATGGTACTTTGAGGGCCTGGGAGACGCTTAGGTCTGGTGTGCAGAAGTTATTACTAGTTTACCCTGCAAAAGTCTGCAAGTACTGTTCAGAGGTCCATGTTGGGCCCTCTGGTCACAAGGCTCGGTTATGTGGGGTATTCAAGTACCAGAGTTGGCATGGTGGTCACTTCTGGAAGAAGGCCAAGGTAGATGACCTGGTGCCCCTGAAAATTGTTTGGTTCCCTCGACCTCAAGATCCTCCTGTGCTGGTGGATGAAGGACGGAATTTTTATGGTCATGCACCTGCTGTGGTGACTTTGTGTGTGCAGGCTGGTGCCATTCCTCCAGCCAAGTACCATTGTATGATGAAAATCCAAGGTCAAACTGCGCCTGTTTCAACCGTGTTCTGAAGCATAATATGGATTTAACTACATCTTGGATTCCCTCATCTTGCACAGCTCCCACATCTTCGGATGCTCGAGGCACGAGCATTTTCTCTTATGCCCTACATCACAAATAAAAAATTTCAGCGACATGTCTCCGGTCATAGTTTTGCATGATTTCTCTTGCTTACTAACCATCACCCTGGCCAATCTCATGAAGGATGATGTTGTCTGCCTCCGAGGTCGAACAGAGAATGGGCCGACAGTTCCGTTGTATATACACCAATGTTTTGAAATGAAGATCGGCCCTTTTAGACAATAAAGTGGTCCACCGTGGGTGGAATCCGAATCCCAGCATCGGGACATTATATGCGAAAACTTTGGTGTTGATACAGTTACCCCAAATTAAGATAGAGATTTTCTTATTTGAGAGAACCATGCTTGGAAAAATTATTGTCCAATATACTAAGTTTTATGCCTTAGTTCATGATGTTCTACTAAAGCTTTTGTAATCTCGATGGTACCTGTATTCCAATTGCTCCACCAAAGCTTGGAGAGCTCTTGGTCTTTTACTCGAGTTTTTGTGAGACTAACCATACACAGATATGACGACCTTTGGGAGTTATAGACTGCACGTGTTATCCATCTATTCTACAGATTAAAAAGAAATGATTCCGGGTCTATCTCCAAGATCGACGGTGAGTATTAGATAAATCATACTTAGGCTTGTTGATGCGGCGAGTTACTCTTTAAATGTATGTTAAGATGAATTTTTTTTTTCTTTACAGCGTCGATATAAGGGTCATTAGAAATGATTTTGTACTAAATGTTTGTAATAGTCCATCAAATCGATAGCATTACCCTCGCATTGATTTAGTTTATGGCAGTAAGAATATAACTGGAAGGTAAACGATGGTTGGACTCACCCTCCCCTTGATTTTGTAACAAGGGCGTATTCATATTTTTGACTTAAAGGCCCCGATATTTGCGAATTCGATTCCTACTCGGAAAAACTTATATTTGAGCATGGGGTGGGTTGCAATGCTAGCTTTTCTTCTAAGTAGTCGACTAATTACATTCATACTCTTATCTAATGAAAAGAAATTATGCTTGTCGATCAAGAGACTATTTGTGTTAGAGATATGAATCTATGTGAAAGCACCGTCTAAGTCGCCTATCATATAAAACTTTCAGAATGTTCTAGTTAAGTACATGAATTAAGGGGATGCGGATTGCAAATATGTGAATATCGATTATTAAGAGGAAGTTCTGCAAACATATTGAATCTATGATATGTAACTCGGATGCAATGATAGATATTCATTTCCAAGACATGTTAATGAGTCTGAAAATGCACGACCGAGCCAAGTATGTACTCTGCAGTGATCAGAATTCAAAGTACACCATCAATCATCAAGTTCAACTCTGCTGGCGAATTTCAGAAGTACACGTTACTTCGATCGGATGACAATTTTAGAGACGGCTTATAATAATGGATTGCCAATATATAATTATATACTATTGTTCGTGGTCAAACTTACTTGCTTCGCTAAGCTGTATAATGAGGGGCGACCCACCGATTGAGCGACCGACATCCCATTCGGCGCGACACGCACAACTAAGGAATCATAGGAGATTCAATCTGTGGATTTACGTTAATTAATATCATCATCCTCTAATCACATGTACATTAATCAAACCCATCCGCCAGTGGTCCTCGCTTGCACGAATCTTCCACCATGCCATATCCGGGAAGTTGTTAGAGCCAGTCGGATTTTTGACTTTTCCGAAGCTTGTCGCGTTGGGAATACTCATAAAGAATAAAGCACGTTCTCATCACCAAGATGCTCAATCATTCGACCTTTGGGACAGGGCACTGCGTCTGACCTAAAGCTTGCCGTTCATATTCGAAGATCGAAATGAATTTTTTTTTCTCTTCTCTGTGGATAATCCTGACCCGGCTTTTCGCCATGATTAGAGAGAGAGAGAGAGAGAGAGAGAGAGAGAGAGAGAGAGTTTCCCGAGACTAGCACATGCATGGGAAAGCTCTTCGAGGGCATCTCAGTTTCATGATTAGGATCTCTTGATATTCTTGAATTCTTTGTATATGATAAGGGTGCTGCCGTGTAAAGGTTGCTTCGGGAGTTGGGTTTCGTGGAAAAGACAGTGGGATGATTTCTTTAGCCATTCTTTCAATTGATTCCATATTGGTTTCTTCCGATTTGAATTTTTAAGTTACAACTAGGCTTAAGGCTTCTAACATATACATACATGTGTCAAATCTTGTGCATCACATCTAAGGACGGTCGACTCTGAAGTCACCTTGGTTCTGTATAGATATTTTGCTCTCCTAGCTTTGCCTTTGATGATAGAAAAATTGAGTCCTTTTAGCATTATATACATCTGATGTGTAGAAATTCCATTGTACCATGCATACAACTAGCCTTGATGTAATATCTATTAAAAGTGTCCATTGCGCACGAAATTTTAATATGGACAATTTGGTCGTAGTTTATTCTCTACTTTTATGGCATTATAAAACGATATCGCTTGCTTTCCTATCTTCCTTTCTCCGGCCTTATATGCATAGTTGTAGCCGAGATGAGGTCATCAATTATGGATTGGACTTTTAAGCAATATACACCACACAATGACTGATTTCTCTTGTTTGTGAACCATTCGTGTTTGATAGCGACTGATGAATGTGTCAGTAAGATCATGGCACTTGCACTTGCACTTGCAAAGGCGTGAGTGGTCTCAATTTTTTTGTATCGACCTCAGTGTGAGTGAGTAAAACCATGTTACAGTTAGAACGAAGTCATAGTGATGTGAGTAATTTACTGAAAATTTATACATATTAAGTAATTTGAGAAGATTATATTGGACCATGAGTAAGTGATCATTTGCTTTCAATGAGATATGGGGTCTTACCCGATCACTCAATGAAAATGTTTTCATTAATCTAGGATTTCTCAATAGTTGAATTAGTTTTGACCTTAATAAATCTAGGATTTCTCAATTATCCCAAGAACAAAGATTTATACAAAAACAAATCCCCAAACGGTCAGCTCTCTGATAATTCACTTCCGACATCATTGTCAAACGCCAACTCATCCTCAGTTGGGTCCCCATGACAGTTTGTCTTCGCTATTTCTTTTTCTTCTTGTGTAGCAGTTTCATAGACTTTTGCTGAACTATAAGAGGCTTGCGTCTCCTCACCATCTCCATTGCCAGCAAGAATCACCACTTCTGCATATCAACCATAAGCTGATTAGCGATACTGTAAAGCAATGCCGATGGCTGTTCAGAAGCTTCTCTCCCTCCTGGTTTTCCAACTCGTGCTTGTCGCTTCTGTCCTCGACATCGCCAATGCTCAGGGCCTCAAAGTAGGGTTCTACAAGAATACATGCCCTAAGGCTGAGGCGATCATTAGGAAAACAGCGGCAAGCTTCATTAATCGAGCCCCCTCTCTCGCTGGTCCTCTCTTGAGGATGCATTTCCATGACTGCTTCGTCAGGGTACTTCGATTTTAGCGGTTACATCAACTTGAGTGACCCTTTTGTCGTCAATCTCTTAATTACTGCATGTAGTTTCTATAAATCAAACATATGCACATTACTGCCCACATCACTAATTTGTTATTAAATAAGTCGCGGGTGATAAATAGTTGATGCGTAGAGATTTATCTTAATACGATAAACAGTCTCATGTTTCGCAGACACGTTTGCTTTCATAAACACAAATCGACTATGGAGTTAACATCTGATCATTGGGAACTTGTGGCATCTGATGGACAATCAAACTTGATTAGGAGAACACCTATGTTGTATGCAGTGAAATGTCTCATGTTCCTGACTCCAAACTTCATATCAATATGAAATGAGACAAATATACCATAGAGAGACGAGCACCTTCACTGATTTCTAAAGCTGATTTTTTTTCTTTTTTGTCCTTTTTGTCCTCTTTATCTTGGGTTTATCTGCAGGGATGTGATGGCTCTGTGCTACTGAATTCAACATCTTCTAACCAAGCAGAGAAAGATGCAGTGCCAAACCTGTCACTGAGAGGATACCAAGTCATCGATGCAGCCAAAGCTGCCCTTGAAAAACAATGTCCTGGAGTGGTCTCTTGCGCTGACATCGTTGCCCTAGTTGCTCGTGATGCGGTTTCGATGGTAATTGATCAGTGAAAGCTTCGATTCCCATCATATTCTAGCTAGGATACACACACACACATACATCTTCAATGAAAATTGTTTTTGAACGTCACTTTTTTTACAAGGTGCTAAGTTACAAGGTGCATACCTTTAGTTCGTTTGCTTGCGAAAATGCGCGCACCACTTTTACAAGGTGCTAAGTTATAGCCCTTTTTTCCTAACGAAATCAAGATTTTCACGAATGGTTTCGAATGTAATAAATGTTCGAATTTGATTTTTGACGGGCATGCAAATCGGTTTGACTGTGAGTCATTGACAAATGTAAAAAACTTGAACTAGTTCATGGGGTTTGTATAGTTTTCCACAAGTCTCTCAGCCGGAAATGGATTGTCTAATATGTACGTCAGTCCCAGCCATTTGGCTGGAAAAAAACTTTTTTCAAATTTTTTATTTTATTTTAATAAGAGCCGTCCGATTAATATCTGACGGCTCCCCTATATCATGGGCGAATCCTTTGCCTTAATAGCAGAGAATCCGGATTCCTCTCGGCCCATACCCTTGAATAATAATAAAAAGTACCACATGATGTCAATTTGTGAAATGCGACATCATTTTTCTACGTCGTTGGTTGGATAGCACAGCCAATGGATATGGATTTTTCCAGTTTTCCCTACACAGGTATAGAATAAGAATCTCTAGTATCGGTAACTTGGAATTGGATTCTGGTTACAGATGAATGGACCATATTGGCAAGTACCCACAGGAAGGAGGGATGGTAGGGTTTCTAAGCTCCAAGATGCCTTAAACAATTTGCCGGCTCCTTTTTCCAGCATTTCTACGCTGAAATCAGACTTTGCCGCGAAGGGTCTTAGCGTCAAAGACCTTGTCGTTCTCTCGGGTACGAGACCAATCATAGTACATATATATCTAACATTATCCAAAATCCTAATGTTTAGTTTATAATTTAAAAGTATGATGAGATTAACGGTGTGGTTGCATCGATGATAACTTAGGGGGACACACCATCGGAGTGTCTCACTGTTCCTCCTTCACCAACCGTCTGTACAACTTTACCGGCAAGAACGACGCCGACTTGTCCATGGACCCTAACTACGTCGCTCAGCTCAAGACCAAGTGCAAGCCGAATGACGCGACCACCATCGTCGAGATGGACCCAGGGAGCTCCAAGAAGTTTGATGTGGACTACTACACCCTTGTCTCCAAGAGGAGAGGCCTCTTCCAGTCCGACGCCGCGCTGCTCGCTGACAGCACCACCAAAGCCTATGTGCAGCTCCAGTTGACGAGCAAATCGACATTTGCCAAAGACTTTGGCGTCTCCATGGTGAACATGGGCAACATCGGCGTTCTCACCGGCAAATCGGGTGAGATTAGGAAGAAATGCTATTTGGTTAATTAACCATTCGATTCATTTTCTCTCACCTTGGATTTCCAAAAGGTTTTGCACGTTGGATGGTATTCTTCAGTTTTTCTTGTTCTGATTGATTCGGAGGGTGGAATGTCGGTTAAGGAAAGGTAGTGTTCAAGATGCTGTTGTTTTACTATTCGTGGGGATGAATAAGTCAACAATAATTGCGAAGTTGTAAGGACATAATCATGTGGCTATTGACATACAATAAGCGACTGTTCATTGCATATGACATACGTTATCAAATTAGTCTCCCCAGAGCATCAATAATAGACGCCGCAAATCAATTCCCTTCACTCGACACAAATCAAAAGTCGAGCAATATATACTAAAACCGGTCTACTTAATTGGTGTACTAAGAAGAAGGAATCCGCGAACAAAAGCTAATGTTGGTGTCGCATGACGATATTCATCAGTCAGCAAAAGCTGAGGAAAAGCAGGAGAGCCGTGGAAGAACTCTCAGCCCTTTTTTAAATAAAAAATAAAATAGGAAATAATAGAAAAATTGAAAAAAAAATAAGAAAGGTCTAAAAATGGTGGAAGGGCGGGCTGACCGAATGTGATTTTGTGAGCCCAATCTGATTTGGGCCGTTTTTTTTTTGTTGCAAAAAAATGGGTTTAAGATTAAATATGATAAAACTGAATTGGGTCTTAAGCCCAGCCCTTTTTGAGAACCCAATCCGGGCCATTAGAGTCCGGGTCAGCGAGTATGACTGGCTTTCCCTGACCCGGGTCCTTTTTGTTTTTAAATGTTATAATATATAATATTTTAATTATAAAAAATTTGATGTTTTTATGAAAAATTCCGAAAATTATAGAAATTTAAAGTTTTGTCCACAAAACTAAGGGTGAGCATGAAGGACTGCCCGATCCGGGAACCACCCGACGAGGGAACCGCCCGAACCGGACCGGCCGGGTTGGTCCAGTTCCCGGGCGGTCCAGTTCCTAGTTCTTGGGAGGGCGGGACTGGACCGGACCACCTGGACCAAAGAAGAACCAGCTTTCCTCCTAACTTTAACTAATCTCTCTTTATAGACAATTCCCTCTCCTTGTTCCCGTCTTTTCTTCCTCGAAACCCCAACATGAAAGTTGAACACCATGGGCGCTGTTCTTTCTCATGTCCAGAGTGGTTCCCAAGAGGAGACGAGGCTGATCTGGTCTAGGAAGCAGCAACTCTCATCCACCTCTGGGCATTGCTGCTAACGGGCTAGTCTCTGTGTTTGAGTCATCGCCATACAAAGGAGGGCAAACAAGTTGGCGTTCTGGCATTGCGCGTTCACAATCTCGGCTTGCGCCTTGGCGAGCTGTGCTTGGAGCTCCACGGCTTGCTTCTGGAGTTGAGAGATGCGAGCCATACAACCATTCAAACCGTAGCCTTTGACCCATCAACACCTTCACTGAAAATTATAGCCCCTGAGGACCCTTATTTCTCTACCTATCAGGAATAAAGACACAGGCAACCAAGCTTTTGTCTCACAGTTCTTGCCTGCCAACTACACCTGCACCAAAATAGAGAATCAGGGCAACCCCTCCCAAAGGGTTAATTGTCTTCGGAAAACTTGGAGATCTGAGATATGGAAAATCGGTAGGCTCAAAGGGTCAGTTTATTTCTCACTGGGACTTTTGGTGTTGGCGCTCTCGATAAATATTAGGCAAGAATCTATAGAAGCGTAAACAGAGCTGGTGAAGAGCCGGTGAGCTGTGATGGATGGTGAAGGTTCGTAGGTGGCAGTGGATTTATCGATCTTGGTCCCATTGGACCACCCAAAAATCGGACCAAACCGAATGGTTCGATCTAGTCCGGTCCTAAGTTTCATCGATCCGGTCCTCGGTCCTAAAATCGGGGGACCAGTCTTGTCGGTCCGGTTCCGAGGAGGAACCGGACCGCCCTGGGAACCGATCACCCCTATACAAAACCCGGCCGAGGACCCGGCCTTCCGGATTGGACCCCTACCCATGTCACTCTTTTTAATATAATTATGTTATGATATTTCGTTAATTAAAATAATATTATTGAAATTACAAAAAAATTTGATGTTTTGTTTAGGGAAGTTAGCCTTGCCTTAAAAATCAAATCATAACGTTTGAATAGGGCAAGTTAATTAATTAAGACATTTTAAAAAAAATTGAGGAAAGGTGTCTTGATAGATAACTAGGTGTTGTTGGTTTCCAATGCTTCTTAGCTTGATTGCATGCCTATCTAGCTTTACTCGTGTGGATGCTTACTAGGTTCGATACGTGTTTTGATGAATAGTAATTGTATGCTTAAATTCAAAGTCATCCTTAGGGTAATTCGATTGAATCGACGTGTATATTGTTAATGTTATATTTTGATTGGATGCATATCACGGATTGCTTGAATGAAAGTTTGGATGCCAAATCGGCTCGCATTAAGTTATGGCATGGTGACGGTAATTGAAGAAATGTCATTTGTAGAGTTGATGGTGTAGACCGATGTCCATTACAATCTTAACTCTGTGAAGGTTTAGCTTAGCTTCATTAAGATTATGCTAATCTACATATGTTTGAGTTAATTAGTATGTGCTCAGTCTAATAAAAATCACTTAGACTTAGCGACATCTCATTTGATAAATGATTAGGATAGTCTAGCTTACACTTCACTTGAATTTATTTATCAGGTTTAAATTCACTTTAATTTTGAATAGTCAACTTTCGAGAGATTGTGTTTCAAGACTTATAACAATGCAATGTATTATTAATTACTTGACGAGTCGCGTGTTTTACTTTCTAGTTATTAGATAGTCTTGTATAATTACGTGAATGTTTATTATCGCTTCGCATTTCAACATCTCGCATTTCAATATTCTTTCAAAAGCTTGTGTGTTAATTTCTTTTTTTCTAAATTAAGTCTCAGTTGAGATTTGCAAGATAATGACCCTATCAAAAATAATTGCATGGACACCTAGTGGCTTTGGATGACATTTTAGGGTTTGAAAGACAAGTAAGAGTGCGTGACCACTTTAAATCAAACGACCAACTATTTAGGTACAGAAAGGGTTCTAATAAAATCATTAGCGTAAACAATTCCTTGAACCTTAGAATCTATGGGTTTCAATCCTGCGTGTCGATCAACTTCTAGTCGACCCCAATAAGCTAGTGATGACTTTTACAAATATATATGCTAGAGAATTTTAAAATCAAAATTCCTTAATGTCACGCGAGATATAAACTTGAGAGACTTCGAGCTCGAAATTGATGAATAGAATCGGATGACGATTAAATGTTGCTTTTAAGCCGTCTTTTAGGGATGTCAATTCGGATCACTTTAGGTAGTTTTTCGATGCATTTAGAAAACCATTAAATAAGCTTGGTACATTCGGCTCTTGGGAAAAACTAAATGAAAACAAAAAAGTAAGGTTTAGATGCCTTAAGAGTTTTTTAAATTATGTGGCTTCCTTCTTCTCTACCGCAACTACGACAATGGATCTTTTGGTGCCAATCTTTTGTAGTTTTGATGACATGAACCTAAAAACTTATACATCTTTAGGTACTTATCATTGTAATTTTTTAGGTTCATGTCATCAAAATTACAAAGATATGGCAACCTAAAAAATATCAATGACATGTACCTAAAAATGATACAAAGATATGCCAAAAATGATACATTTTTAGGTACATGTCATTTTAATTTTTTAGGTTCATGTCATTAAAACTACAAAGATATGTCAAAAATCGTAGTTCCATAGTCGCACTTGTGGTAGAGAAGCCATATAATTTAAAAAACTCTAAGGCATCTGAAAACTGAATTGCGAGAAATAGTAATCCAAGCAGAAGTTAACTATGGTGACCAGGAGGTGAGCTCCTCGGAACCTCACTTTTTTTCTCAAGAGTCGAATATACCAAGCTTATTATATGGTTTTCTAGATGAATTGAACGAAATTGATGAATAACCTGCATTTGAGACATTTTATGTTATGTTCGAGTTTAAAATCGCGTTGGATTTGAACCAAAAGCTCGTACACATAAGTTCATGTCAAAAGTTTTATTGAAATATGTAAATTGCGCACAACATATTCGGTAACATATGCTCAAATGGGATGTCGAACCTAATTTTGAGTAATCGATGATAAAAACTTCGTTGTTTACTATTGTCCTTTTTCCCGCGTTTTTTCGTCAATTTTTCATGGCATAAATCCTTGCCGATCGTCGTTCATCGTCGCTGGAAACCTCCACGAACCAACGAAACCTGTGGTTTGAGACCGCCTTAACCAGTCCTCTTCGTTTATCTTCAATGTGTTTATGTATATATATACTTGTTTTGCTGGATTTATTGTTATTTGAACGTTGGCATCTCGAATGGCCAGAAGTTTGAGATAGCCGTCGTTAGTTGTATTTCGATGGCCGGCGAAGGGTTGAAGACTTGCTCAATGGACTTCGCAAGTAGAAGCTGTCCAACACACAAACCATGGATTATGCAACATTGACCCTTCTTGAATTTTGCTAAGATGATTGTATGGTAATCTTCATTTCTAGTTAAGTTATTACACTTGGTCCTTTGTGGTTGATTTCCAGTAAGAAATCATGACGTGGATTGTAACAAAAGGATAGACATGACGTATGTGAAATATTTTCCCTTTGCTCTATGATCCAATTCACTTTGGTTGAAGAAAAATACTAGAATTCGGTCAAGCATGTCTGATCCAACCCCGAAACCTCTGGTGATTCATTAAACATTTAGTATTTTTTGGGGAGTCGGAGTTAGGCATGCTTGGCCGAATTTTAGTATTTTCTTCAACCGAGTTGAATTTGATCATACAACATAGGAAGAATGTTTCATATACGTCATCTTTATCCTTTTGTTACAATATACGTAATGATTTCTTATTAGAAATCAACCACAAATGACCAAGTGTAATAACTTAACTAGAAAGGGAGATTACCATATAACTATCTTAGCAAAATTCAATGATGATCAATGTCGCATCATCATGGTTTGCGTGTTGGACACTCAATTTCTACTTGGGAAGTTTATTGATTTAGCATTCTGAAATGCAGATTATAGCCGATTTGCTTGGAATTAGGAGTTGGATTTCTTGGGCTAACCATTTTACAGGCACGACAATCAATGGAAGAGTGTACTTTCCCTCGTAACATGGGTTGAAGGAAGAATGACATGAAAATGAAATTGCTTGCTTAGCTTTCGGCCTGGTGAACGTAAGAGGTGCTAACATGCTGGCAGGCTACAATTGATCTACTAGTATCGATCCACCATCCTACAATAGGCACAAATACCACCCACTATGTCACCTCCTGCTAGACGCGCCTCGCCCCGTCTATTGAGCAAGACTTGTCACCATCCCTAATCTTGGCAATCCTCCTTTGTATACCACTTGCTATAATTTGAAACTTCAACGGGAATTTTTCCATAATATTCTACCATCCTAATCTTTTCCTGTCTAATTAATCAATTTCATAGACATCAAATACATACACAACCTTCATATTCCAAAGGAGACAACAAGTAATGCGATTCAACTGGTAAGAATCTATCGCCGCGTCCTGCTAGAATCTATCGCAGTGTCTTGCTCATGTGTGACATGGAACAATCTACCTAGAATACTAGTAGCTTTATAACTTGTTATGAAAATCACACGTGCCATGGAAAATATATGTCAATGTTCGTTTTTAAGCATCTTAATTGAAAGAAATGACTTTATTTTTTCAACAAGGGATTGCGGTGAGAACTATTAACAAAATAGCACGTTCGGTTGTTGGAGATCAAGTTAAGAAGTATTGAGGGACCAAAAAAAAAAAGAACCCTTTGTTCTCTGTCGGGGCCAACTTTTTTCAATTTTTCGAAAAACAATAATGATGTTAATTTAGGCTATATGGTTAATTAACCAATGATTCATTTTCTCTCACCTTGGATTTCCAAAGGTTTTGCACGTTGGATGGTAGTCTTTAGTTTTTCCTGTTCTGATTGATTCGGAGGGTGGAATGTCAGTTAAGGAAAGGTAGTGTTCAAGATGCAGTTGTTTTACTATTCTTTAGTGTTCAAGATGCAGTTAAATAGGTAGTGTGCAACTTGGTCCTTTTTTTCAGTTCTAGCTCAAGCCCTTGCAGAAACTCTTTTAGAGCTTTTAGAGTGCCTTCTTCCTTTGTGGAATGAGTTCTCGGGGGTGGTTGGGAGCTTCTTCTCAGTTGCTTGGTTTGTTATTGGATCTTCTTGCAGTCTAGTGGAAAACCTATCAGACATTTTACTGCAGCAACTGTGGCTTATACTCTCAGCAATCTGGACAACTGGTGTGGAACATAAGCATGCGACCATTTATCGCCTTTCAGCTTCTAGACGTTTCTGCTTTCATTTGAGGATTCTGCATGCAATCTATTTAGCGAGACTATTTAATTAGGGCATCCTTTTGGTCTTTTGATGTGGTAGTGGAGTAAGTATCTTGATACATAGGCCCTGAGCTGCGTTGCAGGAACTTCCAACTTGTATCCCATATTTTGGGTCTTTTATTAGGAGACGCTGTACTTGCCCATCCACATGGTCGATGCATTAGGGAATGTGGTGACTTCTCCGTGGACTTCCATATATGGCTCTATAATTGAAGCTTGGCAGACCGGTAGGACCATATTCCAGAGTGTCTCTGCTGCCAGTAATGCAGAAAACATGTACGAAGTTTCTATGTGTCGCATGCTCTGAAATGATCTTTTCTTATGTATGTCATATTTGCTTTGAAAAATGACCATCATATTTCCTATATTGGTAACAATTTATATTTCTTTGCTTAAGATTAGGATGCTTATTTCTTTTTTCCCTCATATTGGCCAATGTCTCTTCCTATATCATATTGGCCAATGCTATAGGAAACCTCGTCGACTGATATGGTCTTCTTTTTTCCAGACTCTGAGAAGCCTCCTTGCCTTTGGTCATCCTGTACGGTCTCATCCAGCATTTATATTCACGGTCACGGACTTGTGCGAAGGTTGGGTCATTCTTCAGGTTCACACTCTCCAGATCATGGTCATCATAGGTCAACACTCGGAAGTGGAAGCCCAGTAAGTGAACCTCAGATATACAAAAACCTAGTGGATCAAATGCTAACTTCAGAGCATCTCCACAAATTGATTATTTGTAGACGAAGTCATCACGATAATCGGTGTTGGTTCATTCCAGCACTATGTCTTGTAGGCCTATATGCGAATCAATCTCGATCGATGGCAACTAGTGACAACGATTACTATGTTTTTGCTTATAATTGAAATTTTAGTTATGAAACAGAAATGAACAAACTCATAACTAGTTAATTGAATGGCGTATCACATAATTTTAGCCGTCTCTTGCTTACTAAAGAAACCTGGTCTTTCTAGTTTGTTGCGGGTTCTTGATCCGCAATTTACCAATCGTGTTAGAATCGAAAGGAGTTAATCTCCTGGCTCGTCTATTTTCTTTCGAGCTGATATATAATACATCAATTTCTAACCTATAGAAGCTACTTCTATGGCTCTACAAATGTCTCACGTGGGTAATACACGATACTAAGGGTTTCACCAAAAGATCGCGCATACAAACGAACGGTTAACAATCCAAGCCGTTATTATTTTGGAGCCTAATGCCAGTGCTCCTTTACTTGAATGGGCAAATTACCGCATGCCAAGAAAGAGAGAAATATTCGAGCGACGAGACGAAGCAATCAACGAAGAAAAAAGTATCAGCCATAGAAGTTTTATAATATATCAGAGATTCAGAATGACAATCCAGGTTACTATGAAGTTAGGGGGATAAGTCATAGTAAAGAAGCCTCTACTAGCAAAGGCTCATCAAGGCAATGTCTCCAACACAGTATTTCCCATCGCTAGCGATGTTAACCATATAAAACATATTTACAGACTGCAGAGTTTCCGAAAGAGGAGCTTAAGTCAAAGTCTCAGCTTCGCCAGTCTGTTGCAACACGGCGTCAATCTCGTCTCCATCCTCCATCTCTAGCTGCAAAAAGAAAAGAGAGAACTCTGCATTTCGGGGTTCTTTCACTTTGGTGGGGGTATTCATGCAAATTCAAGGTACTGTCTAGCAAACACAAATTTTTCTCACAAGGAGAGGTGAAATTAGAAATGAACAACAACGATATTTTTTATGGGAGCCAACAGGACAGATTTAGGACTATAGTTGAATTGGATGATTTTTCTAGACAAAAGTAGTTATGGACAAAATCAACATTGAGCTTAAATTTGAGATCTTTTTTAATGAAAAGAAGTTTGAAACAATATCGACAATTAGATATAAATTAGAGATTATAGAGAGGTTCTCTCTCTGTCCAACAGAAAGGGAATCTCCTCAGCAACTATCTCTCTCTCTATTATAGACCGATCTGTTAAGGAAAAAAGATTCTCACTTTGCTCATCTTTGGAGCTCTTCTCTCTTCTTCCCTCAATCGCACGAGCTAATCTCATAATATGTTGTTTACCTTCTTGATCCTGAGTCATCCGCCTCCTCATTTTGCTGATTCCTCACATTTTATTTTTGGGTTATAAATATTGACATGGATCAAGAGGAAGATTAAAGTGAGGGTGAACACTAAAATTATATTTTTTACTCATTTGTGAATACTGTTGGAAAGAATTGTAGAAAAGTAGTAATGGAAGCGAACACTGTTCGTAGACAAAATGACACTACAAGAACAGCATGTATAAGCACTCACAAGTGAAGTGACTATCAACGAATCAATGAACGACAGCGAAGAAGGAAGAAGCGAAATAGAACTTGACTTCGGGAATGGAGAAATGAACAAAAGAGCAAATTTGATTCGAGCCCGACAATTTAATGCCGTGTCCTTAAGACAAATTTGCCCGGCTTTAAACGTACCTAAGCCGCTGGACAATTGCCTCCCAGGATAGAACGAATCTCTGTCTCCCTCTCGAGGCACTTCAAGGAGAAACTCGGCGAACGCAACGTGTATTAGACTTAATTGCACAGAATGTAGTGATGTAATGAACTAGTGTCTTCGGGTCGGTTAATTCCCGAATTTATATGACAAGAGTGGCGCCTCTTCATGAAGGAACATGTCGAATGTAAATGATGCGAAGTGAAACGGCGCCTCTTGGTAAACAGTCACCAAGACCGAAGAGTCACTATTGCCTTTCGGAAATAAAAAATAAGCTGAAGGAATAATAAAATAATTATATTATAAAAATAATATTTTATTCAGACCCGGGCCCTGCCCGATCCGAGCCGAGCCGGCCGGACGGGCGGGAGGCGCGCGCGCGTGTGGTGGTCATCGGCGGCAAGAGTAGGCCCTCTCCCTTCCACAAAAGTGGGGTACCCCTTGGGGCCCAACCTCACTTGGAAGGCTCCCACTAATATACCCTTACTTTCCCCCACATTTGTTCTATGTGGGATTCCTTTCCACACTTCTCATTCACAAAAGGACAAAATAGGGAACTAAGTCCCAACAATCCCCCACATGAATGAGAAGTTCAGCTCAAAGGATTCTTCGTAGATGCATGAGTAAATGACATGAAATGCAATGTGCAATTATTCAATGAGAAATTGTTGCATCAAGATAGGTAGTCTAAGACTTTGAACCTTCCCTAGTGTGATCTATCGGACTTGCTCAGTTAGTCAGTAGACTTGATGTCTTTGAACCGCCAACCTTTAGTGCAAGCCTAGACAATAGAAGACACACAACTTTCTCTCCTATACAGTTGGTTCTCATTGTTGTGTCCGTTTTGGCCATGAACACAGCCTGGTCTCATGAGTGTTTTAGAGAACCGGCCTTTCGAATTCTGATAGAAGCGGCCCTCACTTCACACTCACATAGGTGAATTCTGAATTCATGATACATCTAATATCCAATTCAGATTCATTAAAAGCTTACGCTTAGCCTCATCTGATTAGTACTGTCTTCCACGGGAATGGGTAATAGTTGACAGTACACTAAGCTGTCCACATAACTTCGTTGTCCCTTTGAACCTAATTCTTGGGATCTCCAGTCATTTAGGTAGGGTTTCCGCTATGAAGACTTAATAAACAGGCCTTAGACCCATTCCTTTGGATGTTTTGTGAACTAACTCTCCAGTTAAACCTTTTGTAAGTGGATCCGCAATATTATCTTTAGACTTCACATAGTCTATTGTGATAATTCCACTAGAGAGTAGTTGTCTCACAGTGTCATGTCTTCGACGAATATGTCGAGACTTCCCATTGTACATAACATTATTTGCCCTTCCAATTGCTGCTTGACTATCACAATGAATACACACAGCAGCCATAGGTTTAGGCCAATTAGGAATGTCTTCCAAGAAGTTTCGAAGCCATTCAGCTTCTTCACCGGCCTTATCCAAAGCTACAAATTCAGCTTCCATTGTCGATCTTGCTATGCAAGTCTGCTTGGATGATTTCCAAGACACTGCACCTCCTCCAAGTGTAAATACATAACCACTTGTCGATTTAGTGTCTTTAATGCCGGCTATCCAATTAGCATCACAGTATCCTTCTAATACTGCAGGATACCTTGTATAATGCAAGGCATAATTTTGAGTATGCTTCAAGTAGCCTAATACTCGTTTCATTGCTGTCCAATGACTTCTATCAGGATTGGCTGTAAACCGACTCAGCTTGCTTACAGCACAAGCTATGTCCGGCCTGGTACAATTCATGAGATACATTAAGCTACCTAGTAGACTAGCATACTCATTCTGAGATTCACTTGCACCGATATTCTTGGAAAGATGTAAACTCACATCTATTGGAGTCTTCTTTGGTACAATGTTCAAGTTCTTGCCCTTTTCAAGGATCTTCTCAATATAATGAGATTGGGATAGTGCTAAGCCTTCATTAGTTGTGATGATTTTGATTCCCAGAATGACATCTGCGACTCCCATGTCTTTCATGTCAAACTGCCTTTTGAGCATGCTTTTGGTCGAGTTAACAACCTCAATATTGCTGCCCATTATAAGCATGTCGTCCACATACAAATAAAGGATTGTGGTACCTTCTCGAGTGTTCTTAAAATATACACATTTATCACACTCGTTTATTCTAAAACCATTCGACAACATTACTTGGTCGAATTTGGCATGCCATTGTTTCGGTGCTTGTTTCAAGCCGTATAATGACTTGATTAGGCGACATACTTTTCTTTCTTGGCCAGGAACTATGAACCCTTCAGGTTGTTCCAAATAAATTTCTTCCTCGAGGTCCCCATTTAAGAAAGCCGTCCTTACATCCATTTGATGAATTTCAAATTGGTACACCGTAGCTAATGCAATTAACATCCTTATAGATGTAATTCTAGTGACCGGTGAATACGTATCAAAATAATCAAGGCCTTTTCGTTGCTTGTATCCCTTAACCACAAGTCTCGCCTTGTATTTATCGATAGTATTATCGGCTTTCATCTTTCTCTTGAAAATCCACTTACATTGTAGTGGTTTGCTGCCAGGAGGAAGGTCCACCAATTCCCAAGTATGGTTGGACAAAATCAATTGTACTTCACTATTGATAGCTTCCTTCCAAAACGGAGCTTCTGGTGACGTCACAGCTTCTTGAAAAGTCCGAGGCTCATTTTCTAACATGTATGTCAGAAAATCAGGACCAAAAGAAGCTGAGGTTCTTTGTCTTTTGCTACGTCTTGGTTCATCTTCAATAGGGTCATTTGATTCTGTAGTATCTTGAGGTCTCTTACTGCATTCCATTGAATCATGTGTAGTATTGTATGGAAATACATCTTCAAAGAACGTGGCGTCTTTCGATTCAATGATCGTACCAACATGTATATCCAAGACCTCAGATTTATGAACCAAAAACCGATATGCACTACTATTGAGAGCATATCCAATGAAGACACAATCAACAGTTTTAGGTCCTATCTTAACCCTTTTAGGTTTAGGAATCGCGACCTTAGCTAAACACCCCCACACTTTGAGATATTTCAGATTAGGCATTCTGCCTTTCCATTTCTCATAGGGTGTTTGATTTGTCTTCCTATGGGGAACTCTATTCAAGATAAAATTTGCGGTTAAAACGGCTTCCCCCCACAAATTCTGTGGTAAACCGGAACTAATCAACAATGCATTCATCGTTTCTTTTAAGGACCGGTTCTTCCTTTCCGCCACTCCATTAGCTTGTGGCGCATAAGGAGGAGTAACTTGGTGAATAATTCCAGATTATGCGCAAATTTCCTCAAAAGGAAATTCATATTCACCTCCTCGATCGCTTCTAATTGCTTTGATTTTCTTTTGCAATTGATTTTCCACCTCGGCCTTGTAAGCTCTAAAGGCATCAACTGCTTGGTCTTTTCTAGTTAGCAAATAGATATAGCAATATCTAGAACTATCATCTATGAAAGTAATAAAGTAATTCTTACCTCCTCTAGACGGTGTTATTTTTAAATCACAAATGTCCGTATGAATTAAATCTAAAGGTTCCGTGACTCTTGTATCTATTGCATTAAAAGGAAGTCTAGAGAACTTAGATTCAATACATACATTACATTTGTCATTCGGGCATTCAAGCGAAGGTACAAGCCCCATCTTCATCAATTTCTTTAGTGATTTATAATTAACATGTCCTAACCTTGCATGCCAAATAGAAGGAGACTCAATAACATAAGCAATCGAACTTTTATTAGAAGCCTTTGTGGGCACAACAGTCATTACATTCAACTTAAAGAGGCCATCATTCAGATACCCCTTCCCTACATACATATCATTCTTAGACAGCACAAACTTATCGGCTACAAACACCATCTTGAAACCATTCTTGATGAGGAGAGATCCGGAAACTAAATTCTTGCGGATGTCCGGCACATGGAGAACATCAACCAAAGTCAAGGTCTTTCCCGAAGTCATCTTCAAAAGAATCTTCCCAAAGCCTTCGACTTTTGATGTGGAGGAGTTGCCCATATAAAGTACTTCCTCGCTTGCCATGGGCGTGTAGGTGGTAAACATATTTCTACTCGCACAAATGTGACGAGTAGCTCCGGTGTCCACCCACCACTCCTTGATGTTCCCCACCAAGTTGCATTGCGATATCACAGCAGCAAGATCGATATCGTCAACGGCGGTCGTGATTTGGTTCACCACGTGAGCTTGAGACTTTTGCTTCTTCTTGGCTCGGCACTCCTTGGCTCGATGACCAACTTTCCCACAATTGTAACACTTGCCGGTAAACTTCATCGGACCTTGTGCGACACCGTCCACTTGTCTCTTCCTCTTCTTGTTGGTCTTTGCTCCTTGCGCCTCAATCACATTGGCCTTCGAGAATCCAACATTTTTGCTTGTCTTCTTCTCGGCATTAATGTTGTCCTCCTCAATCCTTAGCCGAACTATCAATTCATCCAAAGACAACTCCTTTCTCTTGTGCTTCAAGTAACTCTTGAACTCTTTCCATGAGGGCGGTAATTTCTCTATGAACGCAGCCACTTGGAAAGTTTCGTTTATGATCATCCCCTCAGCATGGATGTCATGAACGATTACTTGGAGCTCTTGGACTTGGCTTAGGACCGATCTGTGGTCCACCATCTTAAAGTCTAGGAACTTGCCGACGATGAATTTCTTCAATCCGGCATCTTCCGTCCTATACTTTTTCTCTAGACTTTCCCACAACTCTTTAGCCGTCTTCAACGGACTATAGACGTTGTACAAGGAATTATCCAGGCCATTGAGGATATAATTTCTGCACAAGAAATCGGAATGCTTCCAAGCATCCACCGCAGCAAACTTCTCCTTGCTTGTCTCTCCCTCATCTAACTTAGGAGCAGCCTCGGTGAAGAGCCTTGCCAAGTTCAACGTGGTAAGGTAGAACAACATTTTCTGTTGCCACCTCTTGAAGTCTAGCCCGTTGAACTTCTCAGGTTTTTCTCCATGATTCGGAGCCGACGCAACCAAAGGCGTCACCGATGGTGTAGCATTTGCAGACATGACTGCACACATAGAAATGAAACAGTAGACTCAAATAAGTAACCACTTTCCAATAGAACACAAATCGCAAGATGTTGATTAAAATTTGTCTTAAGATTGTTGGAAAGAATTGTAGAAAAGTAGTAATGGAAGCGAACACTATTTGTAGACAAAATGACACTACAAGAACAGCATGTATAAGCACTCACAAGTGAAGTGACTATCAACGAATCAATGAACGACAGCGAAGAAGGAAGAAGCGAAATAGAACCTGACTTCGGGAATGGAGAAATGAACAAAAGAGCAAATTTGATTTGAGCCCGACAATTTAATGCCGTGTCCTTAAGACAAATTTGCCCGGCTTTACACGTACCTAAGCCGCTGGACAATTGCCTCCCAGGATAGAACGAATCTCTGTCTCCCTCTCGAGGCACTTCAAGGAGAAACTCGGCGAACGCAACGTGTATTAGACTTAATTGCACAGAATGTAGTGATGTAATGAACTAGTGTCTTCGGGTCGGTTAATTCCCGAAGGAACATGTCGAATGTAAATGATGCGAAGTGAAACGGCGCCTCTTGGTAAACAGTCACTATAAGCTGAAGGAATAATAAAATAATTATATTTTATTCGGACCCGGGCCCGGCCCGATCCGAGCCGAGCCGGCCGGCGCGCGCGTGGTGGTCATCGGCGGCAAGAGTAGGTCCTCTCCCTTTCACAAAAGTGGGGTACCCATTGGGGCCCAACCTCACTTGGAAGGCTCCCACTAATATACCTTTACTTTCCCCCACATTTGTTCTATGTGGGATTCCTTTCCACACCTCTCATTCACAAAAGGACAAAATAGGGAACTAAGTCCCAACAAATACTACATATTCATTGTTCATCACTCCTTGCATGTGTGAACTTCATTGGAATTCTTAAATAAAATTATTAATTTAGAAGATTCACAAGATTTATTTTGTAATGATCTGTCGACATTTAAATTTTGCTTGCGAGTCCAGACATGTGAATTTTTTTCTTAATAATCGAATTGGTCGATAGTAAATAGAACCCGAGCCGGAGAGAGCCCCTCTTGGTTGATGCAAATATCTTCTGCTTTGATAGTTTGCCCCTCGCCAGCGTCGTCCCTTGAAAAAAGAAAAAAGAAAAAAGAAAAAAAATTCCCTTTCCTCTTCCTTTTTGGACCAAAAATTTATTCCTTTCGCTTGACCAATCCCGTTTTATTTAGGCCGAATTGCTTTTATTCGATTTAGACGAATAAAAAAAAAATTTGCGCTCTACGACAGATCAAATAACCTAAGAGAATTCTCTCTCTCCCGCCCTCTTTCTCTCTTCATAAGAGTCGTCTTCTTCTTCTTCTTCTTGATCCCGGTCCCGGATCATCATCAGTCATCGCGATGTTGCGAAAATCTTTCCATGGATGGAGGCTCAAGCATGAAATCCAGAAATCGACAGCCAGTCGCTCGCCTTCACCTCGCCTTAACCCGATTCGTGAATCGCCCGGCTTGCCCACTCTCCCTACTTCACTCTGGCTCTCTCCTGTCTCCACCATACTTACCTCCTTTGCGACCGGGCATCCCTTCACCGCCGCGTGCTACTCTCGTGTGCCCGAGCGCGACCCTAATACCGCCAACATCTTCACCCTCCGTAAGGCATACGGTCGCCCCAGGAGGGTTGTGCTCCTCACGGGCGTGTACGGGGAGGGCAAGTGCGGGGTGTTCGTGGTCCCTAAGCCTCAGGTGAGTGTTCTAAAGGCTCAAGTTCTAAAATTTCCATGTGGAATGAACTTTTGACGATTGTTTGTATGGTAGCGAATGGGTAGAATCTGTTCACGTTCAATGTGTCGTTGTAATAATGTGGCTTTGGTTGCAGGAATCATGTACACCAGCAATAGTAGAAGTCCTGATCACTTACTTGGAACCAGAGGTCTTTTTTTATTCTTGCTAATTGAGACGGATCATGTTATGGGGATTTCTCTTGCATCGTGCATTGTTTTATGCCCTGAAGTTATTTGGTTGGGGTTCGTGTTTGAGTGCAGATGGTATCTGTGCATTCATTCCCTGGCCTTTTTGGTACGCTTGAATCGCTGAAGCAGCATATGAAGGTGTGTCTTATGTGAATGTTTATCGTAATCCTTGGGCTTGTTTCTTTACAAATGTATTCTCACAAACCTGCATGGGCTCAGTGTTCCTCCCCCAAGCAAAAAGTTTGGTGACACTTGCGAGTACCAATGAATTAGTGGATGCTGATAGTTTCTTGTTAGAATTTGCGGAAGCGTGTGTAGTTGATGTGTGTGTGTGAGGAAGCAAGGGAGTGAAAGGGAATGCAACTTATATTAGTTTGTAATTGTACAAAGGAGGGAGGTAGTTGGACTTGCTCTAGAATTACCATTTGAGAGACTCCTAACTCCTATTTATAGGAGTCCATAAGTTCTAGAGTATTCTACAACCTAGAACAATCTAGCAACTAAGGAAATGTCTAGACAATTCTACATATCTCTAGGATCTTTCAATATTGTTCTAGTAAGAGCACAACCTAGAAAAATCTAGAAATTGGATCAATCTTCTAACAAGAGCAAATCCTAGAGTATTCTAGAAATTGGATCATTCTTCTCAACACTCCTCCTTGATCCAATTTCGTGATACTCCAAGCATACTTCGCAACGTTTCGAACTTGGCCGATGATAATGCTTTTGTAAATATGTCCGCGACTTGGTCTTCTGTCTTGCAATACTTCAGTTCGATCTCTCTGTTACTTTGCACTTCACGAATGAAGTGATATTTGATGTCAATGTGTTTAGTTCTTCCGTGGAAGACCGGATTCTTCGATATAGCAATTGCGGACTTATTGTCGCAAAGTAGTGGAGTTGGTTCCATCTGAGCTTCTCCAATGTCTTCTAGAATTCTTCGAAGCCATAGTGCGTGACTGGTGGTCGCAGCAGCAGCTACATATTCAGCTTCTGCAGTAGACTGTGCCACTGAGTCTTGTTTTTTAGATGCCCATGAAAATATTCCAGAACCCAGTGTGAACGCATACCCAGTAGTACTCCTCCTGTCATCAGTTGATCCTGCCTAGTCACTGTCAGTATAGCCTATGAGTTTGGTGCTTGCACTTGGTCGATACCAAATGCCGTACTCTGAAGTTCCTCGCAAATATCTGAGAATCCTTTTGGCAGCTCTAAAATGAATCTGACTCGGACTATGCATGAATCGCGATAATAAACTTGTCGCGTACATAATGTCCGGTCTTGTTGCAGTGAGATATAGAAGACTACCAATCAAACTCCTGTAGAGCGAGGCATTGGCTTTGTCTGCTCCATCTTCTTTTAGTAGCTTTTCATTTGTGACGAGTGGTGTTGTAACTAGCTTGCAATAGTCCATCTTGAATTTCTTCAGGAGGTTCTTGGTATATTTCTTTTGTGAGATAAAGACCCTTGTTTTTGGTTGATCTCGATGCCAAGAAAGTAGTGCATCAAGCCCAAGTCCGTCATCTCAAATGTCTTCATCATTTCTTCTTTCAATTCTTGAATCATGTTCTCATTATTTCCTGTATATATTAGATCATCTACATACAGAGAAATAATGAGTGTGTCGGACTTACCTTGGGTCTTGACGTAGAGCGTTGGCTCGCTCAAACTCCTCCTGAATCCTAGCTTGATGAAGTATTCATCTATTCTGCTATACCAAGCTCGTGGTGCTTGCTTTAATCCATATAGCGCTTTTTTAAGCTTTAGAACTTTATCTTCTTGACCTTTGACGGTAAAGCCTTGTGGTTGTTCCACATATATTTCTTCTTGAAGATATCCATTTAGAAATGCCGACTTTACGTCTAGTTGATAGATTTTCCACTCTTTTTGTGCTGCTAAGGCGATGAGCATACGAATAGTATCAAGGCGAGCAACAGGAGCGAAAGTTTCGGTATAGTCAGTACCTGGTTGTTGTAAGTATCCTTTCGCCACAAGCCTTGCCTTGTACTTCTGGATTGATCCGTCTGCATTGAGCTTTGTCTTGTAGACCCATTTGACGCCGATGACCTCTTTGTCTTCAGGGCGATTGATGAGCTCCCAAGTTTCATTCTTCTCGATCATCTTGATCTCTTCCTCCATTGCTTTAATCCAAACTGTTTCCTTGGCAGCCTCTTCATAGTTTTCTGGTTCTAGCGTAGCAAAGTTGCATGTTTCATAAATCTGTCTAAGGGATTTTACTCTTTGTACTGAAGACTCTGGAGTAGATTCTTCTTGCGTCGCTCTTGGAGAGATTGGTGAAGTTGCGCCTTGAGTAGTGGAATCTGTTACTTGTCCTTCTTCTTGTATTGTTGTTGACTCCGGCAAGGTGACATATTTTTTCTCGATCTTTTCCTCCTCCCAGTTCCAGGCTGCATTTTCGTCAAACTCAACGTCTCTACTAATCATGAGCTTCTTAGTCCTGAGGTTATAAACCCGATAACCTTTCGATTGGTCACTATAGCCGAGAAAAATTCCTTTTTCCGTCTTGTCGTCAAGCTTACTCCTTTTTTGTGTAGGGATGTGGACGTAGCATATACAACCAAACACTCTGAGATGTTTCGCCGAAGGTTTCCGTCCACTCCATGCTTCAACTGGAGTTTTATTTTGGACGGCTCTAGTTGGACATCTATTTAGGAGGTAGACGGCTGTGTAGACTGCTTCTGCCCAGAACGTATTGGGAAGGTTTTTATCTTTTAGCATAGACCTTGCCATTTCCATGACGGTTCTATTCTTTCTCTCTGCTACTCCATTTTGTTCTGGGGCGTAGCCAACAGTTAGTTGATGATGAATGCCTTCATCTTCACAAAATTTATTGAACTCATTGGAGTTGTACTCAGTACCCCTGTCACTTCTTAGGACTTTAATTTTACGGCCACTTTGATTCTCGACGTGGTTCTTGAATTTCTTGAAAATTGAGAATACCTCCGATCTTTCTCGAAGAAAATATACCCACGTCATTCTTGTATAATCATCGATAAATAGGATGAAATATTTATTCTGGCTGGCAGTTGGAGTTCTCATTGGACCACACACATCTGTGTGAACTAACTCCAAAGGCTTCTTAGCTCTCCATGAACCTTCAGATGGGAAGGACTGTCTTTGTTGTTTTCCAAGGAGGCAGCCTTCACAAACATCTGAAGTTTCTGAAATAGCTGGAAAGTCTCTCATCATATTTTTCTGATGGAGAACTTTTAGTCCAGCAAAATTGAAGTGGCCAAATCTTCGATGCCATAGCCATGAATCATCAAGTTGAGCTTTCATGGCTATATCTTTCACGTATTTCCATCGTATAGGAAAATTCTTATTCTCCATCTTAACGACGGCAATGATATTTTTATATTTATCATAAATAATGCAGGCATCTTTTCTGAAGTATAGAGAATACCCACTTTGTATCATTTGGCCCACACTCAAGAGATTTTGCGTAAGACTGGGGACTAAATATACATTATGAATATATTTTGGGCCTTTATTTGTTTCAACAGCAATAGTTCCTTTTCCTTTCACATCTACCAAGTCACCATTGCCCAATTTTACTTGAGATTTCACCGACTTATCAATATCGGTGAATATATTTTCGTCCCCCGTCATATGGTTGCTACACCCACTATCGACATACCAAGTATCAATTTTCTTATTATTTGCCGCTTGGCCTGCGTAGAATATATTATCACTCATTTCTTTTTCTTCAACATAGTTAGCCCGACTATTCATCTTTGAGCGGCAATCTTTTTCTACGTGGCCATATCTTTTACAAAAGCGGCATTGAGGCTTATGTTTAAACCAACAATCCTTCTCCAAATGATTTGTTTTCTTGCAAACGCCACAAGGTGGATACTTTTCTTTTTGTGTGGTTTCTCCTCCTTTTTTATTTTTCCATAGACTCCTTCCACCATTTTTGGATTGATGAGACCGTATATTTACTTTAGACTGAAAGGCATTTTCCATTGAGTCTTCATCTTGTGCCATCAGTCTTTTCTCATGTGCTTCTAGAGAGCCAATTAATTCACTTATTGACAGGGTTGTCAAATCTTTACTTTCTTCAATAATTGTGACGATCGGATTATACTTTTTAGTAAGCGTCACCAATATTTTTTCAACAACCCTTTGATCAGTAATATTATCTCCATAGGCTCTCATTTGATTAACTAATTCCTTTAATTTGCCGCAATATTCTTGAACGGTCTCATTACTTTTCATTTTAGAATTCTCAAAGGCTCTTCTCAAAGTTTGAAGGCGAATAATGCGTACCTTTTCCGATCCTTGAAATTCTTCTCGAAGTGTCTCCCAAGCTCCTTTTGCGGTCTTTGTCCCAATTATTCTCGGAAATACCGTTTCCGAGAGTGCTAGCTGAATAAAATATAAAGCCTTTGCATCCTTCTGTAGTTGATCCTTTGGAACACTTGCACCTTCTTGCAAAGCCTCATAACCATTCTCGACAATGTCCCATAAGTCTTGGGCCATCAAGAATGTAGTCATCTTGATGCTCCAAAAATCATAGTTATTCCCATCAAAGATAGGAATAGGAAATGAGGATGAGGTTGAGCTGGCCATAGTTTAGTTATGGGAAAATTGGGTGGATAGTTTTAGGAACGGATGGTTCAGACAAACGCCTGATACCAACCAAAGAACGTGGCTCTGATACCACTGTTAGAATTTGCGGAAGCGTGTGTAGTTGATGTGTGTGTGTGAGGAAGCAAGGGAGTGAAAGGGAATGCAACTTATATTAGTTTGTAATTGTACAAAGGAGGGAGGTAGTTGGACTTGCTCTAGAAATTACCATTTGAGAGACTCCTAACTCCTATTTATAGGAGTCCATAAGTTCTAGAGTATTCTACAACCTAGAACAATCTAGCAACTAAGGAAATGTCTAGACAATTCTACATATCTCTAGGATCTTTCAATATTGTTCTAGTAAGAGCACAACCTAGAAAAATCTAGAAATTGGATCAATCTTCTAACAAGAGCAAATCCTAGAGTATTCTAGAAATTGGATCATTCTTCTCAACATTTCTCATAGGTCGTGTGATATTTGTTTTGTTTTTTACTATAAAACTGCCTTAACAATATCTTATTGAAAAAGCACTGGAAAATCGAGTATTATACCCTAGGAGAAGAGTATCATGAGATATATTTCGTGGCAAATTTTTGTCATGGAACTGAATGTCCTCAGCGTACATTAAATGCTCTTTTTGAGCGGTACCATTTCATACAGATATAAAGGATAAATCTGATTTCATCTCCATATGTGGGTGGTCTCTAATGGTCAATCCAACGGGCGTCCTTTACGGCCTGTCATGTGCCAAGGCATGCTTTTCTGCAATCCGTTTTCGGTTTTGATCGCTATAAGTTATGACGTGTCTTGTTTAGACTAACTTTTGTATCGGCATAAGTCCGGTTGCTCCATCCTCTTGCATCTCTTTTAACTGGACTCAACAGATATCCTTTTCGATCTCACTTCTGTGGTTTATTAGGTTTTGAATGAGCTTGAGGTTGATTCTGGATGTGCATACGGTGTAGCATATGAAGAAGCAATGAAATATGGTGGCAATTTTACACCGCGTGATCTCCCAGAGCAAGTATTGCCTTCTTTTCCCTTCCAAAAATTATTGATAGTCAGAAATCAATGTGAGAGATGTGTATTATGTAATAATTAGGGTGTAATCCATTCTCCATGCATATATTTCCAAGGAAATGCAGCAGAATATCCTCTTGAGCGGCCAAGCATAACCACTTCATTCTGAAGGCCAACTATGTCGATTTCCTACACTAGAGGAGGGGCTAAGAATCCAAAATTTGATTTAGCTCACTTATATCGTTCTCAATCTCACTTCTGTTATTTGTTAGCTTGCTAATAAGCTCGAGGTCTATCTCGGACGTGAGTTTTGTGTAGAATATGAAGAAGCAAAGCAATAAATATGGCGGCGATTTTTATTTTTATTTTTAAAACCGGGTGCTTGCCCTCTGCAAGTTTTTGCCTTCTTTTCCCTTCCTTCTCTAAGGTGTTTTATTGATGTTCTAAGTGATGGTTGTACAGAGCAACTACGATCCTTTCTAGTATTAATACTCAGAAATCAATGCGAGGGGGGCTTATTATGTAGCTTAATTCATTCTCCTTGAATTTCTTTCCGAGGAAATGCAGCACATCCTTTGAGCAGCGGAGACCACCTCATCCTGAAGGCCCACTCAGTCAATTTCCAATTAGATGATGGCTAAGAATATAAAAGTTAATTCGACTCACTTATGTTGTTGCAGTTGATTGACTTTTATGTACATCGTGAATCTTCATGGGTGATTACGATATTTGACTTCTCTCTAGACCACTCTTAGTTTTTTAGATGCTCTAGATATGCAAAGCATTATTTATTGGGGTTCACTTTAGTTGCTTTAACTCCACTCCTTCTCTCCTCTTGCGTGACTTTGCTCAATGACTGCCACAGGTTGCAAAGTCACTCCAAGAAAAGGAGACTTGATTGGTGGATCTTCTTTGTGTGCAAAAGTAAGATTCATTGTGTTATATCTTGTTGAGAATGTTGCCAGTACTCATTGCATGCGGTATAGTGGACCATCAGAGAGAAGACATTCCACGTTGCATGTATCGGTTAGTTTAGTAATTGATATGCCCTATACCTGCTAAATATCCTGCTAAATATGTGTCATGATCTTTTCTTTTCCTTGCATCTGATGTTTATGTTGATTTGTTTTATTGCTTTTGTCAGGGAATGGATCTTTTCTGGAATCTCCTTGGAAAGTAAGTTAGAATGCTGTCATTTTGGGAGGTCGTGGTTGCTCTGGTGGCCATTTTACATCGTTTCTACTTTGGAAGCAAGAAATGGAATTGGAAATAATTCCGTTAAAAACCTTTGGGAACTTATTTACATGTGACTGTAATTTACATGGATGCAGCACAATGAAAATTATGTATTAATCAATCTTTTTAGTGATTTTGTTTTCCATGACACGTGTGTTTTTCACAACAAGCTGTAGAACTTTTGGTATTCGAGGTAGATTGTTATGTCACGTGAACGGGATGCATGTATAGATTCTTTTGAGTTGTTTCCTAGTTCTTGTTGTCTCCTCTAGAAGGTGAAGGTTGTGTCTGTAGTCGATGTCTGTGCTGCTGCAGAACTGATTAAATTAGATGGAAAAAGATTAGGATGGTAGACTATTATGGGAGAATTGATGTTGAAGTTTCAAATTATAACAAGTGATATTCAAATGAGGATTGCCAAGATTAGAACCGATTGAATTACAATATGTTTTTTTAAATTATTAAATTTTTTGTGATACTAAATGTATCGTTTAGTTCTTTCGTAATCCAGCTAAAATGTCCAGGGATTACAACTTTCCCCAAAAATGGTTGCACATGAAACATTCTCTAGTTCATAATGCGCTACTAAGCGCTTCGACTCAAACCCAAGTAATAAAACAATTACAAGACACTCGAAACGAGATTTATGAGAAACCACTCCAACCTATACTAGTAGCAAGAATGTCCTCTGCCTTTGAACAAGATCAGGGAAGGGACAATAAGATTTTCATTTTTTTAAACGAGAAAGGAACAATGGGATTCGAAGGTCCGTAATTTAAATTTCACAAGAGTGGCAAAATTGGGAATGTATAAGGCATTGATCAGATGGCATGGAAAGCTATTCATTGCTCCGTCACCACCTCTTGAATGCCTTCACCACATCACCTCATCTCTATATTGCTCGAAAGAAAAGAATTGATTTTGTTCTCTTGTTCTCTAAAGAAAAGACTTTGAAGAAATCGTTGTTGAAAATATGACAATTTAAAAATACAAGAGCTTCAGTATGCATAACAATCGGATCATTGACGAAAAGTCTAACTGTAAACCGCCCCATCTCAACATCAGAAGTGAAATGACAACGGAAAACAACTCATGCCAAAATTACTACATTACAACGGACAAAGTTGACGAGCATGAATAGAATTCCTCAAAACATGTTCTTCTTCTTTTTGGTGTTTTGAATGATAAAACATGTTAAATTCTTCCTACGGACTCAACAATCCATCCTTATTTTCTTCCATTACCTATCTATATTAACCTCCAACGTGCCCAAATATCCGAAAAAGAAAAGAAAATTCTCCTCAAATCCTTGACAGTGTGAGGAACTTGATATAAACCCTCAAAACAAAATTTCCTAATTGTAGAGTTCGATAGTTAGCAATTACCATAACTATGAAGCATATAAGAAAAGCAGCAGCATAGGTATATATATTACATCGCCTGTCTTAACTTCATTAGAATTCTTAAATAAAAGTATTAGTTTGGAAGATTCACCAGATTTATTTTATAATGATTTGTCGACATTTAAATTTCACTTACGAGTTCAGACATGTCAATTTTTTTTTCTTAAGAATCGAATTAGTCGTTAATGAATAGAATCTGAGCCGAAGAGAGCCCCTCTTGGTTGATGCAAATCTCTTTTGCCCCTCGCCAGCGTCGTCTCTAGAAAAAAGAAAAAAGAAAAAAAAATCCCCTTTCCTATATTTAGACGAATAACTAAAATAAAATAAAAATTTATTCCTTTCGCTTGACCAATCCCGTTTTATTAAGGCCGATTTGCTTTTAATCGATTTAGACAAATAAAAATGAAAAATAAAGAAACTTGCGCTCCACGACAGATCAAATAACGTAAGAACTCTCCCTCTTCCGCCCTCTTCATAAGAGTCGTCTTCTTTCTTCTTGATCCCGGTCCCGAATCATCATCAGTCATCGCGATGTTGCGAAAATCTTTCCATGGATGGAGGCTCAAGCATGAAATCCAGAAATCGACGGCCATTCGCTCGCCTTCACCTCGCCTTAACCCGATTCGTGAATCGCCCGGCTTGCCCACTCGCCCTACTCCACTCTGGCTCTCTCCTGTCTCCACCATACGTAGCTCCTTTGCGACCGGGCATCCCTTAACCGCCGCGTGCTACTCTCGTGTGCCCGAGCACGACCCTAATACCGCCAACATCTTCACCCACCGTAAGGCATACGGTCCCTCCAGTAGGGTTGTGCTCCTCACGGGCGTGTACGGGGAGGGCAAGTGCGGGGTGTTCGTGGTCCCTAAGCCTCAGGTGAGTGTTCTAAAGGCTCAAGTTCTAAAATTTCCGTATGGAATGAACTTTTGACGATTGTTTGTATGGTAGCGAATGGGTAGAATCTGTTCACGTTTAATGTGTCGATGTAACAATGTGGCTTTGGTTGCAGGAATCATGTGGACAAGTACAAGTAGAAGCCGTGATCACTTACTTGGAACCAGAGGTCTTTTTTTATTCTTGCTAATTTAGACGGATCATGTTATGGGGATTTCTCTTGCATCGTGCATTGTTTTAGGCCCTCGTGTTACTTGATTGGGGTTCGTGTTTGAGTGCAGATGGTATCTGTGCGTTTATTCCCTGGCCTTGTGGGTACGCTTGAATCGCTGAAGCGGCATATGAAGGTGTGTATGATGTTAATGTTTATCGTAATCCTTGGGCTTGTTTCTTTACAAATTTATTCTCACAAACCTGCACGGACTCAGTGTTCCTCCCCCAAGCAAAAGGTTTGGTGACACTCGCGAGCACTGACGAATTAGTGGATGATGATAGTTTCTAATAGGTCGTGTGATACTTGTTTTGTTTTGACTCTAGAAATCTTACTTATGCTATATCTCCAATTCACGTCTTGTCGGTTTTCCTTCTGAAGATGCACCGGAATATCAAGTATTATATACCCTAGGAGAAGAGTATCACGAGATATATTTTGTGGCAAATTTTTGTCATGGAACTGAATGTCCTCAGCGTACATTAAATGCTCTTTTTGAGCAGCACCATCTGATACAAATCTAAAGGATAAATCTGAATTAATCTCCCATCTGTGGGTGGTCTCTACTGGTCAATCCAACCGGTCTCCTTTACGACCTGTCAAGGCATGCTTTTCTGCAATTTATTTCCGGTGTTGATCGCTGTAACTTATGAGGTGTCTGGTTTAGACCAACTTTTGTGTCAGCTTAAGTCCGGTTGCTATATCGTCTTGCATCTCTTTTAAATGGACTCAACATATATCCTTTTTTATCTCATTTCTGTTATTTATTAGGGTGTTGAAGAGCTTGAGGTTGATATAGGACACGCGTTTGATTTAGCATTTGAAGAAGCAATGATGTATGCGTGCAACTATCCACCGTGTCATCCCCCAGAGCAAGTATTGCCTTCTTTTCCCTTCCTTTATCGGCTTGTCAATCCAACAGGTCTCCTTTACGACCTTTCTAGGCATGCTTTTCTGCAATTTATTTCCGGTGTTGATCGCTGTAACTTATGAGGTGTCTGGTTTAGACCAACTTTTCTGTCAGCCTAAGTCCGGTTGCTATATCCTCTTGCATCTCTTTTAAATGGACTCAACATATATTCTTTTTTATCTCACTTCTGTTATTTATTAGGTTGTTAAAGAGCTTGAGGTTGATTTGGGATGCCCGTTGGATGTAGCATTTCAAGAAGCAAATATATATTGCAACTATACACCGCGTTATCGCCCAGAGCAAGTATTGCCTTCTTTTCCCTTCCTTTAACGACTTGAAGGATTGATAGCCGGTAGTCAATGTGTGAGATGTGTATTATGTAATAGTTAGGGTGTAATCCATTCTCCATGCATTTATATCCAAGGAAATGCAGCACAATATCCTTTTGAGCAGCCGAGCATTACCACTTCATTCTGAAGGCCAACTGTTGTAAATTGCGGAAGCGCGTGTGTTTATGTGTGTGTGTGTAAGGAAGCAAGGGAGTGAAAGAGAATACAACTTATATTAGTTTGTAATTGTACAAAGGAGGCAAGTAGTCGGTCTTCCTCTCAGACTACAACATTTGACACACCAAGCTCCTATTTATAGGAGTCCACATATTCTAGAGAATTCTACAACCTAGAATTATCTAGCAACTAAGAAAACTCTAGATAATTCTACATTTTAGACTTTTCTACAAATCTCTAGGATTTTTCTACACTCTTCTAGCAAGAACACATCCTAGAGTATTCTAGAAATTGGATCAATTTTCTCAACACTCCTCCTTGATCCAATTTCGTGATATTCCAAGCATACTTCGCAATGTTTCGAACTTGGTCGTTGATAATGCTTTTGTAAATATATCTGCGACTTGGTCTTCTGTCTTGCAATACTTCAGTTCGATCTCTCTGTTACTTTGCACTTCATGAATGAAGTGATATTTGATGTCAATGTGTTTAATTCTTCCATGGAAGACCGGATTCTTCGATATAGCAATTGCGGACTTATTGTCGCAAAGTATTGGAGTTGGTTCCATCTGAGCTTCTCCAATGTCTTCTAGAATTCTTCGAAGCCATAGTGCGTGACTGGTGGTCGCAGCATCAGCTACATATTCAGCTTCTGCAGTAGACTGTGCCACTGAGTCTTGTTTTTTAGATGCCCATGAAAATATTCCAGAACCCAGTGTGAACGCATACCCAGTAGTACTCCTCCTGTCATCAGTTGATCCTGCCCAGTCACTATCAGTGTAGCCTATGAGTTTGGTGCTTGCACTTGGTCGATACCAAATGCCGTACTCTGAAGTTCCTCGCAAATATCTAAGAATCCTTTTGGCAGCTCTAAAATGAATCTGACTCGGACTATGCATGAATCGCGATAATAAACTTGTCGCGTACATAATGTCCGGTCTTGTTGCAATGAGATATAGAAGACTACCAATCAACTCCTGTAGAGCGAGGTGTCAGCTTTGTCTGCTCCATCTTCTTTTAGTAGCTTTTCATTTGTGACGAGTGGTGCTGTAACTGGCTTGCAATAGTCCATCTTGAATTTCTTCAGGAGGTTCTTAGTATATTTCTTTTGTGAGATAAAGACCCCTTGTTTTTGGTTGATCTCGATGCCAAAAAAATAGTGCATCAAGCCCAAGTCCGTCATCTCAAATGTCTTCATCATTTCTTTTTTGAATTCTTGAATCATGTTCTCATTATTTCCTGTATATATTAGATCATCTACATACAGAGAAATAATAAGTGTGTTGGACTTACCTTGGGTCTTGACGTAGAGCGTTGGCTCACTCATGCTCCTCCTGAATCCTTGCTTGATGAAATATTCATCTATTCTGCTATACCAAGCTCGTGGTGCTTGTTTTAACCCATAGAGTGCCTTTTTAAGCTTTAGAACTTTTTCTTCTTGGCCTTTGAACGTAAAACCTTGTGGTTGTTCCACATATATTTCTTCTTGAAGATATCCATTTAGAAATGCCGACTTTACGTCTAGTTGATAGATTTTCCACTCTTTTTGTGCTGCTAAGGCGATGAGCATACAAATAGTATCAAGGCGAGCAACAGGAGCGAAAGTTTCGGTATAGTCAATACCTGGTTGTTGTAAGTATCCTTTCGCTACAAGCCTTGCCTTGTACTTCTGGATTGATCCGTCTGCATTGAGCTTTGTCTTGTAGACCCATTTAACGTCGATGACCTCTTTGTCTTCAGGGCGATTGACGAGCTCCCAAGTTTCATTCTTCTCGATCATCTTGATCTCTTCCTCTATTGCTTTAATCCAAACTGCTTCCTTGGCAGCCTCTTCATAGTTTTCTGGTTCTAGTGTAGCAAAGTTGCATGTTTCATAAATCTGTCTAAGGGACTTTACTTTTTGTGCTGAAGACTCTGGAGTAGATTCTTCTTGCGTCGCTCTTGGAGAGATTGGTGAAGTTGCGCCTTGAGTAGTGGAATCTGTTACTTGTCCTTCTTCTTGTATTGTTGACTCATCTTGTGAAGATGACGTGTCCGGCAAGGTGACATATTTTTTCTCGATCTTTTCCTCCTCCCAGTTCCAGGCTGCATTTTCGTCAAACTCAACGTCTCTACTAATCATGAGCTTCTTAGTCATGAGGTTATAAACCCGATAACCTTTCGATTGGTCACTATAGCCGAGAAAAATTCCTTTTTCCGTCTTGTCGTCAAGCTTACTCCTTTTTTGTGTAGGGATGTGGACGTAGCATATACAACCAAACACTCTGAGATGCTTCGCCGAAGGCTTCCGTCCACTCCATGCTTCAACTGGAGTTTTATTTTGAACGGCTCTAATTGGACATCTATTTAGGAGGTCGACAGCTGTGTAGACTGCTTCTGCCCAGAACATATTGGGAAGGTTTTTATCTTTTAGCATAGACCTTGCCATTTCCATGACGGTTCTATTCTTTCTCTCTGCTACTCCATTTTGTTCTGGGGCGTAGCCAACGGTTAGTTGATGATGAATGCCTTCATCTTCACAAAATTTATTGAACTCATTGGAGTTGTACTCAGTACCCCTGTCACTTCTTAGGACTTTAATTTTACGGCCACTTTGATTCTTGACGTGGTTCTTGAATTTCTTGAAAATTGAGAATACCTCCGATCTTTCTCGAAGAAAATATACCACGTCATTCTTGTATAATCATCGATAAATAGGATGAAATATTTATTCTGGCTGGCTGTTGGAGTTCTCATTGGACCACACACATCTGTGTGAACTAACTCTAAAGGCTTCTTAGCTCTCCATGAACCTTCAAATGGGAAGGACTGTCTTTGTTGTTTTCCAAGGAGGCAGCCTTCACAAACATCTGAAGTTTCTGAAATAGGTGGAAAGTCTCTCATCATATTTTTCTGATGGAGAACTTTTAGTCCAGCAAAATTGAAGTGGCCAAATCTTCATGCCATAGCCATGAATCATCAAGTTGAGCTTTCATGGCTATATCTTTCACGTATTTCCATCGTATAGGAAAATTCTTATTCTCCATCTTAACAACGGCAATGATATTTTTATATTTATCATAGATAATGCAGGCATCTTTTCTGAAGTATAGAGAATACCCACTTTGTATCATTTGGCCCACACTCAAGAGATTTTGCGTAAGACTGGGGACTAAATATACATTATGAATATATTTTGGGCCTTTATTTGTTTCAACAGCAATAGTTCCTTTTCCTTTCACATCTACCAAGTCACCATTGTCCAATTTTACTTGAGATTTCACCGACTTATCAATATCAGTGAATATATTTTCGTCCCCCGTCATATGGTTGCTACACCCACTATCGACATACTAAGTATCAATTTTCTTATCATTTGCTGCTTGGCCTGCGTAGAATATATTATCACTCATTTCTTTTTCTTCAACATAGTTAGCCCACTATTCATCTTTGAGCGGCAATCTTTTTCTACGTGGCCATATCTTTTACAAAAGCGGCATTGTGGCTTATGTTTAAACCAACAATCATTCTCCAAATGATTTGTTTTCTTGCAAACGCCACAAGGTGGATACTTTTCCTTTTGTGTAGTTTCTCCTCCTTTTTATTTTTCCATAGACTCCTTCCACCATTTTTGGATTGATGAGACCGTATGTTTATTTTAGACTGAAAGGCATTTTCCATTGAATCTTCATCTTGTGCCATCAGTCTTTTCTCATGTGCTTCTAGAGAGCCAATTAATTCACTTATTGACAGGGTTGTCAAATCTTTACTTTCTTCAATAGTTGTGACGATAGGATTATACTTTTTAGTAAGCGTCACCAATATTTTTTCAACAACCCTTTGATCAGTAATATTATCTCCATAGGCTCTCATTTGATTAACTAATTCCTTTAATTTGCCGCAATATTCTTGAACGGTCTCATTACTTTTCATTTTAGAATTCTCAAAGGCTCTTCTCAAAGTTTGAAGACGAATAATGCGTACCTTTTCCGATCCTTGAAATTCTTCTCGAAGTGTCTCCCAAGCTCCTTTTGCGGTCTTTGCCCCAAGTATTCTTGGAAATATTGTTTCCGAGAGTGCTTGCTGAATAAAATATAAAGCTTTTGCATCCTTCTGTAGTAGATCCTTTGGAAAACTTGCACCTTCTTGCGGAGCCTTATAACCATTCTCGACGATGTCCCATAAGTCTTGGGCCATCAAGATGATGCTCCAAAAATCATAGTTATTCCCATCAAAGATAGGAATAGGAAATGATGATGAGGTTGAGCTGGCCATAGTTTAGTTATGGGAAAATTGGGTGGATAGTTTTAGGAATGGATGGTCCAGACAAACGCCTGATACCAACCAAAGAACGTGGCTCTGATACCACTGTTGTAAATTGCGGAAGCGTGCGTGTTTATGTGTGTGTGTGTGTGTGTGTGTGTGTGTGTGTGTGTGTAAGGAAGCAAGGGAGTGAAAGGGAATGCAACTTATATTAGTTTGTAATTGTACAAAGGAGGCAAGTAGTTGGTCTTCCTCTCAGACTACAACATTTGACACACCAAGCTCCTATTTATAGGAGTTCACATATTCTAGAGAATTCTACAACCTAGAATTATCTAGCAACTAAGAAAACTCTAGATAATTCTACATTTTAGACTTTTCTACAAATCTCTAGGATTTTTCTACACTCTTCTAGCAAGAACACATCCTAGAGTATTCTAGAAATTGGATCAATTTTCTCAACACCAACCATGTCGATTTCCTACAATAGAGTAGGGGCTAAAAATCCAAAATTCGATTTAACTCACATATATCCTTCTGGATCTCACTTCTGTTATTTATTAGCTTGCTAATAAGCTTGAGGTCTATCTCGGACGTGAGTTTTGTGTAGCATATGAAAAAGCAAAGCAACAAATATGGCGGCAATTTTCATTTTCATTTTTAACACCAGGTGCTTGCCTACTGTAAGTTTTGCCTTCTTTTCCCTTCCTTCTCTAAGGTGTTTTGCTGCTGTTCTAAGTGATTTTGCAGAGAAACTATGATTCTTTCTAGTTTATCGGCTTCGACGATTAACACTTAGAAGTCAATGCTAGGGGTGCTTATTATGCAGCGTAATTCATTCTCCGTGAATTTCTTTCTGAGGAAATGCAGCACAATATCCTTTTGAGCAGCAGAGACCACCTCATTCTGAAGGCTAACCGATTTAATTCCCAATTAGATGATGGCTAAGAATATAAAAGTCAATTCAACTCGCTTATGCTGTTGCACTTTTAGTAGTTGATTGACTCTTTATGCACATCGTGAATCTTCATGGATGATTACCATATTTGACTTCTATCTAGATTACCCTTAGTTTTTTAGATGCTCCAGTTATACAAAGCACTATTTATCGGATCTCTATAGTTCGTGCTGTTTACATTCCATTGCTTCTCTTCTCTCTTGCGTGACTTTGCTCTATGACTGCCACAGGTTGCAAAAATGTCACTCAAAGAAAAGGTAGACTCAATGGTTGGATCATATGTGTGTCCATTGGTAAGATTTGTTGTGTTATATCTCTTTGAGATTATTGCAAGCACTCATTGCGTGTGGTTTGGTGGACCATCAGAGAGAAGTCATTCCACATTGCACGTGTCGATTAGTTTTAGTAATTGATATGGTCTATACGTGCTAAATTGTGTCATGATCTTTTCTTTGTCTGCATTTGATGTTTATGTTGATTTGTTTTGTTGCTTTTGTTAGATAATGGATCTTCTGAAATATTATGGGAAAGAACAATCTCCTTCGGAAAAACGACGCAATACTCACGTTAGAGGGCTCCCATTTTGGGAGGTCGCGGTTGCTCAGGTGGCTATCCTCTATAAAATCTACTTTGGAAGGAAGAAATGAAATGGGAAATGAATCTGTTGGATAACCTTTGGGTACTGATTTACATGTGTCACTGTAATTTACATGGATGCGGCACAATGGGAATTGTGTATAATCAATCTTTTTAGTGATTTTGTTTTTCCATGGCACGTGCGATTTTCATAACGGGCTGTAAAGCTTCTAGTATTCGATGTAGATTGTTACATTTCGCATGTGAGCATGATGCGGCTACAGATTCTTATAAGTTGGTTCACATTACTTGTTGTCTTCTCTGGAAGATGAAGGTTGTGTTTATATTTGATGCCTGTGCTGCTGAAGAACTGATTATATTAGATAAACAAAATTAGGATGCTAGACTATTATGGGAGAATTCGCGTTGAAGTTTCAAATTATAACAAGTGGTATTCAGAAGAGGATTGTCAAGATCAAAATTGATTAAATTATAATTTTTTAAGACTTTTCATTTTTTTGTGAAACGGAAGATATCGTTTAGTTTTCTCCTAAACCCTGCTAAAATGTCAAGGGATTACAGGAACGTACTTTCCAAACACGATGATATTTTTCTTGGCCTCCCAATAATTATGTTATTGGAGTTTGTGTTACCTAAGACTGTACATGGGGGCTGCCTACGAGTTTCACTCATTCTGATGCATGTAACCATTTACACGTGATGTCCCTGGGGCTTGCTTATATAAATCTAAAGTTTGTCATTTGTACATGCACCGGTCGTGTGAGCCCCAATTGACAGTAGAATTAATACGTTGGTTCGGGCTATTTAAGTGACGAGTAGTGGCTTGACATTTGATTGCAGACTGATACTTTTGAGTAGGGGTGTTAAACGGGTGGATCAGGTCAAGTCAGGTTTGGGTCGAGTTAAATATGGGTTGGATCAAATATGGGTCGGATCATATTTGACCCATTTAATCCTTTTTTATCTATATTTATGTAGTGTAAATATAATTACCTATACCCGATCTGACCCTGACGCGATCCATACCCGACCCGACACATATTATTAAAAAATATAAAAATAATCAAATTTTTATATTTAAAAAATAAAATAATTAGAATATCAGAATTTTTATAGTCTAAAAATGACTTGTTACTAATATTTAAAATGATTTGTTAATAATACTTAAAATTAATTAGATAACCCATTTATGATCCGTTTAGAACCCATTTAAGACTCATGAGGTTGTTATATGACCCATTTTAGACTCAATTAATTTTTTAAGCCAACCCATTTATGATCCATATTATCAAATATGGGTTAAAATATGAGTCTTTGACTCATTTTGCCACCTCTACTTTTGAGTTTGTGAAACAACTGTCTTGTGTCTTCTCAGTTTTACGTGATGTATTCTGGCAGAACCGCTACAAGGATAGAAACTCAATGGGAAGGGGAAGGAATCATGCATCGATGAGGTCTCATAGCACTAATGGCCGCAGTTTGACACCCTTGGAGACAAATTTCTCTGAACAAAGTAATGAGTTTTCACAAATGCATGGGAAGTCTTGGACCCCTGATTAGAACAACAGTTCTCCTATAAGAAAACCTTATCCTACTATCAATTAACAAGCGAGGCGGGCCATGTCTTTTTTCCCATCTACAAGAGGCGTGAATGGTCACTTTCTCTACTCTCACCTCGCCATGGATAGGTGGGCCGAACTTGTGATTTAACCAACGAAGGAGGGCACTTCTTAATGGATTTTCCATTGGAGCTTCTGTTTACGTCTGTGACTTAGACCGCTGCTTGCCATCTTCACACGGACCCCTCACTCTCTCCCGCTTGTGCCCCGCCGGTCCATGTGTATGGAGATATTACCCAATAGTGAGCTCAGCTGAAAGCTGAAAAATGAACTGAATTTTTTTTTTCCTGTCGTTTCGAAATGGTTTATTTTCTTAAAGAGGCATGTACTATTCGTGTGATATAAGAAATACACAATTGTTAAGTTATCGATCACAGGAATTAGGATTTCTCGTGTCTAGTCACTTGAAACCTAAACATAGGCACCGCATATTTAAGCTCGGGGAAAATTATCCAAAAAGTCCTACATTTATTACAGTTTACCACTTAAGTCATAAACTTGTAAATTTTGCCAATTCAGTCATTTCACCAAATTCGTTTCAAATATGTAAGCATTTTTCAGATTTTAAAAGGTTTAAGACTAAATTAAAAAAACTTAAAAGTTTAGGACTGAATTAACAAACGTACATCATGTTACGATTGTTGGTATCCATTGATGTTGCCATTCCTTTTTTTTTATGTTCTCTGGAAATAAAAAATTATTCACGTGTCCCGCTCACAAATTCTCAATCTCGACTCCTCCTCCTCCTCCCGTTATTATTGTTTTTTAAAATTTCCTTGGACTCGAACATAATCCGCGAGACGACCGCCATTGACGAAGCTCCAAGTCCCGTCGCAGTACTTCGCATCCGCGGCCACGCGTGCCGTCGTTTGACCCGCTCGGCTGACCCGTGGTCGTCATCCTCCTTCCCGTCTCTCGTCGCTTCTGCGTCTTCGAAAGCATCGTCATTCGGGTTCGATCGCCTGTTGGTTTCAGTGCCCGCGCCTGCGTTTGCAATGATGACCTCTGCGGTGTGTCACATCCGTTGATGAAGTTCGGTGGCCATTCTTTACGTATTCCTCTTCCACATCCATGGGATTTCGCCGATCCAGGTCCGTCGCTCTGTTTGTCTTTTTCTCTCTCTCTCTCTGTTGCATTGCACGCGTTGCTCGCATCTTGTTTGGCTCTTTTTTTCTTTCTGGACGTTTGTGCTGAGTTCCCGTCTCGGCGTGTGATGATGCGCGGGATTCTTTCATGGAACAACGCGAGAGTTTCGTGTTTTTCTTCGTCTAATTGGCAGTTGCAGAGAGTTTTGCTGAGCTCGGTGGCGATACAGGGTCCGATGGGAAAAAAGAGACGCCGGCCGTGTCGTTTTTCCGCTCATGAGCATGCTTTGGACGACGATTCTCTCGTTCTTCTAGTAATTTTTGCACATTGAGATTGAGGTTTCTTCTAGCCGAGCTCGAAATTTAAGTGGAATCAGCCTTGCATCTTGTGTTCTTAAGATTTTATCGGCGGGTTGTGAATAGACGGAACGGTTCTGCAGTATATTGTGTCCATTTTTCGATTGTTATTGAGTTTAGACATGAGTACTGCATGCAAAATTTCTCCGTTGTGCAATCTTCAGAGTCTTTATGGATGGAATTATTGAAAAGCAGGTAACTGGTGGTGGGGTAGATTTGCTAATTAGTGTCTTTTGTCCCCTAATATTTGGCCCCGTTGTGCATTTGCGCAGACCTGCAATCTTATCTTTCAGATCTCAGCATCTTCTTGGCCTATGAGAGTAAGAAATTTTACATATTGGTGGACAATTGGCCATGGTTGAGGAACTTCAGCTCACGCCCAGCCCAACTATGGCAGTTGATGGTTACAAAGATTTATGTCTTTACTATCCCCTGTATATTTACATCCTCAATTCCTCAGGTGATGGTTGCCTCTGCTTTCTGTACAGTCGAGGCTATCTCCTTTTGTGCGAAGAGCAAAGCACGGAGGAAGATAAAGGAGGGAAAGGAAGCTTGTTGCGAGTCTGACACCAGTGAGACCAAGTAGTTTGAGAGATGGTTTAAATTCATCAACTCTACAAATTTATCCCAGGAGAGAGTTCTCATGCCGGTGGAGAAATTGTGGAAGTCTTTGCATAGCAAGTTTTTATTTTGCGGAAGTCTTTGCATAGCAAGTTGCATGGTTCAATAGTTTTTGAAGTTGAATGGAGTAATGTTCAAGGTATGAATTATTTGAATGAGCTGCAGGTATCACTTGCTACGGGTCCTCCACATTCAGTTTTAGCTATTTAATTGTAAAATTTTCCATCATTTCTTGCGCCGTGTGAACTGATACATCTCTGGCCCTAGAGGCGAAAGTAATGAATAGGTGGGAGTTTGATAGCATAGCTCAAATTGCAAGATGTATGTCTTTCATTGTATTCGGGGAACCATTCTGAACAGCATTCTGAAGGCGTATTTAGATAGCACCATAGGTACGTATTCTTATGTCAATTTTTTTTGCATTATGTAGTTGTTGCAGTCCTGCTGTCACTTGTTCTCCTTGAAAGAAGTAGTCTCCATCTGGTACTGATGCAGTCAACCGAATAGATATTTACATTGCATATTTATAGAAACTATGGTCTTTGGATTTCTCATGGACATGGTTCATGTGTGGCTGTTGCCTTAGCCGTGGTTGTTTGAATGTACACTAGTTGTGTAACACATGGAGGCTTGCTTTCTTGTTGGTACGTTAATTGCAATAAGTTCGCTTGCTCATGTCATGTAATTTTAACGTGTATAACAGGAATAATTATTTGCTTGAACAATTCAAATTGATATAACAGAACACATTGGCTTTGTTTTTCACTCTTGTCCTGAATACCCAGGAGAGACGCTTGTTGATGTTCAACTAGAATTTTCAGAGTTTAGTGTTGATTCCCATGAATTAATTTGCTTGGATGATTTGTCTTCTAGGAACGACTCTTCCCAGGATGTTCACAACAATCTTAATGCCTTTGCTGCTTCCCCTGAAAGCCAAATGAGTGAACCAAGCACTCCCCTGACTAAGAAGAGAGGAGTGATTGGATCCATCAGCACGGGTGTTTAGGTTGATTTCTCTGCAGGTGAAAAACATTGTGAAAGTGAAGATTTAGGGGATGATCCTGAAAGCTGTTGTGCTAGTGATTCTGATAATGAAGTCAACTCCTTCCAGTATAAGGATGTCTTGATCTTGTTTAGGTATAATGATCATGCTTCCGTTCAAATTGAGGGACATAATAATGGCAGATGTGAGGTTACTTACACTATTGGAGTCGGGATTTCTGTCTTGGGTCACAATCTTCCAGTTATATCCTGGGTTTTGTCCCTTGAATTGCCTGTGGATGTGTCCCTCTGCTAGAACTTTATATGCGATTATATCAGTGGTAACTGTTCTGATTGGGTTCTACGATCTGGACAAATGATCCTAATCCTCAAGGCAACTGCAGCACATTTATGTGGCCCTCTTTTTGATTGGATAGAATCTTGGGAGATGGTATCGCGAATCAAATACTTGGGGACAATGATTTCTCTTCAAAATTGCCAGAAAGCAATAATATGGTGCCTAATGGTCATGGACACAACTCGGTCTCTTTTTTTTTTCAGTTCTAGCTCAACCCCTCGCAGAAACTCTTTTAGACTTTAGAGCTTTTAGAATGCCTTCTTCCTTTGTGGAATGAGTTCTCGGGAGTGCTTGGAAGCTTCTTCTCGGTTGCTTGGTTTGTTATTGGATCTTCTTGCAATCTAGTGGAAAAGCTATCAGATATTTAACTGCAGTAACTGCGGCTTATACTCTCAGCAATCTGGACAATTGTGGAACATAAGCAAGATTCTGGATATCTCTGCTTTCATTTGAGGATTCTTCATGCAATCTATTTAGCGCATCCTTTTGGTCTTTAGATGTGGTACCGGAGTAAGTATCTTGATACATAGGCCTCGAGCTGCGTTGCAGGAACTTCCATCCTGTATCCCATATTTTGGATCCTTTACGAGATGCTGTTCTTGCCCATCTGCATGGTCGATGCATTAGGGAATGTGGTGGCTTCTCCGTGGACTTCCATATATGGCTTTTGAATTGAAGCTTGGCAGACCGTTAGGACCATATTCCAGAGCGTCTCTGCTGCCAGTAATGTAGAAAACACGTATAAATTTTCCATGTGGCGCATGCTCTGAAATGGTCTTTTATCTTTTGTATGTCATAGATCCAGTTGCTTTGATGATTGACAATGCAAGATGGATTCTGATTTGTTAATCGAGGAGTCTTTGTTTCAATTTGTTGTAAGGTATATATAAGAAGTAAGTGGATCAAATGCAAACTTCAGAGCGTCTCCACGAATTGATTATGTGCATGACAAAGTCATCATGATAATTGATGATGGTTCATTCCAGCGCAATGTCTTGTAGGCCTCCATGCGAATCAATCTCGATCGATGGCAATGGTTGCTCCCCCTTCAACTAGCGACGACGCTTACTATGTCTTTGCTTATAATTGGAATTTTAGTTATGACATGGAAATGAACAAACTCATAACTGGCTAATTGAATGGCGTATCACATATTTTTAGCCATCTCTTGCTTACTAAACAAACCTGGTCTTTCTAGTTTGTTGCAGGTTCTTGATCCGCAATTTACCAATTGTGTCATAGATAGAACCGAAAGGAGCAAATCACCTGGCTTGTCTATATTTTTTCTATGTGGACAGTACATCAATTTCTAACCTATAGAAGCTATCCCTCTGGCTCTACAAATGTCTCACGTGGGTAATTTCGCGATTCGTAGGGTTCCACTGAAAAATCGTGCATTCAAACCTATTGTACACGATCACCGTCGTGATATATTTCGGAGCCCAAAGTCAATGCTCTTATACTCAAAAAAGCAAATTACCACATTCTTTGACTATTACTGCGATACTCAAAAAGTAATCCTATGATTCGTTCAATTGTTGGATGCGAAGTAAGGGAGGATTTTGAGGGCATTGATTGCGGTAACGAGAAAGAGCAAAATATTCAAGTGTCGAGACGAAACGATTAACGACAAAAAAATTACCAACCATAGAAGTTTTATAATTATCAGAGATTCAGAATGATAATTCAGGTTACCATGCAGTTAGGGGGACACATCATAGTATATATGCCTTTACTAGAAGAGGCTCATCAAGGCAAAGTCTCCAACATAGTATTTCCCAGCACCAGCGATGTTACTCATAGGTAACATATCTACATACCGTAGAGTTTCAGAAAGAGGAGCTTAAGTCAAAGTCCGAGCTCCGCCAGTCTGCTGCATCACGACGTCGATTTCATCTCCATCCTTTATCTCTAGCTAAAATAGAAAAAGAGGGAGCTCGTCGTTTAAAAGTTTTGTCTAAAACTTATTTTTCGACACTTTGGTTGGGTATCAATGCAAATTCAGGTTATCGTCTAGCAGACGCAATTTTTTTCTCACGAGGAGGAGTGAAATTAGAAATGAACCACAATGATTTTTTTTTTATGGGAGCTAATGGGATAGATTTAGGACAATAGTTGAATTGGATGATTTTTCTAGACAAAAGAAGTAACATTGAGCTTAAATTTGAGATTTTGTTAACGGAAAGAAGTTAGAAACAATATCGATAATTTGATTTAAATTAGAGATTTTAGAGAGGCTCACTCTCTGTTCAATAGAAAGGGGATCTCATCAGCAATTGACTCTTATCTTCCTCTTTCTTTATTATGAACCGAGCTACTAAGGGAAAAAGATTCTCTTTCTGCTCATCGTTGGAGCTCTTCTCTCTTCCCACGAGTTAATCTCAAAATATATTATTTAACTTCTTTTCTCATTTGCTGATTCCTCACCTTTTTTTTTTATTTTTTTTTAATATAGGTATTTGACATGAATTCGAGGAAGATTGAAAAGAGGGTGAACTCTATAAATATTTTTTTGTTCATTGTTCATCACCCTTGCATGTGTGAACTATAAAATTATTAGTTTGGAAGATTCACTAGATTTATTTTATTTAAATTTTACTTGCGAGTCTAAATATATAATTTTTTTCTTAAGAATCGAATTCGTTGTTAATAAATTGAATTTGAGCCGGCGAGGGCCCCTCTTCATGGATGCAAATCTCTTTCGCTTTGATATTTTGCCCCTCGCCAGCGTCTTCCCATGAAAAAAGAGAAAAAAAAAAAATCTGCCCTTTCCTCTTTCTTTTTTGGACCAAAAATTTATTCCTTTCGCTTGACCAATCCCGTTTTATTAAAGGCAGATTTGCTTTTATTGGATTTACACAAATAAAAATGAAAAATAAAGAAACTTGCGCTCCACGACAGATCAAATAACGTAAGAACTCTCCCTCTTCCGCCCTCTTCACTTCATAAGAGTCGTCTTCTTTCTTCTTGATCCCGGTCCCGGATCATCGTCAGTCATCGCGATGTTGCGAAAATCTTTCCGTGGATGGAGGCTCAAGAAATCGACAGCCAGTCGCTCGCCTTCACCTCGCCTTAACCCGATTCGTGAATCGCCCGGCTTAACCACTCGCCCCACTCCACTCAGCTCGCTCTCTCCGGTCTTCTTCTGTTGCCAGAACCTCCCACCCACGTCTCACTCCACCAAACTTTGCTCCTTCGCGACCGGGCATCCCTTCACCGCCGCGTGCTACTCTCGTGTGCCCGAGCGCGACCCTGATACCGCCAACATCTTCACCCAAGTTAAGGCAGACGATCCCTCCAGGAGGGTTGTGCTCCTCACGTGCGTGTACGGGAAGGGCAAGTGCGAGGTGTCCGTGGTTTCTAAGCCTCAGGTGAGTGTTCTAAAGGCTCAAGTTCTAAAATTTCCATGTGGAATGAACTCGACGATTGTATATGTGGTAGTGAACGGGTATAATCTGTGCAGGTTTAACGTGTCAATGTAATGATGTGGCTTTGATTGCAGGAACCATGTGGAGAAGTACAAGTAGAAGCCGTGATCACTTACTTGGAACCAGAGGTCTTTTTCTATTGATGCTAATTGAGACGGATCATGTTATGGGGAGTTCGCTTGCATCGTGCATTGTGTTATGCCCTGAAGTTACTTGATTGGGGTTTGTGTTCGAGTGCAGGTGGTATCTGTGCGTTTATTCCCTGGCCGTTTGGGTACGCTTGAATCGCTGAAGCGGCATATGAAGGTGTATCTTATATGAATGTTTGTCGTAATCCTTGGGCTTGTTTCTTTACAAATGTATTCTCACAAACCTGCATGGGCTTCGTGTTCCTCCCCCAAGCAAAAAGTTTGGCGACACTTGCGAGCATTGACGAATTAGTGGATGATGCTAGTTTCTAATAGGTCATGTGATACTTGTTTTGCCTTAACAATATCTTGCTGATGCTATATTTCTAATTCAAATCTTGTCGGCTTTCCTTCTGAAGAAGCACTGGAATATCGAGTATTATACACTAGGAGAAGAGTATTATGACATATTTTGTGGCAAATTTTTGTCATGGAACTGAATGTCCTCAGCATACATTAAATGCTCTTTTTGAGCAGTATCATTTGATACAAATCTAAAGGATAAATCTGATTTCATCTCCATCTGTGGGTGGTCTCTAATGGTCAATCCAACCGGTGTCCTTTACGACCTGTCATGTGCCAAGGCATGTTTTTGTGCAATCTATTTCTGGTTTTGATCGCTATAACTTATGAGGTGTCTGGTTTAGACCAACTTTTGTGTCAGCATAAGTCCTGTTGCTATATCCTCTTGCATCTCTCTTTTAACTGCACTCCACCTATATCCTTTTGGATCTCACTTCTGTTATTTATTAGGTTGTTAAAGAGCTTGAGGTTGATTTCGGATGTGCGTTTGATGTAGCATATGAAGAAGCAATGATAAATGGGGGCAAGTATATACCGCGTCGACACCCAGAGCGAGTATTGCCTTCTTTTCCCTTCCTTTATCGGCTTGATTGATTGATAGTCAGTAATCTATGTGAGAGATGCATATCATGTAATAGTTAGGGTGTTATCCATTCTCCATGCATTTATATCCAAGGAAATGCAGCACAATATCCTTTTGAGCAGCCAAGCATAACCATTTCATTCTGAAGGCCAACCATGTCGATTTCTTACACTAGAGGAGGGGCTAAGAATCCAAAATTCAATTTAACTCGCATATATCCTTCTGGATCTCACTTCTGTTGTTTATTGGCTTGCTAATAAGCTTGAGGTCTATCCCGCATGTGAGTTTTGTGTAGCATATGAAGAATCACAGCAACAAATATGGCGGCAATTTTTATTTTCATTTTTAATACTGGGTGCTGGCCCACTGTAAGTTTTGCCTTCTTTCCCTTCCTTCTCTAAGGTGTTTTGTTGCTGTTCTAAGTGATGGTTGTACAGAGCAACTACGATTCTTTCTAGTTTATCGGCTTTGGCGATTAATACTTAGAAGTCAATGCGAGGGGTGCTTATTATGCCGCGTAATTCATTTTCCGTAAATTTCTTCCTGAAGAAATGCAGCACAATATCCTTTTGAGTAGCAGCGATCACCTCATTCTGAAGGCCGACCAAGTTAATTCCCAATTAGACGATGGCTAAGAATAAAAAAGTCAATTCTACTCACTTATGCTGTTGCACTTTTAGTAGTTGATCGACTTTTTATGTACATCGTGAATCTTCATGGATGATTACCATATTTGACTTATATCTGGATTATCCTTAGTTTTTTAGATGCTCCAGATATACAAAGCATTATTCATCGGTTCTTTGTAGTTCGTGCTGTTTAAATTCCATTGCTTCTCTTCTCTCTTGCATGACTTTGCTCTATGACTGCCACAGGTTGCAGAAAATTCACTTCGAGCAAAGGTAGACTCAATTGTTGCATCATATGCTTTTGCAAAGGTGAGATTTATTGTATTATATCTCTTTGAGGGTATGGTGGACCATCAGAGGGAAGACATTCCACATTGCATGTGTCGATTAGTTTTAGTAATTGATATGGTCTATACGTGCTAAACCGTGTCATGATCTTTTCTTTTTCTGCATCTGATGTTTATGTTGATTTGTTTAGTTGCTTTTGTCAGTTAAGGGATTTTCTGGATTCTCGTTACGGAGGACGATCCAAGTCTAATGTTAGAAGGCTCCCATTTTGGAAGGTCGCGGTTGCTCGGGTGGCCATCCTATATATGTCCTACTTTGAATGAAGAAATGGAATGGGAAATGATTCTGTTGGATAACCTTTGGGAACTAATTTACATGGGACACCATAATTTACATGGATGCGGCACAATGGAAATTGCGTATAATCAATCTTTTTAGTGATTTTGTTTTACCGTGGCATGTGTGATTTTCACAAGAAGCTGTAAAGCTTATGCTATTTGAGGTAGATTATTATTACTTTTTTGGTAAGGTATTTGTGGTAGATTGTTGCTTGTCACACGTGAGCAGGACACGTCGACAAATTCTTATGAGTTGTTTCGCATTACTTGTTGTCTCCTCTGGAAGATGAAGGTTGTATTTGTATTTGATGCCTGTGTTGCCGTGGAACTAATTGAATTAGATGGAAAAGACTAGGATGGTAGACTATTGTGGGGAAATTCACCTTGAAGTTTCAAGTTATAACAAGTGGTATTTAAAGGAGGATTGCCAAGATTAGGGATGGTGACTAGACTTGCTCAATGGACGAGGCTAGGCGTGTCTAGCAGTAAGTGACATAGTGGGTGGTATTTGTGCCTAGAGCATGATGGTGGATCGATACTAGTAGATCAATTTGTGCCTAGTGCGGGATGGTGGATTGATACTAGTAGATCAATTGTAGCCTGGCAGCTTGTTAGGAGACGGGAAAAAAAAATTGAAGGTCAGACGTGAGATTGAAAAACGTGAGATTGAAAACCTTCTGTGATGCAAAGACATCCTAGAAGTGAGTGGAAATAATTATTTATTATGAGGTCTCGCTAATATAATTACAGATGACGAAACATCAAATGCAAAAGATAAAGTAAATGCATTGATTTTTATTCGTCGTCATTTACACGAGACCCTGAAAATCTCAATACTTATTAGTGCGAGAACCTCAGATCTTGTGAAAGAGGTTGATTTCCCGGACGGATCTTGGTTCCAAAGCGAACCGGTAAAACTGGTTCCTTGTTATTTGACAGGACTAGGCAATCCAGTCCAGTTCGCTCCCGGTTCGATTCCTAGTTGGGTAAGTATTAATTACTAGTTCCCGCTTGGTTTGGTCCGGTTCCGATTTCGTTTTCTAATTAGTGGAGAAAAAGAAAGAGATGGAATTGTGGACGGTTATGTTTTAGATAAATCGATCAACCAAAAAGTAAAGATACGATATATAATTTTTTATATTTTATTTTTAATATATAAAAATAATTCCGTCCATTTCAGGTGGTGATTCCACCCCGAAAACTGCCCGGAACCGACCATTTTTCTTATAAATAAGGGTTCAATTCTGGTCATTTAAATAATAAGAATTAAAAAGAGAGAGTTTCTCTATTACCTTAAATATTCATTTGTTTCCTCTACTAGTCTATTATATACTTGAGACGCAGTATTATACAACGGTTATGTAATTTTTTTTTCTAATAAGAAAGATTCTGTTTTTTATATTAAAAAAATTCCAAACTGAATGAGACCAATAATTCATTGGCAGTGACGCACCCCATTTCGAGGAAGGAGAAGCGGACATCGTCAGATTAGGAAGCCAATCAACGTAGGCCCTTCATAATTGTGCTGGCTTTTCTCAATAAGTGCGTATCTCGCATAATAAAATAAATAAATTTAAATTATTTGTATCATTTGTAAAAATATCTAAATATAAATTATCATCAATAGCAATGATATTTTTTACTAATTAGCTACTTCCATTGTATTAGACGATTATTTTCAAGAGAAAATGTTTCTTCCTTTTTTGTTTTTTGAAAAATAATTAGAGAAGAATTAATTTGATCATTATGGGAAATTTAGTTCAAGGATGTCCCTTTAATTTACGCCGAAGCAAAAGGCTGGGCACGTAGCAAAAGTGATGGGAGTGGAGAGCAACGGGAAGTATGACGTTGCAGTGAGCGCTCCACTTTTTTACATTTTTTTTTCACCTTGTTGGCTAAGGTTTTTCAAACAAAAAAAATAAACGCAAAAATCCTGTCTCATCAATCGCGCCGCATTTACTTTTTCTCGGACACGGATGGCACGTCCTATTATGGCGTTTGACGCCAGACATGTCGATCCAATGATTTGAAGTCACGTGACTTACCCCCTTCCCACCACCGTCCATCAAACCCTTTCCCCTCTATTAAAAGGGGGAGAACCCCCTTCTCCTCATGTGAAGTTAAGTTAAGAGGATCCAAATTGCGTCGAACAGCTCGCTAAAAAAAGATTTCAAGAAAATTAAAAGGAAAAATTGGTCATTATGTGCTTTCGAGGGGGACGGGGGAAGAATCCGGATCCCTTAACTTGAGGATCCGTGACTTGACGGTGACTTGAGAGGAAAGCCGTTCGATTTTAGATCGGATAGTCCCCTTTAAATAGGAGGGAAGGTTTGTTTTTTTTGTATTTTTCTTTTAAAAAAAAGGCTAGCCCGTCCGATACACATCGAACGGCCGACACCCAATCAAGTCACCTACCTTTAAGGTAGGTGATCCATTTCTGGAGAAGGAAAGGCTAAACGAAGTCGACACTTCTTTCAAACGGGCCCAACATTCGACCCGATTCGATGTACCATATTGGGTGAACTTCTAAGCCCGATTCAAGCTTTGCACTGGACTGGAGAATGGACCAAGAGTTCAAGCTCGATCCCCACCTAAAACCAAGTTCGACCTTTTCCCGTCTTTCCTTCTAGGGCTAGTAGAAAATGGCATGAACATTTTGTCATATGCGGTCCAACCCAAGCAAGGAAAAAGAACAAGGCGAAACAAGGTAAGAGGGCAAGGGAAAATCTAATCTACCTTCTTGATCCTGAGTCATCAGTGCGCTCATTTTGCTAATTCGTCGCTCCGTCATTAACACTAACAATGAAGCAGAAAGCTTCCCACAAATTGAGGATTCAAGCTCGAAATTTAGAAATAGCAAGCCGTTCGCACTCCTTCGCTTCACCTTAACCCTGTTCACCAATCTCCCAACTCGCCCACTCGCCCCAGCTCCCCTCGGCTCGCTCTCTCCTCTCCTCCCTCTTCTTCTTGTAGAACCTCCCACCCACGTCTCCCATTCTTCTTAACCCTCTAGAATCCTTTTGCGTCTCTTGTTGCTAAACATGAAGGAGAGGCCGGAACTATTCTTTAAGTCCTGCTCCACTTTGACATTTCATGGGTTGTCTTGATGATTTACTCCTCAAATGGGTCTTTTATAACTATCTGCTTTATGAAATCGCTTGTCGATGTGGCTCTTTGGCATATGATGGAGGCACTTCTTCTGTTGGTAAGTATGTTATTCATACTGCTCTTATGATGCTAAGCTTTGCTTCATTATGACGAACAGGACATGTAAAGCAGACAATTTGATCATGTTGTATCCCATACTTGGTATTGTTTTCTTACCATAGGTAGGAGGGACCAACGAGGTGGTAATTTGAGGAACAAAACTGGCGGAACGTTTTCTCCTCGGAGAAGGTATTCCCCAGGAAAAGATCTAAGAGGTCACCATGAGTATCGCGGTTAGAAACTATGCTCTATGTCTGTGTCCCTTATCCTGTAAGAAGTTTGTTATAGCCATCTTTGATTTGCATGGAAATATGGGCAATTTGTTTTTGCTTTAATACACTCATATTTGAGTTCATTTATGAATTGCAGTGATAGAAAGCGAGGAAAGAAACAGCATTTGGATGGTCAAAGTGACGCTCTCAAATTTCCAAAGGCGACTGAGGACCGAGAAAGAGGAGTGAAAACTACGTCATTCCAATTCATGTATGCCCTTCTCGAGCAGGTTAGCATAATCTTTCCAATGCCCTAGTCTTGCTTTGTATAGAACTTTTTTCTTGAACATGCTCCTTAGAGGGTGGTCTTGCTTGTTTGATCTTGGAACTAGATACGTAGTTAAAGCAGGTGATGTCAGATATTCGCATGCTGGAACACCATGATTATCCTCAAGAGGTGAGTTTGTTGTTTACAGGTATGGTTCTTTTCGATTTATATGCATTATTACTTTTTGTTGGTGTACTTTTCATAATTACACGATTGCCTGCGATGATTATTATGTGTGATGGTGATCATTTTGTACCATTCTTGAAATTTTTTGCTTTCCTTATTGATATCATTATCTCCGTTGACCCTATAGGCATTGATAGTTCTAATTTACTACTTTAATGGGTTTTGTTTTCCACACTAATATGATTCTCTTTTTTTTATTTGTTTTTAGAGGAGATTATCTACCTCTAGAATATTTTTTTTATTCGTCATCTTCTTCTGATAGGCCATAATAGCACATACATAAATAGAAATATATATTCCTATGTTGCTGCTTTTCTGATGTGTTTCATGGTATCAAACTTTACAATTATGACATTTTGTTTTCATGGTTACTGTCAAGTTCCTAACAATGTCAAGGATTTGAGGAGGATTTTCTTTTCTTTTTGGATATTTCGGCACATTGGAGGTTAATATGAACAAGTAATGGAAGAAGATAACGCTGGATTGTTGAGTTCATAGGGATCATTTAACCCGTTTTATCATTTGAAACACCAAAAAGAAGAAGAAGATGTTTTGAGGAATTTTATTCATGCTCGTCAACTTTGTCCGTCTTAATGTAGTAATTTTGGCATAAGTCGTTTTCCGCTGTGATTTTGCTTCTAATGTTGAGATGGTCTTGTGATGTTAAATCAATATTATCTTAGCGATTTTCAATTAGACTTATCATGAACGATCCGATTGTTATGCATACTGAAGTCCTTGTATTTTTGAATTGTCAGATTTTCAACAACGATTTCTTCAAAGGCTTTTCTTTCGAGAACAAAATTGATTCTTTTCTTTCGAGCGATATAAAGATGTGGTGATGAGGTGAAGGCACTCACAGAGGTGTTGACGGAGCAATGAATAACTCCATCAGCCTATTCTGTCAATGAACGACTTCTCCTTCCATAAAGCAACGGTAATCCCCCATCACCGATCAGTGATTTTCGTTTTTTCCGCACCATTTAATCAATGCCTTACACATTCCCAATTTTGCCAAGAATTTAAGTTGCGAATCTTTAAATCCCATTGTTCTTCATGCAAAAAAGAAAAAAGAAATCTTATTGTCCCTTCCAATGCTCTTATTCATTAAAGGCCGAGGATTCTTGGTACTAGCAAATCTCGTTCCAAGTGTCTGTAATTATTTTGTTATTTAGGTTTGAGTCGAAGTGCTTAATAATGTGCTACGAACTAGAGAATGTTTCATGTGCAATTGTTTCTGGGGAAGCCATAATCCCTAGACATTTTAGCAAGGTTTAGGAGATTCACAAAAAATGAATAACTTACAAAAATATTGTAATTTAATTGGTTCTAATGTTGGCAATTCTCCTTTGAATACCGCTTGTTATAATTTGGAACTCCAACATCAATTCTCCCATAGTAGTCTACCATCCTCATCTTTTTTCCATCTAATTTAATCAATTATGCAGCAGCACATACATCAACTAGAGACACGACCTTCTCCTTCGAGAGGAGACAACAGTAATGCGAAACAACTCATAAGAATCTATGCATGCGTCCTGTTCACACGTGACATGTAACAATCTACCTCGAATACCAAAAGCTCTGTAGTTTGTTGTGAAAAAACACATGTGCCATGGAAAAACAAAATCTCATTGCAAAGATTGATTATACGCAATTTCCATTGTGCTGCATCCTTGTAAATAACGGTCACATGTAAATCAGTTCCCAAAGGTTTTTAACGGAATTGTTTCCCGTTCCATTTCTTCCTTCTAAAGTAGAAACGATATAGGATGGCCACTAGAGCAACCACCTCCCAAAATAAAAGCGTTCTAACATGAGTATCGACTCGTTCTTTCCAAGGAGATTCCAGAAGATCCACTCCCTGACAAAAGCAACAAAACAAATCAACATAAACATCAGATGCAGAAAAAGAAAAGATCACGACGCAATTTAGCACGTATAGACCATATCAATTACTAAACTAACCGACACATGCAATGCGGATGTCTTCTCTCTGATGGTCCACTATACCGCATGTGATGAGTACTCGCAACATTCTCAACAAGATAATAACACAATGAATCTTACCTTTGCACACAAATATGATCCAACAATCAAGTCTCCTTTTCTTGGAGTGACACTTTTGCAACCTGTGGCAGTCATAAAGCAAAGTCACGCAAGAGGAGAGAAGCAATGGAATTTAAAGGAACTAAAGTGAACCACCAATAACTAATGCTTTCTATATCAGGAGCATCTAAAAAACCAAGGATAATCCAGATAGAAGTCAAATATAGTAATCACCCATGAAGATTCACAATGTCTATGAAAGTCAATCAACTACTAAAAGTGCAACAACATAAGTGAGTCGAATCTATTCTTAGCCATTGTCTAATTGGAAATCGACTTGGTTGGCCTTCAGAATGAGGTGGTCTCTGCTGCTCAAAAGGGTATTGTGCTGCATTTCCTCGGAAAGAAGTTCACGGAGAATGAATTAAGCTACATAATAAGCCCCCTCGCATTGATTTCTAAGTATTGATACTAGAAAGAATCGTAGTTGCTCTGCACAACTATCAACAAAACACCTTAGAGAAGGAAGGGAAAAGAAGGAAAAGCTTGCGGTGGGCAAGCACCCAGTATTAAAAATAAAAAATAAAAATTGCTGTCATATTTGTTGCTTCGCTTCTTCATATGCTACACAAAACTCACGTCCGGGGATAGACCTCGAGCTTGTTAGAAGCTAATAAATAACAAAAATGAGATCCCAAAGGATATAATCGAATTTTGGATTCTTAGCCCCTCCTCTAGTGTAGGAAATTAACATGGTTGGCCTTCAGAATGAAGTGGTTATATGCTTGGCTGCTCAAAAGGATATTGCGCTGCATTTCCTTGGAAATAAATGCACAGAGAATGGATTAGACCCTAACTATTACATAATACACATCTCTCACATTGATTTCTGACTATCAATTGTTCAAGCCGATAAAGGAAGGGAAAAGAAGGCAATACTTGCTCTGGGAGATCACGAGGTGTAAAATTGCCACCATATTTCATTGCTTCTTCATATGCTACACCGTACGCACATCCGGAATCAACCTCAAGCTCATTAACAACCTAATAACAGAAGTGAGATCCAAAAGGATATATGTTGAGTCCAGTTAAAAGAGATGCAAGAGGATATAGCAACCAGACTTATGCCGACACAAAAGTTGGTCTCATAAGCTATAGCGATCAAAACCAGAAATAGATTGCACAAAAGCATGCCTTGGCACATGACAGGTCGAAAAATAAAACCGGTTTGATTGACCAATAGAGACTACCCACAGATGGAGATGAAATCAGATTTATTCTTGTGATTTGTATCAAATGGTACTGCTCAAAAAGAGCATTTAAGTACGCTGAGGACATTCAGTTCCATGACAAATATTTGCCACGAAATATATGTCATGATACTCTTCTCCTAGGGTATAATACTCGATATTCCAGTGCTTCTTCAGAAGGAAAACCAACAAGATTTGAATTAGAAATATAGCATCAGCAAGATATTGTTAAGGCAGTTCTAGAGTAAAAACCTAAACAAGTATCACACGACCTATTAGAAACTGTCATCATCCACTAATTAGTCAATGCTCGCGAGTGTCGGCAAACTTTTTGCTTGGGGGAGGAACACGGAGCCCATGCAGGTTTGTGAGAATACATTTGTAAAGAAACAAGCCCAAGGATTACGATAAACATTCATATAAGACACACCTTCATATGCTGCTCCATATCCTCCTTCATCGATTCAAGCGTATCCAAACCGCTAGGGGATAAACTCATAGATACCATCTGCACTCAAACACGAACCCCAATCAAGTAACACGAGGGCATAAAACAATGCACGATGCAAGCGAATTCCCCATAACATGATCAGTCTGAATTAGCATAAATAGAAAAAGACCTCTGGTTCCAAGTAAGTGATCACGGCTTCTACTCGTACTTGTCCACATGATTCCTGCAACCAAAGCCACATCATTACATTGACACGTTAAACCTGCACAGATTATACCCGTTCACTACCATATAAACAATCGTCGAGTTCATTCCACATGTAAATTTTAGAATTCGAGCCATTAGAACACTCACCTGAGGCTTAGGGACCACGAACACCTCGCACTTGCCGCTCCCGTACACGCCCGTGAGGAGCACAAACCTACTGGAGGGACTGCGTGGCTTAAGGTGGGTGAAGATGTTGGCGGTATTAGGGTCGCGCTCGGGCACACGAGAGTAGCACGCGGCGGTGAAGGGATGCCCGGTCGCAAAGGAGCAAAGTGTGGTGGAGTGAGACGTGGTTGGGAGGTTCTGGCAACAGAAGAAGAGCGGAGAGAGCGAGCTGAGTGGAGTGGGGCTAGTAGGCAAGCCGGGCGATTCACAAATCGGGTTAAGGCGAGGTGAAGGGGAGCGAATGGCTGTCGATTTCTTGAGCCTCCATCCATGGAAAGATTTTCGCAACATCGTGATGACTGATGATGATCCGGGACTGGGATCTAGAAGAAGAAGACGACTCTTATGAAGAGGGCGGAAGAGGGAGAATTCTTACGTTTTTTGATCTGTCGTGGAGGGCAAGTTTTTTACTTTTTATTTTTTATTTGTCTAAATCGAATAAAAACAAATGGGCCTCAATAAAAAAAGCAAATGGGCCTTAATAAAAAGGGCTTGGTCAAGCGAAAGGAATAAATTTTTGGTCGAAAAAAGAAGAGGAGAGAGGATTTCTTTTTTTCTTTTTTCAGGGGAAGACGCTGGCGAGGGGCAAAATATCAAAGCAAAAGAGATTTGCATCGACGAAGTGGGGCTCCCTCCGGTTCGGATTCTATTTATTAACCACGAATTCTACTCTCAATTAAAAAAACTCACATGTTTGTACTGGCTCGCGAAATATAAATCTCGACATATCATTATAAAATAAATCTAATGAATCTTCAAAATAATAATTTTATGTAAGGATTTTAATGAAGTTTTATGTAATATTCACGAATGAGTAAAAAAAATTATTTTTAGGATTCACCCTCACTTTAATCTTCCTCGAATCCATGCCAATATGTATAATCAAAATATTAAAAAAAAAAGGTGAGGAATCAACAAAATGAGGAGGCGGGTGACTCGAGATCAAGTAAGTAAACAACATATTTTTGAGATTTAACTCGTGCAAACGAGGAAGAGAAGAGAAGAGCTCCAATGATAGAGAGAATTCCTTTCCCTTGCCAGCTCGCTCCGTAATAGAAAGAGAGATAGAGTCGGTTGCTGAAGAGATCCCCTCTCCGTTAAATAGAGAGTGAGCCTTTCTAAAATCTTTAACTTAAATCCAATTATTGATATTATTTTGAACTTCTTTTCAATAAAAAAATCTCAAATTTAAGCTCAATGTTAATTTTGCCCAAAACTTCTTTTGTCTGGAAAAATCATCCAGTCCTAAATATACCTGTTAGCTCCCATAAAAAAATCATTGTTGTTCATTTTTAATTTCGCTTCTCCTCGTGAGAAAAATTTGCATTTGCTAGACGGTACCCTGAATTTGCATAGATACCCTGCCAAAGTTTCGAAAAATAAGTTTTAGACAGAACTATTAAATGCCGGCATCCTTTTTTTTTTTCTATTTTAGCTAGAGATAGAGGATGGAGACGAAATCGGACTTTGACTTAAGCTCCTCTTTTTGAAACACTACGGTCTGTAAATATGTTACCTATGATTATCATCGCTAGTGCTGGGAAATACTGTGTTGGAGACTTTGCCTTGATGAGCCTCTTCTAGTGAGGCATCTGTACTATGACTCATCGCTTTAACTGCATAGTATGTCATGTTCTCAAGAATGTATCCACACCTGAGGCAATGCCTGTTGCAGGCAGAAAAAAAGGCAACCAACCCATTTAATATGCTCGTTACAGCACGGAATACCTTACAACAAATTATAACTAGGACTCCTCAAATAACAAATCAGAATACATCATACAGTGTCAATTATCAAAGCAACTGGATCTATGACATACATAAGACAGAACACCATTTTAGAGCATGGTCCAGATGGAAACTTCATACGTGTTTTCTGCATTACTGGCAGCAGAGCGCTCTGGAATATGGTCCTAAGGGTTTGCCAAGCTTGAATTATAGAGCCATATATGGAAGTGCACGGAGAAGCCACCACATTCCCTAATGCAATGACCATGCGGATGAGCAAGTACAGCGTCTCCTAAAGGACCCAAAATATGGGATACAAGATGGAAGTTCCTGCGATGCAGCTCAAGGCCTATATATCAAGATACTTACTCCAGTACCACATCAAAAGACCAAAAGGATGTGCTATTTAAATAATATCGCTAAATAGATTGCATGAATAATCCTCAAATGAAAGCAGAGATGTCCAGAAACTGAAAGGCGATAAATGGCCACACGCTTGCTTAGCAAGATAAGATTTATCCAAACCAATATGCCCAATCCTAGACCTTACCACCTAAACCAACGGCTCAACATAACAAGGTTAAATACATGAATATTGCACATACCATACTTTGAAATTTCATAGCCATCAAAAACACTAACCACACACAATCTTCTCCTAGATGCATCTTTCAACATGCAAGTTGTGCCACACATTTTTTCAATCCATGACTGGTTCACCATCCGATCATTTATGAAATTTGTTCGAGACTAATACTGTCTAGATTAGTCTAGGCCTTCTAGAGTTTGCTGGCCCTCTAGGGTTTACCATCCCCACGCGTCCCAACTCTGGGGCATCATTGGTTTGCTGTCCGACGGCATCCAAGGTTCGCCATCTTTAAGCATCCCAACCCTCCGCAGGGCATCATCGGTTTGTCGTCCGATGGTATTTCTTATCACACACATTACACTCGTAACATTCAATATCATGAGGTCAAGCACCTTAAATCCTAGCTTATAACTCAGCAGAAACCATCCCCTAAGTCTGTAGTCCAGCAGTTAATAAAATGGGGAACGTTCATTGTTTTTCTGCTCTTCAAACTCATTCGGAAAAATCAATCCAGACAAGACTAGGACGAAAAGAGACCATCTTAGTTCGGAAAAATTCCAAATTAATTTACATCTTAGATCATTGTTTGATGAACATCTGAAGAAAACCAAGCCAAATTCTTAAAAACTCAAACCAGTATTAAATTTTTAAAATAGGCTGTCATGACTCATCCGAAACGGAGCAACCAAAGGACATATATGATTATGACCCAAAGATACACAAAATCCTAAAGATCTCACCATAAGCAGTCTAGCAACATATATGAAGCACGTCAAGTCAGAATCTTTCAAAAGCATCTCCATGCAAGGCCTAAGAATACACTCAAAGAACATAGCTCAAACTGAACCCATATGAATAGCCAAATCAGTTTCCAATCCGAGGAAAAGCAGCTATACAAGGGAAGCAACTATCCAAAACCAAACTTGAAATGGCTTCACCTACTCTCAATACTCTACCGATTACATTGGTAAGATAAACTTTACTTGCCTTGATCTACTCAGAAAAACAGCCGAAAACATAAGCACAATGGCCGCTAGGAGGACGTTGGTGACCTTAACTCAGCCTTGCCGTGGTCCACCGTAGTGGAAACTCGAAGGATTCACACAGAACAAACTCGGTGATCCAACCACGAGAGGAAGAGGAGAGGACGAAGTGAGCTTGAGAAGCTGTCAACGAAGAGACCGAGTAAAAGAACTATCTTCCAAATGATTAAGAGAGAAGGAGGGTCGCCGTGCATGAAAACTCATTGGCTCAAGGAAGAGGTGTTGGCACGTAATTTTTACTGGTCCGGCAAATTTGGTTTAGCTTAACTTTAGAGAAAATTGCATTAATTGAAACTACTCTACTTTATTTTATATATTAGTATTATTATCTTTATTAAAAGAAAGAAAGAAAAGAATATGAAAAAGAGGAAAACCGGGCTTGATAGCTCGGCCTCACACACGCACGGGCCTCAAAGACGCGCGAGCAACATTTCTCTCTCGGCCCACGCGAGCTAAAGCCCATCGCCCATTTCTCTATTTTCTCAACCCATCTTCCTCATGAAAAAAAAAAAAAGAAACCCTAGTTGACCCCCCATATATAACAAAAAAAAAAAACCCAAGGAGACCAAAGGGGTCTGGCGACTGCGCAGAGGGGGAGAGCCACAAAGAGGAAAGAAAAGGTGGATCTTTTGGGAGCTGCGCAAAAAAAAAAGGGTGAAGGCAAAAGGAAATAAAACGTGGAGAAGAGCAAAAATGAGATAGAGTGGGGTAGGGGTGAGCAAAAATAGGATGGGTAGGTTCTAGATTTAGATTATGTACCCAATCCTATTATAATTGGTTTCCCTTTTTTTGAACTTGTACTCTAGGGTGCATTGGACTTTGTACCCGACTCATTATGTTTTTCTGGTCCATTTTGGAATCTGTTTTGCAACCGTTCATTTTATACGACTTTTCATTTGTCTAAGAAAAAATCATAACATTACATATACATTAACAACAAACATTGATCTAATATTAGTCTCATTCCCATAATACTACATAAAATCAACATGACTCATCCTACAAAAGTGAAATCAGGCGAGCCAATCCACGTGGTATAAAATTTCTAACAAAAACTTAAAATTCATATATAAATAAAAATCAACAAGAAATCATGCTCTAAAGACATATGCAAAAATTATGATTCAATAAAGTATATTTACTTACAAAATCGGAAACTAAATGAAGTTTATTTTTCAATGATCGGATTCAGAGTTCAGGGTAGGTTCCAGACTTGAATCATGTACCCGATGCTGTTATAACCAGATCCCCTTTTTTGGACCCTGTACCTGATCCTATTTTGTATTGGATCATGTTCCAGACCATATTTTCAGGGTAGGCCAAATAGGGAACCGAGTTTACGCAGTTCGGTTGCACACCCCTAGAGAGCGGGATGTGTTTCTTTATTTGATTTTGGGTTGCAGGTCTTCTATGAGAAGGGGTCCAAAAAAGAGGAAACGAAAAGAGAAAGAAACAAAAAATAGAGAGAGAACTTGGACTCATGGGTAGCCTAGCTGGTTAGGGGAGGTCTTATTGAGGGAAGCGCCTCTGATTTAAGTGGGAGGCCGCCATGGCGGTGGGTTGCTGTGCTAATATCCCCCGAAGAATAATCGAGGTGCGTGCAAGCTGACTCGAACACATCGATTAAGAAAAATAGAGAGGAAAGAAGGCTTTGGTCTTCGCCCAAGGAAGCTAGCAAGCGAACCAGGGAGCAGAGGGTTTCTTCTGTTAAAAAAAAAAAAGTCAAACAAGCTAGGAGGAAGAAAAGTCAAATGGAGAAGATGAGGGCGTAAGGCAGGGAGAGGAAATGCAGACTTTGGCCAAAACAGGAAAAGGAAAGGAAGAAAGGAACTGTTGGGTTTAATTTATGGATGGGTCGCCCAAGATGGGTAGAACCCGGCCCACAGCCCGCATTATATTTTGAATTATCTCAATGCGGTTATTATCTTTAAGAAAGAATAAGATATCAGTAACCGCATGCATTTTTGAGATAACTGCCACGAAAACAAACGTACGCTTTCTAGAGAGAAGCAAGGAGAAAGACACTGCGATTCTTAGGCATTCAAATCTCCTTTTCTCACAAGTTCGACATCTAATCTGTGGAAATCAAGGTACGTTCGAGTAGGTGATGTGCCTTTAATCAGTGATACAAGTGTTCTTTGTTCTTGGGCCATCTAGTTTGTATTTCCGCTTCAAATTACTTTGAATTCGTTCGAAGTAATGGATGTTAGTATATCCAACATTGGTATCAGAGCCCTATCTACTTGTTTTCCTGATTGTCTTCATGTAAATATCATATAGATGTTATTTAGATTAATCGAAATCCGGATTAATGCATGTTTAGAGAATGGCATAATGTTTTTTCTGTGTTTTTTGGAAATTCTCTTCGGTAAAAGTCCAATATTTTTGCATACATGGGTAGTGCTCGGTGAGACGGTCGTTTTGAGTGGTCGCCGCCCCGAGAGGCCTCCAAAGGAGGCCACACACGCCCCACGCGCCGTGGCGGTTTCGGTATAAGGGCAGCGACGATTTTTCATATATTTCGAAAAATATATACGAGATACTAAGTATATAAGTATACCAACATGACGGGCTCGTATCGACGAGCATTTCAATAGGTGGCTCGTCACGAGTGGAGGTCGGGAAGGTGGCGCGTGGGCCGCACGTGCCGTTGACGTCGTTGCGCGCGACTCCCACACGTCAAAGGGCCAAGGCCCAGACGTGGGCCTAGGGCCCACGCCTTAGCCCAGCCCAAAGGCCCGCGAAGGCGTTGACGTCAGCGCAACGTCAGTCCAGCCTAAGGCCAATGGGCCCACGGCCCACAAGCCCAAGGCCCACGAGCCCACCTAGCATCCAAGCCCGCACGGTCAATCCGTTGACCATGGGCTAGCCCACGCACAACCCGTTGACCGTTGAACCCGGTTTGACTCGTTGACCCGTTGACTCGGTTGATCGTTGACCGTGGACCAAAAAAATTTACTGACTCGTGGATATGAGTTTTTCCTTATGAATAATCTCTAATTTCCTGCATATGTTGCAGGAGCAATGGTGCATGAATGGAGAACTCCCATAATTGTGAGGAGGCCTGAACAATGAGAAGAGCTGAGAGGCTTACGCGAAGACCTCTGGAATTATCATTGGCAAGAGGGCACGTTAGAGACTCACATAATTCGAGTCAATGATATGATTCAAAAGATCATATGGAAGGGTGGTCATACAACAATGAGAGAATTCGACAAAACGATAGCGCTTTATGATACACTTCCACGAGATTGGAGAGTATTGTGGGATGAAGTCATGGACCATGCCATGGATAAGAATGAGGACATAACCTATGATGATCTTATCATAGAGATGCTTAGAGAGGACTTTAAGAAGGGAACACAAAAGACTTCTACCTTAGGAATGAACTCTCAATGGTAGAGAGTTAATGCGCCTTGGAGAAGGCCACTTAACCTAAAGGGGGTTCCGGCGGTATTCTCATGGCTACCAAAGATAGAAAAGAAGTTTCCAAAGGCCTTTAGGAGATCATTGCCTAGGCTCCGCAAGAAGATAATAAAGAAAAGAGGAAAAACTTATTATGTTTGTAATGATTCTGAAGTTTCGAGTGATTCTGATAGCTCTTAGTTCATGGTTAGAATTTAAGTTTCCTTGGTGTTTTTCTCTTTATGCTTCCATGATGTTAGTACAAGTTTGTTGAATGACAATGGTATTTCGTTATTTTGATTTTCATACATGTTGTTATGTTTTTAATAATTGTGTTGTGGCACAATAGACGTGGTTAGTTCGTTAAGTTATAAGTAACTTAATGGTACTTAGACTTTACCTAAAGAATTATATTAATAATAGTTTCAAGTTAAGCTTTTGGGATGATGATTGGAGGCATATCGTGTCCTTTTGACTCTCGAGCCTAGCATGAAATTATTAATAATATAGTTAATTATGGTGAAGCGGTTGCATAAATGAAGACAAATTAAATGGAAATTTTTGTGCTTACGTGTCTGATGAACTTTGTGTTCAGATAATGGCATATGCTTCAAAGAACATAGTTGCTGAATTAAAAAAGGAGAAAAGTTGAATGGCGATAATTATGAAATTTGGAATATAAAAATCCAATATGTGCTTGAAGAGCAAGAAGCGTTGGAAGCTCTTAACTTGAAGACGGAAATATTGCACATCACAAGAGAGATAAAGAGGCATTTGCTGTATGGAAGAAAAAGAATTCCATAGCTCGCATCACGCTGTTAAGCAGCATGGAGAATGACATTATGCGAGAATTTAGACATTTCGAGAATGCTAAGGATATGTGGAGTGCATTGGCAGCTAGGTTTGGTCAGACTTCAGTCACCAAACTAAGACAGCTCACTATTAGGTTTGACTCACACAAGATGTCACATGGTCAGACCATGAGGCAACATTTGAGGCGTATGGCAAACATGATAAGTGAGCTGAAAGATGTTGGACACAACTGATGAGCAGAAAGTGCAAGCAGTAATTCGTTCTTCTCCTCATAGGTTGGAACACATGAAGGTCCATTTAACCCACAATGAAAACATCAAGACCTTTGAGGATGCTATGCACCACCTAGAGTTGAAGGAGGACCGCCTCTTAGCAGCTAGACCCGAATCAGATATATACTTTGCTAGTTCAAGCTCACATGGAGCTTCGGGTCTTAAACACAAGCGTCAAGGTGGGTTTAAGAAATGGGCAAGGAAGAGAATGAATCCATCAGAGAGGAAACCAAAGGAAAACCAAAACCAAAAAGGGAAGCGTCCCATTAAGAAGAAGAACATTTCAAGGGTGAAATGTTTTAATTGTGGTAAGAAGGGTCACTTTGCTCGTGATTGCATCGAGCCCAAAAAGATAGAAACCCTTAATACATGTGAAAGCGTCACTTGTGTATCTAGTTCTGTTTTTCTAACTGAATCTTATCTTTTGTGGACTGTAGATTCGGGAGCCACAGACCATATAGCGAAGGATAGAGGAGCCTTCATGGAGTTCCAGCGGATCCCGCAGGGAGCTAAGTACATATACGTGGGAAACAATTCAAGAGCTGAAGTTAAGAGCATTGGCACCTGTCAACTCCAAATGCGTGGTGGTCGCACTCTGTTCCTACATGATGTTTTATATGCTCCGGAAATTCGTCGGAATTTGATCTCAGTGTTGGTTTTAATTAAACTTGATTTTAGTGTGAATTTTCATGATTCTGGTGTGGATTTGTTTCTAGGAACAAATTTGTATGGTTTTGGATATTTTCTTGATGGCTTTGTTGTTTTGGATGTTGAAAGACACAATGTGAATGTGTGTTATTCCCTATTTGCATCCTCTAACATTTATGACGCAGATGTAAATACATGGCATGCTAGACTTGATCATATTGGCCAACAACGAATGAACAGATTAGCCAAAGAGGGCTTATTAGGCAATATTGACAAAGTCGATTTGCCTGTTTGTGAGCATTGCTTGGTTGGGAAAACAACATGTAAGCCATTCAGAAAAGGAACAAGAGCCGAACTTCCATTACAGTTAATCCATTCTGATGTTTGTGGTCCAATGAATGTTAGAGCGAGGCATGGGGCTGTTTATTTCATTACATTTATAGATGATTACACTCGATACAAATATGTCTACTTGATTTCTCATAAATCAGAAACTTTTTGTTGCTTTAGAAAATTTTTAAATTTGATGGAGAATCAATTAGATAAGAAAATAAAGGCTTTAAGATCCGATCGAGGTCGAGAATATCTATCTGATGAGTTCATAAATTTTTGTGATGAAAAAGGGATTGATAGACAATTGTCTATTCCCTATACTTCTCAGCATAACGGTGTTGCTGAAAGGAGAAACAGAACCCTACTGGAAATGATTAGGTCTATAATGGCACAGGCTAAAATGCCTATTACCTTTTGGGGTGATGCTTTAATGACTGCAGCATATATACTTAACCGAGTGTCTTTTAAATCAGTTATATCCACTCCATATGAGATGTGGACAGGTCGAAAACCTGATTTAAGCTTTCTAAAACCTTGAGGTTGTGCCGCTTATATTCACAAGCCATCTCATAAATATGGCAAATTAGGTCCTAGAGGCAAGAAGAGTGTCTTTATCAGATACTCGAAGCACTCAAAAGGGTATGTGTTATTAGCGAGCAAGAAAGTGGGAGTGTAACTGAAATTGAATCACGAGACGTTACATTCTTGGAGAATGATTTTCCTAAAAAGGGCGAAATAGGTGAAAATTATTCCCTATTTGAAACCACGGACATTGATGATAGTAATATAGGCATTTTTCCAAGTGGGAGTGATATGAGAAGAAGGGAATTGGTTCCCGAACAAACTCAATTGAGACCACTTGATGAGACAATGCCACTGTCATCTGCTCCAAGTGGAAGCAATACTCAAGTGAGGGATCTGTCCTCAATACGTCGAACGAATCGAAAAAGCGTTCCTCGTCGACGTTTTAGCATTGAAAGGGAATCTTTCATGGTTGCTCCACAAGATGAAGAAGAGCCAAATAATGCAAATGAGGCTCTAATAGGCCCTGATAAGGAAAAATGGATGCATGCAATGGAGGAAGAAATGAAGTCTATGAGATCAAATCAAGTATGGGAATTGGTTGATCTCCCGAAGGGACGCAAAGCTATAGAGAACAAATGGGTTCTCAAGATAAAGCGTAAAACTGATGGCTCAATTGAGAGGTATAAAGCTCGCTTTGTGGTAAAAGGTTTTACTCAATAGAAAGGAATTGATTACGAAGAAACATTTTCTCCTGTTGTTAGATTTACCTCTATTCGCTTTATCATGGCTATAGTGGCAAGCATGAATCTCGAATTACATCAGATGGATGTAAAGACTACCTTTCTCAATGGAGAATTAGAAGAAAAAATCTATATGAAACAGCCTGATGGTTTTATATCGAAAAGGCAAGAACAAAAAGTATGTTGACTTCTAAGATCGATATATGGCCTTAAGCAGTCATCGATACGGTGGTATATACGTTTTCATAATGCCATAATGGCATATGATTTCTCAATGATACATGAGGATCATTGTGTATACATCAAGAGATCCAATGACCAATTTGTGATCTTATCATTATATGTTGATAATATTCTGCTTGCCGGAAACAATTTGGAGTTTGTTAATGCCATGAAAGGTTGGTTATCGATCAATTTTGAAATGAAAGACATGGGTGAAGCTACTTACATTCTTGGAGTTAAGATTTCAAGAGATCGTTTAAGAAGATCGTTATCTCTTTCACAAGAGACTTACATTAAGAAAGTCCTCGAACGTTTTAGTATGCAAGACTATAAGCTCATAGATACTCCAATGGCCAAAGGTGATCAATTGAGCAATAGACTGTGTCCTAAGACTTCCCAAGAAATGGAATACATGATGCGAGTTCCATATAGATCTACTGATGGAAGCTTAATGTATGCTATGGTGTATACACGACCAGATTTTTGTTATGCAGTTGGAATGGTAAGTAAATATCAATCCAACCCTGGTCAAGCACATTGGATCGCCGTCAAAAGAATCCTAAGATCTTTGAAAGGTACTGCAAACTATACACTGTGCTATCAAGGAAGAGATTTGCGCCTTGAAGGCTACAGTGATGCTGATTGGGGAGGAGATTTAGATAAAAGGATGTCTACCTCAGGATATGCATTCTTACTGAATAATGGCGTCATATCGTGGAGCAGTAAGAAACAGACATGCATATCCCTATCCACGATGGAAGCTGAATACGTGGCTTTATCAGCAGCAGTACAAGAAGGTGTCTGGCTGAAGAGATTTTTGGAACATTTGGGGATTACTAAAAATGCTGTCGGACCATTATTGATCAATTATGATAGTCGAGCAGCAATTTACCATACTAAGGATCCCAAGTTCCATGAAAAGACCAAACACATAGATATCAAGTACAATTTTGTCAAGACATGGTGGCACAAAAGATTGTGAATGTGCAGTTTATCCCTACGCATAGAATGATAGCAGATCCATTGACCAAGCCAACGAATAAAGATGCATACAATGGTCATGTAAGATCTCTAGGATTGCGTAGAGATTGATGTACTGAATATGTATTTCTCAAGATTTTCACAATGAATAAACTTTTTTTTTATGTTTGTCTTCATTACTGATCTTCGTGTGATTAGTAAGATATTTATGCATTTCAATGAAACAGTTAACACTTTGTGTGTTATAAAAAGTATGTTGGACAGATTATAGATCAACCTACTCACACGGGCGATCGCCTCTATTTATAGTATGTTGGAGATGAGACAGTTTGAGCTTGTTATTTAAGTGATAAATGAGAGCCCTAGCTTAAACATGATTGTTGCCTTAACTAAAGAGTTAAGATGAGGTCACTTCGGTCGTGACCAAAAGGTGAAAAATAAAACCACACATTTCACTTTATCTGTATTTATGCCAGACGAGAGTTCTAATGGAAGTTCTGACAAGAGTGGATAGTGAACTCAATTTTAGATGTTGCGTATGTCTAAAATTATTGTCTGTACGGTATTACTAAAAGACATACGCTCCATGGAAAAGGAGAAAATGCCGTAATGCGTAGTTCATGTTGCGCATGCATTCACGACCAATAAGAGCTGGTAGAAATTTTGATCTCAATTTCTTGTATCGTGTGAGACTCTAAAAGAAACAAATTCCTCAATAAGTCTCCTTATGACTCTTACTCATTCTCAAGATTCCTATTCGATGTTTGCTACCATAGAGTGTTACCAATGGTTATGAGTGATTCGACCTAATGGGGCATCTCTAGAAAATCAAGCTAGACTGGAATCAAGAGGTTTGAGGGAAGAGGAAGGTCAATTTAGTATCGCATTATAACATTGTATTCACAGACCGGTCAATTATGATTGATGAGTTTAATCATAGTTGTGAATACAATATCAAGTTTGAAAGAGATCAAGAGAGATATCAATGCGATTGTTTGATCTAGGGTACTGCATACTATATCCACTGACTACCCAAAGAGAATAATTTCTGAGCGGTTATATACTCCAAACAGATATATAACAATGAGCTCTCAGAGTATGCTGGTCGCATGGATTATTTGTCAATATGAAACTTGTTGAGAGGAGAATGAAGCGTTCTGCCCATCGTCGGCGAGTGGGAGAATGTTGGGTTTAATTTATGGATGGCCCGCCCAAGATGGCCAAAACCCGGCCCACAGCCCGCATTATATTTTGAATTATCTCAATGCGGTTATTATCTTTAAGAAATAATAAGATATTTGTAACCGCATGCATTTTTGAGATAGCTGCCACGAAAACAAATGCACGCTTTCTATAGAGAAGCAAGGAGGAAGACACTGTGATTCTTCGGCATTTGGATCTCCTTTTCTCACAAGTTCGACATCTAATCTATGGAAATCAAGATACGTTTGAGTGGGCGATGTGCCTTTAATCAGTGATACAAGTGTTCTTTGTTCTTGGGCCATCTAGTTTGTATTTCCGCTTCAAATTACTTTGAATTCGTTCGAAGTAATGGATGTTATGTATATCCAACAAGAACAACAACAAAAAAAGAAAAAAAGGGGAAGAAGAAGAGGGGTTTTGCACGAAGGAACCAAGAGGGAGAGAGGAGAAGGTCGCAAGGCCCCCAAAGCCACTCTACGACGCTCTCCCATCCCGTTTTGAACGCCTCGCCATCGACGTTTGTCTGTTCTAGCTTCGAGTTCTCGCCATTTCCCGGTAAGTCATCATCCTTGTTCCGCTTCTCGTTGCCCCAAGGATTGCGGCTAGGGACCTCACGCAGGATGACGTCGACTGAGCCCAAAACTTATGGGGCATGTCCGTCAACTCCCACCCTCCTGGACCGAATAGGGTGTCTCCATGTTGTGTGGTTGTTGTTGTTGCTTCCTTTATTTTTTGTTGTTTTATTTGTCTTGTCATTTGTCTGTTGTTCTTCTTCGAGAAATCCTTTGACCGGCCATGGTTGAACGTCGGTTCATGAAGTTCGCAGTCCATACTTTGGATTTTCAAGCGTTGGACTCACATCTTGCATGTCCCATTGCGTGTCATAAATAGAGATTTCGTTTTTTTTTTGTCCTACAAGCAAACATTCGTCACCATACCTCACGCTCGATGAAATGTCTAAGTGAAAAGTTGAATTGATTTTTATTTTATCTCTAGATGTGTGTTTTTGTGTGTTTGAGTATGAGTGATTTTCATGTTTAGAGGTATTTTCGTCGTTAGAATTTCTTTGAAGGAGAGTGGCACCCGGAGAACTTTGTTGAAGGAGGCGGCGTCGGGAGGAAGAAGATGAAGTGCAGAAAAAAGGAGAAATAAAAAAAATAACCAAAGAAAATAGCAAGCTTGTTTCGTGGGCTAAAAAGCTAGTTGTAGCTTCTTTTAATTGGTTTTGGGCCTTTTCTGGTTTTGGGCTTCTTTTTAAAATAAAATTCGTTTTTTCCTTTTGGGCCTTTTATAGTTTTGGACCAAGCTTTGCAATTTAGTTTTAAGACCATTTTCTTAAGAAAATTGAGTTGGGCCAAAAGTTTGGCCCCAATTCGATAACCCAACCCGGACCGAGATTCCCTTATCAGGTCTGAGGTCCTTTTTCGAATTAAAAAAAATTAACATTAAAAAATATTAAATTAATTATTTAAAAATTTGAAAATTTAAAAAAAAGATTCTAAAATTTTTTTAAATAATTCAGAAAAATTTTCTTTAAATGATTCTAAGGTCTTTTTTTTTCTTTTTTAAATAAGAATTAATAAAGAAATAAATAATTATTTAATATTTTAAATAATTAAAAAAATTAAATAATAAAATCAAAAAGTTGAGGATTGTCTTAGAAAAGCTAGTTTGCTTGGAAAATCAAGTTTTTGACTTTAGAATCGACCTTTATAACCATTTAGTATAACTTTTTCTAAAAAAAATCAAAGAGTTGGCATCGTTTAGATCACTGTGTGCTTTTAGCTCCTTGGCCTAATTGCATGTCTAACTTAGCTTTGCATCTTGGCACTAGATGTATGATTAGGCTTGACATGATGTGATGTTTACTTTGAATCTAATATTCTAAATGTTAGATTATCAAAACTTAAGCTTGTCGAGTTATAGCATAGTGACATTAATAGTAATTTTGGCATGCATAGTTTAGGTGGTGGTAGACCGATATCCTTTCCATCTTGCTTTTGTGAGGTTTTACCCTTAATTCACTGAAATTATGCTGATTTAGATGAATGATTAGACTCACATAGGCTTAGTATAATAAAATCAATTCAGACTTAGGATTAGTTTGTCTAATGAATAATCAAAGTGATTTGAATGAATTTATTAGACTTTAATTCCTTTCACAATCAGCTTCCGATGGATCATGTCTCGAAGCTTATAACAAGGCTATGTATTTTTTGAATACCTAACGAGTCGTGGGTTTTACTTTTCCTGTCATTAGTTAATCGCATTTAATTATTTGAGTGTTTATTTACAATATCATATTCCAATGTTGATTGTTTATTTCTCGCATCGCCTTTCTATAAATTGCATGTTAATTTCTTTTATAGATTAAGTTAGCCTTTAGTTTAGAATTGCATGAAAATAACCTTATAAAACAAATTGCATGAACAGTGATTGAGATGACCTTTAGAATCTAAAAGACAAGTAAGAATGCATGATCACTTTAGATTAAACAACCATTAAATTAGGTACCGAAAGAACGTTAGTAGAAATATTAGCGTTAATAAGTTTCCATAACCTAGATATCTCTGGTTGCGTAAAAAAAAATGAAAGCATTTCTCTCATACTTTCATTTGGTTGTTAGTCGATCCCAATAGGCTAGTGGCGACTCTCAGAAATATTTTAGGTTGTTAAATAATCATTTAAAATGAAAACACCTTAATGTCACGCGAGATATGGACTTGGGGGAATCTATGCTCGTAATTGACGAGCCGAATCGGATTACAATTAGACGTTGCTTTGAGCCAATAGGAAGTGCCAATTCGAGTAATACCTTTAAACCTACTTAGTGCCAATCCCTCTTCACCGGGGAAGGTTCGGTAGATCGCGACAAGAGGCATTCAGACAGGTGGTGGAGAACGCCTGTAAGACTGAAGAACCAGTTGGTTTTTCTTACCATTTGGCACTTGTGGAGTGTTGGAGAAGCGACGATCTGGAGAGTTAGAAGGAATGCGCAGTTGGCTGGAAATGATTAAGAGGAAAAACATGCATTGGCCGTGAAGATTTCCCTGGCAAAAGGAGAGGAGCAAGCGTGTGTATTCTGCCAGGATCATTTTCCATTTGCCTTGTCTACTTATGTTTGAGTCGCTCAATCTATGCATCTTTGGGAGTAAGAGGAGAAATTAGGGAAAGAACGATTAGATGAACATAGGTAAACCGAAGGACACCTATGAACTCAATAATCCAGCATTATCTTCTTCCATTACCTGTTCATATTAACCTCCAACGTGCCCAAATACCCGAAAGGAAAAGAAAATTATCCTCAAATCCTTGATAGTGTTAGGAACTTGACAGTAACCATCAAAACCAAATTTTCTAATTGTAGAGTTTGATAGTTAGCAATTATTATAGCTATAAAACACATAAGAAAAGTAGCATCACATGTATATGTATTCTTATTTATGTACGTACTGTTATGGTCTTTCAGAAGACGACAAATAAAAAAGTAATTTAGAGGTAGACAATCTCCTCTAAAACACTTAAAAAAAGAGGCGATCATATTCGTGTGGAAAACAAAACCCATCGAAAGTAGTAGAAAAGAAGTATCAAGGCCTAAAGAGTCAACCAAGATATTCATATCAATATGGAATTGCAAAAAAAATTCAAAATTTTTTAAGTGACACGTGCGCGCATCTTAAGTGCAAGACCACAAATTAGTATATATTTGGCTCTAGGGAATCTGAACCCTTTAGAAAGCGCAAAAGCCTCTCTCCTTTTCTTTGGTTCCTTCTTTTTTCCTAATTGTCCCAATGATCATCATCCTTCCCTCCATTTTCAATGCATTCAAAGACTTCATCACTTACATTTGCGCTCCAACTTTCCAAGTTCAATGCTTCTTCTTCTTCTTCTTCTTCTTCTTCTTCTTCTGGGCCTGCAAACTTCAACATGATTGTACTCATCCAATGGAGATCGACCCTTGTGATAACTTCGATTGGCTCGTTGATAACGAGCCTGCAGATGTTTCTTCTGGGGACGTCCTTTTTCCCCTTCAGGGTTCACTTTGTCCTCTCGATAACATGATGTCTCCTTCTCCAGTGCTAGGTGGGTTCTCCTTATCTTCATTGTCTCTATCTTCGGTTTCTCTTGACTGAGCTAAGCAAGCAAGCGTGACTGGAGAATTCTTTGATTTTGAATTATGTTAGGACTCTGTTTCAGAGTATTCACTAGTGTACGATCTACGGAGAGTGGAGACTTGTAAGTAGTTAATTTTTGACAAATTTTGTCCGACCTCCTTGCTTGTGGAAGCGAGAAAAGACTGGATTTTATTGGCTACTTTGGTTCTGTGCCAAATCTATCTACCTACGAAGCTACTAGGAAGGGCTGAAGGAGTATATATTAAGAAAAATAGTTTGGATGAGTGGGAATAGTGGGCCCTCTATATGTTTCACGTGAGAAAGATGTAAATCGAAATGATTCTTCAGGATTAGGATTAAAACTCTTGTTTATTCGACACGGGAAGAGTTAATGATTCAGCGCATGTCATGCATAAATTGCCAAGTGCTTGCGGTGGCAAAGTTGCCATGCTTCGAGGAAACATGATTCTCAGTAGTCAATTGTTAGAACTTCTTATGATGCTGTCGGCATTGATAAGCTGAGGTAGATGTTAGAGCTCCTATTGGCTAATAACATGGCCATATTGGCTCAATCATCCTTGAGCTAATACCATAAACCCAATTTTCCGTGTCATATCCATCGGCATCACAAACGTGTTAAAGGAAGTAAGTTCTTTATCATAGATTTGGGTTAAAGGAAGTTACCTCGTGATCCTCCTAAAAATTATAAGCAAGCAATGGATCAGAGCTGCGAAACAACCGTAACAGCAAAACCAGTCGGCACAACAATCCTAAATATGCAGTAGATCCAAACAGACACTCGTGAAAGCATTCCTTAGGTAGATTTTTTATTGAGAGAATTTGTCTTCTCATCATACAATTGTGAAAGCTCCCCTCTCGAGAATGGCAAAGTTGACTGTCATCTAGCTCCAGAACTTATTCAAGAAAGTAAAAGTTGCGCTTAAAGGAGCATGTCTATCATGGAGAACGTATTGTAACTTGGTTTTCCCAATTCTCATCTAACAAGAAATGGATTAACTAGGGCCCAATCAGAATTGATGATTTCACGCCAAATAAGTTTCTGTGAGAGGCCGGTGACGTCAAACTTGCCTAGAAGATTCATTGGTCAACATGAAGGTAAAAAACATTGCAGCAATGCCGTCTCGGAGCCCACAACTGAGGAGTGAAAGTGTCGGCATTCTAGTGCCATTCATGACGGGTGTCATTGAGCTCGTCTGAGTATGATGATCCTCAGAAATGCAGCTCGGCTTGATAAAGAGTCTTCGGCCTTATCAGGAAATTCATCAAAAGCGTGCATCAATGGTATTCACCTCGTGCAATTATATTATACCCGTATGTCTATCATCATTGGTGTTCTTAATGACGTCTCTTTCTCTTTCAGAAAATGCCCATCCTAAATTCCAGACTCTCGTTCCAACTCAAAAGTATTTAAGATCAACACTAATTAAATCGCCGAAACCCTAAGAAGAATTCTAGAATGAGCTTGCGAGGAGGGATAGTTTGATCTGTTGAATACGGGGTTTTGCTTGGGAGACGTGTGAATAGTACTTGCGAGGGCGTGAATGATCGTTCGGTCAATCTCTCACGTGTCATTAGACGTCTTCGTGAGCGGGCTTCGGCTTCGCGCACGCGTGAATCGTATCGTTATTGCGCAAGGGGGGCCGGGAGAAAGGAGGAACTGTTAATGGGCTTTTTCCAGGCCCATCTCAGTCCACAAGGAGCCCAAACCCCCACGCAGAAGGAAAAACCCTAATTTCCTCAAATCGGCTCCTCCGCCCGCTCTCCCTCGCCTACATAAGCGAAGCAGGGCCCTTCTCCCTCATCGCTCTCCCGATCTCCATCTGCCTGGCTTCTCTAGGCGCCTTCATCTGGTGTTTCGTCTCTCCCAATCCCCTACTGCTTCTGCTTCTGCTTCTCCTTCTCCTTCGTATTCTTCGTATGAGTGTGAGTGCAGTGATGATGCAATATTATGTGGACTAGAGTTTCTGATGCCTGGTGGATTCACTCCCCAGTAGTTGAAGACTAACCCTTGGCTGTCTGAGCACTCTCTCTTCGCTCCTCCCCCTGATCTAATTTTATTTGTTTCTATTTGACCTTTCAAATTGCTTCCTTCATCATCTCGTTCTGCCGTGAATCGGATTTTATTGGGATGGGCTTGTGATGATAAATCAAATATAATCTTAGCGGATTTCAGTGAGACTTCATCGTCAATGATCTGATTGTTACACACACTGAAGCCCCTCGTGATTCTTGAATTCACAAAGTCTCTTTCTTTTCGAAAACAGAAAACCGGTTCTTTTCTTCTTGGGTGGGTGGGATAGAGATGCGGTGATGAGACTAAGGCACTCGTAGTGGGTGTCGATTGGGCAGTGGATCAATCCGTGAGCCCAAATATTGAATAAACGACTTCTCCTTCCACTGAGCATCGATAATTCCAGGCCTTGTTTTTCTGGGTTTTCCTCCTTTTTTGGGGGTTTTGGATTCAGAGAAAGTTAATGTTTTTCCTGTTCTTCTTTCCTGTTCTTTTGAGTTCAATTATTGGGTTTGAAGATTCAACCGAAAAAACAACAAAAGTGAAGAAATTTTGGGGGGCGCCCATTACCAATTCTGGGGGATGAACTGTTCCTCTTGGCATAATGGCTTGGGCGCTAAATCAAGCTTTGGGGCACTATCCTGATCGGTGGCTTTTGTGTTTTCAGTGCCATATGATCCTGGAAACGCCTCATACATTACCATGCCCATTCCCCCTTCCCAGGGACAAGAAAATCTTTTAAGGGAACTTTAGGTTGGCATATTGAGTAGATGGAATCGATCCATTTTGATATGAAGGACTGATGAACCGATGAAAATGCATTTTTTTTTATCGAAGATGAGTCGTGGAACATTGGATTGGACGTGTAATTATAACCAACGAATTGTGTTTTTTTTTTTTTTTGGTCCTTTCCAACCAATTGTGTTGGTAGCTAAGAAAAGTTTCAACATTACTTGAAAACTTCGTGTTTTAAAAGGTGACTCGTCAGAACATTGGATTTGACCATTGATTATATAACCAATTATGTTGATCGCCAAGAGAAGGGCATCCTAATTAGCATCATTTCAACAATTCATATCTTTGAAGTAGGATGTTCTAAGATGGAGACAATCCTAACTAGAAATTTATTTGCTTGGAAGATGCAACCGTGCCTTGGTTCAATGGCTGTAAAGCGATGGCTGCAAGATTACCGTCGATATTGCTCAAGAGGAAAGAAGTTATGCTAAGAAAATTTGACTGCATCGTCTGATGAGCTGTATAGTCTACTTAGCCATGTTACAGGCCTGCCCATCAATGAGCCCATCAAGAAAAAGAGTGCGTACTTTTCTTTGTAAAATAGGTTTGAGGATGGACGACCTAAGAAGAAATTGCTTGCCCAGCTTTCAAACCGCTGTGCTTTAGAGGTCTTAACAGGTTGACAGGCCAGATCGATCTTCAGGCATTGATCCATTATGCGTCGATAGACAACCACCCCTGCTGGACACACCGTACTCTTCCTCACTATGCCATTTAGCATCAAATAAGGTTACATAGCCTTTGACTTCTAGACGAGAAAACAAGTATTGTGAATCAGCTTATAGGACTCTATTGACGCTGTCCTACTCAGGTGTGACAAACAACAATCTACCTCCAATGCTAGGAGCCTTACAACTTGTGACGAGAAATTACATGTATCATGGAAGAAAAAAATTCAATAAATGAAGATCAATTATACACAATGTCCACTGTGCCACATCCATGTAAATTATGTTGTCACAAATCAGTCCTCAAAGGTTATCCAACAAAAAGGTTACACGTTTCATTTCTTCCATCCAATGTAAATACCAGATAGGACGGCCACCCCAGCAAACGCGACACCTAAAGATGTGAGCATCTTGACGGTAGAAAGGGCCGGCTTTTTCGAAGGAACTTCTAGAAGATCCTTTAACTGACACAAACCAACAAAGCAAGTTAACACGGACATCAAATGCAGATAAAGAAAAGATCTTGACACGACTTAGGATGTATAAATCATCAATTAGTAAAACTAACCACCACAGGTTGCTTCCAATGCTTCTTGATACCGCCAAGATGGCCCTTGCCAACAACTGCAACAACTGAACCATGTTCACTGGCAACTTTTAGCAATGTGCTTGACATGTACCTAACAGACAAATAAGGTAAAGAGATCAATATATGACATACCATACATGATCTATGAGGACTGCAGTTATCAGGGAATGATTTTCCCAAACATATTCAAGCAAATTCCTGAGAACTTATGCAATGAATCGCAAGAGAAACTAAGTACAAAGAAACCATGTTCGTGATAGAGCCAAATGAACAGGAGCAAGCAGGACATGTATGAAGCTGTTAATGATGCTACTATCAAGCCAATAATTAATGATGCTACTATCAAGCCAATAATGGAGGGGCTATAAGTCACTAGTTAACCTCATAAAAATCTTCTAGAATCTCTACCATTGGCGTCTACTTAAAGTTAAAATAAAGCTTGTGCTTCTGCACAGCAATAAGACAGGCAATTTCGATTGTGAAAGTGATTAAAATTACAAATTGAAAAATGCAAAGTAACACAGTTTTGACTCTAGCATCATCTTTTAAAGTGGGTAGATTTGTTCGAAGAAATGCTGAAACATAACAAGAATACTCACTGATCTCGCTCATGAACAAGTGTCTCCATTAGGGTGGGAAATTCCTTGCTCATTTCTTGAATCACAAGAGTCAGCATGTCTACATCGTCCAGGTCCTTCAGCTAATAAAGAAAACCAGAAAGATCACCGACATGGATTGGCTTGATGCTCCACCATATCACATGCAAAAAGCACTCAGAAAATTCAGAATGAGATATAACAAAATAAAGCTTACCATTTTCTGAAGATCCTCAGGGCTCGGTAGGAAGACAGCTTGGAAAAGTAAGGAATACAGCAACTTTGTCTTATGCCATAGTGGCATTTTCCCCCACGTCCTTCTTAAGGTAACCTGTGGTAGCATAGAAAAAAGCAATGGAAATAAAGAGCATGAAGTCAAGTAAATTGAGAGATAATGCTTTGTATATTTCTAGCATCTAAAAACTGCAATTCAAGATCACTATTTGGTGTAATTAAGACAGAAGGCAAACACGATTATCGTCCATGAACATTCATGATGTCCATAAGAGTCAATCAAAGTCAATCAGCTACTAAAATAGCAACAAAACAAGCGAGTTAAATTGACTTTTGGATTTTTAGCCCTCCTCAATTAAGAAACCGACATCGTTGGCCTTCAGAATGGAGTGCTGCTCAAAAATAATATTCTGCCGTACTTCCTTGAAAATAAGTTTCTGGAGAACACCCTAACAAATGTTACAAGATAAGCACCTCTCATGTTGATTTCTGATCATCAATCATTGAAGCTGATAAACTAGAAAATATCATAGATGCTTCCTACCGTGATTACTTAGAATAGCAACATCAGCACCTCTGATGTGATGGGGAAAAGAAAGCAATACCTGTACTGGGCGATCGCCTAGTATAACCTTGCCACCATACTTCATTGCTTCTTCAAATGCTACACGAAACTCAGCTCCAGGAAAAACCTCAAGCTTGTTAGCAACCTAATAAATAAGAGAAGTGAGATCCAAAAGAATATATCTCGAGACCAAGTAAAAGATATGTAAAAGGCGATAGCAAACAGAATAACGCTGACATAAAAATTTAGTTCAAACCAGACAAGTCATAAGTTATAGCGATCACAACTAAAGACAGATTGGAGGCAAACATACCTTGGCAAGGAACCAGCTATAAAGGATTCCGAATGCATTTTGTTTTTTCTTGTACATTTCCACCATTTCTCCAAATGTAGGTACCTGGCAGACCATAAGAAAACATCCACAGATGGAGTTGAAATCCAATCGATCCTTTAGATTTGAATCCAATGATTCTGATCAAAAGAGCGTTCAATGTAAACTAATGACATTAATTTCCATATAAAAAAATGCCAACAAATATGCATTAAAATACTCTTGAGCCTGATAATAATACTCGATAACCAACAAGATGTGAATTAGAATTACAGCATCAAGCTAGAAGATATATGGGATAGAAAAGTGAGACAACGTGAATGCAATTTTAGAGCCAAACAAATCAAGTTACACGCGACCTATTAAAAACTAACATTATCTGCTGATTCTTCAATCAATGTGAGTGTAACTAAACTTTTTGCTTGAGGGAGGAACACTGAACAAAAGAAAACTCCAGTGCAGGTTTGCGAGAATAAAAGAGTAAAGAAGCCAGCCCAAGGACTAGGACAAAGATTCATAGACCACACACCTTCAGATTCTGTGGTGTAAGCACAGCCACTCGACTGGAGCATAACTCCAAAAATACCACCTGCGCTCAAAAGGATCATGAGCTAGTTCCGAAGCATAAACAATGCAGGTGAAATCCAAAACATGATCCTAGAAAAACACCTGTGGTTTCAGGTAACTGATCACAGCTTCTACTTCTCTACATGATTCCTGCAACAAAGCCATATCAGTACATTTACAGCACGAACTTGCCTCACCACAATAACATGAAACGGATACAATACAGATTATACATGGACAAATTAGGGTTTCAAGAATCTATTCTCTTTCAGTGCGACATTTTCTCATCAACCAAAAGCCCAGATGCAAGAACTCAATTTCCAATTCTCAATTCGATTTCCTCTCAATGTCCTCTCCCGAAAAAATCATCACAATTCATTCCAAACCCAAAATTCAAAGCCCGAAACTTCTGAACACTCACCTCAGAGACATGCGCTGTCCCAACCAGGTACACTTCGCACGTGCCGCCCTCGGCCGTGGAGTCGCAGTTCAGAACGACCACGCTTCTGGAGAGTTCCTCAGGAAGCGTCCTCCGATCGGATCCCCTGTCTCCCCGGTCTCCATCACCGTCGCCGCCGCTCCGGTAATCAGCTTCCTCCCCCGCCTCCTCCCTCGCGACATCGACCCCAACGAAGCTCTCGCTCAGGCTCTCCACGATGGGGTTCGGATCCTCGATGTGGACGAAGTCCTCCGCGGAATTCGGGTCGGGCTCGGGGGCGCAAGGGTCCATGGCGGTGGATGGCCTGGTCACGACGGAGCTGGGGTGGCTCTTGGAGGGGACGGTGGACAGACTAAACCTGGCGGTTTTGGAGACGAATCTGAGCCGTGGAGGGGAGGTTCTGAGTGCAGCAGAAGGAGAAGAGAGGAAGGAGAGAAGCGAGCAAGCTGAACGGAGCGGGGCGAGTGCGCGAGTTGGGCGATTCATGAACAGGGTTGAGGTGGGGCGGAGGAGTGCGGCGATTGGCTTACCATTTCTGGATTTTTTTTTTTTTTACCTCGAATCCATCAATTATGGCGATCGATCTTTTCCTCGATTGCGCGTTAACGATGGAGGGATGAATTCCCAAAGTATAAAGCACGATGATGAGATGACGACGACTCGGAATCGAGAGGGAGCAGATTCTTGCACCAAGGAGGCACGTTTGATGTTTAAGGGGCAACCTTTTCTTGCCTCGATGCCCAAAATGTGTAGCTTTCTGACTTCACCGTAATTCTGCTCATAATCTCCTCGTGGGTCTTCTATTGGGCTTCGGGCTAGGGCTCGCTTCTATTAGAAACCCAACCCAAGACTCCATTTTTAGACGCGAACGAGCCGCATCTCCTCCTCCTCCTCCTCCGCCGACTCCTTCAGCGTGCTTAAATCCGCGGTGATCGTCGGTGCTCATCTGCGGCCCGAGCTTTGCCCTCTCCCGTAGGTCATGTTCATTTTGATCCTCCAGTTCGTCTCTCTCTGCTTTGGGGAAAAACAAACTGACCGTCATCATCGATACGTTCTGGACATGCAGGGATCCTAATCTTACTCGTTCGAACCGGACTCGAAAGCTTGTGTGAGCTTGGAGTTGGAATTGCTTATTGTCCTCCGGTTTCTGCGGCCGTTCTGTATACTCGGCCTCCGCCCGCGTCGGTTGCGATTGTTTAATTTTCCTAGGGAGTTCCGAGCGTTCCGGTCGTATCTCACAATGGTCGATAGGAAGCTCTTCAAGACGAAGCTGTGCATCTTGTACCAAAGGGGTCACTGCAACCGGCAGAGTTGCTCGTTTGCGCACGGACAAGCAGAGCTTAGGCGATTTGTTGGCCCCAGTACTGGTAATTGCGATGCGCTTCCTTGCACTTCTGGTCGTCGCGTCTTTAGAATTTCAGCTTGTCCGTGATTCTATTATGTACGGGTTCATGAGATTAGAAATTGGCAGGACAGGTAATGCGTCTGATTGTTGTTTGGTGGATAGTGATTGGAATCATTTAAGCTTAATTTTCCACCTTGTTTGGGAACGTCGACAACATTGAAGAGCGGACAGTATTAAATGTTTAGTTGTGCGGTTTTGTGTGGATCTGATTATGTTCAGTGAGCCATAGAGCAAATGTAGCTTATGTGCTTGCTTGAGCGTATTGAGCTTTAAAGCATCGATCATGAGCTTGATGATCCTGTATTGAGCTCACTTATCTACCCCATGTAAGCCTCATTGATGTGCATTGTAATTGGCTGCAACTATGTCTTGTTTTTGTTTGAATTTACTCCTGTACTCGTGCTTGTCTGCTTAAGGAGGCTATATTGGTTGCAGCAGGCCTTTTCAGCTCTTTTTGCTGAAAGCAGCTTCCCACTCTGCTGTGTTATCTTTCTTGTGCTGTATATTGTCTCTGCTATAACTTCGCATGATTTTGTTCCCTCTTCAGCTTGTAAGTGTAACCCTGCTGGATGATGGAATTATTTTCTACTTCAGTTAAAAAAATTTATCTAAATGCTGATGCAGTTCATTTGATGGGATAGTTAATTTGCTACGTGCTTGATGTTGCCAGAGAACAAATCCGTGGGAAAATGCATATTTCCATGCCAAATCCAGGGAATTTTTATAGAAAATATGAAGTAGTTTGATTATTTTATTGATTACAGTTATTTGCATTTTCTTGCAGCTCTCCCTAAAGTGTACTTTCCGTGAAGCAGATAATTATACTCTATATTTCCCCTTATCTTTCATCCTGAATTTTCCTAGCCGTTTTCTGTTTCCTTTATCCAAAAGTTATGCTTGCACTCACATTTATATACTGGTCCTGCATAACTTGAAGCAGAAGCATCTGCCATACCTCTGATGTGTGTGCGAGGAGATTCTATTAGTATCAATTGCAGAATAGAGATTTCAGGAGATGGGTTATCGAGAGACTTAATGCACTATATCAGCAATTTCAAGGCTGGGATAGACTCTTCTGGATAATCCAATGCTTATGGGATGACTTTAAAGGTCATTAATATATTACGTATAATGGGCTTCATCTTGGCTTACTGTAATTCATCCACCAGAATGACAAGCTACTTTTGGGGGAATTCTCTAGTCGAATTTGTATTCTTCTGTATATGATTCTTAGAAACAAGGTGATAGCATGATATGTTCAACTTATCTCTATCATATTATGAGGAAGGAGCTCACGGTATTCTCTTCGTCTAATTCTTCAAATACATGATCTGAATGGATTTCATGGATGGAGATGATGCGACTTCTAATGGCTTTTTAGTCTGAACTCTGAAGCAACAAAAATATTCATTGTGGATCAGATTGTATCGTATCATGTCAACAAGGAGAATCTATTGATAGTATGGTTCAGAATTTCTTTGTGTCTCTTGTTGCTCAACATGAAGAAGAGGGCTGTCAACTATACTTAAAATCCTATTCTACTTTGATATTTCAAGGGTTGTCTTGATGGTATACTCTCCAAATGGGTCTTTTATAACTATCTGTTCTATGAGATCGCTTGTTGCTATGGTTCCTTGGCATGTAATGGAGGCACTTTTTCTATTCATTGTTATGTTATTGATATTGCTCACTATGATGGTAAGCTTTGCCTCACTATGACTTGTAGGTCATCTAAACTAGATGATATGACAACTACTGTACCATGCTGGAATTTATTATCTTCTTATCATAGGTAGGAGGGACTACCGAGGGGGTGATTTGAGGAATAGAATTGGCAGAAGGTATTCTCCTCGGAGAAGGTATTCCCCTGGAAAAGATGCAAGAGCTCGCCATGGGTTTCATGGTAAGAAGCTATGCCCTATGTCTGTGTCTCTTATCCTATGATAACATTGCTATAACCTTCTTTGATTTGCATACAACCTGCGGGCTATGTGGGTTTTCCTTATTCATTAATTTATAGTGGTGGGTAATGGATCGGAGCCATGAATCCTGTTGTTGAACTTTCCACATCGGAATATTTGTCAGTTCTTTTGTTCACTTTTTTCTCCCGGGTGCTGTAATTTGCAGGATACAGCCCTTCAAGGTCCCCTGAGGAAAATAAGTAAGCTAGCAAAAACTCTTGCACTTACTGCCATTTTTAAGTGTGTATGAGCTGTTCATCTCTTGTTTGTTTTTCTGTCTCTGATGCCATCGTAAAATCTTATTAGTAATAGATTAGCTATTCATTCCACATTGCTTTTTATGCAACTATCCTAAGATTTATCTTTCGGTCAAAGTTGAGCCAGCGGATCTGTAGTGGTTTCTACTTTTCTTATCTGATCCTTCAATCTCATGAGCAATTCGGTGCATAAATTGAGTGGAGATATGATATGTTGGCAATGGCAGTCTCCATGTTCTGGAGTTATATGGAATCTGATTTACAAAATATTGATTGTGGAAGGTTGCTGCATGGTATTGCAGTTGCCATTAGCTTTGTTCAAAGGCGTGAATATCTTTTTGTTATGATAGTGTTTGCATGACATGCTGTTACTGATCTAGGATTTTCTTTCTGTGTTACATCTATCATGAGTGCCACTTGCTGCTATGTTGCTCTCTATTGATATCAGAATGATGCCACATAGATTCTGATACAGAATAAAGCACCGGGTACCACTTGTCATATAAGTGGTATATAGGGGGTAGGCATAGTTGGTCTCGAATGACAAATAAAGTGCAAGACTAACCTCTTGTGAAGCAACAGTTTTACTGGCTTTAGATTTATGTAGTCTCTTCCAATACCATGAGTATGTGGCAGTATCAGTTGGAGCACCAATATCAGTGACCTGTAAAGTGAATGGACCCAACGTCCAAGTGATGAACCGGAATGGCAATTCACAGGGTATAACAATCCCATTAGGTTGCATTTGGTCATCCTAATTCGGATTGGGATAGGATAAGGTGAGATTAGAAATCCTCCGAATATCTGGAATCTAGAAATTCTCATATTATGTTTGGTGCAACCTAGGAGGATTTAAAATCTTGGAAAATCATTCGTCATATCCAGTTGCTTTGGACTCCACCTGCTGCTTTCGACACTCTCTGTAGAGCCCTGAGTCTGTCATCCCATCTGTTGCCCTCTTGATTGGCTTCCTTGTGCTCGCCATTGTCATGTGTTGCAACCCCTGTCTACATCAAAGGTCAAATTCTGATAGATTTTGGACTGGAGGTGCTTATAAGGCTAAAAGTGATGGCAATTTTTCCACTGTGTTGGTGCAAGTGTTTTTGCTTTTAAGCCTCCTCCACATCCTGAAGAACGAATTCAGTATTCAAAACATAACCCAGTTTCTTTGTTCACCTAGCCAGTTGGCTTAGTTCATCATAGATCTCCGGTGCTTTTGGTTGTGAAGAGTCACCCAAATAGAACTTGTGAACTATATTTTTCACTTGACTTCAGCTACAGATGGCTTTTTATGAAAGACTTCAGTTTCATCTTCTTTCTGATGGCTGCTGCATCTTTCCATAGACCTGCTGAGGCATACATACTTGATAGCAAAATATAAGCAGCAGGATCATCCACTTCTTGCTTAAAAATCATTGCTGCAGCTTGTTTTGCAAGTTCAACACCGCCGCAGACTTGGGAAGTCAAAGAACTGTACACTAGACCAGTGCATCAGCCCTGAGAGTCATTGAAATTATGAACTATAAACCAAAGGGATATGACATGGGATTCACATCTACCCAATAAGTCTACTATACATGCACTGTATTCAATTCTGCGCGCGATAACAAGCTCAGGCTCCTTTTCACCACCAGTGGTTGGAACATGATTGGTTGGTTAGTGATGATGATCTTGCAGTGGTCGGAAGCGATGATGATCGACTATCGTGGTGATTGTCCTCGTGGCTGATGAACCAATATCTGAATGCATTACTCCATCATTAGAAGATAATAGGGTTTGTTATGTTATGTTTTATCCAATTTGGGTTTATCCTACCTTGTCTCGGATTTCTTATCCGACATTTTATTCGATATATCCAATCTAGAGGATGTCACCAAACACGTGATGCTAGAAATTGTTATCCTATCCAGACTTAAATCTGGATTACCAAATGCAGCCTTAAGTGAAATGAATAAATCAGGCTCATGGCTTTATTTTCCATACTTTAAGGTGCATTTCTTGGTTATTGTATTATTTGGTTTTGTATTTTCTATATGTTATCACATGTCACTTTTGGGATGGGCTGGGTTATTGCTATACTTCTTCATTTATGCCGTGATTTTTGTGATTATATTTGAGCTCTTTATTAAACTGCAGTGACAGAAAGCGCAGGAAGAAGCAGCATTTGGATGGTCAAAGTGACACTTCAGATCTCAATCTTCCGGAGGAGACAGAAGATCGAGAAAGAGGAGGGAAATCAACGTCGTCCCAATCCAAGTATGCCCTTCTGGAGCAGGTAAGCAAAACCTTTTTGGTATTCTAGTCTTACTTATTTAAGTATTTTTTCTTAAAGTGTGTTCCTCAGAGAGAGTCTTGCTTGTTTGATCTTGGAACTGGATATGCAGTTAAAGCAGGTAAGGTCAGATATCAGCATGCTTAAGCATCACAAGAATCAGCAAGAGGTGAGTTTGTCGTTCACAAGGATGCTTGTACGCTTCTTTAGTGTAATATTTGTCTTTATCTATATGGGAGCTTCTATGCTGCTTTTCCCTTCTTATTTTGTGTGTGCGCGTGCGCGCATTCATGGCTTTATTAACTGCTAAACTTGGGTGCATTTATTTAATATGAAGATGTACCTGGAAGAGCAACTTCAAGAGGCAGATAGTCTATCCTCAAAAATTCAGGAGCTTGAAGATCAGTTGCACAAAGAAAAGAAAGAGTGCAAAAGGTAGGAAGCAGCCAGTCTTGCCCTTTTATTCTGGCATTCTGTGATGCGTTATGTCTGTGAGGAATCTATTCCTTTTGTATTGTTGTTTTTCCTTACTTGCCTGGTCTTATTTTGACATGATTGGATGTTCAGGATCACATCAAAGATGAAGAAGTTCATCAAAGCGCATCAGCGGTATTCACGATCACAAGATGAACTGAAAAGGCAAAAGCTCTTCTCTTTTTTTCTCATGTTAATCTTTGACTTACCTATGCGATGTTTGATTTCTTGCATTTAGAATTGCTTCTAGCTTCAGAGAATTTCTTTTATTCATAGTTTTATCATCATTCTGGATTTTGCAGATCAGAACTCCAACTTCACAATCTGGGAGATCAGCTTGGCATGGATGCTATTGGTGTTGGAAACAATGAAGAGGACTCGAGTGTTAACATTGTCAGTGATGGAGAGCCTACTGGGAATTATGTCACTAGCCCAAAGAGTAAGTTAATTGCTGGTGTTTACTGCATTGTACTTCCTATCTTTTTCCACTTCCTCTTTGTTTTTGGGTTAGGAAAATAATGTTACGTTGAAAAGGAAAGGGAGGATACAATTTATTGCAGATGTTCTCCAGACCGTTAGTTTTTTAAGTGGTTTTGAGTTTTGAGAGGGGGGAGGTTAGGATATGTTTTTCTGGTCAAGTTGCCATGAATCTAACTAAAGATCAGAGGATCTGGGCTCACAACTTCGACATTTATATTAGGGAATGCATTAGTACAAGCAAACTATCACTGACATTATTAGTACAATTTTGCAAATTTCAGATCATTGCATGATGAAAGTGTTTGCATTGTCCAAAGTTTGGGGCAAATAGAAACTAATGGACAATTTCTTTTATGGGGCCAGTAGGTCTCATGTTTGATGTTACTCTTTTTTTTTGGCTTGCACTTAATTGTAAAATTTGTGATTGTGGCATGTCAACATGAAACAGGTAGATTAAAGTATTCACAGGGAAAAGCATATTATCAAGTGAATGATGACAAAGTTGAAGAAGGGAATGGACAGAAGGCTGGTTCTAAGCAAGCTGATGAAGGCAAGAGTAAGAGAGAGAGAGCTGTCTCTTCTAGCATTTCTTCAGCAGATAAGGTTCCCTTTTGTTCTAAATGCATCAGATGTTTTTTACTTGAGATGATACAACTGTCTTTGCGTTGATTATTAGACTTTGCGACTGCTTGCTCAAGATATATTTCTTCTTTTTTTCAATTGAAGGTTCTGCCTAAAGGACTGGTGACTGGGATGACGTTACCACCAACTGGCATGGCTGCTCATGCTATAGACGAACTTGCTGATGTTGAAGATGAGAACGTTGAATTAGCTGAGCTTGCTTCAGCAGGAAATGAGGTGGCTGAAATGAAAGGCTTGCCTTTATCAATATCGCCATTGCCCAGTGTTCACAAGAATTCTTATTCTCAGGTATGTTTCCATCTCTTTTCAGCATTAAACGAAGAGTTAGAGAGGATAGATCTGTTTCACGGGGTTTGGTTGAATGATTTAGTGTTCACCTACTTTTGTCTTGCAAATGGCAACAATTCTTGTCTGGGTCCTTTTGTCTTGCAGAACTATTTTTCCTGAACTGATGACCATAGTACACTGTCGTGTTGGTTTTTTTGTGTGTGAATACTGGTTGTATTTGCTTCTTATAAGAGTATTTTCTCTTGCAGTATAAGCATAATGGTGAGAATGTGGACTTGAAGGGGCTGGTGGAGGAGACAGCGAATGTGGATGATGTGTAGGATCATCTGATATTTTATCTCTCTGAGATTCTGCGAGCCTTACATTTTCAGAAGTCCTGGAAGCGCAGCTTGTGTACAGCATCTAGTTGGATATACTCCTCTTATACATTGTCTTATTGTTCTCAGTGCCTTTAGTTTGGAAAATGGAAACGTGATCAACTGAAGACCGCTTTTAATTATAGTCCTGTTTAACTTGTTTTGCTTGCCAAATCGTGTTGGCTACCTTTTATCCGCGTGCTTACACAGGGTGAGATCTCGTTGAAATCTCTTGATGCTTTGCAGTATTCTTAGAACTAAGCGTACTAGTCATCTTGGTATTGCGAACCTTGAACCATGAACTTCTCATATCCCGAGCCAGGCTTGGAGATTATGTTGCAAAACTAATAAGATGAAGATGCTTGTGGCTCATTAAGATGAAGATGATTGTGGTTCAAAGCGATGCATGCAAGGCTGCATGAGCCCCCCAAACTGGAATCATCGTTACTGCCATCTCCACCGTATTTGTACCTTAAATTGGTTAATTGTTATTAAGATGATAAATTTATTTCAAGTTATTTCGAATGCCTTGATAATATTAACTTTGTAATAGCACTTACGGTGATCTCGATACAAGTTTGCAAACTTAAGGAATTTGTTGGAGTGTAATTTTTCCTTAATTAGTAGAAACTTTTCCGAATGTTAGGCAGTCAGAATTTCTCTTTCTTGTTTTTTTTGTTTTAAATATCAATTATTCAAAATTTTGTTATGACTTAACTAATACTTTTGATTTTATGGAATAGTTGTGTATTTTCCTACTCGAGTAGAGAAATCTATAATCTGTTGGCGCTTGCACTTTAAGCCTTTTAGAGAAACTACACACGTACGCACAATTCTATTCCATGTTCACTTGCATATTTGCGTGAATGTGGTGAAAATTGTACAACGTGAATAGGATACAAAATAATCTATGCACCGCGAAAATTCACATTAACTAAATTACTTACAATGAGGACTCACATAATCAATAAACTTCATGGGCTTTAATCTACATGATCTATGAATAGTATAATATTTTTAATCATACTAAACACGTCTATTGAGATATTTTGAAATTATCTCATGTCGCTTCACTATTAGATTTATATATTGTTTGTATAATTATGATTTCGTTTTATCTGTTAAAGTCGAATTTTGAACGCGGAAGCAGCTGAGCAAGGCAAAAGTTTCGATGGTTGGATCTCGTGAGCATGGTAAGCTGGTCAAAGATGTGGCCACTCGCTTCGGCCGTGAAAAGTCAAAAGAGCAAGAGCAGGGAGAGACGAGAGCCATGCCGGACAGAAGCCAAAATAGAGAAAGAAATGATTGTCCGTGCGTGAGACACAGTGAGCGAGAGGAAGAGAAGAGACTGAAGCCAGCCGTGTTCGTCGAAACACCGGACAGCGATTTCAATCCCGATCCCGCTGAAGTACTACTTTGTTGCTCGTGGCAGCGTTTGCTCCGCGTCAACCGGTGCCAAATATCCAAAAGCCTCCTCCATCCATGCATCTTCGACATTCTAGTTCAGCGAGATCCGACTGCACTTATGTGATTGACTTTCTAGGCTTGTAATTAGGACTAGTCCATTGAAATATTACTATGATCGTGCGATGTCTACATGCTAACTTACGTATCTAAACAAAAGCTTCAACCGTGATACCAAAGCGGGGGTAAAGTCTCCAAGATATATGCAGCCGCGAAGGCAACAGGAAAGATCTCGAGAAAAGTAGCAGAGTAAAAACCCAGAATTGGTCGAGATGAGCTGATCATCCCAGTGTCCCCAAGTGGGACTGCTGCAGCAATATTTATCGACGAATCTTCACCTTGAGGAAAGACTACCCTCGCTAAAATTTTAGCTGGGCACCTTCCTCTGAAAGGTGATGCTCATGAAATCACGGCGCTACAATCATCAATGACTCCTGAGTGATTACTTTCCATTGGATAGGATGAGAGTGTCACAAAGAGCGTTTCCCCGAACGTTGGTTTCAATGTCATTCCCGACGCTGCCTTGTATTTTGATTACGACAATTCGTCGTAATTTTGTATATCAACCTTATGCAGTGAATCTCACCATCATCACTATCAAAACAAAGGTCATCATCACTCTCATTATCTTCAACAGGCTAATACCCCATATTCAAGCTCAGCCCCAGTCCCAACCTCTCAGTCCCAATCATCTCCTTCTTCAACCCCAGCTTCAAATTCAACTTCAAATTTTCCTGACTAGCACCCCGAGCCCCAGCAACAACCCCAGCCCACCTTTGGATAACCTCAAATCAGATTTCTTCATCAACCTAAGGAAAATCATGGTACATTTTTCAACAGCTGTGCATATGAAGAAACAATCTCTATTCTAGGAATAAAACTAGCAAAATTTAACATGAGCAGAAAAAAGGCTTAATAGTCTATGTGAATAGCATTATTTCACTATCAAAACGAGTAAAATGGATCAAAACATCCTTTACTGACCCACTTCAGGCAAGTTAAGCATTGTTTTACATATTTTTCTATGAAGTAGAAATATTTTCCGTAAAAAGTATGATATATAACATAAGTGTCACAGGTCGAATCACACTGATAATGCAAAGCATGGCGGCAGTGCAAGAAATTTATGAGCCTAAACACCGAAAGGAACCAAGGAGAAAGTATCCCTTGATAAACCTGGAATGCGCAGGAAGTTCAAAACAAAATTTGGACAGATGGTGTCGTTCGTGTGGACAAGGAGCTTTAGACAGAGTGCGCTCGAGCTTTGAACGTGGAGCAAGTGGGGGAGAGACAGAGCATGGAGCTTCAGCAGAGAGAACTCGACCATGGAGCGTTTTGAATGGGGAGCAAGAGAGTGGGAGACACAGAGCCCCAGTGAACAGTGCCGTTCACTAATACATCAGCCACTTCAGAGAAAAAATAGCCGTCGTTTATTTGAGAGTTTTTGGTACTTTTATCCTTCTCCCCATGGCCTTGCCCAAAAATTTTAAAGGCAGCACTCATCAGATCTCCAAACTGGATGCCATCTGGTTCCAGTCTTCTTCCAGAGTATGAGCAATCCTCGATATCTTCCGAGGGAAGCAAATCCCCCATCCGCCGAGCTCTTATCAAACTCTTGTTTATCCGCATTTTCAGATCTTTGAGGTTGCAAAGCGATCGAGGTATTTTCTCGATAGTTGTCCCGGATAGATCCAACTCAGTCAACGACTTTAACTTCCCGACAGCATCAGGCAGCGAGTTTAGATTCGTACAATACGCCAGACACAAGTACTGAAGATCCACTAGCCCTTCGATGGTGTCCGGAAGTTTAACTACTCCTGTGTCCTCCATTACTAGCCTTGACAAAAGTTTTATATTACCGATCGAGTCTGGCAAATAATGAACACTAAAACCCTGGATCAAGATGAGCTCTCTCAGGGCAGTTAGGCAACCAATTTCCTTGGGCAACTCTCGCAGACTCGGACACCATTTGATTTTCAAGTAAACCAGCTGCTCTAGTTGACCGATCGAGCAATCAATTTCGGTCAAGCTTAGGAAATCTTCCAGAACCAATCTCTCCAAACTCACGAGTTCAGGGAAACGAGGAGTTTTGATTAAGGACTTAGATCCCGCGATTTTCAACACTTTCAGATTACTTGCCACCTGCAAAATAGCAACCAACTTGACACTATTAGGAGTCAAGATGCGGTAGGTGCATGTCATTATATAATCAGAGGATTAGTTGAAACAGTAGATGAATCGGGTTGTACCATGATTTCGACCCATCTGCTCCAATGTTCTGTGGTGATGTCGCCGGAAAGCTTGAGAACAACTAGGTGGTTCAGCACAAAGCCGCTTGCTTGAAGTTTTAGAGGACAGTTTCGCCAACAAAGCCATCTTAACTCCGGCAAAATATCCTCAAAGTTGCCAACAAAGTTCCCTCCATCCAATTCAAGAAACCTCACCTTTATGAGATTAGCGAAATCTTCGCGAGTAAAATTGTGTCTTGACCTCCGCAGTTTGAGTGCTACCACATTTGTTGTTCCCTGACGGAAAATAGATTATTTTATTTGTGATAAATAGTCACTGAGTTATATAAATAACGATAAAAGATCTCGACTTTTTATACGCTTCTAAATATTTTACTTACAAGAGATAGTTGCTTATAATTCTTTTGGTTACAGTTGTATGAAGGGCATATCTAAGCTTGCGATCAGATGATATAGGATATTCGAAATTGAAGTGGAAGCAGCCTTGGGTAATTATGGAAGTAAGAAAGAGGAGAAGTTAATATTATAAGGAGTCGATCTCCTTCGTTGATCCTTATATTGGTGATTGGGCGAGGTTTTTTATTTGACAATGGTGTACCAAGGAAGGGGGAAAAATAATCATCACTATTATTTTTATGTGAATATCTGTGATTTAAGGAGACTTATGTAAAACAGGAGTTTAATTTCTTACGAAGTGCAGGTTGCTCATGGATAGAAGGATGTCTTATTTTATTTGATTCCATGGAATTGATGTTTGCTACTTACTCGGTTAGTAATCTGCTTCCTCGGTAGTGAAACTATAGCTTTTGCTGATGATTAGTAGGACTGAGGAGATTAGGGTTAAGGCTAATTTTATCAAAGTGCATAGGGGAAGCGTGGATACGTATTTCCATTCTATTCATTTTGAAGGAAGTATGAACTTTGATGATTGCAACTTTTGTGGTGAATTTTGATGGAGTTGTTTTCAGACTTGGTGTATAAGAATAATTTTCTAGTATTATTTAAGGTTTAAAGGATTTTATATTCAAACATTTATCATTTAAGTGGTTAATTAGCATTTCCGATTTCGGATTCAAGAGTTGTGAATTTCAGGGTGCCATATTTCTGAAAGAATTCACAATAAGTTATCATGATAAAATTCACAGTACATCAGTAGAAAATTTAATAAATTTTGCACCACTTATAAATTTGAGCAAAATGTTTTTTTTCAAGGGAGAGATATTTCGGCCTTACCGAAACTTATCAATTTAACATTTCTAAAAAATACTCTTTCTTTTGAAGGTGCATTATCTTTAGACAGAACAAGATGGATTCTGCTACTTCATATCAATCAGAAAAATTGTGAAGTTACAAGAAAGATCCGAAGGTACGATTATATAATGGAAAAGTTCAAATGGTCTTTTAAACCAAGTTCCATTGATTTCAAATATTTTTATCTCATTAAAATAATTTCGAAAATGGGTGCACTCTTTATTGGCGAAAAATCTCAGAAAACTAGCAAATTTACCTTTAACGAAAACATAATTAATTCCCAAGATGTTTTTTATAGCAAGGGCTTCTTAGCTAACAATAAATAAAGAAGGTAATCTGCACGAGGGACGAACCCTTACATGCATAGTTGGGTAGGAGTTGTCCATTACATACCTTTTTAGCTTGTATTATGTCTAGGCCCGACCACAATCTGCTTCGATCTCCAGGTGTTCCAATATTCTCTTGACGAACAATTTCCCTCCCAAAATTTGTCAGCAGATCTTGCATCCTTATTCTATCATGACCAGCAACCTTGATCAAAGACTTATTCATAAGGAGATCGACTTCATATTCTGGATAAAGGTCACAAGCTTCCCACATGTACATTGCATTAGTTATTTTCTTGTTAACAAATAAACATGCGATGTCTAAAAATATCTGTTGCGCCTCATATCCAAGTGCATCATAACTCATTTTTAACTTCTGTTGGACATTTTCGAGGGGCACTTCCTTCAACTTCTTCAGTGTGCTTTTCCACTTTGCTTTACTCTTGGTACGAAGAAGTGAACCTATCTCCTGAATAGCGAACGGAAGTCCTCCGGTGAGTGCAACAGCTTCTCTTGAAAGATCATAAAGATCACGTGGAGCTGAATCTCTGTCGAAAATAAGCTTGTTGAAAAGTTGAAAAGCATGATCAAAGTGCAGTTCCTTCATTTCGTACAAAAAGATTTTTGTGGACCCTCTCAAGATACTTTCCTCCGACCCTTCCACCTTGGTCGAAGGAAAAACAGTTTTATCTCTAGCTGTAATAATGATCCTACTTCCTGGACCAGACCAATGGCAATGCTTCGCCAGTTGCTTCAATTGGTCACATCCATCCATATCATCTAGAACAAGTAAGACTCGCTTGTGAGTCAATGCCCCTCTTATCACGTTGTTCCCTTCGTCGAAGTCAAAGGTTTCAGGGAGCGAAAAACCGAAAAGATCCGCTGCTAATTTCCTCTGCATTGTCACAATGCCACCACAAGGAGACGATTCTCGAACATTTGAAAGGAAAGAGCGACCTTCAAATAGAGAAGAGACTTCGTTGAAGACTGCCTTGGCAAGAGTTGTCTTTCCAATACCACCAATCCCATGAATCATGAGAAATCGCACATCACTAATATTACAGTCCAATAACTTCTTTATGGCTTCTATACGATCATTGATTCCAACCAGATTGGGGGGCACATCTCTTTTTCTTATTGTTGTCTTGTGCAAAACAATTTGAATGATATCTTTAATGACCGTGCCTTGCCTGTCACATTCATGAAATGGTTGCACGTGAGATTGTATATAAGCAATCAGAATTTCAGATAAAGGGTACACATGCCAATTTTTTTTTCCACGAGGTATTCGCCATGGATGTACATAAATTCCGCTTTACACATGGTTCAAGTAAGGTTCTTCTTACAAGGGTGGTGAGTGTTGCCTCCAAAGAGTTTCACCTAGACAGCTTGAGTAACAGCGTCGTATTTGAAAGTTTCACTCTTGAGGCAACCTTTGATAGTTCATTATCTTGAATATATTAACTATTTCTTTATTTTCCGATCGCCTGGAAGGGACAAAAATTATTATGTAGGCAGTCTTGGCCTAGAGGTAGCAAATGATGTATACAAACCCTGCTAGTGCACTCATCTTGGGTGGATCTAACAATAATCTAAGAAATAAATAAATAGATTAATAAATGAAGATCATGTGTACCCTTTATCTTTCAGATGCCATCCTTTGGTTCTGGACACCAGGGTCAAAGCCTCCTTCCAAGGCTTCACTTCTGAGCAGCCAAGGACCTCCTCATGCTTCGTCAGGGCGCTTTTGTACAGATCTGTCTGAAGCTTAACATCCGTGGGATCCACATCATAAAAGATGGGCAGTATTTCTTTCCCTAGATATTGGCATGTGCACTGCACCATACATGTTAACTCTCGAAGGCACCACTTGCTCGTAGCATAGTTTTTGGAGAAAATCGGAATATATATTTGGGAGCTTTTTATTGCTCGTAAGATCTCTGAAAATTTTTCCCCCGGCCTTAACTCTTCAGCATCCCTAAAAACGCGGATTCCCGCACCAGTCATGAAAACATAAAGGCAATCTGCAAATCCATTGCGAGTGTCGGGTCCTCGATAGCTCAAGAACACGTCGTAGTCACCACCCTCTGCAGTCCCCGAGTTGGCCTCTTCCTTCACCATCTGATGACACAGATTGATGTTTCCGGTGACTTCTTCTTGTGGTGCTAGAGGACAATTGAGGCACGATTTAGATGAGTACCAACTTTCTCGATGAAAGATGATGGACGATATGAAAGATCATCGTCACCGTCATCCATCAAATATAAACCTATCTCTTCCCCGGCGACTAATGACACTCCCACCATTTAGCAGATCATAGCAAAGGAATCGAATAGCACACCGAAGTTGAAACATTGAGCGAAGAAATGGAAACTGAAACCCGTAGAGAGAGATAAAATACCTAGGAGCGGGCTGATTGACTGCAGACGGATGAAGGTGAGGCCAAGAGAGAGGCGTCGGGCGATAATTGAGAGAGAGAGAGAGAGAGAGAGAGAGAGAGAGAGAGAGAGAGAGAGGTGAGGCCAAGAGAGAGGCGTCGGGCGATAATTGAGAGAGAGAGAGAGAGAGACAGAGAGAGAGAGAGACGCCTGCTGGAGAGAGGCCTGATCTGAGATAGCGCTGCTCAAGAGACTAAAAATTTTAAAGTTTGAGTTTGAACTAGTTTTGAACCGGTTGTGGCCTGAAGACCATCACAGATTCACAATGCGTACAAGCCAAATTCTTCACCTAATCAAACTTAAGAAGAGATTATATAAATGTACATTGACTTTAGTAAATAATCTTCCTCGAATGTAATCTGTTTCATTTCTTACCTAAATATGCGAGCATATCTTAAAAAAATGAGGATAACGACTCATCATACCGAGTCAAAACTAAAGCTAATCAAGATAAAAGACAATTGTGTTGACACCTAAATTTTGGCCTAAATTAAGTGCATAAGAAAATTAGAGGTTAGTCCGACCCCTGAAAAAAATTAATTATTTGCATCTAATCTTATCACGTACCATCGCACGTGCGATTGAAAGAGTTTCTAGAATATAGTCGGTTGCACTGCGGATAATATAATTTGGAAATCGACAGGTGATTGTGCTGCGGATAAGAATATAGGCGATTGTGCTGCGGATAACGGACGGATATATATTCTCTCGAAAATCAGATTTCGGATTTACCTTATTTCTGATTTTAAGGATTTTGGGTTGTTGTCTCCAAGTCTCTATAAATAGAGATGGGGTACGTGAGGTTTTGGGGGGTTAAAAAAAAATCAAGGAGCTAAAAAATCAGAGAGAAAAGGGAGCGTGTGGCTAAAATTGGTGAGTGAAGCTGCGTCGGGCTAGAGAGAAAAATCGTGAGTGAGGGGGAGAGAAAAATCGTAGGGAAAGTGAGAGAGTTTGAAAAGTCAAAGAAAAGAGGGTTGGGCACAAAAGAGGGAGGAGTCTAGTTTGGTGCAGGAGAAAAGGTGATTTTCCTTTTTTGGGAGGGGAGCTCTTGTACGAGAAAGTGAGGCTGTGAGGGTGATGATGGGAATGTGAGAGAGAGTTGAGAAAATTCAAAGCAGAATTGGTGTTCCACGAGCAGCAAAAAAGAGAAAGAGGGAGACCTTCTTCTTCCTTGGGTTCACGTTTTTTTTTTTTACATTATTCTCGTCGCCGAATCTTTGAGCCAAATCCTGACGAGCCCATCACATTCAACGATTTTCAACGCCGATCCTGCACGTTCTCAGTTGGAGCTGCTCCTTACTCGCATTGTGGCCGTCGTGACTACGAGTTCCCGGAGTTGTCCGTGCCGTGTTCAACAGCAACCCCTTGCGCCTCCAGCCGTACGACAACTCCTTGGTGGTTCTCTATTTTTGCTGGTTGTCTTGAGAAAGCTCGGTGTTGGTGCACGATTCGTGAATGCCGAGGAAAGCACACAAAAAATGTCAAAGACGATTTTTGCCAACTGAGGAATAATTTGCACGTTATACAACCTTCTGAAGATTATCTTGGTCTTCAAATGGGGACAAAAACCCACTTCGCTCCAAATCTGATTGGTGGTCTTCAAGATGAAGAATTGGTCAAACGTGAGGTTGGCTAGTCATTCTTTTGTTGAAGCAGGGGATGTCCAGAAGAAAGATTGCATTCCCATTTTGACGCCGCCTTCATTATTGTTTATTGCTCGCCCACGATATCATCAGCATACCAAGAACTCCACCTTGGTTGAGACATTATACCAAAGAATATTCCCTAATCAACATTCGTGGTCCGTGTTCGTTGATTCAAATTTGGGAGTATTTACAAGCTAGGTAAGCATCCATTTTAATTTTTAATTCGACATTTTCAGACTAACATGTCTTTGATTGTTTTTTAGGCATATTCAATAGAATTTCATTATTTGAAATTTAAAATAATTATCAATTTGGTCCGTGAGATGATGGACTATTTTGCTTAATTGTTTTAAATTCTTTAGATTGTTTGAAATCTAATTGGGTAAGTTTTCTTTTGAATTGCAATTATTTGAGGGTTGCGATATCCGTTAATTTATGACGCGAGACGACGGATTATTTTTCGGATATCGCAATCTTTTCGAGTCTTTTTGCGTGAATTTTATTCTGTTTGAGATCTTTTTTTTTTAAAATCTGAAAAACACAAAAATTGGATTCAATAGTTTTTTCTTAGGATCACATATTTGATTTAGGATATTATTTTCAATTTCGAATTTTTCTGGAAAATATAAAGATCATGCATTTCATGTAGCTCATGTCATTTGCACGTTAGAAAGTGTCATATAGAGATTAGGATATATCTCATGCCACGTCATCTAGAAATTGCATGTTTAGGTCATAAAAGTTTCATATCATGTTAGAATAAATCATATAGAAGTCTAGGATTATTCACCGCATGTCATATTAGGTTAGAATTCATATTAGTTCATTTAATTTTAAGTTTTAATAGTTTTTAAATGTTCTTGCATTAAGTTAGTAGCAGGTTCAATTTAGGCATTTATTTAATTTCGAATTTTTGTTAATAAATGGAAAAATATCAAAAAATGTCATTCGCATGTCATTTAGATAATTGCATGTTTTCGAATAGTTTAGTTGAGTCACTCATCACGTTTAGTTATTTAATTTAGAATCGCATAATATACTAGGTTAGATTCACATTAGATAGCATCATGTTTAGATTAAATTGCATTTTAGGTAGTATTGCATAGCATGATTAGATTGCATTTTAAATATAATTGCATGTTTAAATTAGGTTTTCACGTTTTATTTCAAGTTCAATGAAAATAAAAAAACTCGTATGCATGTCATGACATTAATATTTTCTTATTAGTTTGCATCATTGGTCATTGCATAACATTTAAATTAAGCATACTAAATCTCATGTCACTTAGGAATTGCATGAAAATTCATAGCATGTTAGAACATTACATTTAGAAACTTAGGAGTCATGTTAGATTAGGTCTTCGTATTTTACTAGTTTAATTAATTTCGAATTTCATTAGATAAATAAGAAAATACAAAAAAAAATACCTCATTTGCTTGTCATTTAATCATTTAGTTAAATAGCACGTCATTTAGTCCGAGTTAATCTAGGATTTACATGTTATAAGCCATGTTAGGTCGTGTCATTAGGATTAGACTTTCATGCATTTGCACGTTAATTTAGTTTTCGTATTCTAAAATATTATCCGTAGTTAAGATAAGATTTGAGTTTAACTTAGGGATTAACGGGGTTTAGTTCCTAGTCTAAATTCATGTTATTTAACTATAGATAATTAGTTTCATTAAATAATTTTGAAATTCATAAAATTGCATTTAGGTTTGCATTAAGATAGTTGCATATAGGATTAGTTTTCCATTACATGCATCACATACACATAGAAAACCCCAAAAAGAGACTATTTTATATTGATTTGCTTCATCTTCGCTTATTGATTTGGTAATTGTTATGTTTCTTTGAGCATTTACTTTAATGTTTGCGCACCCGCGTGATCACTGGGCATGTTAGGAAATAAAGTTAAAAAAATCAATTCAAGCTGCCTGCAAATTATTTTAGAAATAGAAGAAATAAGTACTCAAGTCCTCGAATTCAAAATCTCTTGTTCGTAGGGGTAAAGTACGACTCCCAGTGGTTTACATGGGTTTCTAATCGACCCACCGTGAATAGATTAGTAGCGACTCCATTTGAAATTAATTTGGTATGTTAAGAACTTAAACCTAAGTCGCGAATTGGTATGAGCTTGGGAGAGCTCGAGCTAATTTAGATTTAGCAATCCATTAACCGAACCCCTAGATGGTGCGCCTTCGGGGAGGTCGCGACAAATTGGTATCAGAGCATGTTGCTCATTCTTTGCAAGTGTTAAATTATAAGAATACACGAATAACAATATCTATCTTGGTATGTTGGAAGGTCAACCATTCAGGAGATTTGTACGGCTAGAATCACGGCTAAGATGCGCAGCCACTTCTGGCGTGTTTCAACGTAATCGTGATCAAACGACTATTAGACAACCAGTAAAACTGAAAGGCGACAAGAATCAGAGGGAAATGCAGAGTCTACCGAACAGAGATAACTTAAAACTAAAATGAACTCCATCCGGTGAACGCCAAAAAGCTCTCCTTTGGCTAAAAAATAACCAACGTGTAGAATCCGTCCAAGTGATTTCGGATATTCATCTACTGTCGCTCAGATACTCGAGTTTCCACTGAATAGTGGCTTGCTCTTCTACAACAATTCATCGTTCTGATCCCAACTTCACAATCTGGGAGATCAGCTTGGTACAGCTGTTGTTGGTGTCGGAACCACTGAAGAGGACTCGAAGGTCTACATCGTCAGTGATGGAGAGCCCATCATGTGGCTAGCCCAAAGAATTTGCTGATTGCTCGTGTATCTCCCAAAAAGTGGAATGCTTGTCCGGTTGTCCTTAACCAGACCGGCGGTGAAGAATTTGCGATCATATGGTACTGCATTTTTCTTCCGATCTCTTTCACTTCCTCCGTTTTTTCGGCTAACGAAATAATGTCGCTTTGAAAAGGGAAGTGAGGATACAATATACGGCAAAATTTTTCCAGATCAGTGCAATCTATATCCCACTGGTTATTTTTCAGGTAGAATCGAGTATTGAAATTGTAACGGCCTGCTTTCGGTCAAATTCGGGATTTAATATTTAGAATTTCTGGCTTACGTCAGTGGTCCGCTAGCCCTGGGACTGGCCCGGACGAAATCTTGAAAAATTGTTTCAAGGAGGTCCCCAAACTTTTCATAATTTCAAGGAGGTCCCCCTACTTTTAAGAAATTGCAAACTGGTCCCTGGGTCAACTCTGCTTTCCCCGTTGACCGCCGCTTTCCTCTCTCCCCTGTTCACCTGCTTGCTGCCCCGCGCGCCTGTCGCGCGCGATTGGCGCGACTGGCCACCGCCGCCCAAGGCCTCCACTCGCTGCCCAGAAGGACCACGGAGGGAACCCACCGTCGGCGCCACCTAATTCGGCAAATCCCGCACGCGACGCCACGGATGCTCTGTTTTGAGCCCGGGGGAGTCGCACGGCAAATCGAACGTAGCCGGCGAGACCCAGACCCCGCCAACCCCTCCTCTGAGTTCCCTGAGATCGTCCCAGCTGAGCCGAGCCCTTGGCCGCCGCCATCGTCCCCTCGGAGGCCACTGGAAGCAGCCCCGACGCGCGGATCCTCTATTTCGCGTGAAGCCGCTGTTCGCGGCCACCGCTCGCCGTCCGCGACTTTCCAGCTGCGGCCACCGCTTGGGAAGTCTTCCTGAGGTCCCCTGGTCACCGCCCAAGCCCTCGCGGCCGTCGAAATTTCGTCGCCAGTCTCAATTTCCCCCCGACAAGCCGAGCCCTTGCTCTGGTGCTCTGTTCCTCGCCGGCGGACCATCCACGATCGATTACTCGCCACTTCACAAACTAAGCTTGAAGATTATGTTGCAAAACAAGTTAAGAAATAAAATGACTATGTGGCATACGTCCTTCATAACTAACTTGTATGATTTCCATACACATTTCAAGTTTAGGAGTCCATTGCACTTGTCAACCAGAGTGGAAAACTCAATGATATCGATCGACATTCCACCAGCTGTCCTATTATGTTACATCTATCAATTATTCAACATTTCGACGGGTCACAGAGGAAGATACTTTTTACTTACCCTCTAAAAGCAATGCATGCACCCACAAATCACAGGGCAATGGCTAACCGTACGCAAATTTTTAAGCTACATTGTACCCCCAAAATGGAAAAAATAAGCAAAGCTATCGCATCGAGTCATTATTACAGCCATCACCACCATACTTGTACCCTAAATTGGTTAATTTTCATTAAGATGGTAATTTTCTTTTTCTGAAGATGGTAAGTTTATTTCAGGATCCTTTAAATGCTCCATTGACATCGACTTCCCACGAGAAATTGCAAAAAATACTTTAATTCAGTAATAGCAATTATCCTTTAACAGTTCACAAACCTAAGGAATTAGTTGGAGAGTATTCCAGTATGTTGTAATTTTTTGTCGATTAGTGATACTATTGAGAATTTTATGACTAGTAACATGTTTTTAATGTTAGGACGGTCACTTTTTTAATATTTAAAAAGAAAATTGCCAGTTCAAAATTTTGTTCTCTTAACTTATCCTTCTAATTTTACAAAGTGGTTCTGTATTTTCTTACCCAAGACTAGTGAAATTTCCTATTAAGATATTAGACTCTTTCAATTACTTATTCATGCTCAACAACTTTGGTTAGATCGTTCCTGCACTTGACAGATTAAATGTAAAAGTGAAGAAACGACATGCCGTTACTAGCCCAAAGTCCAGGAGAACTTGAACGGTCAATTGCAGTCCATAATGCATCGCGTTTGTGTCTGTTAATGCTTTTCCCTCCCCAAATCTCTTCCGAAAAAGGGAGAGAGAGAGAGAGAGCTTTTGTTGTTTGTTTGAAGAACAGAAGAAGAATTGACAACAAAAAAAGAGTGCACAGCAAGAACAGAGTAATGGAAGAGAAACTACTTACTTCATTAATTCTGGAAATTGTCTTAAGTAAAAACTAAAAAACAACATACGTTGCATATACTTTATCATGATCACACGATCAGCAAATAACCGAAAAACAGTTACTAAAATGTGAACTAGAACTCTAAAGATAGACTTAAAGCAATAAAAAAAAACTGAAAGGCCATTATCTCCTAAATGTAGGACATGACTAAAATAGAAAAATAAACTGCTGTAGACTTTGATTCATTAACAGCTTTGTACAAGTTTCCTTCTCATGTTCGTTTGCATACCTACGGGAGTGATGAAAACTGTACCATGTGAATTGAATACAAGAAGTTATTACATGATCAGTGTACTAGACGAATCCAGATAAACTGAACTATTATTAAAATGGATCCAACACAGGATTCATATAATCTGTAGTCTAAATGGGTTTGATCTACATAATCTATAGGTCATGCAATATTTTTATCATACTAAACACGTCTATTGAAGTTTGTTAAAATATATCATATTATTTGACAAGTGGATTATATGTTGTTCATATACACGTGTGTGATCTCCTTTTATTTATTATGTTGAGTTTTTGAATTAGACCTTTTAACATGATATTAAGATCAGGTTTTACTTCGTGACGACAGAAGTGAGCAAGGTAGGAGCTTTATGGTTCAAGCTCTTGATGTGACAAAATGCAGGTTGCAATTTGGGGAGCAAGGTAAGTTGGTCAAAGATGTGGCCACTCACTTTGGCCGTAAAAGGGAGGAGAAGAAGAAGAAGAAAGCAAGAGCAAAGAGAGACGAGAGTATTGCCCGAAAAGAAGCCAAAATAATAAATGAATAGATCATTATATTACAAGAGTAGTCAATCCCTTAATTCTACCATCTTGAACAATCAGCATTGTAATTTTGATTGATATTTCTAAGGGTGAGTGATTCCCCGAGTAGTCTAGTTTCTCCTCGGAATCGAAAACCAGACCTGTGGGACCAGTTTCCCGATCTCTAGGATTGGGAACCACCAAGAACTAGACCGGACCAGTCCAATTCTTGAGCGGTCCAATTGGACCTGAAAAATTTCAAATAAAAATACATTCCGTACACAATCATGAGTAGATGACCGAAATTGAAAGTGGTCAGCCACCGAAGCCGTGAACAACCATCAAATGCATGCTCAAGCTTTTCATGATAATTACAAAACCCAGAACAATCCAAAGATTCACAATGCCAACGCTTGATCTTGGATGCTCGTAAACCACCTGACAAAAAATCAAAAATCAAAGCTTTTTGTTGATATGGGAATATTCAAGCTTTTTGAGATTGGCGAGAGTCATGATTTACCCAATTCCAACAGGTCGATCCTTCCTATATTAATCAGAATTTCTCATAAAATTTTATCAATCCAGTTCGAGTGGTCCGGTCTGGCCTCACCCTCCTAAGAACTGGGACCCAGACCACCCGAACACAAATTTCATTTTTAGGAACCGAGAATCGGACCAACACTCCCGAAAAACCAGACCAACCCGGCCGGTCCAGTCCAGTCCAGGCGGTTCCCAGTGCTCAACCCTAGTCTTCTCAATTGATTAGTAAATCAGTACCTTGTCACGTGATGGGTGCCAGATATGGGGAATCCTCTTCCGTCCATGTATCTTGGACATTCTAGTTCAGTGCAGATCGGACTGCATTTATATGATGACAATTTAGGCGTTAAGTCCACCGAAATATTACTGTGATTGTGCGATAACTATATCTGAGTTACGTGTTAAAGCAAAAGCATCAAAATTGACACATAAACGAGGGTAAAATCTCCAAGATGTAGAGTCCAGCTTTCAGAATTAAAGTGTTCAATGGATGACTTATTTCTGTAGGATGTTACTAGAGTTTCTAGATCAGCAGCAAGCTTACTTCCCAATTAAGAAATCTCTCCATGTAATGGTCTAAGGGTTTACTTGGACGTCGGCAAACAAGTAAGAGGGATATGCGGCTGTAAAAACAACAAAAGATCTCGAGAAAAGAAGAAGAAAGTGAAGAGTGGTTGCTCAAGGCAGAAAAGGATCACATAACTTGAAGTTAGGTGACTTACTTCCCTCCCTGCCCTTGGATTAAAAAAAATACGTCTCCCTATTGCATGGGGAAACCCCCACCCCCTTACCCTCCAATCCGCTAAGATTCCCTAACTTCAAGTTAGGGGATCTCCAGAAAGGCAGTGATGAAGGACTTTAAATAGGCTTATGCTTTGCTCAACTGTGTAATTAGCAGACCAAAAGAGAAAGCCCAGACTGCCCCTTCTCGTGTCTGGATCACCTGCCGAGACTGCAGGGTGGGCAGGTGATCCAGACCCTTCATTAAACTCCTCCGCCCCCCCTCAATAATAGGGGGGAAAGCCCTCCTCCACGGTTGATTTCCCCCTGACCAGAAAAAATCTGGTCAGGGGAGCCGGGTCTGCCCCTTCTCTTACCTTCCCTTCGTGCCCTTTTGTAATTGTAGACTATCTAATAAAAGTGATCATTTACCTTGTCCCCTCGTGCACCTTTGTCGTGAAAGGCATGTTCCACCCATTTGGCAAGTCAAGGAAACCCGCATCCAAAGTCCTGCACGAACGACTGTCATTTATTTCTTAGCCTCGCACATCACTATTTGAAGCAATCTCTGCTATAACAGGGGTGAGGTGAATCACCCGGGTTCAGTATCCGTATAGGATACTACCTTCTCCGGATGGGTAGGGGATCAATGAAAAGCCAGAGACAAAAAGGAAAGAAGGGCTCACTTATGACGATGGCCTCTCCTCCGATTGCGGCAGTACCAACGGAGCAAGAGAATGTACAAATGTTCGAAGAATTGAGAGTAGTCTTCCTTTTTAGGTATCTCTATGTCGATTATCCCACTGAACCTTTTCACGTCCCGGCCAAATTCCCTTGCGAGGTGAGTTATTTGCTTGACATCAAGTGCGCTGTGAAGGAGCGTACAAGCCTCTTCAAACGCGGAGTTACAGTATTCCAGCTTTGTCTTTGTGAAGGGGCTCAAAATGCAACAGCCAACACAGACGGCAACCGTATTCATCAGCAAACGCTTGTCTAAGTGGTTATGCAAACATAGCCAAGTCATATTTCGCTTCCTCTTGGCTCGCAATCTACCCCCACGTGATTTTCTCAGTCGGCGACTCTTGCAGCTCTTGAAGCTAATTCTAGACTTCAATCCCCGAACTTGAGCGGCCTCCTCATGCCAAGAGTTGCACATTTTAATGTAGGCTTCAAGTTTTTTCATCGACAAAGGACCTTTCAGCAGCAGATTGGTAGAACAACAGGTTGGGGATGAGAATCTGGTCGAGATCTCCAGATTGTCCACCCGACAACCAGTCTGATCACTATGCCCAGGTTCGTGTAAGGTCATTGAAACGGCAATGGAAAGCTGTGGAAACCGATCAAAACTTTCCAAACAAGGCGGACTGGGACTGAGCTCTCTGATCTCCGAAGTTAAACACATACAATGATCGCAAAATTCTAAAGAGAGCAGTGCCCCGTCTTTTCTTTGAAAGTCATGCATCCATTTGGATAACGACTTCCTTTCCAACCAGGACACGAGCATCAAAATCAGATTTTTGAAGGACCGAAGTGGCTGAGATGAGCTCATTATCCCAGTGCTCGAAAGAAGGATTTCTGCAGCAATATCTACGGACGAATCATCATCGCCATGAGGAAAGATTACCCTCGCTAAAATTTTAGGTGGGCACCTTGCCGAAAGGTGATGCTCATGAAATCCTGGCGCTGCAATTGTCCTCCACTTATGAATAAATATTTCCCTTGGATAGTCTCGGATTGGCACAAAGAACTTCGAAGGCTTGCGGCCTTCTTTTTTCCGCTTCTGAATTGGAGGGAGCGTTCTCTTTGACTGGAATTCTGCTATACGACTTAGCAAGTAAAGTTCGATTTCTGGCAGGAGAGAATCATACCTCTCCACTAGTGTTTTTATCCTGCTACCTTGTATGTTTAATATCAAAACTTGGATGTCCCAAAGTGGAGGAGGTAGTTCCTCGATAATTGTCCCGGATAGATCCAACTCAGTCAACGACTTTAACTCTCCAACAGCATTCGACAGCGAATTTAGCCTCCCACAATTCGCCAAACACAAGTGCTCAAGATCCCCTAGCCCTCTGATTGTGTCCGGAAATTCAACCAATCCTGTATCCTTCATTATTAGCCTTGACAATCTTAGATTACCAATCGAGTCTGGCAAATAACAGACACTATAACCCTGGATCAAGATGAGCTCTCTCAGGGCAGTCAGACAACCAATTTCCTGGGGCAACTCTCTAAGAAGCGGACAACATTTGATTTTCAAGTAAATCAACCGCTCTAATTTACTGATTGACCGATCAATTTCGACCAAACTTGGGAAATCTTTCAAAATTAATCTTTCCAAACTAATAAATTCAGAGAAGCATGGTGTTTTGATAAAGGAATTAGATCCCCCGAGATTCAAAACTTTCAGTTTACTTGCCACCTGCAAAACAACAATCCACTTAATACTGTCCGAACTCGGTACGCGTTTACAAAATAGGTGCATGTCATCAGATATTCAGAAAACAGTTGAAAGAGTAAATGAATCAGGTGAAATTGTACCATGACTTGGACCCATCTGTTCCACTCTTCTATGGTGACATCACCTGAAAGCTTGAGAACAACGATGTTACTGAAAACAAAGTTGTTTGCTTGAAGTTTCGGAGGACAACTTCGCCAACAAAGCCATCTTAGCTCTGGCAATATAATCTTAAAGTTGCCAGCAAAATTATGTCCATCCAATTCAAGAAACCTCGCGTTCCTTAGATATACATAATCTTCGCGTTTCAACTTGTAGTTGTGTCTCAATTTCCAAAACGTGAGTGCTTCCACATTTTCTGTTCCCTGAGGGTAGGAAAACATAGTCAATAACCACTAACAGTATCTTAGGTATGCCTTATAATGTCTCAGATTTTATTTAAGATAGATAGTTAGTGGGTTACATGAATAATAATTAAGATTTCGATCTTTGATGAGGTTCTAGATATTTTGTGGAGTATGAGAAGAAACAATAGTTTATAATTCCTTGGATTACGGGTTGAATGAGCAAACATATTTATGTTTGCGATAACATGTCATTGGAAAATTTGAAATTGAAGTAGAAGCATCCTCGGGCAATTATAGGAGTAAAAAGAGGAGACGATCTCTTTCGTTGTTGTGCTGGGATTCTTATATTTGAGATTATCTCCATCTCTTTTGGATGTGAATGTCTGATTTAACTGAAGCCGAATCTAAGATAGGAAATTAATTTCTTAGGAAGTCGAGGTTGCTAGTGGATAGAATCATGTTATTGTATGACCTTTGGCGTTTTACGTGTAGACCCATGGGTAGCCTAGCTGGTTAGGGCGAACTCAGGCTTCGTTGAGGTCTTGGGTTCGATTTCCCGGGGAAGCGCCTGTGATTTAAGTGGGGGGTCATGGCGGTAGGTTGCTGTGCTAGTCTCTCCTGAGAAATAGTCAAGGTGCGCGCAAGCTGGTCCGGACATTTCGATTATGAAAAAAAAAAAAGATAAAGTCTGTGGTTGATCTGATTTTGCATCCCACCGCTTCTAGATATAGAGTTCTTTTGAAGCTGCCTACGTATATAGTTGAACACTATGGTTTTCAGCTGGGGTTACAAAAGCATTATTCATAAAGTAAAGGTCAAATTATTTTGTCCGTCAGTAAGTTTTATGAATTACTATTGAGAGAAATATTATGTATAAATTGTGTTTCTTTTGGATCTTTGCTAATGATCAACCTACATGATAATTACAAACTATGAATATCGAAACTGAATTCACAAGTATACACAGAGTGATTATGCTTGTGGCTTTACTACTATCTATGTGATTTTTGGACCTAACGATGGCCGATATGTATTTTGGACCTGCTCTTGACTTGAGCAAGAGTTCAGATCCATTCATTATAAAATATAATGTTAAGGTATTTATGTTTTTATGTGAAAATGCATATATTATTTCCTCAGAGGGTAAATGATATAAATGATTCCTACATTTTGACTAAATATGCAAAAAGATTTTTAAACTTCAAATTTGTACAATGTGATTTCTAGACTTTTCCCATATGTTTAATTTAATCGATGTACTATATGAAAATATTCAATTTTGTTGCCGAACTAAATTAATGAAAGAAAAATAGTGAGTATTTTCATATAATTCAAAGATAAATTGAACTTGTACCAAAAGGTTGGAGACTATTTATCCTTATAGCGTTTTTTATCTATTATATCTACTTACATTAAATATGTATACAATTATCAGGATTGTATTTGATTCCATGGAAGTGATTTATCACTTAGTCTTTCCTCATCAATTTGCTAGTGTTGGATAGGATTGAGAAACTTAGGAGTCGAGGCTAATATTATTAGAGTGCGTAGTGCAAGCATGGATGATTTTTTTATATTAGTTTTGGCGGATATGTGAAATTTCGTGATCATGATTTTAGCGGAAATTTGATGGAGTTGATGTTTGTAGACTTTGGGGCAAAAGAATAATTTTCTAGTATCATTTGAGGTTCAAAGGATTGTGTTTTCAATTTATGCGGTCTAAGTGGTTAACTAGCATTAAGTTTGGATTCAAGAGTCGTGAATTTTAAGGCATCACATATTCACTCATGATATGCTTCAAAGTAACTAAGTATAGAGTTAAATGATACATGACGGCACTTATTACACGTGAATCAGAATTTTGAACGGATAATTCTTTTAGCTTTATCAGATATTATTGATTTAATCTTTTTATTAAAAAAAGTACTTTACTGTCGAGACCCGATAGTTTCATAAAACTCTAGAAAAAAAATTATTTGAATGTGCATTATCCATATAGGACAAGATAGATTTTGCTATTTCATATGTCAGTAAGGGAAAAAAATTTAATAAGGTGAAAAAATTCGAAACCGGGTGCACCATTTATTGGTGAAAAAATTCAGATAATTGGCAATAAGAAGATAAAATAATCAATTTACTGGTAATAAATGAGGGAGGGAATATATGCAAGAGAGATGAACTCTCGGATGCCTAGTAGTGTAGGGAAGGAATGCAGGAGCGTTGATCGTACTTACCTTTTCAGCCTGTTCTATGTCCAGGGAAGCCACGATCTGCTTTGATCTCCAGGTTTCCTCGGATTCTCCCGACGAACAATTTCGCCCGCAAAATATCTTACTTTATCAGACATGCCAACTCTGTCAGAAGTCGAAATATAGATGAAGCCTTCTCGGACAAGGATGTTGATTCCGACTTTTGGGAGGAGGTCGCAAGCTTCCCACACATACATTGCACAAGTTACTTTCTTGTCAACGAAGAAGCGTGCAATGTCGAGGAAGATTTGTTTCGCCCTATATTCAAGCGCCTCGTAACTAATCCTTAACCTCTGCCAGGCTTTGTAGGGATGCCCTTTGTACAACGTATTCGATGCACCTGTCGAATCTGCTTCAAGCCTCACGTCGCAGTAATAGTTGAAGGGATAGTCGCAGTAAAAGTCAATGCCTTGCAAGTGAGGCAACTCCTTCATCAGTTGTGTTCTTATCTTACTACTGTTCATCCGCAACGTCAGATCTAAGCGGTTCCAAATTGAACAAGGTAGTTCCTCCATAGTTGTCCCGGATAGATCCAACTCAGTCAACATCTTCAGCTCCCCAACAGCATCTGGCAGAGAATTTACGCTAGTGCAGTTCACCAAGCTCAAGTACTCAAGATCCGCTAGCCCTCCTATAGTGTCAGGAAGTTCAACTAATCCTGTATCCTCCATTACTAGCCTCGACAAGAGGCTCAGATCGCCGATCGAGTCTGGCAAATAACGAACACTAAAACCCTGGATCAAGATGAGCTCTCTCAGGGCAGTTAAATAACCGATGTCCTTGGGCAACCCTCTGAGATGCTGACAATATTTGATCTTCAAACCAATCAACCGCTCCAGCATACCAATCGAGCAATTGATTTCGGCCAAGTTTACGAGATCCTTCAGAACCAACCTCTCCAGACTCGTAAATTTAGAGAAGCAAGGTGTTTTTATCAAGGACTTAGATCCTGCGATTTTCAAGACTTTCAGTCTACTTGCCACCTGCAAAAACAACAATCGGAATTAATAGCGTAGGGGACTTTGGCATCCATTGCAAAAGGAACATGTCCTCAAATTGGTCGAGAGAGTAAATTTGTCGGGTGAAAATCGTACCATGATTTCCGTCCATCCACTCCATCCTTCTGCGGTTATATCGCCTGAAAGCTTGAGAACAACTAGGCGATTCAGCACGAAGCTCTTTGCTTGAAGTTCCGGAGGACAGTTTCGCCACCAAAGATATCTTAGCTCTGGCAAAACATCCTCAAAGTTGCCAGGAAAGTTCCCTCCATCCAACTTAAGAAACCTCGCATTCCTGAGATTTGCGAAATCTTTGCATGTAAAATTGGGTCCCGATCTCTGTGGCTTGAGTGCTACAGCCTTCTCTGTTCCCTGATGGAAAATATAACATCAAATTGTGTTTGTTAACTGAAGCAACGAGACGGGTTCCACTAATAATTAAATATGATATCTATTTCTATAAAACTTGTAAGATTTGATATTTCTTTATTATTTGAAATTATAAAATTTGATAGTTATTTATTGTTTGAAATTGTTCAAATTTGGTGATTGTATTTTATGCTTTTGTATGAAAATATATACTATTTCTTGAAATTAATATATAATTTATTATAAATAGTTACACTATAATAAAGACTATACTTGATTCTATGGAAGTGGTGTTTGTTACTTAGTTAGTACTCCACCTAATGAGAAGTGAAACTGACCTATCTGCAGATTTTTCTGATGTTGGGTAGGATTGAGGAAACTTGAGGTTAATTTTATCAGAATACACAGTGGAAGCACAGATATTCTTTTTTATATTAATTTTGTGGGAGTATGCACTTTCGTGATTATAACTTTAGCAGCGAACTTTGATAGATTGATGTTCGTAGAATTTAGCGCAAAAGAATGATTTTCTAGTACATTTTGAGGTTCAAAGGTTTCACAAAACCTTAGACATTCTCTTTTTATCCCGCTACTATGCAATATCTAGATAGAACAGGATAGATTTTTCTACTTTATATTTTTTCAAAAAACACTCTAGATACATCAGTCAGGAAAATAGCAAAGCTAAAAGAAAATTTGTATGGGAATGTCTGTGTAATGGAAAAATTCAAATGGTCTTTCAAACCCAATTTCTATTGTTTTCATATCATCTTTTTTAAATAAACGAAAAAGGGGGCACTCTCTATTAGCGAAATTTTTTAGCAAATCAACAAGTTTCTCTTTTAGATAATTAGCAAATTTCTCTTTTAAGGAAAAGCATAATTAATTCACAAGTTTTTTGTGTAGTTCTGGCTTCTAGGTAATAATAGATAAAGAAGACAATCTGCAAGAGAGAAGAAATCATGGCCTCGCAGCAGTGTAGCAAGGATTGTACTTACCATTTCACGGGCTGTCTCGAGAAACCAAAATCTGCTTCGATCTTCAGGTTTCCTCATATTCTCTAGACGAATAATTTCCTGCCCGAGAGCTCTTAAATAATCATGCATCCATATCCTACCATGATCTATAATCTTGATTAAGGACTTGTTTAAAAGGACCTCAATTTCATCTTCCGGGAAAAAGCTTGAGTCTTTCCACATGTACATCAGATTAGTTTTTTTCTTATTAGCGAAGAAACATGCGATGTCCAGATAGATTTGTTGCGCCCGATAAGCAAGTGCATCATAACTTATCTTTAACCTCTGTTGGACTTCTTCTGGAGGCACTTCCTTTAACCTCTCCAGTGTGCTTATCCACTTTGCTTTACTCTGACCACGGAGATGTGAACCTATTACCTCAACAGCCAATGGAAGTCCTCCGGTGAGTTCAACAACTTCTCTTGACAGATCATAAAGATCGCATGGAGCCGCATCTGTGTTGAAAGCAAGCTTGTTGAAAAGTTGAAGAGCATGATCAAAATCCATCTCCTTCATTTCGTACAGAAATTTTTTTTTCAACTGTGTTGAGATATTTTCCTCCAATCCCTCCACCTTGGTCACTGGAAAAACACTCTCATCTCTGGTTGTAACAATAACCCTACTCCCTGGACCACACAAAATACATTGCTTCGCTAGTTGCATAAATTGATCATTTTCATCCAGACCATCAAAAACGAGTAAGACTCGTTTGTCATATAATCTTTGTCTGATCATATTATTTCCTTCCTCAAAGTCAAAAGTATCATGAAGTGAGAAGCTAAAAAGATCCCCTACTAATTTTCTTTGCATTGCTTCAACACCACATGGCAATGATTCTCCCGAAAGGAAGGAGTGACTTTCAAATTGAGGAGACAATTGATTGAAGACTGCCTTAGCAAGAGTTGTTTTTCCAATACCACCTATTCCATGGATTATGACGAATCGTACATCATTAAAGTCACATGGTAACCATTTCTTTATGGCTTCCATACGATCATCAATCCCAACTAGATCAGTGGGTAAATTTCTTTTTGTTGTTGTGATCTTCTGCAGAACTTTTTGAATGACACTTTAATGACCGCCCCCTGCCTACGATGTTCAGGAAAATCGTAGCACATGTGACTATATATAAGCAATTAGAATTTCAAGTAGAAGCAATATATTTCTAGCGTTCCAATGCATGTTTTTCATGTAGTATTCGCGATGGATGAACATAAATTGCGCTTGACACATATACTGAGTAAGGATTCTCTTACAAGGGTGGTGAGTATCGCCCACAAAAAGTTAACCTAAACTGTTTGAATAAGAGAATATCGTATTTGGGAGTTCATTACCATGTAGATAGTCTTAGCCTAGTAGGAGAAAATGCTGTCTACAAAATTGCGTAGAAGGGCAGATCACACACTTATCTATAGATAAATAAACGAAAATCATGTGAATACCCTTTATCTTTTAGATGCCATCCCCTGATCCTAGCCACCGTTGTCAAAGCCTCCTCCCAAGACTTCACTAGAGTGCAGCCTTGGTCCTCGTGCTTCCTTAGGGCACTTCTGTACAGCTCCGTTTCAAGCTTAACATCCGATGGATTCACGTCATAAAAGATGGGCAGTATCTCTTTCCCTGTGGATTGATGAGTGCAATCCACCATGCATGCTAGCTCTTTGAGGCACCATTTACTTGAAGCGTAGTCTTTAGAGAAAATAGGAATGTATAGCAGCGACCTTTTTACTGATCGCAAGATCTCCGAGATCTTTTCGCCTGGCCGTAATTCTTCGTCATCCCTATAAACGCGGATTCCTTTATCGCACATGAACTCGTAAAGACAGTCTGTAAATCCATGACGAGTGTCGGGTCCTCGAAAGCTCAAGAACACGTCGTAATCACCACCAGTTGCAATCCCTGACTGGCCCTCTTCATCCCGCATCTGATAACACAAGTCGATGTTACTGCTGGCTTCTTCTCCTGCTCCCGGGTTTGGATAATGTCTTCCAAACAATCACAGTACATAAGAAGCAAAACGATTCTACATATTGAAGTCGAAATGGGATCTGGTGTTTTCACATCTCACCTAGTGCCCAGTTTGCCTTGAGGAGATTTATACAGCTAGAGGCCCGATTAAGATGAATAGCAATGACGGGAGCCCTTTTCAGCCGGTCAACTCGTCTTTCCGCGTAGGGTCTCTCTCTTTCTTTCCGCAAAGGTCACCCCGAGCCCATTCTTCAACTCTCCTTCCTTCCCCCAATGTCTGGCATATCGAAGTCCGTCTCAGCTGCCCATGATTGATCACCCCGTGCCATGTCATTTTTCTTGACCAAAGTTCGTCGGAAATATGCTAAATAGTCCTCACTCCTAAAGAGCCAAATTACCAAATTGCCCTACCACTCAATCGATCAATCAGTTCAATCGACTTGTAATCAGCTATTAAAACGGGTAACCATCCTAATCGAGAGTTAGAACGTTAATTCACTCTTTGGCGACGACTTGTGACGAGCTTGCGACGTCGCGCAACGAGAGCACGGACGGTCCGGTGCGGGGCGGCACGGCTCGGCACGATGCGGCGCGGTGGTGACACTTTTCCGGGGAGATACTGTTCCGGCGCGGTACTGTTCCGGCGATGTTTCCAGCGAGTCTCCGGCGACCGAAAAACGGAAGCACGACCGCTGGTCCTTCCTGGATAGAGCTGGACCTTGGCTGGTTCGATCACCCGACGACGAAACGATGGCTGGAAGCTTGGCGCGAGCGGCGGGGAGGCTGGTCGGCTACTCCGGGTGGCCCCTCGAGCGTCGGTGAAGGCGGAAAGAGGGTGAAGTGATGCTGGATCGCGGCAAAACAGCGAGCTCAAGCGGAGACAGCGAGCGGATGAAGCTTAGGAGCCGCTAGCGGTGGACGGTGGCTAAGGCGAAGCGCAGATAGTGGCTGAGGCAGAACAAAGGGGAAGCAGGAGCAACAATGGCAAAGGCGTCGTGGGTGCAGCGAGCAAGGGCGACGTCACACGGCCGGGAGCAGCTGCGAGAGGAGACTGGCGGAGCGGTTGAGATGGAGCTCGGGCCAGCTTCTTGCGGCGTCGTTCTCGTCAAGCCGAAGAGAGAGGACGACGACGCGGGCTGCAAAGCAACGACGACGCCGAAGTTCGGGCGGAGTCGGAGGTAGCTGGCCACGGTGAACTGAGGCGGAGCTCCGACGGCAGCAGGTGGCGGCACGGAGGAGCAAAACGCGGAGGAAGCAGAAGCGAAGAAGATGAAGACTGAGCTTGAAGACACCGGGGGGAAGAAGCAAAGGAAGGAGAGAGAGAGAGAGAGAGAGAGAGAGAGGGGGGGGGGGGGGGGGGGATGGGATGGGACGGGACGGAGGCCAGATGGTGGGCCCTTTTCGCAGCTTGCACGCCTGGTCATCAAAGAAGAGAGAGGGAGAGATGGGCCGGTCAAAGTCAGCAGAAGGGGGGCAGAAGTCAGCGAAGAAAAGGGCAAAAGAGAAGGAGAGGAGAGAGGATTGGGTGGCGTGTGCAGAAGAGAAGGGAAGAAAAGAGAGAAAATGAATAGTGAAAAAAGTAGGGGTGATCGGTTACTCGGCGGTTCGGTCAATCGGAAATCGAATCGGTGGAACCGGTTTTCATTTTCTAGGACCGAGAACCGGACCGGCCTATCTTGGAATCCGGTCCGATCCGATTTTCGGGCAGTCCAATGGGACCGGGTACTATAGATAGATACTCAATTTTAGCCTCGTTTAGTCTCTACCATCCTCTTGGTTGCTTCTGGCTAGCTCGCCTCGTCCGGCGCTGAAGCACTGGCGCCCCCATTGTCAATTTTCTCCAGCCACCTTGCGTGTCGCCACCTCCCTTGATCGTCTTTTCTTGTGCCGTATGCTCGTCCATCTTCCTTATGTCCTCATTTTGGCTGATCCCTTCACTAATGGGAAGGAGAGAGTTAGGGTGCGCATGACAGGCGCCTAATTATCGTCCAGAATGTATTCTGGAGCAAAAAAACTCATTCCGGATGAGAATTTCGTTTGATTGGAAAATGTTCAAAATCAATTCTAAACTAGATTTCTCATCCAGAATTGATTTTAGGGCAAGAATGAGAAATATTTTTTTTTATTTCTCATTCTCGAGCAATATTTGAGAATTCATTCTCTTTTAGCAATCTTTCTTCATTTTTTGCCCTAATCAAATTGCTCTCGCCCTCCTCTCCTCGAACGTGCCCCGACCCGGTCCGAAGTCCTTTTTTGAATTAAAAATTAAAAATTAATAAAATAATAAAAATTTTAAAAAAATCCAGACCTAATTCAAAAATTATAAAAAAAATTCAAAAATGAATTAAAAATTCAAAAATAAAATAAAACATATTTCCTATTATTAAAAATAAAAAAATAAAAAAAATTAATGTTTTATTTGGAAATCCCAAATTTTCTTGGAAAATTAAATTTCTAACATTAGAAAAATACTAGTAAATATCATCAATTTTCCAATTTAACTTTACTCAATATGTTCGCGGATTGGCCATGCAAAACCCACAAGAAAAATGCCTTACCTCAATATTGGACATCCTCATCTCTCCTAGTTCTTTGGGAATTATTATATATTATGATTTGTGCAACTAAAGTGAATTCGGAGTTCAATTACAATAGAAAATGTGAAAAAAATTATCAACTTTTTTGGCTAAATAATCAGTATTTGATTTTTAATGGAATGAGTATCTTGCAATTTAAAAAATTAAAAAAATCTCTTTAAATAAAATAGAAACAGAATTAGAAACAAAAAAAACATTTACCATATCAAACAGATTTCTCATTCTGAAATATAAATTCTTTAACCGTATTAAACGCGTTTCTTTATTCAGAAACTCATTCTGGAACAGAATCAGAAAAATCTAATTCTATCCAGAATTAGATTTCTGGATAGAATTGCTATCATGCGCACTCTTAGCGTCGTGATTGGCAAAGGCTCATCCTCAAGTCCTCGTCAATAGTGGTGGCGGTGGAACATACGCAATAGAAGGAGAAAGCTGCCGATGTATTCTTTATTTGACATTGTGGTGTCTCTATCTCTGGAGTAAAGTAAAACTGTGAATGAGATGGGCCGGTTCTTGTGGTCCGGTCTGGTCCGGTTCCACCCAAGAACCGGGAACCGGTTCCATTTTTTGGAACCGTGGACCGGACCACTAGTTTGAAGAACCGGACCAACCCGACCGGTCCGGTCCGGTTCAGTCCGGGCGGTTCCCGAGTTGGGCGGTCCTTCATGCTCACCCCTAGAAAAAAGGGGAAGAGGAGGGAGGGAGAAAGAGAGAGAGATGGTCGGTGCATAAGAAAGGGGAGGAGAGAGAAAATTACCAAAAAGTCCCTAAGATAATTTCAAATTTGGGGTAAAAATGCAATTGTCCAAAAGTTGGGGGACCAAATTGTAATTATTGAAAATTCAAGGCCACTAAAAATAAATTTCACGGGTTGTATGGGGGAAATCTCAGGGCCAATGGGCCACAAATCTAAACCCAAAATTAAAATTTCTAAATCTTAAATTGGTCCGAAATCGAGCTGTTACAGTTACGAACTAAATGTGCAGAGGGTTACTTATACCTCTTCTCTCTTGAGGAAATGGATCCCCTATCATCCTGTCATAATAGTAGGGATGACATTATCTCTCTTCATCCATCCGATTTGAATCGGATGGCTGAAAAAAAAATTAAATTTTTTTTTTAAAAAATCCTTTTATTTTAATGAGGCCCGTCCGATCCCTCATTCAATGTGAAGGAGGGTCCCAACATCACGTCAGGGAATTAATATCCTTCTCTTGAAAGCTTTGGCAATAGGATCGCAGGAATGATTTATGCAATTGTGCCAAGGGAAAATTGTCGTGCTCAAAAGTATGAATTCGATTCTCAGCAAAACACCTGGAATAATATTTTAAATGGTGATGTGAAAATAAACAAACGTACTTTTTATTCTTTTATAAATCTAAAAAAGGGACCTTAAATACTTTCGTTTTGTTAGAATTAAGAACAAAAGCTGCAAAGGTATTAATGGTCAGAGATTAAAAAGCATGATCATGATGAAGTGAACGAACACTTATTGATCAAGAGAGGAGGACTTTTATGTCAGTGCATAATGCAAAGTGATCCACGCATTCTCATCAATCGTGTACAGTTTCATCTTTTTGTGGTTGACCCAACTCAATTATCATACTGATAATCCCTCAATTAATCGCTTTATTTAGACCCATACCAAAAGTCCAAGAGCTTTGGTACACTCGATAATCAAGAACAGCATGGGAACTAGATTGTTATATTGGAATCCATCAATTTACTTCGCCCAATTAACTTCGTCTAGTCCTCGAAAGCTCAAGAACACATCGTAGTTGCCACCAATTGCAATCCCTAATTGGCCCTCTTCGTCCCCCATGTGATAGCAGAAGTGATGTTGCTACTGACTTCTTTTCTGGTCCTAGGCTTGGATAATGTCTTCCGAACGATCACAGTACATAAGACGCAAAACATTTCTACATATTGAAGTCAAAATGGGATCTCACCCTAGTGCCCAGTTTGCCTCAAGGCACGATTAAGATGAAAAGCAATGACGAGAGCCCTCTTTAGTTTGTTATTATTTAGGCTCCATTTATTTTACGGAAAATAACTTTTAAGAAAATAATTTTTGAATTTTCTGACATTCGTTTCACAAAAAACAAAAATAGTTAAGGAAAATATTTTCTACCAATGGAAAAAAATACCTTCAAAAGTGAAAAAAGTGTTCTCCGCTTTTTTGAAAGTGAAAAGTATTTTTCGTCTTGTTTGTTTACCTTTAAATATAGCAACATGCCTCGACCTCACTTAAGACTAGCGAGCCGGCGGCCTTTGACAACAAGCTCGTAACCTCTAGAGGTGAGCTCAAGGCTTGCGTTGGATTGGCAAGTTTATGGCCTCTGATGGCAAGTCGGTAGCTTATAGGAGCTTGGCGAGACTTATGACTGGCAACATATCAATGTATAACAGGACAAAGAAAAAAATAAAATATCCATCTTTTATAATTCTTCTTAAATTTTAGATAAACATTCGAAAATATTATCATTTAAGAAAAATATCTTTATGAAAAATATTTTTCAAAAAAATTATATTTTTTGTGAAACAGAGCCTTGACTCTTAGGGTGCACATAATAGAATTTCTAACTAGAAATTGATTTCTAATTTTGTTTCAAAATGAGTTTTTGAGAGAAAAAATGCGTTTGATAAGGACAAATAACTTTTATTTCAGAAACAGAAATTCGTTTGATAACGAAAAATATTTTTTTTTTCTGTTTCCGTTTCATTTTAAAATAGGTTTTTCAGCTTAGAGTTTGCAATATATTCATTTCTATAAATTTCAAATGCTTATTATTTAGACCAAAAAATTGATAAATCTTATCATATTTTCTATTGTTGTATGACTCCAAATTCACTTTAAACGCATTGATCTCATTGTTGGAAGTGGTACTTGCGCAAAAGGAATAAATTTCAACCTAAAATAACCCCACTAGAAACAATAAAAATTCTTTCGGTCAGATCCTCCATCGTCTAATGAGTGATCAGAGACAAATGACAAGCATTTCACGCATAAGATTCATTTACCTAATTATAGACCAGCACAGGACTTCCAAAATCCCCAAGCTATCATTTTTTATTTTGTCACAGAAAATTATAGTCTTTTATCCAGTCTAAATCTTTTCTTTCCAATATCAAATCTCCAACGAGTCACAAATTCATAATTTAACTATCACACAGTGAACAACTAAATGCAACATTCGTCTTCACCAAAAAAAAAAACTAAATGCAACATTGGCTAAGATACCCAATATGATCCTTTTAAGATGCAACATTTAGAAGAAATTTATTTACCTTAAAGGCAAGCTCTTTAATATCCATCCTAAATACAGCTTCATCAGAAGGATCAACATCCTCTGGCAATGCTATGCATTCCCACCACCTAAAAGCAATTACTGGTGGTGAGTAAGTTCACCTGTTTGACAAATAAATCTTGAATAGGTAAAACCTGACACAAAATTACCTTTTCATACTATTACAACTTGCTTCCAAGCAGTAAAATAGTGAGAGACCCAAATCTCCAGGAAAAAAGTACATCAAAGCCCCATACCTGCAATAGTGCACATGGAATAACTGGTGGCACAGAAAACTTGTCCGAGTATGGCAACACTATTTCACCATTCATCAATGATTCAATGATTTCCTTGGGCAGAGGAACTTTTACTCTCTCACTTCCTGAAGCACATCCACGAGAGTCATTATAACTTTTCTCATCGCTGATGTCATCTACATCAGATGAGTCAGATGCACCATGATCATTTGAAACGTCAGAGCATGAACCGGTATCACATCCATGGCTTGAGGAGAGACCTAAATCTTGAAAATACAATCTTCTTCCAATTTGAAGTTCTAATGTCCCAATAAAGCGAAAACAGAAGCTACACACTAGACAATCAACCTGCAATAACCAAAACGGAAAAGGAAGCATTAGACTTGTGCATGATCAAAGGTCCTGACAAGTGCACATTAGGATCCATGCCAGCAAAATCTTATTGGAGGGATGTTGACACCCAAAAAGCATTTGATCCCTTAAGAGAAGCTCCCCTTCTTTAAAATCCACATTAGCATATACACCTGAAAAACAATAATCCAACAGATGCTCATTGGTAGAAAGGCATACTGTAGAAGCCACTGTGCAAGAGCACATTCATCACGTTAACTATGCACAAAACGATTTAATTTAACAGCGCACCAATTTTTTTAAACTTGAGCTCATTTTGCTTGGCCAGAAACTACATAATTAAAGTGGAGAAACAACTTAATGTTAAGTGATAGCAAGTGGCACTGCTCACAGGTTATTATAGAGTAAATTATGTGCCTAGAATGGACACTCCTGATTAGGCCAAAAGATACATCTACTTTCGCTCGTGACTACAGAAAACAAAACAGCACATGGATATTCTCTCATGACTACAAAAAACAAAACAGTACATGGATATTCGCCTTTTCTTTCCCTCATCATGCACCAGGAAGCATCTTGCATATCTTGGTGTACACTTTAAGTAAATTTTGCAGCATTCAGTTTGATATCATTCGTTTGCTCAATTCATCTCTTTCCATTGACAATCAAGCACTTGCGAATTTTCCCTGAGAAATATCAATGAAAATGGATGACAAGTTATACATGTCGCCAACAACACAACTAATTTCACAACAGCAACTCGTCTTCCTTGGGAATAGCAACTACATCGAAACGATTAGTAAGTCTTGAAGTGATCCCGCACCAAACAGAGGCAATAGTCAATTTGAGAAGTCACCAGATGGTAGCACAATGCCAAGCGTAAGAAACTCATAATAACACAACTTATTGAGCGGGAGAGTGGTCTACCTTTACCGTGGTCGCCATCTTGTTTCACCTTGAGGCCGCACAACTCCCGCAAGGCCAAAAGTTGGTCAAAGTAATCCTGAACAAACAAATTTTAGACAACCAATGATACCGAAAGGCGGGAAGAAAGCAGAGGGCAAATGCAAAATCTACTGAGCGGTGGGTAACGAATCTGAGATAGTCCCTATCTAGTGAACCACCTACTTTCACTCGATACTCGGCCTCCATTGATGCTAATGCGAATAAACTTAAGAGCGACTTCTTCTTCTTCAACTACTACTGTGGACGAAAAGAATCGATGTAGCAGAGGAATATACCTGGACTTCCCGAGGAGGAGGAGGTTGGAGAAGAGCGGAGATTTCAGGGGCGCACCTCTCGTCGATTAGACAAACGACTTCCATTGGAAATTTGCTTCTGCTCGAACTCGAAAAGCCTGCAAACTTTTCCACCGGAGGCAGCTACGTCGAACTGAATCCCAAGTTAGTGGCGCTTCTTCTACCTGTTTTGCTTCTTGGCGGCGGCGCTAGGCGGCGCCATTCATGAAATCGAAGGAAAAAAAAATCAGCAAAATCAGCGCTCCGACCAATTTAAGCTGAAAATGCTGACGTGAATGCTTAGCCATTGTCCACGTCATAATTTCAAAAACTTAACAAAAATAAATGATTTTGTTTTGTCTAGAATTATTCATATCGCCGAGGCAAGAACTAAACACCACGTCACTCTTTTCAGGATAATTAACTGACTCTGTGTTGGAATTACATCAATATTTAGTATTAAATTGATCAAATTAAAATTTTTTAATTGAATTGACATTTAGGTAATAAATTTTAGAACTGATTTATAATGTGCTAGCATAACACATCGCCAAATTGGCCTTCGAAAAGCACTCATGTTTTGTATTGACCGACTAATAAGGCCCACAAAAAAGATGGAACGACCGGAAAACTTGTCATTGCTCGATCCATTGTCAACAAGCTCACATCTTAAGTTTGTGATTTGAACTCTTGAATATCTGGAAAATTTTCGAAAATTTATGAGGGACGTGCTGTTGGGAACTCTTTTTTTTATCCCATAAAATTCATAGAGCAATGGATGGTTCGGAAGTAAAATGAAGGCATAAATGTAGAATTAGCATATCCTGTGTTTTCCTAAGTAACAAGCGGTCTTAACTATATACTCAGAATCAGGAATTGCGTTACTCGCTTTACCGCTAACTGAGAGACAATTTCAGGGTTTGTGTCCCTGTGCCAGTCCAGTTCAAGTTACTCAACAAAAGAGGAACGCCCATTCTTTGTGCTCCAGAAAAGAACTTGCACATGAATTTCCCAAATATCACGTATGCGTTCAAAGTGAAGGATACATAGCAGATAATTTAAATCGATGATTTTGCAAGTCTAATTCAGACTATAGAAAGATGTTGGAGATCCCGAAGTCCATAATAAATAAGTCAAGACAGATCTAACATTTATTTAATGCGTCAACCATACAATCAGCACACTATTCAACAATCGTTCATTGATTGCTCTCTTCAGCACCTAAACACCTGCATGTCCCATATAGTTATCATTAATCTCGACAACAATCCATTATATAATTTTACGACCTTCACACATGACTTGGTTACTAATTGTGAAGACTCTGCACCTATCCTAAAAGGAACAACCGCACTGTGCTTAGAAACTTCTTTTTGAACATTTTCTATGAAGCAAATAAACAACTGTAACTTTCTTTACAGAGTAGTTGTGTATTTCCCTACTCGAGATTAGAGAAATTTCTAGTCTGATGGCGCTCGCACTTGACAGAACAAGCATCATAGTAAAAGCCTTTTAGAGAAACTACACACACAATTCTATCCTATATTCACCTGCGTATTTGCAAGAATATGGAGAAATTGTACAACGTGAATGGGATACGAAATTTATCAAATGATCTAAGCACTATAAAAATTCACATTAATTAAATTATTTACAACGTGAATCCAACATAGGACTCACATAATTAGTAGTTTAGATGGGCTTAATCTACATTATCTATATGTAATGTTTTTAATCATACTAAACATATTTATTGAAATCTGTTGAAATATCTCGTATCGCTTCACTATTAAATTTATATATTATTTGTATACTAATGATTTCGTCTTATCTGTTAACTCGAATTTTGAACGTGGAAGTAGCTGAGCAGGGCAAAAGCTCGCTGGTTGGATCTCGTGAGCATGGTAAGTTGGTCAAAGATGGGGCCACTCGCTTCGGCCCTAAAAAGTCAAAAAAGCAAGAGCAGGGAGAGATGAGAGCCGTGCCGGGTAGAAGCCAAAATAGGGAGAGAAATGATTGTCCGTGCGCGAGAGACAGTGAGCGAGAGGAAGAGAAGAGACTGAAGCCAGCCGTGTTCGTCGAAACACCGGACAGCGATTTCAATCCCGATCCCCATGAAGTACTACTTTGTTGCTCGTGGCAGCGTTTGCTCCGCGTCAACCGGTGCCAAATTTCGAAAAGCCTCTTCCATCCATGCATCTTCGACATTCTAGTTCAGCGAGATCCGACTGCACTTATGTGATTGACTTTCTAGGCTTGTAATTAGAGTTTAGGACTAGTCCATTGAAATATTACTATGATCGTGCGATGTCTACATGCTAACTTACGTATCTAAACAAAAGCTTCAACTGTGATGCCAAAGCCGGGGGTGAAGTCTCCAAGATATGTGCAGCAGCGAAGGCAACAGGAAAGATCTCGAGAAAGTAGAGCAAAAACCCAGAATTGGTCGAGATGAGCTGATCATCCCAGTGTCCCAAAGTGGGACTGCTGCAGCAATATTTATCGACGAATCTTCACCTTGAGGAAAGATTACCCTCGCTAAAATCTTAGCTGGGCACCTTCCTCTGAAAGGTGATGCTCATGAAATCACGGCACTACAATCATCAATGACTCCTGAGTGATTACTTTCCATTGGATAGGATGAGAGTGTCACAAAGAGCGTTTCCCCGAACGTCGGTTTCAATGTCATTCCCGACGCTGCCTTGAATTTTGATTACGGCGATTCGTCGTAATTTTTTATATCAACCTTATGCAGTGAATCTCACCATCATCACTATCAAAATAAAGGTCATCATCACTCTCATTATCTTCAACAGGCTAACACCCCATATTCAAGCTCAGCCCCAGTCCCAACCTCTCAGTCCCAACTTCATCTCCTTCTTCAACCCCAGCTTCAACTTCAACTTCAAATTTTCCTGACTAGCACCCCGAGCCCCAGCACCAACCCCAGCCCACCTTTGGATAACCTCAAATCAGATTTCTTCATCAACCTAAGGAAAATCATGGTACATTTTTCAACAGCTGTGCATATGAAAAAACAATCTCTATTCTAGGAATAAAACTAGCAAAATTTAACATGAGCTGAAAAAAGGCTCAATAGTCTATGTGAATAGCATTATTTCACAATCAAAACGACTAAAATGGATCAAAACATCCTTTACTGACCCACTTCAGGCAAGTTAAGCATTGTTTTACATATTTTTCTATGAAGTAGAAATATTTTCCGTAAAAAGTATGATATATAACATAAGTGTCACAGGTCGAATCACATTGATAATGCAAAGCACGGCGGCAGTGCAAGAAATTTATGAGCCTAAACACCGAAAGGAACCAAGGAGAAAGTATCCCTTGATAAACCTGGAATGCGCATGTTGAGATATGCAGGATATATTTCAAGATATATTGCAAATATACAGCATCATACACAAAGAGGAAACGTGTGATTTCTTTTGTATATACTTGTAATATTGCTTTCCTATTTTGCACATACATGTAAAGGGTATAAATACCTAGTCTCTAAAGCAAGTAATACAATGAGAAAGTAGTTCTTCTCTGATAATTCTTCGTGCTTCTCTTGTTGCTCCATGATTCGTGACATGGTATCAGAGCATACGTGATCCACCTTCATCCTGTGTTCCTGGTTCTTCTGGTTGCCTTCTGTTCATCCCTGTTGCTGCATCCAAAACTTGCAGAACAAGAACAAGGTTAAACTCAAGAGAAGGAATCGGGGAATCTTACCAAGCTTCCGCAAACCCTTCACCCTTCCTGAGTTGTCTTTACCTACAAAACAATTCAACGCATTGCCAAGAAACCGAGTAATTCGACTATGGAGAACAGAGACACGATCAATTTACCTTCCCCAAACCCAGCCGATGTGCAGGATCCACCTGCTTCCGAATCAGTGGATTCTGGAATCCATGATCAACCTCAAGAACAGAATCAACCTGTGCACTTAGGCACAAACCCGGCTCAGTTGAATCTGGGGTAGCCTTTCTCAGGCCATCCTTACCAGTTTCTACCTTTCAACATGTGGAATTCCGGGTTTAACCCAACGACATCATCGCTGGGGAATCATGGTGGTCTACCAGCCACAATTGCGGCAGACTCAACCAATAATTCTGGATTTTTTCCGTATCAATTCCCCACTCGAGGCACCAGACCAGAGTTTGGGGACCAGTTATTCATATCAACAGCCGATGGCCCAGAACTGCGCCTCATCAGTCAACAATTAACTGGTCCCGAGAACTACACATCGTGGTCTCAAGACCTACGACGAGCCCTAGTAACAAAGGACAAAGACGGGTTCCTCGACAGAACATGACATCAAGCGGAGTGACTCTCTTGAGCCACATGACATCAAGCGGAAAGATCTTAGTGGACCTTGCTAAGATAGAAACGGCCATGGAATGGCCAAGACTCACAACGGTGACTGAAGTTCAAAGTTCTGGTATATGGCGGACCATTATTGTCGTAGCATAGAAAAGTCTGCCCGCATAACGACACCACTGATGAAACTACTAAATGAAGATCGTGAGAGTGAAAGGTGACATATTGTGAGGTTAATCTACTTGGGAAGGGCAGACAAAACAGAGAAGCGTCAATGAATCTCTGGTGGTATGTGTTATACAATTCCCTTTGGGCTCCTAGAAACAAAAGGTAAGAAGCAGTTTACTCAGAATGATGAGCTGTTAGTAAAAGCCAAACATCTCGCAGAGTCTGAGCCTATGGACTTCTATGAGTGTATCTCTATATAATGGGGCATTCTGTTAAATAAACAGAGCAGTTTGACCAAAATAAAATAATATTTAAATGCTTCTAGTAGACATGGAAGTGTCAGAGTGAAATACTTTGGGCTCGAAATATTCTGGACTTTCATCTTAGTCAGAATAGTTTGAATTTATTGGGAATATAGTCAGCTTGTCAACCGAATGAAGTTTCCTGAATAACTACTATCAGGGAATCTTGGAGTCGAGGGTGCACTGCTGTCATGTTATGAGATGTGTGGTAACTACCATTGCACAACAGCTCTTTATAGAACTAGAAAATGGAGTCTATGGAATGATGTTTTTAACTATTTGTGTTAGTGATGAAAGATTGTCAAAAAAAAAATGATTGAGAGATGAGATAATAGAAGAGAAATTGAAAGAAACCTTGGGCTGAGCTGGATTGGATGTTCAGGCAGTCAAATTGACAACAAATTACGGACCTTTTTCAGGCTAAGATTTTGGGAGTAAATATGGTTGTTGAGATCGATGGTTCTATTGGTAAACCAACAATTAAAGAATGTCATGGAATTGATGTGAAAATACGTCGTAGCTTGAAGGGACGTTGTCAAAATAAAAATTTCAACATTTTCTTTGGAAGTAAAGGTGAGATTATTGCATGCTACGATGTTTGACTAAGAATATGTTCTTATTATGGGTTATGTCTACATAAAATTATGTTAAGCACCAAGGATCTCTCCAAACTTTATATCAATTCTTTGGATCCAGTAATATAATACGATTATTAGCTAATAAAGCCAACGCGAATAGCCAAATTTTGCTATTACATACAATTACTATAATAGTAGTAGTAGTGGACTGTGTATTGCTAGAATTGTGCAATGACATTGATGAAATATCGCCTTTGGCAAATATCTATCTTGAAGGTCCATGGGCGTCTTATGAAACAACTTCATTATTAGAAACAGACTTTTACTTTACCATTCCCAAGTTCTCTATTCTTGACAGACACCTTGAAACAAAGTCTGAAATGCGGTTAATGCTTGGATCTTCAGTTGATTTTTCTTGATAAACTTCTGCTGGAGATATCTTGGATTCATTAAATAAGGTGATCCTTGGGGAGATAAGTGCTGAAACTAGTATGGAGCTTGTAATTTTAAGTCCTACGATGTTCTTGATAGACTATAAATCCATGACATCCTTCCAAATTGTTGTTATTCGGATTCAGCAACTAAGGGTCCTTATTCCAAATTCCCCCTTTGTTGTGGGACCTAATGGATATGATAGCTATAGTGATACTTCGTGTAAAGGACTAAGGTGTGCCCTGGAGTGGTATGGTTGAATCACGGTTCATGCATGTAGGCATTAGAAACCTTATAAGCAAGTGAGATAGTGCATGATTAGAAATTATCTGTAATCGTCTATATATAAGGATTTAGAAGAATTAAACGTTTGAAAAGAAGTAATTCACCGATCACATATGATGATAGAGGAGTGGTTTCTTTTGAAATAAATAAGAGACTTCGATTGTAAGTTGCGAAAGATTAGATAACCAAATCTCGAAAAATGTCTTGTTTTCCTCAAGGTGTCGCCTTTAATAGGGGCATCTCGCTTTGAGAAGTTTAGATGAAGTGTTATGACGAAGAGGGTACGGACTACGCATGTATCATGTATTGGTTTTAGATATATTGGAATCGACGATAGAGTGTCATATATAAAAAAAGGCCGGAAGGTCGGAGAGAGCGTTTGAAAAATAAGGTGATTTTCCTAGTCAAAGTTGTTTCACAATATCAGCGTAACGAATGTGACGTTTGGGAAAGTGAAGAGGTCAGGAAGAGCTAATACCCTCACCCAATTGAGGAGAGGAACAATGTAAATTTCGAGGACGAAATTTCTTAAGGGGGGAAGAATTGTGACGGCCCATTTTTGGGAAGCTTAGGAAATAAAATTTCAGGAAAATTTGTACTCAATTTAGCTTTGGAAGATATAAATTTGGATTGAAGGAAAAGTGGTTGAATTTCCTCAAATTTCGGAAATTCCTTCAATTTTCTCTTATTTTCCTGTTTTCTCCCTATTTTCTTCTTATTTCTTCTTTATTCCGCGCGTGGGCCATCCAGACTAGCCCAGCCCCATTTCCTTTCTCCCTTTCTCTCCTGGGCCCAGCTTATTTCCTTATTTCTCTGCCTGTTCTCTCCTCACGCATATCCAGCCCCTCCTTCCTTCCGCATACGCGAGTCAACACCCCAGCTCGCGCTGACCGCCAGCTCGTCACGTCCGAGACACGTGGCACGCGTGGAGACGGGGGCGTGGCCACGCGGCGGCCGAGCGAGCGCCAGCTGGCCGAGCCTCGCCCCGTCAGCCATCTCCTTCTTCCTCCCTCCTCACGCGCACCCCCTTCCTAGGGCAGAAACCCTAGCTGCCGTCACCCTTTCCTCCATGGATGTTTGACCCTGGAAGCTTGATTACTCGCTCGGGAAACTTCGCTTAGACCGCCGGAGCTCAACCCCATCGCCGTGGACGCCGTTGAGCCACCCTCCGCCCCCAATCTCGAGCCCTAATCCTCCTGTTCGACCGCGCCTGCAACTCCCTCCGTCGCGTCGATTGGAAGCTCGTCGCCGCTCAGGGAGTCTCCCCACGTCGATTAAAAGCTTCACCGTCGCCTCCATCGTCCAATTTCTCCTTGAATCAGCCGCGAATTAAGCTCGCCGAGGCCCCTGTTGCTGCTCGTTGGAAAACCGCAACGAAACACTTAAAAACCGCAGCCAAAGGAAGAAAACCGCAGCCACGGCCCCTTGATTCCAATTCACCGGAGCTTCCTCGCCGTTCAGCCTCTCGCCCAGCCGCCCAGCCGCCGCAAAGCCCTCAGCCACCCCAGACCAGCAGCTCGGTTACTCGCCCAGCAGCCATTGGCCTCGCTGGAATCCAGATCTGCTCGTCGGAACCCGTCGCCGGAGAACCTGCCGGAAAAGCTCGCCGGCGCCGGAAAAGTTGGCCGACGACTCGCCGAAAAAGCCGCCGTCGCCACCGTCGCATTGTGCTGAGCCGTACTAGGGGGTTTTGAGCCCAATTGTGCGTCTGGATCGCAAAATCGAAGATTAATTAAGATTGTCGTTGATCGTCGTCGCCAGATGAACCCGAAAAGCTTGGATTGGAGGTGAGTCCCTCCTAATCCCCAATTAGGGTGATTACACGCTCTAGTAGTTAATTATTAACTTAATTGAGTGAAATTGTTAGTCAATTGAGTGATTAGGGGGTCAATTGATCAATTATGAATTAATTTAGTGATTTTGGAGGATTGAGTGGTGATTTAGTAATTTTAGCCAATTAGGGGTGATTAAGTAGAATTGCATAGCTAGAGGACAAATTAGTGATTTGTTAGCCCTAGCTATTTGGTTTATTAGTTATTGGAGTTGATTTAGTAATTTTTAGAATTACTATCGATTTTCCTAATTTTGGCTATTTATAGCCTAATTAGGATTTTTAAGGGGTATTTTGCTAAATTATAGAAATGACAGGCAATTTGATGATTTAATGGCTTGGGTCAATTTCGATAATTAGCTGGGTGCGATTAGATTGGTAATTTACGTAATTAGAATTTATTTATTGCAATTTTGCCTAATTAGGAATGAATTACCTAAATTGAGATTTACTCTGGAAATTTAATTATCCTGTTATACTGGTTATTTGATACCATTAATTACGCAATTGGAGGTGATTGGTTATTGATTGTGATTGACCATTGACTGTGGTTGGTATTTGATTGTGGTTGATAATTGGTTGTGGTTGCTAATTGATCGTGACTTATATTTATTTAAGTCGATTTCAATGGATTAATTTATTGGTTGTTTGTTAATTATTTACCTTTATTTGATAAATTGATCCATCAACTGTTGGGACTAGCATGGGGAGAGACGAAAAGACCTGGAAGTCCTTGACGCGAGTGGAGCGAGGACCAGTGAATTAATTAGATATTTGAACCAAGCAACTATGACACGAGAGTTGGGTTACCTAATTGGATAGGGACCCTAGAGTGAAGGCCCTCCTAATCTCGAGGATTAGGTTGTAGGCTCATTGAGATTTATCTCATTATTGTTGTTTAACCTTTTTTTACAGGTCTAGATCTTAGAGTCCCTCCTCGAGGGCCAAGTGAGGCTGGAGAAGCCTAGTGATGCCGAGAAGTTAGTTTATTTTGTTGTAATCATTTAAGGGTAGTTTGAGAGACAGCTGATTAACCCATTACCCATGATTTTTTTTATTGTATTTTAATGGGTTTAACGGTTGGTTGTAATTACTGAATCAGTTTGTTTAAATTAAGAAGTTTTCAAACACCCCAGGATTTGTCCGGGATTAATTAATTTATTTCCGCTGCATAATTATTTACCAATTATTTAATTAATGAATTTTTAATTGGTCGACGATTATGCCTGGAAACGACGCGAATTTATTAACCGGTGAGGACCATCTTCGGGGACTGTCGCGAGCTCGGGACCGGGGCGTGACAAAATTCACGGACCGCCACTAGTCGTTTGAAGACGCAAATTGATGTGAGTAGACCTTCTAAACCTTAATTAGGCATGTTTATTGCCTTAGTACAATTATTAGGGTAATTGTGTTGATTTATGGCGTGATTGGATTGGTTATCGGTGAAAAATTAGACGCGATTGTAACGTCAGGTTTTAGAGGAATGGTGCGAGGTCAGTACGGACAGTTTCATGCACTATCGTTGGCTGCGTATTTTATTTATTTAATTTTAGCATTTATTTATTTATTTTTAGTATTTAATTATTTAATTTTTTTCATTATTTAATTGTGCAATTAATTGGTTGCATGGGTCACTTGATTAGTTTTAATCGTCGAGATTTGGACTTCGCTAAATTTGAGTGGCGGATTAGATGATTTAAGAGTGAGGTTGAGATTGGTTTATTATGGCCGGGGATCGAAGCCAAGGAAGCATGATGCGATTGAGCGATTACGAGGCCAATTAGGCCTGAGATGGATCGAATGTAAGGCCATTGGACCCGAGATATAAATTGGACATCAAATGAAGTCCAATTGGAGACTGATGGGTTGACCATTAGTGGAGGTTGTACTGTAGTGTGGAGATAAGACAGGAGGGCTAGATAGGGTTTTAGGCCAGTCGTTGACGGCCTTGAATTATTGATTGCGCAATTTATTTAATTATTAATTGATTGTGCAATTTATTTAATTATTGATTTATTTGTGTAATTTATTTCATTGTTGTTAATTTATTTAATCATTCCAATAGATATTGATTGGTGAGATGATTGGACTTAGTGCTAAGTAGCGACTAGGGTCTGGTAGACTCGTGGATAGGCTGAGCAAGGAAAAAGAGAGACTAGAGGAGAGCAAGTACGATACGATAGAGAGTGAGGTTGGATTATGTCTAGGGTGACTGAGGAGACGTGAGGTGCGATTAGGGACCCTAGGGCAATTGACAGACCTAGTTTTGGGTTAGAGGGTTGGCTTACTGAGATATTTATATCTCAACCCGTCGTGGTAACCATTTTTTTCAGGTACATGATTGGAGATCGGATTTTGGAGGCGAGTTTTGTGGGAGTTGATAGGGCGAAGATTCGCGCTTCCATTGGAGACTTGAAGGCCAGTGACCTGCCTGGGACGTCGCTATTCTTTGGCCAAAGAAAAGAGGAAAATCGAGAACCGTCGCGCGCTCGAAAATCGGGGCGTGACAAAATTTGGTATCAGAGCATGGTTAGAACCTTGATAAATTAAGTTCCCGGTTAGAGCTTGGAGTGATAAGGTTGAATTATGCTCACCGGAAGAGCAAGTTGGAGACTTGCTTTGCGAAGTGTAAGTGATCAGAGGATTAGTTGAACATAATAGGCATGTTGGAATCAGAGTGAGGAACCTTTCTCGGAGTGATAAGTTAGGATCTTAAGAACAGATCAAGGTTAGGGCCTAGGAGGACTAGGATTATAGAGCGATAAGGACGGATTGGATTATTGAGGATGGTAGAACATGTTTTAGAGACAATATTAGATATTTTGCCAGCAATTAATAGGATTGGTGTCATTTGTTTAGCCGAGTTGGCACGGTATGGGACGTGTTCAGCAAAGCCGGACATTTGACTAGATGAAACTAGGGTGGTCTTGTGTTTAGCCGCGTTGGCATGGTATGGGACGTGTGCAGCAAGGCCGGAAATTTGATTAGAGACCACTAGGGTGGTCTTGTGTTTAGCCGCGTTGGCACGGTATGAGACGTGTGCAGCAAGGCCGGACACTTGACTTGATTGTTATATGAATATGATGTGTTATGAAATTGACGGACAGGAGACCCGTAGAGTAGTCGACGTTGCTGGTTATCGTGCGTCGATGAAGGTGGGGTCGGTGATGGCATTGCTGGTTATCGCATGTCATGGGAAAGCACTGCTGGTTATCGCGTGCTACTAGAGGGCGTTGCTGGTTATCGCGCGTCGAGAAGGACATTGCTGGTTATCGCATGTCTTGAGAAAGCACTACTGGTTATCGCGTGCTACTTGAGGGCGTTGCTGTGTATCGCACGCCGGTGAAAGCACTACTGGTTATCGCGTGCTACTTGAGGGCGTTGCTGTGTATCGCACGCCGGTGAAAGTACTGCTGGTTATCGCGTGCTACTTGAGAGCTGTAACAGCCATAATTTTTTTTATTTTCCCCCACCCACCGAACCACTCTCTTCTCTCTCCTCCCTCTTCCTTTTCTTTTCCCTTTTGTTCCCCATTATCCGCTGATCCCCCTTCTTTGACTCTTTGACTTTCTTTTCCCTCATTTATTTTTCCCCTGCCGCACGCCACCCCTGCCGCACGCCTTCCCCTTGCAGACCTGCACCCATCCCATCTGTCTCTCTCCTTTCTCCACCTCTCTCTTTCCTTCTTGCCGAAAACATCTTCTTCTTCATGGTCTTCTTCGCGTCTTGGTCTTCATCTTCATTGTTCTACTCGATGAATCGAACGCCACTACTGCTTTCCCCCAGCGCGTCACCATCTTCTTCCTCCTCTTCTTCTCTGCACGCGGGGGACATCGGAAAACCCTAGCCGCCATGGACATCGTGGAGCCCTAGATCGCTCCAAGAACCGAGCCCTAATCCCTCGTTCGAGCCGTCGCCTGCAACTCTTTCGTCGGAGCAAATCGTGGCTCGCCGTCTCTTGCCGAGCTTCGCCGTCGCTCAAGGAGCCCAAGAAGGCGTCCAGCAGCCTCGTCACTGGTGTCTTCGCCAGCTTCGTCCCAGACCGAGACCAAGCTCACCGGCGAACCTCCCCTGCTCTGCTTCCAGCTTCCCGTCACCTCGGCTCGTCGAGTTTGGTCGCGGTTGGCCCTGTTCGGCCTTGAATCGAGCTGACCATGTCACGCCCTGAGTCCAGCGCGCGCGCGCACAACCCAGTTGTTAACGAAATTCATTAATCCAAGATCGATTGCAATCCCTCATTAAAGATCAGAGTAGACGCACGAAAGCGAATATTAAACATTTCCAAAATTAACGTTCTACTGGGCGTTTACATATCCGAGCACACACTAGCTTGGTACACCCTGACACTGTACAACTTCAAAATTGGGTACCATAAACCAACTTAGATCGTCTATCCTAGGGATCTATAACTGTGCCTTCGAGCTGGTCTCCGTATCCTAGATCAGGATTCCAAAAGTCATACACCTCTCTCGGAGCCTCGTGATATCCCTGGTGGAAGACTAGTGGACCTCCAACCTCGCCATCATAGCGCTCCCAATACTGGTGACCGACCCATCTCCTGAGCAGGGGATTCCATTCCCATATTGTAGTCTCGTATTTTTCTGCTACTCTCCCGGAGGGGGTCTCGACCCTGTCAATGATCCATCCCTGATCCACGGGTTTGGGCGTGGGTTCTCGTAACTGTAGTTGTTGATCAAACTGTTGGATCCAACCCATGACCCTGTTACCAAAGTCCGCCATGGGTTCGTCGTGCACCACCTCCTCCTCTGGTTCTTCCTCCACTGGTTCTTCTTCTTCAATTTCCGCTTCCTCCGGCTCCTCCTCTTCGAGCTCTTCTCTCTCAGGTTCTTCTTCTTCAGGTTCTTCTTCTTCGGGTTCTGCTTCCTCTAGATCCTCTTCCTCGAGTTCCTCCACCGGCAGGTTATCTTCGTCCGTGTCATCTCCTAACCCTTCTTTCTCGAACTCTACGTTGTTCTCGGGGTCCATTACTGACACCTGGGGGAAAGGTTGGGGTTGTGGGATGAGATACTAATTATCTCAGCAAGTTAATTCCCTATCCCGCAATTAGGTTCACCTCGGCCCTAGGGTCCCTAATTTGTCACTAAACGATCTGTCCCGCTCACACCAATCCCAAGGATCCCTAGTCCGTCACTCAAGTCCAAGCTAGACCCAAGCCCTGTCGATCTAGACTAAGCAGTAGTCTAATTGCACAATCGGTTGCCATAAATCAATAACATTGAGCATTAAATAAATAAATGTCGTAATTAAACACTCAATTTCCAACGAATAATAAATAAATAAATAGCCTTTCAACGAATAAATAATTAAGTAACTCGCATAACCAAAGGCTAATTAAGTCTGGCTATGCCTATTTTCTTAACCGATTTAATTAAATCGAATTGCAAGTCATCTCTCGTACAATGCTAATTGGTTAAACAATCCTAGTTTAACCAATTAACAATATTAATCAAGCTAATCCAATAATAATTATAACAGTAATTAATTTAATAACCGCATTAATAATTACGATATTAATGAACCGGCTATTAAATCACTAACAATACTAATAATAATTATTGCACAATTATTAATTGGCTAAATGATCCTAGTTTAACCAATTAATAATACTAATCGAACTGAACCAATGATTATTAACAGGAAATAATTCAATAACCATATTAATACTGCAATATTAATGCATTGGCTATTAAATTATTAACAATACTACTAACATTTATTGCACAAATATTAATTGGCTAAATAATCCTAACTTAACCAATTTAATAATCCTAAACAAACTAATTCAATGATCATTCACATGGAATTGATTTAACAACTACACTAATAATTACTAAATTAATTATCCGGTTATTGCCTGATTAACCATACTAATGAGGATTATTGCATTAACAACTATAAATTAAATGACATAATTAACTAGCGCACAGGCATGCCTAAGAGCGATTTAGGAAATTTCCTCACCTTGGCCAAATTTCCAAAATCACCACAGTGACACGTGAATTATTATTATTATTTTCTTCTTTTCCTTTCTTCTTTTCTTTCTTCTTATTCCTTTATTTTCTTCTTGTTTCCTTGCGGCCCAAACAGGTTAGTTTCCTCCATGAATTGGGCAGGACGGAGCCCAACCACTCGGCCCAACCCACGCGTGCAAGGTCCACGCTCGCGCTGCTCACCTGCAGATCCGGATTTCCCCAATTAGACATGAACCGAGCGACCTTTGCTCGAGTTTTGCTTGATTCCTTCACACTCGACAAGAATCGAAACTAAGGACCTTGGGGGTTTTGTTGTAGGCTTCCATACGATTCTATTGACACCAAGAACGTAGGGTGAAATGGTCGGAGTGAGGAGAAATCGATCTTCAAAGAGGAAGGGGCGGCGGTTCGGCGCGAGGGAAAGGAGAGAGCCACGATTTGGCTTTAATCCATCCTTTCAAGACTAAATTGACTCAAAAAGCTTCCTAAGATACACTAACAACACTCATACGAATCTAATGGACGTCTCAATTGAGAGTGGGTCGCTCCCAATCGACGAATTTCAAAGCTAGGGTTTGGGTTTTGTAGAAATTGAGCAAACCAAGTTCAATCTTCGAATCAACCGATTCTACACCAAATCAATTGAAATTGGAGGCAAAACAGGGGTTTAAGGATGTCAACAAACTCATTGGAATCAACCATTTCAGCATTTGAGCAAAGGAGAGAAGGCAAATCACGATTTGCAGCTCGGGAAAGCCTACCGCAAAACAGAGGAGCTCGCTGTGGAGAGGGGGACGTTTCGGGGGCTGCCGGTGGCGGAGGGAGGCTAGTCGTCGGTGGTTCTCGACGGTTGCTTGAAGAGGGCTCTTCCCTGGTTCCAACGACACCAACCACGCTCCCAATGGAGTCCCCAAGTGAAAGTTATCCTCCTTCAAAGTCCGCTCCATGGACAGTAAAAAAAACAGAGCATATGCGTGCGTGGCTGCATCTTCGCGCCGGTCCATGATCCGTGGCTCCTCCTCAGTGGCCTAGGTCGTGGCCGGGGTCACGTCCGGCGTTCCCCCAAGGCTGCACCGCGGCAGGTCTCGAGCAGCACGCCGGCGTAGGACCCGCACAGCTCGCACTCCGGTCGGTGGCCTGAACAGAGAGCAACAGAGGAGAGAGGGAGCGTGGGTTACGGCTGGGCCACGATCCGAGAACTGGGCCGGCGCGGGCTGGGCGTGGCCCATGCACGGGCTGGCCATGGCCCGTGCGCGGCCTGGCTCGGCTTGGGCCATGATCCCAAAGCCGGTCCACCAATTTCCAGTTTTCTTATTTTATTTTAAAGTCAATTTTATTTAAAAATAATCATTTTAAATACATACAAAAATAAAATAAAACCCCGAAAATTTCTAAAAACTCGAAATTGCTTATTAAAACCCATAATCACCCTTTTAAATCAAAATTTCTCAAAAATTGAATTTTCGGAAACCTCAAACTTAATTTCTCAAAATTTTATCCTTTAATTGAAAATTTCCCGAATTTTAATAAAACCCCATTTTGTTTCAAATTTCGTATACGAGACTTAATCGAAATTAATGACGATCAAGCTACGTAAACACACGGCTGTTACAATTCTTCCCCCCTTAGAAAATTTCATCCTCGAAATTTGTTCTTTCAAATCCCAATTTCAAATTCAACCTTGCAATAAAATCGGTCCTTAAAACTTGTCTTAAAAACACCACACGTTTTATTACTTCACTCTTATTACATAGTACTGTCAAAACCTTTAACCACAAGTTGTTGACTCAAAAAGAATCGGCACTACATACTAATCACTGATCAAAAGGTTTCCCCTCCTAACCTCATCCCTAACTTCCACTCCCTGGTCCAGTACTCTGATTATTCCTTTCTAGCTCCTGTACACCAATCTGAGTGACTGCATACATCCTTGCTTGAGGCGGGGGTCGTGCTTGGGTGCCTTGAGACTGAGGTGCTCTTCCCATTGGGCGTGATGGCGGTTGAGTTGCAGCCATCTGATGGGGACAATTTCTCTGGATGTGACCCAGTTGGCCACAACCGTAGCATGCTCCAGATCTGCTGGGGCAGACACCAGGTCCATGGACTCTCCCGCAAGAGTTGCACCTGTCCTGAGCGCGGGGAGTGAAATCTCTATTATTTCTCCTATTGCCGGAAAAATTTGTCCTGTTATCTTCTCCCATCGGTCGCTTTCCAGCGCGACGATCCTCTCCATTTGATGCAAACCGTGCTCCCATCACAGAGGTCCTCCCAGCCATATCCTTTTCGACCATCTGCGCCTTCTTATAAGCGTCATTGTAGCTACGCAGGTCGAAAGGTGCCAGGAACTCTTAATTTCTGGTTTCAGTCCATCTCGGAATCTCCTGGCTCGATCAATCGGGTTCTCCACCAACCTTCTGCCGTACTTAGACAACTCCGTAAATTTGGCTTCATATTCCTCCACAGTCTTGTTTCCTTGGCGGAGTTTCTGGAACTCATCCATCTTCGTGTCTCTCACAGCCTCAGAAAAATACTTCTCATTGAAGGCATCTTCGAACGCACCCCAGGTTGGCGCGACTCCTTCAGGAAATATCAGACTCTTAGTGGCCCCCCACCAGTAACTAGCATTCCCTTCCAGTTGGTAAATAGCCAGGGCCACCTTATCTTCCTCGGTACACTTCATTACCGAGAAGATCCTTTCCAGCTCTTGAAGCCATTTGATAGCTTCTTCAGGGTCGCCTTGTCCTCGAAACCGTGACGGTTGCAGTTTCAGAAATTGTCCTATTTGTCTCCTTCTTTCTTCACCTCTGTCCTCCACAATGGGGACAGGAATAGGAGCAGGAGCTTCAATCGGTACATGCACTGGTACGGGCTCCACAGCAGGTGCCGGAGCGATATCAGCATTTCTCATAGCATTCACCACAGCATTCGCTGCGGCAGTGGCGGTAGCCGCCATAGCAGCTTCATGATTACGAGCCTGCCGTGTCACTTCCTCTCTTAGTTCCTCGAAGGACTCAAGGAGTCCATCCACTCTGGGATCTCCCTGAATCTCCCCGTCATCTCTCAAGCGACCTATTGACAAGGTCTTCCTTGATGGTCTCTTGCCTCGATTCATTATCACAGTCAAACCTAATCTTGTTTCACAATCCCAATTACACTAATTAGAAAACTACGACAGTATTAAACTAATCTCAGTTCGCACTCCGGTCGGTGGCCTGAACAGAGAGCAACAGAGGAGAGAGGGAGCGTGGGTTGCGGCTGGGCCACGATCCGGGAACTGGGCCGGCGCGGGCTGGGCGTGGCCCATGCACGGGCTGGCCATGGCCCGTGCGTGGCCTGGCTCGGCTTGGGCCGTGATCCCAAAGCCGGTCCACCAATTTCCAGTTTTCTTATTTTATTTTAAAATCAATTTTATTTAAAAATAATCATTTTAGATACATACAAAAATAAAATAAAACCCCGAAAATTTCTAAAAACTCGAAATTGATTATTAAAACCCATAATCACCCTTTTAAATCAAAATTTCTCAAAAATTGAATTTTCGGAAACCTCAAACTTAATTGCTCAAAATTTTATTTTTTAATTCAAAATTTCCCGAATTTTAATAAAACCCCATTTTGTTTCAAATTTCGTATACGAGACTTAATCGAAATTAATGACGATCAAGCTACGTAAACACACGGCTGTTACAGACCAGCCCCTGATCCGAGCCGCCGAGTCAACTCAACAGCTCGCCAGCCTCGCCAGAGCCAAGGACCAGGTCGCCAGAAATTACCGGCGCTGGAAACCTCGCCGGCGACTCGTCGGAAAATCTATCGTCGCCGCCATCGTCGTCGTCGCGTCGCACCGAGCCGAGTCGTGGATTGTACGCACGAAAAACAAGGATTGTAGATTGGTTTGATTCGCCGTGGACCGTCGTCGCGAAATTAAATTGAAAAGCTTGGATTAGAGGTGAGTTGCCTCCTAATCCCCAATTAGGGCGGTTACGCGCTTTAGTAGTTAATTATTGGCTTAATTGAGTGAAATTGTTAGCCAATTGGATGATTAAGTGGTTAAATGGTCGATTAGAAATTAATTTAGTGGCTTTGGAGGATTTATGGATGATTTGGTAATTTTAGCCAATTAGGGGGTGATTTAGTAAAATTGGATAGTTAAGGGTCAAATTGGTAATTTATTAGCTCTAGTTATTTGGTTTAATAGCTATTGGAGATAATTTAGTAATTTCTAGAATTACAGTTGGTTTTCCTAATTTTGGCTATTTATAGCCTAATTAGGGTTTTACGGGATATTTTACTGAATTATAGAATTTAATGATAATTTGATAATGTAAAGACTTTGATTAATTTTGATAATTAGCTGCGAGATTACATTGATAATTTACGCAATTATAAATTATTTACTACAATTTTTCCTAATTAAGGATGGATTATCTAAGTTGAGATTTATTCTGGAAGTTTAATTATATTGTCGTATTGGTTATTTAATGTAATTGATTGCGCAATTGGATGTGATTGATAATCGATTGTGATTGACAATTAACTGTGGTTGAAATTGATTGTGGTTGACATTTGATTGTGGTTGATAATTGGTTGTGGTTGCTAATTGATTGTGATTGTGATTTAATTAAGTCAAGTTTAATTGATTAATTTATTGGTTGTAGACTTAGTTGATTAATTATTGGTTGGGACTAGTGAGGAGTGAGGACTACTGAGTTAATTAGATATTTGGACCAAGCAACCATGACACGAGAGTTAGGTTACCTAATTGGATAGGGACCCTAGAGTGAGGGCTCTCATAATCGAGGATTAGGTGGTAGACTTACTGAGATATTTATATCTCAACCCGTCGTGGTAACCATTTTTCAGGTGTATGATTGGAGATCAAACTTTGGAGGGGCGAGTCTTGTGGGAGTTGATAGGGCGAAGACTCGCGCTTCCGCTGGAGACTTGAAGGCCGGCGACATGCCTGGGACGTCGCTAATATTTGGCCGAAGAGAAAATGAAAATCGAGAACCATCGCGTGCTCGAAAATCGGGGCGTGACAAGAGCGTTGCTGTGTATATCGCACGCCAGAGATGACATCATTGAATGACTGCATGTTGTTTAGAGCACTGCTGTGTTATCGCACGCTTTATTTGTGTGATTATTGTGAATTGCTGGTCGATTGATGATTGTGAACTGTTGTTTTATCAAATATCTAATTTGTATTGATGGGTTGTGGAATCTCGTTGAGTAGATTCCGAGAGAATTAGAGACTGCCGTTGTACGCGGAAGTTGAGGTGGAGTAGTTTCTGAGATGAAACCTCCACAGTTCTTTGAAGTGTGAACCGAAAGCTGCCATCTCTTGGCTTTGGAGGATTGGAAAAAAAAAATAGAGAGAAGAAGTGTCGGTGATAGGATGCATCGACGATGTTATTGTGGTCGTGGCAGTTTACTATTGGAGCATGACACCAGCCACTGGTGGGAGGCCACCGAGAGAAGAGTTGTTCCTGAAGAATCAAAATGTTTTGGTGAAATGTGTAGCAAGAATTATTTCTTGGGCACTGGCAGAGTGCGAAAGGTGGCCGAGTCCATGTGACTCCGCCAAGGTTGATGTGGAGTGAAAAGTATGGGGCGAGGTTCGTTAAGTATATAGCTTATACGAGGGAAATCAGAGTAGCACAGTGGAAGCGAGATGGACTGAAGAGGATATTGATTTTTCCCTAGAGGCAAAACGATTACTTGAGAAAGGTGACCAAAGTTTCGTGGAAATTGTGATAATGGGTCGGCAGAAGGATCGACTTGGGGGAGATCGCCATGGGGCGAGAATTTTTGGAGTTGTCTTAAAAGGAGTACCAAGGTTAATCTGAAGAATTAAAATTTGGAAAGTGAGGACTACGATTGTCCACGGTTTTGAGCTTCAAGGAATCAAAAGTGAATGATTAAGTTTTGTTTTTTTTTTTTTGGAAGATCGATCAAGAGAGATGATTGGAGAGGTTAAGTCTTGAAGAAATTGGACGAGACGAATTTTGAGGACAAAATTCTTTTATGGGGGGAAGATTATAATAGCCCACAATCTTTGACTTTCATCCCCCATTCTCTTCTTCCTTCTCTCTCCTCTTTCCCCTCATCTCTGCCGACTTACCCATCTCTCTCTCTCTCTTCTCCCCTCTTTTCCCCCGAACATCCCCTGCTCCTTTGACTTTTGACCCCCCTCTTTAATTTTTTCTTCTGCCGCACGCCACAACCCCCGGTCCCATCTCTCTCTCTCTCTCTCTCTCTCTCTCTCTCTCCCTTTCCTTTCCCCTTTGGTCTTCTTCTTCTTCTTCGTCTGCTCCTCCTGCTTCACCGTTTTTCTGGTTCTTCTTCCTCGTGCACGACCGGCGTCGTTGCTTTTATCCCTTCTCGTCGCCACCTGCCGCAGCTCGGAGCTCCGCCTCGGCTCATCGTGGCCAGCCGCAGCCGCTACATTGCCTCAACTCGCTTTTTCGCTGCGGCTCAACGAGAACGACGCCGCCCTTGTTCCGCCACCTCTAGCGCCACCCACAAGCCATCTGACCCCTCAGCACTGTCCTAAGTCGTTCATGACCCTTGGCGAGCTTTAGATTATTGTTTGGTCGCCGGAGTTAGCGCCGGCCAGCTCGAACGGAGCACGAACCGGTCTGGAACTCCCTCGCCGGAGCTGTTCTTCTTCGTCGTCTCATCCTTAGTCCCAACCAGCCACCCACGGCCGAGAATCAGCTCCAAGAGCCTTGCCGGAGTCTCGCCGGAAAAGTCGCCGAAACCCTCGCCGGCGCCGGTGCGGGGGCCGTGAGCGTGGGCCTCCCCTCTGATGCATGAGCCCAAACTTGGTGGGCCTTAGTCAGCCCAACCCGACCCAAGAAGAAAAGAAAAAGGAAAATAAGAAAAGGAAAAGAAAAGGAAATGAAGAAAATGAAAGAAAAAGGAAAAAGGAGAAAGGAGAAAAAAATAAAAGAAAAGGGAAGGAAATAAAAGAAAAAGGAAAGAAAATAGGGAAAATTCGCAGACCGCCACCAGTCGCTTGAAGACGCAAATTGATGTGAGTAGACCTTCTAAACCTTAATTAGGCATGTTTATTGCCTTAGTACAATTATTAGGGTAATTGTGTTGATTTATGGCGTGATTGGATTGGTTATCGGTGAAAAATTAGACGCGATTGTAACGTCAGGTTTTAGAAGAATGGTGCGAGGTCAGTACGGACGGTTTCATGCACTATTGTTGGCTGCGTATTTTATTTATTAAATTTCAGCATTTATTAATTTAATTTTAGTATTTAATTATTTAATTTTTCGCATTATTTAATTGTGCAATTAATTGGTTGCATGGGTCACTTGATTAGTCTTAATCGTCGAGATTTGGACTTACCTAAATTTGAGTGGCGGATTAGATGATTTAAGAGTGAGGTTGAGATTGGTTTATTATGGCCGGGGTTCGAAGCCAAGGAAGCATGATGCGATTGAGCGATTACGAGGCCAATTAGGCCCGATGGATCGAATGTAAGGCCATTGGACCCGAGATATAAATTGGATATCAAATGAAGTCCAATTGGAGACTGGTGGGTTGACCATTAGTGGAGGTTGTATTGTAGTGTGGAGATAAGACAGGAGGGCTAGATAGGGTTTTAGGCCAGTCGTGGACGGCCTTGAATTATTGATTGCGCAATTTATTTAATTATTAATTGATTGCGCAATTTATTTAATTGTTAATTGATTGCGTAATTTATTTAATTTTTGATTTATTTGTGTTATTTATTTAATTGTTGTTAATTTATTTAATCATTGCAATGATTGGACTTAGTGCTAAGTAGTGACTAGGGTCTGGTAGACTCGTGGATAGGCTGAGCAAGGAAAAAGAGAGACTAGAGGAGAGCAAGTACGATACGATAGAGAGTGAGGTTGGATTATGTCTAGGGTAACTGAGGAGATGTGAGGTGCGATTAGGGACCCTAGGGCAATTGACAGACCTAGTTTTGGGTTAGAGGGTTGGCTTACTGAGATATTTATATCTCAACCCGTCGTGGTAATCATTTTTTTCAGGTACATGATTGGAGATTGGATTTTGGAGGCGAGTTTTGTGGGAGTTGATAGGGCAAAGATTCGCGCTTCCGTTGGAGATTTGAAGGCCAGCGACCTGCCTGGGACGTCGCTATTCTTTGGCCAAAGAAAAGAGGAAAATCGAGAACCGTCGCGCGCTCAAAAATCGGGGCGTGACACACAGAGGATTCAAAAATTTTGTGGGAGAGTATTAAAGAGATGTATGGAAAATTGGACAGAGCAAAGATTTTTTTCGCTCACACAGGATCTCAGTGAGCTTAAACAGGGAAATATGTCGATTGGAGCGATATTCAACAAACTTTCAGCCCTTTGGAACGAACTCGAGGCCGTCAAAGAGAAGCTAGAGGGACCCGAATCAACCCTTTAACAATATCGCCGCATCAAAGAACATGAAAAAGTAACCAGATTTCTTTTGATATTGAACGATTCGTACTTACCATTTCGAACGCAGATCCTCGCCATGGAACCGATTCCTTCCCTCGGGCGAATTTATCAACTCGTCGTTCAGGAGGAGAGCCAGCGCCTCGCCGCCTCGGATCACGCCAGAACTGGCGACGCCATCCTGCTCACGGCTCAGATGAAGCAACGACAGAGAGGATTGAGTGGCAGAGGAACGGCAGGAGGCGGATCTCGAGGGGCTGCGCTAGGGTTTGCCGAGGGAGGAAATCGTGGAGCTGCGCTAGGGTTTCCAGGAGACGAGGATGCTGCGCTAGGGTTTGCTGAGAGGGGGCGCAGCACAGATTTGAGGGGTCAAATGGACGGCCCGGATTATCATGGGCGATCTAATGGCCACGATTTGTCGTCCAAGATTGACGGCTATGATCTCCGCGATCCTCGATCGGACGGTGGACGTTCTGTGAGTGGATCGGATGGTCCACAAGCAGCCACAACCAAATTTGACGGTTCTTATTTTTTGTAGAAAAATAATTTTAAAGGGAAGGGGAAGTTATATTGCGAGTATTGTAAACGTCCACACCATACTATGGACACCTGCTGGAAATTGCATGGACGACCTGGTGAAAAGGATAAAAAAGGACGTGAACACTCGATCAATCAAGTGACTGGATACTCTGCTGATCATCCTCTCACTCCAGATCAAATTCAACAAATTTTGAGTGCTTTGCGTCAGGTTGATTTTTCTTAAAAAAAGGCCAGTTTCTCAGGTATTTCATATTGTCTCGGCTCTATTTCTCGTGATGCATGGATAATTGATTCAGGTGCCAGTGACCACATAATCTGCAATGAAGGTTTATTTTCCTACACTACGAAAGTCATGAAACCAATATCTGTGACCCTCCCTAATGGAAATACCACTCATGTCAGCAAAATGGGAACAGTGCACCTTAGTGATAAAATTACCTTGAAAAATGTGCTCTTTGTGCCTCAATTCCAATTCAACCTCATTTCAGTTTCTAAAGTCTGTCAAGATAATTCTTGTCATGTTTCTTTCCAATATGACAATTGTCTGTTACAGGCCCCTTCGACTGGCACACTGATGGGCTTGGGTAGATTGTCAGAGGGCCTATATTTTTGGATGCATTTTCCTAAAAATTTCAATCTTTCATGTATTTTTACATCATTGTGTAATTCAACTATCAATAATAAGATTGTTCTTTCTCACAAGCGTCTGGGTCACAGTGCTTCCTTTCCGCATCCTCAATGTGAAATTTGCCCATTGGCCAAGCAATCACGTGCATCGTTTCCCACGAGTCATACTCGTTCTACTAAGATTTTTTCTCTTATTCATGCGGACATATGGGGACCCTATCATACTTCTAATCATGATGGGTCACGTTTTTTTCTCACCATTGTAGACGACTACTCTCGTACTACATGGATCTTTCTTATGCAATCCAAAGGTCAAGCTTTTTCTTATTTACAATATTTCCTTCAATTAGTCAAAAGTCAATTTCACCAATCTGTTCAACGCATTCGCACGGATAATGGGCGAGAATTTTTTAGTCATGAGTGTCAACTTCTCTTCTCATCGCATGGTATTTTACATGAGCACTCATGTACGTACACTCCTCAACAAAATGGAGTTGTAGAGCGTAAACACCGTCACCTTTTAGAAGTTGCCCGTGCCTTAAAATTTCAAGCTTCCATTCCTGAAACCTTCTGAGAAGATTGTGTGGTTACGGCAGCATATCTGATCAATCGCATGCCGACCCGAGTTCTAGATGGAAAGACCCCTTTTGAGTTACTTTTTGGTAAGAGACCTGAAACTCGTCATTTGAGAGTTTTCGGCTGCTTATGCTATGTCGCCACTGTGGGAACCTGTGATAAACTGAGTCCACGAGCTCGGCGATGCAGCTTCATGGGCTATCCACTTTGCAGAAGGGTTGTCGTATATATGACCCATCAACTAATGATTTTTTTGTGAGTAGGGATGTTATTTTTCATGAAGACACATTCCCTTTTCAGGATCATGCGTCCTCTAGTACTGACTCGGGGACCAGTAATCGTTATTTTCTCCATGACGAAGATTTTACTTCAGAACCTTTGTCTCTGCTTGTTATTCCTCCAGGGATATTGACACCACCCCTTGTGGAAGAATCCACGCGTTCTAGAATTGATCCTGATGATCCAATGGAGACGTCTTCCCCTGTTGATGAGTCGCCTGACATCAACACACGCTCTAGTATTGACATTACCAGTCCATCTTCATCATCGGTTCCTGAACCACTTCCTCCTCTTCGACGATCTAGTCGAACCTCTCGGCCGCCGACTTGGACGAAGGATTATATTTGTTCATCGGCTGATTCTGGAGCGTGTTCTTCAGGTATTTTATATCCTATCTCTTCCTATGTTTCCTTCGCCCGACTATCCGAGGAACATAAGTGCTGCATTAGTAGAATGTCTGATTAGCATGAGCCTTCGTCATATCAAGAGGCTGCTCGAGCTCCCCGTTGGCAAAAAGCTATGGAGGCCGAATTGCTTGCCTTGGTTGAAAATCATACTTGGGATCTAGTTCATTTACCGCCTCACCGCAAACCCATTGGATGCAAATGGGTTTACAAAATCAAGTTTAAGGCTGATGGTTCAATTGAGCGGTACAACGCCCGTTTAGTTGCTAAAGGGTTTACCCAACGGGAAGGTTTTGGTTATCACGAAACTTTCTCTCCCGTTGCTAAGGAAGTGACTGTTCGTTCCTTCTTATCTGTTGCTGCACTTCGTGACTGGCCTCTTCGTCAGATGGATGTCCATAATGCTTTCTTGCATGGTGATCTTGATGAGGAGATTTATATGGAGCTTCCACCGGGCTTACAGCGACAGGGGGACAATAAGATGTGTCGTCTCCGTAAATCCCTTTACGGTCTTAAACAAGCTTCCTGACAGTGATATGCGAAGTTTACCGCGGCACTTACTGCTGTAGGTTTCCATCAGTCCAAGCATGACTATGCACTCTTTACATGGTCAAAGGGTACTTCCTCGATTTATCTTATGATATATGTTGGTGATATTCTAATCATGGGAAGTGATGACACGGCGATTAAAAGGCTTAAAGATTATTTGCATTCTACTTTTCACATTAAAGACTTAGGATCTCCTAAGTATTTTCTTGGAATAGAAATTGCATGCTCAGACTTAGGCATCTCCCTTAGTCAACGAAAGTTCGTCTTGGAGATTATATCAGAAGCAGGATTGTCAGCATGCAAGCCAGCTGTCATTCCTATTGAGCAAAATATCAAATTGACGACAGTTGAGTATGATAAGAAAGTACCACCGGACGTTGATGATCCTTTGCTTCAAGACCCGTCTGTTTATCAAAGACTTGTTGGGAAACTTATATATCTCACCATGACTAGGCCAGATATTTGTTTTGTTGTACAAACTTTGAGTCAATTTATGCAGGAACCAAAAGTATCTCACATGAACGCAGCCATGAAGGTAGTCAAGTACTTAAAAGGTTGTCCAGGATTGGGGATCCTACTTTCAAGAAAATGTGACATGACGATGAATGCTTTTTGTGATTCTGACTGGGCTGCTTGCCCAGTAGGTAGAAGATCAGTGACTGGTTTTTGTGTCATGTTGGGAAAATCTCTACTTTCGTGGAAGACAAAGAAACGGAAAACTGTATCATTGTCCTCAGCTGAAGCAGAATATAGAGCTATGGCTAAGACAGTCTGTGAGATAGTCTGGCTACGGGGATTGTTATTAGATCTTGGTGTGAGAATTGATGGGCCAACAAGATTGTTCTGTGATAATGACGCAGCTCTTAAACTCGTAGCTAATCCTGTCTTTCATGAAAGGACAAAACATATTGAAGTAGATTGTCACTTTACTCGAGAAAAAATTCAAGAAGGGATAATCAAAACTCATGGAGTTAGAACTATGGAGCAGCCTGCGGATGTTTTCACTAAGCCGTTATGTCAAAAACAGCATGCATATCTATTGAGCAAGCTTGGCGTCCTAGACATTTATCGGCCACCAGCTTGAGAGGGAGTGTTGAGATATGCAGGATATATTTCAAGATATATTGCAAATATACAACATCATACACAAAGAGGAAACGTGTGATTTCTTTTGTATATACTTGTAATATTGCTTTCCTATTTTGCACATACATGTAAAGGGTATAAATACCTAGTCTCTAAAGCAAGTAATACAATGAGAAAGTAGTTCTTCTCTGATAATTCTTTGTGCTTCTCTTGTTGCTCGATGATTCATGACAGCGCAGGAAGTTCAAAACAAAATTTGTAGAGATGGTGTCGTTCGTGTGGACAAGGAGCTTTAGACAGAGTGCGCTCAAGCTTTGAACGTGAAGCGAGGGAGAGACAGAGCATGGAGCTTCAGCAGAGAGAACTCGACCATGGAAAGTTTTGAATGGGGAGCAAGAGAGTGGGAGACACAGAGCCCCAATGAACAGTGCCGTTCACTAATTCATCAGCCACTTCAGATAAAAAAATAGCCGTCGTTTATTTGAGAGTTTTTGGTACTTTTATCCTTCTCCCCATGGCCTTGCCCAAACATATGAAAGGCAGCACTCATCAGATCTCCAAACTGGATGCCATCTGGTTCCAGTCTTCTTCCAGAGTATGAGCAATCCTCGATATCTTCCGAGGGAAGCAAATCCCCCATCCGCCGAGCTCTTATCAAACTCTTGTTTATCCGCATTTTCAGATCTTTGAGGTTGCAAAGCGATCGAGGTATTTTCTCGATAGTTGTCCCGGATAGATCCAACTCAGTCAACGACTTTAACTTCCCGACAGCATCAGGCAGCGAGTTTAGATTCGTACAATACGCCAGACACAAGTACTGAAGATCCACTAGCCCTTCGATGGTGTCCGGAAGTTTAACTACTCCTGTGTCCTCCATTACTAGCCTTGACAAAAGTTTTATATTACCGATCGAGTCTGGCAAATAATGAACACTAAAACCCTGGATCAAGATGAGCTCTCTCAGGGCAGTTAGGCAACCAATTTCCTTGGGCAACTCTCGCAGACTCGGACACCATTTGATTTTCAAGTAAATCAGCTGCTCTAGTTGACCGATCGAGCAATCAATTTCGGTCAAGCTTAGGAAATCATCCAGAACCAATCTCTCCAAACTCACGTGTTCAGGGAAGCGAGGAGTTTTGATCAAGGACTTAGATCCCGCTATTTTCAACACTTTCAGATTACTTGCCACCTGCAAAATAGCAACCAACTTGACACTATTAGGAGTCAAGATGAGGTAGGTGCATGTCATTATATAATCAGAGGATTAGTTGTAACAGTAAATGAATCGGGTGCAGTTGTACCATGATTTCGACCCATCCGCTCCAATGTTCTGTGGTGATGTCGCCGGAAAGCTTGAGAACAACTAGGTGGTTCAGCACAAAGCCGTTTGCTTGAAGTTTTAGAGGACAGTTTTGCCAACAAAGCCATCTTAACTCCGGCAAAATATCCTCAAAGTTGCCAACAAAGTTCCCTCCATCCAATTCAAGAAACCTCACGTTTATGAGATTCACGAAATCTTCGCGTGTAAAATTGTGTCTTGATCTCCGTAGTTTGAGTGCTCCCACATTTTTTGTTCCCTGACGGAAAATATAATATTTTGTTTGTGATAAATAGTCACTGAGTTATATAAATAACAATAAAGATCTCTGACTTTTTATAAGCTTCTAAATATTTTGTACATACAAGAGATAGTTGCTTATAATTCCTTTGGTTACAGTTGTATGAAGGGCATATCTAAGCTTGCGATCATATGATATAGGATAGTCGAAATTGAAGTGGAAGCAGACTTGGGTAATTATGGAAGTCAGAAAGAGCAGAAGTTAATATTAATAAGGAGTCGATCTCCTTCATTGATCCTTGTATTGGTGATTGAGCGAGGTTTATAATTTGACATTGGTGTACCAAGAAAGGGGGAAAAATGAAACATCACTATTTTTTTTACGTGAATGTCTGTGATTTAAGGAGACTAATGTAAAACAGGAGTTTAATTTCTTACGAAGTGGAGGTTGTTCATGGATAAAAGGATGTCTTATTTTATTTGATTCCATGAAAGTGATGTTTGCTACTTACTCCGTTAGTGATCTGCTTCCTCGGCAGTGAAACTACAGCTTTTGCTGATGTTTAGTAGGACTGAGGAAATTAGGGTTAAGGTTAATCTTATCAAAGTGCGTAGAGGAAGCGTGGATACTTCCATCATATTAATTTTGAAGGATGTATGAACTTTGGTGATTGCAACATTGGTGGTGAATGTTGATGGAGTTGATTTTTGTAGACTTAGTGTAAAAGAATAATTTTCTAGTATTATTTGAGGTTTAAAGGATTTTGTAATTAAATTTTATCATGTAGCTAGTTAATTAGCATTTCTGATTTCAGATTCAAGAGTTGCGAATTTCAGGGTGCCATATTTCCGATAGAATTCACGGTAAGTTATCATGATAATATTCACAGTACATCAGTAGATGATTTAATAAATTTTGACACTACTCTTAAATTTGAACATATTTCTTTTTCAAGGGAGAAATATTTTAGCCTTACCAAAACTTATCAAGGTAACATTTCTAAAAAAATACTCTTTCTTTTGAAGGTGCATTATCTAGACAGAACAAGATGGATTCTGCTACTTCATATCAATTGGTGAAGTTACAAGAAAGATCCGAAGGTACGATTATATAATGGAAAAGTCTAAGTGGTCTTTTAAACCAAGTTCCATTGCTTTCAAATATTTTTATCTCATTAAAATAGTTTCGAAATTGGGTGCACTCTTTATTGGCGAAAAATATCAGAAAACTAGCAAGGAAAACATAAGTAATTCACAATATTTTTTTATAGCACTGGCTTCTAAGCTAACAATAGATAAAGAAGGTAATCTGCACGCCAGTCGAACTCTTAGATGCATAGTTGTGTAGGAGTTGCCCATACTTACCTTTTTAGCTTTTATTATGTCTAGTGGAGACCACAATCTGCTTCGACCTCCAAGTGTTCCAATATTCTCTTGACGAACAATTTCCCTCCCAAAACTTCTCAGCGGATCTTGCATCCTTATTCTATCATGATCAAGAGCAACCTTGATCAAAGACATATTCATTAGGAGATCAATTTCATACTCCGGATAAAGGTCACAAGCTTCCCACTTGTACATTGCATTAGTTATCTTCTTGTTAACAAATAGACATGCGATGTCCAGAAATATTTGTTGCGCCTCATATCCAAGTGCACTACAACTAATATTTAACTTCTGTTGGACTTTTTCGAGAGGCACTTCCTTCAACTTCTTCAGTGTGCTTTTCCACTTTACTTTACCCCTCGTACGAAGAAGTGAACTTCTCTCCTGAAGAGCGAACGGAAGTCCTCCCGTGAGTGCGACAGCTTCTATTGAAAGATCATAAAGATCAGGTGGAGCTGAATCTATGTTGAAAGTAAGCTTGTTGAAAAGTTGAAGAGCATGATCAAAGTGCATTTCCTTCATTTCGTACAAAAAGATTTTTGCGGACCCTGTCAAGGTATTTTCCTCCGACCCTTCCATCTTGGTTGAAGGAAAAACACTCTTATCTCTGACTGTAATAATGATCCTACTTCCTGGACCAGACAAATAGCAACGATTCGCCAGTTGCATCAATTGATCATATCCATCCATATCATCGAGAACAAGTAAGACTCCATTGTGCGGTAATCCTTCTCTTATCACATTATTCCCTTCCTCAAAGTCAAAGGTACCGGGAAGTGAAAAACCCAAAAGATCCGCTACTAATTTCCTCTGCATTTTCACAATGCCACCACAAGGAGATGATTCTCGAACGTTTGAAAGGAAAGAGCAACCTTCAAATAGAGAAGGGACTTCGTTGAAGACTGCCTTGGCAATAATTATCTTTCCAATACCACCAATTCTATAAATCATGACAAATCGCACATCATTGATATTACAGTCCAACAACTTCTTTATGACTTCTATACGGTCATCAATTCCAACCAGATTGGGGGGTAAATCTCTTTTTCTTATTGTTATCTTGTGCAAAACATTTTGAATGATATCTTTAATGACCGTGCCTTGCCTGCCACATTCATGAAATCGTTGCACGTGAGACTGTATATAAGCAATCAGAATTTCAAATAGAAGCAAATAACGATTTCTAGCATGCCAATATGTATTTTCCACAAGGTATTCGCCATGGATGTACATAGATTGCTTTTTACACATGGATCAAGTGAGGTTCTTCTTAAAAGGGTGGTGAGTGTTGCCCCCAAAGAGTTTCATCTAGACAGCTTGAGTAAGAGCGTCTTATTTGAAACGTTCGCTCTTGAGGCAACCTTTGATAGTTCATTACCATGTAGGCAGTATTAGCCTAGTGGTAGCAAATGATGCATACGAACCCTGCTAGTGCACTCATTTCGGGTAGATCTAACAATAATCTAATAAATAAATAAATAGATTAATAAACGAAGATCATGTGTACCCTTTATCTTTCAGATGCCATCCTTTGGTTCTGGACACCATGGTCAAAGCCTCCTTCCAGGGCTTCACTTCAGAGCAGCCAAGGACATCCTCAAGCTTCGTTAGGGCGCTTTTGTACAGCTCTGTCTGAAGCTTAACATCCAAGGGATCCACATCATAAAAGATGGGCAGTATTTCTTTCCCTGGGGATTGGCATGTGCACTGCACCATACATGTTAGCTCTGGTAGACACCATTTGCTCTAGGCACCATTTGCTCGAAGCGTAGTGTTTATAGAAAATTGGAATATATATTTGGGAGCTTTTTATTGCTTGCAAGATCTCCGGTAATTTTTCACCCGGCCTTAACTCTTTATCATCCCTAAAAACGTGGATTCCCGCACCACTCATGAAAACATAAAGGCAATCTGTGATTCCATTGCGAGTGTCGGGTTCTCGATAGCTCAAGAATACGTCGTAGTCACCACCTGTTGCAGTCCAGTTGGTCTCTTCATTCACCATCTAACAACACAGACTGATGTTTACCGTGACTTCTTCTTGTGCTGCCGGAGGAGATTTCTACAGCCAGAGGCCCGGTTAAGACGAGTACCAACTTTCACTCTCTTTCTTGCCACATTTGATCACTCATCAAAGAATCACATAAATAATAGTGATGTTACATTTTAACCAATGACTGCTAAAGTCTTGTTAGTTTAGTTGTTTTTCTGTGCCTACTCTAAGGTGGGGATCATGAGTTCCATTCTCACTAGTTGCATCTCTTATATATATAAATGTATATCAAATGAAGTGTATAGGACTGGTTCCATACTAGTTCAGTTTAATTTTCGCTTAAAGCAGCCCGATTGTTCACTCATATCGACTACTGTTACATCTATGCAGGAAAAGGTCCTACACATCAAACGAATCACTATACAGTATATAATAGGGTTTTGCTCGATGGGATTCATCTTAAAAAAATACAAATTTATTGGACTCTCCTATAAGATTTTAGTATGACAGCTTGGATTAACATTGAAAGCCCGCTGTCACGCGTGCTTGTTTAGGCGAAAGCACAAAGCTATGTCTTGAAAAAGTCCTTGCTTAAGAAAAACGAACCATGAGATGCGATTAAATCTGATTAAAAAGCCGGTAATTGAGTAATTTGGAAAATTATACCACGTTCAAAAATCACATAAAAATCTGCCATCATATAAAATTTTTGGCTTGCAATTAATGAACTGCACAGTAAAAAAGGAAAAAAAAATACGAAAACCAGCGGGTGCATCGACCATCCATGGGTGGCCCCACATCACCATTCCCATTTCAAAATCAGGACAAAAAAAGAAGGAAAATTTCATAAGAGAGATTGAGTACCTGAGAGCGGGCTGATTGACTGCAGACAGATGAAGGTGAGGCCGTGACCCGCGAGGCCGAGAGAGAGGCATCAGGCGATAATTGTGTGTGTGAGAGAGAGAGAGATGTGGGTCCACACATAAATCCAGGTTAGGAATGTTATCGTCTTAGGGTACCTACCCACTTATCCAAACCTACACTATGCTCTACACCCACTCGCACGTGCTTACCAGTCATATACCCTGGTATATATCATCGTGCATGTAGTGAGTACCCATTTGTTACTATACCATCTCGCCACACTGGCGGATACGCCAGCTCGAGTTACGATGCAATCAACTATTGACACTCGAGTTACGATGCAAGCACAACAAGCTAAATACAGCCTAGGTCCCTCCTTAGAGAGCTTAATTGGCCAACCCATCACAGGGTCTGGCCCAGAAAGTCACCATTGGCCAATCTAGCACGTGGTTTGGCTCTTAAGTGGGACCACCAGTCACTCCTCACGCCATGTGACTACTAACTCTTGCGACTCGTCAACCCATCACGTGGCTTGACATTCAAGAGTCTTTACTGACCAACCTATTAGGTGGCTTGGCCACTAAGCGTAACTAAACTCATGGTACTAGTATACACATTTAGCTCAACTATCTTTATGAGTGATTACCTAACAATCAATCATTCCTTAACTGAGACTTGACCAACCTCTCACGTGGCTTAGCTCTAATCCCCATCACTAGCCAACCATTCACATAGGTCGGCTCATGAGCGTAACTGGCCACATGGTGCAGGTACATGCTCCTAGTTCGTTTACTTCTACGAGCTACTGCCTAGCAATCGATCGGTCCACAATCGAGACTCGATCTTAAGTCTTATAACCCATACTCGCATTCAACTCGACTATCGCTACGAGCTGTCATCTAGCAGTCAATCAATATACAATCGAGACTTGGTCCAAAGCCGCATCATCATACCACACATCTCATTAACAAAAATCACTATTTTTCATTGAGCATAACTGGCGCACGTAATCTATTTGTGCCATAACTTTCTCCACCAAACTCCAATTCTAACAATTTTACAATCAACAGAAAGCCTTTTTGATGTACTACAAAATTCCTAAATCGACCCACCCAAACTCCGACTAAAAACCGACAGAAACAGCTCACAAAATATTGTTCGCGCATCATTCACTGCGCGGGACAAACTTCTAAATTTCATTTCGAACAACCATAAGCTTAATTTGAATTTTGGAAACGCAATAGCTTCACAACACCCTAAAGTATCATAATCGCATAATTTCTCAGTCAAATAACTCTAAAATCATATTTCGCGGCCCCATTTTCACATAACACCGAATTTAAGCTACAATCCCAAAACTATTCCGATTAAATAGACGATAGGCGTGAATACTTATCGGGTGCAGCGACTCGCGGCTCAATCGACTTGGCAAAGTCCCGAAAGTAAGGTTTCCTTCCCTTCTCATCTTTTTCTCCCCTCTCTTTCTCTCATCTTTTTTTTCCCTCTTCTCTCTCTTTTTCTGCTGATCTCTCACGTCTTCTAGGCCCCAAAAGTCAGTGCACTATGCATTGTAGCGGTGCACTGTGAGTCAACTTTTTTTTTCTATTGGGGTCTTGGGCTGTTACAAGAGCATTATTCATAAAGTAAAGGTCAAATTATTTTGCCCGTCAATAAATTTTATCAATTACTACTGAGAGATATATGATATATAATTTAGATTTACCAAAAAATATATATGATATATAATTTAGTGTTTCTTTTAAATCTATGCTAATGATTGACCTACATGATAATTACACACTATGAATATTTAAACTGAATTCACAAGTATGCACAAAGCGATTATGCTTGTGGCTTTATTACTACCTATGTGATCTTTCGACCTAACAACAGCCGATATGTATTTTGGACTTGCTCTTGACTTGAGCAAGAGTTCAGATCCATTCATTATACTATATAATGTTAAGGTATTTATGTTTTCATGTCAAAATACATATATTATTTCCTCATATGGAAAATTATATAAATTGCTCCTAAAATTATTTTGTATATGTTCAATTTAATTTCTAGACTATATGAAAATGTCCAATATTACTCCCGACCTTTAGTTAATTGAATATGTAACAAAAGTTCAAATAATACATTAAGTATATTAAAAATTGAGAAACTATATTGCAGATTGGGCCAAAGTTCAGATACCATTTGTCATTATATCTTCTTCAATCTATTATATCTACTTACATCAAATATGTATACAATTATAAGGATTGTATTTGACTCTATGGAAGTAATTTATTACTTAGTTTCGCTTACTCAACAGTTTGCTAGCATTGGATAGAATTGAGAAACCTGGTGGTCGAGGTTAATGTTTTGAGAGTGCGCAGTGCAAGCGTGGATTTTTTTTATATTGAATTTGACAGATATATGAACTTTCGTGATTATAATTTTAGCGGAAATTTGATGGAGTTGATATTTGTAGACTTTGGTACAAAAGAATAATTTTCTAGTATCATTTGATGTTCAAAGGATTGTGTTTTAATTTATGCGGTTTAAGTGGTTAACTAGCATTGAGTTTTGATGCGAGAGTCACGAATATTGAGGCCTCACATATTCACTCTTGATATACTTCAAAGTAACTAACTATATAGTTAAAGGATACATGACGACGATTATTACATCTGAATCACAATTTCAAACGGATAATTCTTTTAGCTTTATCAAATACTATCAATGTAATATTTTTATTATAAAAAATACTTTACAGTCAAGACCCAACAGTTTCATAAAACTATAGACACTTTTTTTATTGTTCGAATGGGCATTAATTATATAGAACAAGGAAAAGTTTTCTATTTTACATGTAAAACCTCATCATATGTCAATTAGAGAAAAAAAGTTAAAAGATAAATAGTATTGGTATCATCATGTAATGGAAAAGTTCAAATGGTCGGTTGAACCCAAATTCTCTCGTTTTCAGATATTTTTATCTTCTTTAAATAAATTCTAAAACGGGTGCACCATTTATTGGTGAAAAAAAATCAGAAATTTGGCAATAATAAAATAAAATAATCGATTTACAGGTAATAAATAAGGGAGGGAATATATGCAAGGGAGATGAACCCGGACGCCAGTAGCGTAGGAATGAAGGAGCGTTGATCGTACTTACCTGTTTAGCCTGTACTGTGTCCAGGGCCATGTCGACAATTTGCTTCGTGTGAAAGTACATAAATATTAATGCATGTCTTCACCTAACGGCTTAACTTTTTAGTAAAGTTGGCAATGGGGGAGATTCTGAGTTCAAATCTTCTCGTACCTCTATTTTGTCTCTCTAAATATTTCCACGTTAAAAAAGATTAGACTAAGCGTGAGGGGGAGTGTGAAAGTACATAAATATTATTCCACGTCTACATCTAACGGCTTAAATTTTTAGGATAGTTGACAGTGGTCCTACAAAACTTCACACTTCGATCTCTCGGTTTCATCATATTCTCTCTATCAACAATTTCGTCAGCAAAATGTCTTAGTTGATCAGGCATGTGAACTTTCCCAGAAGCATAAATATAGAAGAAGTCTTCTTGGACAAGGTTGTCGATTTCGACTTTTGGGAGGAGGTCGCAAGCTTCCCACACATGAATTGCACAAGTTACTTCCTTGTCAACGAAGAAGCGTTCAATGTCGAGGAAGATTTGTTTCGCCCTACATTCAAGCGCCTTGTACCTAATCCTTAACCTCTGCCAAGCTTTGTAGGGATGCCCTTGGTACAACGTCTGCGGTGCACCTTTCGAATCTGCTTCAAGCCTCTTGTCGCAGTAATAGTCGAAGAGATAGTCACACTAACAATCAATGCGTTGCAAGTGAGGCAACTTCGTCATCAGTTACGTAACATCTCTGTCCCACGTCGTTTGAGAAGAGGGTCTTGAGAGATCTTATTATATATTAAGGTCCTTTACTAATTAACATCATCTTTCCAAGCTCCTTCAGACCCACCAACTTAGTCGACATCTTATACTCCTTAAATCCAAATTAGTCGTCGACGTCTTCTCAATTAACGACTTGTTCTAAAGCTCTTTCAGATCGACCAACATGCTATTTTGATCAAAGAGCCAATCAAAAGAGGCACATATTATCTTGAGATAATTTCGCTCAAATTGCCAATCGGAGCCGCACTGGCGCAGACGCACCACCATCCCAAGCTATGGCCTCGACCTCACGACTTTATTTTTCTTCAGGTCTACCATCCTTACTGCCCTCGACAGCAGCAACTCACGAGCGCGCAACCGGGAAAACACGTTGTTGATGATTAAGAGTAGACCTCCCACGTATGAGTCGTCCGACAATATTCACGACACCTCATCAATTAATGGCATCTTCTTAAGCTCCTTCAGATCCACCCACTTAGTCAACATCTTCTCAATCAACATCTTCTGCTCCTTCAGATCCAAATCAGTCATCAACATCTTCTCAAGCTCCTTCAGATCCGCCAACCCAGTCAATATCTCCTCAATCCACATCTGCTGCTCCTGTAGATCCACAATCATCGACATCTTCTCAAGCACCTTCTGAATCACCGCTTGCATCTTCTCAGTCAACATCTGCTGCTCCTTCAGAGCCGCTCGCATCTTCTCAGTCAACATCTGCTGCTCCCTCGGATCCGCTAGCATCTTCTTAGTCACCGCTAGCATCTGCTGCTCCTTCAGAGCCGCTCGCATCTTCTCAGTCAACATCTGCTGCTCCCTCGGATCCGCTAGCATCTTCTTAGTCACCGCTAGCATCTTCTGCAGATCCGCTAGCCCCTTGTAGTGTTTCAACGCTCAGATAGCCTCTCGACAAGAGGCACAGCCGACAATCTTGTCGGTGGTTGGACAAGGACGTTGCAAATTGTGGTGTTATCTTACTACTGTTCATCCGCAACGTCAGATCCAAGCGGCTCCGGTTCCAAATCGAACAAGGTAGTTCCTCCATAGTTGTCCCGGATAGATCCAACTCAGTCAACCTCTCCAGATCCGCAACAGCATCCGGCAGAGAATTTACGCCCGTGCAGTTCGCCAAGCTCAAGTACTCAAGATTCTGTAGCCTCCAGATAGTGTTCGGAAGTTTAACTAATCCTGTACCGTCCATTACTAACCTCGACAAAAGGCTCAGATCACCGATCGAGTCTGGCAAATAACGAACGCTAAAATCCTGGATCAAGATGAGCTCTCTCAGGGCACTTAAATAACCAATGTCCTCGGGCAACCCTCTGAGACGCGGACAACATTTGATCTTCAAATAAAGCAACTGTTTCAGTGTACCAATCGAGCAATCGATTTCGGCCAAATTCACGAGATCATTCAGAACCAACCTCGCCAGACTCGTAAATTTAGAGAAGCAAGGTGTTTTTTTCAGGAACTTAGATCCCGCGATTTTCAAGACTTTCAGTCTACTTGCCACCTGCAGAAGCAACAACCGGACTTAATACCGTAGGGGACTTTGGCATCCATTGCTAAATGAACATGTCCTCATATTGGTCAATAGAGTAAATTTGTCGGGTGATAATCGTACCATGATTTCGTCCATCCGCTCCATCCTTCTGCGGTTATATCGCCTGAAAGCTTGAGAACAACGAGGCGATTCAGCACGAAGCTCTTTGCTCGAAGTTGCGGCGGACAGTTTCGCCACCAAAGATATCTTAGCTCCGGCAAAACATCCTCAAAGTTGCCGGCAAAGTTCCCTCCATCCAACTTAAGAAACCTCGCATTCGTGAGATTCGCAAAATCTTTGCGTGTAAAATTGTGTCCCGTTCTCCGTCGCCTGAGCGCTACTGCCTTCTCTGTTCCCTGATGGAAAACATAATATCAAATTGCGTTTCTTGACTGGAGCAATGAGAATATGCTGGATACTCACCTATTTGCAGTTTTTTCTGATGTTGGGTAGTATAGAGGAAGTTATTTTTATCAGGGTGCACAACGGAATCATAGATATATTTTTTTATAATAATTTTGTGGGTTATGAACTTTCGTGATAGATCGATGTTTGTAGAGTTTAGCGCGAAAGAATGATTTTCTAGTGCTATTTGAGGTTCAAAGGTTTCACAAAACTAGACATTCTCTTTTTTTCTCTTTCTTTTTTTCCTACTGTGCATTATCTAGATAGAACAAGATAGATTTTGCTACCTTATATTTAAAAAAAAAAAAAAAGTTCGTCTTCAGAAAAATTGTAAAGTTAAGTAAAAATTTGTATTGGTATCTCTATGAAATGGATAAGTTCAATTGGTCTTTCAAACCCAATTTCTATTGTTTTCAGATATTTTCATCTTATTTAAATGAACAACAATGAGGGCACTATCTACTGGCAAAAAAAATTAGCAAATTCACAAGTTTCTCTTTTATATAATTAGCAAAATTCTCTTTCAAGGAAAAGCACAATTAATTCACAAGTTTATCCTGTAGCTCATGGCTTCTAGGTAATAATAGATAAAGAGGGCAATCTGCAAGAGAGATGAACTCCTAGACTCGCAGCAGCGTAGGAAGGACTGTTTGTACTTACCATTTTATCGGCCGTCTCGAGAAACCAAAATCTGCTTCGATCTTCAGGTTTGCTCATATTCTTTTGACGAATAATTTCCCGGCCGAGAGCTCTTAACTGATCATGCATCCATATTCTATCATGATCTACTATCTTGATTAAGGACTTGTTTAAAAGGACCTCAATTTCATCTTCTGGAAAAAAGCCAGAGTCTTTCCACATGTATATCAGATTAGTTTTTTTCTTATTACCGAAGAAACATGCGATGTCCAGATAGATTTGTTGTGCCCAATAACCAAGTCCATCATAACTTATCTTTAACCTCTGTTGGACTTCTTCTGGAGGCGCTTTCTTTAACCTCTCCAGCGTGCTTATCCACTTTGCTCTACTCTGACCACGGAGATGTGAACCTATCACCTCAACAGCCAGTGGAAGTCCTCCAGTGAGTTCAACAACTTCTCTTGAAAGATCATAAAGATCACGTGGATCCACATCTGTGTCGAAAGCAAGCTTGTTGAAAAGTTGAAGAGCATCATCAAAATCCATTACCTTCATTTCATACAGAAAAATTTTTCTCGACTGTGTTGAGATATTTTCCTCCAGTCCTTCCACCTTGGTCATAGGGAAAACACTTTTGTCTTTGGTTGTAACAATGATCCTGCTCCCTGGACCACACAAAATACATTGCTTTGCTAGTTGCATAAATTGATCATTTTCATCCAGACCATCAAAAACGAGTAAGACTTGTCTGTTATGTAATCCCCGTCTGATCAGATTATTTCCTTCCTCAAAGTCAAAAGTATCACGAAGTGAGAAGCTCAAAAAATCCCATACTAATTTTCTTTGCATTGCTTCAACGCCACCACCTGGTGATGATTCTCGCGAAAGGAAGGAGTGACTTTCAAATTGAGGAGACAGTTGATTGAAGACTACCTTTGCAAGAGTTGTTTTTCCAATGCCACCCATCCCATGGATTATGACAAATCGTACATCACTGAAGTCACAACGTAACAATTCCATTAGGGCTTCTATACGATCATCAATTCCAACTATATCAGCAGGTAAATTTCTTTTTGTTGTTGTGATCTTCAGCAGAACTTTTTGAATGATATCTTTAATGACCACGCCTTGCCTGTCATGTTCAGGAAATCATAGCACATGTGACCATATATACGCGATTAGAATTTCAAATAGAAGCAAAATATTTCTAGCGTCCAATATATGTTTTTCATGTAGTATTCGCGATGGATGAACTAAATCGCGCTTTACACATCTACTGAGTAAGGATTCTCTTACGAGGGTGGAGTATCGCCGACAAAGAGTTCTCCTAGACTGTTTGAATAGGAGAATATCGTATTTGGGAGTTCGTTACCATGTAGATAGTCTTAGCCTAGCTGGAGAAACTGATGTCTACAAAATTGCGTAGAAGGGCAGATCAACCAATTATCTCTAGATAAATAAACGAAGATCATGTGAATACCCTTTATCTTTTAGATGCCATCCCCTGATCCAAGCCACCGTTGTCAAAGCCTCCTCCCAAGACTTCACTAGAGTGCAGCCTTGTTCCTCGTGCTTCCTTAGGGCACTTCTGTACAGCTCCGTTTCAAGCTTAACATCCGATGGATTCACGTCATAAAAGATGGGCAATATCTCTTTCCCTGTGTATTGGCGAGTGCAATCCACCATGCATGCCAGCTCTTTGAGGCACCATTTACTTGAAGCATAGTTTTTGGAGAAAATAGGAATGTATAGCAGCGACCTTTTTATTGCTCGCAAGATCTCTGAGATCTTTTCGCCCGGCCGTAACTCTTCGTCATCCCTGAAAATGCGGATTCCTTTATCGCACATGAACTCGTAAAGACAGTCTGTGAATCCATGGCGAGTGTCGGGTCCTCGAAAGCTCAAGAACACATCGTAGTCACCACTAGTTGCAATCCCTGACTGGCCCTCTTCGTCCCCCATTTGATAACACAAGTCGATGTTACTGCTGACTTCCTTTTCTGGTCCCGGGCTTGGATAATGTCTTCCGAACAATCACAGTACATAAGAAGCAAAACGTTTTTACATATTGAAGTTGAAATGGGATCTGGTGTTTTCACATCTCAGCCGAGTGCCCAGTTTGCCTTAAGGAGATATATACAGCTAGAGGCATGATTAAGATGAATAGCAATGGTGGGAGCCCTTTTCAGCCGGTCGACTCTAATCTTTCCGCGTGGGGTCTGTCTCTTTCTTTCCGCGAAGGTCACCTGGAGCCCATTATTCAACTGTAAACTAGAAGAGCATTTAATATCTTCAAGGATTAGATAAAAGAATGCGTCAGCTCAATTATATTGAAGGGTGATATAAATAATGAAGTCAACTTGAAGCTCAAAAGAATTTTTAAATTCTAAACCATGCCAAGGAAAAATTAAAGAAGTCAAAAATGCTAGAGATGCAAAGACTAATTCAAAATAGTGCCCCAAACTCTGACAGGGTGCTTACAAATTGCCCATTGTACAGTTTGCCACGCTGCTTAGGAAACAATTTTCGAAATCAGCTTTCACATCCCGGCATTAATAAAAGTTAATGACGTCACTATTACAAACTAAATATGCATAGGGTTACTTGTACCTCCTCTCTCTAGAAAGCTTCGGTGTTAGGATCGCAGGGGAAAAATGATGTGCTCGAAAGTATGAATTGAATTCTCAGCAGAACACCTGGAATAATGTTTTAAATGTTGATGTGAAAATAAACAAAAGTACTTTTTTGTTCTTTTATATATCTAAATAAACGGACCTTAAATACGTCCGTTTTGTTAGAATTCTGAACAAAATCCTCAAATGTCTTAATTGTAAGAGAATAAAAAGCATCATCGTGATGAAGTGAATGAGCACTTGGCGACCAAGAGAGGAGGACTTTCATGTCGGTGCATAATGCAAAGCGGTCTGACCCGTTCTCATCAATCGGATATAGTTTCATTTTTTTGCGGTTGACCCAACTCAATTATCATACTAAGAATCCATCAATAAATCGCATCCAATTTATATAAACCCAAACCGAAAGTCCGAGAGCTTTGGTACAATCGATAATCAAGACCAGCGTGGGAACTAGATTGTTATACTAAATCCATCAATTAACTGCATCAAATTTTACTTAAGGCCGACTTCATTTTCTGATCCCAGGCTTGGATTGCAAATCCTGAGCGATCTCATCGCATATTGCACATCATGATTTCACGTATCGAGGTCAAAATGGGATCGGGTGTTTTCACATGACAGCCACACCCGACTTGCATCGAGGAGATTTACACAGGTGAGAGCCACGATCAAGATGAGAGGCAACTTCCATTCTCTTTCTTTCCGCGTACGGTCAATCTTTTAAGTCCCTTTCAGCTTTGTCATTATTTAACTCCCTTCTTCCGCGAAAGGTGACAAGTCAACTTCAGTTTGTCATTATTGAATAACCATCTGCATCCGCGCGAAAGGCCACAAGTCAACTTCAGTTTGTCATTATTGAACCATCATCTGCATCCGCGCGAATGAGCCAACTCGACAAAAGTTTGTGGGAAATATGCTAAACAATCCCCACTCCGAGTGGAATCTTCAAGCGGATCGATGGAGCGGATACACCGAAATTTCGTTTCCAATCTCCACCTTGTTCAGTTTTGTTGCTTTTCTAGTTGTCTCGTGCTCCTTATCATTTTTCTAGAATTCCAAATCATCCAACGGAAATTGGCTCGGAGAGTTTATGGATATGGATGTACTCTAAATATCGGTCCATCAAACATAACATGTGATTAAGTCATAATTATGTCCCAATGCTCAATTAAGCTACCATTTCATAGTTACAGCTTACATGACCATAGTTGAAACCGTAAACAATAATCTGTGCGGTCTGAAGCCAACATTAAGATTCTTCTTGGCACTTGGAGCACTTACATGTGAAACCATAGTCCGCGAGCAGTGCCTGCCTCCCTTCAAGGGGTAAATCCTCGTCTATGTATGAAATGGTGACCTGCGAGATTTCGTGATTTATCCCGTGTCAGTTGTGCACATGCTCAATTTAAGAGAATGAAGCTTGCATGGCTTTCATCTAAACTGGACGAAACTCTTTCATCGATCTAGCCAGACAAAGTCACATGAGATTACCTCTTCTCCCCTTGTAATGGGCTTCAAAGCCACTATTGTTGCTCGACCATCTCTATCCTGAAAAGGCAGTAGCAATTAAATCACTTCTGCTGCATATCAATTGCATTCTCCACCCACTCAGGTTTCCATGAAACAGAATCTGTCCCACGCACCATAGATATAGGTGATGTAATGGGAAGAAGGCGTGACTAGCATATCTCATAAATGATTATCCAGCCCACAACATACAAGTTATAGATAAAAGGCAATATCACTTGATATTTGTAAAATTTGTATCTATGAAGTAGAAGAGCAGTTGATCTTCAAGGAATATTGAAAGGGGAGATCTCAGTAAATTTGACTAACGTCATCTTGAAGCTCAAAAGAACTTAAAATCCTATACCATGCCAAGAAGAGATAAAACATGGAGAATGCTAGAGATGCAAAGACTCCTTCAAAAAATAGTGCCCCAAGCCCTGATGGGGCACGCGTATATATATTGCCCATTATAAAGTTTGCAACACTGCTTTGTAAACCATCTTTGAAAATCAGCCTCTGCATCCCTAGCATTACTACAAGTCATTTGTGTCACCATTACGAACTAAATGTGCACAGGGTTACTCATACCTCCTCTCTTTTGAAAGCTTTGGCATTAGGATGGCAGGAGTGATTCATACAGCTCTGCAAGGGGAAAAATGCCGTGCCTGAAAGTATGATTTTAATTATTAGCAAAACACTTGGCATGATAACTAAACATTACAAATGGCAGAAATTAAATAAAATGGGAATTGCTGAGTATAGGTGAGGACAGAGGAAGAAAAACAAATCCTTTACTCAGTATCATGATACGCTTTTCTTGTCAGTGACTTAAAAACAAAGCAAGACTGCATTAATCATCGTCAGACTGGTAAAGCCTACTAATTCATGTTCATATCATATTCTAAAGTTGCCTCTCAGGTAATTTATCTAATCCTGTCGGCTAAAATCCGGTTCGCAACCATGTTGTGTCATGTTTCCATTTGAAATTGTACAATATGTTAACATTGTGCGCATTCTCTAGTCGCATGGCATGCATGTGAATGATTGCACACCAGCCATGTATAAGTAACAGGATCAAACACTGAAGAGTTATACAGCTTCATGGTGAACTTCTCAGGCCTTGTGACATGTAAGTAAAGGGGTACACGAACTGGTAATGGCATGATTAGAATAGCACTTGGGTTCAACATGATGAGGGATTCTTCAAGCTAGAAAGACAACCATGTTTATTGGTTAATCAAGTCCGTCCAGTTACATACCCTCACAACAAATTGCATACTCATCACCAAGGGCATCCAAATATGGTTGAGATACTTTCTTCGCTTCTTCCTGCCAATGGAGATGATCGCAAATGCATAAACTTCCCAATTCCTTAACGAATGTCAAAGACAGAAATGTGCATCATACGTACCTTCTCAGGAGATGGTAGATCATCAATATACAAAAAGTAATCTTCCACAGGAGATGCTACAACCAGATCACTGTGACAAACCATAACCGGAAAAAATATAAAAGATTAAAAATAAGTTCCTAAAATGCCCCAAGCAGATTATCATTAGTAAGGCATTTATACAACACGTGTCATCAATATCAAGGAGACCAGCCGACTGTATTTTCTCATGTAAAGTAGAAATGTCATATTTGAAACCTCCTATTTCTATGTAATTTGATGCAAAAAGAAAATGGAGAGAGAAAGGAAAATTTCAATTATAGACCTTGTTGTGTGCATAGTCTACAGTTTAAGACTCATAAAGTTGGAAATATTCAATCCTTACAGATTGTTCAGCTCAAACATTCCAATGATATGTCCATAAATGTCAAGTGAGAACACTTTTTAGAGTCAAGGAATCAAACCTCAGATACTTAGTACCAAGCCAAAAAAGAAAGATAACTGATAATTAAGAAACTGTGGGGGTTCATAAAAGGATACATGGTTCACATTCTTTGTCAAAGATAGCTGCCTTCAGGAGTTGCAATGACTGAAAAAAGAAAAAAGGGATTATCAGGAAAATGACTATATGATGCCTAAGGTCATTGACTTGCAAAGTGATAAAACGAAAAAACTACAAAATTTCTTCTTTTTCAAAAATTGACTATTTGAATTTCTCTAAAAAAGAGGTAGAAGGTAGATAGCGGCCACTTTTTAGAAAAAGCAACCAGGAATGACCACTGAACCCACTTTACCCAAAAAAAAAAAAAAATGACCACTGAACCCCAATTACAGTCCACATGAATTCCGAAAGGTGCTGGAGGATGGTGGTGATCCTACACAGATCAAAACAAACCAAAAACTAAAAAAAGGCATCACTTAGGATGATCGAGCAACTGACATTTTTATTTTTTATACGAGCAAAGAGAAATCACTAAGAGGCACCCCCTTATGAAAAGATGTTGAACTCTGATTCCATTTCACCTTGCCACATAACGAGTACTATTAGCAAACTAAACATGGAATAGTAAAGAAGAATGACCAACAAAATAATGAGCAAGCATCACAAAGAACACCACTACAGGAGCAGCCTCATAAGAAGCAGCGTGATCATTTATTTAGATATCAAGATTCATTTACCTAACTACAGACCAGCATGGGACTAACAAAATCCCCAATCCATGATTTTTAATTTTGTCACAGAAAACTAGAGTCTTTTATCCAGTCCAATTTTCTTCTTTCCAATATCAAATCTCCAACAAGTCACAAAATTGTAATTTGACAATCACACAGTGAACAACTAAAAGCAACATTGGCTAAGATACCGAATATGATCCTTTTAAGATGCAACATTTAGAAGAAATTTCTTTACCTTAAAGGCAAGCTCTTTAATATCCATCCTAAATACAGCTTCATCAGAAGGATCAACATCCTCTGGCAATGCTATGCATTCCCACCACCTAAAAGCAATTACTGGTGGTGAGTAAGTTCACCTGTTTGACAAATAAATCTTGAATAGGTAAAACCTGACACAAAAATACCTTTTTTTGTGACCAGCTGATATTGGCTTCCATGCTTCTAAAAGTAAGGGCATACGAAAGTTGTCCATAAAATGAGCCGTGTACTTCATATGACTGCTCAGAAAAATTGTTTTTGACTTCCTATACCTTAATATAGTGTATGCAATTGCCTGAATAATGACAACCAACATGTTAGCTATACCAGCTTTTATTAAATATGTGCAGTGGAGATCTACGGATGAAAATTGAGGAACCATATCTATAGCCTTGCTATAAAGAAACGATATAAGTTTGCTTTGTGCATAGCACACGCACTACAAACTGAGAACTTAAACAGTCTAAGTACATAATAATATTCTATAATCCACTTGCTCTGTGATAATAAAGCATGATGATATAATAATTTATCCTTAAAACAACGACCGCCTAGCCCTTTCTAACCAGGTGTGCCACACAGACATTCGAGTTGACCATGCCAAATTAAATTTGGCTAATAAAACAAAAAATATATTTTGCCTCAGCACATATGCCTCATAACAAGATCTCCAGTAACACATAACATAGGAAATTAAATGACTCCCTTAGCTGCCTACATTTCCCAACAAGGAAAGGCAATTTGACAAGATGGTACATAATGAATCATTAACGTGAATAGTCAATATCATAGTTTTGATATTATATATAGTTCCAGCATGATTTTCCACCCAATTCCTCCTTTACCAATCGGTACAGAAATAACCAGTAGTTGAGTACACACTATTTCAAAAGATGAAAGCATACTCAATCCGAAAATGTGCCCAACATTAAGATATGAGTAAAGTGTCAAAGAAAAAAGTGCAGCAAAAAGTCTCCTTACTAGAATAAAAATTTCATTTTGCATCCAGAAAAAATTACAAGCAATAAGGTGAGGAAATGAAATGCAGGAAGAGGAATAAGAAACATGGAAACTACTGATAAAAGAGACTTACTTTGGCTGCCAGAATGAAGATATCATTTGTTTCTACAGTGAAAAGACCAAAAAAATGAAGAAGTATCAATAGAAATAGACAACAAATTAAAAAAAAAATGAACCTATTGACAATAAAGATTAAGAGCTTTACCATTAGCATGTTGTATGAATTGGAGAAGAGCCTTTGTGGAAAACGCTTCTGACTTCTCTCCAGTGCACATTAAAGAATGAAATGAATTCCAATCAGCATCTGCACACACTTTGCTAAAGATGATAGTTAAAATTACCAAATGAACTAATCCGCAGAATAGCTTCATGAAGAACATCCTTACAGCAAGCTTTACGCAAGGTGTAAGAAAATAAAACGTCAGAATGTGACTCAAAAACATAATGGCAATAATGCTAATACACATCAGACTCAGTACGTTGTTGAATTTCGCAATTCAAAATTTGTTGGTGCCAGGACTAAGGAAAGCACCTTCTCCTGTATTCATATCTTGGAAAATAGCCTCTTTGAGCATAAATCAATGAAATCAAAAAGTAAAGCATACTCATGCTTTCAGTCCTTTTCATTACAACTTGCTTCCAAGCAGTAAAATAGTAAAAGACCCAAATCTTCAGGCAAAAAAGTACATCAAAGCCCCATACCTGCAATAGTAAGCTTCTTGACATCCCCCTGCACATTGAATGACTGGTGGCGCGGAAAACTTGTCCGAGTATGGCAATACTATTTCATTATTCATCAATGATTCAATGATTTCCTTGGGCAGAGGAACTTTTACTCTCTCACTTCCTGAAGCACATCCACGAGAGTCATCATAACTTTTCTCATCCAAGATGTCATCTCCATCAGATGAATCAGATGCACCATGATCATTTGAAACGTCAGAGCATGAACCGGTATCACATCCATGGCTTGAGGAGAGACCTAAATCTTGAAAATACAATCTCCTTCCAATTTGAAGTTCTAACGTCCCAATAAAGCGAAAACAGAAGCTACACACTAGACAATCAATCTGCAATAACCGAAAAAGAAAAGGAAGCATTAGACTTGTGCATGATCAAAGGTCCTGACAAGTGCACATTAGGAATCCATGCCAGCAAAACCTTATTGGAGGGATGTTGACACCCAAAAAGCATTTGATCCCTTAAGAGAAGCTCCCCTTCTTTAAAATCCACATCAGCATATACACCTGAAAAACAATAATCCAACAGATGCTCATTGGTAGAAAGGCAGACTGCAGAAGCCACAGTGAAAGAGCACCTTCATCACATTAACTATGCAAAAAACAATTTAATTCAACATCGCATGAATTTTTTTTAAACTTCAGCTCCTTTTGCTTGGTCAGAAACTACATTAAAAAGGAGAAACAACTTAATGTTAAGTGATCGCAAGCTGCTCACAGGTTATCATGGAGTAAATTATGTGCCTAGAATGGACACTGCTGATTAGGCCAAACAATGAATTTACTTTCTCTCAAAAGAAAACAACAAAACAGTACACGGATATTCTCTCATGACTACAGAAAACACAATAGTACACAGATATTCTCCTTTTATTTCCCTCATCATGCACCGGGAAGCATCTTGCATATCTTGGTGTAAACCTTAAGTAAATTTTGCAGCTTTCAGTTTGATACCATTTGTTTGCTCAATTCATCCCTTTCCATCGACAATCAAGTACTTACGAATTTTTCCTGAGAACTATCAATGAGAACGGATGACAAGTCATACCCATCGCCAACAACACAACTAATTTCACGACAGCAACTCATCTTCCTTGGGAATAGCTACTACATCGAAATGACTAGTAAGTCTTGAAGTGATCCCGCATTAAAAGAGAGGTAATCGTCAATTTGAGAAGTCACCAGATAGTAGCACAATGCCAACAGTAAGAAACTCATGATAAAAACAACTTATTGAGCGGGAGAGTGGTCTACCTTTCCCGTGGTCGCCATCTTGTTTCACCTTGAGGCCGCAGAGCTCCCGCGAGGCCAAAAGTTGGTCAAAGTAATCCTGAACAGACAAATTTCAGACAACCAATGAAACCGAAAGGCGGGAAAAAGGCAGAGGGGAAATGCAAAATCTACTGAGCGGTGCGTAACGAATCTGAGATAATCCCTATCTAGTGAACCACGTACTGTCACTCGATACTCGGCCTCCACTGATGCTAACGCGAATGAACTTAAGACCGGCTTCTTCTCCTTCTTCAACTGCGACTGTGGACGCAAAGAATCGATGAAGCAGAGGAGTTTACCTGGACTTCCCGAGGAGGAGGAGGTTGGAGAAGAGCGAAGATTTCAGGGGCGCACTTCTCGTCGATTGGACAAAAGACTTCCATCGGAAATTTGCTTCTGCTCGAACTCGAAAAGCCTGCGAACTTTTCCACCGGAGGCAGCGACGTCGAACTCAATCCCAAGTCAGTGGCGCTTCCTCTACCGGTTTTGGTTCTCGGTGGCGGCGCGGCGCAGCGCTAGGCATCGTCCGTACATGAACTCGCAGAAACAAAAAAAAAAATCACCAAAGTTAGCGCTCCGACCAATTTTAGCTAAAAGTGACGACGCATATGTTTAGCCATTGTCCACGTCATAAATTCAAAAAATTAACAAAAAAATGATCTTATCTTGTTTAGAATTATTCATATCGCCGAGGTAAGAGCTGAACACCACATCACTCTTTTCCGGACAATTAACTGACGCCGTGTTGGAATTACATCAATGTTTAGCATAAAATTAAACAAATTAAAAACTTTAGATTGAATTGATATTTAGACAATAAATTTTAGAGCTGATTTAAAAAACGCTAAATAACCCATCGCGAGCGACCAACTAATAAGGCTTACAAATAATGTGCAAATGACAGAAAAACTTATCATTGCTCGATCCGATGTCAACAAGCTCAAATCTTAAGTACGTCACTTTAACTCTTGAATATCTGGAAATTTTTCAAAAAACTTCGAAAATTTATGAGAAACTCTTCTTTTTATCCCATAAAATTCGTAGAGCAATGTATGATTTACAAGTAAAACGAAGGCATAAATGTAAAATTAGCACATCCTGTGTTTTCCAATAATAAGCGGTCTTGACTATATACCCAGAATCAGAAATAGCATTACTCGCAGGCAAATGCTAATTATAAAAAAAAAAAAAAAAAAGGTAATGCCTCGGGGTTTATAAAATAAAATATTCTACACCATTCATTGTCTCCAACCATCGATGCATTCGGGAATCATGAGATGATCTCCGCAGAAGAAAGTGCAAGCTGGTCCTGACTAAATCTCAGGTAAACTCGTCATTCACCAACTTCTCTCTGTACGTGACAATAAAATGCATAAGGCAGGCGTAGGATACTTAGCTTAATACGTGACTACTTCTCTTCCGATGCGCCTAATTATAAGGTGTCGCGGCGGTGGTCCAGCAGCACAATTTGCATAAGTAATCAAAATCGCTGACAAAAATATACATCTGGCTTAGCCCAGAATCCTCCTCGAAAGTTATCAGTACTGTTTCTGACCTCAATTATACATAAGTATTGCGTTTCTGGAATGTGAGAATAACCACTTCAAGACAGACTTAACCACTAATTGCAGAGCTGGAACCCATGAGCAACTGAAATTCTATTGAAGAAAGAATCTAAGAACACACAGGATATATGCCAAACAAGCTTATGGCATCTTGCTCCACAGCTCGCAGAATGCTGACACTTCCAAAAGGTAGTATTACAACAGAAACTTCAAAACTCTTGTCTATGAAACTAAGGCGACATGAATTGCAAACGGCGAAACTCATGATCCAAACGAAGTTGACTAAGATTAATAGTGAGCCAAGACCTCGACCCAATTATCGTTGGAAAACCAGCGACAGCTGGTGAATATCGGAACTCCCGGGAAACTGAGCTGGAAGATTATCATACCGAACAATAAACAGGATGACATAAATATACAATCGTGTCTGCGGCTTTTAAGAGTTACTGCTAAATGCTCCCAAAGAACTGCTCCAAAGATGGGGAACTGAACACATTCGAGGCCGTCCTTTCAGCTCTGGCTGGGGACACATGAAGTTGGTACTTGATGAATCTCTGCAGACAAATGTCTCATTATGTATATATACTCGTTGTGTGATGACATCATGAAGGCTGATAGTACCCATTGGGCAAGAAGAGTAAGCAAAAACTTTACCGCTAACTGAGAAACGATTTCAGGGTTTGTGTCAATGTGCCAGTCCGGTTCAAGTTGCCGAACAAAAGAGGACCGCCCATTCTCTGTGCTACAGAAAAGAACCTGCACATGAATTTCCCAAATATCACGTATGCGTTCAAAGTGAAGGATACATAGCTGATAATTTAAATCTATGATTTTGCAAGTCTAATTCAGACTATAGAAAGATGTTGCAGATCCTGAAGTCCATAATAAATAAGTCAGACAGATCTAACATTTATCCAATGCATCAACTATACAATCACACACTATTCAACAATCGTTCATTGATTGCTCTCTCCAGCACCTAAACACCTGCATGTCCCATATAATTATCATTAATCTCAACAATAATCCATTATACAATTCTATGACCTTCACACAGGACTTGGTTACAAATTTGGAAGACTGCACCTATCCTAAAAGGAACAATGCTTTTTGAACAATTTCTATGAAGCAAAGAAACAACTATAACTTTCTTTTGAGGCTCATGCTTATGAACCCAACTCATGTTGCATATCACACAACTCCTCTCAACAGGACCAAACCTTCTGAGTCCCCTTGCTTGCACTATATATCAATTCAACTCAGGCAGAAGAGGCTTTACTATTGCCTAATCATACAGCACAGCTTCATCTTTATCACATATAGATCAGTTTCAATGCACAAGGAGTAATGAATCAGTTCTGCTAGGTCAAAGGTGCATGTGGCTATGATGACGATCACAAGGACAAAACATATTCATATGGAGTGGCATCTGATAACAGACTGCTAATGGTATTCATAATATAGCTTAAAAATGAAAATGAATGCCATGAAGAAGTCCCCTCTAACCCTGAATCCAATTGAATTAAAGAAAGAAGAAAAGCTTGTAATAAACAATGATGTAAAAGGAAAATATTATTAGTGCATTGCACATGCAACAATCCAGAGGCTAGCTTAGGTTCATATCTGGTGCTTTTGTACCTTCTCCTTGATGAGACCACCTGAAGTAAACACTCCAGCATACTCCAAGGCCTGAAGAATTTTTTTCTGCACAAATGAAGAAATCAACTTCAACACATAGCCCAACAGGCTGAAATAACACAAAGTGAGGAAATTGCCCTGGCAAAGGGGCCAGCAATACAATTGCCATCTTAAGAAACAGAATGACATGAATGAAGTATGATTAAGAAAATTTATGATGCTAACTCGAAATATAATCAAAATGAAAGAACCATGGCATGTTAACACCACTTCTGCATGAGCAAATCTAAAGCTAAAGCTATGTTATACCGAGAATTAACAAAGTCCAGAGACCACAAATAACTACGGCAAAATAGTCCACACAAAACAAGCACACTATATGGAAACAAAGAGGTTTGGTAAAATCATCAGTGCGACAACCATAGCTGCTTACTAGGAGAATTAGCAAGGTACACAACTGAGAAAACGCTCAAGCAGAATATGATGAATTCTATCTAGCGTTGTCGAAACAGATTCCATTTAATATTTTAGAAATACCTCACTCTCATCATCAAGAACTCTTTCCATGAGATAGAGATCACAAAATTTGGTGATCTCCAAAAGTACTTCCAACACAGAGGATCTTACAGTTGCTTGTTTCTGCAAAAGAATTACTAAATCAGGCAATGCTCATGCAAAACAAGTGTAATGGGACTCGGCAAAGGATTATACGACCTGCAGCTCCTCAGGATTACTCTCCTCAAGAATAACTCCGAGCAAACGACATGTGACCTGAACAAATAGCTTAAGCATCAATGCATGACTCGATGAGGGAAAGAGAGATGGAAAACCTTGGTTCTCAGAAAAAGCTAAAAGATGATAATCATTTCCACTACACTGACATGAAAAGAAAAGCAGAAATTTTTAATCAAGAATAAAGTTCAATATCCTTGATCATCCAAAACAGGAATCAATATGAGCCATAGATTAATGACAAGGATCAGATAGTAATGACAACCATGATCAAAGAAGAAAAGCAAAGGCTTTAGACCCAAGGGGACAGTTATGGTACAGCCATCTGTACAATATCATGAATGATAATCCATATAGATAATATCCCACTTCATGGCACAATATTTGCAAAATATTAAAGAATAAAAGGTTAAGCTGATTACCTTTCGGCCTTCACTCAACTTTTGCCTCACTATCTGCCCCAATGTTGGCTGAAAAATAACAGGGAATGATATTAAAGCTAGAATGAATAAATTGACACAAGATAAATCACAAAGAAGCAAGTAAACACTTACCTTCACAGGCTGGAAAAACTCATCCACGACATCTTGTGCCCTTAAATCCTCTGAAGTTGAACAAACTCCAGAAGATGTAGAGGCTGTATTTGTCTGAGAAACTAGACCCGGACTAGTAGGTGAAGCAGCTTGTCTTTTTTGTATCCGTCTTTGAGGACCTCTAGGTGTCCTCAATAACCTCCACGTGAAAACTACGGCAACAGCAAACCCAGCAATTGCCCCAAGCGAGCGCGAATTCTAAATCCAAAAGGAGCAGGGTGCAGTATGAGAAGTAGGCAACAATATGGGGCATCACAAATATCAAGCTGTCAGACACTGAGATTTATTAATCTATGATATGTGATTAGAGAGAGATTAACAATGTTGACAGAGCCCTGCAGCTCCCATACATTTTCCTATCAGCATATTTGAGGAACCATATTTTCTACATCATTTCATAATATTAAGATATCTGCATATATTCTTGTAGAATGATCACACTACACGGTGTTAAGAATAGCCATGGGCAGCAATTACAACTTTTAAAAGGGGCAATGCTCCTTCAATAAGGTATTTGGCAAACACTTAGAAGCTGATATACCCCAAAACTGAAGCATCTGATAGGAGAATTTAATGAGTGCTATGAAGATAATGTCGAATTATTAAACACCTTTAATAATCGTAAATCGCAGCTCATTACATAGCTACACCAATACCAAATGAACACTTGAACATCATAGAAGCCAAAAACATCCAACATATTTCCTAACTTTAAGAATCAATAACATTAGGGGGCATTTGGTCTAGGCAAAAGGCACACAGGTATAGTGAATTATTGCCACTCGCCGTTTCTTTTCCTCCTCCTCCTCCTCCATATTGCTCCTTACCCTCCATCATTATACCATTCATACCGAATTTGTTGTCACCACTATCATCCCTCCACCATCAAACCCACCACCCTCCCCCCCACCCAAAAAAAAAAAAAAACTCAAAAAAAAATATATATGCGTATTATACAGTGAAGGCTCTATTTCATTTAGTCTAAATCTACTTAATTTTGAATAGTCCATTATATAGTAGCTAAAGGGCGTCTTAACATAGACCATCAGAATTATAATGAGAATACACACAAGCTTTCTGGAAGACTACCAAAAAAGGGTCTCAAACTGTCCTTTGGATGCGGGTACTGTTAGGACAGGGAAGACCCAACGTGTCAGAAAGGTAGCAGATTCTGGAAAAATTAACAGTAAGTTAAGGGAATTACAACGTCAAAGGAATTTTGGTGAAGAATCAAGTAATTAAGACATAGAAGATATATGATCTGGTAAGTGCCCAAACGCAGATATACAGAACGTTATTAGAAGGTCTTAACTTTCAAAAAAGATGTGAAAGTTAGCATTGCCGAGTAGTTAAAGCTAAATTTCTTGAAGACGAGTCAGTCCCACAAATTGGATCAAGATGATGAGAAGCGGCAACCGGACAGATACAAGATAATCTAAGACTAATTGGACTCCAACCGCACTCAACAGGATATTCTTCAGCAGCAAAAGCAAGCCCTAATCATAAGCAGCTTCAATTATCGCTAGATATATTATAAGGAGGTGGCATTAGTCCCAAAACCCTCTATAGGACCATCAACACGACCATCCTTAGACCAAACATATGCGAATCCAGCACCTACGTGGCAACCAAATCACACGGAAAGCGCGATCAAAAATACAAAAACATCAACTAAATGAGCCCAAGCCAGCAACTTGATGCGATATACGAGCAACAAATGGATCATACAATCCACTATCCCCTTGCAAAAAAAAAAAAAAACGACCGAGGTAGAGAAGAATCCAACTGCGCACCATATTGTTGAGCGAGATCGAGAAGATGTTGGAGAACTTGACGGTGAGGTAAGCCCCGAACCTCCTGATCAGCTGAACCAGCTCATCCTTCGAGGTCTCCGCCATGGCTTTCCACCAAATCTGCCGACGATTCCCGCCGCGGCCTTCCGCAAAATAGTTTTACTTCACCCGCCGGAGACCGAAACCCCCGTGTAGGGAGAGCGAGCGAGCGAAACTGGCTCGATGCTTCGCGTCAATGGTCGAACCTCAGGAACGAACGGAGAGACTTCCGATGCGATCTGCTCACTTTATTATCTCTGTTTTTTTCTTTTGGTGCGTTTCTGTCAGTTTAGGGATTTCACTTTAAGTTCGGGTTACCCAATCCACCGGGCCGAGTTCGAACCGGGTTTGTCTTGACTGGTTTCTTATTGGGCCGGATTCGGGTCGTTTGAAGGGGGAAGAGATTAGCCCCGGCCTAAGAGTAAAGTGGTCCAGGTCAAAGAGGGACCAACAAGCTCGGCTCATACGGCCGTCGAAAAAGCTCCTTGTCTGACTCAAACTAGAAGGTTAGGTAAAACTTGAGGCGGTGTGGGGAAGTCTAAATTGTCTAGTTCGCCAATTTTGAAAATGCTTTGACAAAGATACAACCACAGCACCGAAACACACGATCATCGACCGCGTGTCGTTGTCTATACTCGGCCATTTCCATCGCGGTAGGATTATCTTTGCGGCAAAGTAATGATTTTCCAATGATTGGGAGGTGTAGAACGCTTGTACGATCTCGATGGGTCTTTGGCATGTGTTCAAGTTCTGCTTTCGTGCCAAAGAAAGACTAATGCTTCTTCTGATCTTTTTACCTTCTTTTGTCACTTGCTCGTTCAATGGCATTATTCAATACCACATTCTTCAAGTCAGCAGAGAAGGGGAAAACTGGGAGCCGCAGTTCACAGTTCCTCTTAAAACGATTTCGCTCTGACCTTTTAGTCATTGGACAGACGTGCCAAAACAGCGTTAAATTTCCATGGCCCAATTTGAGACAAGAATGTCAGCGACAGGGAGTGACAGACAGAGACAAGAGAAAAAGACACGGACAACGTTATGCAGAGTGGGGAAGAAAGGGACTCTTTCCCTCAGTCCACAACTTGAGGAAGGGATGTTGGGTCTGTGGTTGCTTGTAAATCCTCAACTGCCGGTAGTTCAGTCATGTCAGTGAACGCTGGATCGGACAACACGAGCGCCTTGTCGATCTTGCCGCGTGCTTCGTGCCCGTTCAACAGCATCCCTCTCTCCAGGTGCAAGCAGTAGCTCTCGAACACCCTCGAGCTCACCACCACCCCAAAGTCCAGGAGGAAAAGAAGCTCCATCTCGAGCCTGTTCAGCTCCGCATTGCTCAACCCACCAACTCTGGCGTAGAATGCGTTGTTGTAGTGCCTGCGCAAATTCCCCAGAGCCAGGGATGCGGAGACATAAGAAATCTCTAGATGAAGACAATGATGCATGTACAGATAATTTGTTCCAGAGACCATATGGCTTCACATTTTGAAATTAATAAGCTATGCTCGACGTGGGATGAATGTCTACTTTCGTGAGCGACTATGGATCAAGAGATAGAAAGGCCCTACGCCCACGTCCTTCTGCCGGTCGTGACCTACAGAAATAGCGACATTGCCACTGCACCAACAGAGGAGTGCCTACGTAATTAAGATGGGTTGGCTTTCCCCGTCTTTCTTTTTCCAGCCGGGGAACTAATGTCAACTCGAGACCGTCTAGTTTGTCAGCCTTAGATTTGGCACACAGAGAGTCTTAGCGAATGTCGATGGCTTCTTTTTTCGGATCTCCTGGAAATTTCTTGAGTCCGTATCATTCTATCGCAAAATGATAGAGCCTAAATTTGAGCCTCTGCAGGATTTGGACCGTCATCGGCTTTGTTTTGGATAAGGAGATGGTCTCTAAGCTCTAGTTGACTTAAAAACTTCCAAACCATCCATAGTCGCATAATTAGTAATCAGAACATTCAGCTGATACTCGACATTCTTCCAACCAATTGGGTCAACTAACTCACAACTTCGGGACGCTGATCACTCAATCAAGTAAAGGCGCTCGATTAATAAAAGACGTAAAAAGCATGCACATGGATTTCGAAGGCACACTTACTCGTCGTCCAGCATCTTGGAGGCGACCATGACGCTTGTGACGAGCAACCTATGCACATTCAACGACACCACGAGCGAGTCCGGGTGCTTATGCACCAATCTGTCTATATACACGAATCCCACCACAAAACAGGACGGGCTACAACCTGTGTACTTGTAGATCCTCTCCAAGTACTTGGGTATGCTTATGCCCGGCGGTCGCACGCCGTGGAATCCATTCAAGCTCTTCCCAAGCATTGCTGACCGGTGGCTGCTGAGCCCGTTCGGCTGCCGGCCGAGGCTCTCCAAGAGCCGGTCATTACGAGCCACTAGCTTCTCTAGCACGAAAGACAGCACGGTCAGCACCCGTGGAAGGGTGGCCTCTACTTGGCTCGGCTCGGGCCGGGGTTCCGGGCCGGTGCAGTCGCGGGCGGCTAACATTTAGACGCCATCATGATGGAGGCTCTTGCTCGGCAGAGGAAGGAGAGTTTAAAAGAACAAAATCGGGTGGTCTTGAATGGATGTGAGTGCAACGCGCATGTTATCCTGGGGACAAGCTCTTAGTGGCTCACAAGAAGTGGGATTTTGACACGTGTACAGCTCTTTGGCAGCCGCTGCTGTACTTCTGTTTCAGGAAGAATTTCAGAAAGTTCAATCGTACTTCATTGAAAGGAACTCAACGCTATTAACAGAGCCTCGTGAGCGCCTTCTGGATTCTGCATTAATTTGATCTCCCGCACTCTAGGCGCCATGAATGGGATGGCTACTAACTGATAAAATGACAGCTGAGGAATCAGGAAGTAACATTCTTCTTTGCGAGACACCCTGCTAAATAAGGTCTAGTTGATACCCAATAACCCATCTATCAATCGAAAGAGAGATGCCGACAAATGAACTGAAATCTCTGCTACATGCGGTGGTCACAAAGCCTTTGACCAAGATCCAAAGAATTCTCATCTCGATGCAAAATTGGAGAGTGGAAAAATTGTCACCGTAGATTGTTTGGCCTAAATATGGTGAGTTTAACAATGGTGAACCTCAATATACCTACTAAACGCGCAAATTTTTTATCTATACATTGTGGTTGCTGGACGCAAGTAATTTGTCTTCCTCATTTCCTATTTCGGCCATGGAGAGCTGAATATTCGACTTGGAATTCATTTTATTCCACTCATTCTCGACACGGAAGAAAGCCCACTGGAACCGGCGAAGCATCTCCAGGGCAGTGATGGCGAAAACTGTAAGGTAGTTATGGCGGAGATGGGCGGACAATTTGTACGTCCACGTGCAACGCAAGATCAGATTGCTGCCTATCACCCAAACATAAACCTGCAATGTCATTGGATTGATTAATCAGAGGCACTTTGTGAAGGTCCCGTGAAAGTGGCGATCGCAAAAAACAAAGCAAGATGCATAATTTGGCACAGCTAGTGAGTCAAATTGATAAAGCTTCGTGACAAGCATTACCGAGGTGTTTCAAACTTAATAACATGGAGCATCACTATATTGCTTACCCATCTTCGTGCATATAGAAGCGATGAGATCATACTTGGTTTGCTGAACTTGAAAATCCGAGTGAAGCAACTGCCAGAACAAAACCAGGAAAATATACATTGGAGGAATCAAAAGTACCACAAAAATAAAGAAATCCACTTTCATAATATCACTTCACCACCATGCATTTTGCAAGTGAAAGAAATTACTGCACTTCCAAATTTCACCAACCCGTGACATAGGTCCAGTACAATCATAAAGAGGTTATGAGGTTAATAATCACTGACTCTTATGGTAACCAGTAATATCACAAGCATAACTTCTTTCAAGAACAAACTCTATACTCATCAAAGGCAAATTATTCGCATGATAAAAACTTGGATTGGTAAGCTATAGCATTAAAAATGTAAGATATGCTGTATCGACTAGGATGACATACCTCAAGTCCCAATCTCGGCTCACATCCCAATAAAATGAATACAAAGAATTCAAGACGCTTGAGAGAAGCCAGAGAGGCCGATAAAAACTTGTCCAATTATCTGGGAATACATGATATTTAAGGGCTGAAAGAAAAATCACCGGCACAGCTGTTGAATATTTCAAAGCTGAAAACGACAGCATAAAAACCATTAGATATAATTGTTAACGAGGACAAAAGCGGATTGATCCACAGAGACAATAGACATCTTAAGCACATAGAATTGGACTAAAACCAGATAAAAGGAGATGTAGAAGGAGAACGGGATGGGGGGGGGCTTTCTGGGAAACAGCAGAGAGGAGAAGATGAGTGAAATAGATCTCCCATGTCCCTAGCTACACTCATGTCTTCCTCGGGCACTTCAGAATACAAGAAAATTTTAGTCCATGGAAATGCTGTCAGTGAATAATTACATATTTTTCAATTAAAGGCAAGAGCCTTGCAATAATTATCACATGTTTCAGACCGGTTTCGCAAATACTTAGAGGTCTAGGAGGCAACTGTAAAACCCGAGATGTTTCATGTTTCCACAAAGTGAGCTGGGAAGTAAGTACTAAGACAATAAGCAAACGCCCAAGACTTCATGTTGAACAACCATTTCTATAGATTGGGATGCTGCACGGCCTGAGAATGGCCAAAAAATGCCAAACAAATAATGTTTTCTGTCCCATCATGAAAAAAAATGAGCATAATCTACCCTTGGCCTGGACCCAACATCATATTTGCTCTATGCATACAAGAGATGCTTTGGTTGACACTTAGAAATCCAACTCTAGTCATACCATCAGACAGCAGCCAGAAGAATATCTGATACATGTCACATGAGTACTGGACATGCACAAGGCAGTCAGATATTCCAGGTCTTAAGTACCCACTTAGCACATGTGATCTAAATAAGAGTAAATCAAGTGAAAAGAAAAATTTCTCCTCTGAGACGTGAAGTTCAATTCATTTGTTAACCAAGATTATTGTAGCATTAGATACTTGATAATAGACCTTCTCCAGCAAATGAAATGATCCAGAAGAAGCTGAACAGAGTATCAAGATTTATGCAACTGTAAAAGTAAAAGGTAAAATGGATCCGGACTTATATAGTTTACTTAATATAAACACCATGAAGGATATATAAAATATGTAATGCATAGAGGCTCCAAAAAAATTGCAAATGACAAGTAGCACTATAATGTTAATAGATGGCCAAATGTCAATATGATGAACTTCATATATATGAAATGCATGGAGATGCTACCATTTAAAAGAGTGTTCCTTTCTCCGGTATCCTTGTACTGTCGGAGGCATTGGAATAAACGAAAAACGTATGGCAACACTAAAACAATTGGAATTGCAACAGAGTGGCTTCCACAGACAGAATCAGCTTCAAACCAAGCAATAGTGGCGACCTGCATGAGTTTCACACATTTCTATTAATTAGACCTCAGATAAGCTCTATAAAACATTCTCGGTAGACAAATGGCTCTACTCTGTGTGTGCACGCAAACATTCCTCATCACATCCCCAAGGATCAAGCTATGTCACTCTGAAAAGGAAGCACTAGGCTATACAGTCAAGTATCTACAAGCAAAGCTTGATAGTTTCTCCTTTGAATACTTAAATTCAGTGTATGCCTTCCATTACAACATTTTAGGAGGTGTCCCTCATCATCTTCATTAGTCGAGTCCTCCAAGAGTTTCTTATCTGAACATCTAATCTAAACAGCAATATTGTACCATCCATTATAACTTTGGGCACAACATCCCAAAGTGACAATGACCTACTGACCTGTCGATGGACCATCCGACATACTGAACGCTCCAAATCTGAGAAAACCTGCAGATTACAAGTTGTCAAGTGCACAAATAAGAAACTAATATCTGAACAACAAACATTCTGGTTCCAGCTTCTTACAATCATGCAAGGAACCTTCAGAGTATTAGTGAACTATTAAACTATTGTGATTATTACCTTCGACATGGAGGTCATAATATCAGCTAAAAAGAAGTCAGAGAAGCTTATTGCCTGTACATGAAAGATTATGGTCAGGGCACTAATAATAGATTAGAAACCATGCATCTGCATAATTACCCTTAAAACTAGTGAGTCAAGGAAACAAGTGCGTCACTTTTTTCTCCCGGACAAAATTTTTTTTTTTCTCATAACTAGCTGACAAACAAGTAGATCTTTTTTTCCCCGAAGAATTCCGATCCAAAAAATAAAACCTGGAAATCATAGATTAGAAGGGAAAAACAGAAAGATAACTCGCCTAGGGCTGCTATACCAAGCCTTAGGTAACCTCCCAAAGGGATGGTTCATTTCTTCTCCTGCCATGACAAGAAAATCTATGTCTAGCACATTCTACACACTTGAGGATTTATTGTTGGGCACCAGGCCCAGAAACTAGAAAAGGTGCAGAAGCAGTAAAATTGAGTCCAGCAAGGGTTCAACAGCAATACATTACAACATACATAATAAAGCAATCACGGTGCATCAAGAAGTTCAACACTTCTATAAGCGGCTTACACTATGCGGATTTCACAAGGCTCAAAACAAAAGGGTCATCTTTTCACACACATAGACATGCACCGAAAATGTCAATCTGATCTCATACTTTCCATGAAATATGTCCATAACGTCATCACTCCATAAACAAGGTTTAGAACGAGCGGAATAAAAGAAAATAACATGCAACAAAACCACAACAGATAAAGTTCAAGAACCAAGGCAAAGAGACTCAACAAGTCGAAGCAACCCATATCAAGCAATACTAGACAGCCCTTCAAATCATTTGAGAGAGAACGGAAGAAAAGGAGAGCTAGAGGGACAGGGAGAGTATATCTAGATGCTAAATTCAGATCAATTTCATACTATTTTGGGAGTATACTTTACAGTAATCCACAAATTAAGAATAAGCTAACAGAAAAGCCCGAACTTGCCTGAAGTGGAAAAACTATCCTCCAAAGAGTTCTTAAGAAGTAGAAGCGAGACGACAAATAGAAAATATCAAATGGAAATATCAACACCATTGCGACAGCAGCATAGAGAAGAACCTGCAGTAAAAAGCATCAGAAAGGTTGAGCATATTTCTACTGGTAGGAAACTCATTGATGTACTTTAAGACGAAAAAATATTTGGTTGTCCCAGAAGCAGTTTCTTACAAAGTAATGAGCAGATATTAAACAAATAAATTCAATGATTTGCTAGAGATCCATCGTCCAACATCAGGTCATTATGGCGATAAATACAGCAAGAAGCAATAAGAGAGATATTAAGCATAGCCTAAGGGCATCAAGGCCCCAGGGTGGGGAATCTGTCTAGCTAAATAATTACTTACACAGTTGTAGGTACATATAAATACATATTGTGAAACCTTGTTCACAATTTGCTTAAACAGAGTGGGTGCTTATAATGTGTGCAAATTAAACTCTTAACTCCTGATTTCCATAAAAAGCGGCAAGAGTATTCTTCCCAACAACAAACAGAAAGAGGAATCAGCAGCACATATTGTCAGCTTTCCTAATGGAAAAAGACATTGCTTTAGTCATAAACTAAGAAATTAGTCCAAAGGAAAACCAGTATCATATAGGTTATCAGAAGAAAATAAAGCTCAGGATGAAACCTTCATCTTTCAGTTGTACAAAAAAATAAAGTTTTATGACCACAGGAGAACTAATCTGGTAGTAGCAACTTTAAGAAAAAGACGATGTCACTAGTAAGAGCGGATGCATCTATTACACTGGTTGTGAAGCAGCCAAGGAAACTTCTCCATGAGAATACAGATACAGATAAGCTGTCATGCTTGTGGGAACGATTATGGTCATCCACGTAGCACACTGCAAGATCAAATCAAGCAAGTGTGAGAACAAACATGCCGTAATATACAGTCACCTTCAAAAAAGCGATGATACCAGTATGCTTATCTATTAAAGCCAAACTCTTAGCTTTCGTCACACAAAAGTGCCTGACTCAATTGGGAAATAGGCATCAACGGACACAGTTGATTAAAGAGCTGAGAAAAGGTAAAAGTGTAACTACACGTTCCTGAATCAATCCAACCTACAAGAACAACTGGCATTGTACATTTCAAAGTTCATTCACAGGCCTCATACACACGGATGTATGTATTTTCTTAGCCACACGAAGAACTTGCAAAATTTGCTATAAACAAGTACAAAAGGAGCTTATAAAGGGACAATATGTTGATGAGATCACGAGGAAGCAAATAATGCTTAAAGTAAAAAAAAAAAAGTACCTTCCATATCTCTCTGTGGGTAAGATGGTTCTGATCAAGATCAAAAATTTTAGCATAATTGACATTAGCCTGTGAGAAAACCCACAAATTGATACCCCAAAGCCAGACCATCATAGTCTGCAGGAAAAACTTAAATCATCACCAGGTTGAAATGAGAATATTCTATAAGCAATGCAACTAGTACAAATTTATATCAAGTCAGAGAGCAATAACTAACCACAAGAAGAAGAGGGTTATAGTATAAAAATGCCTCATAGAGGAACAAGTCCCGCAAATCTGCACTCATTCTCATGACTGAATCCCATCCAAACTGCAATTCAATATAAAAAGTCTAATTACCATATGTATTTCAAGTAACAAGCCAATTAACGACATTAGCTCATGACATAATATTTTCTCTTCATTGCAACAAGTTACCAGATATATTAAACCCCACTGCAACATGATATGACTGATGCAAGATTAAGTACTGACCTTGCAACAAACGAAACCCCAACTGAAGAATAATAGTACCTGGAAATCCAATAAAGATAGAAAACTCAGAGAGAGAGAGAGAAAGAGGATTCTGAGAGCACAGCGCCTAAAATCTCTAGCAACTACTCGCAAAAGGTTATGTTTTATCTGTATGAGAACCCATGTTTGAGCATCTAAGTTTTACAATACTACTATGACACCACAATATTAAAGCCAACTGCATCAACGAGATGAAGTTGAATACTGCCACAGAGAAAAGCAGTGCATGACTGCATCTATTAATAGCAAAGCTATTTCTCGAAGCAATTTGAGCCAAAGATGTTGGTATTTTATAATTGCTCGAGCAGAGCCATCCCTAGTTGACATTTGATTCACAAAATAAGGATGAGAATGAATGACAAAAGATGTTACGCAAATTGATGAATGGGGAAAGGCAAGAAACTTTCAAAAGAAATTTTTTTTTTTTTACTAAAATATAAATTGATGACATTGGCTGTAGGAAATGGTTTCGAAAAAGATAATAAGAGAAGCCACAGCAAAAAAGAGGCTCAGGAAGGTCCACACTATCCACGAGCTCAATAAGAAATATCACTATCCTGACCAATGAAGCTCCATATTTGACCATTTGAAGGAGCATCCATAAGCACAAGTATCAAGTTTATCAGCAGATAGCAATACATTTAACAGGTGCCCTCAATGATCCACTTCCCAAATAAACTGGAAGCATTGAGCCTTAAAGCTGAATCAGCAATTATTCCTGGCAACTGGCAACCTTCCGTTTTGGCAAGTGAATTGAAGATAAGGACACACTCAATGAAAATGACCTTCCAACAACCTGAAACCCCTTAATTTTTCATACCTGCAATGATTATATTGATAAAATACTCTATAACTGGAGATGTCTACTCCCTTGCTACACTCCCGTAACTCGGACAAAATGACTAGATCATATTCATAAAATAGTATGTCAACAGCAATCAAGCCTTAGCACTGGTAATCATACTACTCCTTCATGCATGTGCTTTGACTAGTGAAAAAACTAAAATCTTAGACAATACCAAACACCATCAGAAGCAACGCAAGCTACAAATTCTCTATAAATGACTAACACATCTTTCAAGCCCCACCATCTTCACACCAAATTTGGCATCTATAAAGCACACGAGATAAAGCTAAATTTCTGAAGATTAAGACCTTGAATCTCCACAATAAGATAGGAGAAGGCATGATCGCTGTAGTGCTGATCGGCATGCTTGCAATTTTCAATTCATCCGCGATGACTGAATACATCGAACCTTCCTCCACACCATTTCCAAGCTCACCGCCTGAAAGAGATTCTAAACACGCTGAGTTCACACGCATTTGCCATTTCAAAGGAGGCAAAGCTAAAACTTGACCACGCTCTTATTTCCAGCGCGAAAAAATCCACTAACTCTTTACCAAGATCAGAGACGACCGTTCTGCTCCCTGTCTTCCTCAAATGCGGACTATTAGCAGGCGCCGTCCCGAGGCCTCCGATCATAGATATAGGGAAAGCAGCGATACGAAGGCCCTTTCGCACCACTCAGCCTAGATGAAGGACCTGCAAATCAGCAAATCAGACGCCATACACTTGTTCAGGACGCAAGCATTCGATCAAAGACGCAAATGACACAATCACGAGCTACAAACTGGGGAAACCAGAGCCACACAAAACAGCCAGACAATCAGGAGCTCCGAGAAACGGCAGATATACACTTCGACCATGCGAGCATCAATCGAAGACGCAATGCGCGATACCGAGCTCGAAACCAAACGGAAACCGGGAAACGAGAAATTCAAAGAAAGACCAGGGAATTTGCCGCGATCTACGTTCACGGATTAGATCCGGGGAAATTATGAAGAAAGGAGAAGAGGAAGTTGCGTGGAATGGAAGAGCTCGATGACCTGGGAGATCGTGCATGAATGTGCCGTCTCTTCACTCGAACGCGAAGCTCTTTCTTCGTCTACTTCTATGAGGCTCGAGCTCCGCAGGGGCAGATCTCAACGCCCTGATCTCGCGGAACGAAGTCTGGAGGGGGGAACCGGGGAAGTTTAGAGTGAGGGAGAGCTTAGTAGGGACCAGGTTTAGCAAATAATCAACAGTTCGGGGGGGTGAAATCAGCAAAACTCGGAAGTTCCTGGGCCATTTTCAGAATTTTTGGTAGGAAGTTGCTCAGGGATCCGGTTCAGGGTGGGAAAAAAACGCGGTTTTAGTTCATGGGCCCAAAACTGATTATAGCTGATTGGGCTCCCCGGCCCAGTGGCTCCATATTTTTTTTGTACATATGTGTGAAATACTTGAAGAAAAAAGGATAAAGTGAATTGAATACGATAAAGTGTACACGATAAAAAAGGGAGGCCTAGAAATAGTACGGGTAATAACAATAGATGTCATGTTTATGACAATAACGTGTGAAACGAGGTATAGAAAAAGAATTTGAATACAAGACATGATATGACGCGACGCGACTTTTCATTTTTGTAATTGTAATTCGATTATTTGGCGTGTTAAATTAAATACGATCTACACCCAAGTAGTGTTCGACTTAGTCCGTAATGACTCTAATTAGTGGACGACTCTTATAATACAGTTTCACTGTTCTTTTTCTTTTTTCCGTTCAATGATTACTTGCAAGTTGCATCTCCCTATCTTTTGCAAAAAATGCACATGCCTTTAAGAAAAACCCGACATTGGAAAAAACAAATCGTCCATACTTGCAAACTCATTTTGACATCTTGCCTATGGTTTTAGTGGTTTGGCATTAACTTATGTCGAGTGCTCTTTGGCGGTGTGACAATTTTAGGATTAGGACATGAGCAATTTTTCTTTCTTTTTTCGGTATAAAAGTCGCACCGTTGTATATAACGACAAAAGCTTAATTAATGTGGAGATAAAAAAATCGTGTATATCTAGAAGTTTGTAGGAATAGATGTAAGTAGTCATTGGATTAGGCAAATCATGAACTTTTAAAGAATGAAGAAAATTGCTCGCAGGGAATAAAGCGGGCACAAAATAGTCAAAAGTGAGTTTGGCATGCAAATGGAAAGAAAGAATCTCCGACAGTGAATCTTTTTCGAGCAAATGTCTAAGAGATGGGGAATTCGGATCGGAGGGGGCAGCATCGAACTGATGACCACTTGGCGATTGGTGAATGAATCGTTGACAAAGGGTGACGATTGACCTGCAAGCAAGCGCGGTCGGTGGGTGGTGAGTGACTGCCGGTACCAAACCGGTAGCTTTGGCGCTAATCATGCTTGGCCTAACGACGGTGATCGTTGGATGACGAGGCCACTCGAGAGTGTCCGGGAAGTCCAACCGGAAAAAATTTAAGTCGACGGGTGTGTGGCAGGACAGTTCGACGCAATTTCTCATTGGAAGGGGCATATGGGAGTCGACTGATGGAGATGCACATGCGTGAAAAATGATAGAGTCGATATGTAATACCATATTAGAATACTCAACCTCGAAAAGTTTAAACTTATAGGTGGAGATAATGTGATAATATCAAAAGTATGTAAAAGTCATTTGTCAAGAAATGTATGGACAGTATTTCGACTGGAAGAGTGAAACTTGTTTGGCAATTTTATGTGATTCTATGTTATGGTACGTTTGTTTTGCCAAAAATGAGTGATTAGTAAAAGTATTATCTGAGAAAACAATCACTTATATCACTTACGGAAATGAATGTACGAAATATTTTCATCATTCTTGAATATATTACAACACAAATTTTTATCGATAATGACAACATTTTTAGCTTGAGTAGTTATTTCGAGTAATTCAAGCGACTATTTTCAGAAAGATATTTCTCAAGTCATTCATCTCTTGCAAAACAAACGGATCAATGTCAAATACTAAAGAAGATTTCATGCCCAATAATTTTCCTCCTCACAACGTTTCTAATGTTTAGCATATAGCTCCAATTTCGAAATCATCTTCATATTGTTCCGTGGATTCCCACTGAAAATTTGGTAGACACTTCTAATTCATCCATCGAGTTTGGAGCTTTTCTCCACATGAACGGGAAAGCACGTCTTATAGCTACTCAAACATTCTCGGACCTCCAAACTTGAAGAAGAAGAAGAAGAAATCCATATCCACTTACAGTCTTACATAACATCATTTACCAAACCTGGCAAAATGGTGACGCATCATCGTCTAACCTACCCGCCGCCACCCATACGCCTGACGGAAGAATGGATGTCGAATGTGGATTTCATGCTCTAGGACACAGGAGTTAAAAGATGCCCTTCCATTATCAACCCTGATGAAGTTAGGCATACGCCAACCCAGATCTATGCCGAACTCCTAGGACCACCGATTTGGAATATTCATAAGACGTCACTTTCCAACACACATGTATTCAAATTTGTTATCAAATGCTCACGCCGTACTCGATCGTCCTCGTATTGCTTGTCGGAACGCGCGGCGTGACCTGCTCGATGGAGGATTTCATGAAATATATGAAGAAAAATGATGATTTAACGATTTAATCAATCACATAGGAATTTGACGGACTGAAAGTATTGCCTTGATAGGGGCCAAGAGTGCAGGCAGGCATTGCTTCTGGGCCAGGCCCATAATATTCTGACTTCCTGGGCTTGATAAATCGAGAAATTCCCAGATCCCGTGCTCTCTCTCTCCCTCCATCTTAAAATTCACACACAATCATCTGAAGATCGAACCATCCAAAACCCCGAACGAAATGCATAATTTGCTCTTTCGGATGAAAGTGGCCGTCGGGTCATAAGTATACGTTTAGTATCTTTCTTTGCATATGACCTGAAATCTTTTGGTAATACGTATGACAGCGTAACGATACGATGTCTTTGGAGGGCGTCTTCTGTCTACCTTCTCCTCGCAAAGTAAACGTTTCCAAGTGAACGCAGACAGACACTCGTTCTCGGTTAGTCAACGTGCATAGTCAACTTGCTGGTTCCAAGACGATCGACCTTACGAGATGGCAAAGCTTAGGTCGTGTTACTCCCAAATAAGCCTCATGCCTGCTCCTAGTGACAGACGAGAATCCCTAAAACACTAAAGAAGATGCCCCCTCTTATTTACGGAATTTAACTAATGACATCAGCAGACTCAAAGGACGAGTTGACTTATTACAAAGATTAAAACTCACACATATGTACCTAAGTGCTATATCTATATGTAAAATCATGCAAATTTGAATCTCGGATCGGCGCGATCTGATCACGCGGAAGAGTATCATCTTGAGTCGAATCTTACACGCTAGATTTATGTCACGCCTTCAACTACATCGCTCGTCGCATGATATGAATGTTGAACATAGAATCCATTTATGTACCTGGAGGCACGATCAAGCACCAACCCGCCACCCAAGTCTTTTTGGTGTAGACTTGGATAAAGCCCTAAGGTTGCTCGACTTCTATTTTGTCACCACCAAGGTTGACATGATCCCAGGTCATGGCGCACACCGAAGCACTTCCAATTTTAACCCCATTCGTAGGAGAAAGAAGGCCCATTTGCACGAAAAAAAAACAAATCTTTGCAAATAAAAGCATAGCCCACCGTCAGGTCGACTCGACACAATTTCAAGACAGCACAAGGTGGCGAAACGTGGCCACAGCATCCTTAAATTACACGAGTTTCTACAGTAATGTTCTCTTCCTAGCTCCTACTCTGTAGGAACATCATTTTTCACTTTCCTCAGACTAGAACATACGATGCTTCAAAATCCATAAGACTCCTCCATTCCTAGCAAACTTCGAAAGAAGAAAAGGAAAAACATTTCATCATACTCCTCCTAACTTCTCCCCAGAAAATTCCTGGTGAAAGAATACCAAAAGGGTTTATCAAAAAAAAAAAAAAGAGTGAAGGAAAAGGAGAAACGCTCAGAGGAACAGAAAAGGCCTCCTGATGTTCCCTGAGGACTTGTCCTGAGCATCGCTCGAATCTCTCCGATCCGCCAACTTCTCGACCATGCTGGGGAGCACCACCACCAGCGACGACCCGAGGACGTATCTATGGGTGAGCCTCTGGCAGGTGTTGCAGAGCAGGCACCGGATGTGCCTCTGGGCCAAGAAGTTAGCCCCGTGAACCCGCCGGTCACACTGTCGGCACAGATAGGCGTTGTCGGCTTGGCAATACAGGCACGCCCTCGATCCACACAGCTCGCACGCGACCGAGCCCTTGCTGGGTGAAGGCTTACATGGAGACTCTTCTTTGAGGGAGAACCCTCCTGGGCTGCCGTCGCTCCCAATGCCTCTGCACATCTTAAACTTCGGAAGGTTTTCAAGAGACAGCGAGAAGGAGAGGGAGAGCTGCAGAGAATTACTTGGATTGTACTAAAAGATTTGAAGGAACTGAAGGATGTGAGGGTGAAAATGCTTGGCTATATATGGTGTTTTTCTGGGATCATGTGGTGGGATGCTAAAGTTGATGGGCTTTGCTCCAAGAATTCCTCGAGGCGAAATGACGAGATCACCCTCCCCGCGCCATGACAAAGAAGTGGTCACTGTCCTGCGATCTCTTCCTTCACCTTCACACTTCTCTCTCTCTCTCTCTCTCTCTCTCTCTAACCCTCCTCACCTCATAGGCTTCCCTGATGTCTTGTCGCATTACTGACGAGTCAGTCGTGATTCAAACACAAAACTTGTGATGGAGAAGAACGCGCCGCTGAATTACGTGTCGAAGCCGCTCAATCGCAACGAGTCTTTTAAGCTGACTTTAAGAACAGTAATTGATGGTTTCCATCGTCAGCCAGCTAAGGAAGAGAATTCCAAAGTATGTCAACTTAAAAAAAAAAAAAAACCCGTTTTTCACCAATTCTTGTTGGTGATTGAATTTCCATCTGGTATTGTTGCACTCTGATTTTTTATACACCACATGTTGGATTCTCCACATTGTTAAATGCCACGATACCACATTGAAGATACCTATTTAGAATCATGAAACTTTTAAGTGATGTTTTAAAATCATGAGTTCACTTATTCAATGAGTTTTATTAATCACTAATTTGGCTATTGTGCTTCTAGGATCGATATAGATCTTGACATTGTTTTATAGAAATCTCGTTCCGCGAATTTATGCTAATATGATGACTTTTTGCAATGAAAAAAAAACACTTAATGTGAAGCATATTCCTGTAGATTGAGAGTTAGTGGGGCATTCCAACACCCCTCTAGCAAATGACAATCTACGTTAGCCTTTTTTAGCATAAGATATAGCTGCGGATGCACCAACTTTGACAAAGCACGAAAGGGCTTTTGGCATTGCAACATGATCAATATTAGGCTCCAAGCTGTGGGAGATATTCTTGGAAGGTCCATCGTGAGCCATGTTTTTTTATTTCCCCTGTCCCTTCGCCCTTATTGAGTGGTTACCAAGTCAATTGGGCTTCCCAAAGTAGAGAAAAAGATTGTATGGCCCCAAATTAAAGACGCTCCATAGTGGTACCCCACCAACCCTCCCTCCAAACCCCAGAGAGTTGTTGTCAAGCCATGGGCGGGGAGCGTTTGAAGGGCTGAGAATGGAGAACTTAGGAAGTTGATTTGACCCCAATTTCACTTCAACTTTCTCGATTCGTATTCTATTTTTCCCACGCATGACTTAACGTGGGTCATGACTCGATGCCCCCAATTCCATGCACACTGATACGTGGAGTGCTCTGAGTGGGAAAGATCTCCTCCTCCACTCGTTTGTCCTCACGTCCTCGAAGCGGTCCACTTGTATGGTGGAGAGGAGAGGCCGGACAGGCCCCAGGCCACCCATGCACCATCCAATCCTACCGCTACTAATAGAAAATATCACCTGTGGCCTATCTTCCTTCGTTGAGGTACAAGGGTAAAAACCAACCACGACCACTCGATAATTTCTAGATGGAGCGACATGCAACATTATTGCAATGAAGAGAGAGAGAGAGAGAGAGAGAGAGAGAGAGATGAGCAAGAAAAAGGTTAGGTAGAGAAGGGTGGAACATAGCATGCATTGATAATGTTGCAAACGTGAGAGGGATAGCTTTAGGGGGAGGTGGGCGCCACCGGAGTTGATGGCGCCCCGCAGAAGGAACTTGTGATGGGGAAGGGGGTGCGTAGCTGTTAGTCTTTCAGGGTATGGATTGCGTCTCGATCTCTCCTCTGAAGGGCCACGATCGATCGGTAAAAAGCTCGAACGTGTCGAGCGTAGAGAACCTCAAAAAGACGCTGTTGTTGGTTGCTTCCTTTGGTCGAATGCGTGCGCGACACAGACGTCGCCCGGTCGGTCTGTCGCCATCGGACGCGAACATTGAATGATCTGCAGCAGCCGCAGACGACGCGGAGGGGACGATGCTGCGGAAAACATTAAATGGACGGAAGGAAGACGGTTCCCGCGGGGTGGATACGGGCCGTGTCCTTTGGACCTGGACGTGGGCTTGATGAACCGGTCTATCCGTCGAGCCCAAATAGATTGTCTGGGCAATCGTTGGGCTGAGGCTCATCTTGACTTGTCCCGTTGACTTGTTGTCGCCCGTAATGTCGTGTTGGCTTGACCGGTAGTTATTAAGGACGGAGCAACCAGGCCTGTTCAACTTAAGAACCAAACCAAATCTGCCCTCACACTGGAATCAGTTCGCTTGCCCGGTTTAGAATTTTGGAAACTGACTAGTTCAGTTCGGGCCAATTCCATGTTCAATCAGTTCGGTTCCTAGTCTAAAAACGATCCACCCCGGACCAATCACCCCTAATAATTATGTACCTATGTTTGATTGGATAGTCTTGGAGTTTAATAACTTAAAAACTACGTTTATTATGCGGAAAAATGATATTTATTAAAAAATATTTTCTGAGAAATGATAATATTTTTGTTGTATTAAGTAGAAATATAAAAATAAATTGGAAAAAACGTGCCGTCGTTCAGTAAGGAAAATACCAATGGATTTTTTTCTCAATAAACACACATTTCTTGGGAACTAATGAACTTGTGCATGGGCACCGGGGTCTCGTGTTTGGTCTTGATGAACCTCAACCTCAACAATAGGGACTCGGGCACAAACATCTGGATCTTGTGCACAAGCACGGATCCCGGGTCCATAGAAGCCAAGCCTGCAAATCCAGTGCTTTGCTAGCTCCTTGGCCCGAATTCATAAAGGTTGTGCCCATGCTCGAATTGCTAGCACCCAAGCCTAAGTACATTAGGGACCGGGCACAAGCATTAGGGTCCCTAGGCCAAGGGTTGATTGGCTTAGGGACTTGATCTCAGTGCGGATGCCAGTGTCTTTAGCCTAACTTTTATATACTTAGGGTTCTGGCCTACTCTCTTTGGACCCAAACTTGGTCTCAATGGACCCCGGTGGACTTGACCCCCGTCTTGAGACCCAAGTCTAGCGCTAAGAGCCTACAAGAGTTAGGATTTTCGTGTCTAAATCAAAAAATTAATATCTAGTCATATGTTTGAAAAACGATTTTCGATTTTCTACAAAAAAAAATCATACTTTTGAATTTAAGCATAAGTTTTCTAATTGACTCATTTTCTTAAGCAATTCAAACACTAAAAAAATAAGAGAAATATTTTTTTCGAAAGACGTTTTTCGAAAATAAATGAGCCTAATTTTTTTATTATTATCTTGTTTTCTCCTTTTTCACGTTTCGCGGTGGATGGGAGATTTATACGTGATCATGCTTTCAAAAGTGGGTGACTTATGCCTCACCTACTCAACCAATGTAATATGAAATTTGCTTCCATCCATTCTTTTGAATTTTAAATCCTAAACTACATATTCTATATACATCGAGGTGGCAGGAGTTTCCTCAGTAGTTGGCCGACGCGTGTTCAAATTTGAAGATTCTAAATTCATGTTGAATTTAATTTCCTTTTCCATCTTTATATTTTAGGAAGGGGGGGTGTTAGATAGGAACCATATAATTTATTATCTTAACACTATCGTTAGTGGAGTACTTATACCTGCTCGACTTGTTCAACCAACATATCATGAGATGGCTCTTTTCCTTATGACCTTTATAGTCCAATTAAGGTCTATTGCCACGTGATAATATTCTCGTTCTTAAAAGAAGAAGAAGAAGGAAAGAGAGAGAGATATCTGATAAAGACAGGCTTCGTCGTGCAAAAAGGGTCGCTGCAACCTAAGAAACGTCGCAGTAAAACGTGCCCCCCAAGTCGATGTTGGCGAAAGGGGCGACTTTGCGAATCCGTGGTAATTAATGAAATGCCGAGGATTAGTAAAAAGAATCGCCAACATTTTCTAAAAGTTAAAGCACTGCTTGTCGAGAAACCATCGATCGCGTTTGAGAAACTTATGATTTTGTCTAGCCTATTTCGGAAATTGCTTTATAGATGGAACAAATGAGATTTAATAGAATCGAGTGATCGAACGAGTAGAATGGAACCTTTAAAAAAAATCGCCGTTCAACGGGAATAATTTTCTAACAAAAATCAATCACGAATCGGCGATAAAAATAACACGCGCGCATATATATATTATAAAGCTTCATTTATTTATTAAAAGATGAATACTTTGGAAACTATTTTCTTAAATAATGATTGCCCGTTTCGTTTATAAAAAAAAATGAATGAATAAAATTTACTTTTATTATTCACGAAAATATTTAAATATAAATTAATGTTTCGATATAAATAATTTATTTTGAGAAAATAGTCTTCAAATTATTTTTGTGGCACAGATGGAGTCTAAAAGTATGACGGTGTCGATCATTTGTAATAAATCAGACTAACATCGCTCAACTGCTACGGAGAGCGAAGATGCTTTTCAATCATAGTAAAGTTCAAATTCGTAGTTCCATGGAGTGTCAATCGGTTTCACCGTGCCAACACGCATATCGCCAATACTAAGCAACGACAGTAGATTGCACTAAGAACCTGTCCGGCAGGGGAGGAAAAACGTCGTAAATTCGCAAGTAAAATCGACTGCTTTTGTCCTACCGCGCGAGCCCAATGAAAGATCCACAACCAACAGAGGGAAACTCTGATTTGTTTTTTTTTTTACCTCTCGTGAAATCCAACACCTCCTCAAATCTGTCAAGCTTGCAATTAAGGAAAAGGAGGTGGGCCCCGGCCACGATCAAGAATGTAAAAGCGACGGGCAGGGAGCGGGCGCCAAGTGTTGGGGGCAGATGCGATTTTTAGATGGTGAGGCGGCTTTGAGGGCGGTTCGGTCCAACTACGAGGGACACGCGTACGGCCAAATCCCGACCTTGAGATTCACAAGTCTGGTCACCAGTCACCACCCCCTTCCCCTCTCTCTCTCTCTCTCTCTCCACTCTTTTCCTCATCGAAGACTCCATCGCCATCGCCAAAGACCTAAAAGTTGACGAGAGCTCGGTGGGAAGCCAAGGAAAATGGAGAGAAAAGAACGACCTCTGCCCCTTTTCCTTTCCTCCTCCATCATCGTTCTCTCTGTCTCTGTCTCTGTCTCTGCGCCCTTTGCTCCGCTCGGCGACAAAAAGCCCCCGCCTCGTACCCTCCTGAAAAGTTCCAACCTTAGGTGACAAGAAAGAAACAGCGATCGAAGGGATCAAAACGCCGCGTCGAAGCTTTCGCCGCGCCGAGACACCCGGGGAGTTCCGCTACGTGTTCAGACTTTGTGGGAATCGCCCCACCATTTGATGCGTTTCCCAAACAAAATTAAAAAAACAAAAAGAAGAGAGAATTTTCGGTTCCCGTTTCGGTTAAAGTGACTTAATGAATCATGACGAACTAATGATTCGATTTTCGAAACGCGACACCGGAGAAGAGCGGTCTCGAGAATTAAAAAAACTCATGTTTGGTTAGAATCAAAGGAGTGAATTCAAGACAATTCATTAACGGAACCTTACTTGCTTTACTAAAAACGAGAAAGGAAATATTTTCATCATTTACAAAAAAAAAATATTTAGAATGATAAAAAAAATTATTTAACTATTTTACATCGTACAAAAGAATAGTCTGGTGAAGTAGATGGACCGTATGACATAAGGAGAAAGGTTCAAAGTTCAACACCGTTGGCCATCTAACTTGTTCACATTTGCTCATCTCCACCTGCAATGTCCTGATTGGCCCAAGGCCCATCATGAGCTTTCCCGATGGTTTTTGGTCATCCATCCTTCATCCAGTGCTCCATTGCTCCTCGCTTTTTTGACTCCTTTCCTTATGTCTCTCTCCCTCTCTCGCCGCGAATTGCGCGTTCCATCAGAAAGGACATTGCCGCACTTATAACTCTCCCAAGACTCTCTCCTTCCCCCATCGCTCCACGTCTCCTCCTTTCCTCGCCGTCGCCGTCGCCGCCGCCGTCTTCCTTAAAGCAGCGGACGCGAGAAACCCTACTTTGAACCCCGCAAATGCAACTCCTGAAGATCCTGAAGTCATCCATCAAGCAGTCTCTCTCCCCCTCTCGCCTCATCAACCTCGTTCTCCTCCCATCCTCCCTCTACATCCTCTACCTCCTCCTCTCCCTCCTCCTCAACAGCCACCATCTACAGCCCGATCTGCGCTCCCTCTCTCGTTCCGGTGACCCCATCGCCTCGGCTTCTCGTCCTCCTCTCTCTCTCCACCACCTCGTCTTCGGCATCGCCTCCAACGAGGACTCCTTCCCCCTCCGCCGGCATTACATCGCGCAATGGTGGCGGCCCGGCGTCACCCGCGGCTTCGTCTTTCTCGATGCCCCCGTCCCCTACTCCGGCAACGACACCCGCCTCCTCCACCTCCCTCCCATCCGGGTCTCCGAGGACACTTCCGGGTTCAGCTACACCAACCGCCACGGCCTCCGCTCCGCCATCCGCGTGGCCCGCGTGGTGGTGGAGACGGTGGCGATGAACTGGACGGACGTCAGGTGGTTCGTGTTCGGGGACGACGACACGGTCTTCTTCCCCGATAACCTGGTGAAGACGCTGTCCAAGTACGACGACGGGCTGTGGTACTACGTCGGGAGCAACTCGGAGGTGTACGAGCAGAATCGGGTGTTCTCGTTCGGGATGGGGTACGGCGGGGCCGGGTTCGCCATCAGCTACCCGCTAGCCAGGGTGCTGGCCAAGGGGTTCGACGGGTGCATCGAGCGGTACGCGCAAGCTTACGGGAGCGACTCGAGGGTTTACGCCTGCTTGACCGAGCTCGGTGTCCGGCTCACACACGAACCCGGGTTTCATCAGGTATATGTCATGGTTCGGTTAGATTCAACTTAGTCTACAGTTTCGTATACCGAATCAAACATGTCATTTTGAAAGGAAATTTCACATTCAAGTATCGATTTGGCTCGATTTCAAAATGATACTATTAGTTTGATAAGTCGATAAAAAGTTAAATATCTAATCTAAATTACAAAAGGATAATGTGACCTGATTATCTAATCTACTTATCTAACTCTTGACCATTGATTACGGAAATGGTTTTTGTCGATTAAATTTTTTAAATTGCTCGTGTTAAGAAGGACACTTGAGCTCAAACACGGACTTTGCAAGGTCCACTCACGACTTGGTTTTCACCAGGGACGAACCATGACACCTTCCCCACCTTCATAAAACCATAGTAACAAATCAGAACACTACTTCAACCCACTACTTAATCACCAACTTTGCAAAGTCATCCTTTCACTATTTTTCTCTGTCTTCATCAATTTTTATAGTGATTTGCTTTTCGGCAGTGCAACGCATGGGCATTAGCGGTAATGTGTACCCCCATAAAAGAAACATAATCATGTCTACATGATACGATACAAAGAAAACACGATAAATTATTTTATTACTATATCGAAGTAAGAATACAGACACATTATTTTATTAATTATTCAAGCGTGTCCGCTTTAGCAATACTAGCATTATTATTATTAGAAGTTTCAATGTTGTAGGAAATCATTTTGATATTGATAGTACAAGTTTGTTTTTTAGTCTAAAAGCATTGTTCTTTGTCTTCCTCTCTGTTTCATGACGCCGACCGCCCTCGCCGGAAACAGTTCGACGTCCGAGGCGACGTGTTCGGACTCCTCGCGGCTCACCCGCTAACCCCGTTGTTGTCCCTCCATCACATCGACTACGCCGACCCGATCTTCCCCAACATGACCCGACCCCAAGCCCTGCGGCGACTCTTCAGAGCCGCCCAGACCGACTCCCAGCGGCTCCTCCAGCAGTCGGTCTGCTACGACCCGTCGCTGTCGTGGACCGTCTCGGTCTCGTGGGGCTACGCGGTCCAGGTCTTCCCTCGCCACCTGCCGCTCACCGAGGCGGTCCGCGTGCGGGAGACGTTCCGGCAGTGGAAGAGGGGAAGCGTGCTCGCCAGGTCGTACGGGTTCAACACCAGGGAGGTCGAGGCCGACCCGTGTCAGCGGCCCGCCGTGTTCTTCATGAGCGGCGTGGCTTCGAGGAAGGCTTGGATCAAGAGCGATTACAAGAAATACGATGACGGAGAATGCTCGGATGACGTGGCTTCGCCGAGGATGCTCGAGGAAGTGAGGGTCTACTCTCGCAAGCTCGATCTTGATATCAAACAGGTACCTTCTTTTAGCAATGACATCGTTAGTTTGCTTTAATTATAAAAGGATCTCATGGATCGTGAATTGTGTTTTAAGTAGGTGGGTCATATTTAAAATACGCAAGTAGAAACTTACTAATTTGTAAGGCAAATGCGTGTACTTGCGAGCGATTCGAACTCTGTTTCGATCGACCTCAGTTTAGATCGACCTTACTAATTTGTAAGGCAAATACGTGTACTTGCAAGTTCTAGTATAATGTCGAGTTCAAACTCGAGTTCAAGTTCAATTGCAAGGGCTGGAGCTTAGATCGACCTCAGTTTCAAATATGTTCTGTTAAACCCAGCTTTGGTACTAGTTGAAGTCGGACATGTAGAAGACATATATCAGGTCGAGCTCCGGTTTTTAGTATCAATAGTCAGTCAAGCTCAAATAACACCCCTCATGCACGGCACTAGAACACTGAAACTTTGTTCCATTACTCTTCTCAGTTGCAGGCCCCAAGACGGCACTGTTGCGATGTTTTACCTTCCTCCATTGGCAAAGTGATGGAGATTGCTATCAGAGAGTGCGGAGAAGAAGAATCGATCTTCATGCATAAGTAGGGTAGTATGCACCGTTCTTCTTCTTCAGCTAATTTTACGAGCTGATTGTATTACTACAGTGTACATACTTTCCCTCAATTTATTACAGAACCATAGTGTAGAATACCAACCATATTCACGTTGGATCAATAAATGCATAAACAAAAACATAACTGAAGTGCCGGGCTCTTTCTGCAAAATTAATCCTTGTTCCTGTTTTCATCAAACCAACACGGTATGGATGGCAAAAGAATAAGAATTATTTTTATGACCTGGCAATCTGTGACCCCGTCATTTATCCAGTACACTTCATGTTGACCCATGAATCTTCCGGGCAAGCTTCACCTCACTGGCCTCTTGGACCAATTATTCTGCTGTTGTGGAAAAATCACGTCCTCGCAGGAACTTATATGGCACAAACTGGTCTTTGGTCTGATGGGGCGCTACTTAATCCAGTTCTTGCTAGATGGGACCTGGGAAAACCAAATTTAATTACGTTCTCCATGATAGACACACCACTTCAAGTGCGAATCTAGCTTTCTTAAATGTTTAAAACAAATTATGAAACTGGATGACGGTCAACTCTGTTATTCTTGCGTGGGGGGCTTTGTTATAATTTTGACTCTAGCAAGTGGGTAAATATGATGATCCGACTTCAAAAATTAGGCCGGTCAAACAGGAGTATGAGGATAAAAACTCTCAAGCAAGATTGGCACTTTTTCCATGGATACGAAGGTGGTATTGTTTGAGGCTGCTATGTTGCAGCGTCCCTCCACCGTGATTACGTGAAAGCTTGTTTTACAGAAAAATCCAAAACGTATCTTGTTCCAGTGACTAGCCATCAACAACTAGCATAGTGATTGGTCGGTAATTGTGATGTATTTCTAGTAGATAAGTATCATCGAACATGTCAGTTTGTTCAAAATTGTCTGATGAGAACCCAAATTCTCTCAATAAAAAATCTAACAAAGAACCAAGGAACGCTACCACGAGCTTCTGTCTGGATATGGTGAAGATGAGGAATATACTGCATACTTAGGATCACCGTGCTTATTGTTTTTACTGTTATGGTCGTTTCAGTACTTTCTCCCTTAAAAAACTTGATTCCCCCTTCTAGTCTTCTAATGGAGAAAGTACAGTCTATGCTCTTCACTTTCTCTATGTTTTGTACCTTGTTGAAATTCTCAATACTATAAACTCAGGTTGAACCCATCTGCTCTTGCAATACTGCATGTGCCTCCACCTCGGGGAGTGCTTCTGAGTTCAATTTGATTTGTGCTCTTTTTTCGTTTGTGGCAAATGCTTCTCTATGTGGCTTTGTTGCTGCTACTATCGGTGAAGACCCTAATATGGTGCATGGCCCGATAGAATGTAAAGCTTATAATAACCAGGAAATATTAGACAAAAAATACACACAAAAAAAAAGAACCGGGGAATATGTCAAAACTTGTTCTTATGCTGCAGCTCGTCAAATCCACCAAATCTATTCCAACCAAAAGGAAGCTTTTGCAGTGTAAGAAGATTGTTCGTTGCAGTACTCATATTGGCGCTTCTTCTCAACCATAGATAGTAGTCTTAGATTGGCGCTGTGTAGTGCTGGCAACATGAGCCGCCCCCTTTTTAACAGTGTTCTGCAGAAACTAATGGGAATGTTTCATACATGGCAACTAATCCTTCCAGATTGGCACTTGGGAACTCATCTTTCAATGACATATTGCCAACATATGTGCTGCAGCACAGTGCATTCTTACCTTATATGACAGCGGTGCTTGCAAAACCCTGCTGGTCGCATTCCAGTGTAATGTCCTAAAAAGCGTGGCTTGGGATGTTAGCTCTCAGTTGCAGTATCTTATACGAGAAATATCCATTTTCTTTGCAATATTGCTGTCACCATGACTACGTACTCCTCCACCCAACTTTGTTGCCTTCAAGTAGCCGTCATGGCGAGTTATTTCCCTAGACTTAATAATAGCTACTTGCAGCAAATTTCTCCATGGAATGCACATCTCCATGATTATCTTTCTCTTCCTATTTGGAGAGTTACAGTTATATTTCTTGAACAGCATTTTATCTATCTATGCATGAAGCACTTATCAAATTTCCCTCAAAAAGTGTAAGCGAGGCACTGTGCTTGTCCAATGAGGTGTTAGAACCGGCTTCAAGTTATGAAGCTTCACAATATTATGCATTAATAGTTATTGAATGTGGTCTAAGAAAAATAGGTTTGTGCAACAAATTCAGCTAGGAAGCACGATTCTTCTAAATTAATGCACACATGAATTTCATGTCTGTCTGCTGTAACAGTGTTTGCTCTTCGGAGATCTCTGCCAATTTGTATATCACTGAAATCAACGCATTCTTTGGTACCCTTGACCAATTTTTTCAAATAAAATATGTGCGAATGCCTGACCAACCACTTCAAGCTAGGGAAAACAAAAGCAGTTATCAGATAATATACTCGATCATGCAGGAGGTGACAGTAAAAGTTAAAACAATCATCACTGCTGTGGCCATTTCTGGTGCAGCTGCAGTGGCAGTCGTACCATATTCTTCAGTTACTTCCTTTGGAGACGATTTTTGATAATCTTGCTTGGTGATCAGTGCATTCTTAGAGCTTCATTCTCTCAAGGTGGCTTAACAAGTTTTAAGCTATCTGGGGTTTTGTCCACTCCAAGCCTCATGTAGAGTGTTGATGTCAACAGTCGGTTCCAACTTCGCCCAAATATTTTAGCTTCTTGTGATTCAGACAGTGGTCATGACTATGATGATAACCATGAAAGTATAGCATGGCTTTTCATCAGTTTAAGAACACTAAGGGCTTCGACAGACAACTCTACTAATGACCATAAGCTTGGACTAGGTAGTTTTGGTTCTGTTTACAAGGTACTCCTTATGCTCCACCTAGCTGATGAGTGTTTATTCTGTTCATTCTAGTTGACACCATTGGTGTGTGACTTTCAGTGTAGATTGCCTGACGGACAGGAAATAGCTGTTAAAAGGCTATCAAGCACCTTGGAGCAAGGTTTAGAAGAGTTGAAAACGGGAATTTTGGTGGTTCCCAAAGTGCTGCATCAAAACCTCGTGAGGTTGATAGGCTTCTGCTAGGAAGAAGGCGAGAAGGCGAGAAACTTCTTGTCTACGAATTTATGCGTTATGCTTGGACAAATTTTTGTTTGGTAAGGACCCTTTCTATAAGAGTCCTATATCATGGAAGGGTACTGTCCTTTTGCTTATCCATATTCATATATAAAGACCAATGCGAAAGAATCTTCTGTTCTTCTAAGCTATTATTGTGAGTAGAGAGTTCTGTCGAGTCCTGCATTTCCACACTCATTATTAGTGAGCACTTGATGCGGATCATTGCAAACGGTTTAATTTAGAATGGGAGGGAAGGTACAAAATAATTGTCGAAATTGCTCTATGCCTTGTTTATTTCCATGACAGTTCTCTGCTAAGGGTCGTCCATAGTATCTGAAAGCAAGCTATATTTTGTTGGATAAAGACATGGATTCCCAAATCTATGACTTTGGTTAGGCGAAGTTATCCTCTGGAAGCAACGCTCATGGATAACAGCTTGGATTAGGGGGATATAGTGAGTTGAGACTCCCTGTATGATTTTACTATTCTCCGGAGAACAGCAACTTTGGACAGATCGCAAGTCATGATGTTACAATATGTGCTCAATAATTTCCTATCTCTTCCCCAATTCTTGTTTAATTTTGTGAGAGTTGATGTTACAAATGTGCTCTATAATTTTGTCAGAATTGACATTTATTTCCGGTCAGTTGTTACTCGTCTAATACTATTGCAAAATTGTGATCTTATGTTCACGTCACTCAAACTGATTACTTGATTATAGTATCATCTATCAATGGCATGAAGTGGGTATATGGCACCAGAATACCTTCAGAAAGGACAATGCTCCCCAAAGTCTGATGTCTGCAGCTTTGGTAATTTGGTGATGGAGATTCTGACTGTCAAAAAACTCTGGTTTCAAAAATGCAAAATCTTTTAAATCATGTAAACACATACAGCATGTCTCACTTTCCGCATCCTAGAGTTTTGTCAACGTTTTTGTGCATTTTCTCTATTCAATCTGTGATAGGCATGGTATTTATCGGCCCTGAAATGCGTGAAGATTGGATTGCTTTCGTTCAAGAGCATGTGATGGATGGACTTTCAATGTCTGAGGTGATTGCAATGCTCAGTAGTTACACCGTGACACCTCTGGCTCTCCCAAGACCAGCATATAACATCCCTTGAAAGAATCTAAGGGGTTAGCAGAGGAAGCTGGTGGTGCATCTAATATGGGTACATCAATGCAAGGGTTTCTAAATACTTTTGCAATTAGTGAATTGCATCCACCATAGGGAGTGAAGTGCATAGTGCAAAGCAGCAACTAGGTGGATTTTAGAATTAGTCACACCTTCTCTCTTTCTGTAAAGCCTACGACTTCCTATTTTTTAAGGCTTATAAACATAACTTTTGGTTGCTGGAGAAGGCATCCAAGTTGGCACTGGTAAATGTGGAGGAGAATCAGTCATTTATCTGGGGAGTAGTGGACTACATACTATGTCTTTCTTTTGTCAACCATTACCGTGGTCAATCTGGTCTTGTGTGGTTGCTATACATTCTAATGCTCCATTATAGATCCTCATTCAAAATTAAGGAATTCTACGTGTTGCACCTGTTCTCACCTATTTATGTACGTTAAATATACTAAATTTCTTGAACAGTGCCACAGCTTACCTGCAGAAACTCTTGCCCTTTCTGGCAAGAAACTTTTATCTCTCATTCCGGCAAACACAGCAGCATTTCCAGATTAAAACAAGCCTTGGGATCTACCATCTATTGGATTTGTTAGTTGCTTTATGTGGACCCAGGCAAGGGGTGATGAAGGTATCTTAATGTTTGATTGGTCCGATACAAGATAACTTCTTCATTCGATGGTTTCTTTAATTTCAGAAGGACCACTAGGGCCTAGAATAATGTAATCATCCTTGTGGATTCACTAGGAGCACAAAATCATTTCCTGTACACCTAACATACAAAAGCTAGTCACTAATCCATCAAGAACACCAGCTACGATACGATCTGAGTTTGGTTACATGAGCCACTGGGAATATCGGATATTCTTACTCTGGTATATATTTGTTTGTACAGGGCAAACTCCAAATCTGGATTTCGCCTTTCCTTTTGTGGCTTTCATTTCTAATGTCTGCTCCAAGACAACATTCTAAGATAAAAAATGTACGACAATCTCGTTATGATTGGGTTCCTTATTTGATTTCAACTATTTCATGGAATTCTCAACACTATGTTACCCGCCTCTGACCCTGTTTGAGCCTCCAAACCTGAACTTTATCTTGATTTGTTTGCAGAACATGTATTTCCAAAGGTCTCGTGTTCCTTTTTAGGTTTTAAGTTACGGTGTACTGCTTTACCAGAGACCACAGCGTACCGAATCGTATATTACAGCAATACACGACTGAAATGGGATGCATCATTTTGGGCAAGGTAGCTTTTGGGCTTTAAAAAATGATCAAATGGTCAAGTTGAAGCTTCTTTTTTATACAGACGAGTCATCCTTTCATGTTGAAGCTAATATAAGTTGCTTTCATATGATTTAAAAAAAAAAAAAAGTTGGCCGGCCGAGCAGCATTATATCAAGCTTTCTTGCAAGTCTTGTAATTTATTGTGGAACGATAGGGACCTACTGTGCATGTCTTCCTCCAAACAATTATACTGTCGATTCATCCACCAGTAAAGGGCTTCTTTTAAACTCGAGTGAAATTTTGGTTTGGCAAATCTAGCAGTCAAAGGCTCACACACAACATGATTGGCAGATAACCATTCTCCTGTATGTTAAGAAGTTTGTTGTTGTATTGTTGAATAAATTTCAGCTGGTTCTGAAAAGATCATTTTCTCCTCTTCTCGATTTAAAATGACAATAGGCCAATAAAGAATTGCATCAGTATATTTTGTCTTATGTCAAATGAGGGGAGCAAGGCATGGAATGGTCCACGTACTTCGAACCATTAAACAAGTCATCCCTGCCGGGAAGACTGCTTCAAACTCTCTTGCTGCTTTTAAATACCTAACCAATGTTCCATCTCCCTCTACCTGTCTTCATAATGCGGAGCTCTGAAATGAATCCTGTCCAGTTACTCTTTCTTTCATGTCTTTTTCAAGTCTTCTGTCTCACGAAATGCCAGCTTCAAAATATGACCTGTTGCACTACTGTAGTCAATTTTACTTCCTGGAGCATTTTTCCAGTCAATTTGAATCTTATTCCGACATCTCTAGTTGCCAATGCTTCAATAAGCGGCTTTGCCACCAGCAGTTCTGGTCAGGAATACGGCCAAATACGGTGCAGAGCTTATGCAACTAGGGAACAATGCCAAAACTGTGCAGAAACTTCAGTCAGGGCAATCCGCCAACTTTGTACCAACCATAAAAATGTTTCCATCATATCTCCTGTTTGTTTTCTTAAATACTCAGATCAGATCTTCTCAACTGCCAACAGTGCTTTCGAATTTTTTAAATTTAATGTTGTAAACGCGAGCCAACCTGCTCTTTTAAGGAGTGCTTTGTGGAACTTGATGTTAAACCTTTTATCCTCTGCCGCGATGAAACCCTTTAGACTGGCAAGCGGGGAGCTCTGCTTATATGGATTTCAGCACGATATATGCTATGGTGCAGTGCATACCTATTTTGGAAGCTAGCGGTTGCTTGAATTGCTTGCGAGATATCATGCTGAAGTGTCAACAGCATGCAACATAAGACAAGGTTGTCAGGTATCATCTCTGAGTTGCCATCTCCTGTACGAGATGCATCCATTCACTTTGCCATATTCTCCATCACCAAAGTTGCCAACGCAACCTGTTCCTTCTCAACCTCCACTGCGGCCCTCTGCCGCCACTGTGGCTTCTCAATCACCTCTTCCAGCTACAAGTCGCTTGAGTAGTTGCAATATTATGTTAACGTTTTTTCCCTCTTGAATGGAATATTAAATCAGTAAAATCAGATAAATCCAAAAAAGTTCACCACAATTCCTCTATGGGCAATTATTAGCATTTATAAGAGGAGGTGGTACATCTAGGGGGCAATATATAACTGAAAACCTCTCTTAGGGTGATTGTTGATTGAAACTATATGCTTGCCTGCTTGGTCTGTTAAGGCAATGGGCCCTGTAATTTCATCAGCCATGAAGATCTTCAGTGTGGTTTACTGAACATTAACACGCACACGAACAAGGCCTACTGCTTTTAGCCTTTTACCATTCTGGTTGTTCCACTGCTTTCCACCAAATTTACACTCCGTTCTAGTCGTTTGATGGAGAAAACTGCAATATGCGCCCTCCGTTTCTCTATTTTTGGCTCTCCCTGAATTTCTCAGTCCTAGCAAAGCTCAGATTGAACTATCGGCTCTTGCGAGAGTGCATTAATTCTGCCCCTTCGAGTGCTTTTGAGCTCAATCTGAATCCTACTCTCTCCAATTTCAGCTAATGCTTCTTGAAGTGGCTTTGCCATTGTTTCTATGAGTAAAGACTCTGATGTGGCACGTGGCCTAATAGAGTGCGTGGCTCATGTAACCCCGTGACATGTCAAACTTATTCTGATATTTTGGCCGGTGAAATCTGCCCATTCTGTTCCAACCAAGCGGAAGCCTCTACCTCATATGAATACCGTTCATGGAAACATTTATGCTGGGTCCTTTTCTCAAGTGAGGATGAGAGTCCAAAATTTATGCTTGTAATTCCGGGAAGGAAGTAAGCTACCCTTTAAAGTGCTCTGCAGAAAGTAATGAGACAAGTATCATCCACAGCTGCAGGGGCAAACCCTTCTGCGTCGGCACTCTGCATCTCATCTTACAATGCAGTTTAGTGCTCTGTTAGCTTAGTGGGCGGTGGCTGCTTCGAGTGCTTTCAAAACCTCGTTGGTTGCATTCCGGTAGGATATTAGCTCTCAGTTGCGGTATCTTATACAAGATATATCTATTTCCTTTATACATTTTTGCTGTCTCCACCACAACATGCTCCTTGTCAGTTGTCTTTGAGTAGTAGTTATGGTGCGTCCAATATTCTCTTGGACTTAGTAAATACTAAATAGCTGGCACAAGATTATACTCGGGAATTCATCTCAGCATTTTTACCTTAGAAGGTAGTATGTGCTTGGCCAATAATGTGTTGGAACTTGTTTCAGGCCATGAAGCTTCACACTATGACAGGTTATGCATTATCTAATATGGTATAAAAAATTTAGGTTCGTGCAATTTTTGAAGGTAGTAATGTCAACTTTTTCTATTCAAGGAAGATTTTTCAGATAAAACACACCCATAAAATTTCATGTTTCTGGTTGATCATGCAGGAAATGACAGTAGAACGGTCATATTTGCTGTGGCCATTACTACTGCTGCTGAGATAAAAGTCACGTGGATACTCTTCCGTTAGTTCCTCTGGAGAAGACATCCAAAAACATTTCTCGGTAACCATTACCTTCTTGGAAATGTAAAATCTCTCGAAAGGACGTAATGATAGGTTTAAGCATTTTGCTTTTTTTTTCCTTCCGTTGGATGCCTCTGTAGAGAGCTGCTAAGCTTCAGTCAGTACTTTGTCCATCAACTTCTTTTGTAGCTTGCTGCAATTTAGATGGGGGTCATGACCATTATGACAGCTTCAAAAACACAGCGTCGCTTTTAATCAGATTAAGAACACTCAGGAATGCGAATGCAACAAGCAACTTTAGAAATGACAATAAGCTTGGACAAGGTGGTTTTGGACCTGTTTACAGGGTACTCCTTACTCAGAACCTGGAAAATTTGTAAATGAATTCTGTTCATATTAATTGAGGGTGTCTCAATGCAGGGTAGATTGCCTGACTGACAAGAAATAGCTGTTAAGAGGTTATCAAGTACCTCACAGCAAGGTTTAGAAGAGCTGAACAGAGGAATCCTGGTGGTTGCCAAAGTGCTGCATCGAAACCTTGTGAGGTTGTTAGGTTTCTGCTTGGAAAAAGGGGAGAAACTTCTTGTTTATGAATTCATGCCTAATGGGAGCTTGGACAAAATTCTGCTTGGTACGAACCCTTTCATTAACAGTATACATTGGTAGACAGCTGTTAGATTTTGCAGGATCTTTCATATTGTATGGGTCATGCTGCGTTTCTAATAATACATATCCCTACAGTTTTGCTTATTTGTCATATATGTGAGAACCGTGCATATGGATCTCCAATTATCTACTTGTCATTAAGAGCTGGAGTTCCTGCTCCTTATCGTGCTTATACGCTTATAATAAACGTGAATCACTTGATGCAGATCCATGGGAACGCTTTTGATTTGGGAGAGATTGTACCGAATAATTGTTTGAACTGCTCGAGGCCTAGTTTATCTCCATGAAGATTCTCAGCTAAGGGTTGTCCATCAAGATTTGAAAGCCAGCAATATTTTGTTGGATAAGGGCATGAATCCCAAAATCTCTGATTATGGCTTGGCAAGATCATTTTCAGGAAGCAGGACTCATGGGTAGTCGATTTGGATTATGGGAACATAGTAAGTTGAGCATCCCCGTATGATTGTCAATCAATTTTATAGAAAATTTAGAACCTAGCAACTAGAAACTTCAAGTAAACTGTGAGACATTAGTCATCGAAATTTTCTCTGTAAATTAGTATCCCTTTTCCACTTCTGCCAGCGTAATTGATGTTTATGCAAAGCTTTTGGACAGCTATTTGCATATCTGTATTTGCATGCCTAAAATTACTACAAAATTGTGATCTTATGTTCACGTTACTCAAACTGATTACTCGGTTATCGTATTATCTATGGATGACATGAAGTGGATATATGGCACCAGAATACGTTCAGAATGGACAATTCTCTCCAATACAAGACAGCTTGATTCACCCATGCCTTCCTTTCCTCTCAATAAGATCATCATTGCGTAGTGGCAGAAGCATCTACTTATCTTTAAGAACCCCTAATACATCATCCACTGCAAGCTCATTACCATCTCTTCTACAGTCTAACTTACTAATGTTGGCTCATGCAACTGAAAAACTACATTCATTTGCCGAACATGTCCCAGCACTGAGACTTCCCTTGTTCCTTAGCTTTAATACTACGACTTTCTGCTTTTCCAGCTATCACCACTTACCTTATAGTTGCATTGCAACGCACCAAGGATCCGAGGTGCATTATAATGGGGATTCGTAGCTTTCAGGGAACTCTTAAAAAATTGATTGAATGGTGAAATTAATGCTTCTTTGACAAAGACTATTCATCCTTACATGTTGAAGCTAATCAAGAGACTGGAGAAATATGACTAAACAAATAAAAAATTCGGCCGGCTAAACAGCGTTATGTAAGGACTTTTTTCCTGCAAGTTTTGTACTTTATTGTGGAAATGACTGGCTCCTGTTATGCCGGTCTTCCTTGAAATTATATTGTCAATTCCTTCAGTAGCAAAATGTGTTTTTACAACATTCAGTGGTTTCGTGGTTTGGAAATGTAGCAGTCAGCCTCACATATAACGTGATTGACGATAATCACCCTATTATATTAAGGAACTTTCTTGTCATGTTAGGTAAATTTTGACTTGTTCCGATCATCTGATCAGATCATTTTGTTTGCTTATCAATTTAAAATGACTAAAGGCCAATAAAGAGTTATATGAGAAGTTTCTAGCTTTTGCGAAATGTGGGAAGGGAGATTATAGCATCTTCAAACCCATTAGCCTGTTATGCCTGCCATGGCAACTGCTTCAAACTCTCTCGCTGCATTTAAATACTATCAATGTCCCAACTGCCTCCTCCTGTCTCTCTAATGCAGAACATCGCAATGGATTCTCTTCAGTTAATCTTTCTTTTATGTGTTCTTCAAGTGTTCTGTTTTACAAAATGCCAACTTCTAAATATAACCTCTTGCAATTCTGCAATTAACTACACTTCTGGGAGCATCTTTGCGGGCAATCTGAATCTTTCTCTGGCTACTCTAGTTGCCAACACTTCGATAAGCGGGTTTGCCACCAGCAGTTTCGGTCAGGATCCCAACGCTGCGTATAGCCTAACTCAGTGCAGAGCTTATGTAAGTAAAGAAGAATGCCAAACCTGTGTAGAAACCTCAGTCAGAGCGATACGCCAACTTTGTCCCAACCAGAAAGAAGCTTTCTTCTTGTCTGACGTCTGTTCGCTTAAATATTCAAAGCAGAACTTCTTCTCAACTGCCGACAGTGCCTCCAAAGTTTTACTTTATAACGAAGCAAACGCAAGCCAACCTGCTCTTTTTCAGAGTGTTTTGGGGAATTTAATGTCAAACCTTTCATCCTCGGTCATATTGAGTCCTTCCAGATTGGTGAGCGGGAGCTCTGCTTATATGGATTTCAAAATATATGCTATGCTGCAGTGCACGCCTACATTGGAAGTTGGCGGCTGCTCGAACTGCTTGCAGGATATTGTCGCATACATGTCGACTGTGCACAACCTAAGCATGGGTTGTAGGATGTCTTCTCTAAGTTGTGATCTCCGGTATGAGATCTATCCATTCTCTTTGACATATTCGCCTAGACAAGCACCGTCGCTGTCACCACTTCCTTCTCAATATCCTTTGCCACTTGGGCCTAGTTCAACTACTAATTCTACAAGTCCCACGGCTAGCGGTAATGGCAACCTTTATTTTCTGTTGTGCTGATTAGTTCGTCGGTAAAGCAGATAAATTGAATACCATTCGCCTCAATTGCTTTATGGATAATTAAGACATGATACAGGTGTCTCTGACCATGCAGGAAGCAAGAAGAAAAAAACCATCATTGTCGTGGCCCTTCCTGTAGCTGCTGCAGCTGTGGTACTGATGATAATCTTCAGGTGCTGGTTTTGGCGAAAGGCCCCAAAAAAAGTACTCGGTAATGCTCATATTCTTTAGCTTTCAAGTTACTGATGCTACATCGCCTTAAGAATCCTGATGCCTCTCTTTAATTTATTGTATTATAGTCCTGAAGATGTAAAACTGCAGTTGTTCTCTGTCAAATATCCTCATAAAGCTATCTAAGAGAACATCTCTACAATTTGTTGTGAATCAGATGGTGGTCACATTCAGGACGAGAGCATAAAAAGCAAGGAATCACTTGTAATCAGTTTAAGGAATTTGAAGGAAGCAACAAGAGATTTCTCTGAGGAATATAAGCTTGGCGAAGGTGGTTTTGGTTCTGTTTACAAGGTACTGACAAACTGATGCTCAACCAATTTATCATGTTAGTTTTGTGCACATAAATTGACTCGATAAGAGAAAAATACTAGGGGAGATTGTTTGATGGACGAGAAATAGCAGTGAAAAGGCTATCGAGTAGCTCAGCACAAGGACTAGAAGAGCTAAAAACGGAAGTCTTGCTGGTTGCCAAGTTGCTGCATCGGAACCTTGTGAGGTTGTTAGGCTTCTGCTTGGAAGAAGATGAAAAACTTCTCGTCTATGAATTCTTGCCCAATGGGAGCTTGGACAAAATTCTTTTTGGTAATGAACCCTTTCGATGTAAACTTGTATTTTGTGAGAGCTTACTATGTCATTGAGCATCATCATCTCCATCCTGGCTTCATCTTAACTACGTCTTCAAATGTCCCATATCCCCTAGCTATCATATTTTTGCCGTTCCTTATGATCGCCTTCACATAATACAAAAGCAACTTCATTGCACTGTTCTCTCTAATGACATCGTGCTCGTTTTTTATTTGGTCATGGGTGTAGACCAGATCAAAAGGTTAAGCTTGGAATGGGAGAGACGTTACAGAATCATAGTTGGAATTGCGCGTGGTCTACTTTATCTGCATGAGGATTCTCAACTGAGGATCATTCATCGAGACTTGAAAGCCAGCAATATACTCTTAGATAAGGACATGAATCCCAAAATTGCTGATTTCGGTTTGGCCAAGTTATTCTCTGGAAGTCAGACTCAAGGCAACACACTACGCATTGCAGGAACGTAGTAAGTCATAAGTTCTGTTATGATTACCGATCAATTTAACACTAAATCCTGAAGCAACGAAGATATCTTCTCTAATTATATGCACAAGAGTATAATGGCACAACTCTGCACACGTGAACAAGCAGAGACAGTTTTAGTGGTATCGCATAAAATCATGAAAGTGATTATTATCCATCCCTAATTTTGCTCCTTCAACTGATTTCTTGCTCTTTATATGTGGCGCGAAGTGGATACATGGCTCCAGAATATGTCCAGCACGGACAATTCTCCACTAAATCCGACGTCTATAGCTTCGGTGTCCTTGTGCTAGAGATCGTGACAGGTCAAAAGAACTCAAGTTCCCGCAATCCAGTTAATCTTCAAAGCCATGTATGTGGTTTCATAGCGTTACTTTCTTTCTTCAAAATTCAACGTTGCATATGAATTTGTCAGCTTGGAAATTACATTTACTTGGGCAACTTGTTGCAGGCGTGGCAACATTGGGCCAACGGAACTGCTTTGGAGCTCCTTGATCCAACCATAGGCGATCAGTTCCCAAGGTACGAAGTCCTCAAGTGCATCCAGATTGGCTTAATGTGCGTTCAAGAGGGTCCTGCTGATAGACCTTCAATGTCCGAGGTGATCATGATGCTCAGCAGTTACACAATCTCTTCACCAGCGCCTGCAAGACCAGCCTTTTATGTCCCCATTAGGAACCAGGAACCAGGCTCAGCCAAGGGAAATTCCAATGCATCTTCAAGTGATCAGTTCAACACCTCATCTGTGCAGGGATCTTTAAATGAGGTTACAATTAGTGAATTGCGTCCACGCTAGGGATCAAAGAAGTAGAGCCCTAGTGCCAAAAATTTATGTTAGATTCTCCTTTTACGCCTTTTTTTCCCTTTTGTTTTTCTTTCGGATCTAGCTAGCTACTCTAAGCCACACTCGTGTAGAATAAGACCGGTTTTAAGACCAACCAGTTGCCGGCTCGCATACGATGCAATTGACTAGCAAACAGTACTGCCTTCTAAGAAAGTCATTGTCTTACTAAATAAATTTCTAGTTTTTTTATCAGATGATGTCGTTTGTTTCTTAATATGAAATGATGGCGGGCCGACAATGGATTAGCAGGAATTTGTCTACTATTGTGAAATGCTGAGAGGGAGGCATGGATTTTTCACATTCATAATCTAGCACGATCAAAATACTTACGTCAGCTGCAGCGACTGCTTCAAACTCCTCTACTACAGTATCTTTAATCAGAACTCCAAGGCCATCTTCTTCGCTTCGCCATAAATGCTCTCCAGCCACTCTTTCTTTTATGTAATTTTCAGGCGCTCATGTTTTACGAAATCCCAGTTTAATATATTTTTGCTCAATCGGACAAGCTGGATTCGTCATTCGAATTCTGAGAGGGTTGACAATGTATCTGAAGATAAACTACTACAGTCAACAGGAAAGCTGTCAGAAATGAATGAAGCAAGTGATATGTAAGAAGTGGAAACTGCAGAAAGAGTGTTGATACCAAGTTATTATTTCAAACCCATGAAGTCAAATTGTCCAGCATAGGCTTGCACCAGAGAAAATTACTGAATCAATCTTAACCATACTGTAGACATGTCAATTTAGTTCCTACAATTTTCGATTTTGCCAATTTAGTACTATACGTTTGCACGAAATTTCAATATAATCCATTTAATCAATCATTGTCGAAATCAGTGATGTGATGATCTAGTCATCTTTGGCTATCCTATGTGGAACAATAACACATCAACTATCTCCGGCAAAAAATTGACTAAAAGGATTACATTGAAATTTCATGCAAAGATCTAGGACTAAGTTAGCAAAACTGGAAAGTTTAGAACCGAATCAATATTCTTGTAGTAGGTTTAGGATTGATTAGATTTTTTTTTTTGGCTGAATAAAGGGTACAAATGGTGGAAGCTAGTCGCTTAAGTTCATGTAGCTCGGTGTCAAACTTAGTCACAACTTGCTTATACTTGACTGGGACTGCTTGATATCCCAATCACTAATTGAATATGTACATTCTGATATAATTCCTGAATACAAGTATTAGAAAATGCATTATACTCTTCTCTTGATTTGTGTTGTAAGTACTCAAGTTCAGCTCGAGCTTTAAATGGGAAAAAAAGAATCCTTGGCCGTGGAGTTGAGTTGAAATGAGCTTGACCATAACAAGACTTTGTCCGGTGGATCTCCGACTTGGAGAGTTACACTTGAACGAGCTTGCGTCAAGTATCGAACCTCAATATTGCAGCCATGCCCGGTTCAAGAAATTCATCGGCTCAATTCATTTCGATTACAACCCCATACTAAAACATACGAAGCTGAATTCAGCTCATTTCCTAATTCGGTTGGTGATGACCTGGGAATTTCTATGTTCATGGAGTCAACAAGCCATGGACTTAAGACGAGCAGGCGCCAAGTTTTCCAACAGCATCCATTATAAAAACAAGTCAGGACAACTGTACGTCTATATGATCTCCGTTGCTCTTGCCTCCTGTTTTGGTAGCTTTAGAATGTTTCGTTTTAATACTAAAATGATGGGTTAGAAGCAGGATTAGGTATACTTCACTAGACAGAACTCCTACTTCACATGGATGCCACGAACTACTCCTTGTTCTGTTCTTGATTTTTACATTTTTATTCATCAAGATTAGAATTATCAACGCTAGCTCTTTCCAGAAATCTGGTTGCCGAACTTAACCCGCAAGGACCCTCGAAATTTTCTTTTAAATTGAGACTATCGGGATTTTTGAGAAGTATCATTTGCGAAAATCCACCGCTCAGCCTTGTGATCCCTCAAACGAGTAAAAGCATTAATCAAAATGCAACTTAAAGATTGATCAAGATGGAAAAGGTATGAAGATATTTATTTGGAAACAGCCTTTCCATGCATGATACTCAAACCAACTCCAACATGGAGGGATACAGTGGTGTAGTTTCTTCTACTCCATCAGAATACTCGAAAGATCCCTCGTCCCTTCTATATATAGATGAATTGCTAAGTCCCAACTGAAACCAACTCTTCCTATACTCGCAACATTCTTCGACCTTGTTTCCTAATCAGTTTGCTTCAGCTGCTTCGCTATTTCACTCTTCTTGCAGTTCAAAATGGGCATGCCGAGAGCCTTTCTAATGTCACTCCTGTTTGCAACAGTACTCTTTGAATTAGCCACGGCTGCTAATTATGTGGTTGGAGGCCTCAACGGAGGTTGGGACGTAAACACTGATCAGACTGTTTGGGCATCATCTCAGACATTTTTAGTAGGAGACAATCTGAGTAAGTTACATTTATCTCTCACGTCTTGATGGATTCAACTTTGCAGTAACATCAGATCGTTTGAAGTGATTAAATTCTCGAATAATTAAATCAACTTGCTACTGTTTTCAGTTTTTCAATACTCACCTGGCCATGATGTATCCGAAGTAACCAAGGCAGACTATGACTCCTGCCAAGTGACTAATCCTATCCAGACTGAAACAAGTGGCACCACAGTTATCCCTCTTACGTCTTCTGGGAAGAGATACTTCATTTGCAGTTCACCTGGACATTGTGCTGCTGGGATGAAGCTCCAAATTAACACGCTGACGGCATCATTGGCTCCATCTCAATCTCCTGCCACTTTGCCTTCTCAACCTCCTGCCACTTTGCCTCCTCTTGGACCTGTCTCAACTCCTTCACCTGCCACAGAGGTTGGTCCAGTTTTGCCTTTAGCTCCAGAAGCATCTTCGCCGCTGATGACACCTTCATCAAAATCAACTCCTGCATTGTCACCCGAGGTTTTGATGACTCCTGCCAGCCATGTTTCAGCAGACTCGGCAACTTCGTCGGCTCAAAAAGGCAGTTTTCCCACAAGTCTAGCTGTGGGATTGTTCTTTTTCAGCATGTTAATTGTTGCCAGGAAGGCATCTTAGAAACTACATGTTGGCCATGGAGACTTGTGTGGTGCTCTGTTCTGTTATTTATATCTTTCTGTGCTTCAATGTACCGTTGGCAAGCAAATTCTTTGATATTAATGAGTCAATGCTGTTGATTGTTGAATCAGAAATTAGACGAACTCTTTAAAGATGTTATTCGAGAAGAGGACTTGAGTTGAGAGAATTGCAAACAGCATGCTGACTAGGTTGGTGGTCTGATATTATGAGTCAAGCTCGAGGCACAACCACTGCCATACCAAACAATGAACTCTTGAATCTTGAAAAGCAGAACTGGTATCTTAGCCCTTTCATGATGTGCTAGCAAGAACATTCATTTGCTCCATGCAAGAGTCGTGAGATGAAAAGGTTATAATGAAAACAACTTCTAACAGTTTCACTTGAATTCAATCTGACTGACCAAACTACAAACTAGAAGTCTTCAAACAAGAAGTTCTGTTTATTGCATTTTACACGACAACTGTACGTCTATATGACAATGGATGAGAAACAATGGTCATATCAGTCCGCAAATTAGATCATCCACCTTATCAAGGTCCAAGAAACAACGAAAAACATCAGTACACGAATCCTATTAAGACAGACTACCAGATGATTTGTCTCTGCTCGTTAAGCAACAGGAGGACGGAGTACATGATCCTGCGACGTGTCAACTGCAGAAGGTGGCAAAAATTGCCACATTGCCATGCCAGGGAAACCTATATAAGGCACCAATTTGTTGCCACCTGCTTGTTCTTGAGCAGCAAAAGGTGTCGACAGTGCAGACGGATGAGGTGGAAAAACTGGATGAAAGCTCATGACTTTCAGCTGTTGCTCCAATTTTTCTTTATCTGCCTTTAGCCTCTGTCTTTCATCACGAAGTTCATTCTTCTCAGCCTAGGCACGTAGTATACAATGATCAGTGCACTATCGCTATCTTAGCTTCTTTAAAAGAACCACTTGTGATACAAACGAAGCGTATGCAAGAGAGCGGTCATCCCTGCCTGAGCCAGATCAGAAAATACTCAAGAGTTCATTAACCAACCTCACCTTCAATTCTTTTATTTTATCTTGCAATTCCTCATTTGACTCCTTGAGTTTCTGCGCTTCAGTACGCAGCTGGGTAACCATGCGAATAGCATCGCTCAATATGGCAGACTTGTCCACCTTGGGTTGCCTTCCAGGCTCCAGGATAGAACCCAATTCTAGGAACCTTAAAATTGAGAAAACTTGATGTGAGAGCCGCTAGGTAGAAAAACTACACAGAGAGAGGAAAGGAAGAAGGACATGCCTTTCATTTAGCCTATCCCTTCGAAGTTTCTCCCGGCATGCTTTGGAACCAGATGTAAGGCATGATTCAGATTTCAATCTAGAGAAGCATAAGCTTAAGTTTTAGCCTCTTGCACAAGGTATGAATGAACCCACTCTCACCAAATAACTTTTTAAATGTTATAGGGATTGATTTGCTCTGGTATAAGTTGTGGAGGAAATATACTAAAGTGAATGAATGAAACGTAATGAATAATATGAGCTCAAGTCTTCCAAGTCAACAACCTGCTAGTTGACTCAGAATTATGCAAATCAACATTGCTAGGTTTGCCAATTTATATCAGTAGACTGAGAAAACCCATACCTTTTGCAACAGCTCATGCCCTTAAGGTTCTCTGAATCCCTACTAGATGCACAGTTAACCTCCATGCTGGAAGCAGTACAACAAGAAACCAGGCGTCACTAAGGATTCAAGAGGGACAGAGAAAAAAAGAGAGCTTTGATCAAGAGTTCTACTATCCATTGCTTGATTATAGTTAGAGGAGTACCATAAAGTCTATCTCAGCTCAAATCAACAATAAGGAATTTCCTTCATTCCATCCAGGACACCGATGAATATGAGACCAGGACGGGAGATTAAGGTTCGGGTATTAGTTTAAGGCTCATTGACCCAACATGGCCATGCTGTCAGCCAATAAGAGCTCTAACATCTAGCTCATCTCATCAAAGGCGACAGCATTGTAAGAAGTTCTAACAAATAACTACCAAAAATCCAGATTTCCTCAAAGCATGGCAACTTTGCCATCGCAAGTACTTCCCAATATGTTGATGATATGCGCCTAATCATTAACTAATCTCGTGTCGGAGTATACAAGAGCCTCAATCTAATCCTGAAGAATTATCTGATTTAAATCTCTCTCACATGAACCAACCATAAATGGGCCCATTATTTTCAGTCAACCAAACTGTCCATCTCAATACACTCCTCCGGCCCTTCCTAGCGACTTCGTAAGTGAACAAATTTGACACAAAAACCAAAACAGCCAACAAAATATATCCTTCTCTTGCTTCCGCAAGCAAGAAGGTGGGACAAAATCTGCCAACTATCAACTACTTCTACAGGTTTCCACTCTCCGCAGGCCATAGACTACTGAAAACCTCGAGAACAGAGCCCAAACTTTTTTCCCATTCGAATACTCTCCGTTCACGCTAGCTCGCTCGGCTCAATTAAGAGACGAAGATAGGAACAGTGAAGAGCAAGAGAACTTACCCGACATTGGAGGAGGATACATCGAAGGACGGAGAGGACCAGGTGAACCCAGAAGAGGGAAGAACGTCCGCAGTCGAAACATCCACGAGACCATAATCAACGAGCCAGTTGGAGTTATCACAAGGGTTAATCTCCATCGGGCGAGCACGATTGCGGGGAAGGTTTCGAACCCAGAAGAAGAAGAAGAAGACGAAGCGTCGAACTTGGAAAGTTGGAGCTCGAATGCACGCGTGGTGACGTCTTTGAATTCGGAGGAAAAAGAAGGAAAGGATGGTGATGACCACTGGGGGCGACCGGAAAAGGTGCGAAAAGGCAAGAGGAGTTAAAAACAAAAGGTGGGCAGTGATGGCATACCGAGCAGCGTCGCACGTAAGTGACGTTTTTCGCGCTCTCCGAAGGTCACAGATTCGCTGTACCCAAACTTATGCCAATCCGCTGTCCCGCGCACGTAAAAATGCGCTCACGTGTCCTTTTCTCATTTCACCTGTTGCCGCACCTAATCATAACCAAGCAAAACCCTGTCGCCAAACACACATCCCTCTCTCTCTCTCTCTCTCTCTCTCTCTCTCTCTATCTCCAGCCTTTCAACTCCCGATGTAGACGGGCAGCCGCCCCCATCGTCGCCGGCGCACCACCACCCCCTTTCCGGACAGTGTCTCCGGTAGCCATTGTCGTCTCTCTCCTGTTACGCTAGTCATCTGCGACAGGGCTCGTGATGGAGGCGGAGCTCGTACCTGATCGTCGTCGTCTTCTCCGCCCATCTCCTCCATGTAGAGGAGCTCGGGCTCGCGTCAATACGGAGCTTGGCAGCTTGCAGTAGAGCTCGACATTGTGCTTGCTTCGAGGCTTGACGCTCGTGAAGTCAACGACGAGATGGGGCTCGACACGACGGGCGGAGCTCCGCCACAGTTGACGGGCTCAGTGGCGGCTTTGATGGGCAAGTACTTTTTTTACCTTGTATTAGACTTATCAAATAAGTAGTAAGTTTGGCTAGAAAATTGTCCAATCTAATTTGACTCGTTTAATTTCATGTAGCACATATTTACTCGATCCACATCATTAAAATATTTACATATTTAATTCAACAAATTGAGATCAACGCAAGTCGAATGAAAGGGAGAAAGAATAAAGAGAGAGTCGTACAAGTACATTAGATTTAAAAAAAATTATAAATACATTAAACGTTCGTATTAATTTTGGGCTTGACTATATTAAACTCATTTATAATCAATATATTAAGCCATCAAATATGGATTTAGAAAATAGGTTAATCGCCCATTCTGATAAGTCTATATTGTATTACATCGATGTTCCGTAAACATATTTTGTTCACTGTTAATGACACCGTTCACAATCGTAGCTTGGATGTTAGTCTTTCTTTTTCCATTGTCTACTACAAACATTCACAGGCAATCGCAGTTATAAAGATGCGTATTCGCTTTGGAGAAAAAATTATCAAAGTAGTTATAAATATATTGTGTTTATTCTAATTCAGTCATAAATATTTCAATTATATCGATTAAGTTTTTTTTAAAAAAAATCATATTTTGTCAATTGAATCTATCCTACATATTTTAATATAAAAAATACTAACATAGACAATAATCATCCTACATGATACAAATATGTGAATAATTTTTTAATAAAATTTTGAACATTTTTATAATTTCTTTTTTTTTCCTACCAAGTTTGACAAGGGTACTATACCAAATTCAATTTTTTTTAATTTAATACAAATTATCAAAATTATCCACATCAATGTCAACTATCTTAACTCAACGATGGGTAGCTGTGTTAGTTAAGATTACGGATTCGAAACTCACAGTTGTTAGCGTTTTAAGTAGGGGGCCATAGTGTTGAGGTCCTATGCTAGTCTATCTCGAGGTATAGGGGCCTGGCCCTTTAGTGTATTCCGGGCATGAGGGACTCGTGGTGAAGTCCTCAGTTATCAAAGAAAAAAATGTCAACTATCTTTTGTAACACTATTGGTATCCATATCGGCGATTTTCGATTAAATTAATTGATGAGTCCAATTGGAAAAAAGAAGGTAAAAATATTTAAGACTGAATTCATATAATCAAACAGTTTAGAAACTAAATGAGTATAAGAGATTTACATTTTTTTTGTAATTTTTCCTTACCTTCGAATTACGATATAAGAGATAGTTTGTGATGGATTGAGCTTTTAAATGCCCAAATCTCTTTTTCCCTCTTGGAGTAATAAATGAGTTGAGCTTCTCTTACTTGAGAAAGAATAAATCATGGCTGATTTGTTAAAGTTTAGGCACAATAATTGCTTCGAACTTCAACTAAGACATCGAACGAATATTAAAGCACAAGAAATCCCAAAATAAATCGAAATGAAAATGAAATAAATCAAATTGGTAATCATTCCAAGGCCGCTGCTTTCCATGACTCAAGACACATAAATTATGAGTACAATGCTATGGTGAGCTAAATAGACCATTGGTGACGCAAGATTAGAGAAAACAATAACAAATCACGTCAACGTTATAGCGACAAAAACAAAATAAAAAAAAAGGTTCAATGAAAAATGTCACATCAACTTTATTTTACACTTAAAAAGATTTCGTAAATGAAATCATTATGTACGATCAATACGACAACACCTCGCGCACCATAATCCACGCATATCGATCGGATGAATGATGGGTGCAAATTAGCCCTTCGCATTTCGTAAATTGTGTTCGCTTCGTCACCTCCCCAGAAAAAAAAAAACAAAGATTGGGTTTAGAACTTCGGAAATATGTAAGCACAAGAGAGCGAGGAAGGTCGAGTCCATCGCTTCTGGAACCGTGAGCATCTGGCATGAAATTTTGGTATTATTTCTTAACGTAGAAAAAACTTTAAGGCACAATCAATCAGCGTATCATGGCTCTCGATTTTGATATGAACCACACATAAAATTTGTGCGTGATAACTTCAAATATGTACATGTGGCTAAACGGATGGATGGCCCGCTCTCTTTTCTAATTCAAACGGAATCAGATCATGGAATACGAGTAATTCAGCACATCCGGAGAATGAACTAAAGCGGGTTGTGAAAAAAAGTAAAAGACCCCAAGCAAATGGATATTTGATTCAACCCGATTCCAATCCGGGCATAACTAAATCAAGGGAATTCGGGTCACCCGACGACCCTATAACGAGTCTTTAAGGGGGCCCACTTATTCCTCCTGGTTAATTTTACCGAATCTAAAGAGTTTAATATGTTGGGGCAAGCCAAAAAAGAAAAAACATCATGAGATGGAGATGCGGGGTATCGATCCCCGTACCTCTCGCATGCTAAGCGAGCGCTCTACCATCTGAGCTACATCCCCGTTTTGCTATGTGTTCCGTCGTTTATAATTTCAATGTTTTGATGATGATTCTTCTAATTCTCAATTGCACTATTTTGGAGCGCTTGTTGACACTTTGCCATACGCTGTTCCTCTGCGGATATTCTTTTTGTGTTTTTGTTTTTTTTTTCCTGTCGGCAAAACTCGGGATGCTAAATTTACCGACTCACGTTTCTCATTATGAAGGACAGATAAGTGGGTTCGGTGACTAGTTTCGGTTTCGGCCTAATGACGGTTTTCGGATTGTTTTTTTGTCTTTGACCACTTCAATGTTTGCCTGCCTTTTTTGTCCCTCCTCTTAGACCGGTTCAATGTTTGCTCCTGTGCCGTTTGGGGTCTGTACTGTACTCTGAGTAGGATGCTATTGTGATGGCCAATCCTCGAGGTTCAGTTTTTGGCAATTAATCAAGCAATGAATGGATGCCCTCAATTTCCTTCCTATTGCGTTGACTAAAGTGGCCTAAAGATGGAAGCTTGACAGTTGGCTAACTCAGCATGACTCTCACTTTGCATGGCCTGGAGAGTTCATTCATCGTCTCATCTGCTGGCTTATATAATCCCTCCACTGAACTCTTACTCAGCCACGGCCAACTCTTTTTCTCATTGATTCGCATTCCTCCGTCTCCTCCTCGTGTCGCCATGGGCCGTAAGAAGTTGATTGTGAAGAAGATCGATAATCCTGCCGGTCGGCTAGTAACTTATAGGAAGCGCAAGGATGGGATTGTCAAGAAGGCCGCCGAGTTATCAGCACTGTGTGGCACGGATGTCGGCCTGATAATGTTTTCTCCGAATGGTCGACTGACTACCTTTGCCAGCAGCAGCAGGTCGTGTGGCCTAAAGTTCTTTCGTTTGGTGAATCCTTCTCTTATCTTGTCATCCTTGGTTTCCTTCCTCGTCATAATTTATCGGAACAAGATCTTTCTCACAGTTTCGAGGATGTCTTTCTGCGATATCTCAACCTACCCGATGGATCGCGAGGAGGGTATGTCTCTTCTCTACCTTTTCCGATCAATCTAAATTTGATTTTTCTTCACGATATTTATATTGAATCGCAGGTTGGTCGATGACAAAGAGGTGAATGAAAGTTCTGTCGTCAGAAGTTGTGTTTTAGCTTCATTGCTTGCGTTGATTAGTACGAGTTTAGATTAAAAATGGCCATGGAGTTCGATTTCTCTACTACTGGGTCATAATTCGTGCATACAGGTATTGTGTCGAGGCCTTAAACATGTGAGGCATGAAGCCCTACAGCTCGAAGCCATTACAAAGTAAGTCTAAAGATACTCCTGAGAAAACCGAAAACAAGAACAGAGTGTGAGAAAGCTTAGTTTCTCATCGTTTTTTCTGCTTTACACCTAATGAATTGTTTCTCCTTCATTTGATTATGATAAACTCATTGGTGACGGTCCAACTGCCTTCAGAATGCAGGTAAATCAATTGATATATGATTGCTACTCTTCTTTGGCGCCGACCTGCTAATCAATCAAAAGATTGACTTGATGTTATCACTTTTTGCAGGCTCTCGACGAAGAACTCACAGCACTTAATCAGCAACAAGCTGAAGCACAGGAAAAGATCAGGTTTATTGGAGTTTGCTTATGTCCTCAAGCTTGTAGAGTCAATTAAGTATTTAATCTGAGTTGATTGAATGTACCTGATCCACTTTGCTGGGATGGTGAAATAGATCTTACAATCCAGAGCCGGGAGAAATTGGATCGGTTCGAGAAGCTGAAGTGCACGTAAGGTTCCTCGAAAATGCTATCAGGCGTATAGAACATCTGAAAGTGAGTTTATACATCGGTGGCATTCTTTTTCACATATGCGCTGCAGTTGGAAATAACGGGAATTGTTTGTTTACCAGCTAGCAAAATTGTCGAGGAACCAGCATCTGCCTCAAGAATCTGCCCGTTTTGAGGTATCATAGAACCAGTACACCATTCTATATACTGATCAGGCACAACTCATTCGAAATTTTGACTCTTTTGAGAGCCAAAAAAAAAAAACACTTGGGCACAAGCATTCATCTCGTATCATCTCTTGATTGAACATGTTGCGACTTGTTATCAGAGGGAGTTCTAATTAATGACTATAATCTCGTGTGTACCTTACCGAATTAATGGCTGAAAATGGATGAAAGTCTATAGTAAGGAACACCAGCTCATTCCCGGGATAGCTTACTCTGACAAGAGTAACCGGGAGGATTTGATACCGATACATTATCTTTCTTATCAAACTCCTTGTTCTTCTTCTCTTCTAAAAGCTATATGGTGTTGTTTTGTTTCCAGGTACCAGCTCCATCAGTGAGGGGTTCAAATCAGGTAAATAACAATTCTGCATATTCTGCTCTGAAGAGGTTTAACTTTTTGATATATTCCGAAGGCCTTTTTTAGTAATAAATCCGTCTGTACACTTGCATTTTCCTCGTCTGACCTACCAAACCATCCATACAATTCACCTTTAGCACTTCAAACGAACTAGTTACTCCTTTTCAAGCTAAGATGACAGCTAATCCATGAATGATCCATTTGATGGCTTGTCAGGAAGGCGTTGGATCTCACTCCCATTTTGTGCATGGACCGTCCTAATGATGGGCGTCGAGGTGAAACGGGACAACACCAAGCATTGGCTTCTTGAAGCCAATGAGGGCCTCGACTCGAGGACTAAACCTTCCGTTTGCTCTCAAGGAAATCGATTTAAGTCTGTTGGCCTTGTCCTTCTTGCGTTCAATGAAAACATTTTACTGGTCAAGGCTTTGATAATGTATGTGTTAGATTGGCTTTTTCTACACCTTTGAGTGATAGCAGTGTCCTAAATTCAACCAACTTTTTTTTTTAGTCGAAAAATTCACCCAACTTCAGCTTGAACATACAACTGCAAGAGACCATTTCAGATCTGCCTCAATTTGATTCTCTCCAGCATACATTTAACTATGAATCACAAACTAGAGAAGCAATGTTCAGACTGAATGACTAGTAAACCTGTCTCAATGCTGATATAGCACTAATTGCTATCAAACAACCAAGGGAGGAGATGGAAAGCAGTTGCGTTAAACCACATTGCATCAACCAACAGAATACATGAAAATTTACAGTATCTTGTTCCTTATTGTGTTCAGCTGGTAATTTGTACTTGATGATTCTATAAAAGCTTCAAAGTGCCTGTACCCAGCATGAGATCGTCATTGAATTGCCACTAACTAAGACATCCTCATCATTTTCCAAATGAACCGCGAAGAAAGCTCTGACTAGTGGAGAAATTAGAAGTAAGCTTATATGCAAACTGAACCATTACCACTGATTTGACGCTACATAGGTCAACTTGAAAATCAATAAATGAAAATGATAGTCAAAACATAACAAAACTCATTCCTCTATCCTCATCCAGAGTACAATAAAAAATATATCATCATCCAAACTACATGAAATTCTCGAAAGCAAGAGTGAGAGAGTGCATCAATGACCAGCAATCAAAAGCTACATCAAAACTGGTTCATGATCCCAAAATGCAGCTTAAGCCACAAGAGTGCTAGCAGTTGTAGACTCGCTGCAACAAAGAGACAAGATAAGGGATACATTAAATCATCAAACTCAGAAAACATCGATAGAAGTCAGGAAAATGAAGAATGCACATTACTAGACAAAAGGTGAAGTTTGGAGGAAATTTTCAATCAATCTGCCCTTAACAGAAGACAACTAGAACTAAAAAACACCAAGACCAGCAGGAAAGTATATCTATACAAAAAAGAGTAACCAGGCATGATACAATAATCCTTAATGACTCCGTTCCAACATCCAAAACTTAAAAGTTCAACGTCAAGATAAATTAACCACTGTTAAGTTGCAGACCATTTTGGTTTATGTATTTAATTAAACCATAAGTCGTGAAACACTCAAACATCTGTAACAGACCATAAGGCAAGCGAGCACTCCAAGTCATAAAGATATTGAGGCCTTAGGTTCATATTAGGGAAAAATGAGCCATCTGGTCTTAGAAGGGAGTTTGTCTTTTTCACTCCCCTGCCTATGTGCAGATCACAACTACCCAAGACTAATTCCCATACTTTCAGTCAGATTTGCTAGATGGTGACAATTTAGAGAATCATAAACTACACATAACAGAACTTGATACTGTGCTTACTACCACGCAATAAAAAGAGCCAAACATCTGCAAGCGAGCTTACTATTTCCAGACAGGAGGAAGTTTCTTGTTCTTCTTGTAATAGCGTGCAAGCCTGTGGATCCTGCTCTCAACAAGAATGAGCCTAAACTTGGAATCTTTGTCCTTCCTGTTCCTCTCCAAGTGCTTTCTGATGGAAACCGCCTTCTTGATGAGGTGGTACAGATCCTCAGGAATTTCGGGGGCAAGACCTGTCCATGTAAGCAAAACAAAATAATCGAAAATTAGACTATCTGTAATCCAAATAAGAAATGCGTGCCAAACAGCTAGCTGGTTAGCAGCAGCAGCAGCAGATTCCTCCTCAAACAATCAATGTCAACTCTTACATGAAACAAAAACATGCACCCGGATTGCAAAAATCGCTTTTTTTATCAATTGAACAGATTTCAGGACGGTTTGGGGAATATAATAACATATCAAGCTCCAAAAGCTCTGCTTCACTGGCTTCAACCACCCAAACAAGACTTAAAATTTACGTACTACGTAGCACATAGAATTACTCCCTCACATCTGAAACTAATATAATAGTAGCAAATTCACTTCACAAATACCATGATTATAGAAAGCAATCATAATCAGTCGCCGCAAAAGACATACCATGAGCCTTGAGGATACGCAGAATCTTGCTCCCAGTGACGCTCCTCACCTGGGCAATCCCGTGAGAATCACGAAGAATGACACCAATCTGCGACGGCGTCAACCCTTTCTTCGCGAACTTGCAGATGTTCTCCTCAACCTATAATAATCCGAATCAATCGCACCAAGGCACGTCCATCACACAAAAACCGAAAAATCAAAGCTTCAATCCACAAATGAACAGAGGTGCCACTCACGTCCTGAGATGAGATCTTGAGCCAGCTCGGAGGAGTCCTCTTGTAAGGAAGTGCCGAGGCTGAGATACCCTTACTGCAAAAGCCCCCCACGCAGAAAATCACACGCACAAGCAAATGAGGCACTTGTTCATCCAGATCGAAGCGAACAGATGACCGGAGAAAAGAGAGAATGCGTCAACGTACCCGCGACTGTGCATGCGACCCATCGTGAGGCTTGTGGAGCGGCGGCTTCGGCTGCGACTTGCCTGCTCAGGTGGAGGTTTCCTTCCTCTTCTCGGCGGGACAAGAACCCTAGGCAGTGAAGAGGGTTAATAATGCTGGAAGGGTTTCAGTTATCCGCTCCTGGACACAAGATGGGCCGGGAACACATGGGTAATATCATAATGGGCCTAGGCCCAATAAGAAATTGCAAAGTGGGCTAAAGTTTTGTATCCACTGCAGGTATCATGTCATTGCCCTTTTAGTCTTAAGCTCCGCTTGTTGTGATAAATAAATATTCCGAAGAAATAATTATTTTAATCTCTTGAAATGTCATTAAAAAAAATACCTTCATTGTCGATAACTATTTATATCTATATATTTTTATGAATGATTAAAATATTTTTTCCGGTCATTCTTTTATAAGCCATACAAGCAATCTTTTATTGTCAATAATGAAAAATATACATCGACTAATAATTTTCAAAAGATATGAATAGTTAGTTTTTAATAAAAATATTATTATAAATTATTTATCTTTTTTCACAATGAACAGAGCCTTAAATTGAGCAGATTCAAATCTAATTCAATGACCCGTCTAGTGAAACAAAATAAAGCATGTTTTTAATATGTGGTGGTAGGTCAATAAGCAATGTGCAGATCCTTATTGACAGTAATTTTGTAGGCAACGATTCCTCTCGAGTTGATTCGAGAGTTTTTTGCGATGCTTGTTGTCGCTCGCAACAAAATAGATGTATGCAACTCTTAAGCATCAACAACATATGGTTTAGAGGGCGCATATGCTTTTCATATCGACACATATAACGCATTTTCTTTGTCAATATATTGAGTTCTTGGAATCGCAAATCACTTGACTAATTTCTTATGGACCAAAATCATTTATAAGTTGTCTAAAATTTTAAAAACAAGTTCTTAGATGGGTCCAAAAGATAGATGCCTAAACTTCCTATGGATGTTAAATTGGCAATTTCTCCTCAGTTCCGTAACAACACCATACCTCATTAATCAACAAATGTATATTCACATCGCCAAAAGCGCGCAATACCTAAAGTCAATTGGGGATAAGTTCACTAGAAATCCTACAACTTGGCACGAAAGTGCAAACGAGTCCCACAATTTGCAAAAAGTGCGATCTAGTCTTAAAATTTGTTAAGTTGATGCGATTAAGTCCCTCCGTCAGTTTCGTCCATTTAGACAAACAGAAAATACTGAAGTGACATTTTTTAATATACTTTTTAAGCCACATCAACAGCATGTTAGAAGAGAATTTTAAAATATATAAACTAATTTATATTTTAATAAGGAAAAAATTATTATTGTTTTAAAAGAGGTAGAGGGAGATGGTTGGCAGAGGTTTGGCCCTTGGCCAGAGGCTACCGCCGCTACCGCCCAGTGCTAGTAGAGGTCACCTAGCCCTTGCTAGCACAGAGCGAGGCCTTGGTGGTTTTAGGGGTGGCACAACCCTCGCCTTAGATCCGCGAGGGTCATGCGACCCCCGCCTGGCGTTGGCAAGGCCTTGCCACCGAGGGTCGCCCAGGGGTCATGCGACCCTCGCTCGAATTTGGGGTGAGGGTTGCACCGCCCCTAAATCTAGGGCGGTAAGCCCTCATCGGAGGCCACCGAGGCCTTGCCCTAAGCCGGAGAGGGCCAGGCAACAACCACCAGCCCTAGGCGACAATGGTGATTTCCAACTAGGGGCCAAACCTACGCCAACAACCTCCCTCTCCCTCTTTTTTTTTTATTTATTAATAATTTAACATTTTTTCCTTATTAAAATATAATTTAGTATATATATTTTTAAATTTTATTCTAACGTGGCTTTAAAAATATATTAAAAACGCCACATCAAAATGTTCTATTTGTCTAAATGGACGGAACTAAATGAGGAACTTTATTGCACCTTTTAAAACTCAATTGCACTTTTTACAAGTTTTAGCACTTTTTACAAGTTTTAGAACTCATTTACATTTTCAAATTTTAGAACTCATTTACATTTTCTTGCCAAGTTGTAGGAACCTATCCCAAGCCAATTGTGAAAGACAGTTACAGCCATCATACAAGTATAGACCGTGAATTATGTGTATTATTACACCAAATTATTAAGCTCTGGTTATCATAAACAGTACTTTTTAACTCCCTGGAGTACTTTGCCGAAAGCAAGGTTCTCTACCCTAAAATCATCTTGCCCTATATTTATTAAAACGCTAATCAGTTCTTCCAGCTCTTGATTCAAATATTGCTTTAACAACTCCACCCATCGAGCATGTCCATGACATTTGACAGCATCTTGTTCATGACTGTGAGTCCCCAGCAATTGCTGATTCTGTTTCTGCTTCATTGTTTCATCACTACTAAACCAATGCATCCTCAACAGAAGAAGAACAAACCACCCCCCATTTTGCTTTAAATGAACCATGAAGAGGGTTCAGATTAGTAAAGCAATCGAGCTACTTTCACAATTGAGACATTATCGCCAATAGTACATGGTCAACCTGAGATTTCATAATCGTGAATTATAGTCAAAACATAATCAACTCATTGGTCTATCCCACCTGGAGTACACTAAAAAAAAAACTTTTTTGATCCAGACTAATGTAAAATCTCATGGAGAGAGATGGGATCGATGACCAACAATAATCAAGAACTACATCAAAACTGATTCAGGGTCCATGTCCAGCTCAGGCCACAAGAGTGCTAGCAGTGGTAGACTCGCTGCAACAAAGATATCAAACAAGATTTGAGAAAACATCAGCTAAAGAAACGCAGCACCACTAATATAACGGCATATGCAAGTTACTGATACAAGGCAGACTTAGCAGATAATTCCAACCAATCTGCCTAAGAGGGAAACAGTAACGACTGAAGAGCATGAGTGACCAGCCATGAAACACTACAGCTATAATTAGCCCATTCTAACACCCAAGGGCAGAGTCATTCAATCCAACAGTATGGATTGCATCACATCACACGGGGCGGAATTAAAACTTCCTTTGATATCAGGAAAATTTACCTCTTAAGTTGCAGACCATTCAAGTAATTATTAAAAATTAAACCACAAATCTTGGAACAAGAACTTCTGCAATGCCTAAGTAATGCAACACTGGGAATCCGCCAGTGGCATAAAATAGTCTCACAGCGCAAGCTAGCAGGCCAACTTAAAAGCATAGACCTTTTTCGGTCCATATAATGGGAAGGAAAGTGACAGTCTAACACTCACTCAAAAATCCAAGGGCAATATCCATTTGATTCACCTAACACCATGGTGCCCAAGTGCAAGTTCAAAACTACCAGAAAACTAATTCCCATAGTTGTCAGCCAGTCATCAGTGAAGATAAAGTTATAAAGTAACACTCTTATTCATCCCAAATAGTGACAATTTTGAGGACTGCAATACATGAATCACCACTTTACAAATGCTATATAAGGAAATAAGCTTTAGTATGACCATGCCACATGAACATAGATATTAACTTGAAGAGCCAAACATCAGCAAGCAAGCTTCTCAACGACATCCAAAGAGCAGAATTATTCAATCCAATGATATCAACCACATCTTGAGGAATTGAAAGAAATCAATCTTCCTTCGATGTTCAAATTCAAGACAAATTAATCACCATTAAGTTGCAGACCTGGTTTATGTACTCTAATTAAAACCATGACCCTCGGAACACTCGCACTTCTGTAATAAATTCATAAGGCAAGCTAGCACTCCAAGTCACAAAGGTCTTGAGGCCTTATATTCATATTAGGGAAAGGGAAGTCAGTTGGTCTAACGAGGGAGTTGTCTTTTTGACTCCCCTGCCTATGGGCAAGTTCAAAACTACTGAAGACTAACTCCCATAGTACTCCCGTAGTTTTGGTCAAGGTTGGTAGATGATGAAAATTTAGCAAACCATAAAATGCACAGAACACAACTTAATATTGAGCTTACTACCAGGCAACATAAAGATTTCAACAAAAAGAGCCAAACATCTGCAAGCGAGCTTACTATTTCCAGACAGGAGGAAGCTTCTTGTTCTTCTTGTAGTAGCGTGCAAGCCTGTGGATCCTGCTCTCAACAAGAATGAGCCTAAACTTGGAATCTTTGTCCTTCCTGTTCCTCTCCAAGTGCTTCCTGATGGAAACTGCCTTCTTGATGAGGTGGTACAGATCCTCAGGAATTTCGGGCGCAAGACCTGACCAAAAAGCAAAACCAAATCAATGAAAAAATGCCACTTTCTGTCAATCCAAATCATAGAAGGGAACAGTGGGCAAAACACCCTCAGTAGTTTGCTTAGAAGCAGTAGCAGCAGATGGCTTCTCAAGCAACTATAAATAATAAACCCTATCAACTTTTAAGCAACCAAAAACAGGCACTGGATTCCAAAAGTCATTTTTAATCCTATCAATGCAGTTTTCAGAATGATTAGAATATTAACTAATCTCCTCTTAAAGCTCTGCTTCACTGGCTTCAACCACCCAAACAAGACTTAAAACTTAAGTACCACGTAGCACATAGAGTTACTCCCTCACATCTGAAATTAATATAATAGTAGCAAATCACTTCACAAATACCACGATTATAGAAGGCAATCATAATCAGTCGCCGCGAAAAACATACCATGAGCCTTGAGGATACGCAGAATCTTGCTCCCTGTGACGCTCCTCACCTGGGCAATCCCGTGAGAATCACGAAGAATAACACCAATCTGCGACGGCGTCAACCCTTTCTTCGCGAACTTGCAGATGTTCTCCTCAACCTATAATAATCCGAATCAATCGCCCCAAGGCACGTCCGTCTCACACAAAAACCGAAAAATCAAAGCTTTGATCCACAAATGAACAGAGGTTCCACTCACGTCCTGAGATGAGATCTTGAGCCAGCTCGGAGGAGTCCTCTTGTAAGGAAGTGCCGAGGCTGAGATACCCTTACTGCAAAAGCCCCCCAACGCAGACAATCACACGGACGAGCAGTGACAAATGAGGCACTTGTTCATCCAGATCGAAGCGAACAGATAATCGACAGAATGCAACAACGTACCCGCGACTGTGCATGCGACCCATCTTGAGGCTTGTTGAGCGGCAGCTTCGGCTGCAACTTGCCTGCTCAGGTGGAGGTTTTCTTCCTCTTCGCGGCGGCGGGACAAGAACCCTAGGCAGAGAAGAGGGTCAGCAATGCTGGAGGGTTTCATTTATCCGCTCCTGGACACAAGATGGGCCGGAAACACCTGGGTAATATCGTAATGCGCCTAGGCCCAATAAGAGATTGCAAGGTGGGCTAAAGTTTTGTATCCACGCCAGTTATCATGTCATTGCCCTTTTAGTCTTACGCTCGTTTTATGAAAAATAAATATTTCGAAAAAAATATTTACTAAAGATAATTATTTTAACACTTAAAATTATGAATCGATAAAAAATACATTCCTCCTAGATAAAAATTTATATCTATATATATTATTGAATAATTAACTATTTTTATTTGATTTTCTTATAAGCCATACAAGCAATCATTTATTGTCAATAATGAAAAAAAACTCATCGACTAATAATTTTCAAAAGATATGAATAATTGGATTTTAAAAAAATTCTAAATTATTTATTTTTCGTGCAACAAACAGAGCTTTAAATTGAGCAGATCCAAATCTAACTCAATAACCTATTTGGTGAATCCAAAAAAACCATGTTTTTAATATGTGGTGGTAGGTCAATAAGCAATGTGGAGATCCTTCTTGATAGTAATTTTGTAGGTAGCGATTCCTCTCGAGTTGATTCAAGAGTTTTTTTAGATGCTTATTGTCGCGAAAAAACGTGAATGTTTTGATGGCAAACTTTTAAGCATCAACAACAGATGGTTTGGAAGAGCATATGCCTTTCATATTGACAGATATAACACCTTTTTCTTTTATAATATGTGGAATTCTTGGAATCGCATATCAATTAATGAATATATTATGAACCAAAATCATTTATTTGACTGGGACATAATGGATCAACTGATAAATAAGTTGTCTAAGATTTTAAAAACAAGTTCTCATATGGGTCCAAAAGATAAATGCCTAACTTCCTATGGATCTTAATAGTCGGGGGCATGTCAATTTCGAACTCATTTTTTATTGTAGCATGATCACTATTTGAAAAAATAAGATAATAAAGGAAATAATAAAAAGAGACATAGAAATGTTTCGCACCGAGAGAGAGAGACATTAGTTCAAAGGAAGAGGTGATGGTTTGGTGACGAGTTGATCACCATAATGGCTTAACAATAATTTATCCACGATGACAGCTCGCCAGTGGTCGGGACAGATATTACATATCTTTAATGGTGGATTCGCAACAAGATTGCTCCTCTCTTTTCTATTTTTATTTATTTATTTTTGTCTTAGTCATTCTATTTTATAAAGTGTGAACATTCTTTATAAATATTAAAATGAAAAACATCATCTATTTTTTTAGAAATATTTGTGCAGTCAAGGATTGTCATTTTTTTAAGTTAAGTAAAAGATAAAACATTCTTTTGGTAGATAGGTAGACTCACTTGATTTTTTTTTCCTACCACCGTCCTTCTAATTTATAATTCTTCTTTACAACTTGATATTTGATTTTACTCGACCTAATAGGTATGTTTAGTTTTTGCTATTTTCTTCACATCGATATAAAATCGAGATTTTAGTAATACAAAAGATAGTATTCTTCTCTCCTTTTTTCTGTGTAGAACCCAACGTGAATGAAGAACGCAAGTTATGAACGCGCCTGATTCTCGAAAGGGTGAAAGTCACTCGAGCAAAGCCTAGAACACTTTGCGGCCAAACCAATGGTAGGCTCAGCCATGTTTCTTTTCTCCTTTGACAACAGCCAAAAAAAGGCCGTCCACGTTGCCTCAGAGAGTCGTAACTATCATGCATCTTTGATTAATCCTTAGTGGGGGAGGAGAGAAGACAAAAAGAGACGATGCTGCATGATGATTAAAGCTCATTCTTGCACTCCTTAGATAAAGGAAATGGAAGCAACTTGCATACACTACCAATCCCCACATCTGTAATTGATAAGTCACTTTAAAAGAGACCTATCATCTACAGCTCCTTGCCCTAATCCATCCACCACTCAGAATATACAAATTTTGGGGCACCCAATTACCCCAACAAAGAGAAGAGAAAAGAAAACCGAAAAGATATGTAGTGCGAGCGCTGCTTTCCGTCTCAGATCATAAACGGCGTCGGCGAGAATGCCGGCACGAACATCGACATCGGGTTCGGCCTGCAAAAGAATAGCTATTCTTGTTCAACAAATAATCCAAAGTTGCTTGAATTTATCTAGTGATGACCACATGATTCGAGACGACCAAAGAAGATTTTTCAGTAAGCCATGAAGGGATTTCCGTTAGCGTTACTTGTAAGACATTATGGTGGTGTAATATATGCGATGCGATATTTAGGTATGTGACCAAAACAGGGCAGACAATCCTTCTTCTCTAAGCCGAAAAAACAGGACCAACCAAAACAGGAACGCCTATCCGAAACGAAACCGGGAACCAGATGAAGGACAAAGCCGCGAGAAAAGCGTTACCGGTAGTCCTCTCTGTCGCTAAATCTCTGAGCTCTCTTCGTGGCCGATCTGCCTTTCGGCGGCGACGGCCTCCTGACGGGGTTTGCACCGCGCTCTCTGCTCTTCGCTCCCGCCGCCCGGAAGGCGACGTCGTTGTCCTCCGAGATGGCCGAGAGCGCCGGGCGCCAGTGCCCAGCCGCGTCGGCCCTCGGCCTCCCTCTGGACGACCTGCGCCTACGCCCGGCGAGGCCGACGCTGCCGCCGCCGCCGTCGGAGAGAGAGGCGCGCGCTTCCTCCGACCGCATCAAGGCGGGGTTAGGGTCGGCGCCGGCGCCGGCGCCCGAGCGGTAACACGAGCGTAAATCAGAGAAGAACTTCATCGGGTGGGTCGACGATCGGATTCGAGTGCTTCGGAGTTGGATTTGAAGGATTTGTTTCTTCGGATTTGCAGAAGAAAACAGAGAGAGAGAGAGAGAGAGAGAATATGTGATAACGTTTTCTTTTTCCTTTCTATTTTATGGGATTCGAGACTGAAGAGAGGGGTGGGGTCGTCGCTATTTATAGATAGAGAAGGGTGCTGACGTGGCGCGCTTCCATGTTACATATCCGCAGTGCTTTTTGTCGTTATCCGAGTGCAAGACTTCCGATGATTCCCGGTTAATAGTCGTTGACCCACGAGCAAACCAGTTTTTACGTTATCCCCCATGTCTTCCTCGGCCCAAATTCCACGTCTTACGTTGTGAAAACGTAAGTATCCCAAAACAGGAAACATAAAACGACGGTAGAAATGTCTTTCCTGGTTTTCTACAAGGAGTAGTTGGCGATTCTTTCTTGATCTGCCCACCCGCTTGAAAAAATTCGATTTTTCCAAAATCAGCGAAGCCATCGAATCATTAACCATTCGAATAATTTATATAAAAAAAGTATCATCGGGCATATTGGGTACATTGAATGATACATAAAATATCTCGAATTTCGAATTTCCTCAAGAGTTTTGTTACTAAACAGGAAACATTCAATCAATTAGACGAAGGTGTCTCCATACAAAGCTTAGGCGACGCTTTTCTCGTGATTCCAGCGACAACGATGGCTTTTCCTCGAGTGATGCCATTGAAAACGAGTCCTCTCCCTTCTTTTTTCTTTTCGGCTATCCATTGAAGCCCATTGAAATGCACATGCTTGGAAGGTGGACTTAGGAAACCTGTGGGCTCTGATGTTGACCGGAGTCCTTGAAATGCAGACTTTGCATTTCTCAAATTCTCGAGAACTATTTACCATGACAAGCCCTTCTAAGTTTTACGAGTAGTCCTTGTCAAGATGTCGGCGCGACTTAGAGTTTAGTGGAAATTGCACGATTTAATCGTAGATTTTCTAAATCTGTCAATTTAGGCTTAAACAACTGGCGATGACCGGACTGCTGTGTAACTTATTTCCTATCGGCATTTAGATGAGATGATTACATTGAAATTTCATGCAACATTTTAGGATTATGATGGCAAGGGGTGAATGGGCGTCCAAATTTATGACGAATTGGGCCTATATCTTATCTCTAAAGTCAAGGGATGTCTAGTGATCTATGGGAATATAAGAGTTCGATCGGTAAAGTCAAATTAGAGCTTTCGCCAATGCAAGCGTCACTATACATGTCTATCGATGGCCTAAGAATTCGACGACACGTCGTAACATAAGGCGATGAAGATTAGCTGGCATATAATTTCAGTTAATCTGGGATTAGCCATTGACTTAATCACCCAATTGACTTGATGACTAAAATAAACATTTGGTATAATGTAGTTTGGTCCTTTTATGTTCCATGTGCTACATTAATAAAGTAGATGTCAACCGTCTCAACCAAGCAAGTGGAATAAATATTTACTTTAAGAAAGCAAGAATACAAAAATAAAATAATAAAATGAAAGGAAAACAACTCCAGCTGGGCAGGAAAAATAATTTGATGTCCCAATAAAAAGAAAAAGCTCTACACATGAGCGTCAACAGCTCGTGAAGAGTCAACCACTGCCTGAGTAAAGCACCATTTAACTAATGACGTGGTGCATTCCCTTCTATTATGCAGGTATGTCGATTATGTCATAATTCTTTTTTATAATTTTGATAAATTATTCTTACATCCTCGAGTGAAATTCCCGAGTAGATCATTTTTCGTATGAAACCGATAACGTGGCAATGTAACATATAGGATGACATATGACAATTACATCATCACTTCAGCATTTTGGGTCGAAAATTGACCGAAATGACTATGTTGGAATTTTCCCTGAAATCTTCATGACTAAATTGATAAAATCAAAAAAGTTCAAGATCGAATTGACATTCATACCATAAATTTTAAGATGGATTCTCTGGTTATTTCTAGAACCCCACCCCCTCCCTCATTGCTCCAATCTGCAAGTCGTCAATGATTCCTTAACTTCCAATCACCACTAATTGTTGGGTCCAATGCAATGACAACACAGTCGACGACCGTCTCCATCTTTTACAAGGCGCACCCAAGAAAAGAAGGAAAAAAAAACAAGTGCTTGGAGTGCATTGACCCACTGAGGAGGGAAATGCCGATGCCTCTCCACCACAAAACGTTGCCCACGGAATCATACCTCGTGCCCCTTTGGTCTCTTCCTGTGAATCACCAATGTGCACTCCATCGGCCTTCTTCCTTTGCCAAAGCTTTTTGTGTGGCTCCAATCCCCGTCGACAAAATTCTTGCTAGATATTGATGTGCCGGGACGAACGATTGCCCTTCCCCTCAATCCGAATGCCCGACGTGGGCGAGACGGCGGTTGTCGGGGCCGCGGGATTTTGTTTTTCCCCCTAAGGAGATGGCTCGAGAGAGGCAATGGAGATTGATGTGGTTCGTGATGAAGAATGGAATTGGGGGGATATGAGATTCGTCGGTTGTTTGGTCACTGTCGAGGGGTCGTATTTTAGGGACCCCGAGGCTTTAATAGGAAGCACAAGGGCCTGGGCATGATGCACAAAGGAGGCCACAAAAAAAAGGGCAATGTCACCTGTGATGTGAGTCTGGCGATATTTCTTTAGGCCTGTACCAACGTGGATTGTTACAGCGAAGACGATAATCGAAATTTTACTATATGAAAATGATGAAATAGGGATAGGTTTAATGTTTGATATTGTGGGAGATTTATGCGACATTCGTTCATTTTATAGACACGTGATGGGTTGGGATAATTTCAAAATAAAGAAAAGTTATGAATTAGTTTCGCGCATGCTAATTTAATTTAAAAAAAAAGGATCGAGCCACTTAGTCTTAACCCTTTTGAAGATTTAGTAATATAGTCTTCTCGGCCAAAATTTTGCTAGAAATTGTTGACGTGAACTCCAGTCAATTTATGTGATATGACTTGCGCTAATATCTACAATTTTTTGAAATTTTCTCCATTTTTTTGCTTATCCCTGTCCAGCAATTTGCAATCTTAGCGATGGCTGGCAGAGGTTGTCGGCACATAGACGAGGGTGCCATGATTCTCATCAAATCTAGGCATCACGACACTTATCGAATCTAGCAAGGGGTCATATCTAGGCGTCACGACACTTATCGAATCTAGCAAGGCCCAGGACCCCTCGCCTAATGTCGATGAGTCGCTCTATAGTAAAAGAAAATAATAAAAAATTGCAAAATCTATCGATGTCAATACTAATCATGTCGCATAAAATGGTCAGTGTCCACATTGATTATTTAGGCGAACATTGATTAGAATGATTATATTGATAAATTGTTATAAAATTTGGGATCAAATTGAAAAATCAAAGACTAAATTAATGGTCGTACAATTTTTTTTTTAAAATATTAATAAGGAGGAGTCTGATAACGTAAAATATAGATTATAGGATTCCAAAAAGTACAGGGATTTATGGTCTAACCACTACTACTATTTTCTTTTAAATGCATTCCCCCATACGCAAGCTCTTCCCAAGATAGAGTGCTTGATCAACCTTTCGTACCTTTTGACAAATCTCGACCAAATGCTCTCAATTTGCCACTTGAGAAAAAAAGTATGAAGAGAGCCAATTGCCAAAGTTGCGTGAATCCAAGGGCAAGCCCCCGTCTAAGACTCTTTCTATCTTATCCCCATTTGGTTGACCCGTCGCGTTCTCAGTCACTACTTCAATTGCTGTAATCAGTGCAACGGCATGAACGAATTGAAATTGGGAGAACGACTAGGTAGCGTTGCAAGCGGGGTAATTTATATTCTACATGCGATTGGTGTGATTATCATTGGATTAATATGAAATGAGTGATTGACAAGCCGAAGATAATTGAAGAGCTATGAAGCGCTCGTGTAGACTCGATGGAGAGTTTCTGACAAATCCTCAAGACCTGTCCTCCCCCATAAAGTAACATGGATATTTATACTAAAAAGAACGCGTAGGTAAGCCTAATATAAAGAGAAAATTGGAATTGATTTGGACAAATTCGAAATATGATCTCAAAATAATTACAACGCGCTGCCTCGAAATTTATAACCACGATGGATATTTAGACTAAAGTCAACCTCAAGTAGGTTTTCCCTGCTAGCAGCAATATAGCACTCTAATGAGTTGAATCGGCATTATAAACTCTCGTCCAAACGAAAAATGAAATGATCGTTGACTGAATGGTGCAAATCACTACTCGTGATGTTTTTAATTCTTGGGAGAATTTAGGCCTATACCGCTACCATAATATCACATATGGGTGAAAGATTCGAGTTAGAGATTAATCCAGAATCAAGAATATGGGCTCATGCGAGTAGGAAATAGAAAATATCTATTCTAGTTTTATCGAAGCACTCCGTGGATTAGCAAGATCGACTGTTCTCACTTCTCATGTCATAAGGGAATTGATTGTGATTACCAATAGCTATATCTAACCAACAGGAAATTCCATTAAGCTATGTATTCTTGCTTGGTATTTCGAGTGCAAAGCATAACCATTGAACCAACCTTAATTGGGCCGTCATTCTTGTCCCCAAACCCTTCACATTAAGTCTGATTAAGCCATAATAAAGTAAGGCTTCATTCTCTTGTTCGGGCTGCTTAGCTAACAAAAAAAATAAGCACAACAAAGAAAATAAAAACAAAATGAAATGACCAAATTTGGGCCTAGGCTCGTAAAAGAAATTACGTGCTCAGCCTGTCTAGTCCACATTCTCTATTACCCAGCACGAGAGCCCAGATTGATGGGCTCATATTTAAAGCGGAACTCATCCAGAGGTAAGCCCATTATTCCGTCGTGCCATGTTCGTTGAGTTTGGTTTATGCCACAAAGTTGGTGAAAATGGGTTTATCTCATCAATCTTTCAAGAGTCACAAGTTTGATTCACATTTGTGAACGACTCATGCCGTATTGTATAGTTACAATATCTCTTATACGGAGAGACTTCCTAGCCGCTAGTATCTTGGTGGGGCCACGGTAATGAGTTCGAACTTTTGAGTTACGAGTGGTGCGGAACAGTTATGACTCAAATCGAATATTCTGTAACAAGTCAGAGGCTTTTTATTATGACGTCAAGAGGGGGGTCGATAATGCTGATTACCTAGATAGGCCCAAGGTGAGCTCTCTGGCACGTGCAGACGTACACATCTAGCACATTTTCCCACTTGCTCAACAAATAAAGGAAAAATCTCAATCAAGATACTTGATAAAAACTTAAATATCCCATTTCATTTCTATGTTCAACATAACTAGTTTAATTTTTCTTCGCACGATTGTGTTTCATACAATTCGAAAACCTCTCGGGAATCAGTCCAAACGAACCAATCAACAACCCCATGCTAAATGGTCTATGTAAATTAAGGAAAAAAAAAAGGGTGTAGGTGCAACAAGCATCCCAACTCCCCAGTACTGATTAGGACCCTTCATCGACTCTTTCCATTTGCTTTGCCCACTAAAGAACACAAACAAAAATGCCAAGTTAGAACCATTTGACTTACACAAACTAATCGAACACGACCATCGATCCTCTCAGTGGAGGCTTGTGAACTCGTTTTTCCTCCAATGAGAGTTATTCCACCTCCTCCTGGTGCAAACCTTGTCGCGTTCTCTGGATATCGATTGGTCGATGAAACAAATACATGGCCTTCTCTTCCTGATTTTTAAGGTTGCCAGAAAACGAAGGTCACTAGAGAGCTCGAGATAGTCCAAGAGGGGACTGATGATTAGATTTCTGGTGAAGATCACTATGCTTGTGACATATTCAACAGGGTTTGCTAGATAAGTCAAGCTAGTCTCGGGGTGCCGTCATTTTCTCCCTATTCGAGAGGTGGACTCAGTAACCAATTATTCTGAATTAGTGCATTAGAAAGACCTTCTCATGAGGAGCAGAGACAAATAGAAAAGAGTTCACACTTTGTGGGTCTCTCTCTCTAACCCTCTTTGTTTTCTTGTATCTTTGTGAATTTCGTGATACTTGCTATCGATTTGTAGTTGGACTCGGCAAACAACGGTCATCTAATAGAATCTTTTGCGCTTAAGGCAATTGCTTCTTATGGCACACACATGGATTTAATTAGAAAGAAAAAGAATTACAAAAACCCTGGTAGTGGTCTAATCAATGGCTAGGAATGAACAACTATGTATATCTTCTATTTTCGAGTGAGAACTTATCATTTGGGTCGTCCATTGAGTTTTAACTCAGACCCATAAGATTAGTGGATATTTTAAGGACCCCTAATTTACTTGTTGTGAAATATATCCTCTCTCTTAAATTAAGATTTGCAAAAAAAAATTTATTTGTCATCATTAAGTTACATTTTGACATACTCCAAATAGAAGTTACTCTCTTGAGATGATTGTAATCTCAAATGGTAAACACGAATGAAATTTGTTTTAAGAGGCTTTGAATGTCGCACTTTACACATTCTATGAATAGCAACTCCCGTAAGCATTTCCGGGGTTATTCATCATAATTATTACAATTCAGAAGAAAGACTCCGGCAAAACATCTCAGTAATTACACAAGCTTTGAAGATGGCACTCTTTAACTTCTCTTTGGCCAAATACACATTTCATTATCTTTTTATTGTCTTGTCCATGGTACTCGGACACGACTGCACATTCAAGACGTCGGAAGGTGCATGTTTGCCGCCAGGTTTTTTTTTCCCCCCCAATGATTTAGGTAGACAAGGCTGGCTCGTGACAAAAGAAAAGGAAAATCTGAAAACTTCCTTTTTAGACCAAACGGTACGAGTCATCCAAATCCGAAAGATTTCGTTGGATTGCCATTGATAGGGTGACAGGGACATGTCTTTCGTTGGATCACTCCACCATCTTATCCAGCTTTCTCACAGGGAAATAATTCACTGGACGATGTGGCTACGAGCCGAAACCCTAGTTCCCTAAACGACGGTTCAAATCAAAGCTTCCAAGGATAAAACGGCATCTCTCTCGCTCTATGTTTTGTGTGTAAGGACGCGTGGAGGCATCTATGAGGCAAGGCCTACCGATCTGCAGATCTGGAGGAGCGCCGCCTAGATCTTCACGGTGAGATGGCGCCACCAGCACTAGGCGGGAAACCTACCTTGAGTCTTTTGCCTCTTCTCTTGCCAAGTCTGAGCTTTAATGTGGTGGAGACATGACCGAAAATTCTTCTTAATATAGCATCCTCACAACTGTGTTGTTGATTGTGTCTGACTTATAAGGAGTCGCTTCATATAGTATTGATGTATTCTAATTACGTAACATGAATTACCAGACTCATAAGTTACATTACTTCACAATAAATTGACAACTCATCACAATTTCAACACAATCACTTACACCAAATAGATGCTAATCTCTCACCATCTAATTATATCCACTTGTAATTTTGTTTAGCGCTAAATAGCTTCCATGACGTGCAAACTCAACACATGTATGCATGCAGAAGGTAAAACACTAATAAAAAGTATATATGTATAGCTTTTGGATCCACACGCATACCTCAACTTGCGAGAATAATTCATGTTACTAATATTTTTTAAGCCTAGTGTTGCAAGCCAAAGCCAAAAGATGATGGGGCCCGGAGAGAAAAGAAGCCGCAAACCAGTCTTTCTTTAAAACTGCACGCGACAACCTTCATTCTGAGAATTTTCAAACGTTGAAGCCTCGTTTAACGTACCTCCTTAATTATGCATCAGATACACGTAAATGTGGATTCTTTCGACTTTTCAGCGCACGTGGTCCTCTGCACGCACGCACGTGAGAGAGAGAGAGAGAGAGAGAGAGAGAGAGAGAGAGAGAGAGAGATTGATTTCAAATTTCAGCATTATTTAGGCTTTATTCAAGGGGAGATTATGTTTGGACTTCGGTTGATCTGGAATTCAGCCTCTTTTTAAGTCTCTATTTAGGGGGACAACAGTTTTTCGTGACTAGAGAATTGAATGATACTGGACTTTTTGATTTTAGGAGAATTGATATGATATTAGAATCATATTAACGAATATTCTCGGAACATTTGTTAATAAATAAATTTTCATATTCAATATATTAATTGTGCATAACAAAAAAAAAGTGATTTGAAAATGACAAAATATCTGCAAGTGGATGTTTAAGAAGTGTCCCTGAGTCACCCATTGACAAAATCCAATGCTACTTCTCTCCTGAATCGAGAAAATTCCTATTGTTTTTGCTTTATGAAACTTTTTATAACATTCAGTAAATAAAAACCCGTTTCATTTATGTGTAAACCCATTTTATTTTGGTGTCATTACCCACCGCCTGGGGTTAACCCTATGCTAGCAAAGTCCTTGATCTCTCCCTCTGGTATCCTTGATGAGGACAAAGGAGGTTTCCGGGGTTAGGGACATCCATGCCATCACCGGGTTGCCTCAAGTGACATTGAACCTAGTGTTGCGAGCCTAGCGCCACCTTTGGTGCATAATCAAAAAGCAGCAGTGGGTGCTTGGGGATGGGCCCATGTCGGGGGATGGGGCGGTGTTGAGCGGGCGGCGGAGGCAGTGAAGATGTGGTCATGGCCGGTGATTGAGGTTGGCTTGGTGTCATGCGACGTGACTAAGGTATTGGGAAACAGATCGCCTGACCGCAGATCAGGTGACCTGCGGTCTGCGGTCAGGCACCGTTGGATGAGAGGAGTATGCCCCCCTCTTGATGGGGGGCACCCCATCAACTGTGCAAATCACCCTGCCCGCCTGATCCCAATCCAAGGTATTGGCATCGTGCACAGTGAACATAAGGTGTCTTAAGATTTATAATTTACTTGTTATTATGTGTTTAGATCTTAAAGGGTAACTTCACCCAACTTTAGGGGCTGATAACTTTAGAGTATTCATTTACTCCTTCAGAACTGAATTTTTGCCTAACTGTTCCTGCCTATAGCTAAAAGCCCGGAAGGCAAGGCTCCAACATATGAACAAAAGTTAAAAAGCATACGGATCGCACATCGCAGATAGTATATCTGTGGAAAACTCCTTCACCATCATGTCCCTTTAACCAATACATGAGTGACGAATTTTTGAAAAGCCAAAAGGAATAAAGTTATAAAAAAAACTCCGTCGTCCGTCAAGTCCTTTTGACAAAAAGTCGATCAAGTTTGTCGTACGTGGTGGCTGGACATGGCGCAAGCAGCCAATCTGAACCCCCCATGCGTATCATGTATATGTGGAAGGATGGGCAATTGAGGGTAACCATCAATCGCTAAGCTCGATGCTAGAATCCATTTTGATTTTATTCTGCGATTAGAATACCAAAGATGCCTTGTCTTGATGGGCAGTTCTGGGTCTCGAGTTCGACAAGAATTTGGCCGGCTGAGACAGCTGAGTTAACCTACTCTTTACCTCTCTTTCAAGAGGAAGTTGGTGCCGTGGAGAATATGTGAGTGGGAGAGAAATGATGAGCAATCTGCCAAAGGAAGACGATATATACATACTCGGAGAGTTCCGTCGTTACCAAGAGTATCTAATGTAAAAGTCGATAAACATGTGATTAACATAGATAGTTGGGAAAGAGTAATTCTCGTGTATAGACCTACTAATCAAGTTGCGTTGAAAGAAAGTACGTATTGACCATATGTTAGTTTATTAATCATCACATGGCTTTGCCACAAGGTGTGTGCGACTTTGTAAAAAGTTTTATAACCTTTATATTATATAAGAAGTCATGCCGAACTAGCTTAATATGTCATACCCTCACTTTGTGATGAACTGACCAAACAATAGTGATGTCCACTTCATGACATTGCTGTTATTACTTCCCTATAATCCCAACAACCCTAAGTAAAATGCCCATTATATCTCTCAGACCTATCGCTGCATGACTAGTTCACTTCTCAATCCCTACAATATCGCCTTACGTTAATTAAATTACATGGATCCTTCGACCATTGGAATATGTGGAGGGACACGTGAATGATTGCTCAAAGAAAGCAACAAAAAAATTAGTAATATATATATATATACACATAGGTGACAAATATTAGACACAGAATAACGTGATGCTAAATGGGATCTTGACCTATACATGAAATGGGTCCTTAGTATCTTAACATAAAATCACTCAACAAGGAGCTCTCTCTCTCTCTCTCTCTCTCTCTCTCTCTCTCTTCCCTTCCCTTCCCTTCCCTTCCCTTCCCTTCCTATATATATTCAGCTCAAGTACAGGCTGATCCTGAACCCCACTCAACTCTACATCTCTCACAACCAGATAAAACCCTAGCTCTTCGATCACCTCCAAATCCTGAACCCCACTCAACTCAACATCTCTCACAACCAGATAATCCCCTAGCTCTTCAATCCACTCCTCCAGTACCCTCCCGCCGCGTGTCCGACAAATCAACTCACATCAACTAGAAATCATACGGAAACTTCTGTTACCCACTTTCACTTCACCATCTGAACTTCCATGCACGTTACGGCAATAAAACCCTAATTATCTTTTCAACGGAAAAGCTTCATTTCAATTCATAATGAAAGCTGAACTGCGGGGGACCTCGAACGCGACCACATCGGTTTATCTGCAAAACCTCAGCCTCTTCAACACCCAGCAGAGTTCGCTTTCCGGCGCGCTCAAAGGGTGCCTCGGAAGCCTGGACGCGGCATGCATAGAGAAGTTACTGCTTCACTGCGCGAGCGCCCTCGAGCGGAATGACATCACTTTGGCCCAGCAGGTCATGTGGGTTCTCAACAACGTGGCTTCTTCCACAGGTGACCCTAATCAAAGACTTACTTCGTGGTTCTTGAAAGCCTTGATCTCTAGAGCCTCTAGGTTATGCCCGACGGCTGTCAATTTCAACGGCAACGGGATTGTTCAGAGGAGATTGATGAGCGTGACCGAGCTAGCGGTGTACGTCGATCTCATTCCTTGGCATAGGTTCGGATTTTGCGCGTCCAACAGCGCGATCTATAGGGCTATCCAAGGGTATTCGAGGGTTCACATCTTAGATTTTAGCATCACTCATTGTATGCAGTGGCCTACGCTCATAGACGCCTTGGCTAAAAGACCCGAAGGCCCTCCGTCGCTGAAGATCACAGTGCCATCTTGTAGACCACCGGTCCCTCCCCTGCTTAATTTAACGAGCGAGGAGATTGGTCTTCGTTTAGGTAATTTCGCCAAGTTTAGGGATGTACCATTCGAATTCATCATGTTGGATGACTCACCTGATGCATCCGAATCAACGAATACCTTTTATTTCGAGTCAATCGTGAGTCAGTTGAGTTCGTTAGATCTAAATCTTGCGGATGAGGAGGCTTTGGTCATCAATTGCCAAAACTGGGTAAGATACTTGTGCGATGAGCCAGATGGGGTTGATTCTCAAGATGCCTCTTTGAGAGATATATTCTTGGACATCATAAAAGGTCTTGAACCGGATATAGTGATCGTGGTGGACGAGGATGTTGATTTGAGTGAGCCGAGTCTGGCCTCAAGAATCACCACATGCTTCAATTATTTGTGGATCCCGTTTGACGCTTTGGAGACTTTCTTGCCCAAGGATAGTTGCCAGAGGTTGGAGTACGAATCCGACATCGGCCATAAGATCGAGAACATCATCGGATTCGAAGGCTTTCAAAGGGTAGAGAGGTTAGAGTCGGGCAATAAATTAGTGCAAAGGATGAAGAATGCCGGGTTCTTGAGTGTGCCCTTTTGCGAAGAGACCGTAAGCGAGGTCAAGTCCTTGCTCGATGAGCATGCCGGTGGCTGGGGGATGAAGAGAGAAGAGGATACGTTAGTGCTCACGTGGAAAGGGCACAACTCGGTCTTCGCCACGGCTTGGGTCCCCGGCGGCAATGGATACGAGAATTGAATCAGGGGAAGGGAGGTGGGTGGGGTGTGAGTCGATGCGGTGTCATATCTTGTCTGAGACCCGCCCCGATCGGTCGGACTGTATGCAGGTGCCTGAATCAACCGAAGCAGTTCGGTGAACGGAGACAAGACAACTCTTTGGATCGGTGGACACAAAAACTTCGTTTCGTGTGAAACTCCGGCCTTGTCTTTAAATGGCCATATAGGTGGTTTGTACAAACTGCCATATGATGGTTGTTCTTTCCTCAGTGGTCCATGAGGTGCATGCAGAGACAAAATGGCGTTGCGTGCTTTTCATGTATATCAAGGAACAAAAAGGCTGCACAAAAGGGCGTTCGGACAGAAGAAGGAAAACGGCAACAATATTTTGAGAATAAGATCGTGCCGCTCTCGTTGTGTTTCGAGCTCTCCTTAAAGTGTGATTCACGTGAGAGAGAGAGAGAGAGAGAGAGAGAGAGAGAGAGAGAGAGAGAGAGAGAGAGAGAGAGGGAGGGAGGGAGGAGGGAGAGATGTCTTGTTTTGTCTCCTTACAATGGACAAAATCTTTTGGAACATCGTTTTAGATTTGAAGACTCCTGCGCAGAATATTTCTATAGAATATGTTTTCTAGCTTCCAGCTCATGATACAAGCAAGTTTACTATATTCTCATAAATCTTTACTGCTCTTTCTTGACATCTTGTATGCATATCGGAAGACTGTTATTTCAGAATATGGAATTCACCACATTTCACCAAATAAAATAAAAATTAAGCATGGGTATTGTAGGTTCAGCTATCCATTGAGGGCCGATTTGAGGTACACTCAATTCCCCTGAAGGGAGTAATTTGGAAAAAAAAGAGAGAGTCATAAATATGGTCTTAAAAGAAAGAGATAATTAGATTACTTTAATTGAGAGAGGGGGTAATGTTCTTGAGAAATATTGAATCAAATCCTTTGATTGATCTTTTAACATATAAAAAAAATGATGTGTCTTAACAATAAGACGTGGAAATAGTGCCACACTAAATCTCCTCCCTATTATAGATGATATAACAATTTTTTGACATTAATCTTGCTTTGGATAGCAGTAGATGGGAATCTTCTTCTTTCTTCCTTTTTCCTTCTGATTTTGAACAAGTTTTAGAAGTTGAAAAACAACTTTGTCATTTGGACAGGGTTGCAATCTGAACCTTTGGCACACGGAGGTTATAGACATGAACCTTGTCATTTTCCCATAACGTTAACGTTTGAATTGAACTTCACCTTTTGCCCGTTGAATGGTTTTAGTTCAAACTTACTACGGTTTCCTGGCGATACAGATCAGGAACGAGGACCACAACCTTTAGGTATAGAACAGTCGCATTCACTTCGCACCATATACACATATCACAGGGTTAATTTTCCAGTAATTTCCTATTTTTGGGTGTCCAGTAAAAACTTCTGAACTTAGCCAAAGGTTGTACCACCAGAATGGAGGGTGAAAAGGAAGCGATTTTACCAGCATCCCAGAGGTCTTCTGGCTTCTAATGTGATTATGAAATAATGAGAATACATTAGAAGCAATATAGCACAAACCTCGTAAGATCTGCACAATCTGATGGGGTCATATGCTTCAGCGAGATGCGAAAATATCTCCCCATTCACGCCACTAGGAATCAGCTCTCTTGCTGTTGAAAAGAGTTGTTACTAAAGCTTTTACCTTGAAGGATTAGTTATCGCCAAGTACTCGCCAAAAACTCCATCGCTCTATGTGTTAGTGGTGGCTAAAATGATTGATTGCCACGAAAACCAGACTCTTTTGGCTACCATTCCCGATAAATTTAGCATCAAAGCTCCTAACACAACTAGAGGGTCAAGATCCTGTGACCATGTATGTCTCTATCATTAAGAAGAACTTACGGTGGCAACTTTTTATGTGAAGGCTAGTAGTATCCCAAATACTACTTTTCTTTTACCTATGATGGCAAATAAATCGCTTTTCAGACGTCTTAACAAAATTCATAAGATTATGCGGAGCAAATTTCTAATGGAAGTTTATTATAACAAGAAAGTCAATTATTCATGATGCATGGAAAAAAAATGAAACGACTAGCCAAGTTGAGGATTCAAGAACGATTGGGTCATGCAATGGACATGAGGATCGAACTGTTAAGTATCAACGTCCATCTTCTGCTGTGCAAGAGTAGCTAAAGACAGATCTCATGGTTTGATCTTGGCCAGGATGATTCTTAGAAAGCTTGCATTGAGTCTGTTGAATTGGTGATAGAGGTCATTGGCAATGGGGGCTGAACCAGGCCCAGCTTGGCCCTTCACCAATAAGGCCCGCTTGGTAAGTGACCTCTCTCTCTCTCTCTCTCTCTCTCTCTCTCTCTCTCTCTCTCTCTCTCTCTCTCTCTCTCTCTCTCTCTCTCTCTCTCTCTAGCTCCCCCCGAAAGCTGAAAATTAATTCAAAAGTTCAGAAAGTCAGCAGATCACATTGCGGGAAAATGGGGGCAATATCCCTATAAATTACAGATTTTGGGGACGTAATTTTGCGGTTTTCACGTGAAGATGCTGAAACAAGAACGACCATTCTTGCATGCTTTTTGAATGCGATTTTTCAGGATGGAGTCTCTTTCCTTTATTCATGGCTACCGCGTGAATCGCCTGCCACTTGCATGCCCCCATCACAGCATCAAAACATGTCCTCCATCAGTTTCCTCAATCTTGGTTTCTTTAGGACGAAGCCCTTTTCTTGTTCCCTCATGTCTAAACCCTAGTTAACGTTATTTCAAATTGATCCACGCCTGATAAAAGAAAAACCCGACGAATGACCAAGTAGAAATGTGGTGCTAGGTTAATAAGATAAGCATAGTGATGTAGCTTTAAAAGGCATATGAACATGCTCTTTGTTTCCTTTTTAGTGAGAAGAAATCCCAAATCCAGATGCAAATCTGCAAGACCTATTGCATTTATACAGTTGACCGTCGTTCGGCATCGCCCTATATCTACACACAAGAAGGAATCAAGGGTTGTGAAGCCGTGAGGAGACGAACACAGGCACACATGCGTGTATTTAAGATTCGTAGGAATTACCGAGACAAGTGATGTGAGATGGATTTTGACATCCTGTACAAGTCCGGTACCAAAGAAGTGTGAATGAGATTACAAGGATTCATTGATTGGTAGAGTGACGAGCTAATAGTAATTGGGATGGATAAGATCCAAAGCTCGGCCCTCATCGTTTTCGGAAGATCTCTGCCAAAAAAAAAGTTTAGTGATGGAGGAAGGGAGGGTGCATGTACTTAAGGATTATATAATTAAAAACATATGTCAATAATTCTTATCATAATTTAGATAAAGATGCATTTTGAATCTCAATGCAAGCGAAAGCGAAACCGATTTAAACATTGCTAATGGCTTTTCCTTGTAATTTCCATTCATTGAGATTCTATCGATTTGCCTAGCCAAAAAGGTGACATCGAGGATCCCACAAATTTAAATTCGAAATTGAGCTAGCTCCAAATTTTCTGTTGATGACATCGCTTTGGAGGATCGTGCCTAGATTTAACAATCTGTAAATAATCAAAAAAGGGCGTAGAAGGCACGCTCCTACAAACATTGAGATGTGATGCGGACCCATGATTTTGACGTGCATTGCCCATTTCTTTAAAATTATTTTCCCTTAGTGCTAGATTGCTGGTAGAGAAGGCATGCAAATTATAGAGACTTGCTACTTCTTGTATTCTCATGATCATGTCGTCTAATTAAGTTAATCATATCCTTTTTTGCCATGATTAGCTTAATCAGTATCAATAAGTGGGGATCGAAGCTAGGAATTTTTTATTAAAGAGACTTGTTCGAATATTCTCAGATAAATTCATTCATACACTTTTGATTAAAAGCTTATGATCTAAACACGTATGTTCATTTGGATCTTTAACACGATCAACGTGTATAAAGATAATATCAATATTTGAATTACTCATTATACCCACTTCAAGTGGCCAACAATTTACCATCGTATAACTTTCGACCATATCTACTCTATATGTTGTTATTAGGAGGACTAAAATTCCCTCATCAATGCATATCCGCAATTTTTCGTACCAATATGATAGGGTAACCTTTTTCGCATTTCCTAGATATCTATCTATGTGAAATGAGTTGAAAATTGTTTAGTTTATTCATTTTCAAACTTCGAAGCATAGTCACATCACTTGAAGTAAATGCAATCCACTTTGTAAGATAGCACTATGACTATTCTACTCGTTTTTGCTGTGCTCTATTTTTTTTCTTTTTTTTTTGCCGTGACTCGATGACGTGTTCCATAATTCATGAGAAATCTCACGGTCAACATAAGTGTATAAACTGTTTTGTGGGGACAAAAATAAGCAAGTGAGGACAGGAATGAAATAATGTATATTAAGGGGAAAATTTTTGAAGTGCCCTCGATTCACATACAATAGTGCCGCCCGTTGACCCTTCTCTAAGCACTTCTTATATCATGTGAAATGAAAGTGACGATCCTTTGAAAATGATCATACATATTACATTCATAACTTGCTGTTAAGTTTATCTTCAACGTGCGATAAATCAAATGTTCACGTTGACACGAGCTATATCGTGGCTTGAAAGATGTGTTTTTAATCACCGTCTCTACCTCGCAATCAGTGATGTTTACAGAAGCAAAAGAGAAGCTGATGGGCTAATGATTGATGGATTGACCGTGGTTATATGCTGAATGCGAGGCTTGGTGGGCGAAGGGGAAAAAGAGAAAAGAGGACCATGAAGATTTGAGAAGGACATCATGTTGGCCCCTGAACAAAAAGGTCGACAAATGATAGCCCTAATCATAATAGGTGGTAATGTCATCGAGTTTCATTCAGATCTGACGGCCGGACTGCTGCGTGGGCCCACCTTTCCGTGGATCCTACCGTAGGGATTTGACCTATGATGGGACTTTGATCCGATGGCTCCAAAAAGCAGCGTTTCCTAGTCGTACTTTCTCAGGAAGGTAAAGTTGCCTATAATTACTCTGCTCTTCTTTTATTTCACGAGTAAACTCTTAAAAAATTGGTAATTGTAGCGTTGCTTTGGTCTGCTTTGGTGGGTAAATCCTGAAATGACCCAAACCTTTTTGTCGATTAAAAATTGCACGAAAATGAAGAGGAGTCATCCGACCATCACGTGATTCCTGCTGAGATCATCCACATGATTGTCACTTAAAACGCTAAATATTGTATCAATTTTGCAAAAGATGTTTATAGGGGTGTCAATTGTAAATTTATGAATGGATATCCATTAATTATAATGTTCCGTAAATGAAATGAATTATATATATATATCTATTAATAATTAGGACATCAATGCATTGAATGAACTTTCTCTAGGACGTTGTGAGTTTTGAAAATAGAAGACAAATATCCACGTTGTTCGTGATAATCCCTTGCCATTCTCGAACACAATCGGGTGCGCGATAGAAGGTTTAGCTCTCTACCATATCAATTGAGATACTCACTCGGGGTTTGGTTTTCATCATGCCTAATGAAGGAGTCGGGGATTCGATTTTTTCTTAGTTAAGATAGACTTCCTTGTTATCCAAAAAAAAAGAAAAAAAATTGTATAGAGTCCTTACATTACAGCTTGTGGTAGAAGTGTCCTATGTAGCACCGATACGGACATGCGACACGCGACACAACACGCTGACACGTCATTTCTCAAAAAGTAAAAAATTTCGACACGTTCCGACACGTTATATATTAAACTAATATTTTTATATATAAATACATAATAACTAAATAATAATAATAAAAAGAGCATAGAATTAATCTATACTAAAAACATTAATCCTACATTTGTTAATATCATTAATTGTTTTAATTTGACAAATTCAACTATATTTTATTGTAACAATCAATAACATTTGGAGGAAAAAATAAATAATCCACATTCTACTGTTAAATTTAAAATTTAACAATAAGAAAAAAATCAACATTTCGTCATCGAATATAATAAAAAGTCATTCATCCACAATATCCTCTTCTTCTGAGAAAAAAACAGACTCCATCTCCGGCTCATCAAGTGAAAGATTTGCAACTTCAAGCACCCCAACATCTTCAAACGAGTCAAATGCATCTCCGCCAATATCCCACGTCTTGGTCTCTCCTTTTGCATACTGTGGGCTTTTTCTTGATAGAAGACGAAGGTTGCTATGAATAAAAACCAAATCTTCTGCACGTTTTGAGGTCATTTTATTTCTTCTCACTAAGTGTACAAATGAGTACGTACTCCAATTTCTCTCAGCACATGAAAGAAGAAGGTTGTGCAAGAAGCTTTAAGGCTATGCTTTGAAGTATCAATGCACATGCACCATGATTAACCCACCAAGCCTTAGGATCCATTCTCAAATCGCATTATAAAGAAATCCAAGATGCTGAATTGAAAAAGAAAACAGAATAACACAACTTGCTAACTTGAAATGAGCAAAAAGATGAAATCTTCAGAGTAAAAGGTGAATTAACATCGGCGAGAGACTCACGGTGAAAGAAGAAAACGAGAGTTGCCTTGGGTGCGTGCGACTAAGAAGAATCCAGAAGTATTGAAAATTTGTTTTAGCTTATATCATCATCATCATCATCATATATTTATATTTAGACCTTATAAGTATTAAAAATTTGTAAATATAACCCCATGCGTGTCGGAGTCACATGTTGGAATTTTTGACTCGCGTCGACTTGCGTGTCGGAGATAGTTGATCGCGTGTTGGATTTTCTGACACGCGTTGACCGAATGTCGGAACGTGTCGAAGAGTGTCGGACATGTGTCGGAGTGTCGGACACGACACGAAGGGTCCCGGAGAGTGTCGGTGCTTTTTAGGAAGTGTCTATCCTTTGGATAAATTAATCGTGCAATCTAAAAAAGGGGTTAAAAAGTAAAAATTTCACTATGCTCTTCTCCCCCACTAATCAAAGTTAAAGACTTGCGTTGGCAAAATTGCGCTTGTGTCGATGGAGTCCTAAAGAGAATATGTCCATTCCGGGTCAAGTCAACTGCGGAGTTATGTCAGTGCATCACTTTCAAATGACTAGACAAGTAGAATTTTTTCATTCACATAACATATATTTTGTGGTAAAATCACGAGCATACGCATTAAGTAAACAAACACAAGCATGCGCCATTTGACCATTCGATTGATTTTTCCCGACAAAAGGCCAAATCCTGCGAGGAACCTCCCGAAACAATTTATTAGGCGAATGAGCCATAGTAAATTTGTTCTCACCGGTCGTCGTTGCAAGGTTTAGGTCATGTTAGTAGTGCGGCTTTCTAATAAACTCGAGCTGCCGAGGAGACGGGGTTGTAACGATAAAGAAAGAGAACGATCGTCAGTCGATCTTCAACAAGCGCCCAAGGACTAGAATTTGACGAAAGAAGTTAAGCCAAGAAACCAACGAGAGCCAGATCTTTCACCGGGCCCAATCTGCGGACTCCTTGGAAAGTTGACCCCCCAAGTCACCATCTTCTCCATTATAGTCCGAGCGGGCCATCTCTGCATTATGCAGATATTATATCAGAGGCACCGCACTCCGAAGAAAAGAAGATAAATTGAATGCTTTTTTTATTTTATTTTATGGAGTGTATTACAAGGGAAAAGGAAAAACATACTTTATTGCAAGAGAGAAGAAAGAAAATTGTTAAGTCTCTGGTATGCACGCACAGTTAAAGCAGATCAAGGACGGTGGTGGCTAATGCGTGACCACAGAGTTGCAGGGGTGTGGAGATGGAATGTGATCAGAAGCAAGAACCTTGTGTGAATTCTAAGGTTGGAATCGTCTCGGCAAGGGAAAAAAGAAAGAAAGAAATTAAGAAAGAAAAGATCCCCAGCTTCCGTTTTCTTTTAATAGTTGATGATGCTGGTGATTTTTTCTTTGTGCTGTATTTTTTCCGTTTTCTTTAGGCATTCTATAGTAATTTGCAGGCAAGTCAGACACAGTTAACTAGGTCACTTCTCTCTCTATCTCTCTCTCTCTGGGGTAGACATTGACACTATAATATTCTTCTTCTGTGTCTTTACTCACGTTACCTCTTCACATTCTCTATTCTCTCTCAGGCTCTCCTTCTCCTCACTTCACAGCAACACCAGAGAGGCAAAAGGGAGGGAAGAGAGGAAGGAGGGGGGGGGTGTTTAAGGGAGAGAGAGTGACCATATATTGCTTCTGCACCAATAGACCACTTACTACTACTGCGTCACTACACGACAAAGCTCATTTTGCTTCGAAACACCATCGACAGAAAAAAAGACTCAGTCGCCGAGCTTTTCTGTTTGTCTTCTTCCCCCAACTCCGAATATGGCCTCGTTTCTTGTTCCCCACTTCTCAGTTTCTTCTCCCCTCACCTCTCTGCCTCAGTTTGTTGGCTAACCTTTTTGCGCCTTTTGAATTTTTGTTTTGTTGCTTGAGAGTCTGGGGTTTCATTAGTCGGTCATGGAAGCTTTCTGTGATCTTCAAGTGGACGTCAATGGCGAAGAGACTTTTATGGTAAACAAGGTGATTCTTCTGCAACCGAGCTTTCATTCTCCCAAAAAAAAAAAGAATCTTTTTCCTCTAACCCCAGTATTTTCCAATCACCATCGCTTGCCGACTGTAAGCTTTCTTTTTTTGCTTCGTAATTTTGGTTTTGCAGTTCTAAAGTTTCGTTCTTTGATGGGGTTGTAGTTTTCAATGGTTGTTGCATTCAAATTTATCAGCTTTCAATTTCCTTTGTCCTCCCGCAAAATTTTCTCATCTAAAACTCATCCCTTTTCATCAAAATTGCAATTTCTGATGGAACCGTCCACCATTAAAATCTGCAAGTTGCAACTACAGAATGTGGGTCATAGGAATAAGACCTTTCTCTCTTGCATCTATTCTGGGTTATATGCACACAGAGTTTACATTGAAAAGCTCGTGGCTTTATGTTCTGTTTCGACTGTGTAATTTATTGAAGTCGTTACAGGCCTTAAATGCACGTCCCCTTCCTTTGTGTCCACCCAATTTCAAGTCCCTTTTTGGGGTGGCGTGTCCAAAGTGTTGCTCTCATGGCCATTTATTACTGTCCTCACCCTTTTCGCAGGGCTGTGCCGCAGATTTCTGTCGATGCTGGTTTGTCATTTGTTTTTTATCATGCAAATTTAATGCCTAATAACGACCTCTCACCTCTCTGTTGTAGCATATTGGTTGAGAGAATCTGATCTTTCTGTCTTGCTTCATTTTCCTTCTCTCACTTTGAGTTCCTGGTTTTGCTAATCTCAGGAGATTAAATCCTTCTTTGCATTTAACTGCTCCGAGGCTTCATTAAGAGAGTGACTGCGAGTTATTCACTTAATGCAATTGATAGCTTTCTCTACCAAAAGTAGTTCTAGATTTCTTTAGTATGATTTCCTAAATTTATTCCGGCAGACTTTTCTTGAAGAAATTGGTACTCCTTGCAATTCTTCACTATGATAGTTTGGTTAATTGTACTGGGGTTCTTCTTTTCTTGATGGGCTGACTCAGTTTTTGTGATTTTTTGCAGAGAATCATCTCTTCATATTCAGGAAGACTGGGCAAATTGTTCAGCAAATCAAGCTGCTCTACTAGGAACCTGAAAGTGATATTCAATGACTTTCCAGGGGGAGCAGAGTGCTTTGAGCTTATCTGCAGGTTCTGTTACAACAATGGCAAGATCGAAATTTCTCCTCTCAATACAACCCTCTTGAGTTGTGCTGCGAATTTCATGGAGATGAGCAATTCTATCTCCGGAAAAGATAACTTAATCGAACAAACAGAGAAATCTCTTGAAGATATAAGACATTGGACCTGGTCTGAACTTATGGTTGCACTTAGGCAGTGCCAAAATTCTTTTCCAGTGGCAAATAAATCTGGCCTACTCGAAAGATGCTTGGATTCTGTCAGTACGAGATTGGCATTGGCGAGTGAACCGAGTCCAAGTCCATCGACTTCTTCATCTGATTATTCTGGGGTCCGGTTTTCATGCGACACAAAGAGCACGGAGAGTTTGAAGAACAGCTTCTCCCGAGCAACATGGTGGTTTGAAGATCTCTTAATCACAGATGTGAGTTTGCTTGAGATAATGGTTGGTTCCATGATTAAGCACAAAGTCGAACATGCTACAATTAGCAAGTTCCTCTTCTTTTACCAGAAATGCAAGTTCCACAGTGCCATGTCTCACGAGAAGTGCAAAATCATGGAAACGGTCGTTGATTTGCTCTGTAGTCTGGAGCCAAGTGCTGTTCCTTGCAAAAGCTTATTTGGAATTCTGAGAGTTGCTCTGGGGTTGAACATAAGCAAAGTTTGCCGAAACAAGATAGAGATTATGATCGGATCTCAGATGGATCAAGCGACCTTGGACAATTTGCTTGTTCCATCTCCTCAAGGGACGAACTCTTTGTATGACGCAAATCTTGTACTAAGGCTAGTGAGAGCATTTCTGAAGGAAGGAGCAAGCGGAGTACCTCAAGTGCAGTTGAAGAAAGTGGCTGACTTAATGGATCTGTACATAGCTGAAGTAGCGCCTGATCCATGCTTGAAAGCTTCGAAGTTCCTTGCTTTGGCTATGGTCCTTCCTGATTCCGCTAGAGACTCGTTCGATGACATGTATCATGCTGTTGACATGTACTTGGAGGTACTAATGTCAGCCGTCATTGTTGCTACCAAGGAAATCGATCAGCAAACCTTCCTAAAGATTCATATGTTAGCTTAATTTATTAGTATCCTCGGTTGATTTCATGCTCAAGCACGGACCTTTGAAAGCTTGATTTAAAGATTGAAACTTCTCTGATAATGTAAATTTTTACCTCGAATGTTTGGTTTTCTCGAACTTAATTTGGTTTCTCTTTCTACAAGGTACATCCGGGATTATCTGAAGAAGAAAAGATCAAGATGTGCCGTGCCTTAAATTATAGGAAGCTCTCAGCCGAAGCTTGCCAACATCTTTCTGAGAATTCGAAGTTCCCCTCCAAGATCGTTGCTCAGGCTCTAAATTCTCAACAATTCAAGCTCAAAACCTTGATCCGAGTGTCCAGCAATACTAGTTCCTTCACCAGTTCACCATGTTGTTTCAGTGACAAAATCAAGAAAGACGAGGCGGGCGAACAAATAGTACTCTATGCAGGGGATCTCGATCTTTCAACCGATAATGTGAGGCTCAGGGCTCAATTGCAAGGGATGCAATCGAAGGTGACGGAATTAGAGAAACTTTGCCGGAAAATGCAGACTCAAATGGCCAAGGTACTCAGATCGAAAGCATCTTCAAGCCACAAAAGCAGATCCTTACCGAGGCTTTGCTCGTGATAATACAAGGCAAATTACTTATGAATATTCTATTTTCATTGATATTTATGAGGGTTGTATAGCAAGAGCAATGTGTCCTTATGCTTGTTTTTTTTTTTTTGCCTGATCCCACCTTCTCTTTTTGTGCAAATCGAGCTTGAGGTCGATGGTGAGTTGTCTGTTTTACTAGAGATCCAGATCATGGTTGTACAGCTACAGGGAAGAGGAAAGAGAGCTTGCACTTTTCCAGACAAAAAGCATGGAATATATTAGCATCTGCATGTTCTCAGTGTCATGTCTCCAAGGTCTAGACCTTTCCCATGTCATTCTCCCAGATGACAATTGATAATGTCAAATTGGCTTGTTCTGTTTACAGTACACAGAACCGAGCACCAAACCACAAAGCTTTGGAACTTGACTTGCTGAGCATCACAGCACAACTGTAGTCTGATACCTCATGACCAGTTTTTTACATGAATAATTTCCTCATCCAATCAAAGAGAAAAGAACCTTAGCACATGTCCCGTGACAGTAACGATGGCTCACGACATTGCAATTTATACCCACCACACGACCAAATTAACTAGGAGAGATACTAACACTGGAGAGAGTGAATACAACTCAGTGGTTGACCTGCCAGAATAGAATGATGGTATTTGAGTAGATGGTGAACAGGGCACATGTGGTTGCCCAGAGAGAGTGAGATTTGCCATCAGCAATATTTTTTCAGTCACTTTTTTTGGACAGTAGCTCCGTCTACAAACTTCTGATTACAGTACCATATGTATAATAAATATGTTCCACTGGTACTTGGCATTATTGGAGGTAGGTACAATGTCTGAATCCCAACTCCCAAGAATACCAAACCTTCCTATTCCACACAAAAAGAAGAAATAATAATAATTATTTTTTCTTGCTGTACTGAAGAAAGAAGATTAACTGGATGATTATATTTTACTAGACATGACTTGCGTCCCCGTGGTGTATCTGGCGTGATAAACCATTGACTAAATACCATTTCGTTATGTCCACTATCTTCAAATCTTGGGAGATGCAAAACCCTTTAAAATATACACATTCATGTATTAATTGAAAGCATAATGGAATTTCTGCGTTTTCATACGTTTGAAAATGCGAATAGTTAGTATGAGATGTTGAGGCTAATCATCTTTGATAATGGCTTAATCGAGATATTCCGGCCATTAAAGACTCGATCTGACATTGTTCGAATCAGAATCTGAATTCCTCAGTGAGCATTTGTTTTGGGAGAGATGTCTTGCCTGATGATTACATGTGCAAATGATTCCAAAAAGAAGGATATTCGTACCGCCAAATTGCAAATTAGAGAACCTACCACCAACTCAACGTAACATTTTAGGGAAAATGGTATGAAAGGGGAGTGAGCACGGGCAGGCTGGGCCTCAAGGCGATGTTGGCCTCGCCAGTACATATTGGGCCCGACAATAATAACCCAAAACTAAGTAATTATGCGCCCCGTCACAATAGATATAAATCAGGAATTGACACTTTACTAAGAGGTCATGTAAGCAACAACATCACAACTGAAAATTGGAGAGAAGATGATGGAACAACGAACTTCTAAATCTAAATGAAGTTCACTCAAGTTTATCATTTCCCCATGAATGTCTGTTCTTGCTGTGAGACATCGAAGAAAAAGCATGTCCGGCCGAGACAAAGAGAGATGTCGAATGATCAATAATTAGGTCATTAATTAGATAAGTAATTATTAACTAAAGAGGTGTCGTGAGAATTTGATCTTTCCTTAGACGCTACTCCTGTCCCGCCTGTCCCCGAGGTTCCTCGGATTCACACGATCGAGGAACAGATACAAGATTGATCCCATCTGAACTTCCGACAAATAATCAGAGTATTAAAAAGAAATCCATTGATTTTTTTATTATAATTTGTTGATTTTGCGAAATGGTTGAAGCTTTGAGCCGAAGCAACAGATCCTTTTGACCGTTGAATTGGTGTCGCGTGTCCCTTTGAAGCATTGAAACAATAGACGGGCAGAGGGCAGAGACAGAGAGAGCCCATTAGCTTGACTTCTTAATTGCTAATGCTGATGAAGAATAGAATTTGTGAAAATGATGAATTAGGGAAACGAGCTTGAATCGATACATGGTGGGAAAGATTTAATTTTGGAATCAAATTTCGCGACAGAGACATGATTATTATACTAGGCACCTTTTTGTTAATTTCTTATTTCCAAAGGTTTTTTTGACAGAAATATTTCTGTCGTACGCTGGTTATGTTCTCTTCTTTCATATTCATCTCGATTTGTTATAATTTATGGCACATGTATATTACTCAATTCCTTCTAAAAATGATGGAAATATTTATGTCATACGTTGGTGTGAGTTTTCTTCCTTCATAATAACTCCATCTAAACATAGCTTGAGAGTATGGCTGTCAAATGAGTGGGTCGAATCTGCGACATGCAATGCAAGAATCGCATCGGAGATGTTAAAAAAGCGAGACAGAGGCCCTGTCACGAGATAAATTCACGTTTAGCAGATGTCTTTGATTGATCCTCGTTGGAAGGGAACCTGTGAAAGACGGTCTCAGCCGTAGACGGTCCTTTGGTGTGTCCTAGTTCGTGCCTCGTGGAGCTTCAAGAAAACCCTTCTGCTTCATGGAAAGTACCGACAATATGCATAAATTATACAAAGGACGTACCAAGTTATAAGCTTTTGTCAGATTTAGGGTAAAAACTGACAGATGTAAATTAGAAGAGAGGCTTAAGCTTGAGCCTCTATAAGATTTTCTATTAAATAAAACCGACTATAACTACTATTGCTCCTTAAATTTTGACAAGCATTTTCCACCAAAAAAAATAAAATTGACCAGCATATATTATGGCTCCATTCGGTTCACAGTAAATATAGCATTCCTGAAACATATATTTTAAGAAATCATTTTCTTGAAAAATAATAATATTTTATAATATTTATTTGTCAAAGGCTGCCGGCCTCGAGCGAGATTGAGGTACGCTAATAGACACTACGATATTTGAAGATAAATGAAAAATATGGACAATGTTTTCCCATTTCAAAAAAGCATAAAACATTTTCCTCACTTCTGAATGTGTTTTTTCCATCGGTAAAAAATATTTTCCTCAAATATTTTATTTTCAATGAAATGAATCGTCAAAAAATTTGGATAATATTTTTTTTTTATAAGTTATTTTTCGTGAATCGAACGGAGCCTTTATTTTATATACAGCTTCTCATAACAGATAAGCAATTGCAGCCACTAATTACGACCAAAACTTGACACCTGGAAAGTTCTCACTCTAGTAAAAAAAAAAATTATCTTCTTCCTCTTGCCGAGTTGGCCCTTTGGCGAGCCTCGCCGGATCTGTCGATCGAGAACAATCAAAATGTGGTCTGCTACAGCACGACGATCATAACCAGTCACTAGGGGACCAAAGGCAATCGTAGGTACAGAGATTTGGCCGACGCTTGGGTGATCTCCATCTTCCTCCTTGATGAACGGCAACTTTGGTGCGAAATCTCCTCGGAGCAAACATCCGGAAGAGTGGAAAGTTGAAGTGCCGCCGTCGCATGCAAGTGAAGAAGTCGGTATTCGAAGTCGGTGCTTTCTTCGTCTGAGGCTAGTCCGAACATTCATACAACCACGTACAAAAAGAGAGTATCCAGTCATGCTGAGATTCTCTCAGTCAGATGCTTCACTGGGTGATCGATGACAAACGCTATCCCGTTATCAGATTGTTTCGTTCGTCATGTCCCACGACTACGGTCGGATAGTTGTACGTCGACCGTTTGGTTTGGACTGCAAATTACGCCGTCGAGTCAAAAACTTTCAGCATCAGCATCTGGATTTTGCACGACCCGACGCAAAAAGGAGAACAGCACCATAGGAGAATGAACAGCTTCGTCTGAGCCACGAATAATTGCGTGGAAGAGACTCACTTTTTCTCTGTTAAACTACACACACGAGAATGATTTTAATGACGCTAGAAATTCAGTTTTTGGTTTATCGCTAACCTCGAAACTGAAGTGATGTTTGTAGCTTCCCAACAGAAACGCCGTCCCAATCCGGTGTGCCCCAGTTCTTGCGTCGTGGTTCTTCAATAAAAACCTTGTATTTCATGGAAAGTTACGAGTACATGTGTGACTTAGACTAAGGACGTACCAAATTACAAGCTTCTATTTTAATTTCATACATTTTCGTCCGTTCTTCGATTATTGGATTTAAGGTAGAAAAATGACCGATGTAAATTAGAAGAGATAAGCTCAAGCCTTTATTGCACTCGGAAAAAGACAAACAAACATTGATGGCTAAATTTCGAGCGGCATAAAATTTAAATAATTATTCGAATCACTAACAATGCCAATATTTATCGAACTGACACAAAGTCATTGCGGGATCTACCTACTTTATGTGTAATCCATGTGACTTGACGGTTCAATGAAACTAGGGTGCATACATCCAGTCTGCACGTTAATTTTTCTCCTATGCTACTATTGTGTATATACCTTTGTATTCCTTCGCCAGAGGGAGAAATGACTTTGTGCGAACTAATTTAGGTCAAAATCCCTCCCTCGAAACATGGCTCGAGAGAAACAGGCTCAATTATCAGCAAGTGCATGCGGTTCCTTGACCGATCGTCCGGAGCTCCATGCGCATCTCCATCCCGGTACATGAAATGTGTTGTCCGGGCAAGATTGTGAGCCATCCGCACAAAAGATTGATTGAAGTTGGAGCCATCGACTTGATATTTGTTCATCTTTTTCCAAGACGTATCAATCAGTTTTAAAGCGTAATGTCGAGCCTCTGTTTCGGAAGCCCCCGTTTCTCGCATGTAACATAGGATTGAATTCGTCGTTTCTCCCCTCTCTAGCTCAGCCTGTTAGGTTATTATGAGTACAGAGAAAAAGTGCTTGTCCATAAGGTTAACTGTGAAACAAGAAAAAATGGACTAGAAAGAGCCAAAAAAATAAAAATAAAAACAAGAAAATGCATACTGATGAGGTAGCAAGATCATTGGTAAGACGAAGAATCATGGATGGCAAGCGCAAGAGATCATGGTAATGTTCCAGTGATTCAAGTTCCTCCTTTCTCATGCTTGGGCTTGATAAAAAGTAGGCATGAGTCAATATGACATGCCCTGATGATGATACCCATCCATTGTTCAAGTACTCCTCAACTTTTGGGGTACTCTTGTCGTAACTCCATTTGGCTTCTTGCAAGAAGGATTTGCACAAATCATACCACTAGGGAACAATTGAAACATCAGATTTATGCATCAGGTAGGAAATTCCTTAAACTCACATGCGTAGATGGTCAATCAGTACAATATTGAGTACCAAAAACGCTTTTCGCTTACCGCTTTTGTTAGATACGAGATGGTGATTTCTCCGGTATCTTTTAAGATATCGTAAGTCATTTCATTCATGCTGTTATAGAGAGCCAAGAAGCACAACTTCATAGAGCCAGGAAGATCTTCCATAGCATTGATGTCCCATCTGAAACCGTACGAGCAACAAGATGGGACTTCAACTTGCATGAATATTATTGTTTTCAAGTAATCTGATGAGAGATGAACCTGCGAACGGCATCCGTGAATAGCTCCAGTTCGTCTAATGTGCCAAAGACATCGTATATATCATCAATGATGGTTATCATTGAGGTCACTTTGGTCAGCCCTTTCCGACAATTATTGAGTTGGGGTTCGTCTGCCACTCCAACCGCCCAAAAGAAGCACTCCATTAGTCTATTCCTTGCGAAGTGCAAATTGCTTGCGAGGCTGACATCATTCCACCATCTGCAATGACAAACATTATAATTTTAGAGTATGCACTAATTTTGATCGGAAATTATTAATGCGGACACCGGCCGTCCTATGTAATATGGGCGATACTGATATGGATAAAAAAAATTAAAAAAATTATGAATTCTTATATAACTTTTTACTATCATTTCGTTTTTTTTTTCCTCTTTTCCTTTTTTTTCCTACTCTAAGCCCATTGAGGGTTGATTGGTGAGCCTTGTTAGTCATTGGCAAGGGCCAGTCGACCCTCATCAACACCAAGTGAGGGCTAGGGCCAACCAAGGTTGCCGACCCTTGCTTTGATTGGCAAGGATCAGCCAATCCTTGCTTGTGATCAGCAAGGATTGGTTGTCTAACTCTCAGCGAACTTCATGGAAGAAAAATGAAAAGAAAGAAAGAAAAACTAAAAAAAATTATATTAAAAAATCAATTAGCTAGAATATTATAAAATTTGTCCATGTGAGGGCCGACCGTCTTACATAACAATGCCAACATCCATGATGGTGATTTTCGGTCAAAAATGGCCAAATTCAAAAGTTTATAATTAAATTGGCATAAATGCAATAGATATAGGATTTTTTAGTAACTTTCCTACAAAAAACTAACCTCGACATTTCCTGAAGATCTGTTTGGAAGATTGATTGCAACATGTTGAAGTTACTCGCGGCAAATTTGAGGATTCGTTGATTTGTGTATCTGCGTCTGCTATAAGCCTCAATGGACCGTCGAGCTTCTAGCAATGGGATTCTACGGTGCAGAGGCAGCTCCAATTCATGGTTCAGTAGGTCTCGTAGATGCTTGTCAATGTCGCGATTACGATTATGGAGATGCTTGATGGCGAACGTTTTAGCCTTGTGCAAGATGTCTTCTTCTTCGAAGGCCAAATGGGAGGCCTCGTACAGACTCAGCATACCTTGGACATCACTACCAAGGGTCTTCATAAAACCGCCACTTTCGTCCATGAAAATCTTAAAAACATCTGTTTATTCGCAGCCAAAGACTAGTCCATCTGATTAGAGAAAGATACTATGCAGTTGTTCAGTAATAACTTTTCTCTTTCCTAATATATATGTCCATGAGAGGATATGGTCAGGTCCTATGCTGCGAGCCATTATAGATGTCACCACAACAAGTGTTTTAGCATGGAACATTTCAATGTGTATTACAGAATAAATGTCTGTTTCTCATAATCATTTCGGACCATCATATGCAAAAGTTAGTATAACAAAAAATTGCAAAAGCATCTTGATCCCACCTTTGAGAATTATCTTCTAATTGTTTTGGTTTCATCAGATTTATGATGAATTACCTTGAGAAACTTCAAAGCCGTGCTGTCTAAGAATCCTAAAGCTGAGAGCGGTGCCATGCAGAGACTCGTCTAGGCTCTTATTGACCGTATCCCAGGGGAGACATCTCTGAAGAGCTCCCCAAATGTCTTGCTCGAAGTGATGTCCCAATCCTAAGCGTTGAATGTCGTCAACCAGCGCAAATATGGTTATGGGTTGAGCAGTTTCGTCATTAATAGCGCCTCTGACTTCTTCCAAAATTTGTGCCTTTTCTCTCTGTACCACAACCTACATTAGAAAAAAGTAAATCCATAACTTAGTTTTCGAACCTTAGGAAAAAGCAAAGAAGGGCACTTCAAAGGAAGAGGGGGGAATCTTCTATCTTAGGACCCCTTTTATGTTGCGTGGGATTATGATATGTATGATTGACTTTTCAAAATGAAATAGTGTTGTGTTACAGACGTCAAGAGACGCGAGGATAGAGGACTTCATCTTTTCATGACATGGTGTAGATTTGAGATAATTACCAAAAAAATTTCATAAACCTATTATAGTGATACCAATTCAGTATTAAAACTTTTAATTTAGCCAATTTATCTTAAATCTTTTGATAATTTGCCAATGTGTTGACCGGAAATTGCTGTCATGATGCCGATTACCCAAAGTGGAACTCTTTTCAAATTCTTGCATGTTTATTTAATCATTCATTCTTTTTTCAATCTATCCTCATCGGAACTTGCCAAGTACTAGGAAAGGGTCGCGAAGCCTTTGCTTATGGCTTGGCTTGCAAGGGCTTCGCGGTCCTCTCCCAATGGCTAGTGAGTCTGGCCAGAGCTCACCGACCACAGTGAAAAAAAAAAGAAGGAAATGAAAAAAGAATAAATAAATAAATAAGTAATTTAAAAAAAATTAAAAAATTGTCAATGTCCATGTTGGCGTTGTAGGATGGCTAGTGTCTACATTAGTTATTTCTAGTCAAAGTTGACCGGATGAAATAAATTGGCAAAACATAAAAAGATTTAGGACTAAATTGATCGAATTGAGAGGTTTAGAACTAAATTGGTACAAGTGCATTTTATCCATAAAAAGCATGAACATCACCATATTTATGGTTATTTAAATCTAAATTATTGTGATCGCCACGACTTCCAATTCATCCATCAAGAACATGATTAGAGGAAACTAGGTATTGAGGAATATATAACCCATTAATACAAGTGATAAACCTTGCTCAAAAGTCCACATGAAATAATAATTATGACGATGGAGAGATCATTAAATCGAATTACATAGTCATCAAGTCATTAGAGTTATGCCTAACATAAAGGTATAGCACAACCGAGTTTGACCGACAGTTTGTCCAAGGATAACTATTCTTCCTAATTCCAAATTTTCATCTTTGTTTTATCGAGAACGTGAGGACAATCCCCACTGATGCACTGAACTGCCCTCTCCACGTTCCTATGGTAATGCTCCACCCACAAGTGGCCGATGTAGGATCCAAGGTTACTTTGAGCAAAAGACGTCATTCGGATAAAAGATGTCTCTTGCTTGACCACTCATCTAAACATTAGAGTAAAGTTCGAACCAGAATGCGAAAACTATCTTTATTTCTTTTGACTGTAGCATAAATGTCTCATTTGGAGAACAAATGGCTAGAGTGTGGTTTTTTACCGCCAGTCGAGATTGATGATCTTCATCGGCCACAAGAGACTGAATGTGACTGTACGTCCAGACAGTCGGCTGATAATTGGCCGATCTCCGTCCTCCTTGAGCATCAGAAACCTGCGTGCTCACTGAGCAATGGACTCGACCAGTAGCCGTCGGAGAGGAAAGCTTTGTAAGATAAGGCGCGAACAAAAGACGAAGTGCCATTAATCGCACGAGCTGGACTAAGCCAATCCTACGTAAGGTGAAAACTCAGCGATCGGTGCATGCTCTCGTTAAAGGGAACGATCCCATATTTATACAATTTTTTTTTCTATATCCTAGGACACAACGTTGGAATGCGCTGATAGATCACGGCTTCAAGAGACGTCGCTGCCACCTCGGCGGACCACACAATGCTGGATTCGTCTCCCGTCAAATGTCTTGGAGTATGTTTGCTCAATCACACGTTCCTGGGCTCGTCTCTCGTCCACTCATTGATGTCCTGGGGAAGTTGTGTGGGTCATAGGATCGAAGATATTTATTTGGAGACGTTGTCTCTATGTATCATTATTGTTCTGCAACCTAAAGTAAAAAAAAATCTATACGGAACAAACACTTGGCGACTCTCTGTTGTTTTTCCAGAGAAGCAAGGCCCCACCTTCTGGGAGATGGATTGACGCCCGACGTGCGAGAGCCGAGTTGAAGACTGGGTTTAAAAGATAAAATCTAGGGGTGACGTATGGACAGTCCCTTGGCCTGTGCTTGCAGGCCTCATTACAGGATTGATAGATCCGTGGAATCATCCGGGATCATGATCGTCTATCGTCCATCCGTTTTGCTGGATCGATAAACCGATCGATTGTCCTCGATATTTCTATATGTGAATCCTAACATGCCCCCGCAAATAAGTCGGATTTTCTTTTTCGGGATCTTCTGGAAGTCCGACCAGTCTTTGCTTACTTCGATTCTGCAGAACGAAATCATCGCAAGACACCGAATACAATCCTCGCGAGACACCAAGAGGGCTTCCATTGCTGATACTTCGTAAGTCCGAGCCGAGTATTTTCTGATACAGGAGTTGGGATCGCAATGACACCTGCATGCACGCCTCCGTTCGTGGGGCAAGTTGAGGAAGGGAGACATTTGCACCAAGTTGTGCAGCTGGACTTAGTGGTATCACGAAACAAATATTATCGAGTTAATTAGTGCAATTCGGTAAGAAGTCTGTTTTCTTTGGTCAAAATGGATTATTGTCACTGGCTCCTGATCTTTGTTTAGTGTAAATCTAATACGAAATTAGAATAATATGTACGCACATAGGATGGTAATCAAAGGACAAAGTGGAACTTCTTAAATAAAGAGTCCTCTTGATAGTAACTTAATGTTCAAGATAAACAAATACAAAATAATCTGCAGGTGCTGAATTTATGTGGCAACAATAATCTAATGTAGAATAACGAGACGCTAAACCCCTATTACCATACTAGTTGAAGTCCCATGCGTAGCACGGACCTAAAGTTGATTGGTTGAAATATTTCTCGTTAACAGATAGATATTTAAAGCCGTGAATTATGACCTCTGCTCAACACCTGGAAAATTCTCTTAGGAAAAAAAGGATTGATATTCTTTTCATTATAATCTTCTCTCCCGAAATATATAGAAAAATCCACAGTTGATGCCAACATTTGTACCATAGACACGACGTCACTTGGTATAAAATCCACTTTAATTACTGTTTACCAAAAAAAAAGTTTAACTATGATTAGATGATCAAATTAACTAAAATTAAAGTAGAAAGAATCGAGGTGCAAACATCCGGTCCACCCAACATTTTTTTCATATGTTGAAGTTTACATATGTCTATCTTCCTTCACCAACGGGTGGAAATGATTTTGTGCAAACTGATTTAACCATTCTAACACGGCACACGGTTTCACGATTGATCACCCGGAGCTTCGTTTGCATCTCCATCCTACCACACACAATGCGACGTCCAGGAGAAATTATAAACCATCCGCAAAATAGATGGATTGAAAGTCTAATCATCGACTAGATATTTGTTCATCTCTTTCCATGCCGTGTCGATCAATTCGATAACATACTCGCGACCCTCTAACTCTGAGAATCCCTTGAATTCGTTATCTCTCCCCTCTCAAGCTGAGCTTGTTAGGACCATAGTTTTGCCAATTGTTTCAAAAGAAGCTATTTAAAATATTATGAACATGTGGATATTAATTTCGCTTGTGTCGCTACGAAAAAAAGTGCTTTTATAAGGTTAATTGCGACATAAGAAAAACTAGAGAAAGCCGAAAGAATGTGTATCGACAAGGTAGCGAGATCATTGATAAGACGGGAAATCAAGGACAACATCCACAATAGATCATGGTAAAGTTCTAGTGATTCAAGTTCCTCCTTTCTTATAACGTCCTCCTCAGCCTCACCACCACCGACGTTATTGTCGGCTTTGGATCTCATTGACCATCACGGCTTTGTTTTTCCTCGGGTCCACCATCCTTGCGGCCCTCGGCGACACAAGCGCGTAACCCTGGAAAACGAGTTGTCAATTATTAGGGTAAACCTCGCTATATAAGATCTCCCAGAATTCCCTCTCTAGGCAATGTGGGACATGGATATCACATAAAAAAAATTTATAGTAAATACCTATAATAATTGAAAACCTCCCAGTCTTCCTTGATTTGAAATCAGATCTTGAGGATAGCTACGAGGACCCATGATCCGAATTCTAGGGTGAGGGACAATCAATGAAATCCCTTGCACCCTTGTCCTGGTAGATTGTTTTCTTCTGCAAGAAGTTCGTATGCATTAATTTGGCAAACTACGTCTGAGCTGCCTTATAAGGCATTTGGCCCTCTAATTGTACATACATGTTTTGAGCCTGTGGGCGAAGGAAACAAAACCTTGAGGCCGAGACAACGCTGCACACTCTGATATGAGCATGTGTACAGCTAAAGAGAACAATATATTGGCTTAGGAGAAGGATGGCAATGCGTTCGCACCTCTACCCCTACAATATGTTTTTTCTTGGGGGTAGTATGGGCTGCCCTGAGAAGAACAAAATCGTGAGGACTTAGTGTCCAAAGCGGACAATATGTGTACAATGGAGACCCATGGTGTTACAAGTGGTATCAGAGCCGACTCCCGACCGCATGTAGGGCCACAGCGAGGACGTTGTGCTCTTAACGGATGGAAAGTATGACGGCCCAAGCGGCAGTGCACGGGGAGGAGGGATGGCGGTGCGTCCGCGCGTTGGTCCCCGGACGAATGCAGGGAGGGACACGTCTCTTGTCCTACATCGCTTAGAGAGGGAGGTTTGGGTTGCCTTATAAAGCAATGAGCCCTTTAACAGTACATATGTGTTTTTTTGGAGTAGTATGGGTTGCCATGAGAAGAACAAAATTGTGAGAACTCAGTATCCAAAGCGAACAATATGTGTACAATGGGGGCCCAGAGTGTTACAGTTCTAGTTTATACCACCACAGGTCTGATGCTAGATATTATGATGAATGTTTTAAAAGTATATGTTATGCAATGTTGTTTGAAATATTTTTGTTTAAGAACTGAATAATTAATTTTTTATGCAATATGAACCTAAACAGGTCGTTAAAATTAAGGTGTCAAAAGGTTCATTGCAAAAGTAATACATCGACCGATCTATTAGCTGATCTCAAGGGATTTTTTTTAAAAAAGTTATAAATTTATCATACGACAGTCAATTCAATTCTAAACTTTTCAATTTGACTAATTTAGTCATAAACGTTTTGCCTATTTATCTCTATAGCCTATCCGGCCAATTTTGATCGGAATCGTTGACGTGACGACTAAGACGGTGCTAGACGTTTGTTTTGGATGAGAAGAACTACTAGATGACAAAAAGCGTTTTCCATGAATTGAAAACAATAAGCATAAATTTCCTTTACCAAAAAAAAAACAATAAGCATAAATTAGGAAAAACAACTTCCCTTTATGGTAATAAGGAAATCATATTCTCTGATTTCTGGCTTTGTGGTCAAGTGAGAAAAATATGTCCTTCTACGTCTATTTCCTATCTCTCATCAATTTTCTTTATTTTTTCAATAAATTTTATGTATTTTTTCCCATAAATCTTTTCTGTTCTTCTACATTCTAAGGAAACACGACCATTTGTAGTATCTTACAAATGTGAATTTATAATTTATTTCCTAAACCCTTTGCAATGCATCTTATTTTGATGAATTATTAAATAAACAGAGAAGATATTGATTTCGGCTTGTTAGTCATTACATATTGTTTTTAACAACGCAAGCTGTCTTTGGTGGATTCAGTTTGTATAAAATACCATAAAACCAATTTTTTCAACTAGTTTTCAACGCAAACAAATACCATAAAATGATTTACTTTCTTCAAAATTATATTTCCTAAAAAAAGTTTTTTACCAAAATAAGCTTACAATTCATATGTGTCTCAATTTCAACAGGAGGTTTTTGTTTTTCGGATTTGAACCAAAACTTGAATAGACCCATTGAAGTAATATGTTTTGAGCCGTCCGAATGAGAAGCTTCATAACACGAATCGAACGGATTGGATTGGGTTTTGGGCCGGGCCTCCTAAGGTTTTTTTCCCCATTTCTATGGCACTGAAGAAGCAAGCCCACTTAGTCGGTTCTTGGATAGAATCGCCTTTGAACCGGCTTATAAATATTTATTTTTGAAAAAATTGCTTTGTTAAACCTCCTTAAACTCAAATTAGAAAAAGCCCACACCCACCCTTAAACTCAAGCACAGCCCACACAATGAATCAAAACAAAACTTGAATTTATAAAACTAATTTGCATACCGAGAGAAGTAAGAAACCTAGCCTAGTTTAGAATTTTTGGTGTCACAAAAAAAAACGAGTGGGTAGGGGGGGGAGGGGATAAAAAATATTAGGGAGGACAAAGTTTATGATTTTTGGTAACTTTTTTCCGTAAAAAATATGACACTAATATTTTAGTTTGAGATTTTTTTTTGTAATATTCACATTAGTTGACACAAGCAAATAATTTGTATTTACACATTAATTTTTAATTACAATTTTGCGTCCGAAACTCAAATCATATCATTTTATGAGCATGTTCATAGTTATATTTTGAGTTTCTATCTATCTACATCTCATATGATTTTCCTACTTTCATTAACATTTCAAAATATGTCCGAATATGTCAATTTTATTATTGGCACCGACTGACTTGGTAGTCTTTGTTTATTCAAATTGTTCAAAAATTCATAAACATATTATATGGTGATCGTTTTCGTTTTAAATATTTTAGACATGCTAATTTAGTTTTAAACATTTTGACAATATATCAATATAGTCACTCCGTTCAATTTTCGCCGAAAATCGCTGACATGAACACCATTTATCTTACATAACATGCACTGCTAAGTAAATGTATTCGGATTTTCTTTTTCTTTTTCTTTTTCTTTTTTTCTTTTTTTTTCCTAACTAGTGACTAGCCACAAGTGAGGGTTTTGTCCTTATAATCTCTAGTGAGGGCTCACTTGGGCGAGGGTTGGGTCATAAGGGTTGAGTCCTCACATGTGGCCAATCCTTGGACCATCACCAAGTCTCGACAACTAACAAACAAAAACGAGAAAAAGAAAAAGCAAAAGGATCTACACAAATTTCATAATTATCTAGATCAATGCCAATTACACCTTGTATTATGATCGGTGCTTGCTGGACTACTACCTTAGCAACTGTCGATCAAAATTGGTTAAAATGACTAAATTAGTAATTCATTAAAAGGTCTAATACTAAATTGACAAAATTTAAAGATTTATGATTGAATTGACCATTATACATTAAGTTTAAGACTTTTTAGACAATTCTCCCTTTTGTTCATGTGTTTACAAGGTCCATGGCTATTGGCCGTTTGATAGTTTGGCATACAAGGTTTTGTGTATCATGATCTTGTCTCTATTTGTCCAATTGGGTCAGTATTACAAATACTCTTTCACCTCATATCGCACTGGTGTTTTGTAGGCCAATTGTGGCCTTCATTAACAATAATGTTGAAAAGTCATAGCTTGGATATTTCATTCTTTCTTATTTAACATTCATCAACTATTAACTTTATCTATGTAGTATGACAAAAGAGTGAGCATTGGTCAGGAGAATCAGTCTGGTTCCCTCTTCCAAGACTGGAATCGCCAGTTCTATACCGAATTCATCTACTAGTATTGATCAACCATGCCACAATACACACAAACACCACCCCTAGGTCCCCTGCTGCTAGACACACCTTGCCCCCTCCATTGAGCAAGTCTAATCACTATCCCCAATCTTGGCAATCCTCCTTTGAGTACCACTTGTTCCAATTTGAAACTTTAACGAGAATTCTCCCATAATACTCTACCTTCCTGATCTTTTCCCATCTCATTCAATCAATTCTGCATCGGCATGAGCATCAGATACAAAAACACAACATTCACCTTCTAGAGGAGACAACAAGTACTGCAAACCAACTTATAAGACTCTATTGATGTGTCCTGCTCAAGTGTGATATGTAACAATCTACCTTGAATACCATAAGCTTTACAATGTATTATAAAAAATTACATGTGCCATGGATAAAAATCACTAAATAAGATTGATTATATGCAATTTCCATTGTACTGCATCTATATAAATAAAGTTGTCGCATGTAAGCTAGTCGCCAAAGGTTATCCAATAGAATTCTTTCACCTTCAATCCTTTATCCAAAGTAGATATCAGATAAGGATGGCCACGCCAGCAACCAGGACAAACAAAGACGAGTAGAAAATCATGATGTCATAAATGGTCGGCATTATAAAAAAATCCACTCCCTAACAAAAGCAACAAAAAAAAAGTTAACATAAACATCAAGAAAAGATCATGAAACGATTTAGCATTTATAAATCATCAAATATTTAAACGTGTCATGACTTCTCTCTGATAGGCCACTATACCACATGCAAGAAGCACTCGCAATATTTTCAAATCTAATGCAATGAATCTTACCATTGCATAGAAATATAATGCAACAATTAACTCTCTCATTGCACATTTCCTTAGGAGGGCAACCTGCGGCAGTCATAGAGCAAAGTCATGCTAGATAAGAGAGAAGCAATGGAATTTAAAGAGCACGGACTGAAGTAAGCCAATAAATAATGCTTTGTATATCTGGAGTATCTAAAAACTGCAATCGAAGATCACAACTAAGGGTAATTCGGATAGAAATTAAATATAGTAATCATCTATGAAGATTCACAATGTCCATAAAAGTTGATCAACTACTGAAAATACAACATAAGTGAATCGAATGGACTGTTGAATTCTTAGCCATCCTCTAGCACATGAAATCGACATGGTTGGCCTTCAGAATGAAATGGCCTCTGCTGCTCAAAAAAATATTGCACTGCATTTACTCGGAAATAAATGCATGGAGAGTAAATTAGACCCCTAACTATTTTATAATAAGCACCTCTCGCATTGATTTCTGAGTATCAAGCATTGAAGCCGATAAACTAGAAAGAATTGTAGACGCTTTCTATAGCCATCAATTAAAAAATGAACACCTTAAAGAAGGAAGGGAAAAGAAGGCAAAAAGAACACCTTAAAGGAGGGAGGGAAAACAAGGCAATACTTGTAGTGGGCAATTACCCAGTATTAAAAAAAAAAAAATCACTCAGTATAACCTTGCTGCCATACTTCATTGCTTCTTCATATGCTACACGAAACTCACGTCTGGAATAGACCTCAAGCTTATTAGCAAGCTAATAAATAACATAAGTGAGATCCAGAACAATATATGCGAGTTAAATTGACTTTTGGATTCTTAACCCTCCTCTAGTGTAGGAAATTGACGTGGTTGGCCTTCTGAATGAAGTGGTTGTGCCCTGCTGCTCGGAAGGATATGGTGCTGCATCTCTTTGGAAATAAACGCCTGGAGATTGAATGGCTCCCTAACTATTACATGATAAGCATCCATCATGTTGATTTCTGACTATCAATCATTGAAGCCGATAAACTAGAAAGTATCATACACTCTACAGAAATCACTTAGAACAGCAACAGAACACGTTAGACAAGTGGAAGGGAAAAGAAAACATTACGTGTGTTGGGGAATCATCTGGTATAACCTTGCCACCATACTTCATTGCTTCTTGAAATGCTACATCAAACTCACGTTCGCAATCGACCTCAAGCTTATTAACAACCTAATAAATAACAAAATTGAGATCCAAAATGATAGATGTCGAGTCTAGTTAAAAAGGGATGCAAAAGGACATAGAAAACAGACTAATGCTGACATAAAAGTTGGTCTAAACCAGACACCTCATAAGTCATAGCGATCAAAATTGGAAACAGATTGTAGAAAAACATGGCTTGGCACATGACCGGTTTACTGGTTGGATTGACCATTAGAAACCACCAACAGATGGAGATGAAATCAATTTGATCCTTTAGATTTGTATCAAATAATACTGATCAAAAGAGCATTTAATGTACACTAAAGACACTCACTTCCATGACAATAAGTTTGCTGCAACATATATGTCGTAGTACTCTTCATCCTAGAGTATAATACTCGATATTTTGGTGCTTCTTCAGAAGGAAAACCAACAAGATGTGAATTAGAATTACAGCATTAGTAAGATAGCATTAAGGCAATTCTACAGTCAAAACAAAACAAGTATTGCACAACCTTTTATAAACTATCATCCAGTAATTCGTCAATGCTTGCGAGTGTCACCAAACTATTTTGCTTGGGGGAGGAACACTGAGCCAATGAAGCCCTCCGCGCAGGTTTGTGAGAATAAATTTGTAACAAAACAAGCCCAAGGACTACAATAAACATTCACATAAGACACACCTTCCGATTCCGCTCCATATTCAACCATTCAAGGGTGCCCCGTAAATGAGGTAACTCCATAGCTACCACCTGCACTCAAACAGGCACCTCAATCAGGAACACAAGGTCGTTCTGAAGCATAAAACACAACGCAAGCGAAACCTCCACAACATGAGCCATCCTCAATTAGAATGAATTAGTATTTGCAACCAAAGCCATATCATTACATTTAGGGCACAAATACTAAAACTTTTTTGCACAATTATACCCTGACAAATTAGAGTTCCATGAATCTGATTCTTTCACTGCCACATTCTGAGGGCAACCAAAACAGACCATCAAGCCCAAATGCAAGAACTCAATTTTCAAGTCTTATTTCCATTCCCCTTCATTTTCCTCTCCCAAACAATTGTCAGAATTCATTCCAAATCCAAAATTTAGAACTCAAACCTTCACAACACTCACTTGAGACCTATGTTTCGTCCGGAGCACGTACACGTCGCTCATGCTGCCCTTGTACACACACGTGACCACCAAACTCCTGCTCCTAGAGATTTCCTCCGGGAGCATCCTCCTACAACCAAATGCTAAAAGTAATTAAAACTACAAAATGAAAAATGAGAGCAATACAGTCTTGAATATGGTGTCATCTTCAACAAAGGACAGATTTATTCCGAGAAACCAATAAAGAGAATACTCACTGATCTTGCTCACGAAGAATTGCCTGCACTTCCTTGCTCATTTCTTGATAAAAACGGTCCACATCATCCTGAGTTGCCTGTTCTGCAGAAAACCAGAAATATCACGTAATTACTTCTCTCTGATGGTCCATTATACCAAATGCAAGAATCTAACACAATGATTCTTACCTTTCGTTTGCAATAATCCAAAGCTCGGATCTTTGCCTTTTCCCAAAGTGGCATTTCTATCCAAGCCATTATCGAGGGGAAAGACTAGAGGAAGAGAGAAAGTAAACAGATAGATAATGCTTCGTATATCTGGAGCATCTAAAAACTGCAATCATGGGCAATTCAGATAGAAGACAAATGCGGTAATCATCTCATTCACAATGTTCATAAAAGTCGATCAAGTACTAAAAATGCAACAATAAAGTGAGTTGAATTGACTTTTGGATTATTAGCTATCCTAGGAAAATCGACATGGCTCTGCTACTCAAAAGGATATTGTGCTGCATTTCATTGGACATAAATGCATGGAGAATGAATTACAACCTCACTATTACATAATGAAGCCGATAAACTAGAAAGTATTATAGACACTCTCTACATCCATCACTTAGAACAGCAACAGAAGGAAGGAAGGGAAAAGAACGCGATACATGTAATGAGGTCAAGTGCGGGCGTCCATGATCTTTATCTTCATCAAACTCAAACTCGCTTCCGCACTCTTCAACCGGCGCATCCGTGATCTCATCATCGAGGCGGGCGAATTCCTCGGTGGTCTTAGGGTCGAGCGCGGCGGTGGAGGGGAGCCGGGTCTCAAAGGACCTGTTAGAGAGAGGACATGTGGTGGTTTGGTGGGTAAGACGAAAGTGAGGCGTGGGTGGGAGGTTCTGGCAGTAGAAGAGGAGAGAAGGGATGGGAGAGAGCGAGCTGCGTGGAGAATGGCGAGTGGGCGAGCCGGACGATTCACGAATCGGGTGAAGACGAGGTGAAGGCGAGCGAATGGCTGTCAATCTCTGGATTTCTTGCTTGATAGTCCATCCGTTAAAAGATTTTCGCAACATTGCCATGACTGATGATGGCTCAGGATCGAGAAGAAGAAGAAGATTCCGAGAGAGAGGAAGAAGAGAGGAAATCGTAGAGAATCCATTCGTTATATGATTTCCAAGCAAAATGAAAAATGAATAACTATTTGGTTGAAAAAGAAAAGAAAAGGAAAGGAGATATATTTTTTTCAAAGAAAGACGTTGGTGAGGGGCCGATATAAAAGGCGATAGAGATTTGCATTGACGAAGATAAGATTGAAAGTTGATTGCAAAAGATAATGTTTATTATAAATAATGAAGTGATATTTGCAATGTCTTAGGCGTTTATTTATAGGAAGGTCGCCCTTTAGGAAACAAATAAAATCAAATGACAAAATTAATGAAAATTTTTATAAGGGAAAATTTTTTAGAACACATGGCGAAAATCTACAAAAAAAGAAAAAAAAAGAAAACAACGTTTTCAAAATCTTTGAAGGCCTGGAAATCAAAATGCATACCGAAATCCATCATTTATGCATGGGTGGGATTGCCCACTCTTATTGCAATCCAAGGTTTTCATATGAACTTTTGCTAGCTATTCTATATCAAGGGGTCTCTCTAGCTCGAATCCTTTCTACTATCGACGAATTCGATTCAAGACGGCTTTCTCAACAACAAAAGATCCACATGTGTGAACTCGCAAGCGGAATTTAAGAGTCGACAGATCATTATAAAATAAATGTAGTGAATCTTTCCAACTAATACTTTTACCTAAGAATTCCAATGAAGTTGACGCATGCGATGGGTGATGAGCGATAAATATGCAATATCAATAATAGGGGTCATCTCACTTTAATCTTCCTTGAATCTGTCACACCCCGGTCTTCGAGCGCGCGACAGTCCCTGAATTCCTTCTTCCTTTCCTTCGATTTATGAGTGCGACATTCCAGGACTTGTCGCCTTCCTTCCAGTCTCCAACGGAAGCGTGGGTCTCCATCCTGACTGACGATCCCCACAGGACTCACCTCTAAAGTTAACCCATACCTGAAAAGTGATAAATAACAACGTGTTGAGATATAAATATCTTAGTGAGCCGACCCCTTAACCCAAAACTAGGTCTATTTTTGCCTTAGGGTCCCTATTCGCATCTCACGCCTCACTAGTCACCTAAAATAATCATCTTCGCTTTCCCATCAAACTTACTCACTCCCGTAATCTCTCTCTCTTTCACACTCATCATGTCCATGAGTCTACTAGACCCTAGTCGCCACCTAACACTAGGCCTTGTCGTCTCACCAATTAGGATCTATTGCAATAATTAAATAAATTATCAATAACTAAATAGATTGCACAAATAAATCAATAATTAAATAGATTGTGCAAATAAATCAATGTCGTCTACAACGACCCAAGACCCTAATTAGCCTTCGTGTCTCATCACCACATCGTAGTTCAACTTCCTTTAATTGTCATTCTTCCAACCTCCAATTGGACTTCCTCGACGTCCAATTCATAAATGGGTCCTAATGACCTCATACTCATTCCATCGCACCACACGTTCCTGACATCCGATACCCAACCATAATAGGCCAATCTCCTCCAATCACACCATAAGTCCGCACAATTACCTTAATAATTCTACTAAGGCAATAAATTATGAGGCCTACTCACCTCAAAATCTTAAGCTTTGAGCGATTGGCGGCGACGCGGTTTTTCGAAGTCTTGGTCGCGCTCAAGTTCGACACGGACCTTCAATCTCCAATCCGATTATGCGGTTGTGTGGCCTAGCTTCAGTGGATCACGATAGCAGCTTTAGCGATTTTCCGGCAGCGGTCCGACGAGATTCCGGCGAGGATTCCAGCGAACTTCTAGTGAGGCTCCGACAGTGATTCTTGGTTGTGGCAGGTTGTCGATCACCTAGATGGAGTGTCGAAGGCAAATGGACGGCGGAAGGTCTCCGATCGCGACCAAAAGTGGCTGGACAGTGGCCAAAAGAGCTAGCCAGCACTGTACCAACGTCTAAATGGTGGTTGGGCAGCTCGGGACGGCACTTGGGGGAGTGGGTCGATGGTGGGGACCCACCACGGCAGCTGGCGAGCAAAGGCGAGGTGTCGGCAGCAACACCGACGAGCTTGATCGGAAACGAGGGTTTTACAATCAAGGCGTTTGGGCTCAAATCAACAGCAAATAGAAGTTGGATTGGCATCGAGGTGTGTTGGGAGTGTCTATGACGATCTCGAAGTAGCTGGTGGTGGCAAAAAAACCCTTACAGTGGACAATTCGAGAGGCAAGGGCGTCTAAGGACGTGGCTTCAAGTGGTGCTGGGGATGCCGCAACGGCGGGAGCAGCGACGAGCTTCGAGTGGCATCACGCATCAAAGGAAGAGGAGTGAGCAGAGGCATCGGTGGTGGAAGTTGAAGCCAAACGGAGCAGAAGCGAGCGTCAAAAATGGCGAAGAAGTCCCCTCCCCCAAAAAGAAAGCATCGCGGTGAAGAAGAAGAGAGAGAGAGAGAGAGAGAGAGAGAGAGAGAGATGGGGGCGCAGAGGTGGGCCCCTTTCTCTGCTGAGTAGGGGTGTGCAACGGTCCTGGGCCTGGACCGGCCCAACCGGACCGGTCCTGGTCGGGTTTTAAGACGAACGGGTCGGTCCTCGGTCCAAAAATCTCCAACCCGGTACTGTACGGGTTAGTCCTCGGTCCTAAGGTGTCGGGTTGGTCCAACCCGGATCAACCCGACAAAATATTACATAAAAATAATAAATTTTGTTAATTTTTTACAAATTAATTTTTATAAGCTTCAGCCCAAATCGAGAAAAGAATCCATGGGCCCAACAACTTCCAACCCAACCCACGCCCAAGTGCCCTATAGTCTACTTCTCTCATTCTCTGAGTTTACCGCAGCCACACTAATTCCCCTGCTCCTTCATCTAACTTCAAGTCTTCAAGTTCAAATCCTAATTTTTTCGCGCTCGACTCGCGTCTTCCTCTGTATCTCCTTTTGCTTGTCGCTGCCGGTCACTGCTTCTGCTCATCGCTGCTGCTGTCTCTACTCTATCGCCGTCGTCGTCGTCATCGTCGGAGGACGACACGCCAGAAGCCACAACAGGACTCCCCTGTACTTCTTTGCCTCGCCGCCAGTCGCTGTCCGTCGAGCTGCTGTCTCTACTTCTGCTTGTCGTTGCTTCTGCTCGTCACTGCTGCTGTCTTTACTCCGTCGCCGCCGTCGCCGTAGTCGCCGGAGGACGACACGCTAGAAGCTGCAACGCGACTCCCCTGTTCTTCTCTACCTTGCCGCCAGTCGCTGTCCGTCGAGCTGCTGTCTCTGCTTCTGCTTGTCGCTGCCAGTCGCGACAACCCATTTTGCTTTACTGGTGCTTCACCAATTATCAATGTTGGGGTATGATTTTACTCTGCTACTTGTGCTATTTCAACTTTGTTATTTATCTGGAGGAACTTGTTATTTGCAAGCAATTTGTGACTGGTTTTCCTGCAAATGGCAGTTTCAAACTCGGCAAATATATTGTGTACGTGACAAAAACGGTGCCATAATTGTAGGTGGCAAGGTAAGTCAAACTTTTGATTGAATGAGGCCAAATAATTAAGGAGAAGCAACTTTTTTAAGTTAATGCAAAAAGGGAAGCTAAATCATTTACTTGGTGAGTGATGTTTTTTAAGTTGCATGTGCACTCTATTGGGCAATGGCTTCCGCTGTGCATTAGTTTCAACTTTCATAAAAAGGAGATGGCTTAAAAGTTTAACCTTTGCCCCCAGTATATCTAATTAAGGAGCGGCATAGTTTTTCTTCTTCCATGAATTATGGCAAAAGGTTTTGATTCCATATTTCAAGATGTACAAAGTTAATTATCTAATGGAAAAGGAGAAGAGGGAGGACACTTGCTTTATGTTAGGACTTGTGCCTAAGAATGTATGAAATAAATGGCAGCATGTAGTTTTCTCACCCTTAGGTTAGCTTTCACATAAGACAAATATTATAGTGGTTTTAATTTTTCTGAAGTCTACATCCACTTTCAAACATCCAAGGGAACTTGATCATTATTGATTGTCAATCCTCATTCTGTGAAGATCAAATCCTTCATGCATGCTTTGATTCACTAATCTCTCTTTGATTTGATATATTCAGGTGACATGTCGATTGAAGTAGAGGAATGTGATGAGATGTGTTCAAAGATGGGGTCACCAAGTCATGGACGTGAATAAGAATCACAAGAGTTGACCAAGGCATCCATTAATCAACATGCTTTTTTTAAGAAGTGAACAATGGATAAGTTCATTGAATGGAATAATTTTTTGAGAATCGTAAATGAGAAGACGAAAAAAACATGCATGGTAAAATGCATTCATTGTGGAAGGAGTACTTGTATTCAGTTGATAATAATACTTCAACAATGTAAAAGCATTTGAAAACGTGCAACAAGTATCCTTCCAACATAGATAAGAAGCAAAGATTGCTTTCACCATATAATGTGAATGTGACTGGTAAGGCTGGAAAAGATACCAATGATGGTACTAGTAGCGATAATGTCTTATCAACGTGGGGGTTTGATCAAGACAAATGTAGATACATGCTTGCTCGGATAATCATAGTCAATGAACAAACATTTTCTATGGTTGAGCGTGTCGGATTTCGTGATTTTGTTACTGAGTTACAACTTCTTTTCACACATGTGTCACGATTTACAATGGTTAAAGATTGCCTAAAGTTATATCTTAGTGAAAGAAGCTGCTTGAAGACTTATTTTGGTAAACTTAGATCAAGAATTGCACTCACGACTGATACATGGACTTTCATTCAAACTTGAACTATTTATGTCTTACTGCACATTTCATTGATCAAGATTGGAGATTGCATAAAAGGATCATCAATTTTGTGGTGATACATAGTCACAAGGGTAGAGAGATTGGGAAATTAGTTGAAAAATACATTTACGAGTGAGGGATAGAAAAACATGTGTCTACAATCACGATGAATAATGTAAGTTCGAATAACGTTGCCATTGACTATTTGAAAGATAAATTTTCAAGAGATGGGTCATTGATCTTAGCTGGTGAAGTTCTACACATGAGGTGCACTGCTCATATATTGAAATTGATTGTAAAAGATGGCTTAACTGAGGTACGTTATTTTATTGTACGTATTCGAAATGTTGTTAGATATGTGAGAAGTTCTCCCATGAGACTTAAGGCATTTCAATCATGTGTTGAGGCTGAAAGAATCACCTACAAGGGTTCGGTTTGTTTAGATGTTGCTACCAGATGGAATTCCACTTACCTCATGTTAGACACAACCATAAAGCTTAGAAAAGCTTTTGAAAGGATGTCGGAAGATGATTTATCTTTCGAAACTGAAGCTAACTATGATTCTCCTAAAAATGAAGATTGGGAAAATGCCATTATTCTTTCCAAATTTCTAAAGTAGTTCTATGATGCTACCAATCAGATGTCAGAGAGTTAATATATTATTTCGAATGATTATTGAGAGGGGATAGCTTTTTTGTATAAATATTTGAAAGATGCGAGTTGGGTCCTAAACTTTGAGTTATAGGTACGAAGATGAAAGAAAAGTTTGATAAGTATTATGGAGGTTTGGATAAAGTAAACATGATGGTGTTGATTGCCGTGGTTTTAGATCCTACCAAAAAGTTGCATTATGTGAAGTTTTGCTATGAGCAAAATTATGATGATGAAGCAACAGTTGATGAAATGCATGGCAATGTGAAGTATGTGTTGGAGCGCTTATATACATTTTATGAGCAATCTTTTCGTGATCAAAATAATCGATTTTTGGGCAATCAAACTATGACTAATGGTAGTAGTGGTGCTTCCAATACTGATGGAAATGATGATAACAACGAAGTTAACATCAAAGTTTGGTAAAAAAACTTTTTCCATCAAAAGAAAAGAGGACAAGATGAGAACAAATCAGAGCTTGATCGATATCTTGAAAAAGAATGTGAAGCTATTCTTGATCTTGACATTTTGATGTGGTGGAGGAGTATTGGATCAAAGTATAAAATACTATCTTTGATAGCTCGGGATGTTTTGTCTATTCCTGTAACTACCGTTGCTTCAGAGTCGGCTTTTAGTACATCAGATCGTGTGCTTGATAGCTTTCGAAGTTCCTTAACTCCTAAAGTGGTAGAAGCTTTGATTTGTACCCAAGACTGGTAGAAAGATGCTTGCTTGCCTATCAATGTTGAAGAGTGTATTGAAAATGCTGAAAAATTTGAATTGGGTAAGCTTAAGTCATATGTGTTTCTTTTTCCTTGTTAATTCATTTGTGTATCTAATGAAAATGTTTTTGTCCATAGATATGGATTGTCTTATTGAAGATATTGTCACCACTAAATAGAGTTCAAGAAGTGGTAAGATGTTCAATTAATTGTGTTAGTAATAATTTCATATTTAGTATTAATTATGTATGTTATTTTTTTTTAAGTTTCAGGAGAGAATGGTTGGAGACTTAATTATGTAGAATACACGATGGTTGGACTCGATATGTTGTGATGTAGATATCATTTAGTCGAATGTCCTACATCAGGTTCTTAATCTAGTGATTGATGGAGTGTCATCTTTTATATCTTTCGGGGTCTAGTAGATCTTTGCAATGTTGCTTGTCTAATTTTTTTTTAAGTGGAAAGCTCATAAGAAATGTATGTCCTTATGTGAATGATCATGTCTTCTTGTGTTCCATCTCTATTGATTTTGTCGAGGCTTTTTTATTTATGAAATACACATTCACCATGTCTTTATCAGACATGGGTTGTTTCATAGAATTTATTGTACGAAAAATTTTAGCGGTCCCGGGTTGACCCTGGGACCGAACCGGACCGATAGGGTCAGGTCGGTCCATGGTCCCAAGCTTGACGGGTCGGTCCACGGTCCCAAAAATTGAGGACCGACACTATGCGGGTTGGTCCTTGGGTTGAGCATGAGACCGGCCCAACCCGGACCATGCACACCCCTACTGCTGAGCAGAGAAAGATAGAAGAGAGTGAGAGAGAGAGATGGGATGGGTCAACAAGTCCAAGAAATGGGGAAGAAATGGGTGGAGTCGGCGTAAAACAAGTCAAAGTTGGGAAAAGTAGGCTGTTACAGAATCTCTGTCAATTTTTATAGCAAAAATGAGGAATTAGCAAAATAAGGAGGAGGATGAAGGTAAACAAAAGATTTTTGGATTAGCTCGTTTGAATGAGGAAAAAGAGAGAAGAGCTCCAAAGATTAGCGAAGAGAGAATCCCTTTCCCTTTGTAGTTCAATCCGTAATAAAGGGAGAGAAGGAGAGAGTCAGTTGCTGAGGAGATTCTCTTTCTCTAATTTAAATCCAATTGTAGATATTGTTTCATACTTCTTTTTATTATTGAAACCTCAACTTTAATTTCAATGTTGATTTTGCCCATAATTTTTTTTATCTAAAAAACAAACTTTCAATTCCATCTCAAATATGCCTAAACTTTTTTTCTTCTAAAAAATCACCAAATTAATTCAACTATAATCCTAAGTCTGTCCCATTAGCTCCCGTAAAAAAGTTCATTTTTGTTCGTTTCTAATTTCCTTTTGTTTTCATGTCAAAAGAACGGATTCGATTTGGAGGTAACCTTCGTCGCGTCCTAGCATAACTTGAATGATGACTGGTTAAATATAAACTGACTATTCAAAACTTGTATATGGAAATCCTAACAACTAATAATGAGAGCAAGCACGAAGAGGACATGGGCAGCAAAAGTAAGAAAGCAGCACTAGATTGACATATAAATAAAGTGATGAGTCTTCAGAGGAAATTATCGACCGGCAAGGTATTTACTTTTCAAATTCAAGTTTACCACGCTTAAGCACCTCTATGACCATTGAAGATACCAAAGATATGCATATCTTTCTGATTCCCGGGTGCTAGGTCAAAGGAAATGCGGATCCTCCATGGTCTCCCTTCTCACAGATGTTGCAAAGGAACCTGAAGAAAGAGTAGGGCAATATTCTGAAGGATCACTGGAACCATCAAGCGAAAATTTTACAGTAGAATCAGCTACAAGAGAAGCTCTCTTGGACAAATGTTCTCCCTGAAGGGACCAGTAGACACTTCCTTGATAAGTTCGAACACTGGTCTCATCAGCAAAGGAGGGGTTCTTGCTATGAATCATTTGCCCTTTCTTCATCATTTTTCTGCTTTGCAAGATCGCCTGAAGCTCCACCACTATATCATCAAAAGAAGGCCTATGCGAAGGATTCCCGTCCCAACACCTCCGGCACCCCTATCTACAGACCAACAAGAATTGGTTGGAGCCCATCAGAGAAAACAACTGCAGTAAGTTGCTGCACAATATAGTTCATCTCAAGTACTGTATGGGCCTGCCAGCAAAACAAGCATGCAACTTGGATAAATACAAATTGAAGGATCACAAACTCGTAGAGTCAATGATCAGAGGCCAACCTGTGTTTCTGTAAGGAAGCATACGGAACAACACCAGTGAGAAGTTTGCTGCACAGACGAGATCAAAATTTTATGCTTATGACGGCCAAAAAATTACATAAACCAGCAGTCTAGGTTCTTGAAAGCAGACATAAACAGCTCCGGACATAGTTATACATCCAAATTCAAAACCAAAACTAACAACTAACATAGATTAAAGTCTTAAGCTTAAACAGCCTCAACCCTATGACTTTCAACGAGGCTGCATGCGGATAGTGTAACGAGTATTGCCATCTTCTTACCCTCTTACTGTGCACATGTTCAGTTTGACGCATCTGCATCGTCTGCTGTGCTTTTAGCACAGCAGCCTTGATCCAACGACCAAGGAGTTGGCCCCCCTAATAAAAGGGGGAAGCACCCCCTTTAGAGCCTTTGGATCCCCCTATTGTGCTAAAAAGCACAGCAGGTAATCCGAGTCCAGTTTGACAGGCTTCATCATGTACTCAATTATGATCAATCGCGTGAATTTTCAAATTTCAAAAATTAGAAAGTCCGTGGTACAGTTCTACGGAATGCCTTTGAAACATGACATCCATTGTACTTGCTTACTACTGTACAAGTGAAACGTTACACGAGAGTTTGATCAAACAAGGAATTTAAGGTAGAATATGACCATAAATTATGCACGGAGATCAAGTTTATGAGAGACATTAATTAGTTATCATTGGCAGGGAGAAGAAATGCAAAAAACTTATAGCAATGTGGCACTCTGAAGGCAATTAATTGAAATCAAGGATTTTAATCTACGTGCACCACTACTGAATGTGTTTTATTATCTGATTGCATCAATGCTTCCCTATTCTTCCCAGCTTTTTAAATTTACTTAAACTGGTCTTTCCAGGATAAAATCTTCCTGTATAAGATTTCCATGTCCCGAAAGCACATGCTAACAAATGAAATAACAACGAGGTAATGCATTTCAAAGAACATATCCGACTAGCCAACTATTATTACATGGTGTGCTTCATCATATACTGTTTTTGTAAAGTTCTCCGCCTCGCTACCGACAATATTGTCCGCTTTGGGCCTCATTGGCCCTCACCGCTTTGTTTTTCCTCGAGAAAATGCGTTGTCAGTGGGTCAAGAGCAGCTTATCCCATATAAGCTCTCCCAAGACTTCTTCCCTAGGCGATGTGGGACAGGGATGTCACAGTTTCTAAGTGTAACAAGCCCTAAGCAACCTCCATATGAGAGCTTAGAAGAACTGATCATTGAAAAAAAAAACCAGCAGCTAAAAGAAAAATATCTCAAGAAAATTAACTTTTTACTTCCCTATAGCTCTTATAAGTAAATTCTTGTTAATTTATTTGCTGAGATAGCTCTTTTGGGGGGTCAGAAGCTCTTACTATGTACTTAAATCAAATGGCATGCAAGATAACTTACGTCAACATTTGGCCGGTTACCTTGTGATGTTCAGAACGATCCAAATGCAGGGTGTTTTTATTGACACAGACTAGTATTGCCACGCAATAATGGAATTTGTTGTATATAGTTTAAATTCATACAAGGCCAGAGAAGAAGTATCACAAAAATACTGAAAATATAAACAAAGAGCATCAGTTCAAATAATGAAATGCACTAATAAATATGTGCGAACTGATTTTTTCACAAAAAGCAGAAACTTAGGCGACAAATGTGCCCACCAAGTTGAATTTCTCAACTAGCAAATTCAGCTTAAAAGTAAAACCAAGAACACCGTAGAAAACAAGGAACGCGATATCTTTGCGAAAAGCAACAAATAACTGAAAAGCACCACATTTTGGCCAAAGAAATGTACATAGCTGCATGGCAATCATGAGCGCACGATCGAGATCGGGGATCCACTTCTCGATATGTAGCTTATCTGCGAGGTTCTGGGACTCGTAGAATTCGAAGAAGAGCATGTAGTTGGGCAGCTTCGGATGGGCAACAATTCGGTAAGTAAGTTCTTATTTTTTTTTTTTCAAACTGGATTATAGTCACTGGTCCTGATTTTTGCTCATGTGTTTTGTTTAATGCAAATCTAATATGAAATTAGTATCAAATGTATGCACATGGGAGAGGAATCAAGAAAGACAAGGCAGAACCTCTTAAACAATGAGTCCTCTTGATGGAAACTTAATGATCAAGATAAACAAATATCTGCAGGTGCTGAATTTATGTGGCGACAATAATCTAACGTAGACTAACGAGACATTAAACCTCCGTTACCATACTAGTTGAAGTCCCGTGCGTAGCCCGGAACCGAAGTCGATTGATTGAAATACTTCCCATTAAAAGATAGATGCTTGCAAATTAATTATGATCACCGCTCGATACTTGAAAAGTTCCTTTAATGAAAAAGGATTGATCTTATCGTAAATAGAATCTTCTCTCTTGAAATATATAAAAAATCTTTCACTCTACATTATAGTTGATGCCAACATTTGTACGTCAGACGTGATGTAGTTTGGTAAAAAATTCACTTTAATCGCTGTTTTTAAAAAAGACATTTGACTATGATTAGATGGGTTAAATTACTGAAATCAAAGTAATTTGTGAATTGAGTTCCTTTGGATAATTAATCATAGGAGGATCTACCTACTTTATCTATGGAGCCGGCGGACTTGGCTGTTTAAATGAATTGGGGCACATGCATCCGGTTCACCCAATACTTCTCTTATATGTCGTAGTTTACATACATCAGTTTTCCTTCACCAAAGGGAGGATATGATCTTGTGTAAAACTAATTTAGCCATTTTAACATGGCGCAAGAGAAACAGGTTTGATTATCAAGGAGTGCACACGGTTCCATGACTGATCGTCCGGAGCTCCGATCGCATCTCCGTCCTGGTACACACAATGCGCCATCCGAGCAAGGTTATAAGTCATCTGCATGAAAGACCGATTGAAAGTCGAGTGATCGACCATATATTTGTTCATCTGCCTCCACGCCGTGTCGATCTGTTCTATAACTTGCTTGCGTGCCTCTGACTCGGAGAACCCCTTTTCTCGCATGTAACATAGGATTGAATTCGTCGTTTCTCCCCTTCCTAGCTCAGCCTGTTAGGTTCATGGTTTTGCCAATTGCTTTATAAGAAGCCATTCGAAAGATTATGAAAAAAGTGGTAATTACTTTCGCTTGTTTCGCTGGAAAAATTGGAGCAGAGAAAAGCAGAAAGAATGCCCACCGATGAGGTAGCGAGATCATTGGTGAGCCGGAAAATCAAGGACGGCAACCGCAAGAGATCATGGTAATGTTCTAGTGATTCAAGTTCCTCCTTTCTCAGGCTTGGGCTTGATAAAAAGTAGGCATGAGTCAACATGACCTGCCCTGATGACGATACCCACCCATTGTTCAGGTACTCTTCAACTCCTGGGGTGATCTTGTTGTAACTCCATTTTGCTTCTTGTAAGAAGGCTTTGCACAAGTCGTACCACTACAAAACAATAAAAACACCAAAATCCTATATTAGGTAGGAAGTTCCTAAAACTCGAACCCATGCGTGGTCGATTGATCCCACGTCTGAGTACCAAAGAGGTTTTTGACATACCACTTTGGTTAGATACGGGGTGACATTTTCCCCGGTCTCCTTAAGAGTTTCGTAAGCCATATCGTTCACACTGTTGTAGAGAGCTAAGAAGCACAGCTTCATATAGCCAGGAAGATTTTCCACAGCATCGATGTCCCATCTGAAACCACACAAATAAGAAGGTAAAACTGTTCAACTTGTGGAATGCACGAACAATAGCACCTCCAACTATATCGAAGAGAGATGAACCTGCGGACCGCGTCTGTGAATAGCTCCAGTTCATCCAATGTGCCGAAAACATCGTAGACATCATCGAGGACAAGGATCAACGAGAACGCTTTGGTCACCCCTTTCCGACAATTACTGAGCGCAGGCTCGCGTGCAATTCCAACCGCCCAGAAGAAGCACTCCATTAGTCTATCCCGTGCAAAGCTCAACCTTTTCGCGAGGCCAACATTATTCCACCATCTGCAATAACTCGAGAGAGTAAAATTTCAGACTATGGATTGCAGTTTTTTCGAATGCACATCGAGCTTTCAGAAGTCTAATATCCTTATTGTCCATCCATTGCATCGCCAATTAGAGGATTTATCCTCATGAGTTTGGAGACTAACCCTAACATATCCTGAAGATCCCTTTGGAGAGTTAATTGCGACGAGTTGAACTTCATCACGGCAAGTTCGAGAATTCGAGGATTCACATTGCTGCGTCTGCTATAAGCTTCAATGAACCGTCGAGCTTCTAGCAATGGCATTCTACGGTGCAGAGGCAGTTCCAATTCATGGTTCACATGGTCTTGAAGATCTTGGTCAATGTCGTGATTAAGGTTTTCGAGATGCTTGATGGCGAATGTTTTAGCCTTGTGCAAGATGTCTTCTTCTTCGAAGGCCAAATGGGAGGCTTCATATAAACTCAACATCCCTTGGACATCACCCCCGAGGGTCTTCATAAAACTGCCACTTTCGTCCATGAAAATCTTAAAGACATCTGTGTATTCGTAGCCAAGATTAGTCGTATCTGATTAGAGAAAGATACTATGCAGTTGTTCATTAATACATTCTCTCTTCCCTAATATATATACCCATGAAAGGATATGGCGAGTTCCTATGCTACGAGCTGTTATAGATGTCACTACAACAAGTGTTTTAGCATGCGATACTTCCATGTGCCGCAGTGATTACAGAATAGTCGTCTGTTTCTTGTGGTCATTTCTAACCTTCATAAACAAAAGTTAGTGTAATAAGAATTGCAAAAGCATCTTGATCCCACTTTTGAGGTATATCTTCTAATTGTTTTTGTTTCAGAAGATTTACAACAAATTACCTTGAGAAACCTCAAAGCCATGCTGTCTAAGAACCCGAAAGCTGAGAGCTGTGCCATGCAGAGACTTCTGTAGGCTCCCGGTTACCGCATACTGAGAAAGACATCTGCGAAGAGCTTTCGAAATGTCTTCCTCAAAATAACGTCCCAGTCCTAAGCGTTGAATATCATCAACCAGAGCAAAGATGGCCATGGGTTCCGCATTTCCGTCATTGAGAGCACCTCTCACATCTTCTTCCAAGATTTGTGCCTTTTCTCTCTCTTGCTCAACCTACGTTAGAAGAGAATACAATCCATAACTTAGTTCTTGAACCCTAGAAAAAAAGTAAAGAAGGAAACATAATTTTTCAAACCTATATATTTGGTCTCCTAAAAAAGTCGTGATACTTCGAAGAAAGATGAGAAAATCTACTATTTTAAGATAACACGTGTGTCGCATGCCTAGGATAATGTCACCTACTACTGACTTGTCTAAATGAAATAGCGTCAAATGTGCGCAAGAGACAAAGACAAATATATATATATCGAGAAATGCCATCTTTTCTTGGCATGCTTTTGATTTTGGTTGGCTCATGTTGCTAACTGATCACAATCTTTGGAGGCTCGTGTTTTTCTTTGTTCTCGTTTGGCAAAAACTCTCTCCATCCCTGGGCGGAGAAACCCTCCTCTAACCAGTATTTTGATTAGTGGAGACAAAAGTTGGACATCACCCACAACCTGCAATTCATCCGTCGCAGACATGGTTGGAGGAAACAAGGGTTGGAACAAGATACGACCAATTGACAGAAGTGATAAATCTTAGTTATTAGACTAGTGCCTAACATAAAAGCACGGCGCAACTGCGTTTGGACAGCACTTTGTCCTAGGATAATTGTCCTCTCTAGTTCGGAGATCTCATATATGTCTCATCGAGAAAGTGAGGACGATCAAAATTTCAATGAGACTAATTCCCCCACCTATGCACCGAAACTTCCCTGTCCACGTGCACTAGATAATACCCCACATCATAATGGCCAGTGTACGATCCGAGTTTATTTTGAGTGAAAGAGATTGTAATTCAAACAAGACAAAGAATCTTTCGCATACAAATAAAGCGTTTAATTACTCAGTTAATCATTATAATGGATCCAAATTGCAGAAATCCGCCTTTTGCCGTTTCAAACTTCAGCATAGACATCTCTTATAGAGAACAAACGGCCATGGTTTTTCACCTCGCGACGAGATCGACGAATATCATCGGCCACAAGGGACTGAAGGTAATTGTAAGTCCAGACAGATGGCTGATAATTGGCCGATCTTCGTCCTCCTTGAGCATCAGAGACCTGCGTGCTCGCAGAACAATGGACTCGACCACTGACCCTCCGAGAGCAAAGCTGCGGAAGATGAGGTGTGGACAAAAGGCGAAGTGCCATTACTCGCGCGAACTGAACTGAACTGAGCCAAATACTATATGAAGTGAGAACTCAGCGATCAGCTGCACGCCCTTGTGAACGTTAACAGTCCCGTATTTATACTAATTTGTAGATATCCATGCCGATACATTTTCTGGTGGTCTCAGGTAGCTTCACCGGCTTTTGATTGAAAGGGACGTCGCTATCGACGCCGCGGCGGATCACACCCTCTCTCGTCCTATCTTTTTTCCATGTTCGCTCGATCACACATTGCCGGCTTCGCCTCTCGTCCAATCTTTTGTCAGTGTTCTACTCGATCACTCGTTGCCGGGGCTCGTCTCTCTCGTCCAATCCTTTTGCGGTGTCTTGTTCGATCACACGTTGTCCGGCTCGTCTCTCGTCCACCCATTGGCGTCGTCGGGTTTCTGCTGCGACGCCTGGTGGGAAACGCTTGATGCACGTGGAGCCGTGTCGTTCATAGGATCGAAGATTTTTAAGGAAGACGTTGTCGCCGCACCATCATTTTTCTCCTGCGAGCCACAGCGAGGGAATCTGCATGGGAAGGAAGCATGCGCTTGGCGATGATGATCAATCGCTCGTCCAGAGAAACGTGGGCCCCACCATATTCTAGAAAGGCATCGACGCCCGAATGTTCGAGAACCTCAGTTGAAGGCCTGGGCTCACAATGTAAGATCCGATAGTGTCATCTAGACAGTTCCTCGGGCCTGGGCTTGCGCTTGAATTGTTCGGGTTCATGATGGGCTTGGCCCCACCCGTTTTGCTAGATCGACAAACGGATTGGCTCTCCTCATCAAGTCTCTTAACACGCACCGCAAATTAGGGGCGGTCCAGGTCCCCCCGGAACCGGTTCCTGATGGGACCTAGGACCGGTTGGTCCGGTTCCCGGGCAGTTCAATGAAATCGGGGAAGAAGAGAGAGAGAGAGAGAGAGTGTGTGTGTGTGTGTGCACGTGCGCGAGAGAGAGACGAATAGCATACTAACGTGAACTTACTTAGAAGGCAAATTCTCAATTGGCTAAGAAGTGAAACTTAAGGAAGAAAATGAAAGAGATACTAAGATGGAGAGAACTCAACAAAAGGGAAACTGGATTGGTTCTAATTTCGGTTTAGGTGGTTTGGTCCGGGTGATCCAATTCGATCATACTCTCTCTAGAATCGGGAACCAGACTGCCTGAAAACCAGTTCTATTTTTAGAAATCGTGGACCGGACCAAAATTTCGAAAAACCGAACCAACTGGGCCGGTCTAATCTGATCCAAACAGTTTTCAAGTCGGACGGTTTATTGTGCTTAGTCTTATCGCAAATAGCGTCCATGTCTTTGATAGGATCATCAGATAATTGGGGTAGACTTCGGTTCCTTTTTTTGTTTGCGAAAAATAGTTTTCTCGTTTTTCGACATTCCATTCACAAAAAAAAAGGTCAACGAAAAATATATTGATTAAATTCTAAGAAATGATTTCCTTTTGAAAAATGAGAAATGAACGCGGCTGCATTTTGTTTGCTCCGACTCAGTCAGCGTTAGGCTTCTTACAGTATGGGAGAATTTTGTAAACCGTTTGCAGGAAACGGGAAGCTCCAGGGAAAGAAGGAGGTGGCCTTCGCTTCGCTGCTAAGCAAATAGGACTAACTGTAGCGTTCGGTGGGTTCGAAAGAGTCCATTTTTTCCCGCGCGACGATCAGTTTCTCGAGGACCATTGCCCGGGGACCGATCGCTTTGAGAGGTGGGCTCTTCATTTCACTAGCTGGCAATCGATCTCCTTCCACTTTCGCAGTCCAAAGTACCCATCTTGTTGTTCGTCGTCGTAACAATTGGTTTGGACAATTACCTTGATTCGTGGGTCGCTTGATCAAGTATGTTGAGTGTGCAAGAGTGATTGGGGTTCTTTAGTTCGAGGGACAGAAAATGCACTCCGTAGGCGGGATCGGGTGTTTGTGTGAACGAGATACTGTACTCTAACTGGTTGATGAAATTCCCAGTGGAATTCCGGCAAATATTTTCCCGTGCTTTGACTCGATCAGCACTCGCTAACATATTCACGTTCGCCCTACTCTCCGTTATCTTCTTGTGTTCTTTCAGCCATGAGAAACTTAACAGTTCAACATTTGTTTCGGGCTACTAAGTTACTTGACATGACTGGATTATGGATATTGGTTTGAATAGCAGTTGCCACTCGTTTCTCCCCTTAATTCTGTATTTGTCGGTTATGTTGTTCCATTTCACATACAGGATTTCTCTAATGTAGAGCTTAATTGATTCATGAATACCTGCGTGTAGGAAATGGTGCTGGAAATATGTTTAGGTTCAGTTTTGGGCACGACTTCTTCATCAAGCAATTCGCTTACAGCTTACATGCAAATTAGCATCTAAAAATTCTAGCTTGGGTTGGTTAGAGAGGTTGTCGATGTTTCTTTGCCTGTACTTTTTCTCCTTTGTATGAGCATCAGGTAAACTGTAAAGATCAAACTGAAGCTTGCCAACTGAATCAGATGCATGTGGGATATATTGTATGCGTAGAATCTTAAAATCTAAGACAATATGGGGTTAGGAAAATGTCGTTGCTTCCTTCTACTGGTTTGACTTTGGAGACATGAATTTTTTAATATCTACAACTAAAAGGAATAGGAGTAAAGGTTCCGATGATGTCGTGACTGAATTCATGTGTTTAATTTTGATGCTACCGGAAGTATACTCTAATTAGGAAGATGAAATCTTGCACTTGAGGTATGGAATTGTAATGTTGCATCTGAAAGTTTGTCTGAATATTGACAGATGGGGGAGCTTGTTGGCAATAAGCATGTCGAGTACATATCATCAGTTGAAAGGGTATCAGTGTACAATCCCCTTCTTGTGTTTCCTAACAATCAATGGAAATGACCAGGTACATTGGGATCTGCTAGCCAGTTTTGGTTTTTTACTAATTTAGTTTTATGGTGATCTTTTGGTCAGAGGAAAGATGATTTCCATTCGGTGCTTATGGAGCATTTGAGAATGAATGGAGCTTATTGGGGACTGATCACGCTTGATCTCCTTGGAAAACTTGACACCGTGGATTCAGAGGATGTTATTTCGTGGATCATGAAATGCCAACACGAGTCTGGTTCATACAAATCTGTAGATCTGCTGGCTTCTTTCTTGTGCTTACCCACATTAAAGATGTCCCAAACTTGAGCTGTTTATCTGTTTAAACTTTCTCTTTTGGGGCTACGATACTGCGACTCTATCAATTAATGACAGTGTCTCAGGAGTGATTAATGTTGCTGTTGCTGTATTCTCTTTAGAACTCTAGTTCAAAGAGCTAGTTTGAGAATCTGTCAGGGCTCTTTGTGCAGGCGGCTTTGGTGGAAACATTGGACATGATCCACATGTGCTGTATACGCTCAGTGCTGTGCAAGTTTTGGCCCTTTTCAACAAGTTAGACATTCTTGATATAAATAAGGTGACTGGTTGTATCCTTCATTCCTTTGGAATAGAGCATTCTATAATCTTAAACTCTTGTCATGGATGAAGAGTTCTTGTTGTCCTGCTTTTCAGTTTTGGAAGTCATCTAGTATTAACTTATAGAGGACGAACTTTTGAATCCTTATCCTCTGAGTTTCTTTTGAAGTGGTCAACAAATTGTTTTACTTTTGGATGTTATAAAGCTTTTGTTAATCTTAGTGATTTGTCTATATATTGCCAGCCAAACATAAATGAGGAGGCTTTCTGAGATTTTTTTACTGTGGGATAATTTCTGCCGTGAAAGCTTTTATATTGTTGTGCCTATACTTAAACTTAGATGTCACATCGCTGCAAAAAGAAGATGGATCCTTTTCAGGGGATATATGGGGAGAAGTTGATTCTCGGTATTGTCCTCGTCATTGACCTTTGGGATGTTCATGCTCCTTAAGGATGTCCCTCAAATACTCAAAATTTATCTCACAAATTTTTTTTTCCGAAGATTCTCATACATTGCAATATGCTGTCTATCAATACTGAAACGCTTGGATTCAATGGATGTGGAGAAGGCCGTGAAGTACATTGTAAGTTGCAAAACTAAGGATGGCGGTTTTGGTTGCACTCCTGGTGGAGAGTCCCACGCTGGGCAAAGTATGTCATAACCTTATGCTGGAAGTTTTCTATTGATTTTACTTTCTGAAAAGTGCTTTGGAGGTCAAATATATGTGTGTGCCTAGGGTAGCCTCTTTGTGTGGGTGAAAAATACTGTTCTGTCATCACAAAATAAAATTCTGTTCTAGGTGATCGAGAGAATGTTTGAAGTGCTTTTAGTTTGCTCAGTTTTGACTCTTACAATCACTTGCAACTTTTTAATCCCACAATGATAATTCTATCTGCTCCTCCATTATATTTGGAAGCCAAGCAGTATCTTAAGTTTATGTGACAGACTATTTAGAAGGATTTCAGGATGAACATTTGGTTTGGCGTATTGCCTGCTTCAATTGATTTACTATTTCGGATTCGAAGTATCGATCTCACTTTGTAGCCACCATTTCATGGGTTGTTTAGAGAGAGAGAGAGAGAGAGAGACGTAGACCTGGCTTTCTTTGAAATGGTGGCGAACCGTGATTGTCTGCAACAAAATATGTACGTTGTCACCACCAAGGACAACATGAGACTGATAGGAGTGGAGGAGAGATGGCAATTTCAAAGTCAAGGGTCAGAGAATAGTGTATATAGAGTTTAAGGAAAATTGGTTGCCTATTACTTGTTGAAATGGAAATGGGAACTGGAAAATTAATTTGAGTTTTATTGTCCATTTTCATGCCAAGCCAATGGGCACATTAGGTTCTCCTCGACAGTTAGGGTCAATTTTAAATTAACATAACCTGTGGCTTTTTTTTCTCTTAATAATGGTTGTGACTTCCCTCACATTTAGTAATTGAAGTTGTTATTGTGCAGTTGGTATTTCTGCAACCTTTACTTGACATATAGTAAAAATGTTGGTGAGTTGTATTTCTACATGGTCACCCTATGGCATGGAAACATATCATTTTCTACATGGATTTCTCAATTTAAAACCATCGAAGCAAGAAGCGGAAATCAGACAGAGCAGCTTCAGAGTTCTAGTCTGCCATGTGCTTTTATGCATTAGATTTAGATTGGCACTTGATGCAAAATACTAGTTGATAGAGAAGCCAGTAGGTTGAAACAGGAAGACATTCGCAAAACCACTTAGAGATTCCCTTTCTATTTTACTGTCACTTTTGTCTTCATGGATTTAAGCATATGAATCAAAGAGAGATTCACACGGCCATTCCTGCAGTATTTTGCTGTGTGGGTGCTCTGGCTATCACGGGTTCACTCCATCACATTGACAAGGACCTACTCGGCTGGTGGTTATGTGAGCGCCAAGTCAAATCCGGAGGGTTGAATGGCCGGCCGGAGAAACTTCCTGATGTGGGTACCAGAACTTATTTTCAATCTATTGCACGTGAATATTCTTTTTGAAGTCTGTAGTCATCTTTTTGCACTATCACAGGTCTGCTACTCCTGGTGGGTTCTGTCTAGCTTGACTATGATTGACAGAGTTCACTGGATTGACAAAGAAAAACTCATCAAATTCATCTTGGACTGTCAGGTTATTTATTTGAATGTCCTTCCTTGGATGCATATGGAACTAGAAATCTTTCAGGATATAGAGCTCCCGTCTTATGTTTTGATTTTCAGAGAACTCTTTTTATCCGGTGGCTTTGTGATTTCAGGACACTGAAAATGGTGGAATATCTGATAGACCAGATGACGCCGTAGATGTGTACCACACATTTTTTGGAATAGCAGGTAACTAATAGTTAGATCTTTGCATGATCCTTTGCAATCTCTCTGTTGAAATTGGCTAATCCTGTCAACTGAATGAGAGCATTTGGTGTTTTCTTGATGTCCCACCAATTCACCTGACATATTGAGAAAGGTCTAGTCAACTATCATGTGGATGCGATATCAAGTATGTTAAAACCTTCATTACCTGCAATTAAACCCAATGCCAATATTAGCTGCCTCCTTATTCTCCTCGTCTTTTTTGGTTGTTTTCTCCCTCTTGCTTTTCTTTTCCTTCTTTCCCTTCTCTGTTCTTTTTTTTTGCTGGGTCGCGGGTTGTTTCATGCCTCTCGATACACTTTCTTTCACTAGAGTTATCTCTGGGCATATCGGTGGTTAAATCTCAGAGTTTTTTTTCTGCCTGGTGGGTGTTTTCAGGTCTTTCGCTTCTTGAGTATGCAGGAGTTAAAGCCATAGATCCAGCATATGCCTTGCCGGTCAATGTAGTCGAAAGGATTTTCTTTGGCAAATGTTCAAATTGACAGTCCAGACCGTGAACAAAAAATATTACATTTTCATGATTTTCTTTAGTCCATTAGCTTCAGCTTTGTGGGAGGTAGGGAGAAAAGCAGATCTGCAGGGAGGAGACTGCGAGAAGAAACATAGAAAAGATGGAAGTTTTCTGTAAAATGGCAAGATTTCGGATTAATTATGATGGTTCTGATATTTTACTCATAAGAGCGAACTTGATCTCTTGCATTATACCGCATATTTCACGGGCTTTCTGTGGTTTTGGAGCTTGGACAAGCACCGCATAGTGGAAAGTATATGTCTTCAATAGTGGACCGATATCTCTTGTGCTGCTTCCATGTCTATTGGAGCTGCGTAGAAGACTCGAGAGGCTTTTGATTCTGGATGCTCGAGCCTCACAATAGCCCTTCATAGAGGTATCGGTCATTGGATCTTTTTCATCGCGACGTATAGAAGTGGACTCAGCGCATGACAACGATATCACCACACTATTGTAGGTAGGTGATGATGCACACGTAAACTTAAGGATGATGCAGGAGTCGTGCACGATTACTGCGCTCTGAAAAAGTTGAGGCATTTGTGGGGAAGGACATGGGAAGATGGACAACGCGAAAGCGAGTTTGGGAATCATTTCAGTGACTGATCACTATGAAGAAGGATCGGCATGTGAAGCGATGACATTCGTCAGGGGGTTGTTCCCAGAATCCTAGAAAAGAAGATGGTGTTCGAAGTTGGCTATGACGGAAATGGACCGAAAATGATGATGGATGCAACGTGACCAAGGAAAGCAAGATGTTTGAACATCCTTTTTTCTAGCGCACGCAACAGTAAGAGCAGTGATCTAAAAAGTGGCTAGTGATGGGAGCCATCATTTAGAGAATCTTGGCGAGGGTCGGAGTGGGACTGGATGCCAAATGAAGGGAGATCCAACGTTCGATGAAGCCGCGACGACATTCAAGCTATTTCCTATGTCCTCCAACCTTCCCAAATACAGCGAAAGATCTAATTGTGTATAATTAGGATCGGATGGCCGTATGATCGATGGTACACAAGGCCAAAGTTAGGAAAATTGTTCAAAAAAATATCTAGAAATATTATATATATATATATATCAATTCAATCATAAATCAGTCAATTTAGTCTTTTAAATCTATTGATGATTTGTTGATTTAATCATAAAATCTTTTAATAAATGGTCACTGTGATTCTTGATGATTTTTCCATCCAAAATTATCGGAAAGAACTATATTGATAAATTTCTAAAAAGTTCGACACTAAATTAAAAGATCATATACTATTGCATAATAAGTTTAGAACAATTAACACAATCAAAAGGTTTAGGATTGTCCGCTTACAATAAGTTCGAGATATTCCAAACAATTATCGGGGCCAAAGCTCAATACCTTGCTGGAAACAAGTTCTTTAGGAAAAACGGCGTGCGGAGTGGAAAATGGAAAATGGTTTGTAGAGGAGTGCGTCGTCGAAGGAGTCGGGCAGAAGCAGCCAACAATCATCATCGATCCGATCGGAGACCCGGATAATGGCAAGAAAAAACAGAGAGAATAAGTCATCGGGTCCGACGGTGTCCCTCCAATTATTTGCGTGTGAGCTTCGTTTGGCTATTCAAGGAGGTGACCCTTTGTCCCTTCTCTACACCCGACCCCCTTGGGAGCACCGTTTTCAACGTGCCCGACATAAGTTTTGTACAAGAGTCGTGTTTTAAAAAGGAAAATCTAAACTACAATTATAATAATAAATAAATAAATCGAGAGAATTTTGTAAATTTTATTATCTTATCGAATTCGATCGCTATTGAGAAAATTAAGCCGTTCTTAATTAAACATGTTTCACAAGTGTTTCGAGCACACTTGTGAATGTGACTGTCGAGATAGTAAGAACGAGAAAGACGAGGCTTAAAGGAAATAAGGAAGAGAAAAAAAAACAAAAAAAAGGGATGGATTCGCCATTGGAGAAGGCTCGATAATCAAAAGGCTCTTTTATGATAAAAGTGGATAGAGGAAGAAATTCACCTCCTATTCATTTGCAAGAATTGACGTTCTTTTGTCATTTTCAGGAATTTCTCCCTAGAGATTCCTGTGCAGGATGTGATGACGGCGGGACAAGGGCATTCAGAGCGCCTCGAAATTGATGGATTTAATGTATGAAAGTCATTGTGCGGGATAATCAGACCGTCAAACGGATAAATTTGGTCAAGTCGAAAATGGTCCACTCCAAATCGAGTCATTTGTTCGGCAACTCGTATTCGGGTCAATTCATATCTAAATTGAGGTGAGAGCGCAGAAATGAGCAAACACAAGATCCAAACGACATAAAAAAAAAGTCATAGAGATAGGCTGAATACATGTAAATTGTGAACATATTTGATACTCGTATTATTTTGGGATATACTATTCTAAACCTATAGAATTTTACTAAATATGATTGATATATAATAATTCAACTCATTGGATTGAGAAACAAGCTTATGATATCTCGAAAGGATAGAGGAGAGAGAGAGAGAGAGAGGAAACGAAGGGAAAACAAGAGAGAGAGTGGACGCCATGGTCAATCCCATAGGGGATCACGTGCGACGGCCTAAACCAGGGCACGAAGGTCAACGTGTCGTGTCTCTCAACTTTGTCCCTTTTCTCGATACGTCGCTCGATGATGTATTCATATTCATCCCACCCGAGCACGGCCCGTCACCTCCCCCACCCACTCCCCGATTTCGACTCCCGTGCAGCCATCCCCTTCGTCCGCGCTGCTGCACGCACCCGTACGAGGGGAAAAAAAATCAAGAAATTATCCACCTTGATGATGAAACATTACAAATCCAACTCTGTCTACTTCTAGGGGCGCTCTTCAAAAAGGTTGGATCGAGCACTTGGTGTGTGCCATGTTAGACAAGAAATGGCTACTTCTCCAGCCTCCGAATTTGACCCGGATGATCGGCTGCTTTTGGTTTGGAAATGCGTCTAGCGTAACATTTTTAGGGGGAGCATCGTATTTTCCATCTGCCTCCGGCGAACTTAATTTAACAAGAAAAGAAGAACAACAACAACAACAGCAGCAGCAGCAACAAAATGAGGATGTGGGAAAGGCAAGGAAAATTCATGAAGCGCCAAGAAGCCGTGCGCAAAAATATCACGAGCCAAGTGGGAGGGCACGACTTCGACCAAAAAATAAAAAAGTAGGAGGGCACGACTGGTCTGTCAGATATTACTTTGGCTTGGGGTGTCGTACGATAGCAGCATGACTTTTTTCGGTATTTGGTTTTCCAATTTTGCCATGGATATGGTAAATTTAAAGGGACCCCATGCCCCCAGAACCGTACATCGACGTACACTTCTACTGGTCATCACGATCAGGACTCCCAAGACGTCGCAGTCCCACTTTAATTAGCATGGACGCAGTTGCAGGCCATCCCCATCCCCATCCCCATCCCCTCCCCACTCCAACGCAAATAAGCGGGACCTTTTTTGTCCTTTTCCATGAACAATCAGAGAGCGCGGCCCCGTCCCGTCGCCGGCTATCTATTCCGGCAGCCTCGCATCCGTCGTCGATCCGAGAGCTTTGACCGCTCGCCTTATCGCCGACTGTATTATAAAGATCATAAAGCGACAGTGTCGCCGGCGGTGTTTAGCGCATCGAGTGCTATACAAACCGGACCCCACACCTTTGCCCCATCCCCCTTCCCCCCTATAATTCCCTCACAAAAGGGGCAGAGCTCGCGTGACCTTTCAATTCCCTAAATACCCACCATGTCAACGTCAAGACATTGTCCACGTCCGCCCCCCCATTAACTCTAATGCAACACCCTCCATGCATAGTAAAAAGACCACCCGACTTATAAAACGTGATTGGCATTTCGGGATAAAGAAGCTTACGAGTCTACAGCCAAAGTACCCTTTTCAAGCTTTTGGTCCGACGATCCGTCGTCGGACTTGACGAATTATAAAAGTCACACACACATTCATCACGTTGAACTTGGAGGTGTGTTTCCGCGCGTTTCAAAGGGCTCCAAAAGACGGGAACAGTTTCGCATGGCGTGGTGGATCGGATCACGAGATGATGGTCCTTCCCTTTTATGATGATTATTATTATAAGTGACAGTGCATGAATCCACTTTGGGTCAGTCGCCAGCTGGCTCTGCCGTCAGCAAAGGTGAAACCCTAAAACAAAGAGCCCAGGAAGAAGGGAAGAGAGGGATAAAAGAGGACATTGGGCCCCGCTCGCCTTGATTCCCAAGCACAGCCTCCTTTTTAACTTCGGGACAACTGGACACAACTACTCCCACCACCCAGCTGTATCTGTCCACGTGGCGAGACCCCACTGGCTCTCATCTGTCCGCTGGTCGCTTTTCAGACGTGGACGTGTCCTACAGCATGCCCCCCTCCCACAGTGAACAGCCCGCGGCCAGCTCATTGGCCGCAGCAACGGCTACGTTTCCTCTCCCGATTTCAAATTTTTCGTTCTTTTGTTCCCCTTGGGTCCCTTCCACCTATGGAAATCCGAGAGGGGGACGTGGCTGTACATGTGGCACGCCACCCGCGTGAGGTGGCAAGTGGGTGTGGAGAGCCGAAGCCCAATGAGTAGACGCGGCTATAAAAAGGGGGGGTTGGTCTCGCTCCGAGTAACACAAGCAAGTGGAGTGAGATTGGGTGAGAGGTGGTGAGAAAGAGAGTGACTTCAGAGCTCGGTGAAGAAGCTTCTCCCTCGCTCTTCAATGGCTGTCCTGGTCTTTTCCCAAATGTCTGTGTCTTTCGGTTTGTTCGTGGGTCTTGCGTTGGTGGGTCTGGTCATGAGTGCGAGGTTTGATGAGCTTTACCAGCCGAGCTGGGCTATGGATCATTTTGCCTATGAGGGAGAGGTTCTTAAGCTCAAGCTCGATAACTATTCTGGTAAAGATTGAGCAGCATCCTCCTTTTCTTCGACCTTATGTGAATTTTTCAGCTCCTGAACTAAGAAAACAAAGGCAAAGCCAAAATATAGTGCGTTTCTTGATTTCGAGATCATATGTCCATAAGGGTCCGGCATTGGTGGGTGCCGTTTCTTGTGATCCATCGTCACTTCACTGTTGGGTCGAGTCGTGTGTGTTTTGCATGAAATCCGTGTTTTATTAAACTTCTTAAGAGAGGCTTTGTCGACATCTAATCATTGGTGAATGAAGAGAGTCGATGAAAGTGATGGGTTCTAACTCCTCTGGTGTCTTTTAGGCGCTGGGTTCTCATCGAAGAGCAAGTATATGTTTGGCAAAGTCAGCATCCAGATCAAGCTTGTCGAGGGTGACTCTGCTGGGACCGTCACTGCTTTCTACGTGAGTAAATCGAACTGAGAACTTCTTCGTTTCTTCATTCCAATGGTGATCCATGGAGACAGGCTTTGGGTAATGGAGGAAAGAAAAATGAAGGGACGATAACTGAGCTAAGAGCTTTTATTTCATGTCCCCAGTCAATAGTGAAGGGTCGCCATCAGACCATTGAATTCAGTTTGACATGTTTCCAGCTGTGGACAAATTAATCTTGGATGTTATTGTAAACAATGCGCATGTAGCAGTACCAGTGCCCACCATTCATCCTAGCTTGCTAGGAAACCTAACCTTCACAGTCCTACCTATGAACCTCGTGAACCCCTTTAATTTAAGACAGGGAAATGTTTCACTTGATCACAATCGTATCGATGGAAGCTCAAGCAGCCAATAATTGCTTTTTTTGTGTGACATAATACGTGTGTTCGCCAGTCTATTAAATGTCATGGTGGGCTGTGGTGATGTACAGATGTCGTCGGACGGGCCAAACCACAACGAGTTCGACTTCGAGTTCCTGGGCAACACCACAGGGGAGCCATACCTGGTGCAGACCAACGTGTACGTGAACGGGGTGGGCAACCGAGAGCAGAGGCTCGGCCTGTGGTTCGACCCCACCAAGGACTTCCACTCCTACTCCGTCCTCTGGAACCAGCGGCAAGTCGTGTAAGTCGTCACTTCTGCATGTAAACGTTTATTATATAGCACGTGTCGCATGTTTTCTATGACGTGTCCGTCAAGCTTAGATACGATATGCACTTAGTTAGAAACCCTGGTGCGATAATGATGATAAATCTTGGTTTGAATTGTTGCTCTTTCACACTGTGATAAGAGAGAGATCGAATGGTTGGTGTCATGTGACTGATCTTAGATCGGCGCAATTTCATATTCCCAAGTTGCATCTGAAAAACGAGAAGAGTACCCTGAGAAAAGGGAGGGAATCTGGGGAGGACACTATTATGTGGACTACACATGCAGAAGGGACCTCCATTTGTCTATTCTCTCCTGCTTTTGCTTTGTCACGTATCTCATTTTCTTCACAATCACATTTTCTTTCCGTACAGCACACGGGTCGATTATCCGATTATCCTTTCCTTAATCCTTGATACTAAACAGGATTTTCAAGGTCAACATGAGCAAATGAGAGATTATCACGTGGTGTCCACTGAAGTGTAACCCTCTGAATCGATATGACATTTGGGTTTCTTGATTTTGTCGTGCAGATTTCTAGTGGACGAGACTCCGATCCGCGTGCACACCAATTTGGAGCACCGAGGCATTCCGTACCCTAAGGACCAGCCCATGGGCGTGTACAGCTCGATATGGAACGCCGACGACTGGGCTACGCAGGGCGGCCGCATCAAGACGGACTGGTCCCACGCTCCCTTCATCGCGTCCTACCGAAACTTCGACATCAACGCCTGTGAGTGCCCAGCGGCGGCTGCAGTGGCCGAGAATGCCAAGCGGTGCAGCGGCAGCGCGGAGAGGCGGTTCTGGTGGGATGAGCCCACGGTGTCGGAACTGAGCCTCCACCAGAACCACCAGCTCAAGTGGGTCCGGGCTAAACATATGATCTACGACTACTGCACAGACACGGCCCGGTTCCCGGTCATCCCAGCCGAGTGCGAGCACCACCGTCATTGAGCGAGATTTCCCACATGGAAATGGGATTTGACGACTAGCAGCCGGACGTCGCGGGTCATGGAGGTTGGATTTGAGGGGGGGAAAGATGTGATGTTGGGTTCTGTAAAAAAGGGTCGTAAGAAAAACCAGACATGTTCTCCATGTTCTTTGATATCTTTCTTTTTAAAACTATGTTGGTGGTTGATCTGTGTTGCAGCATGTAATATAATTTCGATTCCATCAAATCCAGTCTTATGTATATTTCCAAAATTTATTGTCGTTGGCCAAAATGGGTATCGCCAAAGCTCGCCAAATACGTCAGTTTCCCGTGTCCTTTGGTGTTTTTAGTAGGAATGATGCTGGGGGAGAATGTTTCAGTGCACTGAATCACGTGTTGTGTGTGCGTCGTTCATCCCAGGCCCAGCCCCTCAGAGCGTGGGGACCAAAGTGAGAGCGACCCTGTCATGATCCAGGAACCACAACGTTGTGGCCGATTTGAATCATCAGAAAGACAGAACTCGGATGAGACATGGACCACAACCCCGCCATGATTTTTGTCGTGGCGTGTTGCATCCCATCGCTAAATCCCCTGTGGCCCCCCTCCCTCACTCATTTGTGACATCGTCCGAATTCACCGAGCGTCGTCCCGATCTCCAGCCAAAAGAGAACTGAAACGATTAGCGCATGTGCGATCACTGCAGTAGATCAAAGCTGCGGTGATTTGTGGGATGAAATGATTAAAGAGATTCTTTCCTCACGTCCGCTGTCATCCACAGCTTCCTCCGGACAGATGCCAGAGAGTGACGTGCAGAGGAAGCCAAAAGCGGACCCCTCCCCTCCCCTCCTGGCCATAATTGCCCCCGATTTTGAAAAGTTTCACCCAACGGGGGGGCCAAAAAGGACGTGCATTTATAACCTTTAAACCAGCTGACTCTCTGCAAAGAAATTGAGTCGATATTGAATGGTGATCGACAAATCGGTACGGGAGCGCTCATGACTCCGAGCGGCAATGATGCCCTCCGAGAGAAGATATTTGAGCACTTCAGAAAGCAACCCCGTCAAGCGTTTCTTGGGATTTCTACGTGAATTCTTACAAAAATACGTGCTACTGTCAATGTGACTTCATGGGAAATCTGCCAGTGCCACACTCTGAATTTTGTAAGATCTCGATGAGAATTTTTTCATCTTCGAAACCCAAATCGCCGTTCCCACATCCGCCGACGTACACTCCAAATGAACGACGCGCCGACCGACGAGTTCTCGATCGCCTGAGACCAAAACTGGCCTCGATCGATCCCTCGGAACCGAATCCTAGGCAAAGTTTCAGCTAATGTTGAAAGATGAATTATTGCTGCCACTTAAAATCTTGCTGTTCTGCCAGTGACTTCATGAAGAAAGCACAACTTCCTCGAGATGGGGGAGTAGCTGAGGAAGTGATGGTGATCTTTATATCCACATAAATGCATTAACGAGGGCCGCACTCGCTCACGCATAGTATTAAAGAAAGGAAGTGAAAACGATTAACCTCGCGGGAGGATCCCTCGTTTTCCCCACAAAGAACCAAACTTTGACGCAAATAGTTGGGAACTGTGGATTCATGAGCGAACATAAATGAGACATTATCGTATGTCTCCCATCTAACTTCTCGACCTGACAATCATAGGCACTCGCATATGCAATTGCCATTGCATGACCACACGATGCTCCAAATATCTAATGGCTGACCTGTAAGCAGATCTCGATCCTTTTTACTGGATTTTTCTGTGAATGTTGAGCAAAACATCGTGTAAATCGCCATAAAGTATTCTTTAAACTCAAGCTATGATAGGGAAGGCGTGACTTTCGTATCTAAACAATAATATCGATCAAATTGAAAAATTGTCTAAATTGAACTGTCATGTTTCAATCGGTTCTCGATTCCTAGAAGTAGAACTAGTTTCCGGGCAATCTGATTCCAAGTTCAAATGAAGGAATTGACTGCTCGAACCAATTATTTTATTTTTAAATGTAAGCATAATAATCTAAATTCCTTAACATGAAACGTTGTTTTATGTCATTTCATAATGTTTACACTGAGATAAGAATATGATGGTTGTGTTCTAGACAAACTTGTTTACTTGAGGTGTGGAATTTCGCTGCAAAATGAAGTGCTTAAAATGATCGATTCCATCGAACCGTCCTAAAATCATTTCAATTCTCAACTCCTAAGGTGAGATTGGACCGAATCAAATTGGAAATCGATCACCGCTAAAACACAACACTCACCCCTCACATGTCAACCGAAAATTACTCGGTTTGCGAAAATTAGAAGGACAAAAGAAAGGAGTCCAAATTTCACCTTCACATCATAGTTTTACCACGTTAATGATTTCAGGCTCTACCCAATGTCTGACTGTAAGGTGAACTTTGTCCACACCCAAGGGGCGTGTGACTTGGGCAATTGGAGTCCAAAAGCAAACGAATACATTGTAATGATTGATAACATCCGGACAACACCCCACGATGCGATGAAGATGGCAATTTCAGGAGGTGCTTATTAAAAAAAGCCAAGCCAAAAGAAAAGTTATAATTTGATTCGATCGGAAGAAGAGAAAAAGGGGATTGGTGGTGCTTTATCAAATGGGCAGGTGAAATTATTGCGAAAAGCAGTTCATCATCACATCGCCCGTCACGAGGCCATGGAGAGAATAGACATGATCTGATGAGAAAATGGTGTTTTATATTATCTCTTCGCTTTTGCTGACATTTGACAGTGGACTGGACTGTGACGATGATGTTGCAGAGCACATAGAAGTTTTCTGCGACAACTTAGAAAAAAGAAATATTATAGACCAATGCCTGTTGATATTTGCATGTTTCAGTCGAAATTAGATAAATATAATGAAAACGTGCATATTGCGAAATTCGAATGGAAAAAGAAGAAGGAGTAGAAGGAGAAAGCTATTGTTTTAAAGTATCTGTGGGACGTGGTGATGGTCGGAAATAAGAAGAATGGAGATGGTTCTGCACCCACTCTCTTTGTCTCTACATTTTATATGGAGGGTGATTTCATTTTAAGATCGGTACCTCGTTAGAGTCAGTTCCTACTTTTTAGAATATGGAACCGACCTTATCGTTTCGATCCATTCAGGATTTACTTGAGAAGCAGCCGGTTTCTTTTTTTCTTTATTTTTTATACAATGAAATATTTCAAAAGATTAATATACAGACATTACTTTATATTTTTTTTAAAAGGATGATGTGCTGTATACTCTATTCAAGAGTGAAAAGTGAGAAATATAAGAAGAGAGGCAACAAATTGAGGAATAAGAAAGTGACGGGGGTCGGGTTTCTGAAATAGGTTCTAGATCATCAGTTCTCGGATGGGTGAGCTCCACACTCAAAATTGGGAACTCGACTGGATTGGGTCGGGTAAGATCAATTTGGTTTAGTTCTTGAGTAAACCCTGGGCAAGTGTTGGCCCTTAATTTACATGCCATTCCTTTACAAAATTTAAAAAAAAAAAAGGGAAAAAGACAAGAACTACATGAAAAAAGTAGTAGATGCGAATAATGAAATATCATCAGGCCTATGATAACATAAATATCAGAAGTAAAGGTTGTGGAAACGGACAAGCCCAAGTCGATTGAATCTTTACCATGGCCCCTGTGAAGCTCTCGAGGGAGCTGAGTGTCGAGGCAATGATGAGTCATTACCTTGACAATTATATTGTCTTTTAGCATTAGAATTGATTTGATTGGCAATTACAATTGCAATTGCAATAGCAAATCAGAGGTTCACAATCTTTTAGACCGGTGCAATTATTGCAAACGTGATTTAACGGGAGACAGTCCCCCCCACCACTGCCAAATTCCACCCCATTGTTTACGTCTCTCGAATCATATCAATTTCTGGACTGATTAACTTTATCCAGACCACTTTTTAGCTCCCCATCAAGGCATACCCTGTTTGCACCGAAAAGTTGAATGAGATTGGTTGGTGACACTTTGGGAAAAGAGAAGCTCTGCATGAATTATTGTGGGAATTTTATTCGTGGAATCGGCTAAAGTCCCTCTCCTGAGATAACATGTATAAATGTCTGCTTTCATAGTAGTACTTTCCACCCAGTAGATTACATAATCAAGGATGCCATCACGTAAGATGGTGCGTGATGGAGAGATTGACTTTGATAGGCAAGTAAAAATGGGGTTCAACAATTCATGTTCTGCCTCCCACGCTCTGTATGGTGTCGTTCTAAACAGTAACTCTGAATATCATGAAGAAAAATATGATTGATTCTACCGTTGATAAGATGGAGAAGCAAACCATTGGGAAAATTTTTGTTCGAAACATCCCTTTCTCCTATTTGAAGCTGCTTCTAATGATATGATTTCACCTAGTATAAATATATGAAAAGTATCTTTTTCCGACGTCTCGACGGGAAAACATAGATCGGTCAATCATGCGGAGAACGTCCGAACGAAAAGCATGAAAAATATGACTAAGTTCCCCCTGGAATGGTGGTAAGCTCGAGGGAAGTTTCCGAGGCCTTAGGTCAAGCGTCAGGTGGAGATTACGTTCAAAACTAACTAAGCACGAAATTTTGAAGTGCTTTTAGATGTACATGGACAGAGAGAGCTCGAGGACGAGGACCTGCTTCAAGGCAATGAAATGCTGTCCGGAGGTTGCAAACGGGGCTTGGAGCTGTCTCCAATGGCCCAATAGCTTCAGAAGAAGTAATATATGCAAAGTCAAGTGGCCCAATCGAGGCTTGGGGCTGTAGCAAGCGAGATAAGAAGCGGATCTCAAATGCCCCCTTAGAGAAACAATGGACCTGGCGTTTCATTGGGATTTCTCCTTTTTCATCTTTCTGTTCTTTTTCCTCTGACAAGAAACCAATCTGCAGCTGATCCTCCATTGACACGAGGACAGCATCTAAAATGGTCCGGCAAATGGGAACAGGGAGCTATAAAACTCATGAATCCGACACTGCGATTCGTTCCCATTTCAGACGACAGATCCTTCGCAGTGCTTAACTAATCTCCATTGGGTCGATCGCATCAAAAACAGACAGGCTAAAGGGTATCTCCTTGTGCCTCTCATACGGTACGATACGCCAACGCGAGATACGTTCTTTATTCTTGAGACAAGGGTTCTGAAGGTTCGGTGAGACTTAGGGGCATCGCAGAGGGATTTTGTGCAGTCCCAAGGAGCATCTGGGAAAAAAAACCATAGTTCAAGAGGAACTCTGCAGAATCTCATGCCGATGCAAAAGGTGCATTTCGAATTTTCACTACGGTGGAAATTGGGTAGCTTGCTCTATATCAGGGTGTGCGGTAGCAGATCCGCTCCATGTTGGTCCCTCACATTTCCAAGTGGATGCTCTGAACTTTCACTAGATCTATGTAGATAACAAGTACGTAGAAGCTAGCATGATAGCGTGGATGTAACCGTATGCTTAAAGGGACATGCTTGGGAAGAGAGAGTTTGATTCCCTGGACCTAATGAAAATCTAGAATCGGTGACTCCAAAGACCATAATCAGGACCAGTGAAGATCCGTTCTCCGGTCGATCCATTCTCGACCGAGAATTAGAGTGGTGCTGCAATTGCAAGAGCCTTTTCAAACATTCTGTAGATCGATGGTTCATCGCTTGAGATTGTTCTTGATTTTTCACAAGTCTAACATAAATCAATGAAAATAATCCAAAAAGGGGACATAAGTACAGAGGGAAAGACTAAAGGGAAGAAACGAACTAAGAGTTCCGGCCATGCAAAACGACATGGCTCGCCCCCTCCATGCCTTGCTTTCTTTGCCCTTCTCTCCTTTTCTCGTCTTCTCCCTTCCCCTTCCTTCTCTGGTCTTCTTTTTCCCCGGAAAATCAAACACTTTACGACGATCTCTTACTCTCTCTCCTGAACTCGTCCTCGACGATCTCTTCGAACCACGTCCTCGACTGCTCCATCAGCTCGGGGCTTAGCCGGAACATGAGGATGCAGAACTCCATCTGGCTCAGCACGCCGTCGCCATCCACGTCGCCCTCCCGGAGCATGCTGGCGAGCTCGTCGTCCCCCAGGTCCTGGAGACCCAGGACCGCGCTGTTCCTCCTCAGGCTCTCGAGCGTGATCACCCCCCTGTCCCTGTCCATCAGGAGCTCGAACCCGTTGCACAGCTCGCGGATCAGCCCGTCGCCGCCCAGCTTCTCCGCCATCGCCGGCAACATGTCCTCGAACTCTACCCTTTTCGCTACGCCACCGTCCATGACCGGATTTAAGAGCAAAAGTCGGAAGCTTTTCTCTTTCTTTCTTTCTGGGTATGAAGAGCGATGTGATTGTGGGTGCTTTTCTTTGATGCCGATGAATCAAACGCATTGCGTGTAAACGAATTTATACTTGGGAATGCTTGGACAGAAGAGGATAATATAACATAAAAAAACGGCGTTATTGCCATGGATGACAGCAAAGGAACAGGGAGTCATGTTGGTGGTCGGGGTTGATTCCCCCGTGCAGAGCGAAACAGACACTCTGTTTCTGAGAAGCAATGTCAGGGGCACTCTCGTCACTTTTCGCGCCACGGACCGCTTCATTGAACACCGCCGAGGGGCGATCCGGTCAATTCGGAAGAGTTATGTCCCCTTGCAGAGTTTCCTGTCTGGGTTGACTTGGGAAGGCCTGCCTGGATGCATGGGCACAGGGTGTACATCTGTTCACATGCAGACAGAGGGTGAAGATGCTGTGATGCTGGGTACACGGGGTTTGATTATTTTTCTCTTTTTTCTCTAATCATCTAACTTTGATTCGGAATCTGAGGAAGGAGTCTGCTCGCTTCCGATCTGGTCTGTTTAATTTTATTCAAATGCAAGTAGGGAGGATCAAATTCAAATGGCACAACCAGGAAGGGGAGGTTCATCACCTCATGTCGAGCATTGAGATTCATTCTATGGATAATATTATTGAGCATACCAATTACCACGTAGAAAATATATGCCAAATTGTATTTTTCCACGGGATCAGTGCGAATTGCTTTGTTTCTCGACGATTGATTCAGCTGGTCTTAACAGACATTTCCGTCAAGAACTTCTCGGGTGTGGTAAACCATGGTCATAACTACAGCCATAGGATATCCTGTCAAATTTTCACTCCTAAAAAGAACAGCAAAAGAAAGAAGTTGAGTAGCGCATGTACACATTTCTTCAGCTGCAAATGGGCCTGAACTTGTCTTGTAGGCGGACACTATGCACAAGACATACATCTTGGTAGAGCAATGGAAGATTTTAATTAGGACATCGGAACTCTTGATGATCGGACCCGATCGTTTGGCATACTTGATGGAATTTTGTAGGTTCAGGTAGGTATCTAGACAATCTGGATAAGCTCAATGGAAGCTTGAGGCGGATTCAAGTTAATCTGCTGAAGATTGTAATGCTAGTTCAAGCTTGAGTTGAATACGACCAGACCAATATGATATAAGCCATGCAGCTGATTCCTCCAGTCAAATGAATGATATTGTACCTTTACAGTGCAGCTCCACAAAGGAAGCATCGAATGTGGAGATCAAAATTGCCTCAACACATTTTCTTACCAACAGATAATTGCATTGATGAGATTCATTTCTAATGCACATGAAAACAATACCGAATTAAAAAGTGGGGCCCGCGCCCGTTCTGCTACCGGCCGTTCACCAGAGTAACAGTCAGCTCATTGAAAGAGCAGCTCTCCAGTTTGCTGGACGTGGATGCCCTGCTCGAGGGGCATCGTCTCATGACAAAAGCCGGTTGCTTAGGGGCCGGAAGAGTAGCAGTTTCATTTCTGAGCATGAAGATCGCATTTGACATGGAGGGGCGATCGTTCGGGTCTTCTTGTACGCATAGTAGCCCAAAATTGACGCACCTCAGATACTCCTTAATTTTGCAGCTTTCACGGAGTGTCGGGTCCATCAAGTCCTGCGTCTTCTCTTCTTTCCACAACGACCATGCCTGATTTTTTTTTTTTCAAGTTCCAGAGTTACTATGTTCAGGGACATAGAAAGTAGGACTTACTTAAAGATGCATATAAAGGCGTCTAATTATCACTCACATAGCCTAAGAGACTCAAACCTTGCTCTGCCTGATAGAATCCCGTGTTTCTTTTCCCGCTGAGGACTTCAAGTACCACGACACCAAAGCTGAAAACATCAGACTTATCTGAGAAGAATCCATCCAGTGCGTACTCCGGAGACATGTAGCCACTGCCAAGTAAAAAGTCAGTCATATAGTTGGAACATGAAAGTGAGAGGGGCATCAATATATTTAGCCATCTAGGAAGGTTAATTACGACTACTCACTATGTTCCGACTACTCTGTTCGTGTTCACTGCAGTTTCTTTGACTCCGAAGATCCTCGCCAATCCAAAGTCAGATATCTTGGGATTCATCTCCTCGTCCAGCAGGATGTTGCTCGTTTTCAGGTCTCTGTGGACGATTCTCAACCTAGAGTCTTGGTGTAGATACAAAAGCCCTCGAGCAATTCCAAGTATGATCTCAAAACGTGTGTTCCAATCCAATGACACGCACAAATTCCGATCTGTGACATATTGATATTCCCCGTGAGGAGCATAGAACTTAGATTATGTTAAAGGAATTATGAGCTTGCCTGAAATGTTGATTTTTAATCAGTTAGTTTGGTGAACGTTCTGTGGGAGTGAAAGTGGTGCAATTACATAAGAATACAGACTAACCAAAGATAAAGGAGTCTAAGCTTTTATTGGGCATGTACTCGTACAGCAAAATCTTTTCATCTTCTTCTACACAGTAACCCAAAAGCCTCACGAGATTCCGGTGTTGAAGTTTGGCGATCAAGACAACCTCGTTTTTGAACTCCTCGAAGCCCTGACCAGAAAAACTCGAGAGCCGTTTCACTGCCATTACTTGTCCTCCTGGAAATTTGCCCTGCTAGGAGAAAACATTCTTTTAGCTGAGGAGCGAATTGGAATCTTAGCTTTTAACTGAGTGATTGGTAATTAAGTACCTTGTAAACAAGCCCAAATCCTCCCTGTCCTAGCTTGTTTATATTCGAGAAATTATCAGTAGCTGCTAGTATGCTCTCCAGATTATAAAACGGAACATCAATCCCATTTGTACTATCCTCTTTAAACCGACCCGAGTCTATCAATTCTTTGACTTGTCGCTCGCTGTCGTATAGCTGACGGGCAGAATATCTCTTTATGCTTGTCCAGTTCTCTAAGTAATGAGGCAACGGTACACATCAGGTGTCGTCCAGATGAAACAGAAACGAAGTTACAGCCAACGAGCAGACATTTACCCATTTACCTTTTCTCTTACTGGAGTTTCTCCTCTGTATGTAGATAAAAGCAACAGTGCTTAAGAGAACAATCAGAACAAGAATACACACGAATATTATGGAAATGATGATAGATAGTGGCAGTTTTTTGTTCGATAGACCTCCATGCTTAGTACCTGCAAAAAGGACTCATCCTTTAGTTGGAGACAAACCAGTGCCGTCAAATCCTTTCTCTAAGCCACGAGCAAGTCCAGAGCAGTATGTAATCAGACTATTGCTAAAAACTCAAGAGTAACATAGATAGCGATGAAGACGATTGACACTGATTCTATTGAGCTGTGCACTAGCTGTTCATTTAAGACTTTAGATTAAATGACATTTTTAGTTAGTAGGTTGCTCACCTCTAGAACAATTAATGAGTAGAGGATTCCACTGAAAATTGGGTTTGCAGAGACACCTCCTACCATTTGATGTTGTGCTACAAGTCGAATCGGGCCAGTCCATGCAGTCCACGGATGTAATGCAGGTCGGCTCCTTTGGTGGCTCCCACATAATCTCTATTTCATCTTTGCCTTGTATCAAGGAGTCGGGTTTACCGCTCATGTTGCCACCGCAGGAGCTTGTAACATGAAAAGGCAGGGACCGATTGAACTCCAGGCCCTTGCAGCCATCTGCTTGTTTCGATTTGATAAGGAACTTGCGTGATTCGGGGATGATTTGTGTCACTTGGTAGGTGCCACTAGGTGACTTGAAATCGATCATTCCTGAAGATGTGTTGCAGTAGAAACTTCTATACATGGGGTCTCCGCATTGTGATCCAGTGCTAAGAGGATATGGAATCAGGTTCGTTCCACAAATTTCGCAATTTCTAGCTGTAGATTCTGCAACATCAGCACATGGTAGGGAGTTTTAGGAGCCATGAGGAAATGTTCTAAATGCATAGATTTTTAAGGTACATATCTGGACGCTCATGCTGTTTTCACTCTGAGATTGACAGGCAGTTCCTTTTAGCACACTTCAGAATAGCAGTGGATCATCGTATAAGAATCCCCTTTTTGTCTTTCATTTTCTTCTAAAGCCAATTTTATCGTACTAAATGAACACAAGGGCGTGATTACGAAAAAGCTGTCAAATGATTCACATGTTACCATAGCAAACAAAGGACGGTAATGTTTTGTCTGAGCCCAAGCAGCATAAAAGGGGCAGAAACGTTATTCGGGATAAAGCTAAAAAAATTGTCGATTTTCCTTTCGATTCCTTTCCGTGTTGAGTAGTGAAGTAGGAGGCTCTTGTAGGATGAAAAGACTTACCTATATCAGAAACTGCAACACGGACAAACAGATCACGGCCTTCATCATAACCATCCTGAAGATTATTAAGATTCTCTGACCAAATCCAGCAGAGACCACCACCCGAACTGCCATGCCTCTCAGCAGATTCGCTTTCTTCAAATGAGTAAGCCTGGCACTGGCAATTATTAAGGCACTCTTTCTTGCACTCCATTTCATCTGCAGCCATGAATTCTGAGTCCGGCTTTCCCACTTTCATTGCCTTCAAACTGAGGAACGTCTCACTCGCGATGCTCTTGCTGCACAATATCGACTTCCTAATGCACCCTCCAGAATAGTCCTCTGAATTCCACGAGTCCGGCGAGCTTGGATTAAAACCCGGCAAGCACTTACACGCCACGTCGGCATCACTGTTGCAGCTTCCGAAATCCCCACACATGTTATACACACTGCATCTGTCCCTCGGCTCAGCCCAAACCAAAGCCCAGACCTTTTCTGTGTCACGCTTCAAGTACCGGACTTGGCCGGAAGCACTCATGATCATCCTCGTATCGCTGTACATCGAAGATGTGAGGTACGGGACGGAAGCGTTGTTGTTTATGCTGGTTGTGAAGTTGGAAAGGAAGTACGAGATCGAGTATGGCATGTCATCTGAGGTGATAAACTTCCCTGAGACTCCGCTTTTCCAATACCGGATAGATCTCCTCCAGACCACAAACTGGTACTGCCCTTCTTGATCCAGCTGAAAAGTGTAGTTCCCTGGCGACGGGTCGTCGTTGCTTCGCCACGAAGTGAGGGTCATGTTCTCATCCATCTTCATCCCTGGAAGGAACGTGTCTGTCGGGTAATCGAAGCTCTGCCACAGAGTCATCCTCCCCAAGCGAGACTCTCCCTCTCCGCTCTCTCCTCCGGCTACGACTAAATTACCTGTGTCCAGTAGCTGAACTTTCAATGCATGATGTGATGATTCTTCCACATTTGTTGCCCAGTAAGATTTCCCAGTTTTGTCCAACACTTTGAGGTTACCATCTTGTGTTAGGGTCAAAACTCCACTTTCATCCAACAGAGGGTGATCTCTGTTAGCAACCCAAATTACGGTCCGTGGGTTCGACTCGTAATACCATATTCCGAGGTACCTTCTGTGATCAGAGCCTGCGCTTCCGTTGGGGCTGAAGAAGCCGAGTTGGAAGGTCTCTCCATCAGAAATGAGGGTGTCTCCATGTTCATCACTGAGTGGATTGCTGAGTGTCATGGTGTCTGTAGCAGAAGAACAGCATAACAGACTGGCAACGATGACTGCTGTCCTCATGATCCATCTTCTTCTTTTGAGTATCGCGAATCCCATGATCCCGAAGAGATGATGATGAGAGAAAAAGTGGGTCTTTGGGTCAGTCCAGTTCTTGGACTGGAGACAAACAGTAGCACTTAATAATGTACTTGAAAGAAGTTCGAGGAAAAATTTTCAAACATGGAGCTGCACCGAAGAAAAGGCTGACCACTGTCTTTTGCATCATTGACAGAACTGTCCACCGAGAGCAGAAATTTAACGAGTTTCAGGTTAGTAGAGGAGAAGATGGTTATGCGGTGATGCTAATGAGAAACCAATGACTCGTGTAATTTGGGGAAGACTGTATTGCCTCAGCATATCGAAATGCTTGTGTTTCGAGAAGCGCGAGTCTAGGCTTGAGTCATGTACGGCGTAAGCTCTAAGAATAGCCAGACCTCTAATGTCCCGGAAAAGTAATTCCTAGCAAATCCCCAGTCCCGATATTAATGGCCCGATGTTTGCATCTCTAGCCTTCTTCCTAAAAAAATTTTCAAAAAAAGGTGTCGCTGCTTTTGACAGACGTCTAACAAACGCTTCGCAGCTGTAATGCTTTTAGAAAACTATGCTATCCAACTTTCAAGTTGCTGCAACTCTAAGATATGTATTACTAAACGCGCAAAGCGCAACACTTTAGCAATGTGAGTGTTGTACCACTTTGATTATAGCCGGCGGACTTTCCATCTTCCGACGTACTTATTTTATACATAACATGACAAGCAAAGTTGATCACAGTACGAACATTGCATTGCGCCAATACCCTTCTCGGCAGAACTTCATGGGGTTTCTATTAAAAGTCAGCACGTGCATCGGTCGAGCGGGTAAGATAGGTCTAACCAAATATTAGCTCATTAATAAGCTGTAATTAGGGAAAACAAAAGAATGTAAAATCGTGGGAGGTGCAAAAAGTGGGGGAGCATTAGGTCAAGATTGGTAGATGATGTTTATGGATTGTTTATTCTCCCCCAGATTGAATACCATTTTTTTTCCTGTTTCTGGGATCAGCATGTCTATGAACTTTAACTTTAAACACGGATTACGCGGGTTCTCAATTTCTTGAAAATCAAAAAGTTTTGGAAAGGCCATCATGACTAAATTCTGTTTTTGGCTCTTCCGGGTTTCACCTATCAGATGGAGACGGAGACCCCCCTCCACTGCCATCAACATCACAAGTGGATTTAACTTTGTAAAGTCGAATGGGCATATAGACACGTGCAGATCCTCGGGGTGGAGACAAACCTAGAGAAATAAACTCAACTGGCTGGAATTATTACCTTCTCAATTATTACATGCTCATTCTGAACAGCAGAATTATTGGCTGAAGGATTAGTATTTGACGAACTTCAGTGGCCGTCTCATTCACGTACCGGCACTCCATGGAAATGAATGTTCGCAGGAGAGTGCTACAAGAGGATGCGACGAGGACGATTGACTGATTGATTTAAAGGGACAGTGTAAATAATTAGCATTATAGTGAAGATGGGATCTGATGAACAGACTGGGATGGTGACTGGTTGGTTCCTTTCATACAGAAGTAGCATTGCGGAGTTAGGTGAGTGAAAGGAATGATTCGAGGAGCTCCATTTTCCTTCTACCCCTTCCCGTGTTGCCACTGTCATGTTTAGGACTTTTATGCCAACATGATGACTGAACATTGACCGCTTGTATTTGTACATGGAATTCCTAATTCCAATTGAAATGTAAAATGATTCGGTAGATAAGATTTTACTTTTCTTAAAACCGAAAAAGATGTCCCTTCCGACTGAGCATTCCCCAAAAATATTCCTTTTTTTAGTTATTTTTTACGATGGGTTTCATATTCATGTGTATATAAGACTTCTATTATTATATGTTACATGAGAATAAAAAAATAAATGACAAGATAACTTGGATGTATCAATGGAGAAAATCAGGATTTTGAAAACAAGACAGGGATTCTCTAAAATGACACTATAGACCAATTGAAAGGGATGTAGCGCAACTTGGTAGCGCGTTTGTTTTGGGTACAAAATGTCACGGGTTCAAATCCTGTCATCCCTACCTATCGCTTCTCGTCTGAACAGTAACGAGGGATTCATTGAAATCGATTTCAATCAGGCATACATAATCTTTTTTTATTATATCATATTCTATATGATAGTCTTATGCATACAAGATTTTTCAAGGCGAGCGCAGAAACGTTTGAGCAGAAAGGGAGCACAGAAATGGTACTTGAGGGACCTTCAACAAGTAAACTTAGGTTTACATATTAGCGGAACAATGTATAGATGATCGAATTATTAAACTTCGAACAACAAAAGACTCCGTGCTGTAGTGATGGACATATCTGTCTGTTGATGAAGTTAGGTATCTTCACTTTTCGAAAATTCCGATGCATAGGGCATGAGTACACCATGCCCTCTCGAGCTTCGTTCTTCTGAAACCCCCCATGGAGGTTAGCCAAAAGGGACGAAAATTAAAGCCTCCTGGTGGCCTGCTCAAAGTGAAGATGATGCGGATATAGATACTTTGGAAAGGATTGAGAAGGAGAGGGGCACGTTGCAACATAGGCAGACAGATTGATTGTGAAAGAGAGAGTGGGCCAAAAAATGAAGTGGACGCATCACGGGAGAGTAGGAAGGCCGGAGGAAACTCAAGAAGGATCAACTTTTCCATGCTGAACTTTGTCTTATAGCATTTGATTCACCAACTTTAAAACGCAGAACGAGAAGTGGGACAAGAGAATGATTTGTCTGGTTTCTTGGTTTCTTCTGTTGGACAGGAAACTTGGATTAACGTGCGAATTAAAAGCTCATACCATGGTTGTCGCAGTAGGGATCGATGTTGTTTCCATTGTTATGAGGTGACAGGGAAATTGTACAAACTTAGTCAAGCTTGAGTTGATGGGCGTGCGAGATTATGACGAGGGTTAAGCGTATGGATGACAGGGTTAATTCATGTTCTTGGTTTTGGATCCATTTTCGATTGGAAAGTATTGTCAAAAGTTAAATACTATCAAAATCTTGAAATGTTATGAGAACATATGTGAACCTACGTGTATATTGTGAAAGTTTGAAGTGATCGGGATTGAAAAAAGTCAAAAGTGTTTGCTTCATGGGATTTTGATTAAGTAAAAATTGAAAAGTAAATGTCTATCCAAACAGATACCATCAAGTGAAATGATTATATCAGAAGGAAATTGGAAATCAATTCATATCTCTTTGGATGGAATCGATCACTTTCCAATATAATAAATGTGGTCATAATTTTCAAGTATTAGCATAAAATGTGATGAGCTCACCAACCTATTCTAATTTGAGGGATTTTTGTCGGGAATGCCTTGATTTCTCTTTCACTATAACATAAAAAGGAAATGAAATTTTGTGAAGGGGGATAAGCAATGAAAAACGTTAAGACTGTTTATTTTGTGGAAAATGAATGATTTGAAAATTATTCTTAACGAATAATTTATTATATCGCGTACAAAAATTAATGAATGAAAATATTTTCATCTTCTACTAAGTATTTGGACATAGATTATTATCAATAATTAAGTATTTTCTAATGACTAATTTTTTTAAACAATACAAGTAGTCATTTGAGATCATATGTAATTCATTTGATTGTTTCGTTAAAAGATTATGAAACATTGTGCTTTGATGTTAATAGAAAATCACGACATATAAAGCAAAAATCAAGTCAATTTTACCCCCGCATGACCTAAATAGGAGTTGTTAATACAAAATTAGTTGGTAAACTCTAATTGAGATTACTAACACCTAAAAAGAGATAATAAATGTAGAAAGTTGTCCGCCGAGGCCAATTAAAGTGATGCACAGTAAATAAATAAATGTCGGTATGAACTACCAAATAACTTATGGAAAGTTAATAACCCAGAACTAGTCGAAAACTTAATTGGAGAAAAGTAACGTGTCACTCATATCGTGTACTTGGTAAATTCAAGATGTCGGTAAGAATTGTAAATAAAAGTTTATAAATAATAAGAGAACGTCTTTCCTTACAAAATTGTCAAAAGCTAGGCAATCAATCGCACTAACGACCAAATGCTCTGGTAATATGGAAATCGTAGTAAATCTACATTAATAACATAAACCCTTGTAATACATGTTTTATTACTTTTTTTACTCTCTGATCGAAATTTAGCGACTAAGTTATGACCAAAAGAGAAGAAGACTGCTTTGATAGGTCAGTAGGAGCATGTGACGATCAATTCCAATTCCAATTTCGAGGAAGAAAGCTGGCTGGGCTAAGACGCTCGGATTTCTAAAGGTAAATTGTTAAATGATTCACCCCCCCAACTTCGACCCACAGCTCGAAAAGAGAGTTTGACAAAAACTCCTCTGAACAAAGTCAATGTGTTGAGACAAAATCATGACTCTTTTTGAAGAGACTTTCTGTAGCTGTGGAGTAACCGAGATTGGACGAATGCACATCATCATCATCATGTCTTTCCAGGCTATCACATCTTTTTGACCTCCCAGATTGCTAAGATTCATGGCCATGATTCATTTGTTATTTACCTAAGTTCGTGTCTAATGGAAATGTGGTCATCTTCACGTCGAAAAGCTTCTGTGGTTAAAGCTGGGGATTAGGGTTCTCTTCCGATCGCGATGGCGGACGCGAAATTTTTAAATTGAACGGACGCGAGCTAAGAATTCTCGAATTGCAAGGACGAGATGCAAACATGGTAGATATAATTTGTAAGAATGGAACAGAGGATTAGCGAAAAAAATGTATGGAAAGCCTCTCATTTTGCTAGTTTATATCCATGAATAAGGTGTGCTCATAAAAATTCCTATGACATGTCCTAGAATTAATCCTGCTCACGAGCCCATCGATTTGGTCGGCGCACCCAATAGTCAAGGTCAGAAGCACTATTGGGGTCAGCGTAGGCTCAGAAGCTTCATCCTACATAAGCCTTCTTCAACCGACGGAAGCCTAAACTCAATGAAAATCAATAATTGGTCGATTCGTTCGCGAGTTTGATGAAAACTTTCGGGCTCGACATCTTGCCTAACTCACCTAGACATGCCTATTGGTCGGGTCTACACACGCGGTGTCGCATCTGCGGCCACAGATGCACTTGTGGAAACCGGCCGTGCCACGGGCGTATCGGATCTTCGATGGGGCAACCCAACTTTTTCATCCGAGCTCATTTTCCTCCCGTCCAAGCCCCACGTCGAGCTGAATCATTTGGCGAGGCAAAGCGACCCCAAAAGTCAAGGTCCGGTCGTCGGGCTTGTCGTCTTCGTCGCGGGTGATTCATGTGTCCTCTCTCCTATTCGTTGGTAAGACGGCACATGAAAAAATTGGTGCAGTGAGAGGGTCGATGGGGAACGAGGTTTTGACTTCTCCAACTTCGTAAGGTGCAATGATGTGTGCGATTTTTAATCTTAACACGACCAATCATAGGTCGGTCATACGAAAATCCAATCAAATTCGATAATGCTTTGAATTTGGGGGGGCGGCCATGTCGAAATTACCTTCTGGGATGGGGGGAAATTGACTTAAAAAGTGGTAAATCTATTGCACTTTTGTTAATTGAGTCCCGAACCTTTTAATTAAGCCAATTAAATCATAAATATTTTCACGTTAAATCCATCTAGCTAATTTTGATAGGAGAATTGTCCCATACGGCATGGCCAGAGCTAATGTGGATATCTTTTAATAATATTTTAATACTTTATTCGATATTTTTTTATAAATATTGTTGAATTTTTTTCTTTTCATTTTTTTTTTCTTCTTTCCTTCTTCCTTTGACCAGTCACTTGGCCTCAGTAATAGCCACTGACTGTCTAGAGGCGAGGGCCAACAAGGTCCTTGGGTGAGGCTCGTCCTCACAACTGACCAAAGGAAGAAGAAAATAAAAAAAAAGAAAAATTTATCAAAATTATTGAAGTATAAGTAGATGTCAATGTCAATCATATCATATAGGACGTTCAGTGTCCATATTAACATTTTTTAATCAAAATTGACCGAATAGTCTTAATTGGTCAAATTTAAAAATATGTAAGACTCTATTAGCATATTAAAAATGTTAAAATTATATTGACAAAAGTGCAATAAATTTAATATTTTTCAAACAATTTTCTCTGTAAAGAGATCCATGCCGGGCTAGCCAAAAGTCAAGAGCTTGGTCTCCTCCATCATTTGCCGAGGCACCCTCAGTCAATTTTCTTTTTTGAGACTGTGTTGAGTAATTCTTAAGCCATCAAAGTCCTACCACTCTTGATTCGCCATTGAATGGCAACTCCATCACATGAAGCGAGTCATCCGTGACCGATTGGAACATGACTCGCCAACTAAATCTTGATCCAATACCTTTTTGAGTTTTAAAATGGCTAGGCTATTAAGTTAACTCGAACTCGAAGGGAGAAAAAGAAAAGAAAAGAAAAAGTCAAAACAGGATGGAGAGATCTAGCCTCGATATGCATTGATCAAATCAATGAAATCGACAACGTAGGAAACAATAATTAAATCCTTCCGTGGTCGTAAAACTTCGAATAACTCGAGCTCAATTCTTTACTCACATTCGTTTTAAACTCATCACACCTCAACGATGGAGTCAACCTCGAACGTCGGAGCGCGAGTTATTAAGGGGGAGCGGACATTTGCTTTTTTAATTACAAGCCAAGTTGTGAGAAATTGAGACAAAGTAGTCGATATGTCCGAGTGGTTAAGGAGACAGACTTGAAATCTGTTGGGCTTCGCCCGCGCAGGTTCGAACCCTGCTGTCGACGTTCTTCACTAATAAATTCGATGATCTTCGTCGTTTTGTTTTATTGTCTGTTTCAACTTTCTCTTTTCATTCCCGAAAATTATACCAGTTTCTCTGGGCCTTCTTAGCCCATTTGTTGTAAAAGCGTGACTGGGCTTCTATGCTCATTGTCCCGGGCTGGAGAGTCCATCATCGAATTCAGCCTTTCTCGAATCAATCTTTTGATTTGCCCAGTGTTTGGCTATCTCAATGTCAAAAGAAAAGGAATGACGAATGAGTGCAAATGTTTTCAGCCCTTGTCAACGAGTGCTGTGACATTCTATTTTCCTTTTCGTTCGGCAGTTGAAACAACTCCCATACACCTCGACCGACTCACCTCCTCCGACAATTTCAAGGGAACTAGTGGTCACATCAGTCTAGGTGCGTTTAACATTCTATGTCTAGAGCACTCCCGCATCGGTCTCAGATATTATCATCGATTGATATTTGGATTTCAACGTACCGATGACGTGTATATATATATATATATATAGAGAGAGAGAGAGAGGGACGATCCATCGAGAATCGGACCCTTTCATAAATTGGGCATCGCCCCAAAATTTCAAATGCTTGTTTGGACACACATAGTTCGTAAGCCAAACCAATCCCACATGTTAGAAGCAGTAGACTTCACATAAATTTCGAAACGGTCAATGAAATCCCACCCAATGGGCACCAAGGTAAGTGCGGGGAGGTCCCCCCCAACCCCCAACCCCCTACCCCCACCACATAAATTGCCGATTTATTTTCATTTTCCCCTTTCTTTTCTTTTAAGATGATTAATTAATTAATTAATTAAATGCGATTACCGGCTCTTATTGATGAAGTACAAAAAGAAGTTCGTGGTCAGGATCATCTCTCGGAGTCGCTGCCGAGGTCCGACGAATGAAGCTCGCGATGCTGCCCCGGGTGGGGGACCCACCCGGCCCGAGGACCCACCAACCGACCCGGTTTCAGGTGAAGCCCATGTGGTCCAGCTCCCCCACTCCCCCCACCCGCGGAGCTGAATCGGGTCGCGCCACGTGAGCGAATCGCTATCTGCGCGATATCCACGTGCCACGTGTGCAGCGACATCTGGCTTGTCCCGGAGAGAAGGAGGGGTTAAATATCCTGTGTGCGGAGCAGGGGAGCAGGGCGCGGCCCAATGAGGCACGAGGAGGCCTTGCTTCCCGAGGAGCCGACACCTGGCACCTGGGGTCACCGCTCACCGCAGGCGGCCCTCTCTCGCCCTCTTGTTTTTTTCGCTCTTTGTTTCACGCAAGGTGACGGATTTGCCCCCCGTCCCCGGTACGGCATTTGCATTTCTGCCCTTGCGCTGGATGAGGGCGGTACAAATCCGTCTTTTCACATCTTCTCTGTTACGAGGTACAACCAATGAGAGAAGACGGAAGAGCAGCATCATGGCCTTTCCATCGTTGATTTTCCATTCGAGATTTCGAAAACGAAATTACTTTATCCACTTCGTCAATGTTCTTTTTATCTTTTCGCCTATTCATCGAGTCTTTTTAGGTAAAAATAGTTTTTTTTCTTTCCCTCCTCTTTCCCGACCGTAACCGGACGTGCCGCCAATGCTCGTCGGCGCCTGTTAGAATGATTCCTAGGTCTCCGGTCCAAATCCAATTGAAGATTTTCTGTGTAATCGAGAATTACAAGAGTCTTATTTCCCAAACATTTGCTGCAAATTGGATTAGAAATGAATAGGTCGAGACCCTCATCTAACTTCCTTTCAAAAAGAAAGTTGAGAAAAGCTACCGCTGCGATGGCCGTGGTCTATAAAAAATCTTTTGAAATGAAATATGGTATTAGGATTTCGCCACCCCTTTACAATGATGTACTAGATCCCCCGCTTCATTTACTTGCAGAGATTCACATACAAGATTTTCTATGACTAAGATAGTCGGGCGATGTTGAATCATCCCAGAATTTGGGACGATCTATAGTACATGCTCGAAATGGATACACACTAGTTTCACTTTCATGATAAAATAGGTAAGTCAAAAGTTTAAATCGATAAATAAAAAGGATCAAGCTGATATAAATAGAATTTGCATTGTCAAGTCAACGATTAGAGTCAAACATGTCCCTCTTAGTTGTGCCGATTCTTACTCTCTATTTTTTCGTTTTTTCCTATTCAATTTTATTTTTTGATCTTATTTTATCATTAATGTAATTATTGTTTTTGGACATCTTAGGTTTTTAATTTTTTGGGGTTGGGCTGTGCGGCTCACCCCGCGAGCAAAAGAAAAGAGAGAGGCGCACGTGCCAAGGATACGAGGTAATTAGTGATTTGAAAGGAAAAATAGGGGATTGTTTCCACAAGACAGCCGCACAGAGGTTGCCCCTTTTCTTTCTCCTCTGCGCTCTGTGCAACAACACTCGTTCGTACAAGGTAGAAGGAAGGAGAGGGAGAGAGGGAGAGAGTTTTTGCAGAAGTTAGTGGGGAGAAGAAGAAGACATGTCGAAGACCTGTGCCTTGTGCAAGGTCCCGGCGAGGACGTTCTGCGAGTCGGACCAGGCGACCCTTTGCTGGGACTGCGACGCCAAGGTCCACGGCGCCAACTTCCTCGTCGCCCGGCACTCCCGCACCCTCCTCTGCCACGCCTGCCAGGCTCCCACGCCTTGGAAGGCCTCCGGTGCCAGGCTCGGGCACACCGTCTCCGTCTGCGACGCCTGCGTGCGCGGAGCTCGGGGCCGGAGCGGGGGCGACAATGGCGATCTCCACGAGGACGACGACGTCGACGACGAGGACGCCGACGAGGACGAGGACGCCGATGAGGAAGAGGGAAGCAGCGACGATGGCGAGGGAGGCGGCGGGGATGGCGGCGATCGCGACGGCGGCGATGAGGATGGTGACAACCAGGTAGTGCCGTGGTCGTCGTCGTCGACGCCGCCTCCGCCGGCGGCGAGCTCGTCCAGTAGCGAGGAGTCGATCAGTAATTTTGGCTGCGGGTATGGAGACGCGGAGGAGTATGGAGCGGTGAGAATGTGCTCGTTGAAGCGGATGAGTGAAGACTGGACGGATCTTCGCTCTCAGGTCCGTGGTTGCGAACTTCTGCAAGGTTTTTGTCTCTGTTCTCGTGACCTGTAGATCTGCACTGACCGATGAGTGGCGTGTGATTGATTTCGTTTCAGACGCATTCGAGTTCTGTAATCGCCTGTTTGATTCCAACTCCGGTGGTCAAAATCAACGACTCCGGGTCTCTCGATGCGCAGGAGAAGCTCAAATGTTCGTCCTTTCGGCCGAATCATAGGCCAATGTTGGCGGCGAGGACGCGGTCCAGGGACGGCGAGGCTACTTCGGTTGACTCATTGAGGCCGGCGAAAGGCCGGCGGGTCGGGCGAGATGAGTCCATACAAGGTCCAACCTGTCTCGATTGAAGGGATCAGTGGGGTCCGCGACTGCGAGGAACAGCTCGTGATGTGCATAATCCCTTCTATTACGAGTGTCGATTAACATCCTCATCTAACCTCAATCGATCTGATTGAATCTGGGGAAGTAGTAGTAGTAGTCTTAGCAATAGCTAGCTTCGGGGTGAGGGAATCGGTCTGGATTGGCTGTGGAGATTGTAATGCCGATCCATTTGGACCAAACGATTTCGATAGTAAAATACTACCATGTGTGCTTCGTTTGAAAGCATCCCCTTCGATTCTGGTCAGCTCCGATTCATTGTTCCTGTTTCCTCCATTCATTCTTTCACCGTGCACATGGGAATTGCGGGGAATTCGGACATGGGTATCTCCCAGATGGGCAAAAAAGTTTCATGTGCAGCTGTACATGATCGTCAGCAGGTTGCTTCGTTTTCATGGGTTTTGTCTCTGTTTGCTCGTAAATGGACGTGGGCAGACCCCCTCAAAACTCACCATAACAGAGGAGAGATGGTGCCTGAGCTTGAGCTTGACGTAGGAGATCGCAATGGGATATAGCCAAAGCCCCAATGGGTCATCAGTAATTTGTCTGCATCTTCTTTTCAATGACATCACCAGGACGTTGAGCCATTTTCCGAAGAGGGATTCATTGGTCAAGGAACGGAACCCCTCCGTAGCACTCTCGTCGCTTCTTTGTATGTATCGGGCCAGTTTTTCCGCTCTTTTCAATTCGATGTGGATGTTTTCTCCAATTCCAAGTCTTCTCTTCCGAACTTTGACCGAGCGATCCCAGATCACTCCACTTGTCTCGAACTCGTGGCTGCGGTGGCTTTTGGTAGCTATCCCCAGAAAGAAGCGAAGGACCAAGCGCTTGACGAGCCGTCCAAGCTAAACATGCGTCCAGAGGGGCCGAATCCATGGAAAGTCTGAGAAGTGCAAACGACACTCGACGCCTCTAGGACCCCATAACAGTACCCTTTTGACGGTACACGTTTCTCATGAGGAGATCCATTCGAATTCATACCGTAGGACTCGATCGTCTTCCCCTTCTCGAAGAGCTGATTTTAGAGCTTTGTCCTTCTCGGGGACGGACCAATCCCATCGTCCTGAAGGAATCAGAAGGGGAGGGACCACTAGGTAGATCACGAGGCATCAAATTTGCTGGCTGAGCGGCCCTGCTGAAATCCTTTTGATTGCTCCACTTCTTTGGATCGTCAAATCGAGTTGGGTTCGGGTCTTGTCCCGGGTCCCCACCAGGGAGGGAGATATTTCCCGCTGCTTAATTTAATGCTTTCCCAGGAAAATATCCGGGGCTCCCCGCGCCCCCACTTGACTTTTGTTTCGATACGCAAAGACCGATTAGAATACTCTCGTCTCGGCTTTAGAATGATTTGAGGCCACAAGGTTGATTTGAGGCCACACCTTGTGGCCCCTGCATCCTGCATCAAGATGCAGGGGCTGTGGAGGCTTTTTGACGAAACAAGAAACGATCTCGACCATGTCAAACTCGCCATCGCGGAGCGGAGAGAATAGAATATGAAGGGAGAGGGAGAGAGCCTCAGGAGAAGTTTGTGGTGGGGAGAGGAGTGTCCGCTCCGCATGCTCGTTGGGGGAGGTGGCTTTGATTACGCCCGTCGCGCATCGTCCAAATTGCGATTTAAGTACAAACTTGTCTTTTATTTCTTTCTTTTTTGGTTTCGTCATCAAGTCATCTGGGATTCGAAGAAAGGGGACAAGAGAATATGACTTGGGAGGAAAGGCAAAGGATGCCTCTCTTGTGGCGGAGGTTTCGTCTCGTGCTTTTTCGAGCGTTTTGAAGAGGTCCCCTCCCCCTCCCTCCTTTATGTGGTGGGAAACCGAGGTTTCTGAGCGAACGGTGAGCGAAGGGTGTCGGGAACGGAGCTCTCTTTCACTCATCCTTGGGATTCTGACTGGCCCCGCCTTCTGATGTCCTTCGGGACCCGAAAAATTTTTCTTTTTGCTCGGATTAGAATCCATCCACAGATCCTGAGTGCAGTCAAGATTTCTTGTTTCTCACTTCTGATCGAAGGAGGCTTTGCGTAGCTAATCGTGGCCATGGACGCATTTCCTTGTGGACCCAGGCTTCGGTCGGATGGCCTCTGTATATCGAGCACAGTTTTGCTTTCGGTGTCGATGTTGTCCATCTTCTCATTTTTTTTTTTCTTGTCGCTCGTCGCCATCTCTTGAGGGATTACCTAATTCCCTTAGGCCATCGTTTTCCCTGGTCATTATCGCTCCTCTCATGCGTATTCTATAATCGATAACTTATCTTGGGATTGGGATGTGAAGGTCACAAACCTCCTGAGGCCTAATCCCTAATGAGCGATAGATAAAGACCTATTCAAAAGAGACATCGATAGTGTCGAAGATTGAAATTCGTCAATAGTAGGCATCTGCTATTGAAATTATTGTAACTTTCCACACACATGAACCCAAAAATCTCTCTTGAATTCTCTGTCAATTTCATGAAAATCCAATGATTTATGGTAAAAATAATTACTTATGAAAATGAATGGATAAATAATGTTTTTAAATATCTAGACAAATTATTATCGATGATGAAATTTCTTTTATTCACTAATTATTTCAAGGCGGCACATGTAATTATTTTAAATTTTTAATCTTTCTCAGAACAATCGAGTGTAAAATTTCTTTTCGGTTTTAATTTAGCCGGTTCCAAGAGCCGAGCCACATTACAAATGCAGACCAAGTCCAATTAGATCTTATCAAAAAGTGGGTGAACCCGCCGCGCGCGCTAGACGACTCATTAGACTGACAAGACAGGAAACATGCCCCACCGCTGAGATGGACTCATCTTATCTTAGGGCATTATTAAACAAATCCAACCGAGCTTTCAACCGGTCTCCTTTTTATCCACAACAGCAATTGCAAATGACCTACCAAGGACTAAAACTTTTAAGGGATAATACGATAACATTATCCATCTTTACATAATTTTAAAATTAGATTGAACACATATTTCCAAAATTTCAGAAATCACATTAATTATATCGAAAGACTATTCAATACTCCAGTTCGAATGCAAGATATGATACAATTTCTCGATATCACGTAAAGGATAATAGATGTTTGCCAAAAGTTGCATTGAACAGCAAGCGGTCATGGGACGACGGCCTACGATAGTCCACCCTCAAACCCTGATTTGTCGATGGCCGTAACATTGAATTGTTATCCAACATTCCCTCCAGAGAGATGATACGCATCGCTACAGAAGTTCAACGAAACGACTGAAACTAGTGTGAAAAGGGTGCCTGTGAACTAAGAGCAAATCAACCCTTAGACCAATGGACGAGATTCAGTGCTTCATGGTTCGAAGCTCAGTACAGGCCAGGAGACTAGATGATTTCACACCCATAGACAGCACATTTATTAAAGCTTAGCCAGGGTCTTACATCAAGCAGCAATCCTTACAAAGTACCTTTTAGGAACGGAAACTAACATTTGTTAGGAGAGGCTAAGAGGTTGACCGCAGAGATTCTCCAACTCTGTCTCCAGGACTTTCAAAAGATTAGCCCTGTTTCTTCTGTAAACCCATGACTGAGACTCGTGATCCCAATCAAATCTGGATGGACCGCTGCAACAAGAACGTAGTATTAGATCAAATACTAGCAAATCTCTAAAGAGAATCTAAGTTAGGCAGCTTCTATAATGGTCATCGTCAATAGCAAACAAAATAGTGGTTCACAACATTTATAAAATAACAAACACCAGTAGCATATGCTCTAGTAAACCAAGCAAGAGTCATAATTGTTCTGCACGGATGCACGTCAAGTACCAAATCAAGTTCAAGATCTTGCCACTCTCGCCATGGAATTGAAGAGGAGTGTGAACAAGAATCATTAGCCCTAAGCCCCGTCCAGTTTGAACCATGAGTATTTGCTACTTTCACCTAGCAAAAATCGGAGGCTACTCAATCTCCTAAACCATCCAATTGTCGCACCATTCTATTCCCTTTCCTATCATTGTGAGCACCACTCGATATTTATCTTTTGGAAGTCTGGCCAAGGTCTACAGCTCATGACATCCCCCAACTGTAAAAAGTAAAAGTGTAGCAAATATGTAAAGAGAACATCTTTCGTGCATAATGAAGCAGGATTTAAGTGTCACCACATCTAACTTATTCGCAAGACCCTTGGAACCAGGTTATCTTTCAACAACCTTTTTTAATTTAGAAACAGGCTTCAGGAGCTCGGAACATTTTCAGACGGCTACAATTAATATTTAGCCAAAAAAGAGTTATCTATAGGAAGCATTCTGTCCTCAAAACTTTCAATCGGGCACGGTTTATCCCTCTAGAGCATTCATCTTCTTACTCATTACAGCCAAGATCCACTGACTTATGATGGAAAAACTTAACCGAGAGAACCAATCCATCAGGTTATCTAAGTGAACTAATAGCCACCCGTAGAGCTTTAATATCAGGAACTAAGTATGACAACCAAAGAAGTTAAGTAGATTATGAATGCAAGCTACGCAGTACTAAAGCAACGGTTAGACTTAATTCAATCCACTCATGATGACCATGCCGTTCATTAGTCAAGACAATTTATCTAAAATTGAGATCCCTATTGGATGTAAACCCAATACCATTTTATAGTTCAGTTTCAATCAGTTAAAGGTATTGGAGTCCAATTGGCTTCTAAGATATGCCGCTTGTTAGTGCAAGGGGAATGGAGCTACTTCACCAAGAAGAATGTACTCCAGTATAACTATCTAAAACCACTGGGCTCTTTCAGGCTATAAGCAGCAGAATGTGGACCATGACACAACTAGTCAAGCAACATTGCCGGAACAATAAAAGGCATAAGGCACAGAAAGCAAGGACAAGCATCCTAGATTTAACTACAGTTCAGAAATTGTTTCAGATACCGAATTCTTCATCGAACCAAAACAATACAATCTCCAGTTCGTTATTATGTAAATTCGGTTGGACTTAAGGAAGTAATACAGTTCAAAAGGAAAAAAAAAGGGCTGAGCTACTGAAGCATTGGCCCTTCTCCTGGCCACGACCACTAGTTTTAAGTGATCGAGTATTCTTCAGAGCATGCATCCGGTAAGTAGTGACAGTACAAAGGAGGTCTTGCGGATTCATTTATGATATACTCAAATGTTTGCGACATCGATACATGATGCACCGCAAGATTGGGCATTTAATGTTGAGAAATAATTAATTAACATGCTCCATACCTCATTGGAGAGGATAGCCAAATCTGCCGGTTTGGTGTCTGTTTATTCAATACATATGTGCCTAATTCCCCAAGTTTGAGGGTTAAAACATCATTCTGCCAACATCAAGAAAAATTTTCAGGTCAACTTGACTTTCAAAATTGACCAAATTAAACAACCAAATCTTGATCATTAATTAATCTATCTCACCCCGTAGTCTATATCAAACCCATCAATCTCCACGCCATCTCCATAATCCTGCACACACACCAAAAGACAGATGAGGATGCGTGTGTTGGCATTTGTAGCCACCGCTGGTTTGCACTTGAAGTAAGCATAAGTAAACACTTGCAGATAATCCCTCCCACACAAACAGACCTCTTCTACCTGCTTCGACAACAGATTTTCCACTTTACAGTGGCATAATATAAGCATTCAATCAGTTTTGTACTGCATAGCAAATTAGAAAAGAAATGACCAAAAGCTATTATTTTTAACTTCATTTACACAAAGAGAAGGCGCTCCTGATACCTTCATAGACAAATCGCATTTTTTTCTTGAAACTGTGAAACAAGAGTTTGCACGCTGGATAAACCGGTACCCACAATTAAATAGCCCCACCAGATCACAGATTAGCAAATTCATTGCTAGAATCATTACCTCAAACTTCTCTTGCAGGTCATGGATGGTGGAATCTGCTAGCCTGTGGAACTCATCCTCCTGCAGTAGAGAACTGTGTACATATTAATTCATTAGCACAGCAACCACTTCTCATTTCCAACACCTCGCATTAAAAATTTGCAGTCTCTTCCTTCTCTAACTAAACCAGCATCATAACCATGGTAATACCCATTCCACAGACAATATGCTAGAGCTAAACAAATGGATATTCAGCTACTCCCCACCATTTTCCTGCGACAGATTCGATAAGAAACAGGGAAAAAATCGAAAATTGATTGATAGAGTACCGATAATCAATGGCGGCAGGGCCTGGGAGATCGCCGACATTCAACGGGCCGGACGAGAAACATCGAGAAGCATGTCGAAACGGGAGGTCGACGCGACCGAAAGAGCCTCGCAGTGCTCCGGATGCTACAAGAAGCTGACGAGGGGACGCATCGACCGTAGATGAACGTGGACGGCATCGGAGGACTCTCGACAGCCGCCCGAGAAGAAGCGATTTGGAAGCCATTTTCACGGCAACGGGAGACGGGACGCGATCTTTTGCATTCTGGTTGGAAACGAGCTAAGGCTCTTTCCGGTGTAGAGACCGGCTTCGCCATCTCGGTGGGCTTGGGATAGTGGGCTTTGATGGCCCAAAATTTTGGCCCCAAAGTTGGCATGGGCACATGATCAAAGGGCCCAAATTGCCCCCAGTTGTCCATGGAAGTCCATACATTGTGTTGTGGAGCATGAAGGTCTTAGATATGATGATATTTCTTGGGAGAGCACAGGGTTCGGTTCAAAACTTGATCGCCGGTTGCCCCACATATCTGCCGGCTCAGTTGCACTGTAACTAAATCCGTCAAAAGGATGAATCGGGTCGGATTTTGACGGGGCCTAATTCTAACAAACCTAACATTTCTTTGCCTCTAAAAGGAAGAGGGTTTGGATTTGGATCCTCTGTCCTGGTCTTTTAAAAAAAAATCAAAAATAAAACTCCTTATTAATGGGGGCTGTTCGATCTGAAATCAGATAGCCTCCAAGACCGAATCCCCCAACTCGTAAGGAGATTCGGATCCAGAGAGTTTGGCAACCTCAACAAAGGCTTAAATTTGGAGTGGGGATATTTTGGCCGTGGAAGAGGTTGACCACCATAGTTGACTGCTATTACAAATCTAAGCCTATTTATAGTAGTTCAATCTCCGTTTGACTTAATCCCTAGCATAAATATGTCGTGAATTAGGAGTAGTATAGGCACTCCTCGACTCTATGTAAATTAGTAAAACAAATGATTTTCATAGCGCTGTCCTCTCGTGATATTGTATCCCAAGTTTTATGTGAAGAACCAAAAGGGATAGGACGGAAATGAAGGCAAAAGTGCTCACTGAAGAAAAGTGAAGGCAAATAAGACATTAGTGGATTAATAGCCAATTTTAAAGACCTAAAAAGGGAGAGATTGCAGTCAACTTATGATCAGACCACAAATTCACATTCACCCCAAAATTACACGCTTCTGCTTCTCGGATACTTCCCAGAGAATGGAGCCTTCTCATATTCGATGAAGATTAATGGGGTGTTCAAAGAGCCATTAATACTTAGGCATGAATTAGGAGCAAATCTAAAGCTTCCATGTTTTTATTTTTAAAGGAATATTTGGTACTTCGGGGCAGGGCCCCATTTTGGTATTTGATTCAATCAAGTAGGGACCGCAATTAGAACTCGCTGGAGTTCTCCGATGCTAAAGCAGTGGTTATGAGAGCACTTTGCTCTCCCATGCAAAATCAAAAGCAGAGACTTTTTTGAGGGTTTCGATAAAATTATTCGATGAGATCTCGGTGATTTATGAAAATGGACAGAATCTCGGTTTATCTTCATAAACGTCATCAATATGTCCATTTTGATATTCTTAATGTCTACTTGATATGATCGCATGTGACCACATGAACTGAACATTTAAACCTCGATTGCTCAAAAAGAAGATTGCAATGCTTGATTTGTTTTTGTTCTTTTGTATATAAAAAAGTTATCGAAGCGTCCAAGAAATTATCTTTTTTTTTTTTCCGTTGGCCATCTATTTAGATAGCATGTATATTTATCCAATGAGATGGATTCACTCTGTTTTTGTCATGACATCAGAGTAGATCTTCATGTTTGAACTTTTGAGTCCCTTCTTTATTTGATATCGAGCTCTTTATTTGCGCATCATCAAAAGGGTGTCCAGCTTTCCATTCCTTTATTCATCTCCTTGATTATCATATTTGACTACATAAATTCAGGGCAAGGTTCGACCTTTACTGCGTGAGCAAGACCAGATACCAACGCAAAGCATTGATCGCGTGGCTTCTAGCCTTCCGCACGGACCTAATGACGTTGGTCGATTTGTTTTCGTGGGAAAGTCTTCCGCTAACGCATCACATCCGCACGGGAGATGATCTATCGTCGTTCTCTCTTTATGAACAATCAGTGCAATTGAAAGAAGAAAATGTCTCTTTCGGATGGCGAGGGAGCGCTGGGATGAAGAGATAAATTCGAATTTATCAACCTTCGTAGCCGTTTCGAATCTGTGAGCGGTTAAACGCATGAACGTTGGGTGGGAGATTTTCCTCGAGAAAACTGAAATGCAGGAGAATTTGTCGCTTTCCCGGGAAAGAGAGACGAATTCCTGGCCTCTGGAGGAAACTGCGGACGGGGCGGCACTTTGTTCGGTGCTTTAAAAGGACCATATTCTCTCTCTTTCTCTCTCCTTCTTCTTCTTTTACTATCGCCGATTCAATCTGTGGACGCAATCTCTCTCCCTTTTCTTGCTTTCCCTTTTCTCATTCTATCGAGTTTATGAAAAAAAATCATTCCTTTTTTGCTTTTGGACTGATTCAAAGGGAAATGGAATTTCAATCCCATTCGGTTCAATCTCGTCTTCACAATGCCAGACCTCAGAATTCGACCCCCGTCTTCTTTTATCTCTTTCGGACAGATTTGAATTTGATTCACGTACCCTTTTTTGGAACGGCATTAGACGGGTGAATAAAGGTGCCCAGAGACTATAAATTGCGTCCAGGCCTTTCTAGGGTTTGCGTCATCTTTGTCGCCTCTCTCCCCGCTACCTGACGCCGAGCGTGCACTTTGCTTATCGCGGATTAGGAAAAAAGTGGGCGATCGTTTTTCGCGGTGGCATCAGAAACCCAAGAAGGCTAATCTCCTGAACGAGGGCACAGCCCGCAATCTGGCTCGAAAAAGGTCAGATCTTCTTTGTCCTGGAAGCGTTGGATGTGTGGTTCAACTGGGTTGCTTGTGATTCTTCACGATTTGTTTATGTTTTTTCATGAGCAAATTACGTTTGCCAAGAAGGTTTCTTGTGAGCTGTGTCCTATTGAATTTGATGAGTTGTTGATCTATTCAATATCAAAAAGAAGTCTGAAGGATTTTCAGGCTTCCAAGAGGTATTTGCCAACGTTGCGATTGTCTTGGCTCCTGGTCGATGATTTCTTCCATTCTTTTCGTTTCTTCCAGCGGATTTCTTGATTCTATTTTTTTTGTGTGCAAAATATTAGTAATTGTCTGGTCATTGAATCGACAAGCAAGGAGCAATTTGATTATAGATTGCATGGATAAGATCACTGACGCAGGATTCTAGGAAGGTAGACATTGACAAAAGAAAAACAGAAGAAGAATCTACATTCTGTTGTGGTAGCAAAAGGTTGGATGAGGTGGTTGTTAAGTTCCAAAGTTCCTCTGAATCCTGTTCTGGATGGGTTCATTTCTCGTCTTGACTCCAATGTTTTTCGTTAATAATCTGGACTTTTGGTCTCTCTGCCCTGTCGATTGTTTGTCCACATTGTTTTTATAAGAGAGAGAGAGTTACCTGGGAATCATGTTTTGTTTTTTTAGGATATATAAAATTGTAGCTTTCTATCTGCTGGGTTTGCTTTGAGGAGCTAGCTTGCATATATAATAACAGCCCTCTGGCTTGTTTTGAGAAGCCCTTCTCTTTTAACAGTCTGCTTTATTGTGTGGCAGATAAATATAAGAAGTTTTGTATTATCAAGAGCTATTTTACGAATTAGTGGTGAACAGATTTTTGTTGTGAATTTTTGGCACAAGTAATGTTGAAGTCTTGCTGCAAACACTGCCATCAATGTTATAGACTTAATTCATATGAATCACTTTATCTGTGTTCGGCGTACATTAGTGCCTTTTGAAGCACAATTGGTACATAATTCATTTTGTTTCTCTTAAAGCTTAGATTTGAAGCGTGTCGGATCTTTTACCGATGATACTGATGCAAAACTTAATCATTTTCACACTCTATCAGGCCAGGATCCTGTGGATGTTTGGAATTTGAATTTTATAGCTGATCAGAATTGCTTTTCACTCTGGCCGCTGCTGCAAGATTGAAGTCTTCTCCCACCTTTGTGAGGGTGTGGGGTAGCAATGAGCAAGCGACTTTACTTTCTGTGTTGAGACGATCAAGATCATCATATGCTTGGAGATTATGCCGTGTTTCTGAAGGCTTGTTTCTTGATTATGGCTAAAGCCATTGTTTACTAATCTGAACTTCGATGGTAGCTTCTTATCACAGTTGGGGAAGTTCTGTTTTCCTTTTCTTGGGCAGAATAAATTTCCATATGTTGCTTTGGATGTGATACATAGTAGATTGTGTTTGGATGTAGCTCTGCTCAGTATTAGCATGATGGTTCGATTTTCCTGCTTCAATGGTCACATGTATGGTCACAAACCAAAGGTGAATTCTCACTCAACTCTTTTTCTTCTTTCTTTTTCAATGTTAAAGACATAATTTTAATGTTTTTTTTTATTTTAATTTATTAATTTTGTTTGACATTGGTGCACACTAATTCAAGCTACTTCCAACATGTACTCACATAATTAGTCCCCCATGCTGCACTTCAAGTAGTCCTGAAAAAGTTTACTCCATTCCACAAGTTCTTTCGGTGGAAGTGGATATGCTTTTAGGCAGAAGTTCAGTGAACTTGATTGAAATTCTGAGAAATTACAAGGATGATTTGTTGTGTGAGGCTTGACCAGAAATAAATTTAAATCTGAGGATGTAATTGCTTATTTTCTTATTTAGGGGCTATGATTTAAACTCCATTAAATATGTAAGGGCTTGCATGCTGTTAATTTTTCTTGGCGGATTTAGTGGAGTGGTTTTGTTGTGAATCACATCTGATCTAAAAGTTCATAAACTGATTGTGCTTGGACTTGTGTCCACCAGTTAGTTTAATAATGCATGTCTTTTTTCTCCTTCTTAATCCTGCGTTGCTTCCTTTTTTCAAGCAGAAATCAGCACATCTACCTGTTGAAGCAGTTAGTGAGTTTCAGGGTTCATCTGAATTTCAGGCTTCAGAGAATGCCATGAGCCCAAATTCATTGCTTATAGAATTGCATGGTGATGGTGAGTTGAACAAAATTGTGGGCAAGGTTGCAGATTCTCTATCCATTGAACGAGATTGGAAATCAGAAGAAATGGGTAGTAAAGTTGATAATGCTGAAATCGATGCAAGGGGTCTGAAGACTGGCCATCTCAAGAAAAGTCAATCTCTTGCAAGTAATTTGCATGGATTCTCATTTGACCACCATCCCAGGTCAGTCATGGAGGACGTCAGCAATGAACTGGGCTTTATGCCATTTGGAAAATTCCATGATAACGGACCCTTTGATACATGTGAAGTGCCTAATCTCAACAATAAATCAATTTTTTTAATTGAAGATTCGCAAAGTACAGAAAAAGGAGTCATAGAAAATTCTGAAGCCCAATATTCTGGAGTAAATGCTGGTGACTCTGGAGATCACACCCCTCATACTTCTTCAGAGTTAGTTAGATCCCAATCAATGCCCAACATTGGTGGTCGGTCTCCTAATTCAGGTGAACATCCGAAGGAGCACTTGGGACTTCGAACAAAATCTGCGGGGGACCTCATTGTTCTCAACACAAGCCAAAATGGGACATTCATTCCGGAGCTTAAAGAACACTTATCCCCAAAAAATGAAAGAGATGTCAATGCTTGCAAAGGTAAAGATATTATCTATGAAGATACTGCTGGTCATGATTATCATTATGCTGGTTCAACCCAAGAGGGGATTTCTACTATTCTTGATGAGAACTTCTTGAAAACCCATGGAGGAGAAAGCTCATCTCACCAACAGTATGATTTACCAAACAATGATTTTAAGATTAAGAGAATTGAGGAGTGGGTCACAGATCTCCAGCCTTGCAGCCCTGCAGACGAAGTGGAGGAGTCATACCAGCTAAATGATCAGAACAAGGGAGAACACCCTATTTCGAATGGTCTGACTGCTGCAAAAGTTGAGCCTAAGGTGAGTCCTGGAAACGAAGCTGCTAAGCGATACATATCATTCTTGGGTGCCTCAGCAACTACAGCTCAGCTGGCGAACCATGGTTTGGCATCGATCCCGTTTCTCAGTGCATTCACGAGCTTGAAGATGCTAAATCTGTCAGGAAACAACATAGGTATGCTCATCAGTCTGCATTCTGAATTGTTGGCTTGTTATGCTTTTAGTAGCTGTTGTTTTTTCTGATGTTCAGTCTTTCCTTTTCCAGTGAGGATAACAGCTGGTGCTCTTCCTCGTGGACTTCATCTGTTGAATTTGTCAAAAAACCAAATTTCCACTATCGAAGGCTTACGTGAATTGACCCGATTGCGTGTACTGGACTTGAGCTACAACAGGATCGTCAGAATTGGACATGGTAATGCTTAAGTTATTCTGCATTATTTGTCCATATCTCATCCAGAAAGATGGGATGTTTACCCAATTATTTCATCCTACATTTTTTGAATACAGACACGCAAGCTTTGTATCATCTTTCTGAAAGTTTCTGCTATCGGTTAATCTTTAAATTTGAAATGATCAGGCCTAGCTTCTTGTTCATCACTAAAGGAGCTATATCTAGCGGGAAATAAGATCGGTGAAGTTGAGGGTCTTCACCGCCTTTTGAAACTGAATGTTTTGGATCTCCGTGCCAACAAGATCTCTACAGCAAAGTGTTTAGGCCAGCTTGCAGCAAACTACAATTCCTTGCAAGCTGTTAGCTTGGAAGGGAATCCAGCCCAGAAGAATGTGGGAGACGACCAGCTTAAGAAGCATCTGCAAGGCCTTCTGCCTCACCTGGCGTATTACAACCGACAACTCATAAAAGTGGGTACACTGAAGGATGCCGCCGATCGATCAGTTCGGCTGGGGGCTAGTGGCCATCAATTCGATCGCAGTGGCCTTAGATCAGATCACAAATCAACAAGGAAGGGTGGGCATGGGCTGGTGAGCAAGCCATTGTCTGGTCGGAGAAGTCAAGCACCGGTTTCTCCAAAACATTCTAAGGGGAAGCATGCACGCCTTCCCCCTAGTGGAACCAAGGGGACTACCCATCACCAGCACTACTATTTGGACTTAAGTGACAGAGTCCGCAACATGAGGCAGGATCTTATTCGTAGAAGTCGAAGTGAAGGTACTTTGGGAGTGCTTTGAGATGAATTCGGTGCATTTCTCCATAGTAAGTCATATGTTATGTTTGCAAAGATGACTCCATTTCTATGTCCTAAGGAGCATTTATTTGAAGGCTTTGGTTTTTGGATGCTCAATAAATTCTTGCTCACGGTTGCTAAGACAATTCGTGCTCCTTGTATTGATTGACGGTGACTGGGGGTTTACGATTATTCGTTGCTTGCTTGAACCTGAATCATATATATCTGGGTTGCTTCAACAACGTGGCTCAGTCACGGAATTTGTTACATAGGAAAAATTGCAAGCGATCAATTTCACTAAGGAGAAGTGTGTTGTCTACTTGACTACTACCCTTTTGATTTTTCCGGGCATCTGAGAGAAACACCCGCAAGCTTATAGATCGTAGTTGTTCTGCTGATAAGGTAACTATTTTGTTGGCAGTGAAACAACGCACAAAATCTACAGTTTTCCCGAGTAACTGGGCTGAGCTACATACATCTCATTTTCACGCGTTTGTAACAGTCAACTAAAACTGCAGAGAGCCAACAAAATCGCATTTGGCTACTCCTTTACAGCTCTGTTTTCTTCAGTTGCCCTGATCCTTTCCTGCAAGTTAAAGGCGAATTGGAGTCATCAGTCTTAACAAAATAATGTGCGGAGGCATTTACATCTCGGGTTTCTCAGGTCGGGCAGTCTTCGTAAAATTCCAACAATAGTTACCGGTTAGAGATTCCAGAAGACAGCTCGCAGTAGGAAGTGGAAAACAATTTGCCTGCATATCAAGATTATCTCAGTTAATAAGATTTACAGTGGCAAAAGTAAAATTCCGATGTCAAGGCTGCGGTTTTCGTTCACCTTGTGATTTATTATTATTTTGTTTCCTCCATCTGGGTTCGCTTTGTCTCATCCTCCCATGCCCAGAGGCAGTGGTCGGCTGACAACAAAATCCGAGAACCAATAATTGAATGAGAACAAAAAAAAATGAAGACAAGAATCCGAGGATTAAAGTCCAACGCCTATGTTCTAGTCACGTCTCCGTCTGTCATTGTTTACGATTTTGTCACGCATGCTTATAAAAAAAATCTCAAAGAAAAAAGAAAGTGAAGGCACCTTTTCTCAACATGAGAGAATAACTTAAATCGGGGCATATGGATCATGAAGGACTGAAAATTAACAATACTTAACCCCTTTTTTTTCTTACCATGTGATGTTATTAAGATATCAAATGAGTTCGATTTGTATTTTACATATTGGGCTATAAAACTATCGTACTCATGTTGGAAGTAAGGAACTGCAAGAGTTCATTGCAAACAAAAGATGGAGATCGAGTTAAGATCGAGTCATTACGATTTCGGTGGAGGATCTAAAGTCAACATCCTGTCACCCGGACCTTCTCTTCTGTCCTGAAGTATCGCCAGATTCCTTTGCCTACTCTAATGAGTACAAAATTCTTGATGGCGAGCGCCCACGGCACAGCTCACCACATGCATGGGTTTTTCCTCCATTTGAATCCTTTTCACTAACATGATGAGCTATCCTTGAAAACCCGTTGGCATTTGCAAACTTAGCTCGACTCAAGACTCACCTAGAGTCACTCGTTCCCACTTCTATCCTCTCACCCCGCAACAGCTGGAAATTTTTTAGCCGAATCTTGTCTTTTCTTGATCCCACTCCTCAAATTCCCTCATTTTCACACCTGTTGGAAGATATGCTTGATTATAGGCTAGGATAAACTTGCCTTACTCATGTATAGACAACAAATAGGAATTTAAAGATCTGATTTTGTTCGTATACCTTTCTTCTTGTATTATAAATGTAATTACCAATACAGAATGAAAACACAGTTTTCCCATCACTTACGTCCTTCCTGCCTTCTCTCTTTCGCACTCTGTTTCCCTTAGCTTTCTTTCAACACCCTCCATCGAAAACTGATCTTTTTTCGAAATCTCCAACATGGGTTCTGAGGGCAATCTTGATCAGGAATGGGCCAAGACGCCGAACAACTTCCCCTTCAGGTACAACTCCCCTCTGGTCCAAGTCAGCCTTATCGGGCTGGTCTGCTTCTGCTGCCCCGGCATGTACCTTGCCCTCTCTGGCATGGGTGGCGGCGGCCAGGTCGACCCCACGGCGGCGAACAACTCGAACACCGCCCTCTACACCACCTTTGCCATCTTCGGCATCCTGGGAGGCGGAATCTACAATGTCCTAGGCCCTCGCTTGACTCTTGCCTCTGGTTGTAGCACTTATGCTCTCTGGGCAGGCTCTTTCTTGTATTACAACCACTACCATCACCAGACCTTCGCCATCATCGCCGGTGCGATCCTTGGCATCGGCGCTGGCTTCCTGTGGGCCGGCCAAGGCGCCATCATGACCTCGTACCCACCGCAAGACCGAAAGGGCACTTACATCTCCCTGTTCTGGAGTATTTTCAGTATGGGGGGCGTCATTGGTGGGTTGATCCCGTTTATATTGAATTACAACAGGAGTGAGGCTGGTTCTGTGAATGATGCAACGTATATTGGATTCATGTGTTTTATGACTGCTGGCGCACTGCTTTCCCTCACTATCTTGCCGCCAAACAAAGTGATTCGCGATGATGGGACTAGATGCACTAAGGTGGAGTACTCGAGCGTTTCGACTGAGGCAACCGAGGTTCTCAAGCTGTTCCTCAACTGGAAGATGCTCTTGATTGTCCCGGCCGCTTGGGCCAGCAACTTCTTTTACAGCTACCAGTTTACTAATGTGAACGGGGCCTTGTTCAATTTGAGGACTAGGGGGCTGAACAGCGTGCTCTACTGGGTGGCCCAGATCCTGGGGTCGATTGGAATCGGTTATGTGTTGGATTTCAGCCTTTCGAGTCGGAAGATGAGGGGTTACGTCGGGATTGCGATTGTTACTGTGCTTGGGACTGCGATTTGGGGGGGTGGCCTCTCTAATCAGCTAAAGTACTCTCGGCACGACCTGCCCGAAAGTTGGACTTCAAGGACTCTGGTTCCGATTATGCCGGGCCATTCGTATCTCAGCTACGGATTGCTGGACGCGATGCTCCATACCTTGGTTTATTGGTTCATTGGATGCTTAGCTGATGATTCGGAAACTCTTAGCAGGTACTATTTGAGTTTTACAACTATGAGCAACAGATTCTATTTTGGCACGTAGGCCTCGGAAATTTGGATTCTTCATGTTTAACACCAATTATAGGTCTACAATTGATACTGGTATCTGGTTATCTATATCTTGAAGGTACACTGGGTTCTATAAAGGAGTGCAGAGTGCAGGAGCGGCGGTTGCCTGGCAAATCGACACGTGCAAAGTCCCATTCCTCTCGGAGCTTATCGTCAACTGGTCGCTTATGACGGTGGGCTATCCCTTGCTGCTGGTTCTCATTTGGTTGGCCGTGAAGGACGATGAGCATGGCGAAGAGGGAGAAGAAAAGGAAGTCGCTTTATCTTTTGCTCATTAGGCGTCGATCCAAAACGTTGTATGAAGCTTCCTCGGGTCGTATTATAAAACAATATAGAACTAGTACATCCGTCACAACCCTACCAATTTTTTAAGGCAAAACTAGGCAAAATGAGGGATTTTTCAAGTGAATTCCAGTAGATTTTAGAAACGTGAGGGAGCTCTCCGTTTAAAATTAGTAGATATCACAAATTTCAATTTTTTTCTATGGATATGACTCCCAAGTGACATTGTTTAGGGTACCCATTTATATATGATTTCCACGTGATATTTATGTTACATGTCGATCATTCAAGTTGTTTTTTTTTTTTGGTAACCGAGGACTCCACCAAGAGCCCCCCATGCCCGGACGGTACTAAAGGGCTGGCCCTTATATTTCAGAGGAGACTAGCATGGGACTCTAATATCATTGGCCCCCACTTAAAAAGCTAGCAACAGTTGGTTTCGAATCTGTAATATCGACGATGAGGGATAAGTTCTTAATACCACCGTTGGGTTCACTCATTCAAGTTGTTTGTCACATCATTTGCCGACAGAGGATATATTTGTCATAGATGTATTGGTTTTGGATTTTTTGTAACATAGAGATTAGTTTGGGATAAATTTTGTGCAGGTATACTAGTTTGAGCTTTTTTTTGTGATGTGTATGTTATTTTAAAATAAATATGACACTAATTGTTGGCAGTTAACACAACTATTTGTAGATGATCAGTACATGATTACTTTTTCCGGTGCATCAAAAGTGCAATCAAAGTGACATTCCGTGAAAATTTATGTTATTGTCATCGTGACTGGTGTGTAAATCACCAAATCATTGATTGTTGCATGGAAGGTTAAGCCCTGGCGGGTGATCCATTACTTTGTAGCTATGATCTGCCTACTCGCATATTGTTAATATAGTCTTCCTCTCGATTTGCCTAGAAACTTTCTGAGTAGCCGAATCCAAACATTCGGATATGCTTGGGAGAGCCTCGAGGAAACAGTTGTGCATTTTCCCAAAGTTCTTCGACGCAGTGTGCATTTGTTCAAAGTCGACAGTTTTTGGATGATTTGCGTCTGGCACATTTCCGCAAAAGCAGCTTGACCATCGGCAAGGCAAGCTAGGTCTGGAGCTAAATTTGGAGCTTGGCGTCAGCCGGCACTGCGCAACCTTCAGCTAACTAGTGATGGAAAGACCTTGGCAAGGCAAGCTCGATTTGGAGCTACATCTAGAGCCCGACGTCGCTCGAAACCTCAGCCAGCGTTGCTCAACTCCTCAGCTGGCGTCGCATGATCATTTTAGGGGCCAAATTTACAAAAGAAGAAGACATGGACCTTGACAAGGTCTGCTATCGGTTAATGTTTAAATTTGAAATGATCAGGCCTAGCTTCTTGTTCATCACTAAAGGAGCTATATTTGGCGGGAAATAAGATCAGTGAAGTCGAGGGTCTTCACCGCCTTCTGAAACTGAATGTTTTGGATCTCCGTGCCAACAAGATTTCTACAGCAAAGTGTTTAGGCCAGCTTGCAGGAAACAACAATTCCTTGCAAGCTGTTAGCTTGGAAAGGAATCCAGCCCAGAAGAATGTGGGAGACGACCAGCTTAAGAAGCATCTGCAGGGCCTTCTTCCTAACCTGGCGTTTTACAACCAAAAACTCATAAAAGTCGGTACACTGAAGGATGCCGCCGATCGATCAGTTTGGCTGGGGGCTAGTGGCCATCAATTCGATCACAGTGGACTTCGATCAGATCACAAATCGACAAGGAAGGGTGGGCATGGGCTGGTGAGCAAGCCAACGTCTGGTCGGAGAAGTCAAGCGCCGGTTTCTCCAAAGCATTCTAACGTCTGGTCGAAGAAGTCAAGCGCGGTTTCTCCAAAACATTCTAAGGGGAAGCATGCACGCCTTCCCCCTAGTGGAACCAAGGGGACTACCCATCACCAGCACTACGATTTGGACTTCAGTGACAGACTCCGCAACATGAGGCAGGATCTTGCAATTCGTAGAAGTCGAGGTGAAGGTACTTTGGGAATGCTTTGAGATGAATTCGGTGCATTTCTCCATAGTAAGTCATATATTATGTTACGTTTGCAAAGTTGACTCCTTTCCTATGTCCTAAGGAGCATTTATTTGAAGGCTTTGGTTTTTGGATGTTCAATAAATTCTTGCTCTCGGTTGCTAAGACAATTCCTGCTCCTTGTATTGATTGACGGTGACTGTGGGTTTACGATTATTCGTTGCTTGCTTGAACCTGAATCATATATATCTGGGTGTCTTCAACAACGTGGCTCAGTCACGGAATTTGTTACATAGGAAAAATTGCAAGCGATCAATTTCACTAAGGAGAAGTGTGTTGTCTACTTGACTACTACCCTTTTGATTTTTCCGGGCATCTGAGAGAAACACCCGCAAGCTTATAGATCGTAGTTGTTCTGCTGATAAGGTAACTATTTTGTTGGCAGTGAAACAACGCACAAAATCTACAGTTTTCCCGAGTAACTGGGCTGAGCTACATACATCTCATTTTCACGCGTTTGTAACAGTCAACTAAAACTGCAGAGAGCCAACAAAATCGCATTTGGCTACTCCTTTACAGCTCTGTTTTCTTCAGTTGCCCTGATCCTTTCCTGCAATTTCAAGGCGAATGGGAGTCATCAGTCTTAATAAAAGAATGTGCGGAGGCATTTGGATCTCGGGTTTCTCAGGTCAGGCAGTCTCCGTAAAATTCCAACAATAGTTACCGGTTAGAGATTCCAGAAGACAGAGCTCGCAGTAGGAAGTGGAAAACAATTTGCCTGCATATCAAGATTATCTCAGTTAATAAAATTTACAGTGGCAAAAGTTAAATTCCGATGTCAAGGCTGCGGCTTTGTTCACCTTGTGATTTATTATGATTTTGTTTCCTCCATTTGGGTTCGGCTTGTCTCATCCTCCATGCCTAGAGGCAGTGGCCGGCTGACAACAAAATCCGAGAGCCAATAATTGAATGAGAACGAAAGAACGAAGACTAAGAATCCGAGGATTAAAGTCCAACGCCTATATTCCAAACACGTCTCCCTCTGTCATTGTTTACGATTTTATCACGCATACTTGAAAAAAAAAATCTCAAAGAAAAAAGAGAGTACGCGGCCCACCAACTCAACTAAATTTCATCGCAAGTGAAGGCACATTTTCTCGATATGAGAGAAGAAATTATATTGGGGCATATGGATCATGAAGGACTGAAAATTAAAATACTCGACCTCTTTTTTTCTTACCATGCGATGTTATTAGGATATCAAATAAGTTCAATTCGTAACTTTACATATTGGGCTATAAAACTGTCGTACTCATGTTGGAAGTAAGGAACTGCGAAAGTTCATTGCAAGCAAATGATGGAGATCGAGTTAAGATCGAGACATTACGATTTCGGTGTAGGATCTAAATGACCTCGTCAGGGTCCGGTCACCCGGACCTTTTCTTCTGTCCTGAAGTATCGCCAGATTCTTTTGCCTACTCTAATGAGTACAAAATTCTTGATGGCGAGCGCCCAAGGCACAGCTCACCACAGGCATGGGTTCTTCCTCCAATTGAATCCTTTTCACTAATGTAATGAGCTCCTCCTTGAAAACCCCTTGCCATTTGCAAACTTAGCTCGACTCAAGACTCACCTTGGTTCACTCGTTCCCAGTTCTATCCTCTCACCCCTCAAAAGCTGGAAATTTTTTTAGCTGTATCTTGTCTTTTCTTCATCCCCACTCCTCAAGATCCCTCATTTTCGCACCCTCCATCGGAAACTGATCTTTTTTCGAAATCTCCGACATGGGTTCCGAGGGCAATCTTGATCAGGAATCGGCCAAGCCGCCGAAGAAGTCCCTCTTCAGGTACAACTCTCCCCTGGTCCAAGTCAGCCTTATCGGGCTGGTCTGCTTCTGCTGCCCCGGCATGTACAGCGCCCTCTCCGGCATGGGCGGCGGTGGCCAGGTCGACCCCACGGCTGCGAACAACTCGAACACAGCTCTCTACACCACCTTCGCCATCTTCGGCATCCTGGGAGGAGGAATCTACAATGTCCTAGGCCCTCGCTTGACTCTTGCCTCTGGTTGTAGCACTTATGCTCTCTATGCGGGCTCTTTCTTGTACTACAACCACTACCATCACCAGACCTTTGCCATCGTCTCCGGTGCGATCCTCGGCATCGGCGCTGGCTTCCTGTGGGCCGGCCAAGGCGCCATCATGACCTCGTACCCACCGCAAGACCGAAAGGGCACTTACATCTCCCTGTTCTGGAGTATTTTCAGTATGGGGGGCGTCATTGGTGGGTTGATCCCGTTTATATTGAATTACAACAGGAGTGAGGCTGGTTCTGTGAATGATGCAACGTATATTGGATTCATGTGTTTTATGACTGCTGGCGCACTGCTTTCCCTCACTATCTTGCCGCCAAACAAAGTGATTCGCGATGATGGGACTAGATGCACTAAGGTGGAGTACTCGAGCGTTTCAACTGAGGCAATTGAAATTCTCAAGCTGTTCCTCAACTGGAAGATGCTCTTGATTGCCCCGGCCGCTTGGGCCGGCAACTTCTTTTACAGCTACCAGTTTACTAATGTGAACGGGGCCATGTTCAATTTGAGGACTAGGGGGCTGAACAGTGTGTTCTACTGGGTGGCCCAGATCCTGGGGTCGATTGGAATCGGTTATGTGTTGGATTTCAGCCTTCCAAGTCGGAAGATGAGGGGTTACGTCGGCATTGCGACTGTTGCTTTTCTTGGGACTGCGATTTGGGGGGGTGGCCTTGCTAATCAGCTAAAGTACTCTCGACACGACCTGCCCGAAAAGTTGGACTTCAAGGACTCTGGTTCCGATTATGCCGGGCCATTCGTGTTGTATCTCAGCTACGGATTGCTGGACGCAATGTTCCAGACCTTGGTTTATTGGTTCATTGGATGCTTAGCTGATGACTCGGAAACTCTTAGCAGGTATTGGATGAGTTTCACAACTGTGAGCAAGAGATTCTATTTTGGCATGTTGAGATCTACAACTGAAACTCGTATATGGTGTTCTATATCCTGCAGGTACACTGGGTTCTACAAAGGAGTGCAGAGCGCAGGAGCGGCTGTTGCCTGGCAAATCGACACATGCAAAGTCCCGTTCCTCTCGGAGCTTATCGTCAACTGGTCGCTTATGACGGTGGGCTATCCCTTGCTGCTGGTTCTCGTTAAGTTGGCCGTGAAGGACGATGAGCATGGCGAAGAGGGAGAAGAAAAGCAAGTTGCTTCATCTTTTGCTCATTAGGCGACGATCCAAAACGGGGTATGAAGATTCTTCGGGCTTAGCAAGACAACAGCCCGAAAAAGATAAGTCCTTTAAAGGATTGATACCGTCGGTACATCCAAATCACAATTACTCCAACCTAATTTTCGTATTATAAAGAAGTACAAAATCAATACATCCGTGACAACCCTACCAAAATTTCAAGGCAAAATTGGGCAAAATCAGGGAGTTTTTAAGTGAATATCAGTAGATTTTTGAAACTTGAGGGAGCTCTCCGTTTAAAATTAGTAGATTTCATAAATTTCAATTTTTTTTCTTTGGATATGACTCCCAAATGACATTGTTTAGGGTGCTCATTTATATTTGATTTCCACGTGATATTTATGTTACATTCCGATCGACCAAGTTGTTTGTCACGTTATTCCTCTCGATATGTCTAGAAACTTTCTGAGTAGCGGAATCCAAACATTCGGATATGTTTGGGAGAGCCTCGAGGATATGGTTGTGCATTTTCCCGAAGTTCTTCGACGTAAGGTGCATATGTTCAAAGTAAACGGTGTCTGAATGATTTGCGTCTGGTACATTTCCGCAAAAGCAGCTTTTAAGTGAAGGAAAATGGAGAGAGAGAGAGAGAGAGAGAGAAGACCTTGGCTTCGAGCTAAATCTGGAGCTACAAATGGAGACATAGTGTCAGCGGACATCGCTTGAAACATCAGCCGCGTCCCACGACGGTTGGCAAGCCAGATCTAGAAAAAAAGGACGATAGAAACCTCGGCAAAGCGAGCTATATCTAGAACTACATGTAGAGCATGGCATCAGGTGACCCTCGGCCGCGCGCCTCACGAGACCTTGGCCACGTAACATCGGTGAGCTAAATCGAGAGAAAACGATAGCAAAGACCATCGGCAAGTTGAGCTAGCTCTGCAGCTAAATGTGAAGCTTGGTGTCAGCCGGCACCGCGCAACCGTCAGCTAGCTAGTTATGGAAAGACCTTTGCAAGGCAAGCTCAATTTGGAGCTACATCTAGAGCCCGACGTCGCTCGAAACCTTGGCAGCGTTGCTCAACTCGTCGGCTGGCGTCGCACGATCATTTTGGGAGCCAAATTTACAAAAAGAAGAAAACATGGACCTTGACAAGGTTCTGCTATCGGTTAATCTTTAAATTTGAAACGATCAGGCCTAGTTTCTTGTTCATCACTACAGGAGCTATATTTGGCGGGGAAATAAGATCAGTGAAGTCGAGGGTCTTCACCGCCTTCTGAAACTGAAAGTTATGGATCTCCGTGCCAACAAGATCTCTACAGCAAAGTGCTTAGGCCAGATTGCAGCAAACTACAATTCCTTGCAAGTTGTTAGCTTGGAAGGGAATCCAGCCCAGAAGAATGTGGGAGACGACCAGCTTAAGAAGCGCCTGCAGGGCCTTCTTCCTCACCTGGCGTATTACAACCGACAACTTATAAAAGTTGGGACACTGAAGGATGCCGCCGATCAATCAGTTAGGCTGGGGGCTAGTGGCCATCAATTCGATCGCAGTGGCCTTAGATCAGAAAACAAATCGACGAGGAAGGGTGGGTATGGGCTGGTGTGCAAGCCATCGTCTGGTCGGAGAAGTCAAGCGCCATTTTCTCCACAACATTCCTAGGGGAAGCATGCATGCCTTCCCCCTAGTGGAACCAAGAGGACTACCCATCACCAGCACTACTATTTGGACTTCAGTGATAGAGTCCGCAACATGAGGCAGGATCTTGCAATTCGAAGAAGTCAAAGTGAAGGTACTTTGGGAGTGCTTTGAGATGAATTCGGTGCATTTCTCTATAGTAAGTCATATGTTATGTTACCTTTGCACAGATGACTCCTTTTCTATGTCCTAGGGAGCATTTATTTCAAGGCTTTGGTTTTTGGATGTTTAATAAATTCTTGCTCTCCGCTGCTAAGACAATTCCTGCTTGTATTGATTGACGGTGACTGTGGGTTTACGATTATTAGTTGCTTGCTTGAACCTGAATCATCTATATCTGGGTCGCTTCAACAGCGTAGCTCAGTAACGGAACTTTTTACATAGGAAAGATTGCAAGTGATCAATGTCACTGAGAAGTGTGTTGTCTACTTGACTACACCCTTATGATTTCTCCGGGCATCTGAGAGAAGCACCCGCAAGCTTATAGATCGTCGTTGTTCTGCTGGTAAGGCAACTATTTTGTTGGCAGTGAAACAACGCACAAGCTACATACATCTCATGTTCTCGCGTTTGTAACAGTCAACTGAAATTGCGGAGAGCCAACAAAACGGGATTCGGCTACTCCTTTACAGCTCTGTTTTCTTCAGTTGCCCTGATCCTTTCCTGCAATTTCAAGGCAAATTGGAGTCATCAGTGTTAACACAAGAATGTCCGGAAGAATTTACATCTCGGGTTTCTCAGGTCAGGCAGGTATCCGTAAAATTCCAACATTAGTTACCGGTTAGAGATTCCAGAAAACACATTTCGCAGTAGGAAGTCGAAAACAATTTGCCTGCATATCAAGATCATCTCAGTTAATAAATTTTACAGTGGCAAAAGTAAAATTCCGAGGTCAGGGCTGCGGCTTTATTCACCTCGTGATTTATTATTATTTTGTTTCCTCCATTTGGGTTCGCTTTGTCTCATCCTCCCATGGCCGGAGGCAGTGGCCGGCTGACAAACGAAATCCGAGAATATTAGAATGAGAACAAAAAAACAAAGATTGAGAATCCGAGGATTGAAGTCCAACGCTTATGTTCCAAACACGTCTCTGTCTGTCATAATTTACGATTTTGTCAAGCATACTTGAAAGAAAAAATCTCAAAGAAAAAAAAAAAGAGAGTACGTCATCTACCAACTCAATTAAATTTCATCGCAAATGAAGGCATTTTTTCTCGACATGAGAGAAGAATTTAAAATGGGGTAATATGGATCATGAAGGATCAAAAATTAAAAATACTTGACCTCTTTTTCTCTTACCATAGCATGTTGTTAGGATATCAAATAGGTTCGATTTGCATTGCACATATTAGGCTATAAAACTCACATTGGAAGTAAGGAACTGCGAACTTAGCTCGACTCAGACTCACCGTGGGTCACTCGTTCCCACTTCTATGCTCTCACCCTTCAAAAGGTGGAAATTTTTTGCACTGAATCTTGTCTTTTCTTGATCCTCACTCCTCAAGATCCCTCATTTTCACGCCTATATCGAAAAGTGATCTTTTTTCAAAAACTCTCCGACATGGGTTTCGAGGGCAATCTTGATCAAGAATCGGCCGAGCCGCCGAAGAAGTCCCTCGTCCCCCGTGGTCCAAGTCAGCCTCATCGGGCTGGTCTGCTTCTGCTGCCCTGGCATGTACAGAGCCATGTCTGGCATGTGTCACGCCCCGCACCCGAACACATGATAGTCCTTGAAATAGACTCACCTTTCTTAATTATTCGATAATCCCAGGTTGTTATCGATTAATCAATAATATTAACTAAGGATACAAAATTAATACGTAAGAAATGCAGCGGAATAAATTAAATAAAAATCCCGACCAAATCCTGAGGTAATTCATTTATTACAATAATTTCAATAAACTGATCAAATCTCTAAAATGAATCCACAAATTACCAACATTATTTATTTGTTCAACAAAAAGGATAAATGCGGAAAATAATTTCCTCACAAATTAAAATCTCCAAATCAAAATTAAATCGACTATGATCATCTCGCTGCGCCTCCTGCATCACCTGGAGGAGCTGCAATAATAGGACATGAACAAATAATTTTAAGATGAGATAACTCATCGAGTTTGCCCCATACTTCTTAATTAGGTTGATATTCACTCTAGGGTTCCTTCCCGTACAATTAATTTAATCATCACTTCTCACAACCCATGATCTGTCACTAAACCCTTTTGATAGATTATTCTCCAAACTATTCGATATAAATGTCACAATATCAATTTCTAAGATGATCTAACATCAAATCAATTATAATGAGCACCAAGAAATAAATAAATAAATTACATTATGAAACAATCAATATCCAATTACAATTAATAAATTAATCTCAATCAATCGATCAATCAGAAATATTAAATAAACTTCCATAACTAAGCCATAAACAGATTGAGATAATCTCTCAAAGTAACCAAAATTGACTGCCTGGACCTTCTAATTAGGGGTTCACCGGGTCCCTAAATCGAATCCAGAGTGTTTGATTCGATCACTACGGGTGACATCCATAATTAGTAGCCACTTAGCCAATCACGCAATTTCTGGAATTAATTCCAAAATATTGCATTTTACCTAACATTGCATAATTTAACCCCAACTAGGCACAACAGTATTAAAAATCGTATCTACTCGAATATCAATCCAGATCCTCACTATCAATGATTTGATACCATCGCAGCCAACAAATTTACACTTTTGCCCTCCAAATTTCCAAAATTACATTTTTACCCCTGAAAACCTTAATTAGGCTTTAATATGACATAATCAACTTATCATTCTCAAAATATTCCGAATTTCATATCTTTCTACCATCCACTAATTAATGATTTCCAAAACTAATTTAATTAGCAATCATCCTCCTCGCTAATTAAATTTATCAATTTACCCAAAAATCCCTAACTTAGGCGTAATTGGACTAAAATTAATAAATTATCCCTAATTCCTCAAAACTTACAAATTTGCACCTACTTAACCAATAATCCACATTTCTAAATATATCAATTTACTAATTAATCCTTCAAATCCAATTTCACAACTCCACCCCTAAATGACTAAATTTACGAAATTGCCCCTATTTCATTCATTTCCCCTAAATTCTAAATTAACTATCAAACAAGTCTAATCACATCAAATTACATCTACTAGAGCAATTAACAGCCCTAATTAGGAGTTAGGGAGCAAACTCACACTAAATCCAAGCTTTTTGTGAAATCAATCACGACAGTCCGTGGCGAACCTACAACTCCACGTATTTTCTACTTCGGGCGCACGGACGGCCCGTTACTGCACAACACATCACAATGGCAGTGATTGTGAGCTAAGAACAGTGGTCAATGGTGACAAATCGGGATTAACAAATATTGACTACCAAACAATGCAGTTCATCCCAAAACAGGGGATGAACCTCTTTGACGGACTGCGGCCACGCGAGGATAAATTGACTGTGGCGACGGCTTGGCTACTGGAGATGGTGTCTAGGCTTGCTGAAATCACGTCGACGACATGGAGGAACGACGGATATCGCGACGAGGAAGAGAAGAAGGCCTCGGGTTCTCGGTTTATCTTAAACTCAACCTAAACAAATATGAAAATTTGAGTTGATTTGAGACTACCCATGGAAAATTGTAATTGGCAAGCTGTTAGGTACGAACCAAGGAGCTCTCGGGAAACTTCTTGGGTGGCGGTGATGGCTGGAAGGACTTGGACGGCTTGCGGCGGCGGTGAGCAAAAGTTGCTTCCAAAATAGGGGAGCCACGTCCAAGCCGTGATCTAACTTCCAGCAGCGGCAATGACGAGCGTCGGCGACTAAGGCGGAACCTCTTGATGAACCACCCAATCCACGACGCCAACAAACTACTTGGATCTCACGGGAGGACTTGCGGTGCAAGAGGTGTACAGTGAATTTTCAGATTTCTCCCCTCCCTCGAGGCACAGTAGATAGGGTTTTTCTACGGAGATCTTGTGCGAGGAAGACGGCTAAGTTGGTTGGGGAGAGAGAAATGTGGAGTCGGCCGTCGGCATCAACGCGATTTCCTCGCGTTGACTGATTCTTTCGTGCGGCTAGGGCTTCCATGGTGTTGTTCACGCAAGGAAGGAGATGAACAGGGAAATAAGAAAAAGAAAGAGATGGGACGGCTGGCCCACGTGTGGAGAAGAGGAGGACAAATAAAACAAAAGAGATAAGGATGACAAAAAGCATAAAGTGCAAAAAAAAGAGGTAAACAAAATTTGAGGAAAACTTTTAATATATCCCTTTAATACAGATTTCCTCCAAAGACCCATATTCGGGTTGTTACAGCATGGGCGGCGGCGGCCAGGTTGACCCTACGGCGGCAAACAACTCGAACATTGCCCTCTTCACCACCTTCGCCATCTTCGGCATCCTGGGAGGCGGAATCTACAATGTCCTAGGCCCTCGCTTGACTCTTGCCTCTGGTTGTAGCACTTATGTTCTCTACGCAGGCTCTTTCTTGTACTACAACCACTACCATCACCAAACCTTCGCCATTGTTGCCGGTGCAATCCTCGGCATTGGCGCTGGCTTACTGTGGGCTGGCCAAGGCGCCATCATGACCTCGTACCCACCGCAAGACCAAAAGGGCACTTACATCTCCCTGTTCTGGAGTATTTTCAATATGGGGGGCGTCATTGGTGGGTTGATCCCGTTTATATTGAATTACAACAGGAGTGAGGCTGGTTCTGCGAATGATGCAACTTATATTGGATTCATGTGTTTTATGACTGCTGGCGCACTGCTTTCCCTTGCCATCTTGCCGCCAAATAAAGTGATTCGTGATGACGGGACTAGATGCACTAAGGCGGAGTACTCGAGCGTTTCAACTGAGGCGACCGAGGCTCTCAAGCTGTTCCTCAACTGGAAGATGCTCTTGATTGCACCGGCCGCTTGGGCCAGCAACTTCTCTTACAGCTACCGGTTTACTAATGTGAACGGAGCCTTGTTCAGTTTGAGGACTAGGGGGCTGAACATTGTGTTCTACTGGTTGGCCCAGATCCTAGGGTCGATTGGAATCGGTTATGTGTTGGATTTCGGCCTTCCGAGTCGGAAGATGAGGGGTTACGTCGGGATTGCAATTGTTGCTTTGCTTGGGACTGCGGTTTGGGGGGGTGGCCTCGCTAATCAGCTAAAGTACTCTCGGCACGACCTGCCTGAGAAGTTGGACTTCAAGGACTCCGGTTCTGATTATATCGGGCCATTCGTGTTGTATCTCAGCTACGGACTATTGGACTTAATGTTCTAGACCTTGGTTTATTGGTTCATAGGATGCTTAGCTGATGATTCGGAAACCCTTAGCAGGTACTGTATTTGTTTCACAAGTATGAGCAAGAGATTCTATTTTGGCATGTAGGCCTAGGAAATTTGGATTCTTCCCGATTAACACCAATTATAGGTTTACAACTAAAACTGGTATCTGGTTTTCTATATCATGCAAGTACACTGGGTTCTACAAAGGAGTGCAAAGCGCCGGAGGGGCGGTCGGCTGGCAAATCGACACTCGCAAAGTCCCATTCCTCTCAGAGCTTATCGTCAACTGGTCGCTTATGACAGTGGGCTATCCCTTGCTGCTGGTTCTCGTTAAGTTGGCTGTGAAGGACGATGAGGATGGTGAAGAGGGAGAAGAAAAATGTAACAGCCCGTTTTAGGTCATTTTTGGGGTTTAATATTTAAAATTTCGGGTTTAATTTAGTGGCTCGTTGGCCTTGAGGGCCCCCCAGACTAAACCGTGAAATTTATTTTGGGCGGTCTCCAAACTTTTGGGTATTTGCAATTCGGCCCCAAAAAATTGAATTTTGGCCCCCGAGGGCAAAATCGTAATTTTGCTCCTCTCTCTCTCTCTCTCTCTCCGCACGAGGCCCACTGTCGGCCTTGTCCCATCGACGGCTAATCCTGCAGGGATAGACCTATCCCACCTGCCGTCGGACATCCCCTCCCTCCTTTCTCGGCTTCCTTTTCTTTCTCCTCCTAGCGCATTCTTCTTCTTCTTCTTCTTCTTCTTCTTCTTTTGCTTGTCTGCTCGCCGCTGCCCCTGCCGACTTAGTCGCCATTCGTGTCGTCCCCAGCCGCCACTCACGCCGTCCCATTGCTGTTCGCATCATCCTCACCACTGTCCCGAGCTCCTCGCCACTGCTTAGCTCATCATCGACCAGAACTGCGACTGTCCTAGCTTACTCGTGGCCCTCCGACACCATGCTATATCGTTTTCCGCCCTCCCAAGTCCTTTCCAATGCTATCTGTTAATGGTCTGCCCTAGCAACCAATTAATAATGATACTCTAACAATAATTGTGGTTAAAGTTGTGTCGGCAATATCGACATTCACTATACTTAGGTAGTCATAATGTCTTGCAAGAGACCGCTTATGATTTGTAAGCTAAAAGAGTTTTTAGCATGCTGCTAATGTCTAGTGAACCTACAGGGTCGCACACAATATATCGAACTGATTTATATTATTCGATGGATAATAACCCAAAAACTTAAGTGGGTCTCGCCCCTTTTGCTTGATAATATATATACTCATTTTGTGAAAGAAACCCTAGAAGTTTTTCGTGAGAAACACATTAAGGAGAAAACATACAGAGGCGTCTGTACTCATTGATCCGCGAGACAGCCTCGAGGATTACAGGCGATCAAGCAGAGGAACTCCATAATCTGCAAGCTAGCACTTGGGTTTAGAGATCACAATTCGTATGTGTGGATACCGGTAGAGGTGCAACACTTGGGGCGTTGATCCAGACACAACCAAGCGCGAATTTGTCTGCATGCAGCAAAAGGTATGTCTAGAAAACTCACTTTGATTTTAATATACACATGAATCCTATTTGGGTTTCGTTTTTCCACTGCGTTTAAGAAACCAAGAAACCCAACACTATCTTACTCCCCAGAAGCCTTATTGTTGCCGGAGCTTTGCCGAAACAGTACTGCCGCCACGTTGTACCATGTTGTGCCATGTCGTGCAATTTGTCCCTTGTTGCGCAAGTTTCATGATATTGCAAGATCATCGTGAGTCGTCGTTGCTGGGGTTGCATGGACTAAGACGTGAGTTTACGTCTTAATCCCTGATTAGAACTGTTTAACTGCTTAGTAGAGAATGGTGGTTTGGATTGTGCTGGAAGTATGTTTGAATCACAATAAGGACCGTGTTAGGGTCGAGATTAAAATAAGGGTGCATTGTGGGTGATTTGAACTGATTAGGCGGCTATCAGCCAAAGGTTAGCCAATTATGGTGATCGCACAAGTAGTGCATCGATCGGTGGGTTGCCACTCGAATTGGGTAAACGAGAAAGGCCCTAATCAGCTAGCCCAAATTGTGACTGGCATAGAATTGTCCGAATTAAATTGTATTTGTTGTATACTAATGAAAAGTTACAGTGTATTATTTTACTTGATTAGCTATTTCAGACTGGTCATGGACCGTCTTAATAATTGATTAGCACATGTGCTTAAATTGTGATTGACACTTGTATGCTGTTGATGTGACTGATCGTATGGCATGAGCCAGAACTTGGTCGTGGACCGATTAGTTGTTAGATAGGGGCTTGTAGAAACCGTCGAGCCAAGTTGGTTGGATAGATGGCACGCATGAGACTCATGTGTCGACGTGTTATATCGGGTGCTAATCTAGCCTGGAAGCCTGTGCAGTCATCGTGTTAGGGCATTGAAGTTAGTGATGATCGCAAGTACAGTGATTGATAGGCTATTCTAGCACTACTAGGAAGCATGCGTGAAATGTTATGTGGCATGTGAGAGATGGTACAACCGATTAGGAGCCCAAAGGCAATTGCTTTCCTAACTGGGGCTTAGAGAGTAGACTCATAGAGATTTTATCTCATTTGTTGTTATAATTCTTTCTTTTAGGTCCTAATCATAAGGAAGTTGTACGAGGGCTGAGTTAAACCGAAAGGGCCTGTAGATGGCGGGTGGGTTGAGAACCTTTGTATTCGACTACGGATACACTTTTAGAGGCATGAAGGATCGTCTGGGAGTTTGATTTTGAATTTTGGTGCTAGGTGTCACCCCAATACTGGGTTAGGTACTCTTCTTCTAAGGGAGGTTCATGGGTGAAGGAGCTCGATCACCATGAAGATCCTTAAGGAGGGTACGACGAGTGAAACCTCAACTAGTGGAACAACGACCCTCTTGGTGGTATTGTAATAGACTTTTAGGGTACCCCTTAGACTTGCTATTACTTTTTGGACTAAACCCTGGTCCTATATAGAGGGGCTAGGTAGACTGCTTTCTAACCCATTCTTTTGGTTAGTATGTACAGGGGTTTCTTTTCTTCTCGTGAGAAGTTTTTTTAATCCCATATTTGCCAAGTTCTTTTTTTATTTTATAGTTTGCTTCTGCTGCATGTTATCTATTGTGGCATTGAGTTGAGGACGAGTTTTGGAATGTCGCAAGATATCAACCACTAAGAACTTTGAGGACTGTCACGTGCTTGGGCACAGGGCATGACAAAAAGGAAGTTGCTTCGTCATTTGCTCATTAGGCGACAATCCAAAACGTCATGTGAAGCTTCTTCGGGCTTAGCGAGGCAACGGCCTGAAAAAAAAATAGTCTTTTTTAGGATTAATACCACAGCAAATTCTTAGATCATTACATTCATATCACATTTACCCCAACCTAATTTTTGTGTTATAAAAAAATATAGAACCGGTGCATCCGTGACAGCTCCACTAAAATTTTAAGGCAAAATTGGACAAAATCAGGGATTTTTTTAAGTGAATATCAGAAGATTTTTGAAACTTGAGGGAGCTCTCAGTTTAAAATTAGTAGATTTCATAAATTTCAATTTCTTTTCTTTGGATATGACTAACAAATGATATTGTTTAGGGTGCCCATTTATAATTGATTTCCACGTTATATTTATGCTACATCATTCAAGTTGTTTGTCACGTCATTCGCCGACAAAGGATATATTTGTCATAAATGTATTGGTTTTGGATTTTTTTGTAACATAGAGATTAGTTTAGGATAAATTTTGTACAGGTAATACTAATTTGAGATTTTTTTGTGATGCGTACATTAGTTTAAAATAAATATAACACGAGCATAGCATTGTTGTTGTAATCGTTGGTAGTTAACACGGCAATTAGAAGATCAATACATGGTTAATTTTGCCGGTGCATCAAAAGTGCAATCAAAGTGACATTCTGTGAAAATTTCTATCATTGTCATCGTGACTAGTGTGTAAATCACCAAATCATTGATTGTTGCATGGAACGTTAAGTCCCGGCCGGTGATCCATTACTTTGTAGCTATGATCTGCCTACTCACATATTGTTAATATAGTTTTCCTCTCGATATGTCTAGAAACATTCTGAGTAGACGAATCTAAACATTCGGATGTGTTTGGGAGAGCCTCGTGGAAATACTAATGCATTTTCCCGAAGTTCTTCAACGCAGGGTGCATTTGTTCGAAGCAAACAGTGTTTGGATGATTTGCGTCTGGTACATTTCCGCAAAAGCAGCTATAAATTGAAGTAAAATGGAGAGAGGGGAAAAAGAAGACCTTGGCTTCGAGCTAAATCTGGAGCTACAAATGGAACATTGTCGACGGCAAGATTGGAAAGAAAAGAATTCAGTAATCCCCTAAAACAGCGATTTCGGAATGTTGAGAGTTAGAGTAGGTCCAAAATTGTCTTGACCTTTCACCATTCACAAAGCTCGACTTTGACTTAAGGGCTTTTGAGATTATGTTATCAAGTACCTTAACCTTAGTATAAGGGCCTTTGAGATGACTTTGAAAATTACTCTCCCAAATGCACCTGTCCTTTCCTTTTAGCTTTCTAGAGATCTGAGCTAAGACAAATTGAAAAAGAAAATTGAAAAAAAAAAATAGAACTCCGGGGAGTTGCGGCCATTTTTCAAGAGTAGATTCACATGTGGGGAATTACCATGGCTTTAAATGTAACATCGTCTATATGTCTGATCTTCCCGTTGTTTGTTTGAGCTAAAAATATGGTAGTTCTGCATTCAGCTAGAAAAAGATAACAGATTTGCGATAATATTCTTTGGCTTCTTTCAAATGAGACCTCTGCATCGTTCAGGATGGAGAGCTTTGGTCAGTCAAGATGTGAAGCATCTCAAGATGTCCTATCACGTTAACGCTATAGAACATCAATGACCATCTCCTTAGGGTCGACGCAATGCGGTGAAAAGATCGCATTTGAATGCATGATTTCGAGTAGTCGCCAATTTGCAGGAATTGGAAGTCGAGGCTTTAGTGAACAGGCATTGGGCTCCGCTTGTTTCCTCGAAGTAGAAGCTTTTTGATTCCCTAAAGCAAAGATATTGTTTACCAAACAAAAGCTTCTGAACAGTTGGGTTCATGGATATCCATGTTGAACAATAACCAGAGTTCTTCCTGGTGACGCCTGGATAGCTGAGAGAGGCGCACCGGGAAGGCGTGGCAGACCGTCTTACAGCCACCGTCTTACAGATTCTATCATATGAGTTCCCAGAATTGGAGTATTTGATGAGGCACCTTCCCTAGTATGATCTCTCTTAGGATTCATTTTCTTCTCTGTGCGAAAAATTAAGTTGAAACTCTTGTAAGCTAACAAGAGGCTCACCGGGTTGGTCATAGTTAAGACTTCTTGTCTCTAGCTTCGCGGCATCAACCGTCTGGACTTTGCAGATGAATTTCTACTTCCCACATGAAAATGCACATGCTGTACTTTGCTGTTGATTTTTTAAAACTAAAGGGACAATAATGACATGCATCGTGGATTGTGCTAAAGAGTTTCTAATTTTGTGAACGATTATCGGAAGCACGAAGAAATCGTGTGCCTCTTCTGTTTTCTCAATCCGAACTTTTGTCACGACAGGCCAATGTAAACTGTCAAAGAACGAAATGTCTTGGTGCTTTTTCTTTGATATTACGACAAAAGGAAAATGGAGTCGCATCTTTACATCTTAAGTCTGACTGGAAAACATTCCGAAGGAACAGATTCACAGGGACCAAGTTCTCAAGCACATTATGAGATAAACATGCAGTTTTTCTGCCTCTATGCTAAGAAAGCGAAGCTGCGACCAAGTTTTCAAGCACATTTGAAATAAACATGCAGTTTTGCTGCCTCCAAGTCAAGAAAGAGAAGCTGTGAAAGGAGCTCGACTGTGCTCATCAGTATGGCATTCTTGAACTCGAAGTCACCCCGAAGTCATCTTTCAACGGATTGTGAAGAGCCTTAACGGGAGATAAGCAGGACGAATTAGAGGAAGTGCCCTGTGCATCAGACGAGTTATGTGAGTCTGAGTCAGTGACCCAGTAGAGATTCCAGAGAACAGAGATTGCAATAGGAAAGTCAAATGATGAATCATTTTAGTTCACCCCAATGAAAGATTAGACCAGTTGCTTGTCTGTCAAGATTATCAAAATTAATAAATTTTCCTATGGCAAAAAATCTACAATTGTAATGTAAAATGGCAAAAGAACCTGGACACTATTACGGCAGCAAAAAGAACACAAATGAAATACATTGAAGCAGTTCTATACATACATCACAATCAAGTGCAATCCATAATTCAAGAAAAGCATGTTATTTAAGATAGGAGCTCAATGATCACCTGACATTAGTCTGAGAAGACAGTCGGTAGCAGCATTTACTCCTTATAAATCTACAAGAATGGGAGAATAAGGTCAAGTTACACATGGATATGCTAGACATATATTATCAGAAGTTAGTAGTCTAGGCTCGAATCCTTAAAAGGAGATTGGAAGTGGGATCACCGTTTGCTGGTTCTTCCATAACTATATTTTTTGCTTCCAGACAGTAGAAAGATACTAAGTTAGTCACACGTAGAAACCATCGCGAGACTACCCTTGGTCAGGCCTTGCAATATAAAACTAATTTGGTCCTCATGGAAAACTCATCGAAGCATTAAAAACATAGAGAAATTCTTAAATAGAAAAAAACCAAGAACTTGGTTTTACAGTAGAGACCTCACATAAGTTAATCGAATATAATATTGATGGCAACTCGCGATGCTGTTAAAATAATAGGACATAAAGTGGTTTTCAAAATTCTTGTTAAAGAAGATCAGCTTGGGAAAAGCCAAGCATGACAGGTTCATGTGCAATAAATTATGTCAAACTTCAAATGAAGTATTTTGCTCAAGCCTATCCACTTCACTTAGTGTTATCTTGAGAAGTGCTAATGCTGACTAAAATATGTATGGTCTTAGTAGCTCCCCGACCTTCATGCACTTTGAATGTGAGGTTAAAGTAGCCTACTCACAACATGTGTTGCACACAGCAATCAGGACCAGGTCAACATAACGCCACCAAATGCTCGTAAGGTGGTTTCTGTTCTTTACTTCCCTTATAACTCCACAATATGTCCACATAATGCTCGAGGAACACTGCCAGTTTCGAACACAATTTGACTATGATCTCAACTTCTCATCAGAGGACAAAAGAAACTATATTTATGCTAAAATAGAAATTTTAGCCAGATACATTTTGTAAATTCCTGAGCTACATATTCTATGAATCGATACATTTTCTGATATCACAAAAAAAATTAGGAGTGGAAAGAATAGAATATCCATCAATTAATTCATGAAGTGTAATTCCATCGATTACTGTAAATCGACTCGTGGAAGACAGGCCAACAAAAGAGAAGCCCATGAACAGGAAGAATGCTTAGCAACTCGAGAAGCGCCATGTCACCACCTCATCAAGGAAGATTCAAGTGCAATGAAAGTAAGCTTTCCTTGTTTGGAAGAAAATGAGAAAGATCGCGACAGTAGGCAAAAAGTGACTGGTTTGGGTGGACAATATAAGGTGGTGACATGGTGCTACATGGGGATTCACCATATTCCCACAGACATGGTAGACGCTAACATTATTTATAGCATGGTTAATGGGGAAATACAGCAGAAAAATACCATAGAGACAAGAACTTGAATGCACAGAGATATATCTGCAGAACAAGAGTCTAATTGATAACCCAGAGGTCCTGATTATGTACATAAAGCTATGAGGATTAGGGCCCTAACAAATCTATCAAACTGAAGCGCAGATTGTATCTACAATTCTGGATATTCAGTCAGACAAATTGACCGGATCGACAGTTCTCACAGCCCCAAAAGACCCACCTGATGATATGGACCAAATGAGGTAACTATAATCAAGGAAGCACCGGACTTAAGGAACCGGCAAGAGAAAAAGCTATCATAGATCAAAATGAGTTCAATCATGCATATTATACCTAATAATTCACATCGACCGTATCACATGTATTTTTATCATATCCAATCAGTTGACTTTGAACTTGTCCTGGGCTAGAAGTGAATGCAGAAGATCACAGTACGTCTTTCCAATTCCACTGCATCTATCTACCATTGACTTAACTAAAACACATCCACAACCATTACCGCTGTTACACATACTTGTTCATACTGGCATGTAAGGCAGTCGCAAATGAGAACATATGAATATAAGACACTTCTTTATCTTCTTGTATTTTTTTCCCGGTTGAGCTGCAATTCCGTAGGGCAGCTTTATACATAAGCCTTGACTTAAAAAGTCTATTACACCCATCAAATGTTGTGCTACCGAACAAAATCACTGTCAGTCAAACCCACTTAACCAGTCATCAACCCCGAAACTTTAATTCCCGTATCAATCATAGCAAAAACCAGTTGGCCGAGAGTTCCCCTGTTATATTACTTCTCCAAGAAGGGAGGAATTTTAGTCCAAGCATCTAATGATGGTGAGACTCCACGTGCACACCTACTTAGCCAACATCAAAGAACAGGAATCTGATGGAACATGGATAAACTGTAGAGTCGATGGTAATATATGATTCTCACGACAACAATATGAAACCGATGGTCCCCAATCTAAACACAAGTATAGAATTTGCTAGATTATGGACAAAGATCAATCTATCCACTGATCGAGATCAATCTATCCTTTGCATCTCCACAGAAAAGAAGACACAGAGATTCGTTATGCCTCTATCTGTCTATCTATCCCGTCTAATCAACATGGTGAAAAGTGGAAAAATGCAACTCTCCCAAGAGACAAAATTGAAAAAAAAAGAAAAAAAGAAACAGAAGGCGGAGAATTGCAAAATAATCGTCAAGCAAAACACTACAAGAAAAACCAAGAAAATGGAAAGTTCCTAACATTACTCGAGACTAAGAATCACACAAAAAGCCAGCAAAAGTGCCAATTGCCAACCGAAGCCAGACAGAATCAAACGAAAAGAAGAACAAAAAGGAAAAGCACGAAAGCAACGCCGAAAACACTAACCTTTATGCTCGTCGGAAGCATCGGGATCCTCCAGATCCTCCTCCTCCGGCACCGGATGCAATTCCAGCTCCCCCTCCTGTCCTCCCTCCTCCGCTACACCCTTCCTGCCGCCTTCCTCCTCAGGAAACCGAACCACCACCACGGGACATATGCAGTGATGAACGCAGTAATCGCTGACACTTCCCAACCTCCCCTTGCTCGCCCTCCTCGCCGCGCCGAACCCTCGGCTGCCCATTATCATAGCGCTCAGCCTCAACCTCTCCACCTCCAGGCACAGCCTCTCCTTCATGTCGTGATCCTTCACTATGTGGATTTTGAACGGGAAATCTGCCTCCACGAGAGGCTGCGCCAGGTCGTTCACCTTGGTCTCCGCGAAGCTGTCAAAGTCAGACTGCAGCCTCTCCGGCTCCTCTCCGGAGACTCCATAGGCGGAGGAGGAGGAGCCCGCGGCGCCCCAGTCGGCGCCGTAGAGAACGGAGGTCGGCCTCACGTGGAGCAGGACAACGGCGTCCCCGGGGCGGAGGTAGTTCTGCACGGCCCACCGCACGGCGTAGGCGCTCTCGTCGCTCAGGTCGACGGCGATGGCGATCTTCCGGCTGGCGCCGGCGGTCGGGGTCGCCACGAGGGGGACGCGCGGGGACGCCTGCCGTGTGCGGATCGACGGCGGAGGAGGGACGGGGAGGTCCGGTTCCGGGTGGGCTTGCGGGCTCGTCATGCTTTTGGTTGACCGATGGAAGAAGAAGAAGAAGAAGACGTTCGCTTCTGCGCTGAGGAATTCGGTGGGGCTCCTATTTATTTCAAAAAAAATTAATGCGATTAACTTCGGTCATTTCTCTCGTCGACGTTACTAAGAAATATATTTAACTTGTCCAATGTGTTATGTGACCGAGGCACCGTGCACTACAATGGAAAATATCATGATGACTTTATAATGTCGCGATCGACTCGAATATCCAAAATAAAAAGACGATAAAATGCCTGTCGTAATCCATTACGAGTTCAAATTATTCCGTGATGTTTAAAAAAGTCTTGATTATTTTTATCATGATTAATTAGGTTAGATTAGGTTTTAATCGATATAGAGAATTCGTGTTATTTATGTCGTCGTAAATATAATTTGAGATTTTAATGGGTATTAAGTTTGTATTTATAAAATAATAATAAAAAAGGTCGGACGAAAAGGTCGAGGTCGTCGGGTTGAGTCGCGATCGAGTTCGTGAGCTCCGAATTTGAGAAGGACGGGCGAGTTAACACGCCGGTGGCGTCGGGCGATGTTGACCTCCGCCAAGCCCAAGCCCGCATGCGCACGAGTTATTTTGGGCCTAGCGCACGAGTTCTTTTGGGCCTACTCTGATCCTCGAGAAGATGACAAAATTCAATCCGGTGAGGGCGAAGACAAAAATCTTGATTCCTAAGTTCATACTTCGGGAGAGAAAGATCCAAATTTCCAGTCATAAGCCCAATCTATTGAAGATTAGGGGTGACGACGGTAGATCTGACGGTCCGGATTCAGTTTAGTACATAGAATGGATATGCAGAACAATTTCCCTTATTCCGCTTGCCAAAAACTTCGTTTCTTTCTCGGTTCGCGTCGCGTCTCGACCGGTTCGCCTCTCCGAGGCCGAGCCGAGCCCCCGGCCAGTCCACGCTCGGCTGGCCCAAGAGTACTCCACAAAAACGACATCTCTGCGTTGTCCGTCTAAGGTTCGAGAGCCAATCCGAGTGGTTTCCCATTGGGCAAATGCTCTTACCACGACAGGGATGGTTGGTAAATGAAAATTAAACCAAAGACCTGCTCAACTCACTGAGTCACGACGTCTTCTTAGTAGAGACGTGACGTTGAGCTTTGAACGTGCGTTAGAGGGACGGGGCACGTGGCGGTCTAAAATAATTAGTTGAATAAAAAATTATTTTCATTATCGATAGTAAGTTATATCTAATTATTTTTGTGAGAGATGAATTTTTTATCCATACATATTTTAAGAGATACAGCGATCATTTTTTTCAAAATAAAATAAATTTGAAAAACCAACGAAGTTTTTTCTCATTTTCTTGCATTTTGATTACTTCGGAAAATGAGTCAACGAAAAATCAATACTATAATTCGGGAAAATAACTTCTTTTTTAAGAACTGGAGTATAGTTTTTCTAAAATATTATTAGGTTTCAATTTTTGAATCCAAAATCTTATACTTAGATATGTAAACCGCAACATTGGTTCCCAATCCAATAGGGCAAAGCTTGGACCCCCTAGTGCTTGGGCTCGGCTCTATCAAGGCCGAGCCCAAAGCCCTAGTGCTCATGTCTAGTGTCCTAGCACTCGAGCTCAAGTCTACAAAGGTGGTGCTCCGGTCCCTGACACTTGAGACTCTAATTCCCGATACTTAGGATAAGGTCCATGAAGGCCTGCACAAGTCCTCGACGCTTGGGTTCAAATCCTTGATTAGTGAAATGTCAGTCCTAAAAATCTCACATTTGAAATATTGTTTTATTTTTTGACTTGTTTTCTTTTTCCTCTATTAATGGCTATTAACCATAGAAGAAAGAAGAGCTGGCCAGAGATTGGCGGACGAGCCTCGCCGATCTAACGAGACTCGAGCTTGCCGGCCTCGGCGGGCGGCTTAAATGAACTCCGACCCATCTCTCTCTGTCTCTATGCGAACGAGCCAAAATGGGTCGTTTGCCGAAATGGACCAATTTTGTCGCGCGTCATGTCAGAGACTGAGAGGACAGGAGACGACCCAAGACATCGCAAACGCCCAGCATCGGCCTTTCATGCGTCGTTGTTGCTGGCGACTGTCCATCATCATGGAGCTGGGCTCGAGCTGTACCACTTTGCTTAGGTGTCCTCGGCCAAAAGCCCCGGTTGCTGTCGAAACCCTCTCTTCCTTCAAATCATCGATCATCATCCGGATGATCTTTTTCCTCCCGAGGGCCATTGCCCAGCATTCATCGTGTCGTAACATCACGTATACCCACTGTTCCATTAGCCGGTGATGCACAGAATTAAGGGTCGTGGGGACGAGCACCCGCGGCACATTTAGGCGATCACATTCGAAAACTCGGATTTTCGATCGATCACAATGTCTGCTGATCTTATTGCGAGAGAATGCTGTCAATCGAATGATGTGAATGTTGTTAACAAGGGCAATATAGATAATCCGTGATCTATGGTGCAATAATACGTGCATGAAACTTAAACCACATCATGTGTGATACATCATAAACTATTTTTATGACAACAAAACTACAATATTAATATTTGCACGACAAATTTACCTTCTATCCATTAACACCATTAAAAACTTGCATACATGGACGATGGGAACTGAATAGTGTTGACATGGCACCCACACAGCTTAAGTGGAATAAAAATAATCGCCTTTTCATTTGGAGAAAATTTGATGGAGGGTAAATGCGTCACACGGATGCAAGTTTGAATTTCTGATATCACAAGAAACGAATGTAGGTTAAATATGTCTCAGTAAGCATAACTTTAAATTTGTATATTACAAAAACTTTTCACAGTAAATGTGACTAACATATTTTGAAGTTTTTAGTGATATGATCTCTAAAAAAAAATGAAAGGGATACTACTCTATTACTACTCAATGTGTCGAAAATGGGTCATTTATGGGTTCACCCACACGCGGTCCTCTCTTGAAGCTCGCTCGCTCCTCATCTACTTTCAAAGAGAGTTGGTCTAATGATGGTTCTTCTATGTTCTTGGAAATGTCTAACAGTGACATCAGGCACCATTTTTTTTACATTGCTATTGCTAAAAACGTAGAATACAATAATTTGTCAATATCTTTCCCCATTTAAAAATGCTTAAAACGGCAAGGGCAAACCACAATATTCCGTAAATACAATGATATCCGACACTTTTTTTAATTTTATTTTTACATTTTAAACTTTATTTATTGACTTTTTGTGCATGTAAATCTACTTTTTAAAATATGAAATGAAATGTCTATCCAAGCAATATATTCATATGAAGACCTCAAAAAAGGGTTAAATAGGTGGTACGAGTTTTCGTAGGTTGGATTACATATGAGTATTGTTTTAATAGTATGGATCGTATTAGATTTGAATCACTAAATTTGTGTTGCATATAAATGAGTCAAACCGGGTTAGTAATTAAGACAAAGCTCCATCTTTTTAAGCAATGTCAACCGACAATGTGAATATGAAGTAGCAATCTCCATGGTTGGAACTTCACGAGGAACAAAAGTGAGAAACGAGGTACCGTCTTTAACCCTCACAAAATGAACTATATCTTAAAAAGGGGGGAAAAGCAGGATTTTCAAGTAATCATGAGAAAGCTTGCTTAGGATTGTGGGCAGGCAGCTGTTCGTGTATTTAGTTTCTTCATGAAGAATAAACCTCAGGCATCGGGTCCATGTGTATTCAATTGGCAACAACTACCCAAATCACGGGGTAGGTCGTGTAGGAAGTTCAACTAACCATTATATCTTTAAATATTGATTGCACCAGCCGAAGCTCGCAATCATATCCCTATTCCCATCTTTTGCTCAGCAGCCCCAATTATAAATAAAACCCGAAAGAAAGTCAAGGTGATCATGGTCGGGATTCATCAAATACCGCATTAACATTGTGTGAATCGAATAAGATACGAGCCTAACCTCTCCAGGAGATTCGAATGCGCAATCCTTTGCATCTTGCGCTCTGTGTTGGTGTATTGGACACAGATTGTGCGTTTAATCCACGCACGCATCGTTTTCATTCTTAAAAATTGCTTAAAGTCAATCTTATGAAATTGTCTAAGCGGAGATTTTAGTTCATGATGACCGGCAGAGATAGTCCGTGCAGAGAATTTTCATCTGCAGGCACTGAAGTTCTTCCATTATGTTCTGCGTATTGCCTACAAAAACGGTGGAGAGAGAGCCCAAACTCATCTGGGCTATAAGCTTTCTTCTGAAATCAGGTTGGGCTGATATGGAGTTATGCCTCGATCCAGTCCGTTCACGGCAAAAGCACAGCCCCACGTTGCAATCATTCCACAGGTAGCCTAGGAGAATAGCAACATGTTACGTCATACGATGTGTCCAGATCATAATTTGGCTCAAATTGGTGACTCAATTCAACTTCATACACCTACAAGCTCAGCCATCAGGTGACTCCTTAATGTTATGTCGGTGTCGTTGGTTCACTAGGATTAAACCCATGTGGCTAATCATGAGCTTTGAACTCTTGATTGACGTGCATAATCCCCCCAAAAGGTCTCTGTTACAAACTAAGATTGGATGCCTCCTTTGGCTAACAATGTCTGCTGATGACAGAAAGAATTCAACAGAAATTATGCTCGACGGTCTTGTTTTTTTTTTCACCTTTTCATTGCCATCATGTTAGTTTTCTCTGCCAGAGAAACAAGGGTAAAAGAAACAGAGACCCCTGGACAGAAAAACCAGGCGAAGTAGCAGCCTTTTTACCAACGCCGGTCCATACCCAAAGTGACGTTTCGTCTCTTGCATTTGGTTCCCCAGACAAACCGAAACCAAACAAGACATTCTTCCCGCTTTACTTTTGCTTCGCTCCTACTCGGACCGACCCTCTTTTGCACAGCGAGCGTTAATGAAGGGCCCGTACTGAGATCACGTCGCAGGGATTTTGTCCCTCGAAACATCCACTTCCCATTCTCTCTCTCTCTCTCTCTCTTCTCGTTCTTTGAACCAGCTGATGTCATTTTCAGTCTCAACGCTGACACTAAAAACAATTAACTATTTCTCAGAGACAGAGTCCCCAAGTTGACTACTATTTGTTATTTTTGTTTTACTGGGTTTTTCTTCTCTTGAGAACTCGCTGTGATCTGACGTCGGAGGCTGCAACATTGGTCATCTCACTGTCCGAGCACGAGAATTGGTGGTCCAGCACATTAATGGGCGTGTCCGAGCTTGAGTGAACATCGAGCGCTGACCCGAATCCCTCCATCGCTGCATCTTGCATTGCATTGTAACAATGCAGCAAGTTATCCTGCAATTAGAAGCAAAAGCCGAAAAAACAAATGCAGAGCAAAGCCAATGAGACCCATTTTCCAAAACGGGACACAGATTAAAAAAAAACAAGTACTTGTCAGTTGATTCCAAAAAAGTAACATCGACCCATTTCTTTAAACCAAAAGAAAATTATAAACGATCTTGCTTTTGGAAGTGTAACCCATCTTGGACTCCGTATTAAAGCAACACGTTGTACTTTCTGACAGGACAAGATGACAAGAGTCGCTTATTAATTAAGTAAACAATGTCTAAGTTGGACTGGATGAGCAACATACCTTATTTACATATGAACAATTGGAAATGTCGCTCTTGAAGCTCGCAAATTGCAAGGGAAATAGCTCGTGAGAAGCGCAAAGAAGCGCTGACGCTGCTATTATTGATGGCTTAAACTCCAGAAACTTGATATCTGTCCCAAAAAAGAAAACATTTTCAGGCTTTGTGTTATACATTTTGTTCGGCAGAGATTAAAAGGAAAAAAAAATGCTAGAATGGGTCTTTCTGAGGTACCATTTTGAGCTTTGAGGATAATCTCGCTCGCTCGAGCGTTGATAGCATGCCTCAGCGGCGGGTCCCGGAGTTTGAACAGAGAGAGGAAGAAGGAGATGAAACAGAAGGGAGTGATTGAGCGCATTCGCCATTGGAGTGCCCCTAACACAAGCAACTCCATCTTCTGTATTGAATGTGTGTCAAATATGAAACCTCCTCCATCACTCTGTATCAAACCCAAAAGAAAATATCACAATGGGTTGTGAATTGAAGTAATTTACATCTTCTCTTTCTTCCAGTTTTTGAGTTAGAACTCTTCCACGTTTACCTGAACATCAGGGAGAGAGATCTCCGTTTTCAGCATTTTCGCGGCCAGAGCCACGCAAGAAACGGCAAGGAGCCTCAAGACCCATGGCTTCGGTTTCTGCAAATATAACAAAAAACCCCGAAATTCAGCATATGACAAAACACAGTCAAACCCAAAAAGCAAGGCAGACGTGAAAACCACAAAAAAAAAAAATGGTCTTGGTTCAACATCACGAGAGAAGAAGGCAAAAATAAGAAAAAAAATGCGCATCTGCATTAACCTGCAATCTATGGGAGGACAGGAACCGATCGACATAATTGATCGCGAGGTACGATAGCGTCGGGTCCAAGTTGCAGGATAACTGCAAAACCACCCCAAGAAGAAAAAGAATGTAAAGGAACTTGCGCCAGAGAGCGTGAGAGAGAGAGCTAGATAGAGAGAGAGGGAGAAAGATTGCGATCTCGCGACAAAAAAACCTGCGAGACTGAAGAGACGATGTCCCGTCGGACAGAGAGATCGTCGGAGCAGCCGACCGATCGAAGACCGGCGAGGTATCTCTCGGACGGCATGTGGTCCGACTCAACGAGAAAGAGGAGGGTCTTGTCAGGGAACCCATCGTCGAGGTTGGTGAGTGGGTTTTCAAGATCGAACTCCATTGTCGACGACGACGACGACGACGACGACGAATGCGCTATCGGGGGTTTTCAGAAGAACGATGGTACACAAGGCATTGCGGGCGACAGGAACGTGTCGTAGTTATAGAGAGAGAGAGAGAGAGAGAGAGAGAGAGAGGGAGGATGAAGTCTTTTGTTTTTTTGAACGATGAAGATGAAGATGAAGATCAGAGAGGGGCAGGGGAGTGAGGAGGTGTTGGTCTTTATGGGAGGAGGGAAATTCCAAAGTCGGGGAAGGTGGCGATCGGATGGTGTCGAGGCTCATGTTCGCTTCGCTGCACGATCTGTCAGCCTTTTCGAAATTCACCTCCTATCCCCCCCTGCAAATCTCGACCGTCCATGTCATGTCCCAACGGTTGAGATTTCTCCATCGTATTTCTTAGGGCATTCACATGCTTTAAATTTGGAGCGGATTCCCCATCGATTTGTTCGTCCTTCATACATTGCATATTCACATGGAGAGAGGCCTTTTGCCTTATGGTACGTTCGATAGGACTGCGATGACGGGTCGTGTAAGTACAATTAAATTGATTGCTTGTATTTTCAATTCGAACTTTCGTAATGAATATGAAACTCTTGTTCTAATTTCTAGAAAGACAATGGCTCTAGGGAGACCTCCCAATTGTCATTATGTATATACACTTTGTTTTACAATTGTAAGATATAAGCGTAAATGCTCAATTAGTTAAGAATTTATGATACGTGTTATAAGTTATATGAGCCGATTAAGTCTAGATTTTTGGCTTAGACATGATGCTCGTATTTAGAGTAGTTTACTTGTGTTCGGTTGGATTTGAAAATGCGGCATCAGTTTTATTGATTGAATAAAATGCCTTGAGGCTTTGTTGGGAACACATGGAGGAGAAGAAAATTGAGAGATGATTTTAGATTTCCATCCTTTCCTCTTCAGAAAAAGTTCTAAAAAATCTATCTTAACTTTTGACATGCACTCCTCATGTCCTCCCCCACCCGTCCTTCCCACACGCAACATAAGAGTTGGGTGGAACTCTGTTAGGCAAACAGAGGAAAGCAGAATCCTTAACTTTGCATGAATTGACCATCCAAAGTCTTCGCAAATACTTACTCGAACTGCCGAGCATAATCGACGATGAAGGAATCGATTACGACCTTTGATCATGTGAATTTCGTTTGAGTCCCATGAAATTCAACAATTCCGAATGCCCCTCTCCATATAGTCGAGTCTATGCAAGTATATCCCCCCAAACTTTTTGCATAATATGGAATGATCCTATGGGGTCATGAACCATCTGCATGTTCTTATTATGGGGGTTTAGATGAACCTGATGCTGTAGTCGGCATCTTTGGATCATTTTTGAACATCAAACCAAACCGCCTCTAACACTGATCAAATGGCTTAAGGTTATTCATGTTGGAATTAGTACATTAGCATATGTACTTAGGGGTGTGCATGATTTGGGGCGGTCCGGTTCGTTATGGTTCCTTTTCAGAATCGGGAATCGGACCAATGGAATCGGTCCCCGATCTTTAGGATCGGACCGGACTCGTGGTCCGGTCTAGTCCAGTTTCTAGGAAATCTAATGGGACCGATTGAGAATCCAGAAAATTCTAAAAAAATTGAGTTTATTTACTTTTAATAAAATTGGTAAAGTCAAGTAAAAATTAAAATATTAGAAATTTTAATTGAGTTATTTTTACTTTTTATACAATTTATTTTTACTAAAATATAAATGTTTGGCCTTCCTAGGAAGGGAACCAAATCGCCTGAACACCGGTTCCACTTTTAAGGATTGGAGACACTTCCAGTCTCGGTAGTTCTCTGTTCAGGCAGTCCAAGTTACTCACCCCTATATGTACTTCAAGAAACCTTACGATGCATTGAGCGCGGATTGAATTTACATACTCGTACTTCATAAGATTCAAAGCTGAAATGAACTCACCTAACTCGACCAACCTTGCAGAGTTGCTTTCCTGCTCTCTCGACCATGTTCAAAAGTTCCGCATCGTGATCTCATCAGATGAGGTAAATTTGACTTGCCAAATTCACAGATATCGAGCCCTTTCCTTGATCGGAGACCCCAGTATCTTGACCAAGAAGAGAAGGTCACCAATCGCCCAGTCAGACACATATAGTAAACATTTCATCAGCAAACCCTAGGGAAAATGACAGGTTTGAAATGCTTGCTGTTCCTTCACATGAAATCATGTAACCACTCCAAGGAGGCAAAACAAATCGTGAAATAAAAAATAAAGCGAGTCATACATAAAAGTCCAACCCTCCATTCCCACGACGACAACCCTCCAAACAATATAATACAAAGAGTGGTTTGGCAGCTTCGGGCTTATCGTTTAATGTCCTTGCGCCGAGTGAGAACCTCTCGTCCTTCCAAGCAAGCTAAAACTCTCGATGCGACAAATTCTGCATACAGCACTTGCATGCATGAGTAAATAGCGTGTGTTTGTGTCTGTGCAGTGAACCCTAGGCGCGAAGCGAAGTACTGAGAGTGGGACTCTTTACGTGGATTTGATCAAGACGGAAGTCAATGTGGAAGACGACACGAGTATAAAGATAGGCTCGGCACCTTAAGAAAATGAAAGTTTGTGGTGTTTTAGCAGTTACTACGTGGTGTTTACCTAGATACTGATCATTTGTCAGAGAAGTCAATTTTCAAGGACCGTCGTCGTCTTCTGACTTTAGAGTAAGATTTTCGTATCCCAGAGTGGTTCTTCATCATTGAGGGCCAAAAGAAGGGCAGTTTCATATTTCTCTGGGAGCTTTCTGGGCATGTGAAGGCTTAGCTCATAGCCTCATTGGACTTTATCTTTGCTTCTAACCAGCGGAAAAACCCTGTCATCTATAAAACATGCCTGTGCAAATTCTCTTCTTAACGAAAATCAACTGCATAAAGAGTTTCTTTGTTTCCTTTTCTTACAGTTGGGAAGAAATGTTTTCTTTGCCATATTAGTGAAAGCATAGTAATAAAGATGTAATCTCTTAAGCCGCTTAGGTAAAAGTGTCATCGTTCAGTTACACTGAATAAATACCAATCTTAGAAACCCTAACTACCCAACTTTTCACTAACTTCATCGAGAGATCCACCTCACGCATTTTTCTTCTGTGAAAGATGAATTTAAAGAAGGATCATGTTTGGCAACAGAGTCAAGCGAAGACAACAAGCATCAATGAAATCAACGAGTGCGCTCTCACGTTTAGCCTCAACCCCACTTGCTATTTTTTTCTCGATCTTCAGTGATGTGGTAAGTAGAGAGATTCACGAAGTTGGACATGCATTACCTTCCTAACATCTTGATCCATCTTTCTTCCCTTAGAAAAGGAAAAGGAAAGAGGAGGAGGAAAAGGGGTCGTTCGCACTTATGTTCAATCATCGCATTTGCAAGCAGAACTTGATTAACATCATGGCTCGAGGGGCATGTGGCTAGACAGAACATATGATCCCTCTGCTTTAATGAAGCGAGATGGACCAAACAACAAGGACCGCAAAAGAACCTTCTAAATAACCTCTTTTTCACCCCCAACTAATCTTTTTCTTTTCCTTTTCCTCTCTCTCTCTCTCTCCCTTCTTCTTTTTTTCTGGGTGTAAATAGGAACACAAAGAAAAGAACAGGGTCCCACTCATAAAGCCAAACAAGACAATCATTTGGTGGTCGCTTGTTTGTGTATGTGCGTGTTTGGGCTAAGTGAGAAAACGGTTCTACTTCGTTTAATCAACTTTTCGTGTCACCTAACTTTTGAAAATCACTCACTGATCCATTCAACTTCTTTGACCATTGGCTTTAGCGCCTGACCAAACTCACATGGCAGATAACTCCCTTTTATCCACTTTATCTTTGTTTTCTCCAAAAGAAAGTCTCGGGAAATATGGGTTTTCCAAGGGGAGAAAAATATTCTCTTTTGACCTTTTCTTTATTCGGTTCAAGGGGGACCGGATTAAATAAAGCACAAAACATATACTACAATCATGAACTTTGTAGGGGGATGGCGACTCATGCCTAGGGGCGGTGGGACCGATTCGCAATTGCTGATGATGTGGAGTTCAATGTCTTGTGATTGCTGGCTGGGATGAGGACTCGGTCCTTGACTTAGTCAAGCATTGAAAAGTTAGAGAAAGAGGCAAGTGCGGTGGAGGTTTGGAGTTGAAATATAGCACCCAAACCCAATTTTACTCAAGGGAGACACAAAACTAATTAGGGTAGTATTTGACTTACTGAACATATCGTGGGTTTTTCCATGTTGGCGTGCTTTACTTGAAATTGATCATTTGTGTCTGTATATGTTTTCGTGTATGCATTGAGAGGGGGATTAAGCAAATGATTGAGAATCTGAGATTCCGAAGCGGAAGTGAGATTAAAAATGATGGCATCAAGAGAAATGTCATGTTGTTGAGAGTTCATTTGAGGGGGAGATGATAGCTACATTAACTCCTTACAACAGATTGAATTTATTAGGATGCATGAAATAAGGAGAATTTCATTTTCTTTCAAGAGTTAAAGAGCTAAGGTGATTGACTGTTTTTCTTTTGCGATTTGATAGATCAAGAGTATGAGTATGAGTGCAGAGATCCGGTAACTTGGAGACACATGAAACATCTTGTAAGCCCCATTAATCAGTTAAGTTCAAAGCAGACGATTTTGAAATGTGATGAAGTAACTTCCAATTTCCGAAATAAAAAATCCCTACTTTACACGATTATTGCCACGGAATCTTATAGTTAAATTTGTCACGTTCTCTTGAGTCTCATTATCTCCTTTGCATATTCTCTCTCTCTCTCTCTCTCTCTCTCTCTCTCTCTCCTCCTTGTCAACATAGTCAACGGTCCTATCGGGCATTTTCCCATTCTCTCAGTGACGGAGGGTAAGGGGAAGTTGGTTCCTATTAGTCTTCCCCTATATTTGCACAGCAGGGCTCTATATTCATTGCTTTTGGTTTGTTCGGCCATCTAAAAGCAATGAGTAGGTGGTATTAGGAATTGAATGTCCAGTGCATTATGACTTGTTTATTACACATAATAATTTGGACATTTAAACCTTATCCATCTCATCATCATATTAGAAAGAACACTTATGACTGCAAGACCAGATGCACTGACACGATCTTCATAACCACTCTATTGTGAAATCGTGAAAGTGAAGGTGGAGGATCAACCATGGAGTCAGGATCATATGAGTCAGACTTAACGTATTAAGGAAGATCTTGATCAAAAGAAAAGGTCACGAATGTCAGAAGTCAGCATCATAGTGCTTTTCGTTGGCCTTCTCGTTACCTGAACTGCTCTTCTTTACCCAGCTCATCTCCTCATTAATCTCATCTTATCCAAAGACCCATGTTGATATTGGATTATCTTTGTTATGTTCAGATAAATGCTATATCGTATTCAAACCGCAAACAAGAATCGCGGGATACATGGTAATATCAGTTGAATTATTCCAATCATGAACCCTCATGCGTTCTTTTTCTGATATGGGTGCCTTAACTTTTTGCCGTCGCTATGGACTCTCTATGTCTCTCTCCATCGAGGCGAGAGAAAGCCTAGAGAGGTCAAGTTTCTTCATAATCGTTATTATTTTTATTGTTGTCATTATTGTCTTTTTGGGGGCGGGTTGATGAAGAGGTAAAATTTCGCAGAGCATGCTTCCCACCTCCTCTTTTCCCCCATCGAAGGAGCCATTCTTTTCCACGTACGTCATGTGAGCTCGAGTCGATTGGTGTTTCTACGTGCAATGCAAAAGTCAAAATGGAGAGAAACCAGAAGAAGCAGATGATGGCAGGGTTGGCTCAGACGCGAGAGTGCATGCCAGGAAAGCAAGAGGACAAACACGATGATTGGATGCTTCTTCACGCCATTCTCTGTCGCAGATGACACCATCATTATGCTTTTCTCATCTTCAACCGAGAAGGAAATCGGTAGCCTGATTGGGACAAAAAACCGAGGAGATGCTCCTAATTGGACGACCCTTTTTGGCCTTTGAATGCTTCCCATAGATAATACGCCGATACTTATATGGCATTCGACTTTAGCTTTTGGGCGCAATTGAACAGTTAATAAAGTTGAAATGTATGAATTGGTACGTCGTTGGAGTATAAGCAAAAATGAAATTTATCTTCATTACACCGACTATGAATAAATTGACGTACCAGCTTATATTATTTCATCAGTAATAGTAGACTTAACCATGGTGGTTGTTTGTCTAGTGGCAAAATATAAATAAATATCAAATATAGAGTATCAAAACTGAAAGATCGCAGTACATTCTTTTAACTTGTCTTGCTGCCGTAAATGCTAAGGGCATACCACGTACTCTTGTAATTAAATTCTTTAGCACAAAAACGCGTTAGGAAGTCTTCTTGCACATTAGGTTGTAACTGCAAAATACTTTTGAAACTTAGATTCTTAAGTACTTTCTTGTATTAATATAATAGACTTCCACAAAAGTCCAAACAAAAATTAAGGGGTGTAATGATAATATATTAATTGAATGTTAAAAAAACGACACATTAGTTGTTTAGTGGCTAAACATGAATGAATTGTTCTTGCAAGGCATTACCTTTGTGTCCACACTCAGGAAATGAAAGGAAGAAAAATCATCATAATCACATATGTGAAAAGTACAAGTAGAAATTTTTTAAAAAGACAATACTTTATTTTTAGAAATAAATTATTTGGTTTTCGGATTTTTTTAATGATATGCTTTCGAATTAATGGAGAGATTGATTTAATTACAATTAAATAGATCGACATACATTATCAGAATTTGAATTAATGTGTTGCAAAAGACCACGATAAACCCAAAAAAATTGTTAGAAAGTGTGGTGAAGTGGACTCGCTTGTGGATGAGTTCGCACATCATGAATGACGGGGACATACACTGCATTTCATTGTGCTTGGTGTCGACTTAAAACGATAAATTATACTATAACTCTTACTTCATTCAGATTCAGAGACACGTCGCATTTCACGATAACCGTGTCCCACTTTCCCGGTCCAATGAATTCCCATATGCATGTCAAAAAGACAAATTTTTTCTGACAAAGACAAGGGGTGTCATTGCAAATTGGAGATAAAGAGGAGGGGGGGTGTCGAAGTTAATTTATCTTAAATGAAACGCAAGTTTGAGCGGAATTCATTTGTTTTTTGGGCTTCTTCGGGCTAATAGAAAAATTGGGGGAGCACCGTGGCTGAAGGCGTACGGGACGGGCTCCTCGTCCAATGATTTGCATTAATTGGTCTTATGAGCCCAAGATCGAGCCCAATTCGTTCACCCCTTCCCAGATTCCATTCACCTACTCATAATTAGTCCTCGATTCATCCACAAACAATATATGTGTTTTACATCTACGCGTATATTATAATGTCGATGCAATGGATGTTTCTGACTTTCTTGGTCGAGTTAGATTATTAATTCCGGGGTTGGCGATGGATTTGAACAGCGAGAGAACATCGAGGCGACCTTATGTTTGTCTCGACACCGCCATGACCATTAGAAAACAGAACAAAGGGTAAGGCCCGGGGGACAATATTTTGGCACGCCCCACGTAAAATACTTTGGTGATTGGATTTGCTATTCTTGTCAAATTTTGATTGGGCCTTGTACGGTCCGGTGAGATCCAGTGGGGGGGCGTGATTCTAAACCTTCAAAGGCTTTGCGAGATCGGCCTCTTGGGCCCGTCCGGCTCACCATTGTGGAAGTCCGGTTTCTACTCCCTCCAGAAGATATCTGGCGGGACGCGTTGTGATTGGTTGGACGCGTCGTCCGCATGCGTCGTAACCTATGCGTAGAACTCTTCGCTTCCGATGATTGAATTTGCCAGCCTATGGGAGAGAAGAAAAGGGGGGAAGATGAACTTTGACCCCGTTTGATTCGATTATCCAAAAATCTAAACAGAAGTATGGGTTTGTTTGTTTTGACTCCTATAAACAGGAAATGATATTTAAAAATATTATTTATATTTCAAAAGAGAAAGAATCGTAACTTTAAGATTATATGTGAAGTTATATAGTAAATGGTTCTGTCGCAATTCAAATGAGGTGTGAGAAGCACTATGAATGAACCCTTTAGCCACCGGTTGTCATGTTCCTCTATACTAAGTATTGAGATGGGCCTTAGGTGCACCCGCCGGATCTTGTTCATCTTTTACGTGGCAAGCAAGCAATCAATCACAGCTCTTATGATCGGATGAAACAAGATGTCTCTCGACGAGATCATCATTTGAAGACCTGCACGTGTCGAGCAGCCGATCACCTACAAATGGAATGGACACTATGGAAAGAATGCTCCATCCGATGCATCTAATGCAGCTCGCCTTTGTTAGACAAAAATCTAGTCTTATTACCATATAAAAAATTTCCTTATCAGAATATTCTTTATCCAAATTTGTCAAAAATGTGCCATTTGAAATTAATTTTGAGTTTGTATTTTCATATCATATCGAGTTTAGTTTAGTTTCGCGGTCGAACTATGTTGTCGTGTTAATAATCGAATTTGCTGCCCGATATGATCCCTCCGAGGGTGGATGTGAAATATACTTGGGAGCCCCCAAAAGACGAAAGTCCTCGCAGGGCGCAAACTGATGAATGGAATGAAGTCAACCCCTGAAAAGTTTGGCCCAGAAAAGCAAAGAAAAGATCCGGATATGGTGGGGCCGCATCGCTTGCAAATGGGAAACTGAATCCGATTCTCTTCGATCATGGAGTTGCGGTCAAAGCCACGCCGCAATCCATGTTTGAAATGTCAGATATCTCAGGAATCGCCAACTCATCCGCTGGGCGACCCATGGAGAAACGGTGACTGCTATTCCGGGTTCTGGGTAGTCTCCTAGTTTCGCTCCCTTACGCAATTTATACCAGTGCTCCCCTGAGGCGGTCTGTAAAGCTTTCCTTTTTCTTTTTGCTTATCTTTTCTTGAAGAATCCCAGATTCCTTTGGCAAAGTCCCGGGAATCTGCCCTTGTCCACTTCCAGATACCCTCACCCTCTGAAGGTAAAAGGCACCATCTTTACCTTTTGTTCATAGTATCGTTGCTTTTGCCTGAGGATTTCTCGATAGGCCCGATTGTTCCTCATTCATTTGTGGGGTTGCAACTGGGTGATCGTTCTCTTTGGTCGTGGGTTGTGAGAATAGGTTTGTTACATCAATATGTTGATGCCCTTTGAGTTCTGCGTAATTTGAGCAGTTTACGAGGTTTCTCTTTCTTTCTTGTCTGTGTCAGCTCTGTGTGATCATGTGGTTTCACAATGGGGAAGCAAGAACGGATGGGTGATAATTGGAGCTTAAGTTTTGATAATTGCTTTGATGGGGGCATGCCTCTCTTCAGTTTATTCTAAGAAGAGATTCACATTGGCTTTGAGTTATAGCGCAACTTCTGTCATACTATTCTAATGTAAAGATTATAGTTTTTGGGTCAACGATGCTGATATGAGGGTATCTTTCACGTAAGAGAATCTAGATCTACTGGCGTGAATAAATACTAAAATGGCCTCTCTATGAAGATGATGATTTTACTTAAAGACCGCTCAAACTCATGATTTCCATGTGAATGATTAGTTGTCTGTTTCAGTAGGAGTTGTTGATTATCCTCTTACTTAAAAACAGTCATAATATAGTTGATTTTTCATTGTGTGTAGCATCTGTTTGGGAGGAAGTGAGAAATGGGTACCGTCAATGAAGATAGATCTCCAACGAACAAGGTATGTGACCATTGCAATTTGTTAAGTTACCTGCGCTTTTCGAGTAACCTCGAACTCAGTGTCCCTTCAGGGGAACACAGACCTCTGGAATTAGCAAAACTATCTAGCTTTTTGGTTGCAATGGAGATAATCTTTGTAAACGTCTTAAAAGCTTTTCATGTTATCTTCTTGATTCACAGGGGATGTATGCAGCGATGGTTGTGTGTTGGCTTCTAGGGAACGGCTGCTTGTTTTCATGGAATAGTATGCTAACAATAGAAGATTATTATGTCTACCTGTTTCCGGTAATTGCTCCTATCCAATCCTGCAGTCTTTTTTAATGTGTTCCATTCTCTGGACATGTTCTCAATCGTGCTACTGGAATGGCTTCTCTTCAAGATTTCCATGGTTAGTGAGGCATTTGATGGATCCCAACTCCCTTTTCAAGAACTTAGTTTAAAACATCATATGACTAATCTTTAGACCAGATTTAGGCCAGATTTGTTGCAATCAAGATGAACTTGGCAAAATTTCTAGATTTAGCAGTGAGAGCACTTTTTATTCAAAATCCGGCAACTTGGCCAACATTGTCGGCTTGTTCTCCTTGGTAAAATTTCTCCATGATCTTTATGGTGTCCTGCCTTTTAAATAAGGTGCACTCTGGACATTACGGTCTCTCTTATAGCTCATCAGAATTGCTTTCTACTGGTTTTTGCCAACTTCGGTTCTGTTCATGGGCTGTGCAAAGCTGTTTTGAGGGCTTGATGCTAGACTGTTTATTATGCAGTTTCCTTGCAGACTTTGGACTATCTTGTCTTAGAAGGACTGGGTTTCTTAGCTTGCTCCTAATAGAAAGATGTGTTGGATAGGTCTAGTTATGACACTGTCAATGGAGAAGTGTATGGTGATTCAGCTTATGAAAATTTGTTTTTCATTTCATTTGCAGAAATACCACCCCGCAAGAGTTCTAACTCTTGTCTACCAACCTTTTGCACTTGGAACACTTGCTGTATTGGCTTACAATGAGGCAAAGATCAACACTAGACAGAGAAATCTATTGGGATATCTTCTTTTCTTCATTAGCACTCTTCTTGTTCTAGTTGTGAGTTCTCTCTGTATAGTTTTGCTTCTGGCACATGTTGGTTCATAGCTGGGTCGAACACTCTGAATCTAATTCTGAGTTTTCTTCTTCCATATTCCATGACATAGTTGGATTTGGCTACATCTGGGAAAGGGGGGATAGGAACTTTTATTGGAATATGTGCCATCAGCGGTGCTTTTGGAGTTGCAGATGCTCACGTGCAAGGTGGAATGGTCGGAGATCTTTCTTTCATGCGACCTATATTTATTCAGGTAGGTATTCCTGGAGGACGCTGGGCTATTCAATAATTTGGTTCGAGTCATTCAATCTGACATACATCTTTCTTTTTGGCAAATATATTTCAGTCTTTCCTTGCTGGTTTGGCTGCATCTGGTGCCTTAACTTCGGCTTTGAGATTAATTACAAAAGCTGCCTTTGAGAATTCTAAGGATGGTCTGCGCAAGGGAGCTAGTAAGTGCAAATTTTCTTCTCAGTTTCTGCTGTTGCTGAATGAATCGTGGACAGGTGTTAATTTTTGTGTAAGATAGTGATCTGCAAGTTGAGTTGCATGCCGTTTGACATAACTTTTCCTCTGCTCTTTAATTTACCACGTCTTAAATGACTACAAAAGTGTTTCCTTAAGCCTTGTGTCAATACTCATAATGTGTACAAACATCGATGGACATGTGTACATGATGTCTACTTGATTAATACACCTTTCCTTTCAAGAGTTTATGGATCATATGTGGTAAACTGAAAGTAATGACTAAGCGGACTGTGCTTTCTACTTTTAATGTGACACTGGGAAGTATTTGGCACTTGTCTCTGAGTTATGCGTTGCAACTTTCATTTGTTAATTTAATATGCTCCTAAACACGATCAACACCGATCTAACTCTAAAGTTTGGGTGCAGTTATGTTCTTTGCAATATCTTCAGTATTTGAGCTTCTCTGTGTTCTGCTCTATGCATTCATCTTTCCGAAACTACCAATTGTCAAGTACTACCGCTCAAAGGCAGCTTCCGAGGGATCTAAAACTGTGTCAGCGGACCTTGCTGCTGGCGGTGTTCAACCATTACCTCACCAAGATGTATGTCTGCCCTCATAACTGAATTTGAAACCAACCCAACGCGCCCCCCCCCCCCCAAAAAAAAAAAAAAAAAACACTCCCGCCTAAAAAATAAAAGAAAAGAGAGAAAGAAAAGAGGAATAGAGAAGAACCACCTTGAATTAATGTTGAGAGTTTGTCACAAATGCAGGCTGAGGAGGATCCAAAGCAGCTCGAGCGTTTCAGCAACAAAGAGTTGCTAATCCAGAACATCGATTATGCTCTCGATATGTTTTTGATCTATGTGTTGACATTGTCTATTTTCCCAGGATTCTTGTCCGAGGACACCGGATCCCACAGTTTGGGGGATTGGTAAGTTTCTACTTATACTCCAGTAATTTATGCATGTAGATACATCTAATTCATCTTTCTTATTGCATATGGCATCGTTCGTTCAGATTGTTAAATTTATTTAGCAATCGCTCTATCTTCTTCTCTTCCCCTTTCATTATCTTACTTAATGTGGTACGCAACAGGTATGCACTTGTACTGATCGCAATGTACAACGTGTGGGATCTCATAGGGAGATTCATTCCGCTTATAAAGTTTCTTAAGATGGAGTCAAGAAAAGGGCTCATGTCGGTGATCCTCTCTCGCTTCCTCTTGGTTCCTGCGTTTTACTTCACAGCCAAATACGGGGACCAAGGCTGGATGATAATGCTCACATCGTTCTTGGGGTTAACGAACGGTTACCTAACGGTTTGTGTCCTTACTTCCGCACCAAAAGGCTATAAGGTACGTAATCAAACGCCATGCTATTGCATCCAAAGATTCAGTGTCTGCAGTATCAGCCGATTAACCTATACATGATGTCGATCTGTAGGGTCCAGAGCAAAATGCTTTGGGAAACCTGCTCGTGCTGTTTCTTCTAGGGGGCATATTTGCAGGAGTGACGCTCGACTGGTTGTGGCTCATAGGCAAAGGCTGGTGAAATTGATCTATATTCTGCTTTACGGCAAGCATTCGAGCATTCATTCGAACATTGCTTCTTGATTGTACATCTCACAGCGTAAGCAATGAACGACCAGCCATACCATTGTTTTAGTACTCCAAAAGAAAAGGTCAAGTCTTTATGAATTGTGCGATTTTCTTTGAGCAAAACACCATCGTCCAGAAGTTCGTTTTTATGTCTGGTTGCATAAAATCTGGTATGAGCTGAAATAGTTGTTTCTTTCCACGATTCAATTCATCAAACCACCTTTCTTAAACTATATCCGAAGTCAATTCTTTTTTAATTCTTTCATAACAATGTTTAGCAAGCCAGTCACTAGTAATTGGTTTTTCTTCTTTTTACCTTGGCTGGCGAGAGCTTGCAGGCTCCAGTAGCCCTTGCCTCGTGTCTGCATCGACATAAATCCGATGAGGCTAAAAGGGGTCGACCCAGATGAGTGCTCCTTCACGTTCCTACTGAGATTGTGGTCTGGGCCACTGCAACCTCACCCGCAGCTAGCAAGGCTGGCCTTCGCCTAAGCCATCATGGAGATCTGGTGAGGCTAACCTCGTTTGTGGGGGCGATGCTGGGGAGGCCAGGTGCCCTACAGACCATGATTGCGTCCCAGCTGACTAAGAAAAAAAGTCAAGGGAAAAAAAAGTAATAAGAACTTTGAAAATTTATTAAAAATTGTCAACGAAAATGCTGACCTAGCCCCATAAAGTACCCACTTTCCACTACAACGATTTCTAGGTCAAATTGAACGGATTGACTCAATTAATAATACGTGAAAAGATTTAGGATTTAATTAGTACAAACATAAAATTTAAGATTGGATACGCGGCTTTCATGCGAGTTCTACATTACCCACTAGATCTTTTAGTTTTACTTAGTGACCCTGTGATGGCACTGGATAAAAAGTTTTAAGTGCCAAGTCATGTTGCCTTAAGCTTGTGTAGCCACCTTCTATTGTTGTCGGAATTGGCAAAAAGAAATGAGGAAACTATCATTTCAATATCCAAATGGACTCATTTGGACTTTGATTGAAATTAAAACTAGAATATGAGCACCAACATCGCGTGCGTAGTGGGAACTATATTAGTAATTGATGAATCAAATGGTACCTTCTTATTGCTTTTGAGTAGATTCAGATGAGCACGAAATTTATTCTCTTATTGTTGCGCTGCATGCAATCTCCTAATCTCGGATTTATTAACGGTTCTTATGGATTAGTGGATTTAATCATCTTAACCATCGTAGAAACCATAAGCAGATAGAGGCCAGAATTTCGCAAATTGAGGGGACACTCATGTCAATACCATAAGCTCTTAGTTGCAATCAATAATAGGATTGTCGTACCAATTGAATGTGCAATGATCATTCTAACCTTTCTGGCCTCAGTTTCGAGGTGAATTGGTTACTTTTAATGCTGGTCACGGAATTGTACGCGACCAACATGCTCGGCCTCGGAGATAATGGCGGCCGCTTTCCTGTTCTCACTTGTAATTTTATGTTTAGTAAGGAATCAACCATTTGCATTCCTAGGCCCAAATCACTCATTTCGTGAACATTCCCAAGATAACCCACCCCTTTTCGCTCTTCCCGACCCCAAAAACGTTAAAGTCTCCATTCGCAGTACACAGGACATGGAGGTTGAACGGCGCGAGTTACAGAGGTGATATACATCACTCGTCTTCCCCCCGATATTGATGGAGTCATCTTGTGATTAACCATGACACTTGAAGAGCATGGAAGTCGAAAGCCATGAGGAGGCAAGCCTGCATGAGAAGTTTTTCTTGCATTACTTCGATGGTCCTAGAACGGAATCCGATCGAGACAATTCGACCTAATTTCCAGCACGAATCATCATCGCATTTGTTGTGGCAAAGAATGCAAACGTGTGTTCTCCTCCTTTTCGTTTAAAGACAAGTGAAGTGACCAGTCTTCCTCCTCGTACAGCATCTCTGTGTCCTAAAAATGAGAGACACCTGAAAGCGAGCTGAAATTTACAGTGGGCCAAAAAAGAATCGAACAAATAGACCTCAAAACGACGACCCCCTTCGGCCCGTTTTGCGTCCTCTTCCTTCACGTGACCCAGCAGGGCCCCCACCTAGGGGAAGAGTCCTGCAGCGCTGACCCCGCTAAACAAAGAAAGCGGCCAGCACTAATAGGGGCAGAAGCAGGAAAGAAGGAGGGGACGGCGGAGATGAGGACTGGCCCTTCTCGAGCTGGAGGGAATCAACGGCCAGAGGCATGTTCTCTTGGTCGGGGCTGCACGTGGACTGGTGGGGAGGGCGGGCGCTGTACATGAGGGCCCGGAGCACCGCCGAGACGGTGGGGATGTACGCCGTCTTGTTCCGGGCGAGGAGCCACGTCAGCCCCATGATCTGGCAGTCCCGGTCGAACATCTTCCTCGCCCGCTCGCTCGAGTCTCGGTCCGTCCCCTTCTTGTATCCTCCCTTCAGCTGCAAATCAGCAAAAAACACACAGCTTTGTTCAGCAGCTTCATCGTGTTCAGTCGGGAGAATATAAAGGTCGACTAACGCATGATGCCCCACTGATCCATTGACAGAACCTTTCATTGTCTTTGAGTGTTTGTGATGTAAGGACAGACAAGAATACATGTCACGTGGTTTGATTAAGGAAAGGTCGAGCCTTCTTCCGAGTCAATATCAAGGGCCTACCAGAATGACTTTGGTTGCTTTCGAAAGGAGGAAAGCACATGTGAATCGGCCTCGCAAAGTGGACTTTCGCCCTAACAAATCATGTATAGGTGATATCCCCTCAGTAGCGGCACTCAAGGTAAGTAAGAGCATGGTGTGTGACGAGAAAGCTCTACTTATAAAACATGTAAGGGTAGCCTAAGTTGAACTCGAACACTGATTGACCCCGTCGGAAAATTTTTAGTATGACATTATGTTAGCAGGCAAAGAAGAAATCAATATCTGAAAGGCGGTGTGTAATTAGGAATTGTACCTTTTGGAGGGAACCGAGGCATTTGGTGCAACCGGCGTAGGACGAGTTGCGGCAGTTCTTCTCCAGGTTCTTCACTGCGGCCGTCGGAGTGGCGTTGTGGAGCCCGGCCGAGACGTTGAAGGCGGCGGGGCAGCTGAGCGAGCCGATCTGGTGCAGCCGTATCCCGCAGAAGCACAGCACCGCGTCGCAGCTCGCGTTCGGCTGCGGAAGCCGCACGTTTTTGCTCTCCAGCGCCGACTGCAGCGAGTCCACGCACTTCTGCGAGTCGTCCGGCATCATAGGCGAGTCGTCCCCCTCCGGAGCCGGCGAAGCCGAAGGCGCGATCTGGAGGGCCGATCTGGCGTGGGCCGCGAAGAGCCACGCGGCGAGGACGGGGCAGCAGCGGCTCCGGTCGAGGTTGCGGCCGCAGGCGTGGCTGACGCCGCCGAAGAGCTCGGCGGAGAGGTCGAGCTTGCAGATTTGGGTGTCTCCCTGGGACGGGAAGGCCGGGACGGTGTAGGGCTGGTCGTGGCCGGAGACCGTCTCGGCCAGTAGGCTGGCCAGAGAGCGTCGGAACGCGCACGGCAACGTACAGAGAAGGAGCCACAACGCGAAAGCGATCGTGGGTCGAGGCATCTCTCTCTTTTTAGGGAGAAAATATTGGAAAAGAGGAAGACTTCTGGGGGGCGCGATGATGAGAGATGTTGACCGAGAAAGATTGTGATATGAAATGTGATATGATGAGGAGGGTTTGGAGTGACCAGAGGGTGATGTAGGGACGTGAAAAAGGGAGAGGCTCTCTCTGGTTCAAGGGGAACGTGTGAAGAGGAACCGAAGTTTTATATTACGTACAAGACAAACGTCTCTTTCACTGCCCATCGATGAATTATTCCAGACGGGAAATGGAAAGGAAGAGAAGGGGAAAAAGGAGGGTGTGAAGGACGGGACTATGGAGGGGGTCCTCCTGCCATGCGTGGACAAACAGAAGAGACTCGTCGGGGAGAGGGAGAGAGAGAGAGAAATGGGGAACGAAGACAAGGAGAGGAGAGAGAAAAGCTGTCTGGAGATTTGGCAGCTTCTGGTGTGTCCTTTCCTTTCTTCTCCTTCCTGCTCTCTCTCTTCTTTTCACCTTCCCCTCTTTCTCAGATAGAAAAACACAACTCTCTTGTTTTCCTGACAGCACCGTCGCGGAGCAAATCGAGGCTCCCTGGAGCGGCCATTGGGGGCATTCGGGCGTCTCTCTCGAGCTATAGGTTCTTTACAAATCGTATCGTTGGCGAACTTCGCATTCTTGTTGGGTATGAAATCGTCTCTTTGGTTTTGTGGGTTCGTTGACGTCCGTTTTTGAACTCGGACCCGGTGAAAAAGTTCCCATCATTGTCCAATCTTAGCGTTGCAATCGTGGCATACTATAATCGTGAGGGTTCAACCCTTTTGCGGCTTGACAAATGATGTTCGAACCAGTTTTCGCACCTCCCGACCAATCTACCTATTTTAGCAATAGGAAGCATTCCCCTACCGACCCGGTGACTTTTCTATTTTTACTCATGAAGTGCTTTCAACGAGTGTTGGATACAAAATAAAAGGGAGCACCATCTAAGCCGGTAACTCATTGGTCCTCATTAACAATTGTGTACAATAACTTAGGATATGTAGGGAGTCCTTAAAAAGTGAACCTGGAGCTGTTTACCTTTTGGATTGGGGTTATAGTGAGCTTCATCTTTATTTATCGAATGTGCTTCCCCTAAAACTAAGATATAATGGATGTAACGTCCTTTCTAAATCCTAATGCGATGTTGGTTAGTATTACCTTTTCCTTTCGGACTCTTTCCAAGGATCACCTTAACATGATCTTATCTTTAATGGAAATGATCATTGCCAAGTGTGGGGTCCTTTTTTTTTAACCCATTTGAATGAATTGTGCATTCGAGCTAGCTTACTGTATCTATAAAGCCGCAACGACGAGTTGCCATTCTCGAAAGATTACCTCGAGTGGATTTAATAATTATGGCTCAAACAAGGCATTTCGAAATAGATGTAGAAAATTACTAAGTCAATTGTCACCATCCAACCTTTTTCATTATTAAATGTCTCTAAAACGACGTATCATTCCTTTAATTATGTTGAAAGGAACAAAAATTCCTCGGACAAACTCGTGCCATGTGACGGTCGCTTGATTATTCACGAAAACCTGGCATCACTTGCTGCGAAATTAACAGAATTTTCTGGGAATGCATGAAAATTCGATGATATCCATTAATCGAGAAATGTCACATGGGATGGTCGTTCAAGCATGTACTACGGGAACAATTGAAAAATAGCAAGCTTCCAAATCTAATGGGGGCATCTCAGAAACCTCCAACCAAATCAATATCAAAGGAAACAATGTTCTCTCTTTCCAACTAATGTCATTCTTTAAATATTCTCTCCCGAGTAAATGACAAAGCATGACAAACATACCAATTAGATTCCACCATGAACATTATCATCTTGTATCATATAAGCCACCTCCACCACCACCACCGCTGCCACCGCCACCATCCTTCTTACCCTGGCTGGAACTCTGGATTTCTCAACCGGCAGTGTGTAAAATGTGTTATTTTACTTTGCCTCTTCTGTTCTTAGCAAAGCGCCTTTTTCATATAATCGTGAAGGCCAGCAGCGACGGGAGGTAAACCCTAGAAGGACAGTGAAAGGATCCAGTTTTGAAAAAAGTGATCTTAAAGTCTTAACGACCCTTTTGTTTTCATAGAATAATGGAGGTTTTTCAATCAGTCACAGATCTTGGTCCCGACATCAAGGTGGACTTGTGATTTCGAACTAATCCAAAGCATCCAAAGAGCAAAAAGCACAACACGCCAAATTGCTAAGTTAAAAGCTAATGACCTCCAGATGGAAAACGCCAGCAAAACGTAATCAAATCTTGCTCCAAAACGAGACCCTCTCTCTCTTTCTCGAGATCTCGCTTTCCCATGAGCCTTTTTTTCTCCGCGAGCTTGCTGTGCTGAGGTCTGACGCACAGGGAAAAGTGAGGGCTTAGCTTTGCGTTGGCATTATATATATGAATATATGTGGCTTTTCACCCAAAAGCCTATGGGATTCAAAGAAAGAGGCGAGGCTTTGACAAGAGAGGTCGCGAAAGCGGGTGAGGAAAAGGTACAATCATGGTGTCACAAGTCTGCGTTGACGTGCCCAACCTCGATGAGCTGAAAAACCAATAAGAATTCTCTACGAGTCCAGCACTCGCTCCATCATTTCATAGTGTGATTTCTGTCAAGGCAAAAGACTTCCGAATTCACCTCTAGGTAGATCTGGCAGTATCTGAAGTCATTCTTGTATCCGCCTTCAGAGCTTTTGGAGGTAAAAAGTTGACTTCTAGGTGTAAATAGTCTCCACTCTTAAAGTCACTTTTGTTGCTGTGACCGTAAGAAGCCCAAATGCTAATGTATAGCACAAGATATACACTTGTTAATATTCATTGCGATACTATTGTCAAATAGTATTCGAGAATATTAGGCAAAGCACAAGAGGTACTTTAAAGGTAGCTTTCCGTCAAATAGGAAAGGAACAAGAGAATTAGTAAAAACTATACATGCAACAATCGATTTGAGTGCATAAGATTGTCGTTTTACCAGAAAAGAACCTCATGCAGGGGACAATGGGGGAAGGGAAGAAGCATCGAAGGTACAAGCCTCGATTTCAATACTTGTTCAAATAAAGATGTTAACATTTCCAAATGGACCGAACACCATTGGCTAGAAATCCGGTTAAATTGTCTGTGAACACAACATCATCTGCAATTCCTAAGAATCAGTTAAATGATTGGGATATTGAACTGTGAGACCCTATTCGCTCTTAATAAGAGCGCAGACCGTGAATGATTTGCTTTTAATTGGACCTTTAATTGTGAACGGAGTGCAAATTTTTAGGTATTGTCTTCTTATGGCAGTTCCACTTTTGGAAAGCTCCGTCGGTTCAAACGGGACATTCGACAAGGAGTTGACGATAGCTCTTGAGCTTAAGAAGCATTTGTGTTCGTAACTTTAACTTTGGTATTGAAGGTTAATATGCATATAAATATATGTAGTGAGCAAATCGACTTATTTGCATGTACTAAGAAGAATTACTATAATCCCATTTTTAGATAAATTGTTTATCTTACTGATTCATCACATTACCCAATTCGGACATCATCTACGAGATGAATGCAAAAATGACCTTGTCGCAGTGTCCAATTGAAAGTAATCAGCACGAACTCGCATGTGTGTGGAAAGAAAAATTGAAGGACACAATTTAAGACAAGCTAGTTGTTTTGTCTTTTTTTTGTCTAGCTAGAAGAAGAAATCATCGTAGTGAATATGAATTGCCATGACCGAAGACAATTGTGAACCATCCCCATCCGCAGTGGCAGCAAAGGAGGCACGAACAGCTGCAAAGGCATCGCGTCTTGAGGCAGGAAGTTGGCGGCGGGCTCTGCCATAGTCAAAGCGAGGGAGTCGACGTCGGAGTATAGAATGTGGGGATTCAGGGGCGATGCTAGGCGGAGGCTGGCGGCGAAAGGGGAGGGGAAGAAGCAGCAGAGAGAGAGAGAGAGAGAGAGAGAGAGAGAGAGAGAGAGAGAGAGAGATTGGTTTGTAATGCGAAGGTAGAACTAAAACTTTGATAATTCGATGAGGGCAAAATGAGGTGAAAAAAAATCATTAAGCCTTAGAGATGGCTTTCTGAAAACACTTGGTCTATGGGATTTTGAAGGACTTCCGAAATGCTAGCATTTCTCAAATGAGCTCCCACAAAAACAGTTGCCAAACACTTTAGCATTTGTCCATGGATCTTACGGCCCTAAAGCCCATTTTCAAAGCCCAATCCAAAGAGGAGAGAATTCCATGCAAGTGATGGGCCGGAACTAATGTCTTTTCCAATACAGGTCAGAATGATTAGTTTCATTTTTGTTCTTGAAGTTTGCAGACGCATCACGTCCTCTAGCTCTGTTATTTTAAAGGGCATCTGCAGCACGTCGGTGTTTACGGCCATGGATGCGGTCATGGCTTGCTGGGAGATTGAGCAGCAGAGCCACGTTTCCTCAGATGACGCGGAGTCAGTCTTTGTCAAAATTTCCAGTTCATCTTATCTTTTTGTCAACATTGTCGGATTTCACTGACAAAAAATCACGCAAGACTGAATCTTCGGAATTTATCACTGGAAACCATTAATTAGCCTTTCGAAAATACAATGTTGTTTAGGGGAACATATGTTGACATGGCACTTTGGCAAGTCATGTCAGTTTGAGAAATCAAGAAAATATGACTATATTGGAATTTTAGCGGCCTAAATTGGAGTTGACACTTAAGTAATTATTTTTTAAAACAAGTGGCACTTAAGTGACAACAAAAAAATTAACCACTAAAGTTAGTGCCGTACGAAACTTTTAGCACTTCTAGCGTTATAATACCCATTTTCACTATAAGTCAGCAAAAGATGTGTAAAATTTGAATTGAGTATTTATTTCATGAACAATAACACAAATGACCATATATTCAATACGTAAAGTCGTCCGTGAACTTTAATTAGTATGATGTAATCCCTCACATTTGTAAACCAACCATCAACTCTTTTCATCAGGGTGGGACAACATCGACATCATTACATTGGCCAATGTCTTTCAAAGTGTAAACGATTTCAGTCCCTCTTCAAACAAGGAAACGAACTTCTCCATGCAAACCCTTGTCAATGCCAATCCCACCTCCACACCACCATCCCCATCCCTACTGTCTACAAGAGACATCGCCCCCGACACATCGATGTGAACTATGTGGCTCTTCCTCAAGCTCCCCCATCCGAAGTCCGTGTCGTATACCTTCTGTCTCGGCGACCCGGCCACCGTCACCAGGTCCCCCTTCTGAGCTGCTTCAAAGTCCCTTATCCATGCCGCCGCCTCTCTTAATGCTCCGCCCGTCCTTACTTCCTCCACTTTCCTCCCAAAAGCCCTCGCGGCATGCGGAACTCCACTTTTGCCCAAAAGTGTATTCCTCTTCTCCGAGAGAACACATATGTCTAGGCAGTTCCCGTAGTATGTTGATGGTATCCGGTATCCGAGCCGGTCCCTGCAATCTGCAACGAAGATGAAATGACAAAGTTTGTCATTGTTGCTCTCCAATGACGATTGGTCACGAAGCTCGTGTTCTTCGTCTCTTGATCCGATGATGCATACCCATATGAATGCACACGTCACCACGAACGTCGACAAGCGGATTGGATCCGACTCCGAGTCGACGCCGTCGTTCTTGAGTTGGCTCAAGACCTGCGCTTTTAGCCCGTCGATGTGAGCTTTTCGAAGGACGAACGTTGCTCTCACCTTGTCCGCAATGGCGAGAAGTGCTTCGCCCGGGCTCGGGTTCGGGCTCGGGCCCGCATAACTCCACCAGTCTTTCAACAATATGGGCTCGAGCCCATTCGGGTCTTTGATCACTCCTCGGTCGTGGAAAGGACCCAAGTCGTCCGAGTCAACGCAAGTGGAGTCCCCTCCGGACCTTTGAATGGACGCCCACGATTTCATGAAGTGATTGAAGGACGTCCCATCCGCCACCACGTGGAGGAACTGGACCCCAATGCAAATGCCCTTGTTTGGAAAGTGAGTCACCTAAATCATCATTCAACAAGATCGACGCCAAGTTTCGAGTTAAATTCTTATTTATGCAACTGGCATTTGTGGGTGAGATGCTTGTTCATCACCCGTGCATGTTGTTTTTTTAAAACTTTAATCGAGGAAGATGATGTACTGGTGATCAAGATCTTTCTTTATATGAATATTAACCGAGTATCCTAAAAGCATTTGTTAGTGACATCTTTATCATTAAACACATCCCTCGTTTTCTATTTTTCATCTCACGGTTTTCACCTCTTACTTTTGGCCAAACGAAGTGCCTCGTTCACTTGGTCCAAACATGGAACACTACCACGGTTTCAGCTCTATGTATCTTTTCAACCTAAAATCTCAAATACAACACTATGTTTTTATGTTAATCAGCACACATCAACACGATGCTTAATCTATACTTCTCGTGACACGTATTAAATCTAAACGATAAGATAATGCTTCAAACTTGGAACTCTCTTCATGTAATTACACCTCTTTCATTTTCTTTTATCTTTGTACATGTTATGTAAACTCTAAAATCCAATTGGATCTGCCTTATGTTTATGTCTATATAATATAACTTTCTCGCATGTATTTTACCTATGTTTTCTAACTCCCAATTGCGTTGACTTTGTGTTGCAATAAGAAAACATATGTTGTTGCCCAATGAGGTCAAGTTGCAGCATAGCATTATGATACCGAATTCATAAGTATTCCAAACAGAACTTCCAAAAGAAGAAAAGAAAAAAAATTGACCAATTTACCCTAAAAAAAAACTTTGACCGGCTCAAATGAATAGATTCTAATACCAAATAATGAGAATTAAAAACTGGTGATTACGAACACGATGACGTATCACGTGAGAGCCAGACTATCACCGACCTGAATCACCATGAGGGGCCCCACACGTGCGCTGTCTGATGCGCGCGGCGGCCGGAGCTGAGGCACCAGAGGGTGTATCAGCGTCGCGTCTTGTGGCTCGTGGTTGATGAGCTCGGCGAATTCGGCGGCGGACTCGGCGACGGTCAAGGAGAGGGAGTCGCCTTCGGAGTAGAGGATGTAGGGCTTCTGGGGCGGCGCCAGAGGGAGGACGAGGTTGGCGGCGAAGGGGAAGAAGCGGCGGAGACAGAGGGAGAGAGAGTGGACGAGGAGCGGGAGGGTGGTCTGAGCGAAGGAGGACGGGGATTGAGGGAAGCCGTAGAGGAAGAGGCGTTGCATGGGGCAGCAGAGAAGCCAGGGGATGTCGAAGAAGGTGAGAGGGAGAGCCGTCGCCGGGACTGAGTTCGCGGGCGGCGAGACATCGTAACGGTGGAGGATCTTGATCGTCGTCATCTCGTCCGACGGTGAAGGGGGATCTCAAAAGGGGAGGAAGCCATATATAGAGGCTGATGATTGGCTTTTGTCCCTGTTCGAAAGCGCTGGAAAGCCACTACCATGCATAGTTTCGTGTGAATATGATGGAAAATAATGTATTGAGTGACGGACGAAAATGGAGAAAATTTTGAGGAAAATGAGGTGCGTTGCTCGTGCTGTCGACCAATCAAGAGGTTGTGTCCTTTTCTGGAGTGGGAGGTCGACGTCACAGTGGGACTGTCTGGCTTTCAAGCTAATCCGAAATCTCAAACTGTCTGGCTTTCAAGCTAATCCGAAATCTCAAAAAGATCACGGGAAGGAGGGGGAGACGAATTGGTCTCGAGAACAAGTCCACCACGCCAAATATTGCCCAGCCAAGGTATTGCTTGGCAGAAAAAACATGACGAAACGTCAACATTTGTAATCAAATCATGCCCCAAAGTCCAAATCAAGCGCACCAAAAGCTAAAGGGATCCAATGGGGAGACAAGACTTTAACAGATGGTTCCAAAAGTCGATGAAGACCGGAGAAAATATTAGGTACCAGACCGGATCCCACCAGTCTGGTACCTGGTACCTGATATTTTCTCCGTGCAACTGTGGTGTCGCAAGTCCACATTGACGGGCTCGATCTGGACAGACAGTTCTGAGGTCCAGGAAGCGAATCGTTTCATGCCAAGGCACCATGATTCTCCAAAACTTCCCTACAAAATGTGGCGACTTACAAAATGTGTGTAGATTCGTGGCTCGTAAAATTTATTCTGAGCAGCGAAGAAGGGTCGAAGTTATTGACTCTCATTCCAATCCTTGTTCAAGTAAAGAAGCGACCCTTATCATCAACCCAATCTTTGTACCACCATCCCCAGCCCTACAGTCTGCGATGGAGTCGAAGTGGCACGGCTTGTCACAGCCTTCTCGTTAAAGATATGGGGAGATTTTCCACATCTTTCTTGATTCTCTTTTATAGTCATTTTATAAAGTGTATAGATAGGTTTATGGACCCTTCATTAAAACGTATAAAGAAAAAAGATATCACAATTTTCCCTTCCTCATTATTCTTAGCTTGGCATTTAGATTTTTGTATAATCATTCACCTGTGTATCCCCGATATTCATTACATTTCACGTCTCATTCTTAAGTTGGCTTACATATCAGAAGGAATGTTAAAATATTACCCATTACTTGACAATGAGATTTATATGTTCTTCTTATATATTTGATCTCCCTCTACCTCACCCTATCAACTTAAAATCTTGGGTAAGACGATCTAATTTGATGTCACAGTTCTCGTTGTCTTAGAAAACGCCCATCGACTTATACCACGGTTGTAGGAACATTATATCAGTCATGTTGGTGCCCATTTTCCATTGAAACCGCTGGAGAATTTTGTTGCCATCTGCTGTCTTACATGCCCATGGCCGCCACCATGCGCAGCTGCCCTTCGGATCCACACGGCAACAACTCATGTACGCATGCTGGCATCACTCTGGATGGTGTTACTCGCCACGTCAGCAATCATGTCTACATGACACGTCCTCGCCACATCAGCCGAGCTAGTTGGGTTGCATAGTTAGCCGGTTCTTCCTCTGTAGAGCCGGTTCAATCGAGCAAACCGAACTCAATCCTAGACATCAGAGCAAACCAGTTAATTTTTTTTCCCGTTTAGTTAGATTGATTTTCGGCCAGGTCTGGAAGACTTCAGACTTTCCCAAAGTTTTTCGACAGGCTGAGTTTGTATTTTTATCTTATTTATCTTCCAAGGAGCTAGCCTCTTCATATTCTTTATCCATTATGTTGTATTCATCGGTTAAGCGCATATTGTGGATGAATTGGAAGTTTCACTTCCCATGAAGACCATTTGGATGGTTCAAATTTTATTTTATGGGAAGATGCAAGCATTGATGCTATGTCACTAATGATATCTGTGCACCTATTAAAACTATCGATGAAATCATTATACATTTGGAAGGATAGGATCACAGAATCATCAAATCCGAGCAAGGGGGGCAATTGCCAAATAAGTCCTAAATCTTTTACTACTTTGATTAAGTCCTAAACATTTTTTTATGTCAAATAAGTCCTAAACATTTTGCAACTTTGCCAAATAAGTCATTCCTGCGGATTTTGACCGGAAAATGCCTACGTGGCGACGATGTGGTGTGCCGGACCTTGCCGGTGATAATGTGGTGATGACTGGACCCCAAAATATTTTTTATTTATATTTTTTTTCCTTGTTTTTTTTTCTGAAAAAACCTACTTGGCTGGCGAGCTCCGCCGGCCACCGGAGCTCGCCGACCACTCCATAGGGTAGCTCGGCCCTCGCCGGCCACGGGCGAGGGCGGCGAGGGCCTCCCTCACCCTCGCTCTCGGCCGGCGAGGGTGGGGCCACCCTTTGGAGTGGTCGGTGGGCTCCGCCGGCCATTGGAGCTTGTCGACCAAGTATGTTTTCTTAAGCAAAACAAGGAATTTTTTTTTTTCGTGTTGCCACGTCATCACCGGTGAGGTCTAGCGTGCCACGTCATTGCCATGTAGGCATTTTCCGGCCAAAATCCGCCGGAAGGACTTATTTGGCATAAAGAAAAGGTTTAGGACTAAATCGGCAAAGTAGCAAAAGGTTGATGACTCAATCGGCAATTGTCCCCGAGCAAGGTTTTTAAAAAATTCGATTCCATTCGTCATACTTTAGTTTGATCTCCTCAATATAGCAAATGAAGCCTTGAATCCCCTTGCCAGTCAATATTACTCCTCACACATTACCCATTAGTATCAATTGGTAGGAATTCTACATTATTTAGGAGATAGGTTAGCTTATTTATGATTTGTTATCCTCCATGCATGCTATCTAGGATCAATTAGACTTATCTAAGCCACAATGGGAAGCAAATTATGATGCTCACAAATTTGTTGGATATAGTGAAATATGCGTGCTATGCAATTTCTAATGGCACTTAATGACTGAGTCTGAACGTATGCAATCTTCATTTTTACATTGAGAATCGTTATCTCATCTTAAGGCAGTTATTTTAAAGCTGTTGACTAAGGAGACTTGCGTTGCTATATTGAAGGTGCAATGCATAACTTTGTTCACTTTTATACATGTGGTGATTGTTGTTTCCACTTCTTCCTCACATGCCAATGCTGTTGTATGGACTATCATCAATAGGGCCATCTTGCATCTTATTGGTATTGCTATAGCCTAAACAATCTATGCACTGAATAACCAATCTCAATATAGAGGCCACTTGCATGTGGATTAACCACAGCTCTTATCATTAAGGGTTTTCCCAATGGTTCGTTCATTACTCTGGCGATTTTCGTTCCATTTTTCGAAAATCCATTACTTCTAACTCCATTGTCCCACACAATTCTACTCTATTGGTCATTCCAAGTATTTTTGATTCCACCTATTACAATCGCATGACTCACAAATCCAATTTATTTAAGTCAATACCATTCACTTAACAAGCACTCACTATTCATACACAGTCATACGGAAACATTTTGACGTCCACATTATTCTTGCCTAATAGTTTCTTTTGACCTAAACTCTCTTTAAATTGATTTATGTGGGATAGTTATGCAGATTTTTTTTTACATTCACCTCTTTTTCTAAGGGATGTCATGTGCAAAATCCATAGACAGAATAGACAATTGGGACAAGCCTAAATTGAGACCCTTTTCGAAGTAATTGCTTAAAACTTCTAAACTCTTTTGCTAGTTATGCTGTCACAGTAGGATCTAAAACTTAGCATTCACGATTGGTTCATGCTTCTCTCTCCATATTAGGTCCTCCAATTTCAAGTAGTCATTAGGATCTTTTGACAATAAACATTAGAAGTGTTGCCATTTGATCTTCATGAATTGGTTTTTCATGTTTTCTTTGATCTCCTAGTCTCGCTATGGGAGGATCTTGCATTTTTGTAATTCTTGTCACACAATTCTGAAAGATATGATGAATTAGGGAAGATATGGAAAAAATTTCTGATATTTCTGAAGGATCTCTAAAACTTCTCATGCTCGATCATTATCTTGGCATGTGTTTCACGGCAATTTGACTCCGAGCCAGCTTTTTCGTTCTTACATTGGTTCAAGATTATCAAACCTCATGACAGAAATGTTGCTCTTCCCTTGTCTTTTTTTTTTTTGGTAAGGTAAGTAATTGTATAAACTTTCACCGAGAAGATACAAGAGGAGGTGTCTTGGCACCATAGAAGCTTTCACTCACAATCAAACGATATGAGTGAAAGGGTGCCGAGATCTCAGGATGATAAGCAAAAAATCCAACATCGGCATAAAAGCAAGCCAAAGTCGGTATACAAGTGTAGCAAACCACAAAGAAGCCCTAAGACATAAAAATATCAGGATCAAGGTCCCAACCTCGTTGTAGCCTCATATTCCTAGGAGAGTCAGGCACATAGTGGAATGTTCTTGCCTTATCCTTGATCATCTTATCAAGCTTCTACTTCATCACAGGGAGGTAGGCAGCTTGGTTTCGAAATAATGTATTATTCCTAGTTTGCCAGATGATATAGCATAGTGCACCCAAAGAGAATCTAGAAATACTATGATAGAAACAACGTCCATGAATGTAAGCAGTCGCCCAATCTAGAGACTGACTCCAAGAGCCACCATGCCAAGGTAAATTACATCTCCCCACCCAAAAATGTGCTAACTGAGATGTGATTTGACAACCAAAAAATAGATGGTCTACCGAATCTGGACTATGATTACAAAAAATACATTTGCCTCCGTGATACGATGATAAGCAAGTAGGAATACTTGAGTTGGTAGTCTGTACCGAGTTATTAGCCATAAGTGAAATTGGTGACGAGGGATGATCATCCTATTCCAGATGAATTTATGCCATCTCACAATTTGTCTTCTTAGCCTGACAATACTCCAGGCTGAGGCGGCAAAAAAGGAACCGGAAGAGTTGCCAAACCAACGAAATACATCCAGGGAAGAAGATAAGAGCAGGAATGGCTCCCCCCAAGACTCCAAAGTATCCAATAATGGCACTCGAGTCGACACCATAAATAAGTCTACCACCTTAGCTTCTCTAGAGAAGCCTGAGCGATAAATATCCCAATCTAAGAAATGCAAGTTCAAAGGACCTTTGAAATGCCAATGGTCGAACCATAAGGAGACAGATTCTCCATTACCAATATTCCAACGGAATAGGGTTCGGAATTCCTGACGTAAGTCCATGATTTTCTTCCACGATCACGAGCAAGAAGTAGGTTTACGGAAGATCCAAAAGTTACCTTGCTTTATGAAAGTGGAATGTATCTATTTGCACCATAAGGATTCTTTGTCAGTGAACAAAATCCAATATGTTTCAGCATGGCCGCTTTGTTGCTTTCTTTCAGTCGCCTGATACCCAATCCCCTTTCCTCCTTGGGGAGGCACACATCACTCCATGATACTTTTGCCCCTCCAGTCCCAAGATCAGGACCTTTCCATAAGAATTGTCTAAGCACTTGTTCAATTTTGTCCAGAACTGATATAGGCAAAATAAAAACACTAGACCAGTAAACCTGGATAGAATGAAGTACCGACTTGATCAACTGTAGGCGACCCGCAAATGAAAGGAATCTGTGAGTCCAAGATTGTATCCTCCTTGTAATAACATTGACTAAAGATAAGCAGTGAACTCTGCCAAGTCTGGATGGCACCACTGGTACACCCAAATAGAGAAAAGGAAGGGAGCCGACCTGGAAACCAAGTGTCTCTTGTATAGATGCTTGAAGTTCAGGAGAACCACCAGAAAAGAAAACTTCACTTCTGTTGAGGTTCAGTTTGAGTGCCGACCAAGTAGAAAAAGTCGTAATCGCCGTCTTCATGAGGGATATGGACTCCATGTTTGCCTCACAAAATAGTAACATATCATCGGCAAAGAAAATGTGAGTGATGGAGGTATGTTTGCAACGCCTGTAAAATTTAAACCCCGGTTCAGAAAAATGTTTAGAAATAATACCGGTGAATACCTCAATGACTAAAGTGAACAAATACGACAAAAGCGGGTCACCTTGCTATATACCCCTAGAGCTCGAGAAGAATCCATTAAGTGTCCCATTGATGGCTATAGAGAATTTCGGAGTGCGAACATATTCCATAATCTATCTAATAAATTTACTTGGGAAACCAAAAGCCAATAAAGTACACTCAAGAAAGTCCCAATCCACAATATCATAGGCTTTCTTGAAATCCACTTTCATCACACACTTGGGAAGGTAGGGGGCATGATGAAAACCACTAAAAAGCTCTTGAGATAGTAAAATATTGTTACCAATCCGACAACCCTTAACAAAAGCATTCTGAGTTGCACTGACAAGAGAAGGCAAAATAGAAGCTAGCCGATTAGCCATGATCTTAATGATGCATTTGCAAATGATATTACAGCATGTTATAGGCCTATAGTCATCTACTGAAGATGCATTAGGCACTTTAGGTACCTGAGCTATTATGGTGGTGTTCAACTTTCGAAGAATTTTCCAAGAATGGAAGAAATCCATTACTGCCTTCACTATTGATGGTCCAATTATATCCCAAGAGTGTTTGAAAAAATCAACATTAAAACCATATGGGCCCGGGGCCTTGCCAGAAGATAGGGAGAAAAAGTCCGATGAATCTCTAAATCAATAATAGGCTCAATAAGAGAGCGTACCTGACAATCCTGTAAAGGGTGGTTGATGTATGCTTTAATATCCTCTATGGATGGGTTTGATCGGTGGCCAGTAGGAGAGAATAATTCTTCATAGTGTGAAATAAACGTTGCTTTGACTTTAGCTGGACTAGACCATCGGACCCCAGAACTATTCACAACAGAAAGAATTCTGTTTCTCAACTGTCTGTTCTTAATCGTCTGATGAAAGAACTTTGTGTTAAAGTCCCCTTCTTTAAGCCATCTGATACGTGACTTATGCCTATAGAAGAATTTTTCCTGTAGTCTAAGAGTTGAGAAGGAGTCCAAAGTAGACTTCTCTTCTTGAACTAACAGTGCATTGAAATGGTCCAATCGTTAGGAATTCTGAACCGCCATAAGATTATTCCTCATCTCCCTCGTACGGTTAGAAATATCAGAAAAAACTTCTTTGTTAAATTATTTCAGCTTAACTTTAGGAGCTTGAGCTTAGTACAAAGAACAAACAATGGAGAGCCAACAACATTCAAGTCCCATACCTGAGTAACCAAGGACAAGAATTCTAGGTGCGACAGCCAGTAGTTAAAGAACTTAAAAGATCTTCTGACAAGTAAGTTGGGCATTATAGAAACAATCATGGGAGAATGATCCGAGATACCTGAAGTGAGAAAAGTTGCTTCTGAGTATGAGAAGACTGTACTCCAAATCACATTCACTAGGACTTTGTCAATCTTCCTTTGTATCCGGTTATCCTCAGACGAAAAAAACCAAGTGAATTGACATCCAACATGTCTAAAATCATCTAACTCAGCTTCAATTAAGCAATTAGGAAATTCGTCATAAGACGGGAGCCAGTTGTCCGCTCCACCCATCCTATCTGTATCGTGTCTTATGGCGTTAAAATCTCCAGCCACAATTCAAGGTGTCAAGGTACCATTCTGGCCTCTTAAAACAAGATCTTCCTAGAGAGGTCTTCTAGTGACAAAAGAGTGCAGGCCATATAAAACTGACAGCGCAAAGCAGGCCTCCGATTCCAAACTAGTAAAAGATCCATGGACGGCTTGGGGAGAATCCTCCAACACTTTAAAATCCACTCTAGACAGATCCCAACCTATCTAAATCCTTCCTCTAGTTGAGTGGCTATAGTTAGCATACCATAGCCAACCAGGGACAAGGTTAGGAGCAATGTTATCAAAAACTAGCTTAGAGGCCCTAGTTTCTAAAATACCTATAAGGCATAGATTATTCTTACGAATTAAGAACCTCACCTCTGCTTGTTTGATGGGGTTGACCAAGCCCCTAATGTTCCATACACCAAAAAACATATATACAACAAAAGAGGAGTGACGATTACCATTTCTTCCCTAGGCGACCCTTCCTTCTCGGCTTGGCCTTACGATTGAGACGCGCTCGGGTCAAGGCTGGCCGTGAATTTGGCTCCACCTTACTGCTGTTCGCTTGTGGATCATAGAGAGATTCCTCCTGTTCCTCAGTGTTTCCTTGCTAACTTTCATCTCGAGGATCACCAGAGCCATCATCTGAATAGTCACTAGACATAGAAGACGTTACCAATGCAGGAGACTTAGTCAGTTGAGGCCGAGTCACAAGGGTTACTGGAGATGCTTCACCTATTTTGGATTGATCATGTGCTTGTTCTTGGTCCTGATCTTGGACGTGTGCCTGGACAAGCACTGGTGGCTAAACCGGCAAAGTTCTAATGTCACCAAGAGTCTTTTTGGTAACTTGCTTGGTCTGTTTCTTTTGCTTGGACGGAACAATATGCCACGTTCCTCTCCCCTTAGAAGTCATCAGCTGCTGTTCATTCGCTTGATCAAGGTCATCAAAGAAAAAGGACCGATTCCTCCTAGGGTGCTTATTGCTCTGTGGTTCTTCACATACCACTACTTGGGGTAAACCAAGGGCCAGGCTTGAGAGAACGTCCCCCGAAGAATTTTGGGAGGGGATCTGCTTAGCAATTGTCGAAGGACCAACCTTGTTTATATATGCTCTACACCAGTGGCCAAACGTCCCACAAACACTGCATAGGGTCGGTTTCCATTCATAGTGAACCGAAATCATATTCAACTCTTCATCCATTCTCACCGGTATCTCTTCAACCAATGGTTTTTTTGCCTCAATCTCCTCATAAACCCGAATGTACGAGATCATCCTCATTTGTTCTGTCAGTTGGTCAACAAATAAGGGCCTCCAAATCTTGCTGGCAATCGAACTTATGCCATAAGTTGACCACATAACTTGCGGGACATTCTTCATTCTGACCCAGACCGGGATAGTATCATGACAGTCTTTCTTGAGGACAAGAGTCAGATGCCATTGCTTGAGGATCAAAGGGACCTTAGCTACGGCAGTAGGGCCTCCCTCCAAAATTCTTCTTCTGAAATCAGCATTTGGAATATGGAAAAAATAGAAACCATCTTCATTAGCCATGACTTCCGAAAGCTGGCTATCCCAAGCATTTTTTAACGCCGCTTCTGTAAGTTTGAACGACAGCTTCTTCCCAATGAAGTAGCCCACAAGGCACTCTTGCCATTTTGGATCGCAAGCCTACAAGATGCTCTTTGAGATCTCCAACACTTCATCAGCCGAGGGTATGAAGGATAAGCTATAGCCTTTAATGGCTGATTTGGCAACACTTGCCCAAGAACGGGCCTGCATGGATCCTTTTTGGTGCTGATTCTTCTCTATACCTGTGCCATCAATCAAGCCATCATTACCCTGAGACGGTTCTTTGGAAAACCGTTTACCAAATGACCCAATATTTGCCTTAGCATTCCTTCCAACAGGTGGTCTACTAGAGGAACTCACATCACGTCGAACAGGTGGGCGACTTCCCTCTTGTGAATATCGTCAAGCAGGTGGTCTGCGCGATAGATAGCCATCTCGTTGAGCAGTTTCAGGGACAGCTATGGCTTTCCCCTTACTAGCCACTTCAATGGCCGGCTAGAAACCTCCACTTGAAACAAAGTCAACATTCTTCTCTTTGATGAACAGCATGTTCATTGCCAGACTTCTCCCACGAATTTGAGTTCATGCCTCCAAACTTTGAGCCGCCCCATCAGTTGAACCTTGACGGCCTAGGGGACCAGCTTGAAAACCAGCTTGCAAGGAGCGATCATTGTTGGCCAAATCCTGCAAATTCGAGCAGGGGGGAGGCGCTTCCCTTGCCATAGAGCCAAACCCCAAAACCCGAAGAGCCCTAGTCCTACAAAGACATTGAGCTGGGAAGGAGCGAGAAAAACTTACCCGATCGGTGAAGTAGTTGGGAACAAGCAAGAGAAGCTTTCCCCCCAAAAACCGCTTTGGACGTCGCCAGAAATGCCCTAGAATGCGCGGCGCAGCTTAGGAAATCACGAGCTACAGTGACTTCCGCGGGAGAGAGATGAACAGTGCGCCCATGCTACAGTGCTCGCTTTTTGGTGAAAGTCCGTTGCTCTTCCCTTGTCTGCGACTGCAAGAATATTAAAATTTTGTTGTCAGCTTAGGCATGGCTACAAGGTCGGACTCCACCAGTGGTTGCAACATACGTTTTGTGCTGGTTATGTACATGAGATTCATAAATAGGATCCCATGTTTTTGATGTGTTGGTAATAAGCCAAAACATTGTAAATATTATTTTCCCCATTGAGATGAGATATAAATTAAAGTGTATAGTCTGTGAACACGTTATGATTCGTAATTCCTAAGAAGTAGTTGAACAACTGGGATTTTGCATTGATCATTCTTAATAAGAGTGTGAATCTACCTATAATCGGAAAACTAACAAAGGTTGCTACGCTATCAATAAGCTCCAAGAGCTCATCAGGGATATTCAACATGGAGTTCGCAATGGCTCTTGACATTGTGAGGCATTTGCATTTGTGGTTTTGAGCTTTCAATCTGTCTATGAACATATGTATCCAGAAAATCAATTTGCCGTCATGTAATACAAAGTAAGAAAAAATCACTATGCTCCCAGATTTAGATAAATTGTTTATTTTATTTATAATCATAATACTGAATTTGAACATCATCTGCGAGATGAATGCACAATGATCAATTCACATGTGAGTGGAAAATAAACATTGAAGGACACGATTTAAAACAAATTAACCGATCATCTAAATATGTTTTTCTTTGGTGGTTAGCCAATAAAATTGTCCTTCAGTATTTTTACGTAAACATATAGCATAATTGTGATTATCCTGCTCGAATGCCATGACCAAAGCCACCTGCGAACCATCCACCATCTGTGGTGGCGGCATAGGAGGCACGGACAGGTGTGGAGGCGTCGCGTCTCGAGCCGCATCGCCCACAAGCTAGCCGGTCGAAAGTCGACGATCAACTCCGCTGTAGCCAAAGTGAGGGAGTCGCGGTCGGAAAAGAAACGCTTGTGGGGCACTGCTTTGTCTATTAATTGTTCATACTGGAGGGAATAATACACATTACACATTCATCTTTATAGAAGCTGCAATTGCAAAGGCCTTATATGTCCACCAGTAAGATGGGAATTAATTTACCTCTTCTTCATTTTCAACCAATGTTTACTTTCATATGCCTTTCGATTTACAAATTTTCAAGCGCCACATTTTCTTATGCACTCAAGAATGGATAGGAAGTCCTTACTTTTTGTCAATAAATTAAGGTACGAACACCAATGTCGTTACACACTACATTTACTATAAGGATTAAATTAAAATCAACATGGCATTACGTGGACCGGTGCATTTTAAAGTGGCATGAATGATTTCAATCCCTCTTCAAACAAAGAGACGAACTTCTCCATGCACGTCCTGGGCAATGCCAACCCGACCTCCACGCTACCGTCCCCATCCCTGCTCTCCGTGAGACAGATCGCCCCCGATGCATCGATGTGCACCATGTGGCTCTTCGTCGGCCTCCCCCAACCGAAGTCAGTGTCGTACACCTTGTGCCTCGGCGACCCGGCCACCGTCACTATGTTCGTGATGTCGGCTATACCGAAGCCCCTGAGCCATCCCTCCAGCCCTCTCAATGCGGCTCCGCGTGTCCCGACTTCCTCGACTCTCCTACCGATGGCCCTCGCAGCGCGCGGGATCCCTCTTTCGCCCAAGAGCGTATTCCTCTTCTCCGACAGGGGACATACGCTCAGGCAGTTCCCGAAGTATGCCGAGGGTATCGAGTATTCAAGTCGGTCCCTACAATCGGCGAGGAAGACGAAGTGACAGGGCTCGTCCTTGCCACTCTCCGACGACGGTTGGTGAGGACGCCGGTGTTCTTCCTCCTTTGATTTGAGGATGCATACCCAGAGGAATGCACAAGTCACCACGAACGTCGACAGGTGGATAGGATCCGACTCCGGATCGACGCCGTCGTTCTTGAGTTGCCTCAAGACCTGCGCTTTTAGCCCGTCGATGTGAGCTTTCCCCAGGACGAACGTCGCTCTCGCCTTGCCTGCAACGTCGGGAGGAGCGTTGCTTGGGCTCGGGCTCGGGCCCACACAACTCCACCAGTCTTTTAAGAATATGGGCTCCAGCCCATTCAGGTCCTTGATCACTCGTCGGTCGTGGAAAGGACTCATGTCATCCGAGTCAACGCCGGACGTGTGAATGGACGCCCACGTTTTCATGAAATGAGAGAAGGACCTCCCATCTGCCGCCACGTGGAGGAACTGGACCCCAATGCAAATGCCCTTGTTTGGAAAGTGAGTCACCTAAATAATGACCATTTCATTACAACGGAGAGCTTCAAATTTGACCCTTCAATTTAATGTTAATTCGCGCATATTAACATGATTCATAATCTACTTTTTTTTCATGATATCCACCAAAATCTAAACGATGAGATCCTACCTCTAGCCTCAGACTCCCTGCATAAAATTACTCCTCTTTCGAGTTATATATATATCTTATTGCATGTTCTACGAACTCAACCTACGCTATATCCAGTGTCTACTTTCTCCCGCATATTGTATCTTTGTTTTCTAACTTCAACTTGCATAGCATATGTCGTTGCCCAATGAGCATAGCATAGCATGGTTATACTGAATTCGTAACTCCACCTAATAGACCATCGCCAACTTACCTGAATCGCCATGAGGGGCCACATGCGCTCGTCACCGGATGCACGCGGCGGTGGGAGCTCAGGGACCAGAGGGTGTATCAGCGTCGCATCGTGCGCCTCGTCGGAGATGAGCTCGCCAAAGTCGGCTGTGGACTCGGCGACGGTCAAGGAGAGGGAGTCACCGTCGGAGTAGAGGATGTGGGGCTTCTCCGGTGGCGCCAGGGGGAGGGCGAGCCCGCCGGCGAAGGGGAAGAAGCGGCGGAGACAGAGGGAGAGAGAGCGGACGAAGCGCGGTAGGGTGGTGTCAGCGAAGGAGGAAGCTGATTGCGGGAAGTCGTAGAAGAAGAGGCGTTGCATGGGCAAGCAGACAAGCCACGGGATGTCGAAGAAGGTGAGAGGGAGAGAGGTCGCCGGGACCGACTTCGCGGGCGGCGAGACATCGTAACGGTGGAGGATCTCGATCTTCATCATCTCGTCCAACAGTGAAGAGGGATTTTTTCACAAGGGAAAGGAAGCCATACACATGTCGAGGGGCTGATGACTGGTTCTTTCTCCCTGTTCAGAAGCTATGATGTGGACACATTCCCGTAGGTTGTTTGGCGTTGCAGATGATGGATATAATGAATTGAGTGGCACCTGAAACATGCGGTGCTTTCCACCGATTAAAGAGCATGCGCCCTTTTCTAGCGCGGGAGACCTCGACGTCACAGCTGGACTCACTGGTTCCGAGCTCATCCACAAGCGTCCGAAGATTAAGGGAAGGAGAGAGAGAGAGAGAGAGAGAGAGAGAGAGAGAGAGAGAGAGAGAGAAGGGCAAAGCGCCAAATTGCCAGGCTAAAAAGGGCAATGATTTGCGGATCCAAAACGCCAACGATTCTGTTCCGACACGAGTTCTCTTCCTCTGCGAAGCTTGCTAGCTTTGCGTTGGCTTCTTATATGTCGACGGGCCCAATCTGGATGGACTAAGTCTATAGTCTAAGAAACGCATTCTTTCATGGTAAACCAGCAAAATTCGCTTCTTCTTTTTTCCCGGAACTCCTCGACAAAATGGCGCACCATACGATGTGTTAAATCCTCTCGTGCAGTGTAGATTCATGGCTTGTAATCTTGAGCGGTGAAAACGATAGGGCAAAAAGACTCCAAGCTATTAGCCTTGAGTTCAATCCTTGTTTAAATGAAGAAGTGATCCTCTTCATATGAGCCCAATCTTTAGATCACCATCCCTATCGCGCCGAAGTGGCAAAACTCGTTGGCCTTCTTGTTGGAGATATCCGGAGGTCTTTCAGTTCTTCCTTTATTTTTCAAGACTCTGCATATCTTTGATCGATCGTGATTGAGTGCCATTGAAATTGTAACATCTTATTATCTTTGATAGCCATTTTGTAAAGTGTACAAATAGGTTATGCACTTTTAATTAAAGCTTATAGAGAATTATATATAGAAATTGCATCCCATCCCTACGATCTGCCAAAATACCAAAGTGGCAAAGCCTTCTTATTAAAAATCACTAAGAGATTTTTCAGATATCAAGAGATCTCAAAAGATTGTACATTATATCCTTTGATTGTGCATATCCTTGATAGATGTGCCCCCTCCTTGATTGATCCTCATCGAGTGTTATTGATAATGTAAAATCTTATTACTTAAGGTAGTCATTATTATAAGCTTACAAATAACCTTATGAACTTTTCATGAAACGGACAAAAAATATATATAGAAATTGCATAATTCTCTTCGTCCTTTTTTTTTCTTAATCTTGATGTCAAAGTCGGATTCCACCCCAATTTTTCTTGTGTGTATTTTCTCTATCCATCAAATTTTATGCATTGATACCGATCTGGCTTGTACATACGAAAATATGTTGAAATAATCCACATCATTTGACTATTTGGCTAATTTGTTCTTATATACATGTGATCTCCATCAATTTATTAGCTTAAACTTTTGGGTATGGCATTATAACATGGTATCAAAGCACGTGTTATCTAGGGAAGCGCCCATTAAGTGTGACATTCAGAATTTTTCATGGTTCTAATAATATGTATGACGTTTTTCTGCAACGTAATCACCAAGGTCTAATGTATTATGATATTTTTTTTGGTACGTATGTTAGAATTGTTTGGTAAATGTTGACATGTGCGATAGTGATATAAAGTGATGATAATTAATTCACCAGGGTTCAATGTGTTAGTTTTTTTTTTGTACGTGTTAGAATTAATTGGTAGATGTCGACATGTACGTTATCACTAAATTCAGTGCCATGATAGTTGTAAAAAGGGGTTGGCATGCCCTAATCACTTATTCAATGATTTTCAAGTTTTAAATTTATTGAATGGCACTCAATGGTGAGTTTGGACTTGTGCGAGCTTTACTTCCACATAGAAATTCATCAAATCGTCTTGAGGCAATTGTCTCAGAGTTATTGACTAAAACCGACTTGAGTTGCTACTTTGAAGGAGCAACGTACTACTTCTTCCACCTCCAGAAGTGGCGGTGTCTGCCTCTTCCACTTCTTCCTCATCATGCAGACCCTATCCTACGTTGCCTCAAACATGGCCACCTTGCGTTGGATTGTTGTTTACTACAACCTACGGGACGAAGGAACCGATCCCAATACAATGGTCCAACTGCACGCTTATCCACTATTGTGGCCACAATTGAGGATTCCCCAACGGCTCTCCCCTTACTATGGAGGATTTTGCTCCATTTTTCGATAATTTGATAACTCTAGTTCCTTTGACCCTAGCATTTCTACTTCGTTTGTCATTCTGATTACTTCTGATTCATGGTTCTCTAATCTCGCATACCTAGCTCCAATTTGTTAAAGTTGAAATCATTCACTTCATAAGCACTTAATATTTCATACAATTTTTGAGCACTTTATGATTCGTGATCCCTGAGAATTTGTCAAACAATTGGAATTTTAAATTGTGAGATCCGATCATTGTTAATAAGGGTATGACTAATTTGCCTATAATCAGACCTTAAACTATGAGTGTAGTAAAATTTTTAGGTATTATCTTCTTTTGGCTGCTCCACATTTGAAAAGTTCCACTTGTTCAGAAGGCATATTTAACAAGTAGCTCGCGATGGCTCTTGAGGTAAAGAAACATTCGTATTTGTAACTTTTGACTTTTATATTGAAGGTTATTATGAATACGAATATATGTATTACGAAAATCAATTTGTTCCCATCGTAATATAATTTAAAGAAAAATTACTAGGCTCTCTGATGTATTGAAATTGTTTAATTTAAGGAAAATGTCCCAAATTTTGCCCACTATTACACAATTATCCTAAATTACTTTTTTGACACAAAAAAACCTCAAACTTACACTTGTGTGACATAAATATCTAAAAAAAAAATTCAGAGGCACTATAAATCCCAATTATATACTCGTATGACAGATTTACTCGAAAAAAATTTCTTGTAACACCAAATTTTTTGAATTAAATGTGTCATATGAATACTAGTGTGGAGATTTTGATTTGGCAAGAATAAGTTTGGAGCAAATGTACAATACCATACAAGTTTGAGTTAAATATGTCACATAAGTACAAATTTATGTTTTTTGATGTCATAAAAAATTTAGGATAATGTGTCCCAATGAATATTGTTTAAGGTTTTTAGTGACTTTTGTACTTAATTTAATAATAATCTCACTAATAAGGTTAAATATCATCTAGGTAATGAATGCACAATGACCAATTCACATGTGAGTGGAGACAAAAGTATAGAAGGACGGAAGTTTAAAACAAAGCAATCGCTTAAGTCCTTATTTTTAGCCAAAAAATTATCATTTTAGATTTCTTAAAAAGCGTATAGCATATTGCAATGATACAAGTGACCAAATTCATAAATGAAGTTTTGACTTGTGAGTGTGAATCGGCAATCCTACTTGAGTTTCCATGAAAGAGGCCACTTGCAAACCATCCGCCATCTGCGGTGGCAGCGAAGGAGGCACGAACGGGTGAAAAGGAGTCGCATCTTGAGCCTTATCATTCACAAGGTAGCTGGTCGAAGTCGACGATGGACTCTGCTGTAGTCAGTGAGGGAGCCGCCGTCGGAAAAGAGGGTGCAGGGCTATTGGGGCGGTGCTGGAGGGAGGAGGAGGCTGGCGGCGAATGGCAAGAAGCAGCAAAGAGAGAGAGACGGAGGGTTGCCGGGTGAGGGAAGTCATAGAAGAAGAGCCGTTGCGTGGGGCTGTAGGCCAGCGGTCGTCGAAGAAGTAAAATAGGAATTCATTAGCTTTTACCCAAACCAATCCTGTTGCAGTTATTTAGTTTCTATAAGTAAACTAGGTAAATGCTTGGGCCACTTTTTGTTTTTTGTAAGACTTAAAATTCTACAAGTTCTTCCTGGGAGTAGGAGAGGAGTTAATGCTGATCTTTCTTTGCTTCGTTACAAGGAATTTGTAGAGGATACATACCATCCATCTGCGAAACTGAGGTCCACATCCTTACTTGTTCTGTATATTGTGGAGATTTCGGTCGATCTTACCCTCAAAATTTGATTGTAAATCCTTACATTTGTCAATAAATTAAGCACAAGAATCAATGTTGTCGCGCTCGAAATGAAAGGACTATATTCAAATTGACGTGGGATTATATGAACGACATGTGTACTAGTGTGACATAAATGATTTCAATCCCCTTTCAAACAGACAGACGAACTCCTCCATGCAAACCCTAGTCAATGCCAACCCGACCTCCACCCCACCATCCCCATTCCTACTTTCTGCAAGGGCAATCGCCCCCGATACATCGATCTGCACCACGTGGCTCTTCGTCGGCCTCCCCCACCCGAAGTCCGTGTCATAAGCCTTCAGTCTCGGCGATCCGGCCACCGTCACTAAGTCTCCATTGTCGAATACTTTCCAGTCCCTGATCCACCCCTCCGCCCCTCTCAATCCTCCGCCTCTTTCCACTTCCTTGACTCTCCTCCCTATAGCCCTCGCGGCATGTGAAGTCCCACTTTCGCCCAAGAGCGTACTTCTCTTCTCCGAGAGAAAATATATGCCCAGACAGTTCCCGAAGTACGCCGAGGGTACCGAGTATTCGAGTCGGTCCCTGCAATCCGCCACGAAGCAGAAAGAGCAAAGCTCGTCGTTGCTGCTCTCCGGTGACGATTGGTCGTGACGCTTGTGTTCTTTTTCTTTCGATCTGATCATGCATACCCACACGAATGCGCACGTCGCCACGAATGTCGACAGGTGGATTGGCTCCGACTCCGTGTCGTCGTCCTCGCCGTTGTTCTTGAGTTGGCTCAAGACCTGCGCTTTTAGCCCGTCGATGTGAGCTTTTCCCAGGACGAACGTTGCTCTCACCTTGTCCGCAACGGCGAGAGGAGCTTCGCTTGAAATCGGGCTTGGGCTAGAGCCCACACAACTCCACCAGTCTTCCAACAACATGGGCTCGAGCCCATTCAGGTCTTTGATCACTCCTCGGTCAAAGAAAGAAGTCGGGTCGTCCGGGACGGCTCGAGTTATGTCTCCTCCGGACCTATGAATGGACGCCCACGATTTCATGAAGTGATTGAAGGACCTCCCATCTGCCGCCACGTGGAGGAATTGGACCCCAATGCAAATGCCTTTGTTTGGGAACAGGGTCACCTAAATCATCAGATATTAACACAAAATTTCAAATTTGACCCCACATCCTAAGTTTAGTTTGTGCGCGTCCACGTGATTCCCAATCTATTTTTCTCGGACTCCCCTCCCATAATTACTCCTCTTTTAATCTCTTGATCTTATTACATGTCCAACAAACTCAAATTATGCTATATCCAATATCTACTTTCTCTTACATGTTGTATCTTTCTTTTCTAACTTCCAATTGCATGGTATATGCCGTAGCTAAATGAGCATAGCACGGTATGATTATACCATTCTTATCTTTATCATAAGGGTGTGAATGTTTTAGGACGGTTTGATTCTTCCTGAAATTGGGAACCGGATCGGACCAGACCCATCGGTTCAATCTAGTCCGATTTCTAAAAAATCTAATGGACCGATTGAGAATCGAAAAAATTCTAATAAAAATTGAATTTCTCTACTTATTCTTAAGAAAAAATTATTTCGATAAAGTTTGGTAAATTAAAATTATTTTTTTTCCTTTTCTATATTTTTATTTTTAATAAAATATAAAAAATTTAATCGGTCCGATCCTATCTGGCCATTTTAGAAATCGAGGATCAGACCGCCTAAATACCAGTTCAATGTTTGCAAACCGGAACCGAACCGATTAATCCGGTTTGGTCCGATTCGCTCACCCCTACTTCACCAAATTGACCATCACCGACCTGAATCGCCATAAGGGGCCACAGGCGTGCGCCGTCGGATGCACGTGACGGCGGTAGCTGAGGCACCAGAGGGTGTAACAGCGTCGCGTCGCGCGCCTCGTCGCTGACGAGCTCGGCGAAGTCGGCGGACGACTCGGCGACGGTCAAGGAGAGGGAGTCGCCGTCGGAGTAGAGGATGTGGGGCTTCTCGGGCGGCGCCAGAGGGAGGACGAGCCTGCCGGCGAAGGGGAAGAAGCGGCGGAGACAGAGGGAGAGAGATCGGACTAGGAGCGGGAGGGTGGTCTGAGCGAAGGAGGGAGGGGATTGAGGGAAGTCGTAGAAGAAGAGGCGTTGCATCGGGATGCAGAGAAGCCACGGTATGTCGAAGAAGGTGAGCGGCAGAGCGGTCGCCGGGACAGCGTTCGCCGGCGGCGAGATGTCGTAACGGTGGAGGATCTTGATCTTCATCGTCTAGTCGGGGCGGTGGAAGGGAATTCCTGAAGGGAAGGAAGACGGGCTACGCGAGACAGAGGACGGGGCTTGGTCATGTCTCTGTTTTTCTTTTCTTTTTGTTTTTATGTTCCTTTTTCTTTCCAATTTTAAAATTTTCCTGGTCAACGGCGACAATTCGACGTCGTGCTTCAACCTCTTGCCAAATCTAATATGATTTGATCATCACGATGAGTTAAGAAAGGAAAAGGAAGTGATTGATGATTTCAAAAAAAGAATTCTTCCTTTTGCAAGCCGTCAATTTTGTCCGTAGAGAATATGTGATGAGAAGCGTGATTGTTTTTCTCTTCTTCATTTTTACAAGTTTCTCAAAATGTTTTGTAAATGAGGATGAATGTGTATTTAAAGATTATAGGAAGAAAAATCACACATAATTGGGCGATAAAGGTATGAAATAAAACGAAAATAAAGAGCAAAACCGCTAGTCTCGGTAGATTTGTCCAATTATGGGTCAGATCGGATTTATGTCGATTTGGTAAAATATAGATTCGACTGAAATTGATCAATTTAATTCATACTAACCAATTTTTAGCAATTTATATCCGATCCAACATGACTAGTCATGACTCTAGCTTCACTTCTTAGTAGTTTCCCCGTCATGAGATGACCTGAATTGGATCCACGAGGACTATGGTTTCAAAGTTGCTGATCTACAGCTTCCTGGACATAGATTCTTAATATTGTTCTTCGGTTAAATGGGTTAAAAAGGGTTCTTTTCCAATCCAATAGAACTCAGAATTAATTGATCTTTTTTTTATTAGACCTATTTTAAGCTTAAGTTTTAAATCTCAGACAATTCATATATCACTCGACCCATTAAACATAAGTTGATATATAGGGTCTAGGGTCCACGGCCCATTTCACCATCTTTAACGAGCTAAATACTAGTCATACATACACAATTGATAAGCAAAGTTAAAAGACCAAATAAAGGTTCCTAAACCCACTCCCCTACATAGATTAGGGCAGACAATGAAGATGCGAATCGAGTCACCTCATAGACTGCTACATCATTTTGAATTTTCAATTGTTTTTACCAAAACTGCATGATCATCCAATAGTTATGGCCCCACAACCCGCAACCTAATTCTCTAGATAAAAATGGGGGCTTTCGCCATTATCCCCTTGGCTTAAGCGCAAGATCCACCACTCGTTCTTTGTGGCCCCTGCCAACATGAGTTGTCCTGTCCGGATGCTGACGGTGACGTCGGACGGAGCAATCCCTCCCGCTCATCATACGGATATGATCCTCCAACTTGATCGTGTTTAATGTTCATCTGGGTCGTACCATGCGTTCGAATTACTTCAGTTAATCGATAAAGATTTCGTCTTTGTGAATCCATGACTGTAATCTGTATCAATCAATGCGAAACACGAGAGAAGCTAGCGAAGATCCCCGAAAAGCGCCCGCCTTTATCGAATCTCACGACAAAACCGAGCGAGGAATGATGAAGATAGCGCGGACGATCCCCTGCACATTTCATTGTCCCACGTTGCGGCTTCCCCACCTTCACATTTCGTGAAACACGGATCCTGCGGGAGCTCAAAGTTCGCGCTCTGGATAACTCTCTGATTCGCCCCTTCACAATCTCTCTTCTCCGTAAAGGAAATCTCTCTCTCGGCTTCAGTCAACATCTCTAATGTTTCTATCAGACAGCGAAAGGAGCGTTTTGGCTTAGCGGGTTGCGTCAACGACGTCAATCTTGAATTTTTGGAGATCCGAACTCTTGGCAATCTGATTCGCCAAGAACGCATTTCCAGGTGATTCCCCATACTTGTTTACAGTTTGAATTCCCAGGAAATCTTCGTCTGTTAAGGAGCTGATGGACAAGCTTTTCCTGTTGCTAAATTCCCAGCAGAAAAGGTGTCGGCTTTGTTTGCTTTTCCTAAGGTCGATGAGTAAATCAGATTAACTAGAATATGTGACTTTTGACCTCATTGAAGCCAAAAGGACGGACCTTTTGAGCCATTCATATATTTTTTCTTTTCTTTTTGAGAAATTCTGTGTTTTGATTGGTCGTTGTAATGATTCTAATTGCGAATCTCATTGTCATGACCGATGAGTGTCTCCTTAATTCGAATAATTTGACGTAGGATTTGAAATTTGGCACACTTGCTTCGTCGCTTTCCCTCATTGATCAACTACCTTCAACATGTAGATATCCATGGTTTGTTATATTTGTTCCTTGTATTTCGGTTCATAATTTGCAGTCAAGACAGCAATGGCACTCCAGGACTCCGAATGCTTTTCCCTAGATAAATTCCGCATCCCCAGTTACCTATTTGCCCCCGATTCGGAGGAGAAGGATGTTTCGGAGGATGAGAATGGTTCGGTTGTACCTGAGTGTCCAGTGTTGGTGTTCATCAACTCGAAAAGTGGCGGTCAGCTGGGAGGTGACCTTCTCGTAACATATCGTTCTCTTCTTGGTGGACACCAGGTACTTTCATTCACACTTCACATGCAATTGGTCATGCTTTTGCAATTTGCACTTTGATTTATTTCACGAACAAAGGTACCTTCAGGTTTTTGATCTGGGAGAAGAGGCTCCAGACAAGGTTTTGCGCAGAATCTACTTAAATTTGGAGAAGCTAAGATGTGATGGGGACGAGCTTGCCGCCCAGATCCAGCAGGGATTGAAAATAATCGTGAGTATGATATACTTGAGGTCTTAACTTGCATAATAGATGTTATCAAACAGTCACATACAGCTTACGATTTTAAGGATTTGAATACTTGCTTGCTCTTTTTCGCACACTAGGTAGCAGGTGGTGATGGGACGGCAGGTTGGCTTCTTGGAGTTGTCTGTGATCTCAAATTATCTCACCCTCCTGCGATTGCGACGGTGCCTTTGGGTACTGGAAACAACCTCCCTTTTTCGTTTGGATGGGTAGGCACCTGGATATGTCTACCTCATTTATTTGCCACAATTATAATTGATCAAGTTCTTAAATGTTTGTGTTAATGAGGCTGATCCTCTTGGCTAGTCTTTCTTTCTTCATGTTTTTCTCTTCCGCAGTGTTCAAATGATTTCACGACTTCATTATTGAAGTTTGTATGCCAAATTAACAACCGAAGAGAAGTAGTTTACATCTATGCTCTTGATTATACCATGATACAGTCACATGCAATGTTTAACTATGAGATTGATGTATAAAAATTGATCTTGCTTTTTTCACAGGGTAAGAAGAATCCTGGGACCGATCATTCATCAGTTGTGTCATTCCTCAAGCAAGTGATCGAGGCAAAGGAGATGAAAATTGACAGGTACTAAATGCTGTGCTGGAATTGCTGTTGATCAATCTGAAATCAGTTACAAGTGCTACTACTTATACAGCTGCTGCTGAGTGAACCATGAAATCAGTGTATCAGAATGATCTTGAACTGAATAGCAATTTGGACGCATTATGCAGCCCTTTTCAGGAACAGGGGTTCTTCTAATAATGAATATTTCACCTCTTTTTAGTTAATTTCTGTCATAAAATATTGAACTTCCTTTTGCAATTCAGCTGGCATATTTTGATGAGGATGAGAGCGTCCGAAGAAGGTTCCTGTGATCCCATTGCACCCCTTGAACTACCGCATTCTCTGCATGCTTTCCAACGTGTTTCTTCAACAGATGAACTGAACAAGGTAACTTGTCCGTGCCATTTGCACCACCTTTGTATGTTTTAATTCTTTAAGCTTACTCAATCAAGAATGTGCATCTTCTTGGAATGCAAGGTGGTTCTTTGTCTAGTATTCTTAATTTGAACTTTCTACTCTGGTAAGCACTTTCATGATTTAGATAGCCTATATTGTTTCTGACTCAAATAAATGCTAATGCCAAAATTCATTTGCCAAGCAAAGAGACTTCACCTGTGTACAGCCTATGAGCACTCTCAAACATAAACTCGATCATGCAATGTATAATACAAGGGAGCTATCTTACAGGACCTTGAGTCGATGAAACTATTCAGGGAACTGAAAGAAGGGAGGAAAGCTGGTTTCTTGGTAAAAGATACTTGTGAAAGTAGCTGAATTTCAGATTATAAACCTTTGGCATGGTTTTTGGAACTCAGAGCAACAACAGGTTGTCAAGAAAAGATAATTAGATGACTTTTTATTCAAGTGGTAACTTCTCAGTATCCTCCTATCTTCATGTTCCTTCTCCAGTCTACCATTGACATGTAAAAACACTTTTCCTTTTCTTGAATGGATTGAACTTACATCAGGTGCTCAAATATATAATCATTTTGTTGTGTGATACGTCATCCAATCTTTGGTGCTCAAAGTGGACAAGGGCTCAGAAAATCTTAATTAGCTATTGGGCAATCCCAGCAAAATCTCACAATCTGTCCATGGTGGAATATTAACAGAGTCTAAAATTAATGTGGAATTCCACATCTTATTTGTTTTGCATTTTTTCTGACTCCTGTGAATTACTCGGCAATGCTTTTTTCCTTATAACTACTGGAAACCACTTCTCAGGAAGGTTACCACACATTTCGTGGGGGATTCTGGAATTACTTTAGCATGGGTAAGATCTTATAGATTTTCGAGTATCTTTTTGTTTTTCTTTCTTCTGCTCCTTCTGATAATGAGGATGCGTGATTTTTGTCCTCAACACATTTTTGATCCAAGAGAAACTAAGAAGCACTTTCTTCAGGCATGGATGCTCAAATATCCTATGAATTTCATTCAGAGAGAAAGACGCATCCTGAAAAATTCAAAAATCAGTTGATTAATCAGGTATTTCTTCTGTCTTCTTCACTTATTAGGATGGATTTTCGAGTAGATGGAAGGTTTGATGCTTTTGTTTGTTGCTTGAATTTAATGGAAAATGCACCTAAATGGTCTGTGTATATTAATGTGATAAAATCTCCTCATCTTTTCCCTGTCAGTGCACTTAATCATTCAGAGATCAGTCACTCTGACTTCTCTAATTTCACTTGCAGAGTACTTATGCAAAGCTTGGGTGTACTCAAGGATGGTTCTTTGCTTCTCTTGTTCATCCTTCTTCACGGTAAATATATAGGTGCAATGATCTTTTTTGTGTTTCTCAGTGCAGATGCATGTCTCTAGTGGTGACTTTTTGGTCATCAGCTGTTACAGAGTAGTTGCAAGTGGTTTTTAACTTTGGTTGGATGATAGTTCCGTGAACTCTGGTTTCAAAATGAAATTGCATATTCCCATGGGCATGCTACTTTTCAAGAAACTTTAGGCCATTAAATCCTTCAGTGAGATCTATTGGTTAAGAGAAATTTCTCCCGCTAGGCTTTTCATTAGAAGGAAGGTGACGGAATCATTAAATTGTTGTCAGATAAATTAGGAAGATTATCATTGTCGAGATAGCATAGTTTTTTTTGCTATCTTGGCCATAGTCTATAGGAACCTATAGGTTAACAAGTTCACAAATTATGTCTCTTTCATAGGCTCAATAGCTTCTGATTATGAAAGCTCTTTTCTTTTCCCATCTTCCTGATAGAAACTCTGGTTACGATTAGCTCTTTGTTGTTGTCAAAGTAGCGTAACCTTTTCGATACAGGAATGTTTTTTTTTTTTTGGTAAATAACTCTGGTTACGATTAGCTCTTTGTTGTTGTCAAAGTAGCGTAACCTTTTCGATACAGGAACATTGCTCAGCTTGCAAAAGTGAAGATTATGAAAAGACATGGTCAATGGCAAGATCTCCACATACCACACAGGTGATCACGCCTCTTTGTAATTGAATCAATTAAGCCACAGTTATGTAGCTGCAAAAATGAAATTCAGCGTGTCTAAGCATTTATTAGGAGACTTGTCTTATCAATTGATTCCTTCAATGTATGCATTCCTTTTTTGACATCTCCGCTGCATTATAAAGTTCTCGGGAAGCGCTGGTGCTCATGACAATGCGTGTGTCCATCACTTAACCATGACTAATTAGTAATTTCCTCTTTTTGGTTGTACACACTGGATTTATGTGGATCCTGTACGAAAGACTAACACTTCTTGCACATCCTTATTCAGCATTAGGTCAATTGTTTGTCTAAACTTGCCCAGCTTTTCTGGTGGACTAAATCCATGGGGGACGCCAAACAGCAAAAAACGGAGAGATGTTAGTACTGACTTGCTTAATTTGTGTCATTGGCAGAGTGAATGAACTGTAGTCATCTGTTAAACGTAATTGGAAAAGCTACCTCTGTAATTGCCGTAACATATTCTAGTGAAACCGTTATTTGCAGAGGGACTTGACCCCCCCTTATGTTGATGATGGTCTCCTTGAGGTCGTCGGCTTTAGAGATGCCTGGCACGGTCTTGTATTGCTTGCTCCAAATGGGCATGGGACTCGTCTTGCTCAGGTAAAATCTGAAGCTGGGATTTTTGCTTTCTTTTTGGATGAGTCTTGAAATCAGCAACTCTTGTTGACTAAAATCTAAGATCTATGGTGTTGCTGTTGGATAAAATAGAAATACCGTGCTTCAATTGTTATTCCCAATTTGTGCTAGGCACACCGCATCAGGTTCGAGTTTCATAAAGGTGCAGCCGATCATACATACATGAGGATCGACGGGGAACCGTGGAAGCAACCGCTGCCCCTGGACGATGACACCGTTGAGGTGGAAATATCTCACCTTGGTCAGGTGAACATGCTTGCCAACCAAGGTTGCCGGGCCAAGAGTGTCCATGATCCGTCCACACCGAGTCACCATGATGACGAGGACGATGACAGCGGTGAAGAAGATGCTGGGGAGGAGTTCAGGAAGTTCGGGGCAGCTGACACTTTCAAAATCCCAGATGAGGTTGACATAAGTCGTCTTAGTTGATCTCTTTAGTTTCCTTCTCCTTGATTGTTTTGTCTAAATACTGATCATGGGAATAAACGACCTTCGGTTATTCATCTCAATGTAGTGGAGGACCTTTTGACACCTTATTGCTGCGTCGACTTTGTATGTAGTATGTTGCAGACATCCGTGTTGACAGTGTTAACATTCTTCTCTCATCAATGAATTATCCCGATAATGTCCAATCATATGGTCTTCAAATTTAGAACGTCTTTACTATCTCCCAGTTTATAAGTTACATATGCGATCTTTCAGAGTAAAGGGTCTCTGCCGACTCATGCGGTGTTCTGATGCCGATTCCTTTGAATCTTCTTTCCTGTATCAAGTAATGTCAACTATCATTTTGTTGGAGCCTCGTTTCATAAGGAACGCCTCATTTTGAGACCATGTTCGGGTCCTTGTTTCTGTTTACTCGATCAAAGTTAAGGTTGCAAAACGGAGTATGGTTGAAGATTAGATTCGACAGATACGAACTGAAATATCTATGTACAGCATAAGTTTCATTGCACTTGCAGATGAAGATTACAGAAGCCTAACTATAACTAAATACAGCAGAGACTAGGTGAAGAAAACCATTGGCAAAGTTCTCTTAAACCAGATGGGGACCCCAGCATATAAGATGCATGACCTTCTCCGCCTTCTCAGCCTCCTTGATCCGGCTGCTTTCGACCATCATGGCCGCTGTCTTCGCGGCGTCTCCGCCGCTGGAAACCCATCTGAACTGAGGAGGCTTGCCTGCAGATTCCGTGCCGTTTTTCGCTTGGGACGGCTTGATTCCAAAAGACATGGTCTTCAAGCTCCGAGGATGGTCCTTCATTAGCCCCTGGACAGCCCTCACGCACACTCTGCCCGCGTACCTTAAGCTCATCACGCAGTCGACCGAAGAAACTGACCGTAGATCAAGAAGGTTGGATGGTCCTATGAAGCGGACGTTGCATCTTGTTGCCATCTGGGAACGGATATATACACGTAGCGAAGGCCCCACGATTTGCCCATTCCGTGTCCGCACGTGAAGGAGAATACAATAGTGGTTTCCTTCCTCTGATTATGGCGCTGCTGAATTATTTAAAGAAAAGCAAAAGGTCATACGAAGCACTAAGCCAGTGGACCCCCACGACCACCCCAGGTTTTCGGATTTTCCTCCCGCTGAAAACCATTGGCTTGCAAACCCCGACAGATTTTGGCTTGCCCCTTGTTTTCATCGTCACCTCGCCTATTGGCATCGCCACTCAACCATCCATATAAAGAACTCCCACCGCCCTCCTGTTCTCTATCGTCCCATCATCACCTCACTCCAACACACCATCAGAAGCACGCGACCGAACCGGATCAAGTCCAAAAGATGAGCTCGACGGGGAAAGCGTGGGTTGTGGCGGCCAGCCTCGCCGCCGTGGAGGCCCTCAAGGACCAAGGATTCTGCCGGTGGAACTACACCCTCCGGTCCATCCACCAGCACGCCAAGAACCGGGCCAAGTCCTCCGTCTCCCAGGCCAGCAACAGCAAGAAGCGATCTCCTCACTCCTCCTCGCCCGCGGCGGCTACGGGGAGGCTAGCGGGAGAAGCGGGGGCGAAGCCGTCGGAGGAGTCGATGAGGAAGGTGCTGTACTTGAGCTCTTGGGGCCCTTATTGAGGTTCTCTGAATAAGCAGTGGATCGAGAAGGAAACCGAAGTTCGTTGCTGAGAAAAAGAAAGTTGATGCGAATTGTAATTATATGCTGAATTTACAGCAAATCATATATACTACGTCAAAGGATTTTCCCATTTGCACTGTGGCTTATTCACTTGTTCCTAATTCTTAACGTACATGATCAACGATTCTAATTGATCCGACTTGGCGGTATAAATATAAGTCCATTATATGCTGAATATGCGAAGCCAACAAGAGAAAATATCGGATCATTATCAGGATATGAATGGATAAATTTGTGTTAGAGATAGGTGGATCACATGCAATTTACAGAGATTCATTTACTGTACTAGACTTATTTGCAGATGTCTCTGGAGAGTCCACGGTGCTATAGGAAGTAATTTTTTTTTCTACTGAATCTAATGTACGTATGATGGTCGAGGATTCTTGTACACAAAAGAGACTTACGAGTCTGACCGGAGATGAAAATAGGTCTTTCATGCGAGGATATGTAGCAATGGTTCTCGCCAAAGATGTAAATTTGGTTCAACTCATGCGCATGTCAAATAGTGAAGTTTGGTCAGAAAGCTCTTTCTGAGGAAGTGATGAAAGTGGAGAGAGAGAAAGATGGAGCGGTATGATGAAAAGGATGTTTGGTTCAAGGAAGATTACTGTTTCTAGCAAGAGTTATAAAATTTCTTCCGAAAGAAAATTATATTGTGATGAGACTAATCATGAAAATAACTTGGCTGAAATTTCTTTGAATTTTCAGAAAGACGAGGATAGCACCGATAATGTGAGAATATTTAAGCTTCTAAAATAATGAATCGTGCTCTCACATTATTTTGTGTGGCATCATAAAAGGCCGTAACGAACAATTTCACGTTTAATTTTGGGCCAAAATATAGGATAAATATTTAAATTTTAAATATTCAATATTCAATAGCATCGAAAATCGATAAAATATTATCCAATCAGTTAAAAATTGGATATATGTGTATAGTGGAAAAAAAGTTGTAATTGACGTTGGCGAGGTTCAATTGATTAATGAAGAGTCCGTTAAAAAAATGGTATTCAAAGGGCTCGGGTGAATCGACAATTACGGCACGGTTATGAAAAAAACAGAGTAAGAGAAAATATTGTGGCTCAAAAACAAGGCTCATGAGTAGATCGGTGGTCATAAATTTCAAGGAAAAATGACACAGATCGAACGAAATGTTAAATTTTCTATCTTATTTGGTTCACCGCATTTTATTCGTGAATGGACTTCAAAAATTATGGTGTTTATTTTTCGTCCATTTCCAATTTTTAAGCCTAGTGTTTTTATTCTTTTTTTTTATTAATTTGGTCGACATCAATCACCACAAAAGATATATGAAGTATGAACCATTTGTATTGGCACAACAAACAAGCTTGGGGTCAGAGTCTGTTTTCTTACGAAAGAAGCGAACATTGCATCTGGTTGCTATTTGGGAACGGACATGAATACACGTACGCACGTGAGCAGGAAAATACGGACCCCCGGTTTCTCTTCCGACACCACCGGCCCATCCGAAAACCACGTGCCGCTCCTCCTCACCACCTCCAAATTCGTCTTTTATTCCCCGTGCGGTCGGGAAGGGCAAGAAGGTCATTTCGCGGAACCAAAGCCCGGTGGACCCCACCACCCCATGTTTTCGGGGTTCTCCGCCTGGTTTCGTCTCGTCGCCGCCTATAAAGAACCCACCCCGCCGCCCTCACCTTCTCCACCATCCAAACATCGCTTACGGTTCTGCACTTGCACACCATCATCAAGAAACGCGCGATCGAAACCCAATAGAGAGTCCGAAAGATGAGCTCGACGAGCAGAGCGTGGGTCGTGGCGGCCAGCCTCGCCGCCGTGGAGGCCCTCAAGGACCAAGGTTTCTGCCGGTGGAACTACACCCTCCGGTCCATCCACCAGCACGCCAAGAGCCGGGCCAAGTCCTCCTTCTCCCAGGCCAGCAACGGCAACAAGCGATCCCCTCAATCGTCGTCGCCCGCGGCGGCGGCTTCGAGGAGGCTGGCGGGACAAGCGGAGGCGCGACGGTCGGAGGAGCCGATGCGGAAGGTCCTGTACTTGAGCACTTGGGGTCCGTACTGAGGTTCTCTGAATAAGCAGTAGATCGGGCAAGGAAATCAAAGTCGGTTGCTGAGATTGATGTAGATTGTAAATATATGCTGAGATTACAGCAAGGAAATATATATTAAGTGAAAGGACTTTTCCCATTTCCATTATGGTTTATTTCCTAGTTCTCAACGCATATCATTAATCAACAGCTTTAATCGATTCGATTTGTGCTGAAACGAGGCCAAGTGACCCATCCACACTCGAAAGAAATGGATCTTCTGGCGATGGTGAGGAGTGTTAACAGATTTGATACGAGAATTCGATTTGAATCGTCTATAAAATGTTCACCCTAATTCTAGATGGAATCATATACCCTTTTAATTTTTTAATTTAAAGTGACGAGAACATCGATATGCTATCGATATTCAATCGAGTAATAAAAATTGTACCACAAACCATATTTCTCTCACCTGCCCCCCTTCTCTTTGATAGTTGTCTATTTCTTTCACGATCTCGTTTTCCTTTATGCTATTCTATTGTCCCGTCGTTCTCCTTTTCCTTTCTTAAAAAGATTTCGTCGCTTTCATCCAAATGTTAGGTCATTCTAATTTATTTATCCTGTGCTACCATGCGAATTAGTTATAGAGTCGTGCCGAACATATAATGGCACATGTAGTATATCCATTAAATTGATCTCGGCTTGAAAGTTTGATTTGTTCAATTAAAAATTGGGAAAATAAAAAGGGGAATCGAATTTTTCGAATGCTGAAATTCGTGTATAATCCAACATGCCTATATATAATATGTTCAGCTAAAAAAAATATTGCGCCATTTAAGCCATTACAGAGAAATTTGATTAATGTCTTGTTGAGATTAAGTGTTTAAGTTAATAAAAAATATTTCCATTGACATGTCAAACCATGAGCAGGGATAAGGGGGTTTCTCGGGTGGACCCGGATCACCCATAGTAACTAAGGTTACATGGTCTTGGGGGCCGTCTGATTTCAGATCGAACGGCTCTCATTTATTAGGAAAGGGGACTTTTTCTGTGTTTTTTTTTTTTAAAAGCCAGCTGTTCGATGGCTGGCCCCACATCAAGTCAGCTCTCTTTAAGGCTGCTGATCCATTGGGCCTAGTAGGGGCTCGCCCCCAGCTCATCCTCCCAAAAGATAAAAGGGGAGAGAGAGGAGGATCTCCATTGGACAAAAAAAAAAAAAAAAACAAACCACGACGTGTCAAAATCTTCTAATTTCATATTCAGAAAAGAAAATATATGATCGTGACAAATTTGTCTTGTCATTGCGATGTGAGAGATTATTGAGTTTTTTAATTGATATGCGTTTTAAAATGGTTAAACCGATTTGATGAATATAGTAAAAGATTGAAACACTTGAGTTGGATCACAGCTTGATTGGAATTGACCAGTTCACAGTGAAAATCTGCAGTCACTCTCTAATCTTGCTTGTGAGTTGTGAGGTGTATAGAAAAGTCAACCGTCGGATTGGTTATTTCTTTTGTGAAATTTCCGGGTAAAGGTCAAATTCTGGCGTAGAAAACCGTTTTCCAAACGAGTTTCTGGGGGGAAAACTTGTCGATTTCACGTATCAGACCAGCAGTTTGGGAGCTCCGAAACGTGGGGCGTGGTCGGATTTTATAATTCAGAAAACCGCGTGCTGCTTTTCGATCGGACTCCCAAGTTGGGCACTCGGGTTTTCTTGGTCATCTTTCGTCCGCATGAAACATCTTGTCCCGTCTTTGGTCCTGCATGGGCCTTCCTCAACCACCGCCCCTTGTTTTCCCCCCGTGCACCTTTTGGCCTCTTGTGCCGCCACATTCATGCATTTGGCACTTGGCACTCGCATTGTCCCTTCTCGTCTCGTCTCATCCCGTACATCTGCATATAAAGAGACTCCACCCGTCTCTTCCCCCACAATCGCAGCACCAGTCTGTCGTTAGATCCGTGATCACTCGGTATTCGCAAAGAAGAGCAAGAGGAAGATGAGCATTTCGAGAAGAGCTTGGGTGGTGGCATCGAGCGTGGCGGCCGTGGAGGCGCTCAAGGACCAGGGCTTCTGCAGGTGGAACTACACCTTCCGCTCGCTGCACCAGCAAGCCAAGAACCATGCCCGGTCGTTCTCCCAGGCCCAGAGGACGCTGTCCCTGATGCCCCGCGCGCCGGACGATAAGCTGAAGCAGGCCGAAGAGTCTCTGAAGAAAGTCATGTTCTTGAGCTGTTGGGCTCCTAACTGATGAAGATTTTGTGCAATCCTCTATTTTTTGTTCCTGGATTGTATGGAGGCGAACTGACTGCAAAATTGTACACAGCAGCCCGCCGTTGCGACCGAAATTTAATTAGCAATAAATTTTGGTTCATGCCTTCTACATCCAACTGCTCTTTGATCACTGCCTGCGTCAATCATTATAGGAAGAAGAAGGAAGTTTATTAATCAAGGCTATTTGTAATCAATCTCCATCCTAGGAAAGAGGGGCTTTAATCATAGTTTTCCTGGCGGTGCCCATTTTCATCGCATGGTCTTTCCTAGAGGTATTGTTCAATATGAGATCTGAATGCCTGCTTCATTCGATGACAAAAAATATCGCGTGTCATCTTTGCGGTAAATATTTCTTCTATGAGTTTTTTTGGGAAGAATTGGGTTGTCCTTTAGTCATATGATCCGGATGTAAGTCCCATAGAAATTATGCAGCTTCCTCGACCTGGGGATACTTCCTACACTCAAGATCGCAGTTCCATCACTCCATCTAAGCCCCACTCACTCACTTCATGCTCGAGCGTGTAACCACAGAGCAATCAAAATCGCTCTCCGATCGTCTGCAGCCGGATCGCCCTCAATGCATGTCGATTTCCGTCAATTTCTCTAGCATGCATAGATCGACTTTCTCCAACATTCCCATATTATGTCACTATCGGTTTCGAAGCAACGGTTCCGCGAATTCTATCTATCCGTTCTGAGATACAGTCAGCAAGTTGCTTTTCTGAAATGTCGTTGATGAAAGTGCCCATTCAATTCAATTGGGTTGCCAAATGAAGGAATGGGCCATGTCATCCTCCATCTCATTCACATATTGGAGCCCTTTGATTTGAGTGATAGATACATGGACATTTATCCACTTGCAAATAGATTCAGAAGTATGGGTGATACCCATACTTTTAACACAATCTAGAAATTACATGATTATATTAAACCATCTTGGGCTTGTGTCGCCAAGGCCACATTATGATGATTTCATTGGATTTCACAGATGAGCGCACTAAAGTACTAAAATTGGAGGCAAACCCCAAGCGAGGAAGACAAACGCCAATTACTACTTAAATCAATTCTTAGATTTTCTCAAAGCACCGCCGATGCTAAGAGATGGAGACCCCATGGGCCGTGGCAAGAGTGGGGCCGGTGGTAGTGGTGGGGGGCATCCAATCTCATTTCTTGCTACAGCACCGAGAAAAAGAACAAACTCGAGAATCATTGCACCACATCATTTCATGGCGTGCTTGTTTGTAGTATTTCAATGGAGGATTTGCTTTATCCATTCTTTTGAAGCACAAGCATTCATTCGATCCCCACAGCCCCACCACCTACGAAGCCGAGAGTATCAAAAGCACTACACTGGATCGACGCTGGTCGAGCAAGCTCCCTCGAGTGATTGGTCAATTTTGCCAGGCATATTCTCCGCCACCTTGGTGTTTACTGCAGATGCTTTGCATAGGACCACGCGAAAGCGTACTCTGTATCAAAACCTTGCGTGAAATTTCCGAACAATGTGCGTGTTCCGTAGCCAGCTTAGAAAAGCCATGAATTATGCGAAGAGGAAAGAAAGCAGATGGGATTGACCCATTTGACCACTCGACAGCAAACCGTGAGACGTGGGTTCAGCCCAGCACATCTTCCTGGGTACAGCGAAAACAACGTCAGATACAGCCTCACTAAAGCATATGCGCCCTCATGATTGAACTATTTTCGTGTCGACCCGCCTTCTCTTCTTGAAACGAATTTTCTTTTATATATCTTACACCCCCGAATCTATCCTCGCTAGCGTACAAAAAGATCTCCCTTCTCCGGCGAGACACGCGTGCGGCTGGCGGGCGAGATTCCGGCCGCCGATGGCCCTCGATCACGAGAGAGCTGAGGGCGACCACAAGAAGCTGTGGTCGCACCTAAAGATGCCGTTTTGGCAGTCAGCCGGGTCGTCACCGTCACCTGCGACTTCGTCGTCGGCTTCTGTGCCGTCGTTTCAGCAAAACCAGAGTGTCCACCTCGATCACCAGCTCAGTGATCATCACTCTGCGAGCGCAGTGGCTGCCATGACGAAGGCTCTGCTTCCCGCGAGGCGAAGACTCCGTCTTGATCCTCCAAACAAGCTCTTTTTCCCATGTCTCTCTCTCTCTCTCTCTCTCTCTCTCTCTCTCTCTCTCTCTCTCTCTCTCTCTCTAGTGTTACCTTGCAAAGATCTTTGTTTTATTTGATTTTGCTCTCGCTGGTTGTGCTGGTCCTGTACCAGTCAATGTGAAAATGATGCTGTGTTCGATTTAAGTTTCAGCTATAACGGGATTACTGTTCTTCTCTGATTAAGGTCTTTAGCTTGAATTGTTTCTTGCTAATATTTAACTGAATTTCCTTTTTGATTTGTCAACTGGTTGTCGTTCATTTTCATGCTACAGGTGAGATCGCTTCTTCGCTTGGTAGGCTTTGAGAGCTCTCTCTCTCTCTCTCTCTCTCTCTCTCTCTCTCTCTTAGCTGGACAAGTTCCCTGATTCTATTAGGTTGTCAGCATTTGAAGTTTTAAAGAATAATTAATTGGTGTCCCCGTCACTCTTTGCTGATACTTTCAAATAATTGTATTATCTAAGGGAGAAAGGGTCTAATTCTCAAAGATACGTTTGTTATGTTGCATGATGTGGCATTGGAATGGTGATGCATTTGTTCTTTAATAATGTTCTTTCCTTTGTTTCTATTCTTCATCTGGGCATGTTCTTCTTGAGTTTTTTTTAGCTGCTCTGTCTTCAAAATAGTTGGCATTGAAGTTCCTAAGTTGGTCTTATATAACAAAGGTCAATTTGGTTTCTGGGATTGGAAATAATTGAGCCTTTCTGTGTCATTCTATGCTATCCAAAGGCTTTGCTTGCTGATCATGTCTGTGACAATGTGGGCTGAAGTTGCCTCTCAATTTAAGTTAATCACAAGTTGATTAGATGTTTCTATTAATTCTTTGTTTATTTTCAACTCGAAGATGAACCTGGCAAGCAGGTTAGGAGTGCCATCGAGATCAAGAACGTGTCCAAGAATCATGTAGCATTCAAGGTAAGAAGGTGACCGTAGCATACTGGAAAACAAAAAGAATGTATGAGAGCATCTTTGAAAAAGTTGAAAGTTTGTGTCGTTTACTTGCTGAAACTGTCAGCTTGAAAAGAGTCCGGCTTTCTAAATTTAACTTGCATAAGCAGGGTCCGTCCGTGTTTGCGAACATTCTGTGGGCTTTTGATGTTGCATTGTTCGGTATATGAAGTCGCTTGAAGTTGTAATTGACAAGTTCTAAATACTATTTTTTACCTTTTCAGTTCCAAACAACTGCCCCAAAGAGTTGCTACATGCGGCCTCCCGGGAGTGTACTCGCTCCTGGAGAGAATCTCATTGCAACAGGTAACTAAACTACTGTGTCTTACCCCATCAGCGATATGCAAGAAAATCAGAAGTTCATTGAAATTCTTACTTTGATAAGCATGTCTCTAGCACTCTATGCACGTACCGCAATGGAAGTTGTTCACTTCTTGTTTCAAACTATTTACTGATGCAGTTTTCAAATTTGTGGAGCCCCCCGAGATTGATGACAAACCAGCTAACCTGAAGAGCATCGTTAAGTTCAAAATCATGAGCTTAAAAGTAAATGGGGAAATGGAGTATGTCCCCGAACTGGTATGCAGTTCGGGCCTTTTGCTTGACTTTTATGTTCATTCGAGTACAGCTAAGAACTGAATAGGTGTTTGATGGATGGAATGTTATTGTCTTTCTGATAACATATTTTGTTTTCTGCCTGGTCCACGTTGGATTGGCCCTACGGTTTATTGCACGTGGCTGATGGGTAAGGCATCCTAATTGGATGACATGTCGTAAATGAAAAAACTAGCATGAATGGTTGAGCAATATACTTGTCTGAATTTTATGTACTCCTGAAAGAATTGACCATCTCGGCCGTTGAACTTGTTCTTCTGTCACAATTTTATACAGTTTGACGAGCAGAGAGACCAAGTGACGGTTGAGAAAATTTTGCGGGTGGTTTTCCTCGATCCAGAGCAACCGAGTCATGTAAGGATCTTCAACTCTACCTAGACATTCGTCTTCCTTGCTTACTCATCTAGCCATCAGCATAGGATCATAACAAGTGCATGATCACAAAGGATGTGCTTTTCCTAATTTCTTATTGAAAATGTGGCTTTTCCATGTAAAGTTGCTGGAAAAACTCAAGCTGCAACTGGCTGAGGCCGATGCTGCACTTGAGTCAAGGAAGAAACCCCTAGAAGAGCCCGGTGCATGCGTTGTCAAGGAAGGACTCGTCATAGATGAATGGGTGAGTCTGTTTTACTTTATTTACCGATTCAATCCTAAAGCCGGGTTTGATCCGGTACATATTCTTGATACTCACTGGACAACCGTTTTGACCCTGCAGAAAGAAAGAAGAGAGAGGTACCTGGCACAGCAGCATGTTGAAGGTGTTGATTTGGTTTAAACGGACTGATTCTAAGCTTTGCGACTCCTTCACGAGGAGATCAAAGCGCCGACGTGCCATCCCACAGATCTTAACGCACAACATGAAGCCAATGAATTCGACTGGTAGCAATATCTTAATTATGGGCCATAGCTTTCGGCAGTGAAAAGTTTGAATTTGTAGTGAGATCAGACGAAGCGGGTTTTGCGGTTGAACCAATGCAGTTGAAGGCACCAGTGTTTCCTTTTGGTCATACTTGAATTTGGATGCAGATTCCGTGTAAGTTGTGACGCCAAAACAAACCGTATTAACAGGTTAAAACTACTAAACCACAATTGAACTAGGCTGAGTCATTTTGATCGGCGAGAAGTTTGAGCGAATGGTTATGGATGAATTTGTTATATTAATAGAAGATGATCAAATGATTGTTATGTAGAACCCGAAGAATTTAGTATGGTTAAAGCTCCTGATTGCTCAGCGGAAAAAAGAAAGAAAGGAAGAACTATCGTTGTCCCGATTGATGTTGCACATTAGGATATTATGAGACGGTCGTGTTAAATCCACCCCTGCTTTGACTACATCCATTCCCAAACTGCGGGTCCGCTAGTCCCATTTCTTTGTTTTCCACGTTCTCTCTCTCTCTCTCTCTTGTCACGGCTTGTGGATGGTTACTCTTGGATTGTTTTCCCATCAAAGCTCGCGCCGCCGTGATAATTGGATGGTCACGGCCGTTCGAGGCGGTCGACCAGATCGAGGTCCATCCGAGCTGGTGAGGGCTGGGCGATAGCCTCCATCGTTTGTTCCGAAACCTATCTTGTTTAACATTCCAGTTCCAGGATCTGCTCTTAAACCTTTTTTTTTCTTTTCATTTTTTATAGCAAAATAATATGAACAATCAATCGGTTCGAAATAAAACTTGAACGAGGCTAGCGAGCAAAGAGAGAGCCAAGAACAGGTGGGCGCTGCGAGGCTTGAACGAGCTAGGGTGAGTCGCGAGGGAGCGAAAAGGAGTTTAAGGCACGAGTAAGAAGAGTAAGAGAGAGTCGTGAAGTCCCAGAAAGTTGGAGAATTCACTTAGAAATTGAAATCAGATTGAGGATTAGAGGCTCCGACAGAAACATTTGAATCGGATCGATTTTCAAAGCCATCCGATCCAAACTCCGAATGGAACCGGATCCCGATCGCACGGCCTTAATGCACGGAGCCAAAGTTGGGGTCAATTATGCATCACCAAGACTGTTCTTCTTCTTTCGATTTATCTTCTTTTCTTTACATGAATAATCGCAAAGGCAGATCTTATCCTACAAGATTCCAATGACAACATTGGCAATTTGGCATTGACTAGTGGATGGAAAGAGACAATCGATTAGCCCATTTTGCAGACAATGGTTAGGTCCCCATCTATGATAAGGATAGGGAAGATCTGCTTTTCAATCTGATTTTATCGGGTTTATTTATAGGGGCAGATGGAATCACATCTACTTTACGATTGCTTTCATAAAACTTTAAGTGCCCTTTGTTCATTAAATAATTAGGGTTGCCCACTTGGAGATAATTAAAAAATTAAGGGACTTTTGTAGGATTGGCAGCTAGTCTCTTTGTTTAATGTGCCTAATCATATCCATTCCACTGCATAAGGGGAATTTGCTGTTTGGTCCCACATTTTTAGCATGGTTACAACTTGCCCCCTAATATCTCAATCTTGGCAAAGAGCCCCCCCGATGTTTTCAGATTAACATTGATCTCTTCAATTATGTTTCAAACTTACTTTCCACATACCTCTTAGTCTTATGAACTCCATTGCAATCATCCCCTTCTCGTGATCAGGAGACTTCAATTTTAACTAAGAGATGAAACAAAATTAGAAATAAAAAAGGGCACTTTTGTAATGTAGCTAAAGATAGGTTACCTAAATTTTACTTATCTTTACATATTTTACTTTCTGAAAAATATATTCCGAGTATAAAATTTCCTTATTGTACACCAAAAGAATCATTTGCATCTATGCTTTTTTGTGCTCGAGAGACTTAACATTGCAGCATTTTCCTTTTCCATCGCATATTTATATCAAGCATTCGTAAAGTTTGATACTACTAATAATTCAAAAGTACATACATAGATATGTCTGCACAAAGCATGGCCCAAGTAACTAGTTATTCAATTATAGTCACGGCCTTACTTGACCAAAGTCTCGCAGCATCATGTGAGGACCCATCCACAGGAATTTGGAGATAAGGGGATAAGAATAAGATTGTACCTCATTTCTCGAGTGAACAATAAAGTGGACGCACAAATTTAATCATCACGATCCCACCTCAACTAGTAATTCGTTTTTAATTTTAACCCCCATGAATAATCTAAGTCATTAGTGATCATGGAGAAACATATTTAGTCCTTAATTTCGTTCTCTTTCTTCTTAAAATGAGCAGAGTATTGATCCAATTATCCAAATTAAATAAAAATCATCAGAAGATTAAAAGATTTAATTTTATTCCCCCACTTCCTATATTCTGCTTTTATTAAATTTGTGTCAATTTTCCTTCGATAAAATCAATTTTCTCTTGCGTCCATTTTCTGTTTTTTCAAGAGTTAATGACATAAATTTTCTTTGAATTTTAACCTAATTTATAATGTCATTTCAATACTTATGATTTTCAATGAAATCTCTGGTCTTTTGATAAAAATTTCAATTTATTCCTACACTACAAGAAGATATCCAATATTATTCTTTTATAACTTCAATAATAATATTGAACACTTTTATATAATCTAAAGATTAATTCAAATACTTATTAAGAGCTCAACAACTATATTGAATAAACTAAAGATTTTGCGACAATATCCTCAAATTTTAAGGATTATTAAAAAAATGTACGTTTTACTTAAGGATGATGATACGAAAGATCCCTGAACTTCGACTCAATATGAATGTGGAATCTGAACATTTAATATATTCAATATGATTTCTGAATTTTAGTTGAATGTGTAATGTAGAACATGAAATTTTAATTTATTCAATATAATCTATAAAATTTTAGTACATATTCAAACTAGTCTCTAAATTAATGAACTATATTGAACATTTTTATATATAATTTTTTTTTTAAAATTATGTTGAATTAATAAAAAATTCAAGAATTACACATAATATTAAATTAAAATTTAAAGATCATATTAAACTAATTAATAATTTTAAATTATTTATGTTCATTTACGCCAAGCAGCAGGAGCAGGAGCAGGAGCTAGCCAAGGTGCGCCACGTGGGCAGCGTCCCACGTGAAGGGCCACGCGAGGGGGCATGGGAAGCGGACGGAGATCCACACCCTCGCACGTGTCGCTTTTTGGAGTCGAGCCCAGGGGCAAAACTGGAAATGCGAAAGCGGTTTTGGTGGGCCCAGGGGGGGGAAGGAAAACTTTGTCACGCGCTGCGTGAGGAGGAGGGGGATGAGTCATGTACATGTCCTTTCGGATAAGCCACCACCTGTCCCCCTCCTCCCCCCCACACCCTCTTGAGGACTTTTCTATCATCACTTTAGTCTCGGCCCCACGATACGGTACGCGATAAAGTAGCGATATTTTCATCCTCGACCATTATCCTACATGTTAGCTATAATGATGGATATACTCGTCGCAACATGATCATTAAACTTAAAAATTCATTTAATATGATTAATGAATTTTAATCTTAACGTTTAATATTGTTTTCAAACCTTTTATTTATCCAATATGTTCTATGGTTCCAAGATTATAGATCCAAGGACCAATCAAAGAAATCATAAATTTATCATGAAAAATTACACGTCTAACTAGAATTCAAAAATCACAATGCATTAATTTAAAGTCTGTTACAATATTATTTGAGAGAGAAATACTTAAGTTATTCTGGGTTTGATGGTAATATGGGAGTGGATGGCTAATGTTCCGTTTGTTTCGAGAATAGTGATTAATTTTGAAAATACATTTTAGATGTCCCTTGCAAAAAATGAAAGAACGAAAATATAATTATTTTTCACATTAATATTTAACTATTGTAGTTGATAATGAAAAGATATTTCATTTTGACTAATTATTGGAAGTATTTAATTTTGAAATTATGTTTTCCTCTACAAAATAAACAGAGCCTTAATTTTCAGATCAAATGTGGATAAACTCGTTTTTATAGATTGTTTGTATCCAAATTCCTTCACTAATAGCGCAATACTATAATTTTCTATTTTAGATCGTATGATTTTGTGAGATAGTTATCAATTATTTTAAATGCTTAACCTATTAATAAGGAAGTGATTTGATATTTAAAATTCAACATAGAAAAATTAACTTTTGGAGTTATTATGTAATATATCCTATGTACTTATTAATATGAGTTGCTTCATACTTATTTTAAAAGGGTGATAGATTAATTAAGTTCTAAGGCTATTATGGGTGGGTGAGTGTCTTCGGTATCCAAAATCTAAAATCTAAACTGTATAATACTTGTTCCAGAAAAATATTGCAATCAAGAATCAGACTTGTTTCCATAGCCAATTTGGTCCACTTTCTATATGGTACCAGATCGATTGCATTATCTTATTTGAGACTATGAGTTAATTATAATGAAAGGAAACTCCAATCCATATGTTTCCATAAAAAATGAATAATTGAGAATAGATTCTCTTGAAAGATTAATCAGCCTCGAACAAACTTACTCTAAATTACACAAATTAATAGTTCTAGATTGAGGCTTCCTACCAAGGGAAAAAGGAAATTCTAATTAGGGGCTCCTAGATTGTGGGCGATTTGGCATTCCGCGTCTAATTATCAATCGAGAACAACACGTACGAACCGGTCACGATAAATCGAATTTCTCCTCCAAATTATCGTTTGGACACTAGCGACAATTATTGCCCGTATACAGATAAACATATGGAAACGACAAAACCACCCTCGATCCTCTCTCTCTCCGCTTCCGGTTTCCGGTATACCGGGAACCATTCTTTCTCACTCTCCCTCTCTCTCTATAAGTAACCCCCTTGCCCTGCCAGTATCTCCGACCCAACTCAACCCAAGCCGACACAGGCATTGATCATCACCCGTTAGCAAGAACAAGTCTTTACATCGTAGCCAAGCCTTCGAATTTCCCCGGAGACCCGCAAAGATCCTTTCTTTTTTCTTTTAGAAGGAAGCAGCAGCAGCAGCAGCAGCAGAAGATGAGTTACCTGAACAGGGCGTGGATGGCCGTCGGCGTCGCGGCGGTGCAGGGCCACTCGGACCAGGGCATGAGGCTGAAGTACGGCATGAAATCGATCCAGTCGGGGAAGAGGAGGCTCTTCTCCGGCGCCGAGGGGGCGGATCTCCGGCCGCTTGCTGGGGCCGTCGGATCGGAGCTCGACGGGACTGCTGGGAGGAGCTGCCGCGACGGGGAGGCGAGGCAGCGGCAGGCCGATGAATCGCTGAGGAACGTCATGTACTTGAATTGCTGGGGTCAGAGCTGAGATGTTGAATTTCCAAGAAAGTGATGTGATCTTTTATGGAGATGCGATAATGAATAGAGAAGCCCCTGAAGATGAAACTGAAACGGGGCCACTCTGAGTTGACCAGGGGTCGACTGAGTTTGGGCAGTCGGAATGTTTGGCAGATAATGAGACAGTGAAACATTCGGACTCGTAGGAGTGTGGAAGAAGAAACATTACATAGCCAAGTGGAGGCTTGTGAATTTGTGGTTGTAAATTTCTTGGGCAATGAAAAGAATAGAAAAGAGACTTTTGGGGGTTCGATAAACCTGCGTTTTACTCTGTTTTCGCTTGCTTTCTGAGTGGTGGTACCTGGGATCCTTTGCATGCTCTGACTTAAATCTTTCATGACGTACTTAAAATCTGAGGGTTGAGAGCAAAAGAGGAAAAAGTGCAACAGATCTGAAGTAACAGACCGTTTTGTACAGGTCAACGTTATTGATCAGTAACGCATAAATGTCAGGAGATGCTGTCAATCCTCCAATTTCGTTAGAAAGAATGTCAAGTCAATGGTCTCGTGCATATGGTACTGGGTCGCTAGCTAGAACAACACTTGAAGGACGAACTTTTAGGTAAATCAGCCATCGGGTGATTTGAGAGCTTTTGAATTTAACCCAGGTCATTCATGGGTGCTCTGTTTATCCTATTTACGGCCGTTTATCATGCATGGGACAATTTAATCCTTCCCAAGGAGATGAAAAAGAGAAAGCAACAGCACCGGAAAAACAATAAAACGGCCGCATTTTGGACTGACAGGTAATCAAATCGTTGAATGGTGAATGCAGTTTTATTTCGTTTTCGAGAGAACTCGTTGTAGCCGTTCTCTTTTAACCATATAGAGACGCTTTTCTATGAGGGGGTTTGTTTTCAACCATTTTCCTATTTTTACCATATTACAACCTGGAATTTAGTTGTAAATGCGCTGCCGCCCCCTAGATTTGGGGGAAAATCTTACGTTCAACAACGTCTAAACGACTAAACCCAAGAGGAAAAGCCTACAAATTCTGATGAAGTAAGACAACAGTGTGAGGAGGAAGAGAGACCGGGGAGGAAAGGCATGGAGGGGGTCAAAGAAACACAGATGGTCAAACATGATATGGAGGATGCAATTCTTTATCATTCGTCAGAAAACGAAGCCTCTCCACCTTTCCCCGCCCAAATACAGAAAGGAGGGTGGAGATCCATTTTTTACATTCTGGGTAATGTTTAAGAGCGTTTCCACATTTAACGATTGGTAAATCATGAGCATGCATTTTCAAAAGGAGTATTCAAATGGTTTCTTGAATGCAATTCTGATACTCTTCTTGTTGTGGTTGGACTTGGATTGGTGATGTAGGGAATGAGTCTTTTGAGAGGCTGGCTTCGATGAGCTTGATAATGAACCTGCCGGTGTATTTGAAGACAAAATATAACTTGTACGGAGTGTTCTTGATCAATGTGGTCAGCATATGGTCTGGTTGCTGCAACATATTGCCTCTGGCTGGTGCTTTTGTTGCTGAGAAGTATCTTGGCCGGTTCCGAACTCTCCTGCTTGGCTGCACAGCTTCTTTCCTGGTATACTTTCAGTCCACCAGCTTTGAATTCTCATCAAAATAAGAAGACTGAAATTTTCGTCAGAAATTTCAGTCTCCTTGCGTACTATGAAGAACAATTTTTGATAAACCAATAGCTTCTGTAAGTCAGGTCATACAAGTTCCACCTTCATGAGGACTGAGTACACCATATTAGTGGCCATGCAATCTCAATATACCTACAACTTTGCTTTTCCAGGGAATGGGGATGATGACGTTAACTGCATCTATACCTCAACTAAGACCCTTCCCTTGTAATTCTCAAATCAATTGCCAACAGCCAGATTCCGGTGACCTGACCTTCCTATTTACCGCTCTTGGCTTGGTGGCAATTGGTGCCGGAGCCATCAGACCTTGTTGCATTGCTTTTGGAGCCGATCAGTTCCAAGACCCCACGGAAAGGGGAAGAAAGCAGATGCAAAGCTTCTACAACTGGTGGTACCTGTCGTTCACAGCGACACTGATTATAGCACTCATGGTTGTGATCTATGTCCAAAGCAAGGTCAGTTGGGTTATAGGTCTTGCCATACCTACTGCTTGCCTCGCACTTTCTGTGTTCACCTTCTTGCTTGGCCGCAAAACATATATTAGGATTAAGCCTCAAGGAAGTGTCTACTCCAACATGGCCAAAGTGATTGTGGCGGCTATTCTTAAGGGCCATTTACCTCGTGGAGACGAGAGCAGGATGCCCTTTTATGATCCTTCTCTCAGTGAGTTGGCGCCACAGATCAAGAAGCTTGCTCCCACAGATAGGTTTAGGTGTCTTGATAAGGCTGCTATGATTGCTGATCCAGGTGAGTTGAACGATCAAGGAATAGCCAAGAACGGTTGGAGATTATGTGGCCTACAACAAGTGGAACAATTAAAGTCTTTGGTGGCAATTGCACCTGTATGGGTATCGGGAATTGTCTGTTTCTTAGCCATGGACCAACAAGCTGTAAATGGGATACTTCAGGTGTTTCAAATGGACCAATCAATGGGTCCTCATTTTCAGATCCCGCCAAGCTGGTTGTCACTATCGTCCATGATTGTTCTCTCGGCCTGGATCTTCATCTACGAGTTTGTGTTGCCGAGAGCTTCGTGCAGATTTTCAGGTAAAAAATGCAAAAAGCTGACCTTAGAACAGAGAATCAACATAGGCATTGTAATGGCAATTCTCTGCATGACAATAGCTGGGATTGTTGAGATGAAGCGGCGATCTTTGGCTTTGCAAAATGGATCTTTTGTTTCACCAATAAGTGTCGCATTCCTCTTGCCGCAATTTGCATTGTCAGGATTGATAGAAGCTTTTGCGGCTATAGCAATGATGGAATTGCTCACATCCCATGTGCCAGAGACTTTAAGGACTGTAGGCGGGGCAATTTTCTTTCTCTCAATATCGGTAGCAAGCTATCTGACATCTTCTCTTGTGAGTGCCATCCATGGCCTGACCGGAATGAATGGGAAGACGCCATGGGTAGGTGGTCCAGACCTTAACGAGAGTAGGCTTGACTACTATTACTATGTCATTGCTGCCCTTAGTGCTGTGAACTTGGCATATTTCAATCTCTTCGCCAGGAAGTTTGTGGGAAGAGTTAGCGTTGGTGGTGAGATCGTGTAGTTCGAGTCTCCCCAAAGCATGTCTCTGGAAATGGGGAAATAGATCTTGCCCTCAGCTATGTTTCAGTTCTCTCGATTACTCCTAGCAAGTATCTTGCTTTTGTTATACCCAGCTCGTGCCAATCGGTCGAGCTTGTGGCAAGTTATTTCCAATACATGTTATGTACTTTTGTCCGAACTCAATCCACTAGTTCAAGCTCTCGACGACCCGTCTCGCATAACATTCATGTTTGAAAAACAAAACTTGAATTATGACTATAATTCATACATCCGGAGTTAGTAAGGAGCAGGAATTTGGAATGGGCAATGTGGCAGTAATTGTAAAAGTAGCTGTAATGACATCCTAGTGAAGTATCCCATGATGGTGCTTATCTCAAGAACGATGATCCCAGAGAGTGTGTGTTTTTGGCTAGTGATGAAGTGAGTGGTACATCATGATGACGACTTGTCCTGATACTTGCGAAATCGTTTGTAGCAAAACTGCAAGAACTTGATCAAAAGACCAGCCGTACTGAAGTCACTTCAATATGGACCTTGGGAGTAGGAGAATGGGAAATTCCATCTCGAGAGAGTTCCTTACAAAGAGAAAAAGAGAATATGTTCTTTACAGTATCAAAGCAGAGGTGGGCTCTGCAGGTGTGCTTAATGAAAGCGATCCCATCAAGACATATCCTCGGTGGAACCTAGAATTTCCAATATGCTCTTCATCTTATTGCTTTTCTGTATCCTCAATTACCCCGCACTTGACTCATGAAAAACAATTGCGAAAACATAGAGAAGCTCTGACAACTTACACAAAACATTTCATTGAATAGACATATTTAAAAGGTCGATGAAGTTGCTTCCAGTATCCTCAATTACCCCGCACTTGACCCATGAAGAACTATTGAAAAGAAATAGAGAAACTCAACAACTTACACAAAACCTTTCATCGAATAGACATATTAAAAAGGGCAAGAAAAATCAAAATCTGTGTCAAACGCCAACAGTTGCCCAAAGAAGTCCAGCTCTGCACCAACGATACATACATACAGAAGCACAATATATTCTTGGGAATCACCGAGTAATCTCAAACAGGTAAAGAGAGGCTCCTTTGATTTGCAAGATGGGGTTTTATCTCCCACGAAGTGACCTGTTGTGCTTCTTCTAGCAAGATAAAAGGCAAAGAAATCTCACGGATCATCAAGTCACCACAGAAAGGGCATTCACTGGCAATGGCATCATCCAACTGTGACCGCAGCTATAGATGTAAAAACAAGAAACAGAATGACCAAATTAACTCGTTGCTGTAGAATTGTCAAAAGATGAAATTAGCACGTCCAATAAGAAACATCGTAAATTCTCAATCCAAAATCCTTTAATGCTTATCAAATGAACATTGTGATAAGTCAAAAATAAACCTTCTCTGATGGGGTCACGCTTGTGACGGATTCTTCGTTGATGCCACCAGCGTGATCTCTCCGGGTTTCACTACCCATTAGGGTAAGTCGCTTCTGCAGGTCTAATATGTACTCTGCCTGAAAATAATAATTTGAAAACAACAATATTATTGGTGAAGCTCCATATAATACAAGCCTCAACCCAAATTCTTGAAGAGGTTTCGAAAATACAAGAGGGTAACCATTGGAGGGAAACCAAAACCTAGAATTCCAAGAAACTACTTCTATAACATATTAACTTCCAACTTCACTATGCCTTCATCCTATCTTGATCACAGCAAATGAAGTTAGTTAAGAAAGCCATGGTTAATTTCCGAAAATCAATTTTTCTCAATACAGGAGGAAGAAATCACTCCTATCCATTAACATTTGCCAATTTCCAAGTTTAGAGCATACAGATATCATCTCCAATTATGCCATATTATATGGAAGACGCGGAATAACTGTTTATTTTGCAATCGTTATGTCTTTGTCCCTGCAATGAAGATGGAATTATCCAAGATAGTTAAAGATAAGGCCAGGACATTCTAACATGTGGCGGATACTCCCAGGAATAGATGGACTCAGTGTAGCTGGGGTATAGATCAGTCTATTTTCATGTGATTGTAATTGGCTATTTCTGCTGGCCATTTTTTAGGCTTTTTATTTCCTGGTTCATTATGAGACCATGGTACCCTCTCACTCATAATGGCTCTGTGCCATGTTAAGTGCGAGTTTTGTGGTACCGGGTTTTCTTGCCCTGCGTAAAGTTTTGGTTAAAGATCAATACAACTACTTACTTTACCAACAAAAAAGAAAAAAAGATATCATCTCCAATTACTCCCAACAAGAACTTTTCTACTTCCACTTAATTCAACTCAAGATATATGACTCTAGGGTTATTTCAACTTCAAATGCACTTTGAACATTCAATCCTATGAGCTTTACATTACCTATATCAAGCACCTTCATCAAGTTACTGATAGATAACCGGAAAGACCACTCATTTGGCATAAAATATTAAAATAAGCAGAACTTCTTCAACTTACTTGGGCTGTGTTAGTACAACGTGTGACATGAGCTATCAAACATTCCGCATGGAAGGCATGTCCACATGGAAAAACATAAAAAGGAGCCATTGGTCCAGTTGATGTATAACCCCGAGTCATCCGATACTCCCCACTCACAGTCAGAATTCTCCGTCGGCAAACCTGATAAGTCATATTGTTTTATCATAATCAGCAAGTTCATGAAGACAGGGAAAGGTAACTTTAAAACTCTGATAGTAGCAGCAGTCAAATGACATAGATAATCAACCAAGTTAATGGAAAATTTGATGCAACAGAGAGCATTCACAGCACAAGGTAAAGAAGATAATTAGCTCAATAAACCAAATATGAGGGCTGATAACATTTTGAGACAAATGGCAACATGACAAATCAGTGATCTTTTGTTGCTTATTATGCACTACTGTGTCACACCCCTTTAACATCTTAAGCACCGTAGCTGCTTATCTGTTTACTCTTGTAAGGTTGAGTTTACTTATTTGTTCAATAAAAGTTTTGGTTCAACTAATTCTAGACTACAAGTATTGCCATATACTTAGTTCTTATTATAAGAAGAGACAAGATCATTGTCATTTTCATTTACCAAAAAAAAAAAAAAAAGATCATCATTTTATCTGCAGCAACTATCCAATCCAAAAACTCCCATTGAATTCCACAATTGTTTATTGTTTGCGGCAAGTGTCGAATCCTCATCACATAATCATTTATATAATTAGCCAATTGATTGATAGTTTCTCTTTCAGTGTTGACCCAAGACATTCCCTTGTGTCTCATCAATGTTAGGCAATCTTTCTTTCCATCTCTTCCACATCAATTCTCTTCGGTTAAAGTGACTTAATTATTTTCTTACAGTTGATGATTTTATCAGATTTCCTTCTGCTTGAAAATATTCAGTATTTTTAAAATATTTACTCTTTCCACAACAATCTGGTAATGACTTTTGACTATAAGTCACATACTTTTAATCATTGGCCCACTGATTTCCTTTTACTCTGTCTCTAATAGTTGTCAAGCCAAAAGCTAAGCTCCAATCTTGAAGGAGTTCATCTCATCCAATCAATTCCTTTCCATTAACTTTCCATCTTGCTGATGAATATGCAAAAATCAAAATGTTCACTCAAATGAAGTCAATGAAGACATAAACTCATCAAAAACATCACAAAATACATACCCCACATTCCTCGTCACGTTCAATGACAGCATATCTTTGAGCAAGTGCGCTTATATCATTTCTGATATTGTCTGCACCATGCGTTGCATCATTCATCTCCTGTTTCAGCTCTTCAATTTGTTTGTTGTAATCCTCCAGTGATGAACATATTGCCTCCTATACATTTATAAGATTAGAACTCAGAGATGGCAAAAAGTAAATTACACACGTAAGGCATATACATTGCTACTCTAGAATAGGCACTGCATCAATAAGCCAGTCTAAGCACATGCTAAAAAGGTCTCGATCAATGTGAGCAACAAGGAAGCCAAGTGTGAAGTAATAAGAAAAAATGTTTACTCCCCATAAGAGCCATTGACATACACCTACAACTTCATAGTGTAGGTTAAATAGCGTTTTGGGTACTTCTTATGGGGAATGAAGTACCAGCTCCAAATGTAACAGACCATATTCTTTCAGCAAAAGTTTAGTGTAAGAAGCAGAAAAAGGGTTTGTGATAACATATATCTACCTTGAAGTCATCAATAAGGGCAAAATCTGGAAAAAATGGCAATATATCCTCTATCTTTAGAAGACCATCGGTTTCTTTGAGAAATGCTATTGCTCTCCGAATGTTTTGCCTCTTCGCTCCTTTTTCCTGCTCAACAACATGCTTGGCAACCATAAGCCAAAGCTTCTTTCTCAAATCTTCATCATCTGCAACTTTGTCAGCTTCAGCCATAGCAAGCTCAGGATCAACCTGATTCACCAAAGGAGAACCTTAACCAATCAAAGTATAAAATCCTTAAAAGTGCCTAAGCAATAAGATCAACCACCAAAAGGTTACAAGGCAAACAATCTGCCAAAATAGTGCAGACTAGTGCAATCATAGAAGATATTATACAATCGAGTAATTGTGATCGTACTGACAAACTTGGGAGACTGTACTGCAAACAAAGATGAGGATAATGACAGTAAGTATCGCAAGAGCATGTGATAAACAAGGTATGACAAGAAGAAAATAAAGAGAATTCCTGCCACAGTCCCAAATGCAATGAAACAAGGCCCAAAATATTACGGTAATTGACTATGTTCACGGAAATAAAAGACCATAAAACTTCTTCGAGTTCTGTGATACATGCTAAGACTAGCATTGATGGGAATAGCAGTCAAGAGACTATCTACCAATTTAATGAAGATTTCCTCCATAAGGTCCTTTCAGTCTCAACCCATTGAAAACTACAGAAAGACAATCACAATCAAGGTAATAAAACCCTTATAAGAGCCACCAGCATAAGATATATTTCCTCACAGAAATTTCTGGGAGCAACTTATTCTTATACATTACAAAAGATGAGATATTTCAGGGAAAATGATGACAGATAGTCTTCTGCCAGCATATAAGGATTAAATGATATCCGCACAGCTCAAAAGAGTGTAAGGCTCATAGAGATTTCAACAAAAGAATAAAAAAACTAATAGATAATGAGAGAAAGGATGCTACAAACCAGTGGTAAAAGCCCTCATGATAAAAGCAAAATTGAAGTCAGATGATGACTAGGAACTAAGAGTACCTGCAGAGCAAGAGCAACTGCTTCTTCGTGCATAGACATCATGCTGTATATATGAATGCAGGCGCGCATTCGCTTTTCTTTGAGGCAAAGGCGCAAGGCATACTTGGGATCGTAAAAGAATTCTGGACCATTTTCTTGACCTTTTCCAAATTTGCATTGTAGAAAGCGCAGAAGGGCACTATCATCTTCCTAATCATCATGAAAAAGCAAACCAATAGTCATGCTTAATTGTCCCATGCATTCAAACATATCATAGCCCTACAATGGCTGAAAACTCTCATTGCAACATCAAATGGCAAGATCATTCATCTCTACTAGTTAGTAATTACTTATACGACTTGGAAACTAAATTATGTCCTTAGTCCATAAATTTAAAATAGAAATGCATGTCATAAGATGCCTCAAGAAGCAGAAACATAACCAATGCAGAAGGTAGTTACAAGACAAAAAGATGGAAGGAAGGTAAGCAACTACTCAGTTAAACCAAACGCTCATCCTATAGGCCAATAATCAGGTCAATCTCTGTTAAATCTCCTGCTTGGTCATATGTGAAGCACTGCTCCTAGTAAATGCGCATGGCAACCTATATATTCTCTATCCTTTATCTTGGGCATCAGAAAGTAGACAACATCCATGCAAACAAAAGTCCAAGGTCTTTACAAAGACCATGATACCAGGTGGTCTTGTTTATTCATCAATAATGTTGGAACGGAAACAGAAGAGTGATTTATTATATGCTTAAAAATTCTTTTTACTTAAAAGCCACAATTACGAGAAAAGACCAATTTGATTTTTTACAACTGATCATACATAGCACCTATTTAACTGACTACAATGGAACAGATAGAATGAAACAGGAAAAAGACATCATCCTGATTCCAGAAAAGAGAGAGAGTGACAGGAACACAGGTTAGAGAAGAGCATTACAAAGCAGCTTAAACTGAAAAGAGAAAAAACTGTTACCTGCTTAGCATACAACGAAAGAAGTAAGTTGTGCACGCCCGGATCCTCATTATGCAGACGATGAACACAGAACTCCAAATATTTTATGACTTCATGAGTTTCGTTCCTACATGTCAACATGCAATTGGAGTAACGGGTAATAGAAAAGAGCTGATTGTCTCATACTTCCCCCTTATCAGCAGAAGAAGCACAATCGCTAAAAAAGATATGGAAATTCATAAATGATATTATAATCTCATTAGCTGCTGAACAAGTGACACAAGGCTTTGCACAGAACTCCAAATCAATGTCAGATTGTCTAATTTTATAAAGGCATTAATTGTAGAGAAAAGAAAAGGCATGTAGAGAAAAGCTAATAGTAGAAGAGAATCCAATATGAACTTGGAGTCTAATGGTGTTAGAATATCCAACCCAAAAACATTAAGGTATTAGACCAATGGAGACTACATGCATATAAGGCCTGGACAAACCTAGTAGATACATGAGGTCTGCAGATTAGAAACTAGAGGCCTAATAATAACTAATAGAGTGGGTCAAGATCTTATTCGCACAACAGATAAGTTGGTCAAACTAGGAAAATATCTCAATGTGATTGGAAGAAACAATTACAAAGGATCCCATATTTAAATTAGGAACTTAATTGGCCCTTCGGAGACAACTCTAAATTTGTGAAACTTGTAGTCCTATATTGTAACTGAATATTTGCAAATTGAACATTTAAACATACTCTTCAAGCGATCAATACCATCTAAGGGATAATATAGGAGGAATGGTGAATCCTAGTCATGCATAACCTCGTATCAAAATTCATTCAATTTGAAATGGTATTATTCATACGATAACCCCTCTTACATGCAAACTAGATGAAGAATGACACATGGGATCGACGAACGGGGAATAAACCACATGTGGAACGAAACATGAAATTGTACGTGAAGAAAGCAGGGCTCTAAGACCAAATGTTGAGATTAGAGGATCAACAAGCAAGGGGGAAAGAGGAACATTAAAACAATTCATCTTTGCTCAATGAACGTAATAAGAAGTACACCCAAGCTATTGATTTATAGAGCATAGAGATAAACTCAAAAAACCATAATTATCTTACTTAATTAATAACCACCTGTATCTAATTTGTAAAGCACAAAATATGCTTCAACAGTTTAAAAACAAAGGTGCATGGTCTTCAATTTACAAACATATATACAATGACCAGGACAAAGTACAGTACTCGATGTGCCAATAAAAACACCATAATTGATTATATCTCCTTTCTGCTTCCTCTAGTTTGCTGTGGAACAAGTAATTAGGCTTCTATTGATTTACACATATTAAGCTCAACAACGGATTTTATTATCATTAATTCAGCTGAAAAAATATGCTGGGAAATGGTAAAAGAGAATTATGCTTTACTTTGCATGAGGTTCATTTGAGTAACGCATCATTGCAGGAATGAGTTTCCTCGGATTTAGATCTTTTCTTGTCATCCATGACTCCACGGTTTCATAGGCATCAAGCATGATGAGGTCTGGCGCAAACTTATACTGCAAAAGAGCAACAAACGAGATGTTATTTTCATGAATTCACTCACTTTGATTTTTAGTATAAGGAAAAAGAAATTTGATAGCACCTCCTGTGTTTACAAGCAACAGTTTGATTTTTACCTGAATGTCAATTGGAACCGCAGGTTTCTGAAGCACCTCCAATGCTTTCTTTGCTTCTCCTTGCTTAAATGAAAATTAGAAAAAAAATTAATCACCACAAAGTTATGAAAATGAGTGAGACTACAAGAGTAAGGTTGAACAGTGCATCATGTTTCATTAGAGGTCCATAGTTTGCTACCTATGCTGCAAAGATCACATCTTACATTCTGTTCACAAAGGATAATGAGTGTCATTTGTAAATTCAGAGTGACAAGGATCAAAACTCAATGAAGGCTGTAATACGGCTCTCTATAGTTTCACCACAAGTAACAACATCTCCTGCCTTCCATAGAGAATTAATTTTTTCTCAATCAAGATTGCCATAACATAATAAACTTATTCATTCTCCACAATATTAGTGGACACAACCCCAGTTTACTGTGTTCTCATATGCAATGACAAAAATCAAGTACTTGGTTGGGACCCTCAGAATCCTAAAACTATGCAACCATTTGGTCACTCTAGGGCAACAACATCTGAATATTCGTCACAAAGAAAGCTAAGTTTACGTTAGTTCCTTCAGAAAACTTCCTTTGTTTATCACAATTGCCCTATCATTACATAATAGTTCATGAGATCAGAATACATTTGCATCTGACACTTGAGGAGGATCCAACTAAGCATTGAAAGATATTGCCATGGTAATGGATAGTCAAGTGAAATTTAAAAGACTATTAATCCCATGTAACTACATGCATTGATGATAAAACCAAATACCAGTCTCACAAATATGCAGACAGTGCAATTCACCTGTATGTAATGATGAACTACAATCTCATACTGCTCCTTCAGACTGGCAAAATACACAAGCTCTTCCACCCTACCATAACTGAAGCAGGAAAACAAAAAGATGTACTTTACCAAAAAAAAAACAAAAAGATGTAACTGTAAGAACATAAGGGGCAGGTAAAGACAGTGCTACAAAAGAAATGATCATTTATCATTTTGCATAAAGAGGACAGTGCATTTATATCATGATGGTAATTCTGAGCACATGAAAGGCTAAAAAAATTAAAAGTAAGAAAGAAATAAATCGATTAGAAATATGGTACATAGGCAGGTGAAAACACAGTGCTAGGAAAGAGATTAACATTTTTCTTTGGGTAGGACAGCCTATGTGTTCAAATGGTGGTTCTGAGCACATCAAAAGCTGAAGATAAATGAAATCAACAGGAAAGAAGCCAATTAGATGTATGAGAGATATCCTTAGCAGATCTTCTCCACCTCCAGACGGCTAACCTTTCCAGAAGTTTCATTGTTGTTGCCTCATCCAATACATCCTTGCAGTCACTTAGAAAAGCACGGAATTCTTTAATAATTGTGTAGCACTCTGAATTACGGTTTTCCAAGGCAGTGTCGTCTTCTAAAAGCAACCGGTTTATCTGACAACCAACCATATGAAATCTCTGACAATTAGATATCTGGTATTTTAATTTCAAAAATAAAGAAAGTTATAGTGCTAATGCCTAAACATCAATTAGGAAAGGAGTTCATAAAGTATGAAATTGAATGTGGGAATTAAAACACAAGTCAACGAGATTTATGCAGCAGCAAGTCTGGAGCAGTATAATGGCAATATTACTGCTACTCTTCCATTTTATTGATAGTAGATTAGCAATATGGATTAGATGAAGACATGCAATGAACTTGAGATTAGGTAAATAAGAGGAGACTTCAAAATATCATTTCCCAACATCATGCTGTTGATCAACTTCACATGGGACTACAGAAAGTGAAGTCTTAGAGATTAAATCACAAAATTGAAGCAAAGAAGCAAAACCTTGTCCAAGTACAGTTCAGTAGCCCAAGTTGAAATCATAGTGATTTGGCACTTGTCATCCTTAGTAAGATTATCAAGCTTCCTCAACAAAAAAGTTCTCAGAGCATCCTGCAAAAGAGGAAGACAGAATATCTGATGCAGGATGAAAGGAACATACTAAAAGATGAGAACCGAAAAAGAAAGGCTAAATTTCTTTATCCAGAAAACCTCCAAGATATTACCATGACTTGAGAAAATATATGACAATTTAGACATTAGCCATTACCTGTTCTCCTACACCAATAAATTTAAGTGTGATCTCCTCGAATGATAATACGTAGTTTATCTGCAAAATATTTGCACGTCAGTATTATGATTATCGATTATGGCCAACAGAAATTCTTAGGGATATGCAAGTATATTCCATCATAATATGCTCAACTAGTCCATAGGACAGGGTTTTTTTTTAGAATAAACCAGACAAGGATGATGACCCAAAGGTATACGAGAGACACCACAATGACCTTGGAGTCTGATTTACATGAGTATAATTTATCTACGCTTGAAAGAAGACAGCTTCCAATTTTCATGTCCAACAGATGCTATGTATTGAAAACATTCACTGCAACTGCTAAAAGTACAGCCGGGAGTATAGAGCGCAGCTATATAGGAAAAGTCTTCATGATATCTATCATAGAATTTCATGCATCAAGCATTGTTCAGAATTTTCCCAAGTGGATTTTGATATTAACCAAGTAAAACTTTATTAAATAAAGTATTTCAGACTTTCATTAATCAGAGAACTTACTTTTGCAAAGAAGGATGCTGCTCTTAGAAACTCCCTGGAGGCAAATGCTGCTTCAGCCTGCACCACAGACCAATGAGATCATACACCATTCAAATTTTATTGGAAAAGGAAGAGCAGGTAACACTCCATCTTCATATTTGGATGGGCATATGCAAGAATTGTTTTGCTTTGGGGGTTTTGTTTTGCGGTGTTGGGTTGGGTGGGGGGGGGGGGGGGGGGGGAGGAGGAACTTGCCGTGTGCAATACAATGTGCCAGAACTCATGAATTCTGCATTATCCGAAAGTTACTACTAACAAGTCCAAGATGAGGTCATGATCACATATATCACGTCAACTACAATGATGTGTGACCTGAACTAGATAAACTTGATCGCGTTGAAGCTGGTCACGACAATTTGCTAAAGCCGCCGCATAATCCTTGATGTCCAGATACACCTTCCACATATCTCGCCCTTCATCATTAACTGACACCTGGATTCAAACCCAGAAAATAAATGGAAGAGTAGGGCACAGATACAGGATATAAAAGGATATAAAAGAGATGAGCTTGTCAGAAAGACCAACCTGGAAAATGGAATTCTGGTCATAGGCATAAAACAACCCAGCAGTGGCATCACTGCATAATCCAATTATACCTCTTGAAATTGACTCTGACGTCTGATCAAATTGAAGTTCCTCAATTATCTGCTCACTGATTCTGTTAACAACCTACAAAAAGAAAAAAAATCTCGAGAAACAGTTCTAAAGATTACAACCCGATGGAATTGATGGAGACAAATATAGACATTGACAACCAAAATAACAGGATTGACAGATTTGGACTGATTGTGCGATCCATGTTTATGAGCTTGTAAAGCAAGCACAGACATGTTGGGACCCTCCTAAGTCATAATTGTACGAAATCACGGAGAACTTTAAAGGAGCAGATATTCTGAGAAGACCAAAGTGATTGACTGACTGATTACTCTTATGAAAGAAGCAATATGAAAATCCCAACACTTTCAGGTGAGAGAATATGTTCTCTCTACAGAAAAAAAGGAGTTGCAAGGTAGATATGAAAATTGTGAACATTTATCTTGTTGGCCATCGTTATTGTACTCTTTATCGGAGATATTCATGACTAATCATTTTTTATGTCTCTTAGTGCATGCTCCTTAGAAAATCTCATCTCCGGGGTTGGTCACTGCCAATATTTATGAAGCACAATTAAGCTTACAGCATCACCTATAATTTTCCAGTTTGACAATTGCAAGGAACTATCTAAACCTTCTCTGTGTCGACCCTTCACTCTCTACTAATAGCAATCAATTCACCATCCTAACAGGTGATTTAGGTGTCTCCTATTCAGATAAAAAAACGGCTGAATCTCTCTTGCATCCAATTTTTTTATCACGATGAACAATATGCATTAAATTGTGCTTTCTTGAATGTGAATAATGAAGTGACTATCACAAATTAGATGAACACGGATGCAACAAACTTGCCTCGCCTTATAAAATTATAAGAGAATTCACCACTATATATATGCATATAGTTTCTTTTCATACGTGAGCTAGGCTCACACTTGGAGATATTCATCATATAAGATCTACTCCTAAGGTATATATTAATCTAAGATTTTCAAGAATCCAAATTCCAGAAAAAGCACGCACCAGCCAGATCAGAATCAATCTTTTCATTCCATTCAACAATCTCCTTAAACACCCTGACCAGGTGCTTTCATAAAGTAAGGACTCCTTTTTTCTGCCTCTAATTAATGCTAAAGAAGTTGCTTACATTCCAGACAGAAAGAGACTGTTCCCCCCCACCCAAAAAAATAATAATAAATAATTATAATAAAATAAATAAAAGCACTCTTTAAGGGGCCTTTTGAAACTATCTATCCAGGCAGTAATCAATTTCTTGTTCGTCAAGACTCTTCCTAGTCTGCAATTAATAGCCATCACTCTGGAGAAAGTGATGGAACAACTTGGAGAGGCAGCTCCTAGAAAAGATCTCAGTCAGCTGTAACAAGTACTGGCCCTTTTCAGAAAATTGAAAAGCAATGCTAATTATTCTACCATAAGGGAAAAGACAGTGGAATATAAAGTACCAATCGAAACACACCTTAACTTTGTTCGCAATAAGAAGCAAAAAATGAAACTCAGACACTGCAAAAGAACTCGGTTTAAGTGCCTCAGAAGCTTCACAAAGTCTCGAATAGTCCAGAAGTGCCTTATTCTCCACAAAGTTCTCATCTCCATCAGGAAAACTACACAGAGATTGCGAAAGTTTTGGTTGGCATGGCGTTATGTTAAAACCCAAAATATAGTACAATATCAAACACATGATGCTACCAAATGGAGGATGGCACCCAATGCACCAAGTCTTCCAAGTACCTATGAACAAATGAATGAGGCAACCAAAGAAACTTTGGTAGCCTCGCTTTTCTCTTTCTGCTTCAGTTGGTAAAAGAAACTTCACTTATAAGAGGCATGGGAGTTGCAAATCCTCACAAAATCAATTGCAAAAGAAAAGGTGCCTTAAGCTATGACTTCAGGGGTAGACTCTCAATCTACCACCAAAACACCAGAAGGACATCATCGTTACCTGTGTGTTGCACCAAAATTTAAGCCACCATGGTAAATACCAGCTCCGGAAAGCCAGGCAAAATGTACAGCTCTTCTTTGCTTGATGAAGAAATGCAATTCACTGAAAGTAAGCGAAAACACCAGAGAAAAACCATTTCAGAAAGGCTATTGCTCATAGTACTACTCTCTAGGGATGAATGTCAGCTAATTCACCAAGAATCTATTGTCCCATTAATTATGTTTACATCCAATCCCATTTTTAGATTGAGCGTAAGAGGATAAATTTTCATTGTGTTCAACACCATTACATTATATCAACCCTCTCACCACCATCTCATCCACTGCCATAGATGTTGCTACTCGCAGCACCACTTTTAAGGCTTTGACTTCGCATCTAGTTGTCAGTCATTTATGTTTTTTCTTTTTCATGCCCACTCCAGCTTCTAACTAGACATTCACTTCCTTCTAGGGTCATATAGAATCTTAATCCAATCTATTGTGGCGCTGTTAACCATAGAGAAATTCTTTCAACATTTCACCATGGGGGCCTTTTGGTCCAGTTGTTGGGGATGGGGATCAGGAATTGGTCCAAGGCCCAGTGTTTGAAGCCAGACATTACATCTGCTTAAGCCAAAAACTTCATATTGGAAAAATAAATTTTCCAGGTCTGCATAGTTGAATTAATCTTGACATTAAGGCTTATGATATATATGTGTAATGGCCAACTACACCACAAAATGTGTCTGTGACATTCAGAATATGACAGGTGCTGAAGTTATCTTTTAAGTTGCAATAGATGGTCATGTTGGACTGTGGCTGAGCAAGCTAGAAGAGTGTCCATGTGCAAAATAGGACTGCTAATCGATCCATAACCATGGAGTGGATATTTATGCTTCTGACTTTGCAGGCATGTGGCATGACATAGGCCATTTGTTGAGATTTGTTAATCAAGTAAACTATTTTAACTGGGCAAACGGAAGTAGCAAAACCAACATGAAAGGAGGAAGGACTGGGGGGTTTGAAAAACCCACTTGCCTGTTAGGTATTTCACCTGGAAGCTCCATGAAATGCACAGCACGATCTAAATATTTGGCAAAAACAGCCTAAAGTTTGAGCACGAAAAAAATTAATCACATGCGATAATGAAACCCCAAAGAGTATCTGTTCAGATGATATTCCGTTTTAAACAAGGGCAAGGAGAAGATGCATTAAAGCAGACAGGGTAAACAGAAAACATAAACTGAATATTCAGTACCATAATTATATAAAAAAAAGTTATTGCATCACCACCCAAACGGATTTCTTCAGAAGCTTTGATGTGGACATAAAAAGTCTCTAACAAAAAGGCACTTTTATAGTAATAGCACGTGTGCAGATAAAAACATCTGGCTGTTCTTCCAAATATTTGTTGCAAACAAATTCAATTCTTCATTAAGCAAAATATAGCAATGTCATCAATGTCTAACTGTAAATGTGAAACAGTTCAAGGACTCTCAATTTCCATCAACAAGTCTGGAACCAGCTGCGTTGCTTACTATTGATTTTAGGAGCCACTATTACAATGTTCCTGTAGAAACTTCACTCAATCAAGTAATGTCAAACAAATACTCAGTCGTTGTTTAGAGCAAGAGAGCAGATGTTTCCACTTGTTAATTGCACTAAACTCAGCGAAATTTTTTGTTATTCTACACTTACTTCCAGTGATCCAATTCCGGTGAAAGAATAGAGTCGTGTTGGAGTAACAGCCATCAGATAATATCTAGTTCCGGTGCTTACGCTAGCTGTTTCCATCTGTAGAAAACAGACAAAAACGATCCCAATAATGTCTCAGTCATCCAAGCCAAAGGCAAGCATCATCTACAAAGCAGACTTTAGCATCGATAGAAAAACCAGAAATTTAAAGTGCAATTAGCCAACAAGATTTTCCCCAACTTCAACTTTAACTGCTTCCAGCACCTAATGTTCGATACTAGAAACATTTGGGGATTTCATGCATTTTATATAACTCGTGTTAGATTATAGATGTTCATGCTACCCAAATATTTCTATCCTTTCTTCCTTTATGCAATCTAGTTGTGACTCTCAGATATGGCAAACCATCATGCTTGAAGATGTGACCATCTTCTTCTGTACCCCTTCACACCTAAAGCCTAGACACCCAAGGATCTATCCATTCTGGATCTTCGAATGGAACCTCTCTTTTGCATTGGAGACTAACACGGCATTGACCATGGGCTGGCATTACAATGCTTGGGATATGTCATCGAGTATGCCATTGTCACCAGATCGGTCCCTCTTATTTGTCAAAACGACCTTGCTTATGGCATTTCACTGTCGGCCTACATCCTACAAGCACTACCTCAAACTTTCTTCTTGCAACAACACTCAAACTTTCTCCCACTACATGGAGTCAGCTATGGGGGGCTAACCAATAACTCTACAGTATTAGATTTTCTTGTGGTATTTTAACTGCAAATAGCTTATATAAGAATTAGTAGTGTGGCTTTTTTCTGCACTAAATCATGTTAAGGTTTCTTATGCTTAAAATAACAAGATGGAGGGTTCCCACTATCCAGCATCAGTTTTTCCTTGGTGTCACCATCAATGAAGACTATGAAAATATCAAGCGAACCTTCAAATGTCAGACAAACCAACAGCTGACCATTGTTTCACTGACTGTTTTCTCTATTTAGGATCAAATTAGACAAAATCTTATGCCGTAATCCCTCAAAGTGAAGATGGAGATCAGCAAGGAAAGGCAGAAAAAGCCTATGGTCACCAAAGGACCTCTACAACCACAACAAATGGTGACAGATGAGTGCAACAAGTTCCATGGAAGCATACAAGAAGATACCTGCAAGCCAGTGAATGCTTCTGGAAGTTCTGACAGTTCAAACAGAAATTTGATATATTTCTCCCTTTTGTCCTTTTCATCCACAGCAATCTCATGAAGTTGGCCATTGTCCATTCCCAGGATAACTTCCTTGGTGGAAGCTGCTTTTGAAACAGCAAATTAAACAAGAATGCTAGATCAAAGTGCCACTATCTTGATCTATATACTGGACATCTACATTAAGGAAACAATATTTACCTTCTGTTATCTGCTGTCTATTCCATGCAACCGCATTCACTACAAGACCTTTTAATTTGCTCAGAATACGGGGCTTGCTCCACTTTGCATGGATATAAAAAGTGTCAGAACCAACGCTGCCAGTTACGCTGGCAATACAGTGGCTTCCTCCAGGATCCACAAAAACCCTGTGGATAGATTGCTCCCCAGGACGACCCGCCGTCAGATCAAATTCTGGACGTTCAAGTGTATGACCATTTGTTATGCTAAAGTCATACAAATCCAACAATACTCGTTGATAAAAATTTGTTAAGACATTAGACCCGCTCCATTGCCGTAAAGGACTCAACTTGAAATGCATATCCGGTCAATTGTCGTAATGGCCTCAAAAGTAATGAAGACCCGATCCACTAGCAGAACTAACAATATAACTACTTAAACCCAGGTCAATTCTGCAGAATCATATCAGCCTTGTCTTTATCTTAACTGGATGAGCATGAGATCTTTCATTGCTCGTAGAATGCGATTCATATCACTTTATTCTGTCTAATAGAGCTCTCCACTCCTTCGGTAACCACTAATACTATTCCGAGATCAAGAACCGCGCAAATTTTGATTTTTTTTCTGCAATGGCAATCATGAACCTCCTCATCTCTAGCTCTCCAGCCACGCCACACGAGAACACGAGCTTCCCAATCTCTTTATACTATCAACAGCCAAACGAATTCACCTCTCAAGCTAAACGAGCCAGTGAACCAGCTCGACCGAACAATAGAAAGAGAAGGCAACCAAAACTCGAGCTCACGAAGACCGGGATTTTATAAGAATGCCGAGAAGGAAGGGATGGATGGGGATCCTCACCATGGGAATCTCCGACGCCGAAGTCGTGCCTGATGACCCATCCTTTGCTCGTCCCCAGGACGATCACGTCGTTGCCAGCGGCCATGCACGTGATCAGGCCGCGCCCCTTGGCCGCGAACCTCTCGAGGAGGTCGACCGAGAAGACCTGCCGCGGTCGATCCATCTTCAACCTCTCGCCGCACCCAATCCCAATCACGAGCAACTCAAGACGGTTTCAAGGAATCGCGACGATGGCCATGAGACTCCTGATTTCACTTGAGCTTCTCCTTTTTCCCGTCTAAAAACCTTTCGCAACATCAAATCGCGAGTTCGTTAATTTGATTTTTATCATTTATTAGTCCTTTTGTAGTTATTAGAATTCCGAAAAAATATATATATATATATATATATATATATATATATTGTGGAGTTATAATGGAAAATTCGATAGATAACATTTTATGTGAACGGGTACCCCCAAGTTTCCTATGCGAGTTTCAATTAATGATACAATGGATATGTTATTGGTTCTTTTGCATTATTATAAGGGTATTGGAATACTATAAAAAAAAGCTATAAACCTATTAAATATATTAAAATTGTTAATTTAGACATGGATTATCGTACGTACGTGACGTACCTGAAGCTAATTTAAGTAATATTTTTATAATTTTTAATTTCTTTTCTTTTAATTTCTTTTTTATAGTGACTGGCAAGAGACGTTGAAGCTTGTTAGCCACTAGGTGAGAGCCGTGAAGTCCTCACTTATTGCCATGAGGGTTGCAACCTTACCTACAATAGGCAAGGGTTTTAATATCGATTCACATATTTAGACCGAAGTAGGTAATTATCTTGTGTCATTAGACTGTTCCTTATTTTATTTCTTTGTCAATTTCTATAACTCCCGATTTAATTACAAAGTTATGATCCACTTTTGTTGCATCACCGGTTACAATAGATTGGTTGAACCATTGACATCCCTTGCTCTTCACTATGGTGTTTAACGTCCCCTAGTTTCCCTTGAGACTCGTTAAAATACAGCACAGAAAAATTTTCAACAGCAATTTGAAGAAAGCTCACGGCACCCACGTTTTATAAGAGGAGGAGGAGAAACTCTATCCAGCACCTTTCCCCACCCCCAATCGCTCGGGCTTGGCTCCACTCGGCCCATATCAGTTAGACTCATATTAAACTAATTAAAAGTCATTATATCCAACCTTATTCGATCAAATCTATAAAACAGTTAATTACAATTTCAATTAATTTAGCTCACGTTAGAAAAACTCTTACGTTCTAAAGATGCTGCATCACGAAACTTGATGCTCAACCAACTCATCTTTTCATTTGCTGCGGCTTGCATTAGCTTCGCTTAGTCGGACCTCCACAACGATATTGAGCATTTGCCCGGTCTTCGGAATGCGCATTCCTCATTGGAAACTCTTTACCTGAAAGAATAATCTTCCAGGAGTTAAAACAGAATCGTTGAGCGGAAAAAACATCGTCACGCATTCCACAGAGGAGAGAGCGCACATTTACGAAGTGAGGCAACTCCTCTCCGTCTGACCTCGATTACGGATCCCCTCCCCAATTCCCATTCTCCAGGCTTCATGGCATTCGCCTTCGAGCCCAAGCCCATCTACATTTCTCTTTCTTTGATGGTAATATAAGATGCTATACGAGCGCACCGTGAGTGTTCCATAAGAATCAAATAGGATTCAACACCTCAACGGCAGATGAATCTACAAATAGCTAAAATCCCTGCCGAACAGAATTCTTACAGATTGCGCTCCCCAAGGATTGGGAAATTTTCGTCGTTGGCAAGTGCAAAAGATGTGCTCAAATGGCACAATCAAAAGTCAGAGAATGTGGCATCATTCATCCATGCTACAATGTAATAATCCAATATGACCGCTTTGGTCGAAGAAAGCAACAACAAAAAGAAAAAGTCCAATGACCACAAGAAAGATCAACAAATCTTCTAAAGGAACGGACTGAATAAAACAAACAAATTCTTCTCCTTCTTCGTGTGGGTACTGTGTATCAGTGAATTAAGATGACGTGCGGACAAAGTTGTAAAGACACTTCCCCTTTAGACGTGATTTTCTTCTTAAATTTGACTCGAATCTCTGCCGAAAATGAATCGCCGTCCCCAATCAGAGATAACCAGCACTCTGGTGCGCCAGCTGACTAATTTGCTGTTGAGTTTCACAATGCCATCAGAGGACTGAGTGTACTAAGAATCAGTAAATCAATTGCATATGCAGATTATAAACTTACCTTGCGTAAACTGAATACCAGAGCCACTGGGTGCTGCGGCCAATCGAAACCCAATCCCCCGGCAGCTCTGCTGCAGTTTGTTCTCCTCCCAAGGGTGCAAATTGTCCGAAATGCTTGTACCTTCATGAATGATTAGACTTTCAATCATCACTGTGACGTAACTCCATTATCTACTATTAATAAGTGCTGGACAAAGGAATCACCATGCAACCGTTTATGATAAGTCATAAAAGGGCTCACTAGCACTCACCTACACATGCTTCTTTTGCAAAATAGTCCACCGAGATATCTATTTGTCTGTGATCATTCCTATGCGGTATGAGCGTACATATTCGGAGAAAGGCTAATTTTATTTTATTTTTGTGGGAGAAGAAAAGCTACATATGGGAGGCTTTCATGCGGTAAAGAAACAACGAAACCTCATGCGTATCCAATGCAGAATGTATGTGCATTTGGTTGGTCGAGAAGTTGCCAATAAGAACAATGGAACTATTCGTGATTATGAAAGATGTACTTAAATAATCTGACCTGTTGAGGATCAATACTTTACCCGCGAGAAGGTTATTGTACCTGAAGGGATGAAACCGATGACGTCCCGATGCCCTGAACCTCAGAGGACCTTCGGGATTCTTTTCGCATTCATCCATGCGATTGAAACAGTCAGCGAGATATTCACCTTGTTGAGCAGCCACCTTTGCCATTTACAGCACATGTATATGTTAGTAGTATTAAAAATAAATGCTGGAAAGAATAAAGGAAAAGACGGTAATTATACTTGAGCTGTTGCGGGAAGATTTTTCATCTGAGAATCCACTTCAGAAAGCGCCAACTTAAACAGTTCAATGTCCAGCTGGAGAGTTTGTGTTTCGCTGTCAGCCTGCTTGAGTAGATCGACAAAGTTCCTCATTTTTTTCTTCTTCAAGTATAGCTCCACTTGCGGATACCGTTCACAGATGTCCGCAACAACTTCTTTTGCATCTTTTATGCTCAGCTTACCTGTCTTAGACTTATCTGCCTTGCTGAATATTGCCGCAATGTCTTCCTGAAAAGGAAGGAGTACATGACAATGATAAAATGTGGTGAAGTAACAACTGCTGAAATAAAATATCTTAAACTATACAAACTTGGAAATAACTGGACTGGAAATCCGAATATAATTGAATTCGGTCCACTCCAACTCTCCTGATAAACATTACTCATTACAACAACAGTTTCACAAAACCTCATTCGGTATGAGAGTGCTGTCTTTTGACATCGAATCTCACAATTAAGTAGTTGAGCAAAATGCATAATCGACTGAGAATTTTGTGCACCAAGGACTGACAAGAACAGCTGAAGGAAGCAAAATTAGGGAATGCGTCTCCTCGTTAGTAAAGTTTTCAAATGGTCAATGAGAAAAACATGTTTGCGTTTGTAGAAAATATTCAAAATTTAGGTGATTAGGGAGGACTCCAGACCACGAGCGCTGAAAACATGGTGAATTGGAAAACATTTGAGCATAAATACAACATGATTTTAACGTATCATTAACTGCAAAGGTACACATGTAACTAAATTATTAAAATACAAAGAACTAATTAGTATAAAATAAAAATTCACAAACATAATATAGAATATTATTCACTGTAAACATGATACTATTTCCAAAACGTACATAGAGAATAGAAACTTTATCTATAACAAATACGGGAAGAACTTTAAGTTGTGTTATTATGCCAAAGTGAAAAGTATTTCTTAAGTACAAATGAGTTGCAATTTAATAGTAACACGATATAAAGAGTGGAAAAGGATGATATCAATAAATTCAGGCTACATTTGTTTTGCTAAAAATGAATGATTTGAAAAAAAAAATTCTAAAAAAAATAATCATTTGTATCCTTTATAAATAATGAATGGCCGAAAAATATGTTCATTATCTTCAAAAATGATTGGACAAAAATATTGTCAATAGTGAGAATGTTTTTCATTAGTTAATTATTTCAAACAATCCAGACAATTATTGTTTAGGAAAATAATTTTCAAATTGTCCATTTTTCGAAAAACAAATCAAGCGCTAGTGCATATTATGTTTTGGTACTCGTTTGGAGACAGCCCCACAACTTTTTATTTTTAATAACAAAATCGAATTCTAACAATATACGATTTCAGGTGGCACACTTAAACGGAGACTTTATCATAATATAATTAGGTAATTTGTTTAACCTAGGCATCAGGATCCTCTTCTTTTTAACGAGTAAATCAACTTTAGTAGCGACAACCAAAAAATACTTTTTCATCTTGCAGGTGAAGAAAATTTCTTGCGAAGAGCAACAAATGAATTGCGGACGGGATCAGGGGCCGAATCCCTAATATTCATCCCCAGTCATCTGACTACGGCTAGAATTTTATAAAAAAAATAAATAAAAAATCATTCGATTCAGATCGAACGACCGTGGGGAAACAAGGTTATATGGCAGAGGAACCGCTTTCTTGCAAACCGCTCTGCATGACGGACGTTTATGCGAAATATAGATTTCTTACCATGACTCGTCGTTGAGCGATCGTTGCACAGTCACCAAGAGCATATATCCTATCGCGTCCATCAACTCTCAGCCATTCATCAGTGGCAATCGCCCGCCTGTTGGTCTAATCACGAATAGGCAAAAAGGATGTTCACAAGTTTAAGCAAGAGGAAGCCGAAGATGGAGGAAGAAACCAATGCTAAGCAACAAACCTGCCCAATTTGCTTCATGAATTCCATAATGAAAGGCCGAGTTCCGATACCGGTAGACCAGACAGCCATTCCATAAGGAAGAGAAACAATATGACCGGTCCCTCTTTCCTTTGTGGAAATTTCTTTCTCGGACACCTTGACTACCATGGAGCCTGTCTTAACATTGATGTCCTCTCTTTGAAATTTCTGTTCTGCGAAAGCAGTGATTCTTTTGTCAAACCTGCAAAGGCAAGGTTTAGAAGCATTAGCTACAGATGCAAGACAGCCAACTTCGTCGTGTGAGATATTAGGTGATCATTCAAGCAGAAAAAATAAAGCCACTGATCACCAGTTACGTGAAATACTGTTAATGTCCTTTCTTTAGAACTCCCTCTTTGCTAATCTGCAGCTCATTATTTACTCCGATCAGTCAACAATTCGAATATAGAAGAGAAGCTAGCTCTTAAAATGCCAAATGAATTGAGCAAAAGCGGCACAAAAACAATAGATTGAAAGGATCACAACTGGTCAGTGGGTAGACTGGAGAGTTCTACTATGTGAAAAGCTGAATTTCTCCGTCAACAAGATGAACGAGCATCGAAACCTTTTGCTGCTAACCTAAGAAACAAAAACAATGTCCACACACAGAAACATAAGAACTTCAAATCACATAATTCTCCTCACATGTTCAAAATATGATCTCCTGCTTCAAGCAGTGTAATCTTCACAAGGTTTTTGACTTCTGGATATAGCTGGGCAAGATCCTCAATCGCAAAGTCATGAAGCTCTGCCGCAAATTCCACACCTGTTGGACCACCTCCAACGACAACAAAATGCAGAATCCTCTTCCTCTCTTCTTCACTGACGCTTGGTAAGCTTGCTCTCTCAAAGCAGTCAATTACTGTCCGACGGATCTTCTGAGCATCTTCTACTTCCTGCATGATAGAAAATTGTCTCGGCTATACTTAATACTTACTAAGAATGATATGCAGCGGAATCGGGTGAAGAGAAGCATATCTATTATAGATTAAACCAAATCAGCATCTTATCTTGGTGCTATATACCTTCAAGAAATGGGTATTTTCCTCAACACCAGGCGTGTTGAATGTATTTGCACGGGCTCCCACAGCTATAATGAGATAATCATAATCTATTTCAAATTCTTCTTTCCCTCCTAGGTTCGAAGCTTGAGTAGATTGACAGTAAATTTTCTTCTTTTCTGCATCAATCCTGTAACATTCAGCTTCTCTATATTCGCAATGAGGACCTTTCTGCCATTAGACACAAAAGGGAACATGTCAGTTTAATACTCCGATTTATCTGAACAATGACCTACGGAGAAGCCTGAAAGGAGTACAAGATCCGCATTTTGTCAAAAGGTATAGAACATACATGTCTATCCTTTTGGAGCAACACAAATTTGTGCTGGAAAATGAAAAGAAGAAGAAGCTCATAATTCACTTCTGAATCTCTGAAAGCACTTCGATACTTCTATTCAGATTTTCAAGAGCAATAAGATCCGGGAGCAACAATACATTCACATTCATAGCTCACTAATCAACTATGACAATTACCTTGTTAACAATATTCCGGATTGGTTCAACAATACTGCGTGCTTCCACCGTCCCATTTGTGACACTCGGTAACAAGGGCGTGAATGCAAAATAATTGCGTGGCGAAACTACTTCTACTTCGTACGATGGATTCTTCAAGTTCTTCAAAAAGCTGGTGGCGGCCCATCCAGTTCCGAGCACCACCACCTTCTTTTTGGGGCATTGATCTTGCACTGAATCGGCATATGCAACGCGCAATGGAGTCGTATCCGAAAATGCTACTATACTCCCACCACTGCAACAAAATAGATTCACCATGAAAGAACAGAGATTATTGTGCTGCTACATGCATTATCGGTAACATCAAGAGATCTGAGAAGCATTATTTTAGAAAGAGAGCTTAACATGTGAAGACTAATCAAATTTTATTTGTTAGGGTGATATTCGACAAGCATCTAATCCTTTTGATATGACAATGAAAGGACTGATAAAGCCGTGTGCAAGCGGTAAACTGTGGTAGCTTGGGTGCACGCAGGGGACCGCCGCTGATTGCAGCTCGCTTTACGTTCCAAAGATCTCGCAAAACCATTGCTCTGATCGTCATGCAAACAACAATAATAAACAAAAGCAACGGTAGCATCACAAGGCATTCGTCAGCCAAAATTCCCTTGACTTGTCAACTGAAGCAAGACGCGCGATACGTCGCCATCGCGATGGACAGACTCGATTAAGTAGCGCAGGCAAATGCAAGGATCCAACATCTGCTACATTTTGCGAAACATGACTCTCCTCTCTCCCCTCCCTGCGCAGAAATCTCAACGACAAGAAACGAACGCCGTGCAAACGCGATCGCGGTTGGTTTTTCCGGGAGCAAGCATGTGAGCAGGCGGGCTACAACTGCGGAGGCAGCGTTCGCACACATCGGAAGCTTAAACGCGGCAGCACGGCAGCGGAGGGGCGAGAGAGAGAGAGGAGCGTCACCTGATGGTAGAGACGAGGAGGAGCTTGGAGAGCGAAGGGCGGTCGTGGAACGCTCGGTAAATCCTCTCGTAGAAGGCGAACCTGCTCATGGCGGAGCCTGAATCCTACGCGCAATTCTCTTTCTTGTCGAACAAGCAACGCAGAGAGAAAGAGAGTAGGGAAGAGACAGATGGAAGAGAATATTACATATAGAGAGAGAGAGAGAGAGAGAGAGAGAGAGAGAGAATGTAGTTGCCATGAAGGGAGCATGGTGACGTCATGCATAACCGTCACGGAAAAAGCTCAGAGGAGCAACCCCCGTCCTTAGAGAGAGAGAGAGAGAGAGAGAGAGAGAATGTAGTTGCCATGAAGGGAGCATGGTGACGTCATGCATAACCGTCACGGAAAAAGCTCAGAGGAGCAACCCCCGTCCTTTCCTTTTTCCGATCTTTATTTCGATTTCCATCCCCTTCGACTTTGATTCGGGGATCTGGACACGTGTCGCCGCATGGGGAACCGGGGGTGTCCGTACAAGTAGGGGGTGTTTGGACAAGCTTGCTCGGAGGGCCCCCCCGGTTCGGTCCCCACTGCCCGGTGTGCCCCGGATAACACGGACCCGCTTTTTCATCGGGCCCAGGAATCGGGACGGGTCGGGTAAGAATTGGTCGTCCTCTGCACTGACTTCGTTTATGTCCTCCATCCAGTCCTGCGAGATTGGCTCGAGACTTCTACTCTTTTTCTTCGTCAAAGTTTTAGGTTTTGTGATTTAGGTACTCTTGCCTTCCTTCACCAATATTTTTTCTTTTGAAACAAATACTCATGTCCGACACAATGTACATTGGTATCCTAAAATGAAAAGAAAAAAACTCTGCAAATTGACAAGTTGACCCCGGAACTGATCGGTTTGGAGCACCATTCCCAATTCAAAAAATTGACACCTACCCTAACGAGATAGATATAGATTTTAAGTTTCATGTCTGGAACCTACCAATGCCGAAACTGTTAGAACCCTTGTTCTGAATGCTTTCAGATTGAATTAGTCCAGCTGAAAGTACTGTCAGCCTGTGATGAAAATAATCAGACAACTAATACAAGTATTAATTTAATTTGAAGTTTGATTAACAATCTCGCGTGATACCATTAATTCTGTGAATGTCTCAACTCCAGAGAAGGAATGTGGCTGTTTACCATGCCTGGTAATTTAATTGTCCTTGTATCCGGTTCTCTAGCAGGACTCCTGACTTTATATGGTAGCTTGACCACACAAATTTAATAAGCTAGTCAAGTTCACCGAGGCCCCGAATGTTAAAATGAACAGAAACCAATACAACGTGTTGCGCAAACACAACAAGCCCCTTCGTCTGAGAGCATTCAGCTAAACTTTTCGGCATCATCAGAAGACACTTTCGATCAAATACATGACGTGTTTTAAGTGCAATGCTTTCACCTCCCACTGGTTTGCAGAAAGACAGAAGATTGCATGGCCAATCACACCTGGAAGGAGAAGCCCAAGCAGTCTTCCATGTCTAACGGTGACATTCCTCTGGTTCTCGATATTATTTACACTTTTCATTTGTCAACTCAAATACGGCTCGAGTCTCTTCCGAAAATAAATCTTCTTGTCCAATCAGATACAACCAACATCCGCGTGCGCCAGCTAACTTGCTTGCTGAAAAACAAAACAAAAAACAAGGAAAGATTTAAATGCCGCAACACAAGACACCGAGTGATATTTTTGCCAAAGTATGCAGGGATTAGCACCTCGCATATACAGAATACCAGAGCCATTGAGTACTATGACCCATAGATACCCAGTCTCCAGGAAGTTCAGCAGCAGCTTGCTCTCCTCCCAAAGGAGCAAACTTCCCGAAATGCTTGTACCTTGTTGGCCACATTATAAGAAACCAATTATTGGGAGAAGATGTAATGTACAGAGAGAGCACAAATCAACTATAATGCCCATCGATGTAAAAAAATAAACATAATGAAAAGGTCAAATACCGAAAAGGAAGGAAACGATGCTGCCCAGAACCAGTAAAACGTCTTGGACCTTCAGGATGTTCTTGACACTGCTGTCTCCGGTTGAAGCACCTTGAAAGATAAGTTCCTTGTTGAGCAGCGACCTGGAAAGAAAGCATTAGATGCTTTAAGTGCCATTAGATGCTTTAAGTGCCTCTATGACGGTGGCAAGAGAGAAGCCACATCAAATTCGACTTCGAAGAGATTTCCAAAACCATCACCTGTGCAGTGGCAGGCAAACTCTTCATTTGCGAATCTACAAGACAAAGGGCCAATTTGAATTCTTCAATATCTACGCTTTCTCTCTCATTGCCTTCTGGATCTCTCAGCAGATCTGTTACATCCATCAAATGCTTGCTCTTCAAGTATAAATCCACTTGGGGATACCGTATGAAGATGTCATCCACAACATCTCGAAATTCACTGACAGTTAAAGTGCCAGAATTATCCTTATCCGCAGCCTCGAATATGCTTGAGATGTCCTCCTGAATATATCAATGTTGTAATCATAAATTAAAAGGAGAAAAAAAGAGTAAAACGATGATAAATTCCATCTTGAAGGTCAATGTTACATCAGTAGACGATTAGAGTTTGTAAAATGCAGCTTTGCTACATTTTAAGCTAGTAATGATCTGCACTATTTGGTGCTGTACCACAACCCCATCATATTGTGAAAAGATAAATACATTATGTCCATGCTTGACGTTAGAGATAGGCAACTTATCATGTATATCCGCAAGAGAAGAATAAGATAAATGGGACAGGATCGAGATGCTTTTTTAAAGGGGGACCATGTGCTATTCAAGAAACCCATGCATGATGTGATCTGGTAATTAATACAAAAACAAAGTGAGCTTCCAAAGACATTAAACAATCTGGTGTTTCACTTGAGGAGCATCTTCATGCAAGTTCTAAAACGAGGCCATCCATGTGATGGCTGAGATATGTTACTTTAAAGTGTAAGCACTGCTAACAGACGGAGACAGACAGAACCAACCATATGAATGTATAAAACAGACATCAGTTAAAAATATACCACTACTTTACGTTGGTCTATTGAAGCGCAATCGCCAAGGGCATAAACATTTTCACTGCCCTTCACCCGTAGCCATTCATTAGTTGCAAGAACTCGTCTATCACCCTGCAGATTGAGCAAAGCCTCAAATCATCTGATAAGAATAATGATACAGCATATCAATGGTTGAGACACGGCAAGAGACAATCTATGTATAGGCACAGGTTGAGGCTACTAAATCAACAGACATAAACCTGCACATGCAATGTCACAGTTTCTTAGGGTCCACTTTATGCATGCATGACGGTATGTCACAAACCTGACCAACTTGCTCCATGAAGTCCCTCACAAGCGGGCGAGTCCCTAAACCAGTTGACCAAACAACCAATCCATGAGGAATCGAGTAAACCTCTCCTTGGGATTTCACCTTCACAGAAAGCACCTTTTCTGAAACACCAAGAACCCGACAACCAGTACGGACGTCAATGCCGTCCCTTTGGAACTTTTGCTCAGCAAATGAACTGATTCTTTCATCAAACCTGAAAATTGGAAAAGAATTCAGCATTTCAACTTTCATCAACAATAATTGTGTTTCCTACAAATTACTCATAAATGCCAAACGCAATTACTACATGTGTGAAAGGCAAAATGTTCCAGCCTCCTTCACACATTGGCACTTGGACTGTCCACCACAAAGTATCACCTTCGAAACATATGGCCGTGGACAATCCAAAATCACAAATTAAACTTCATTGACTAATCATCTTGACAGAATTCTCCATACCTCTGAAGACGCAGGAGTCCATATCCCGTAGCTGTCAAAATTCATGTTTACTTTATAATGGCTTTTAATGTACATATGGCTCCTATACAAGCATCTTAACTAAATTTTCACACCATATGAAAAGCATATTCAAGGAGAAAACACAATTCGAGCCGAGATCATCACAATACTGGACAGACCTTTCACTGTAATGATAGGGTGTAAAAAGGGAGAGAACGCCTCAAACAATCCTGCCTTTCCATTATGCTTCATTATCCAAGTTAACGAGCTAAACAATTTGCTAGTGGTTAAAATAAGAGAGGGACAATAGTGGAGTTTAATCACATTGCATTCAACTGGAAAATTATGGAAAAACATACAAGCTTAACCGAAAACAAAAGCAAACTGCAAAGTTAGAAACTTCGATGGTTGTTCCTGTCTAACACTTTGACTTTGTGGAAGTTTGATATAGCATGTGTGATAATGAATAGTTCAAATAGAGCAGAAGCCCTTAAAAATTTGGGTTCATTTCATATTTGACAGATTAAAGATTCTCCTCAATACAACTCCACATCCATAAGATTGTGTTATCTTGACCTGACAATAACTGCACTTACGGGTATCAGAATAGTTTGAACACTAAGCCTTGAGAATGTTAAAAAGCATTACAGAAAAAATCATGCATTGAAATTTCCTTACGTGTTTAGGATGTGATCTCCTGATTGGATCAGTGTTATCCGAACTAGATCTTTGAGCATTGGATAGATGGTTACTAGATCTTCTTGTATGAAGTCATGCAGCTCCGCAGAAAATTCAACACCTGTGGGACCTCCCCCAACAATCACAAAATGAAGATATGTTTTCCTCTCTTCTTCACTCAAGCCTGGAAGGACGGCCTTCTCGAAACTATCTATCACACTAGCACGGATCCTCTGCGCATCCTCCACTTCCTGCATGACATGTGCTAGATACCCATTAATGCATTGAAAGCTCAAAACCTACAGAGCAAGCACTAACAGCAAGATGATCCGCAAAAACCACCTGCAAGCACATTGCAATTTAAGTTGCAAACAATATTTCTGCCACAGCAGAAAACTTACGAACCTTCAGAAAGTGACAGTTCTCCTTTACACCGGGGGTGTTAAAAGTATTTACTTGTGCTCCAACTGCTATAACCAAGTAATCATATTCCAGAGAGAATTCCCCATTTCCTCCCAAGTTATGGTCCAGATTAGAGCGACATAGAACTTTATTATTTGCAGGATCAATCTTCACACATTCAGCTTCAAAAAACTGAATTTCTCCATTTCTCTGATATTAAGGCATGCGACAAAAATATGTCAGTACCCAAGAAGAAAGTCAGAATGATATTGCATTTAACTAATTTCAACAACTTGAAGATTATTTAAGAATTGACATGTCCAACAAAATGACCGAGTGAGCTACTTTAATTTCTAATCCTGGCACATACATGAAAATTATCAAGTAAGCATCAAATCATGTCACCGTAGCATGAGATTTGTTTTCTTTTTTGCATGTTAACAATGAAAAATTGACTGTTCTTATACATTCAAGAAGCAGTTAGTGATCAGATAATACTACAAATAATGACAATCGATATATCCTTGATTCTTTACCACAATATCTATCTAGACTGAACAAATTTTTTTCCGTACTAACTTACCTGGCTAAGTGAAGCTTAAAAATGCAATTCTATTAGGTAAATAATAATGGTAGCAAAAATGAAAAATCTGAGGCTTTTGAGCACAATAAATTACCTTCTTTATTATATTTCGAACTGGCTCTACAATACTCCGTGCTTCAACTGTTCCACAGGTAACACTAGGTAACAAAGGCGTAAATGCAAAGTAGTTCCTGGGTGAAACAACCTGAACGTCGTAGGATGAAACATCGATATCCTTGAGGAAACTTGTACCACCCCATCCAGTTCCAAGTACAACCACTTTCTTCTTCTTTTCCTCCCTCTGATTTTGTTCAAGACTGACTCGATCATTCTCTGACTGAGAATCTGAATAAGCTACTAAACTTCCACTACTGCCAAAATGCACATGACAAGGTATACAATGTCACGATATGCTATAATTGGTCAAACAAGAAGCATATTGCATTATATACCAAAGAGATACAATATTTATCGTACTCATTCAAGATTAAGAAAGTCGTGGAGTAGATAGAAATTCATCACCAGTAAAAGAAGATTGCAATATATTTAGAATTGGGTTTCATTGTGATGAGATTTTATCTCGCTGAGTCGGTATATTCACATTCAGACATATACTTCAGTTTAGTTAAGCTGTTTTCAAACACATCAAAGGCTCACAAGATTGGGCATACTAGTAATGTACCGCTGACAGGGAACATATACACCCAACACTGACCGATACATAGGATGCTGAAAAAAGATACTAACATGTCCATGCTCTGCTTCGTCTCGTAATAAAGATAAAAAAATCAACGACGCAAAACCTACCGCATTGTACTCGATGGAATGTCAACTCTTACTTTCCACACTCTAAACAATAGAAACCCCAAATTCGGAACCTCGCTCGGTCTTTTCACGTAACCAGGGTGTTGATTGCAGTCATTTAACTGAGAAGCTTCAAAAACCAGCTTGTTCGAAGATCACACTATTTCACTAAAAGCGCAATACCCAGATTCTCAACATTTAACGGCACAGAACTCTAACAAACGCGATGTCCAAGCGAGTCAACCAACACTGCCTGAACTCATTGATGATCACAACCGAACTCGGTTAAGAGCTCAGAAGCACAGAGAAGGCGACGGCGGCCGAGTCGACACGGCGACCGGCGACGAGAGAGAGAAAAATGGGAAGGGAAGCGCGGGGGTACCTGAGAGTGACGAGAACCAGAGCCTTGAAGCACGCGGGATGGCCATGGAGATAACTCGAAGCTCTCTTCAAGAAGGACGAGATCGTCATCGCGCACGAAAGCGTCCGTTCGACGAGCTGAGAAGTCGAGAGGAGGAAGAGGAGGAGGAGGAGGAGGAGAGAAGAGAAAGGGAAAGATAATCGAGCAAATGTATCTTGTCGGAGCGGTTTCGAATCCGAATTGACCACGACGAAACGCAAGAAGGACTCTTTCTCTCCTTATCTTCCCCCTCTGTACGATCAGCCGATGGCCAGCTTTTAGCAATTTTTTGCCAACTTTAGTCGCGAACTAGTCCATAACAATTTAATAATTTAAAACTATGAGTTCACCCGATTATCGTAAAACTTAGCACAAATATACTTAACTCATTGAGTTCTAAAATTCGTTAAAAATGCAATCAAATTGATGCGATTGAATCTTTCTACTTAACTCTGTCCAATTTAAGTAACGGAAATTACTCACATAGCTCTTTTTAATGTTTTCTCTCTCTTACAATTATGATCAGAATTTGATTTTTGATAAATAGTTTAAGCAAATCAAATGAAGAGCAAGCTAACTTTATAAAATTTATAAAAAGGAAAAAGGTAAACTAACAAGGGTCGCCACCGTTGCTGCCCCACCATCACCGGAAATGGCCAGCGATGGTTGGGGATAGTCGGGCCCCACCTGTCCCTTGCCCATGATTTCGGCTTGTCAGGGGGGCAGGCAGCCCAATTATTGACGGTCCTCACCATTTTCCCTCCTTCTTTCTTTTATTTGATTTTGTTTTTTATTTAGCTTGTTTTGCATTTAATCGAAAATCAAATATTTATTAAAAATCAAAAATTTCGACCAAAATGATGTCGTTTTAGTCTTAAGTTTCACTTTTAGCAATGTAAGTGTTATGTAGGAGAGAGAAAAAAAAATCATCTCGATATTTCTCGTTAGTCAAATGAGACGAAGTTAAAGAAAATAATCATTGCACTAATTTGAAGGACTTAGTTGCACTTTTTTTTGTAAATTTTAGTACTTCATTGCACTTTCCGATAATTTTTAGGATTTTTGGCACATTTATTCTAATTTTAAAAATTATAGTTTTTTTTCAAAAAAAAAGTTACTTGTATTGCTTAATTAATTAACGAAAATACTGTGCATCATCTACTTTTTTCCAACATATAAACAGAGCTCAAATCTTGACGGAAGTGACAAAACAAACTTAACCTATGCACATTGTAAAATATTTTGTGTCCATGGAAAACTCAAATTTTGAAAAATATTTTTTAGAAAATGACTGGTTATATATATTATTCCATAAGAATGTTTTTACTATCAATAATTATTTTTTTTCAATTTATAAAATTTTCGGGGTCACTTTCTTCCGGCAATCAAGAAAGCATCGCATGCGCTATGCGGACGAGAAGCGTGTATAGAATGAACGCATCGACGTATCGAAATAATACTCATAAATCAACGGCCGGGATTGGCGATTGACCTACGGGCGAAGCAGGCACTCCGTTCAAGCCACGTGTTGCTATTTCATCACAAGCGGACGAGAACAGTTGTCGGTCAGCCTTTGCTTTGCTTTGCTTGTGTTTCCTCACCTGAAAAAGTCTTATGCTTTGTCCCTCGCGCTTCGCACCAGTCAGGGCGAATTAGAGCAATCTCTGTAATCGGCGTGAAGTTGATTTGATCGAATACAAAGATCGGTGACGTGATATATGACGTAGTTATCTAGAATTGTGAGATTAATCGTTAGCTATGAATGGTGATTGTCAGTAATTATATAGTACAATTATTAATGCGATATGACGACGGATAAATATATTGATTTTGATGATAAAAATTATATATGGCATTTGTTATGGTAAATTTACCCAAGTGCAGAATGCTGGGAAGGAGAGAGGAGATAAAGCGAGGACACACATTGAAGACAAAAATATTGATTGACAGTTGAATTCAACGGGGCTTAAGCAATTGTAATTGCTTATAGACAAGCCCGAAGCGCGATCAAGAGGCCTAAAAATTGTGGAGTTGTAGTTCTAATAATTTGTAACTCCATTGGAGTATTGACTACTGATAAACCTATTATCATGCATGGGTTATACACTCATTTCCTAACTCATACATGATGGGTTAATATAGTATGTATATATATATATGTGTGTGTATATATATGTTATATTAAGTAAATAGGTCATAAATAGATTTAAACATAATGTGGATGTGCTTAAACATTGAGACTACTTACAAGCAGTTACGATTGGTAGATTAACAAAGGTAGTGTCTAGTTATTGTTAAAAAGGGATGCACTAGTACTATGAACAAAATTTATATGAATCATTAATTTATTAAACATTCAGCGATCATGTTGAGCAATTTAAAAGTTTAATGGTAATATTGCATATTGAGCGAAATTTCAAAAATCAAATCAAATAAATTAAAAATACAAAAACTACACTGCTCATTGAGTCAAAATTTAGAAATCATTTTGATTATCTTTCCATACACTTCGAGGCAAACCCACTGCGAAGAAGTATATCGACAAAGGCAAAGAAAAAAGATGGAAAGAGGTCAGCATCAATGGGAAGCCCACAAAGACAAGCATGGATGAAGCAAATGGTCCAGATGTCTTGCCACGTCTTGAGGCATAATTTGCTCACGTCTTTGGGCTTGGCGGCGCAATGCTTACTTAACCTCTTAGTAGGAATATGCAGCGGTCCCAATCCAACTTAGAAATTGGATAAAAAAGTCTGGTTTTGGGTGATACCCATAGAAATCGATTCGGTTCCAACTCAAAATTTAGAATCATGAAAAACCGGTTCGATTTCCAGTTTCTAGGGAGGAATCGAACCGAACTGGCGAAACCGACTCGAAGTATATTATTATTTTATTCAATAATGTTGGCAAAGTATAGATTATTCATGAGAGCAGTATATTCTTTTATGGATAACTTTCTATGATCAGTAATTTCATCATATAATGAAACAACTTTCGATACATTTAGGAACTTCTAAAAAATAAAAACAAAACATTTAGAAAAAGTAACACTGCGAGTTCCTCATTGTCCTAAAAACCAATCCAGTTCAATTTTAGGGTAGATAGGTTTGTTACCCGATTGCATAGATTGTGAATCAACCCTATTCAATTCACTTTTTTTTTCTCTCGATTTCATAGCAGGAATCGACCCATTTATCGTCCTTACTTAGGATTCTCAAAAGACAAGAGTGCGAGTAGAGATGGTTGGTGGTTGGATATAAAATGGATAGCAATCATATGATGCCATTTCACAGCTGAGTGTGGCACCAAAGCACGACCATGACTGCTGTCACCGTCGATAGAATAGAGAACGCAACAACAGCCTCAAAAGAATATCTGCGAAGGAGTAAACTCAACGCAATCGTAGAGTATGGAGTCGAGAAGTCCGATATCTTTACATGACTGGAGATGATTGTCTCCGTTCTCAGTGTTTTTAGCTTTTCCCGTCGTTTATGTTTCCTGGCTAAGGATTAAAAAAAAAAGAGATCCTTCACGACTTTTGCCGATTTAATCATCATCAATCCATACTTCAAAAGGCATTTTACAAATCTCTCCTACAGGTCCATCATGTTTGGAACGGCAAAACGCATGGTTCCACGAGTTTGATTCTGTAAAGCTAGTATCGATGCCTTGCCCCATCTTTAACTATATTTTGTTCACACGTCTTCGGGTGTGATGAAAAAGTGGTTACCAACCTCGTCAGTAATGGGACACAAAGGTTAATGGGGAGTAATCATTAAGGTGCTTTCACAGCTGAGGGCGCATGTCTCTTCCGCAGGCTCAGAAGGTCATGACCAAATTGGGCTTGCGACCGATTGGTAATGAAAGGAGCAAATTTCGCACTGTGACGTAGTCGGGACATGCCTAGGGATGGAAAATCAAGCATTCTTCGGATATGGTCAATTTATCAGCAATTTTCACAAGATGAATATTGCTCCGCAATCAAAATCAAGTCCATAACATGTAATAATCGACTCTCAATTCGAAAGCATGAAAAATTTAACATCATTAAGAAAATATCAAGAAAACCGTTTTATTTTATTTTTCTTGAAAGAAAAATAAATAGAGGAATCCGTCGACATAACTCCCGCTTGCCCGAGACAGTAATTGAACACAGAGTCACTACTGCTTAAGCCGAAAGCAGGTAAACACCCTAGTCATTGAGTCAATTCTGAGATAGACTATAAATTCTTTGGCAGAATTTCGGTTGAATATTATGCTTTCGAACCTTCTCGGATAGAATTTCGGTTCAATTCTAAGTATCTGTTTTCGCCGTAATGTCATCGTTATTGTCCTTATCAATATTATCAATTTTGTCATTATTATCAATTTACATGCTTTTATTTTCATTACTTATTGCTATCATAAAATTAACATCCTAATGTCATAGCTGCGATTTTGAAAATATATCTCAAATGGGTCTGTTAAGTCACCCCAAGCCAACGCAAATCATGTTCCACTTCAAAAAGAGGCCCTTTCATCTCCATGACTAGGGGCAAGCTTGATATCATTCTGGTAGAACCCACAGTTATATCTCCAAATCGTTTCACACAAAACAGCAGTGAGTTGGAACAGATAAGGGTGTAAACTGAGGGTCTCAAACAAGGCATGACTTTCGATTCCATCCAACTCTTAATAGCCAACGACGTGTTTCATGCACAAGAATGGTCTAACACCAGGCTGATCCCTTGAGTTCACATTAGCATCAACCTGGCAAGGATCCATCGGTGACCCTATTTCCATCTTCTAGGACCTGAATAGCACAAGTACGTCAGCAAACATCTGCCAATCTTCAGGAACACATCCCTGCCAGAGAGTAACCGGTGAATACACACACTCAACAATGGGAGTGAGCCAACATACTCGAAAGCACAAGCATAAAGTGGTTCAAGAAAGCAATGCTGCAAAACAAATGTTGTGCTGTTATTTAACTCCAACCTCGTGGGATATGCAAGAGAAGAAGCTGATAGACAACACCCAATCTGTGAGTTCTTTCAGACTCCAGTGCCCACGAAATAGAAAAAGCAAAGAGCATAGTTGGAACTCACACTCTAATCAAAGCATTACAGTTCTTGACCCAACTTAAAACCGACTCGAATTGAAAAATTTCATAATGACCCAAACAACACAGAAATGCAAATACTTGTGGTGAAGTGACTTCACTGAAGTCTCAGACAGATCCAGCGTTTTCATGGACGGTGTAGGGCCCCAAGTAGGTTCCCCTGTAAACAGGGCTTGGAGCGATCTACACCTCAACAAAGGGGATCATATCATCATCAACTCAGGCCAAATTTAAAGAAAAATATTCCCAAATAAAGATGTGACGAAGTTCAACAGTGGGAGATAAAAATTCAAAAAGTTGTCCATTGGAAGGGCTCAGACTAGATAAACAGCTCTATCGATCAAGAATTTTCTGAAGCAGAACTGGCATTTGAAGCTGAACATCGATCATCACCGCCGTTTCCACTGAAAAACAAAATCGAATTTTGATATGAATTACGGTTCACTCGAAAACACATCGGCTCATATCAAGAAATTCAACCATTTTTTTATCCTCTGTGCTTCATCGTAGACACTCAGAAGCGCGGATAATGTGTAATCATCGCCAAGTGCCCACTTTGCAACTCCTCCGGACAAACAACAAAAACGCAGTCTAATGAAAGACGAAAACTTTGCACAGAAAACGAAAAACGCACGCGACAACACAAGCGCGAGCTATCGCTTGAGAGATGTAGCCGTTTGAATTGACACAGAACTAGCTATACACACAAGAGTGAAGCTAAACTGCAACACGAACGGCGGTCTCGATCTGGCACGAGCATTGGGGCCTGGCATCGTCAACGTTCAAACTCAGAGAAGCCCGGGGTGTGCATCGTGCAAGCGTCGAACGCCCAGCGAATCCGTTCATGCTCAGACACGACTCGCAGGAGCGCCCCGTCAAAATCATTTTTTCAGACGAAAGGAAAGAGCAAAAGAGCAGAGCATAACTAGGAGGAAGATGAGATGAACGACGGCAAACCCTAGAACGAGCTAGCTCTCGGATTCTGATAAGCAATTGCACAACGCAAAGCCACCTATATATGCATACACAGAGAGGGAGAGAAGTGGGCAGAGGCGGCGAGGGAGACCGACTGCTAAACGAGGAAGCGACGTTCGATTAGGGTTTTAACGAGAAGGGAAGTCCTTAAGGAGGGCAAAATGGTAAAGTCACGTAAACTTAAAAAAATAATTATTGTAAAATGCCGAGGACCCACAACTAGGTCGTTGTAGTATAGTGGTGAGTATCCCCGCCTGTCACGCGGGAGACCCGGGTTCGATCCCCGGCAACGGCGACAGTTTTTGCGTTTTCTAAAGATTTTTCTTATTTACCATTAAGACAAATATCACAAAGACAAACTCCAAATGATGCTCACTGTCACACATATTAATCATTTAAATTTATATATGAGTAATTAATATATATTAAATTTTTTCCCACATAACGAAAATTTAATTATTGATATCAAGTTTGGGATATTTGCTCTATAATAGGCATAGTTTTTGAGAAATTTTATCTTTTTCGTACTAGGCACTCACTTTTCTTTAAGTTTTTGGCCTGCATGTCCGAAACGACGGCGTTTTCGTCTCCTAAAGAAGCCATCGTTCCCCGTTTCCGTCTCTGCGTCAAACTCACCTAGTCTCCAAATCGCGCAACGCACGCTCATCTCTCTCTCTCTCTCTCTCTCTCTCTCAGACCTGCCTTGCCAGCCATGGCTACTAGGTTAGCCGCGATCGCAGCTCGACAGGGCGCCGCTTTCTCGCGCACTTCCTCTCCTGGTCTATCGACTCAAGCGGCCGCCTTTGCCCAGCGGCGCGGACTCGCCGGCGCGGCTGGTAAGTTCCCCCCCTATTCGCATTGGAATGCTCGAGCCAGCCCAAGCTTGAGTATGAATACATTGCGACTGTATGAGTGTTTGCGATTTCGGATCCGCAATGTCGTTAGTCCTTTTGCATCGTAGCCTCGCTATTCGTGATCGGAAAGTTCGGGAAAGGAGGAATGAGCCTTTAGGTTTTTCTGAATATCATCTCGCTGTGCTATTGCGCAGAAATTGAATTTTTTGGTGATTTGGGTTTTGGCTATTCTTAGCTGGATGGTGGAAATGATCTTCTGAATCTTCGTTACTTGATTGTGAATTATTCAGTTGGGTTGTATGTTTTTGTCGGCATAGCAAGAGAGCGACACGGATATAGGGAAAAATGCGGTTTGGTGGTGGTTATGTTGATTTTGATTGACTCGCTAGGATTTCTAAGAAAAACTCATCAAGGTCATAAGTCACTCATTGGGATCGAAAGTGGAATGAAAGAATTGTGGTGGAAGTAACGTGTAAAATTTGATGGATATTACTCATTTAGGTCGGTGGGTGAACTGGAGTAACAAGATCAGTTGCTTCTAAGCTTTTGTTAAGCATCAATCATGGACCTTGACAATGTTGCCAAGACAAAAATTTGTTTTGCGACTGGAAAATGGTCAATCTAGAAGCTTTGCTGGAAGCCTTTTTCTAGAGAAAATCATTTTGTTAAGGTCTATAGAATTTCTCGAGACTTCTTATGTAAATCTGTAAAGTAGATGGTTTCTCATTATCTTTCAATTTAATCCTGATGTTGTTTTATTTTCGTTCTGATACTATTCCTAGTATTACAATTTGCTCCTTTCAATTTATTGATTCTCTTTTCTCATGTCATACAGATCACCATGGACCCCCAAAGGTTAATGTTTGGCAGGACCCTTTGAGCCCATCTAAATGGAAGGAAGAGCAAGTGAGTTATTATCTTCTTTTACATTTTAATTTGTACGATCATTGCAGTTCTCTTCTAATTGCTTAAATGGGATTAATAAGATACTTGGAGCTTCCATCATGGTGGAGATATTTAAAAGGTGTTTCATTTTTGCTGCTAGGTCATATGTCTTCTTTATGCTCGACTATTTTATAAGTTTTTGGCCTCTGCAAGATGTACGTACACGACTTAATCTTAGTTGAATTGGTTGTTCTTGTCTGATCAGCTCATTATGTCATTCTGCTTGGGTAGATAAGGAGTAGAAATCTGATCTTTAATAATCTGGTCAGTTTATTGTTTTGAGCAAGTCTTTACTAATTTGCAGTTAGACTTTTGATCTATAGTTTTGTTATGATTTGGCATGGCAATGAGTGCTTCATTTCATACACTTGATTTTGTAAGTCTGAATTGTATGTGCTCTGGGATCATCTGGTTGTGTTCTTTTTTCTTAATAAAAAAAACGCAAAATAATAGTCGTGTTCTTTCTTTTGTTAATGCACGTGGCTTAAGGGAACCTCTGTCCTTAATTTATTTTCTTTTTGTAACTTTTGCAGTTTGTAATCGTGTCTTTGTCTGGCTGGGGTCTGCTTATCTATGGGAGTTACAAATTCTTCACTGGGGGCAAAAAAGATAAGAAGGAAGAGGTAACATTGATTCCTTATCATGATGTTATCTTTGTAAGTTTTGACTCAGCATTAAATATGTTTGTACACTGGTTTGTCCCAAAAGGATCTTTGCAATTTGTTATCCTTGTTAAATTTTGCGGTAGATCTTGAATATCACTCAAATGGATACTGAAGAATAAAGCCAATAGATTGTTGACACAGTGCAGATCCTGTTTTCTTCATGTTACCCGAGCAAGTCTGCTGCTGCTAGAGTATTAGCTGAAGCTTCTCCCTTTCCATTGGTGACTAGATCTAGGAGATTTAGTATATTACTTGTTTTAAGTGAACGAGAGGCAGTCGTATAGTGAACCCATCTATAGTGGGGTTGCCTAGCTATCTCAGAAGCATATTCTTACATGTTAAAATGAAGTTTAGTAAATATTAGCTTTGTGTATGTGTGGCCGTGCCTGCTCAGAGCACAAGATGTGATAGGTAACACACTTGTAGCTTTGTATTTGTTTAGGTTATTGTCTATGCATAGGTAACGCGTGCTTGAGATTGCTAATTATTTAAAATTGATGGTCCGATTGGATCTTGTACACCAAATGCAGTCTGTTAAGTTTGTAGTCTCTCCACACTAGACGCACATAACATTTATAAAGCAAAAAGGCAAATGAGCATGCCTTGGTACTACTTCTATTCCAGCCTTTGCAGCACTTTACTGCATTCAAAGTAGACTTCGATGCTTCTCCAGCGGTCTCAGAGGAAATCTGCTACTGCGATTTGTTTTGTTTATCATGACTTCTGGTAAACTTGAGGTCAGAATTGTGGTACTTCAATGTGTGCGGACGCACATTCAATCTGTGCTCTCACTTTGCTTGATTGTGAGAAATTGTTGAACAGTGAGCTTAGACTTAGTGTAGAATTAATCAATTACCTATCGAGCAGATGATTTGAAGCCTAGATTAAGGTCGGCAGCTAGAATTAGACAATTACTTATCGAGCAGATGGTTTGGAGTGTCATCCAGGCTGGTAGTTTGGTGCCATGTTTGGTTTTTGGATTGGCAATAGTATGCATGTCACACGTAGTCAATGTCCTGCATAAAATTACGTGGAAAAGGAGGTGATCGGTGACCAATTATCATATGGGTGTAATGATCCTGAACATTGTTCTAACCAAGTCAGTTCATGACTGTCTTTTGTGCCTTCATTTCTTTAGAGATTTTCCACCATCCCGATTAACTCTATTTTGCTTGCAGAAACTGGTGGCAGCATCGCATTGAAGCTTGGATTGCGTAATATCACTAAAGTTTCCTGCCAATAAGGCAATCGACTGTATTTGTTGAGAATGCAAATTTCCTTGTTGGAGAAGTTCTCTTTCATTAGTTTCCAAGGAGCTTGTGGGGAATAAATAGCAGAATGGTTGGCTTTACTGTGGACATCGTGGCTCTTTTGCTATCATAGATCCGTTATCATTTTAATATGACCTATTTGTTCGAATGCTTGCTCAGTACTTTGCATCACTTCATAAACCAGTCTTCTCATGTCTTGGATCCCAAGTATTTTCATTAACATACATGCCAAGAGATTTGTTTAGGCTGGAGTTGCTTTAAGACTTATACAGGCAGTAGAGCTGAAGCGAGATCTAGAACTGGTTTTGACATCTAGATTTGGTCAAAAGCCAATACAAAGATAGATGCTTAGATGCTGATGCAAACGCATATGAACAAAATAAAGATGCTATGAGGACTATCTGCACGTCTAAAACATTGATTGTTTTAATTGGGTTGGCAAAATATTGGTCATTAAATATGTGTATGTTTAGCTTTTCATTTAAAGCTAATGAATTTTGAGCGTCAATATCGCCCGTATTCCCACTAAGTTTGTTTAACTGAGCTTTGTGCCTGAGAAGTACTACAATGGTCGACCAAGTAGCCTCTGCGCATCTCTATCAGCATTTGGTGTGAACTGATGGATAATATTTAATGAAGACTAAAACTGATTGTCTGAAGACACAACAATAGTAAAAACGAACGCAGAGGCTCTATAGTTCACGGCAGAGTTGGGTTAAATAACTAGAACTCAGAATCATTGGTTTCTGCGGTGTACTCGTCCTTATTTTCCAAACTGGAATTATCAGTTTCCGGTGAGAAATCCTGGCTGGTGCCGTCTGCTTTTGATTTTTCATCTTCTGCATGTCTTGGCTCCTCGATTCTATCAGGAATTCTCTCCTTGTCAGCAGCAAGTCCTGCTTTTCCAGTTCCGACTTCTGTGATCTCTTGGACGGCATCGGCTCCTTGATCTTCTTGTCTTCGGATTTCTACATTCGCCTCCCGTGCCCTGTCTTCATTGATCACGTTATTAGCTTCACCTCGTGAAGCGGAATTGATCAAGACTTCGCCATTCGTCAGCGAATTGCCACTCTTCATCTGTTCCTGTCCATTCTCAACGAGACCTTTTTCGCTGCCACTCATTGCAGTCTCTTCTACATTTCCCTTATCTTCAGAATTTTCAGACTCAATCGATTTGGCGGCCGAGAAGTTCAAATCATTATTAATGTTTCCCTTGCTCTTGTCACTTTCCTCTACCCCGTTTACCCTGTCCTCGTTTAAGCCTGCTGCTACGCTCTTGCTCTTAACTTGATGTGGACCTTCTTTCCTCTCTTGTTCTTCTTTCTGCTCAGATTCGTCTCTTCTTGACTGGGTACCATCTTGCTGCTTCCTTTCAGTGCTCTCTAACTGGTTTTCTCTTTCGCTCCTGTAATGTTCACCTACTTTCGCGTCTCTAGTGAATCTTACTTTATTATTTCCCTTGTTCTCGAGCCTCCTATTCCTCGCAAGCATCCTCCATTTCTTTCCCCTTTTCCTACTGTCATGTAGATTGCCTTGCTTTCCCATAACAACGGAGTCTGATTCACTGCTGTGAGAATTTTCTGAAATTTCCAACTTCATACCACCCTTCCCTACTCCCCCCTCTTCTGGATTCTCCTTCACATCGATGGTCTCTGCATTGCCATTTTCAGTCCTGTTTCTCGGGACTTCATCTGCACCATTTAATGTGCTTGTCTCATTTGGAGTATTCGTGTCCTGTCCAGTATGGGATTTTCGCTCACCTTGGAGCCCGTCAATATTTACTCTCCGGTACTCTATCCCATTGCCTTCGCTGGCAACTTGTCTTCGCCCTTGATGTTCATCGGAGCCATCTCCCTTCCCCTGCAGTTTCTCCCTCTCTGTCACTTCCATCTTATCAGCAGAACCCAGTTTGTCTTCGGAACCCTCGTCAGATCTTGATGCAACTTCCCCATCCAGGACCTCATTTTTGCTCTCGATCATGTAAGTCCTGTTTGATTCGCGTGCTAGCTCGCGCTTTTCTTCAACTCCCCCATTGCTTGTTTCATCCTTCTGCACCTCGCTTCCTTGCATGCTGGAATTCCGAGGCAGATTGAACGGGTCATTGGTGCTAGCCGACCCGATGTTGACCTGTTTTCGTTTCTCAAGACGCAGCTTCAAATCCTCAATTTCTGCTTCCTTCAGCTTCAAGATTTCCCTCAGAGAAACTTCCTCAAAATCTTTTCGGCTTGCCTCCGTTTGTTTCTCACGCAGCATTTTGAGTTCGTTATCCTTTTCTTGGAGCGCTAACTCCATTGCTCGCATCTCGTCCTTCAACGAGCCAACGGTGGACTGCATCTCCAGGACCGCACTATCCAGCTCCATCTTTTGGGTCCTAAAGGCATACATCTTCTCTTTCATCCCTTCGTATTTCCTTTTCATTTCCGTGTTGTGGTCTCTTTCTCTCTACAGGTGGTAACAATTTTAATGGAACAGTCAGCTTTCAGGACTTCCATCAGAATTCGGGTTCGTTCACAAGTGGAAAGTAATTACTACTAATCGTAACATGAGAAAGGCCACCAGGAAAACAGCTAGTGGCGGTTCAAAGCGAAAGAAATACAGTTGAATGCAACGGTTACACCTGTAAACCCCGGAAAACCAGAAAATTACAATCATTTGGCACGTTGAGCGCTTGGGGAACAAGATGACAAAAAAGGATGATAGAGGACAAGGAAGTGGCTTGCCGGAGCTGTTTCTGCAACTTCTTGGCCATCAAGAAAATTAAAAAACTTAACTTTTTCCTCCTGTAACTGATAGGACTGAAAAAAATTCTAAAGCAACGAAATTTATGTGCGTGATGGGTTCACAGGTGTAATGCATGCAGACCGCCAGTTCGAACACACGAAAGTCACCTGCAAGAGAAGGTGGAGAGAGAGGAGCTCGCGGTCCTTGTCTTTGAGGAGGAGACTGGAGATGCGTCTTTCTCGGAGCTTGTGAAGGGCCATGACTCCGAGAAGAGCAGCTCCAAATGCCAGAAGCAGCATCATCCCGTACGGCCGCCCTCTCTGCACTCCTCCATTGTTGACCTTGAAAGATCCCGACCCCATCTCTCTCTCTCTCTCTCTCTCTCTCTCTCTGCTTTAGAGTAAAAATGGAGTCTTGAAGAGTCGAGGGTTAGAAGAAAGGAGGAAGCGTGTGTGGAGGCTCGGGTCTATGTTCAAGAGCAGAGATTTTCGGTTGCTTATGATGTCAGAGATTGAAATGGAACATGCATGATGCAACCACTCTCTCTCTCTCCAGGTTGAAGAGGACGGTGCATGGGAACTGTGTCCAGAGCGGCGATTATGGAGGAAGTGGATCGCCTGACTAGGTAATACGTAGTCAGGGGTGACTAGCTTTTAATCTCAGTCGTCGGATCAAATCCGACGGCTGAGATCACGCCACATCATTGGGCGGGACAAATGTCTAAAAAAAGTATTTTTCTTTTATTTTGAATATTACTTTTTGACTCTTTTTCCTTGCCTGAAGAAGAAGACGACGCTCTCTCTCTCGGTTTAGAAAGAAACTCTCTCGCGGTCTTCCTTGCCAGACGACGGCGACAGCGAAGCAGCCGAGGTCGTCGGCAACTGCATTTCGCCCCCGACGATGACCTAGTGTGCTTCGGGTCCTCCTCGAGTGTCGAGTTGAACCGCCGGAACCGCTCGCCTCTGCCGGCGAGATTGCCGCCCTCGGGTCCTCCGGCAGCCGCTCCCTCAAGAGCCCGGCTGGTCGTAGCTGGTGGGTTTCGAGTCCCCTCCACCTCCGCCTCTGCCGTTGCATCTAGAGCCAGAAGACAGCTACGACTCATCAGCTCCCTCACTTTCTCACGCGTGCCCGACCCCGCCGACTCGTAGCCTCTGCTCCTCGCTCGCTGTCTCTTCTGTGAACGGCGACCGCCGTCTAAGCCAGCCGGCCACCGCGCCATCACCGGAAGGTGAGAGCCTCGGTCGCATCTGCCTCTGCCTTGTGTTGGATTTCAGTTTCCTTAAAAAAGAGGTCTTTTTTCATTTTGTAAATTAATCTCTCTCTTACCCGTGAAAGAAAGAGAGCGAAGGAAGGAGGAAGAAGATCAGAAGCTAAAGAAGAAGAAGAAGACGACGATGATGGACCAAGACCGGAGCGAAAGCCAAGAATGACGTTAGTCTCTCTCTGCGATATTGTGGCGATTTTCCTTTGCATTTGATTCGACTCCTTCGGAATCATTCGCAGTTACTTCTTTTTCTTTTTTTGGTGTCGGTGAAGCTCGCGTGCGTGAGTAAGTTTTTGTCTTCCTTTTGCTTTACACATCCAGACTTCATTTTGCAGAGAGTAGCGGGCGTCTCTCGACCTTGACATCGCCGCAACGGTTACGCATTCTCCTGCCATCACTCTCTCTGATAGCCAGCTGACTAGGTGCCTTTCGAGGATTCCTTCTTCTCCGCATCGTGTGACTTGAGAAATGCATGCTCCCCCAGGCGTGTGCATTTCCCCTTTCCATCTGCAATTTAGTCATGACCTTCTGAGCCCCATGGATCCCGCCTCGCTGTTTATTGCGGTTGCTTTTGACTGACTGGCCATGTGATTCAATTGGGGGTGTTGGGTTTTGACATGTCTTAGGGTTTCATGTCCCTGTTATCAATGCCCCGCCTATGCCACTCGTCTACTTCACATTTTGGTTGTCTACTAAACTCAGATGACCTCCATGAGTAGATTTCCATGATTTGGTTGCGATCGTGGGTTTGGGCTAGACCCCTCTCACTATTGACCATATAGTGTGGTTATGCTGGGCATTGTGCTGGTTTGCTTGTCTTATGTTGATCGTTTGATTCATTTTGATATGTGATATTGGATACTAATGTGCCATGGGCATTGGTGTTAATGAATTATCGATGTGGATTCTTCGGGCATTGTTCTTGGCTGGAAGGAACTGCGTCTAAAGTAAGTTTGCCTTTATTTTAAAGGACACGGGAAGAAGTTGCTCAACTAGGAGAGTAGAGCTGTGCTTCTTTTCAAACTTGAAAACTCATATATGTTTGGGCCTGCAGATTCTATTCCTCGTGGTTGAAGCACAAATACCAAAACTTCAGCGACCGGGTTTAAGGAGCGACTCGCCCCAAGTTGGTGAGTACAAGCCTTTTCCTGTTGCATGGAGAGTAAACTCCTCCCAAATGATGGGCATGGATGATGACATGGAGAGTGGACCTTTGAGGTCCTACTAGGACAACCCCAGGACGTTTCCAAGCATGCACAGTAAGGCTTACACCCCATGGGTGAGGATAGGATGTTTTCTCTTCTGCAAGTTCTTCATCAAAGTGCTTATTTTCTCTGTTTTACTAGTGTGGTGATTGTTTAGCCACGTGCATGCTGGTACTTTGTTATGTCTTTTCCTTTTTGTTCCGTAGGTGTCTCATCCACTTGCAATTTACTCGATAATGAAATAGAGGAGCATGTAGCTTGTTGTTGATCAACTCTTTTCTATTTTCAAGGATAATTTGGGAGGTGTATGGAACAAACAGATAAAATAAGAATGCAAGGAGTGACATACCGATCTCATTCTTGTTGGCATGTTAAGAATCATGATGATAGGACATCTGGTCATTTTTCAGTTTATTTCCCAATCTTTAAAAATTGAGATTTTGCTTCTGGACCTTAATTTTTTGTTCGACTTAAGTTTCTACGCTCATTTGAGTTTGGGCATCTATGCTTAAACATGACCTGATTTTCAAGCTTATTGTTTATTGTCCCTTGGACTATATATGCCAGATATATGATTATCTTTTTATCTATTTTGTCACTTGCAAAAGTTGTGGTGTAATTCTTCTTGATGCAGAGGAGTTTAACAATGAAAATCATTCAAAATGAACCTAGGACTGAAAAATCAGTCTAAAAAATAATGGAGAAAAACTACAACGATGGTCAAAGTTCAGGGATTACAAGTGCAATTTTACTTACAACTATTTCCTCCATTATTGCAAGTATATGTGTCCTACTAAGCTAAGAAAGAGCAGTGAGGCTTTGCGTGCCCTTACATAGAATAGTTTTAAATTTTGAAGGCTCCATATATTAGTCTGCATGTGCGTGTGTGCCTATGTACATATGTACACGTCTTGAGGGTAGTGCTTTTGTCATCATTGTCTGCACTTTTCTGTTCATGCTTATCTGCATGATGAGCTGTTGAGCAATATGCTGTCTTAGATCATGCATACCCAAAGATATTTGTCATATCCTTGAGAAATACATTACAATCTTTTTTAATATATTAAAAAGGTTGCTTCAATCGCACTTGGATTGGGACCTCAAGCAGCAATGCAGTTAGCTGAGAGACTATACACTCAAGGTTTCATCAGGTGGTTATTTAGGCATTTCTTCTTTTTTTCCCAATTGTCAGTTTATCTGTAATTATGTCTCAATTATAAGGCCCGTTGATTTTTTTGGATTCAATTCATAGTATTATTCATTTATTGTTGAAAATTTCTTGGGAGGGCGCATTGAACTCTTGATTTCTAAACATCGTTCTTGGAGGATGTTTTAGCGGAGTAGAATTGGTGTTAAAAACATACCTGATTGAGTAAGTTTGGCTGCCTATTGATCCATCTATTAACTTGTGAGTGCTAGTTGGGATGGGAAACTACTCTTGGCCTATAAAACAGGCATTGTGTCAAGATTCCCACTCAATATGCAGTGTGATGTGCAGCATTTTATGAGACATCCGCATTTGTCTTTATTCATTCTATATTTTCTCAGAAATAATAGCCTTTATTATTCTTTTAACATCAGAAGTTAGTATTCCTTCTAATTTCAAATGGATAATCTAGCTATCCACGCATAGAGAGTACAGCCTACCCTGCTTCATTTGACTTTAAAAGTACTCTTGCTGCAGAAGCAAATAATCCTACTTGGAGTAGTTACGCGGTGAAGCTTCTAGAAGAAGGTTATCATAAGCCAAGGTCTGGAGCAGATGCTGGTGATCATCCTCCTATAATTCCAGTAAACTCAGCAACAGAGGATTTGCTTGGGATGATGCTTGGAGACTGAATCAGTACATTAGCCAACACTTTCTGGGAAGCATCTCTTCTGACTGCAAGTACATTAGGTAGAACATTCATTCCCTGATCTTTAAGTTCTCTATTGACTTCACATGGAGAAAATTTCCATTGTGCATGGCACTGGTTAAGTAGGGTCATAATGAGGTGATCACTAGTGTTCTCATTAACTCTAACCACATAGATAGAGTTGTTTCTCTTGTTCATTTTGATTTGCTGATGTCCTTGCTTGCAAGATGGTGACACACTTAGTAATGAATGTGACTTTTAATTGGCACTCACTTGAGAATAATAAATAGTGCAAGAGGAGAGAATAAATAGTGCCTCATAATCTTGCACCATCAGATGACCTGATAATGGGACACCAACAAGAATGCATCAAGTCAAACTTTTAGCTTTATACAAAACAGATCCACCCTTCTATGCATTGAAGTGAAAGATCAAAATATGCGAGACTTATGGCCGTTCTCTTTGGGCAGCAGATGTGTGGGCTTTTATTTGAAGCTAGAGTCTGCCAAAACTCCTGCTAAACTAGTTTTTTTCTGTTTGGTTTTTGCACCTCATGTGTCTAATAACAAATTGTTTCTAAAATATGCTTATTGACTCTTTTGGGCAGCAACATTGTGTCTCAAGGCGGACCGTGAACCAAGAAAAGCTTGTTTATGGCGCTTTGTTCATTACATTGGGGTTTCGAGTTTTATTTAATCGGCACAGAGGAAGGAGGATGAAAGTGGTTGGCGATGGTTGTTCTTCATTGCAATCTAATCTCTACATGTAACAGCTCAGTTCGTCCTTGAATTCTCTTCTGCACAAAATCACGAGCTACGAAAATCATACACGGATTCACTCCAAGGAAAACCTGATGCATGTCGATCTAGATCGAGTATTGCCTCAGCGACCAAAGACAATTTCAATGCATTAATAATTTATTCTGGTTTTGGTAATAATTCTTGCGTATTCGACATCATCAGCCTAATTAAATGGTTCGGAGGAGTGGGATCATGGACAGAATAAAACTCGGTATTATATTGTGTATAATATAGCTTCTTGTCATCCAGTCCCAGCATGTGACTGTGCTGGTCTCACTAGTAGTGCAGTCGAATGTGGACTTATGCCCATTCAATTTTTGTCAGTCGTTTGTCTTTGCTCATTATGCTTAAATGGATTATGAAATTGTTTTTGTCTGGCATGATGATGATAATTAATAACAATGATCTGCACCATTTGCATAGTGATGCGGGTTGATGTAGTCAAATGCCTTGTATCGTAGAAATCCACTGATGTCATAATCTTATTTCTTCACAATTCAATGCAATGCTTCTTTGATACCCCTGGCCTTACGTTGACTTGCAGTGGGTTTCCCCATAAGGACTTGAAAGCACGCGTTGAAAGTGCTTGGAGTTCAGTTAAACTCTATGATGTGCTCAATCTTATTTAGCAACAATATTTAGCACACAAATGTCTCATCTTTTTCAAAGTCAAGACCCAATTCCACCGCCAATTACAACAGTTAGAATTTACCATCCGGTAAGTAGTACAAAGTATTGAAATGTCAAGCAATATCATCGTGCAAGGATCTATGATCTATTTAGAACTTCCGAGAGGCCCCTCCAACATCCCTCAACTCCATGATGATCTAGCCTCTTTTGCAACATCACTCTTGATCGCCACTTGGATTCGCTTGATGATAAAGAGATACTGTCAATACCACAATAAAAAACAACGAAGACATTCTAGAATTAATTTAAAAGGACTAAATAACATTAAAATATTATAATGATATGACAATAAATTACATACATCAACATTATCCCCAAGAACAAGATAAACGGATGCACTACATTGCATCTATTTAAGTCACAAGTTTTATTGCCATCTAATTTGACAACATGGCTGTTCTAAGACCACTTTAAATATACAATCCCCCCAAGGGCTGCCTTACATCTACATCAAATAGCTTCTGACGTTCTCATTCCAGCTGAATATCATAACCATCATGTATAATGTAGGGGTGCAAGGTCCAAAACTTATCTGGCTTAAACATCATAAGTTGCAAATAGCGTTGGACACAAAACCCAAGAGTTTGACATGGCCCATAGCTGAACAACCAAAAAAGCACAACTTAAAGAATCCAAAATGGCAAAAAGCTCAATAGGCAAGAATTTTGAATAATATATATGCCTCAAAAGCTTAGGAACAGATTGGTTAACAGAGTATATCATGAAAGCTTGATCCTGCTGGAGCATAACCTAACATCTAAAATGGAAAAAAAAAGTTGCAGAAACTGAGAGACGTGAGAGAGAGACCTGATTTTGCATGTTCAGGCATCCAGTGAATGCAATCTCTTGAGGACTCTTCTACTGACCATCTAGTCCATGTGGAACTGTCTTTAACATTGTCACTAGGATTGGTGTCAATATCAATTCATAGCATCTTTAACAAAGGAGAAATCAACTTTTATTAGAGAGAAATATCATATCAAATGCAAAAGAAAGTGTTTTAACCAGAACTAGGGGCAAAAGGTGCCCAGTTTAATTACTCAAAACATTAATTTCTGACAAGGCATACTCACCATTGTCCAATAAAAAGAATGAAACCTTACCTATTTGTTTACCATTTAGCATGTCAGCAACTCTCTTTGCAACACTTTTCCTGGAAAATTCTCCTTCGGGGTCACAATCTAACCACAACACCAAGTAACCACAACCAAGAGCTTCTTGACTTAGATGCCTCCGAATATGAGCCTTACCACAGGAAAAGACATGACATCATCCTCAAAGTAAACAACAATTAAATAAGTGCATACAAACAAACGCAGAAAAGTTTCTCCAAAGAGGCAATTAGGTACCATAATTAGAGGCAATGCACTATAGTTGATTAAAATAGATAAGATTACTTTTCCTTCAAAAGCTCTCTAGCTCCTTTCTTTCTAAACCAATTAACCAATGAAGATGCTCGAATATACTCAGATAGCTATTTGTAAGTGAAGGATGGTTGCATTTACTTCATGGTTAAATTATGATAGGAAGCATTTCAAAACTACCAACAAAGCTTCAAAATTCAATCATTATATTGTAGGTGATTTCTAAAACGGAAACCATCTTCTATGACCTTCTAATTATGTTATGTTGCCTGGATGGAAAGAAGGGGAACGACATACCATAATCTTTACATGCATCCCAAACTTACCTTACCTTTAGATAAAGCTACAAGAAGTATGCAGAATCAACCATCACTAAATCAGAAGTTCCTTTTCCCTAGTCTATAGACTTACTGCACAATTTCATCATGTCCAACATCCATGACAACAGCAACGAAACAAATATTGAAGGTAGGTTTTCCCTATAAAACTAGTCAGGCATACTAGTGCACTGCACATGCTTTCAAATGTCCCAAAGTGATAAATCGCCAAAAGGAGAAGATGTCTATAATGTATAAATTGCCAAGCAACTAGAAGATCTGGAAAATCAATATCCTATGGTAATCTCAAGCACACAATTCTCTTCAAACATTAAGGCAAATCTCCAGACATAGTTAATTCCGCAATATATGCACACTAACATATAATGATGTTAAAAAAGGGGAAAAAACAATTAAAAAAAACCATAAAAAACTGAAGACGAAAAGCAGTCTTACCTTTGGGTTTGCCTCCGTCTTAACTATTGGAGCTTCAAAGAGATCCAAAGGATTAGTGGCTTTCCAGTCTTGATAAGTTGTTGGGAAATCTACACTAAATCCAACACACAAAAAATGAAACCATAAAGAGAGTCCTCTGTGAGCTTCAATGCCAACCAAACTTAATGAGAACACTCAAAATTAAAAATGAATCCCCATAAAAAACAGCCGTTAATGTTGAATCCACACCACTCGGCAAGATTAAAAAAATGAAAAATTGCCAAGTCCGCTGCAGCCTTAAACCCTAAAGCCGTTAATATGTTTTTCATACATTATACTTCATCAACCACTTTGTCCCCCTTGCTGGTCACTGACAAGCATGCCTTACAGAAAATTCCATACTCAACCAGGTACTTAAGCAGCGGAAGACAAGTGAAACACACAAACTCCAAGCCAGCAACATACATGCAACATACATGCAAGATGTGAAACAACCCAGTAAAATTTATCATGAGTAAAAAGATCCAGTGCCAAAAAAACCAGCTACAATCTCCAGAAAGGTCAATAGGAGAGGCCAAACAAAGCTTCAATTACTTTTCTGGATTATTGTGGTCAAGTATAACAAAAACAAAGGAGAGAAAAAGCCAGCTCAGTGAAATTTATGGTGGATTGCCAACTTAACTGAGAGTCCAGACAAGTGAAGGACTCAGACATTAGAAGTATCTGTTGAGTTCATGCTATTCTAAATATAGTCACTTTAATAACCTAGGAGCTATAGGCTCTTATGAGGATTTAAACTCACAAACAGTTGAAAAGGCAATGTCGATATTCTATAAATAAGCATCCAATTGAGTTCATGCTGTTCAAAATAAAGTCACTTTAATAAACTAGGAGCTACAGGCTCTTATGAGGATTTAAACTCACAAACAGTTGAAAAGGCAATGTCGATATTCTATAAACAAATAGGCAATATGAGCCATCCAAAGATTGAAAGGTAGAGTGCAATCAGGAGCAGGAGGGAGAGCACCAAGAAGGGAAGTGTACGAATGCATTGCCTATTTAAGAGTATCCAAAGTGCTAACGGTAACATATCTATCAAGGGTCCATGTTTACACAAGCGAAAAGCAGCTTCAGCTCTATTCAACTGGCTTTTGTACTAAGCTACCACTCGTAACTTCCTACTTATTGTGAGATGCATCCAAAATTCAACCTCCAGACACATTTTCGATGAAATTCTCTAACTCCCGAGTGAAAAATACTCGAAATTCCAACAAATCAACCACATTCAGTCTTCTCCCACCGTTCACTGCACATTGTCATCAGCCAAACGTTTTGAATGAAAGTCAAGGGACTAAAACAGGAGAAGCCACCGAATCGTAACCGGTGCTTCGCCAAACCAAAACACCATATAAATGGAATTTCAAATTTAATCAGCACACTTTGTTGCAAAGCTAGGGCATTGAGGATGAAAAAATTTCCTCCATTTCTTATCACTGACGGCGACTTGCGCCACCCCAATCTAACCAAAAAGAAGCACGACAGACAGCCCTACCTGACGGGAAATTGCGAGGGGTGTGGCTACTGATGCGCCCATTGACGAGTTGTTGGAGGTAGGTTGAGGAAGCTCTTCCCACCCTCCACGGCATCATCTTCTTCGGATCAACTTCAGTTTTTTTTTTTTGCTTTTCTAACAGCAAAAAATACGTTGAATCAAAGACAAACCCACAGCTTTTGGTAGAAACGAGAACTGATAAATCCTCCTCTGATGGGTTACCGATCTGCAGGAGGACGAAACACGCATAAACCAATTTAACCTCGTTGAAATCCTTTCCAAAACGTGTAAATACACAAACAAAGAAACCGGATAAATGAAAAACGAAAAGATCCACCGCGCCGCAGGCAAAGGAAGACGACCTCGTCGATACGGCATATCAATCAACAGCTCGAGACGATCGGCCCCAGCCAAAACCAACCAGACGGAATGAAGAATAACAACTCATCCCGCGAATTCAAGTTCTCAGAATCAAACGCACCACCATTTCCATCGATCACAAGACCAAATATTGAGGGAACCATGAAACACACTCACCAGCGGTACACGCAGATGAAGCTCGCGAGCGAGATAGGGTCTCTGCCGAAACTTGCCGGAGCTGTTAGGTTAACCATCCATCGTCCACAGATTTTGGTGGGGTTTTGGGAGGAGGAGAAAATATTCGGCCAAATCGGGCGGAGGAGGCGTCGCCGTCGTCGGAGGGAGGTAGCGTCGCCCGTGTGCTAAGTCGGGGGAAGAACGGAGAGAGAGAGAGGGAGAGATGAGAAAATTGTAAAATAAGAGACGCGGGTGGGAGAGTGAAAAGGAATATTCAAAATGACGTTTTTTTTAGGGTTTTTACTGCTGATTCAATCTTAGCCGTCGGATCAAAACGGACGGCTGAGATTAGAACCTAGTCACCCCTGACTAGGTGCTTCCTAGTCAGGCGATCCAAATCCCTACTAGGACAACCCCAGGACGTTTCCAAGCATGCACAGTAAGGCTTACACCCCATGGGTGAGGATAGGATGTTTTCTCTTCTGCAAGTTCTTCATCAAAGTGCTTATTTTCTCTGTTTTACTAGTGTGGTGATTGTTTAGCCACGTGCATGCTGGTACTTTGTTATGTCTTTTCCTTTTTGTTCCGTAGGTGTCTCATCCACTTGCAATTTACTCGATAATGAAATAGAGGAGCATGTAGCTTGTTGTTGATCAACTCTTTTCTATTTTCAAGGATAATTTGGGAGGTGTATGGAACAAACAGATAAAATAAGAATGCAAGGAGTGACATACCGATCTCATTCTTGTTGGCATGTTAAGAATCATGATGATAGGACATCTGGTCATTTTTCAGTTTATTTCCCAATCTTTAAAAATTGAGATTTTGCTTCTGGACCTTAATTTTTTGTTCGACTTAAGTTTCTACGCTCATTTGAGTTTGGGCATCTATGCTTAAACATGACCTGATTTTCAAGCTTATTGTTTATTGTCCCTTGGACTATATATGCCAGATATATGATTATCTTTTTATCTATTTTGTCACTTGCAAAAGTTGTGGTGTAATTCTTCTTGATGCAGAGGAGTTTAACAATGAAAATCATTCAAAATGAACCTAGGACTGAAAAATCAGTCTAAAAAATAATGGAGAAAAACTACAACGATGGTCAAAGTTCAGGGATTACAAGTGCAATTTTACTTACAACTATTTCCTCCATTATTGCAAGTATATGTGTCCTACTAAGCTGAGAAAGAGCAGTGAGGCTTTGCGTGCCCTTACATAGAATAGTTTTAAATTTTGAAGGCTCCATATATTAGTCTGCATGTTCGTGTGTGCCTATGTACATATGTACACGTCTTGAGGGTAGTGCTTTTGTCATCATTGTCTGCACTTTTCTGTTCATGCTTATCTGCATGATGAGCTGTTGAGCAATATGCTGTCTTAGATCATGCATACCCAAAGATATTTGTCATATCCTTGAGAAATACATTACAATCTTTTTTAATATATTAAAAAGGTTGCTTCAATCGCACTTGGATTGGGACCTCAAGCAGCAATGCAGTTAGCTGAGAGACTATACACTCAAGGTTTCATCAGGTGGTTATTTAGGCATTTCTTCTTTTTTTCCCAATTGTCAGTTTATCTGTAATTATGTCTCAATTATAAGGCCCGTTGATTTTTTTGGATTCAATTCATAGTATTATTCATTTATTGTTGAAAATTTCTTGGGAGGGCGCATTGAACTCTTGATTTCTAAACATCGTTCTTGGAGGATGTTTTAGCGGAGTAGAATTGGTGTTAAAAACATACCTGATTGAGTAAGTTTGGCTGCCTATTGATCCATCTATTAACTTGTGAGTGCTAGTTGGGATGGGAAACTACTCTTGGCCTATAAAACAGGCATTGTGTCAAGATTCCCACTCAATATGCAGTGTGATGTGCAGCATTTTATGAGACATCCGCATTTGTCTTTATTCATTCTATATTTTCTCAGAAATAATAGCCTTTATTATTCTTTTAACATCAGAAGTTAGTATTCCTTCTAATTTCAAATGGATAATCTAGCTATCCACGCATAGAGAGTACAGCCTACCCTGCTTCATTTGACTTTAAAAGTACTCTTGCTGCAGAAGCAAATAATCCTACTTGGAGTAGTTACGCGGTGAAGCTTCTAGAAGAAGGTTATCATAAGCCAAGGTCTGGAGCAGATGCTGGTGATCATCCTCCTATAATTCCAGTAAACTCAGCAACAGAGGATTTGCTTGGGATGATGCTTGGAGACTGAATCAGTACATTAGCCAACACTTTCTGGGAAGCATCTCTTCTGACTGCAAGTACATTAGGTAGAACATTCATTCCCTGATCTTTAAGTTCTCTATTGACTTCACATGGAGAAAATTTCCATTGTGCATGGCACTGGTTAAGTAGGGTCATAATGAGGTGATCACTAGTGTTCTCATTAACTCTAACCACATAGATAGAGTTGTTTCTCTTGTTCATTTTGATTTGCTGATGTCCTTGCTTGCAAGATGGTGACACACTTAGTAATGAATGTGACTTTTAATTGGCACTCACTTGAGAATAATAAATAGTGCAAGAGGAGAGAATAAATAGTGCCTCATAATCTTGCACCATCAGATGACCTGATAATGGGACACCAACAAGAATGCATCAAGTCAAACTTTTAGCTTTATACAAAACAGATCCACCCTTCTATGCATTGAAGTGAAAGATCAAAATATGCGAGACTTATGGCCGTTCTCTTTGGGCAGCAGATGTGTGGGCTTTTATTTGAAGCTAGAGTCTGCCAAAACTCCTGCTAAACTAGTTTTTTTCTGTTTGGTTTTTGCACCTCATGTGTCTAATAACAAATTGTTTCTAAAATATGCTTATTGACTCTTTTGGGCAGCAACATTGTGTCTCAAGGCGGACCGTGAACCAAGAAAAGCTTGTTTATGGCGCTTTGTTCATTACATTGGGGTTTCGAGTTTTATTTAATCGGCACAGAGGAAGGAGGATGAAAGTGGTTGGCGATGGTTGTTCTTCATTGCAATCTAATCTCTACATGTAACAGCTCAGTTCGTCCTTGAATTCTCTTCTGCACAAAATCACGAGCTACGAAAATCATACACGGATTCACTCCAAGGAAAACCTGATGCATGTCGATCTAGATCGAGTATTGCCTCAGCGACCAAAGACAATTTCAATGCATTAATAATTTATTCTGGTTTTGGTAATAATTCTTGCGTATTCGACATCATCAGCCTAATTAAATGGTTCGGAGGAGTGGGATCATGGACAGAATAAAACTCGGTATTATATTGTGTATAATATAGCTTCTTGTCATCCAGTCCCAGCATGTGACTGTGCTGGTCTCACTAGTAGTGCAGTCGAATGTGGACTTATGCCCATTCAATTTTTGTCAGTCGTTTGTCTTTGCTCATTATGCTTAAATGGATTATGAAATTGTTTTTGTCTGGCATGATGATGATAATTAATAACAATGATCTGCACCATTTGCATAGTGATGCGGGTTGATGTAGTCAAATGCCTTGTATCGTAGAAATCCACTGATGTCATAATCTTATTTCTTCACAATTCAATGCAATGCTTCTTTGATACCCCTGGCCTTACGTTGACTTGCAGTGGGTTTCCCCATAAGGACTTGAAAGCACGCGTTGAAAGTGCTTGGAGTTCAGTTAAACTCTATGATGTGCTCAATCTTATTTAGCAACAATATTTAGCACACAAATGTCTCATCTTTTTCAAAGTCAAGACCCAATTCCACCGCCAATTACAACAGTTAGAATTTACCATCCGGTAAGTAGTACAAAGTATTGAAATGTCAAGCAATATCATCGTGCAAGGATCTATGATCTATTTAGAACTTCCGAGAGGCCCCTCCAACATCCCTCAACTCCATGATGATCTAGCCTCTTTTGCAACATCACTCTTGATCGCCACTTGGATTCGCTTGATGATAAAGAGATACTGTCAATACCACAATAAAAAACAACGAAGACATTCTAGAATTAATTTAAAAGGACTAAATAACATTAAAATATTATAATGATATGACAATAAATTACATACATCAACATTATCCCCAAGAACAAGATAAACGGATGCACTACATTGCATCTATTTAAGTCACAAGTTTTATTGCCATCTAATTTGACAACATGGCTGTTCTAAGACCACTTTAAATATACAATCCCCCCAAGGGCTGCCTTACATCTACATCAAATAGCTTCTGACGTTCTCATTCCAGCTGAATATCATAACCATCATGTATAATGTAGGGGTGCAAGGTCCAAAACTTATCTGGCTTAAACATCATAAGTTGCAAATAGCGTTGGACACAAAACCCAAGAGTTTGACATGGCCCATAGCTGAACAACCAAAAAAGCACAACTTAAAGAATCCAAAATGGCAAAAAGCTCAATAGGCAAGAATTTTGAATAATATATATGCCTCAAAAGCTTAGGAACAGATTGGTTAACAGAGTATATCATGAAAGCTTGATCCTGCTGGAGCATAACCTAACATCTAAAATGGAAAAAAAAAAAGTTGCAGAAACTGAGAGACGTGAGAGAGAGACCTGATTTTGCATGTTCAGGCATCCAGTGAATGCAATCTCTTGAGGACTCTTCTACTGACCATCTAGTCCATGTGGAACTGTCTTTAACATTGTCACTAGGATTGGTGTCAATATCAATTCATAGCATCTTTAACAAAGGAGAAATCAACTTTTATTAGAGAGAAATATCATATCAAATGCAAAAGAAAGTGTTTTAACCAGAACTAGGGGCAAAAGGTGCCCAGTTTAATTACTCAAAACATTAATTTCTGACAAGGCATACTCACCATTGTCCAATAAAAAGAATGAAACCTTACCTATTTGTTTACCATTTAGCATGTCAGCAACTCTCTTTGCAACACTTTTCCTGGAAAATTCTCCTTCGGGGTCACAATCTAACCACAACACCAAGTAACCACAACCAAGAGCTTCTTGACTTAGATGCCTCCGAATATGAGCCTTACCACAGGAAAAGACATGACATCATCCTCAAAGTAAACAACAATTAAATAAGTGCATACAAACAAACGCAGAAAAGTTTCTCCAAAGAGGCAATTAGGTACCATAATTAGAGGCAATGCACTATAGTTGATTAAAATAGATAAGATTACTTTTCCTTCAAAAGCTCTCTAGCTCCTTTCTTTCTAAACCAATTAACCAATGAAGATGCTCGAATATACTCAGATAGCTATTTGTAAGTGAAGGATGGTTGCATTTACTTCATGGTTAAATTATGATAGGAAGCATTTCAAAACTACCAACAAAGCTTCAAAATTCAATCATTATATTGTAGGTGATTTCTAAAACGGAAACCATCTTCTATGACCTTCTAATTATGTTATGTTGCCTGGATGGAAAGAAGGGGAACGACATACCATAATCTTTACATGCATCCCAAACTTACCTTACCTTTAGATAAAGCTACAAGAAGTATGCAGAATCAACCATCACTAAATCAGAAGTTCCTTTTCCCTAGTCTATAGACTTACTGCACAATTTCATCATGTCCAACATCCATGACAACAGCAACGAAACAAATATTGAAGGTAGGTTTTCCCTATAAAACTAGTCAGGCATACTAGTGCACTGCACATGCTTTCAAATGTCCCAAAGTGATAAATCGCCAAAAGGAGAAGATGTCTATAATGTATAAATTGCCAAGCAACTAGAAGATCTGGAAAATCAATATCCTATGGTAATCTCAAGCACACAATTCTCTTCAAACATTAAGGCAAATCTCCAGACATAGTTAATTCCGCAATATATGCACACTAACATATAATGATGTTAAAAAAGGGGAAAAAACAATTAAAAAAAAAACCATAAAAAACTCAAGACAAAAAGCAGTCTTACCTTTGGGTTTGCCTCCGTCTTAACTATTGGAGCTTCAAAGAGATCCAAAGGATTAGTGGCTTTCCAGTCTTGATAAGTTGTTGGGAAATCTACACTAAATCCAACACACAAAAAATGAAACCATAAAGAGAGTCCTCTGTGAGCTTCAATGCCAACCAAACTTAATGAGAACACTCAAAATTAAAAATGAATCCCCATAAAAAACAGCCGTTAATGTTGAATCCACACCACTCGGCAAGATTAAAAAAATGAAAAATTGCCAAGTCCGCTGCAGCCTTAAACCCTAAAGCCGTTAATATGTTTTTCATACATTATACTTCATCAACCACTTTGTCCCCCTTGCTGGTCACTGACAAGCATGCCTTACAGAAAATTCCATACTCAACCAGGTACTTAAGCAGCGGAAGACAAGTGAAACACACAAACTCCAAGCCAGCAACATACATGCAACATACATGCAAGATGTGAAACAACCCAGTAAAATTTATCATGAGTAAAAAGATCCAGTGCCAAAAAAACCAGCTACAATCTCCAGAAAGGTCAATAGGAGAGGCCAAACAAAGCTTCAATTACTTTTCTGGATTATTGTGGTCAAGTATAACAAAAACAAAGGAGAGAAAAAGCCAGCTCAGTGAAATTTATGGTGGATTGCCAACTTAACTGAGAGTCCAGACAAGTGAAGGACTCAGACATTAGAAGTATCTGTTGAGTTCATGCTATTCTAAATATAGTCACTTTAATAACCTAGGAGCTATAGGCTCTTATGAGGATTTAAACTCACAAACAGTTGAAAAGGCAATGTCGATATTCTATCAATATAAGCCATCCAAAGATTGAGTTCATGCTGTTCAAAATAAAGTCACTTTAATAAACTAGGAGCTACAGGCTCTTATGAGGATTTAAACTCACAAACAGTTGAAAAGGCAATGTCGATATTCTATAAACAAATAGGCAATATGAGCCATCCAAAGATTGAAAGGTAGAGTGCAATCAGGAGCAGGAGGGAGAGCACCAAGAAGGGAAGTGTACGAATGCATTGCCTATTTAAGAGTATCCAAAGTGCTAACGGTAACATATCTATCAAGGGTCCATGTTTACACAAGCGAAAAGCAGCTTCAGCTCTATTCAACTGGCTTTTGTACTAAGCTACCACTCGTAACTTCCTACTTATTGTGAGATGCATCCAAAATTCAACCTCCAGACACATTTTCGATGAAATTCTCTAACTCCCGAGTGAAAAATACTCGAAATTCCAACAAATCAACCACATTCAGTCTTCTCCCACCGTTCACTGCACATTGTCATCAGCCAAACGTTTTGAATGAAAGTCAAGGGACTAAAACAGGAGAAGCCACCGAATCGTAACCGGTGCTTCGCCAAACCAAAACACCATATAAATGGAATTTCAAATTTAATCAGCACACTTTGTTGCAAAGCTAGGGCATTGAGGATGAAAAAATTTCCTCCATTTCTTATCACTGACGGCGACTTGCGCCACCCCAATCTAACCAAAAAGAAGCACGACAGACAGCCCTACCTGACGGGAAATTGCGAGGGGTGTGGCTACTGATGCGCCCATTGACGAGTTGTTGGAGGTAGGTTGAGGAAGCTCTTCCCACCCTCCACGGCATCATCTTCTTCGGATCAACTTCAGTTTTTTTTTTTTGCTTTTCTAACAGCAAAAAATACGTTGAATCAAAGACAAACCCACAGCTTTTGGTAGAAACGAGAACTGATAAATCCTCCTCTTATGGGTTACCGATCTGCAGGAGGACGAAACACGCATAAACCAATTTAACCTCGTTGAAATCCTTTCCAAAACGTGTAAATACACAAACAAAGAAACCGGATAAATGAAAAACGAAAAGATCCACCGCGCCGCAGGCAAAGGAAGACGACCTCGTCGATACGGCATATCAATCAACAGCTCGAGACGATCGGCCCCAGCCAAAACCAACCAGACGGAATGAAGAATAACAACTCATCCCGCGAATTCAAGTTCTCAGAATCAAACGCACCACCATTTCCATCGATCACAAGACCAAATATTGAGGGAACCATGAAACACACTCACCAGCGGTACACGCAGATGAAGCTCGCGAGCGAGATAGGGTCTCTGCCGAAACTTGCCGGAGCTGTTAGGTTAACCATCCATCGTCCACAGATTTTGGTGGGGTTTTGGGAGGAGGAGAAAATATTCGGCCAAATCGGGCGGAGGAGGCGTCGCCGTCGTCGGAGGGAGGTAGCGTCGCCCGTGTGCTAAGTCGGGGGAAGAACGGAGAGAGAGAGAGGGAGAGATGAGAAAATTGTAAAATAAGAGACGCGGGTGGGAGAGTGAAAAGGAATATTCAAAATGACGTTTTTTTTAGGATTTTTACTGCTGGTTCAATCTCAGCCGTCGGATCAAAACGGACGGCTGAGATTAGAACCTAGTCACCCCTGACTAGGTGCTTCCTAGTCAGGCGATCCAAATCCCTACTAGGACAACCCCAGGACGTTTCCAAGCATGCACAGTAAGGCTTACACCCCATGGGTGAGGATAGGATGTTTTCTCTTCTGCAAGTTCTTCATCAAAGTGCTTATTTTCTCTGTTTTACTAGTGTGGTGATTGTTTAGCCACGTGCATGCTGGTACTTTGTTATGTCTTTTCCTTTTTGTTCCGTAGGTGTCTCATCCACTTGCAATTTACTCGATAATGAAATAGAGGAGCATGTAGCTTGTTGTTGATCAACTCTTTTCTATTTTCAAGGATAATTTGGGAGGTGTATGGAACAAACAGATAAAATAAGAATGCAAGGAGTGACATACCGATCTCATTCTTGTTGGCATGTTAAGAATCATGATGATAGGACATCTGGTCATTTTTCAGTTTATTTCCCAATCTTTAAAAATTGAGATTTTGCTTCTGGACCTTAATTTTTTGTTCGACTTAAGTTTCTACGCTCATTTGAGTTTGGGCATCTATGCTTAAACATGACCTGATTTTCAAGCTTATTGTTTATTGTCCCTTGGACTATATATGCCAGATATATGATTATCTTTTTATCTATTTTGTCACTTGCAAAAGTTGTGGTGTAATTCTTCTTGATGCAGAGGAGTTTAACAATGAAAATCATTCAAAATGAACCTAGGACTGAAAAATCAGTCTAAAAAATAATGGAGAAAAACTACAACGATGGTCAAAGTTCAGGGATTACAAGTGCAATTTTACTTACAACTATTTCCTCCATTATTGCAAGTATATGTGTCCTACTAAGCTGAGAAAGAGCAGTGAGGCTTTGCGTGCCCTTACATAGAATAGTTTTAAATTTTGAAGGCTCCATATATTAGTCTGCATGTTCGTGTGTGCCTATGTACATATGTACACGTCTTGAGGGTAGTGCTTTTGTCATCATTGTCTGCACTTTTCTGTTCATGCTTATCTGCATGATGAGCTGTTGAGCAATATGCTGTCTTAGATCATGCATACCCAAAGATATTTGTCATATCCTTGAGAAATACATTACAATCTTTTTTAATATATTAAAAAGGTTGCTTCAATCGCACTTGGATTGGGACCTCAAGCAGCAATGCAGTTAGCTGAGAGACTATACACTCAAGGTTTCATCAGGTGGTTATTTAGGCATTTCTTCTTTTTTTCCCAATTGTCAGTTTATCTGTAATTATGTCTCAATTATAAGGCCCGTTGATTTTTTTGGATTCAATTCATAGTATTATTCATTTATTGTTGAAAATTTCTTGGGAGGGCGCATTGAACTCTTGATTTCTAAACATCGTTCTTGGAGGATGTTTTAGCGGAGTAGAATTGGTGTTAAAAACATACCTGATTGAGTAAGTTTGGCTGCCTATTGATCCATCTATTAACTTGTGAGTGCTAGTTGGGATGGGAAACTACTCTTGGCCTATAAAACAGCCATTGTGTCAAGATTCCCACTCAATATGCAGTGTGATGTGCAGCATTTTATGAGACATCCGCATTTGTCTTTATTCATTCTATATTTTCTCAGAAATAATAGCCTTTATTATTCTTTTAACATCAGAAGTTAGTATTCCTTCTAATTTCAAATGGATAATCTAGCTATCCACGCATAGAGAGTACAGCCTACCCTGCTTCATTTGACTTTAAAAGTACTCTTGCTGCAGAAGCAAATAATCCTACTTGGAGTAGTTACGCGGTGAAGCTTCTAGAAGAAGGTTATCATAAGCCAAGGTCTGGAGCAGATGCTGGTGATCATCCTCCTATAATTCCAGTAAACTCAGCAACAGAGGATTTGCTTGGGATGATGCTTGGAGACTGAATCAGTACATTAGCCAACACTTTCTGGGAAGCATCTCTTCTGACTGCAAGTACATTAGGTAGAACATTCATTCCCTGATCTTTAAGTTCTCTATTGACTTCACATGGAGAAAATTTCCATTGTGCATGGCACTGGTTAAGTAGGGTCATAATGAGGTGATCACTAGTGTTCTCATTAACTCTAACCACATAGATAGAGTTGTTTCTCTTGTTCATTTTGATTTGCTGATGTCCTTGCTTGCAAGATGGTGACACACTTAGTAATGAATGTGACTTTTAATTGGCACTCACTTGAGAATAATAAATAGTGCAAGAGGAGAGAATAAATAGTGCCTCATAATCTTGCACCATCAGATGACCTGATAATGGGACACCAACAAGAATGCATCAAGTCAAACTTTTAGCTTTATACAAAACAGATCCACCCTTCTATGCATTGAAGTGAAAGATCAAAATATGCGAGACTTATGGCCGTTCTCTTTGGGCAGCAGATGTGTGGGCTTTTATTTGAAGCTAGAGTCTGCCAAAACTCCTGCTAAACTAGTTTTTTTCTGTTTGGTTTTTGCACCTCATGTGTCTAATAACAAATTGTTTCTAAAATATGCTTATTGACTCTTTTGGGCAGCAACATTGTGTCTCAAGGCGGACCGTGAACCAAGAAAAGCTTGTTTATGGCGCTTTGTTCATTACATTGGGGTTTCGAGTTTTATTTAATCGGCACAGAGGAAGGAGGATGAAAGTGGTTGGCGATGGTTGTTCTTCATTGCAATCTAATCTCTACATGTAACAGCTCAGTTCGTCCTTGAATTCTCTTCTGCACAAAATCACGAGCTACGAAAATCATACACGGATTCACTCCAAGGAAAACCTGATGCATGTCGATCTAGATCGAGTATTGCCTCAGCGACCAAAGACAATTTCAATGCATTAATAATTTATTCTGGTTTTGGTAATAATTCTTGCGTATTCGACATCATCAGCCTAATTAAATGGTTCGGAGGAGTGGGATCATGGACAGAATAAAACTCGGTATTATATTGTGTATAATATAGCTTCTTGTCATCCAGTCCCAGCATGTGACTGTGCTGGTCTCACTAGTAGTGCAGTCGAATGTGGACTTATGCCCATTCAATTTTTGTCAGTCGTTTGTCTTTGCTCATTATGCTTAAATGGATTATGAAATTGTTTTTGTCTGGCATGATGATGATAATTAATAACAATGATCTGCACCATTTGCATAGTGATGCGGGTTGATGTAGTCAAATGCCTTGTATCGTAGAAATCCACTGATGTCATAATCTTATTTCTTCACAATTCAATGCAATGCTTCTTTGATACCCCTGGCCTTACGTTGACTTGCAGTGGGTTTCCCCATAAGGACTTGAAAGCACGCGTTGAAAGTGCTTGGAGTTCAGTTAAACTCTATGATGTGCTCAATCTTATTTAGCAACAATATTTAGCACACAAATGTCTCATCTTTTTCAAAGTCAAGACCCAATTCCACCGCCAATTACAACAGTTAGAATTTACCATCCGGTAAGTAGTACAAAGTATTGAAATGTCAAGCAATATCATCGTGCAAGGATCTATGATCTATTTAGAACTTCCGAGAGGCCCCTCCAACATCCCTCAACTCCATGATGATCTAGCCTCTTTTGCAACATCACTCTTGATCGCCACTTGGATTCGCTTGATGATAAAGAGATACTGTCAATACCACAATAAAAAACAACGAAGACATTCTAGAATTAATTTAAAAGGACTAAATAACATTAAAATATTATAATGATATGACAATAAATTACATACATCAACATTATCCCCAAGAACAAGATAAACGGATGCACTACATTGCATCTATTTAAGTCACAAGTTTTATTGCCATCTAATTTGACAACATGGCTGTTCTAAGACCACTTTAAATATACAATCCCCCCAAGGGCTGCCTTACATCTACATCAAATAGCTTCTGACGTTCTCATTCCAGCTGAATATCATAACCATCATGTATAATGTAGGGGTGCAAGGTCCAAAACTTATCTGGCTTAAACATCGTAAGTTGCAAATAGCGTTGGACACAAAACCCAAGAGTTTGACATGGCCCATAGCTGAACAACCAAAAAAGCACAACTTAAAGAATCCAAAATGGCAAAAAGCTCAATAGGCAAGAATTTTGAATAATATATATGCCTCAAAAGCTTAGGAACAGATTGGTTAACAGAGTATATCATGAAAGCTTGATCCTGCTGGAGCATAACCTAACATCTAAAATGGAAAAAAAAAGTTGCAGAAACTGAGAGACGTGAGAGAGAGACCTGATTTTGCATGTTCAGGCATCCAGTGAATGCAATCTCTTGAGGACTCTTCTACTGACCATCTAGTCCATGTGGAACTGTCTTTAACATTGTCACTAGGATTGGTGTCAATATCAATTCATAGCATCTTTAACAAAGGAGAAATCAACTTTTATTAGAGAGAAATATCATATCAAATGCAAAAGAAAGTGTTTTAACCAGAACTAGGGGCAAAAGGTGCCCAGTTTAATTACTCAAAACATTAATTTCTGACAAGGCATACTCACCATTGTCCAATAAAAAGAATGAAACCTTACCTATTTGTTTACCATTTAGCATGTCAGCAACTCTCTTTGCAACACTTTTCCTGGAAAATTCTCCTTCGGGGTCACAATCTAACCACAACACCAAGTAACCACAACCAAGAGCTTCTTGACTTAGATGCCTCCGAATATGAGCCTTACCACAGGAAAAGACATGACATCATCCTCAAAGTAAACAACAATTAAATAAGTGCATACAAACAAACGCAGAAAAGTTTCTCCAAAGAGGCAATTAGGTACCATAATTAGAGGCAATGCACTATAGTTGATTAAAATAGATAAGATTACTTTTCCTTCAAAAGCTCTCTAGCTCCTTTCTTTCTAAACCAATTAACCAATGAAGATGCTCGAATATACTCAGATAGCTATTTGTAAGTGAAGGATGGTTGCATTTACTTCATGGTTAAATTATGATAGGAAGCATTTCAAAACTACCAACAAAGCTTCAAAATTCAATCATTATATTGTAGGTGATTTCTAAAACGGAAACCATCTTCTATGACCTTCTAATTATGTTATGTTGCCTGGATGGAAAGAAGGGGAACGACATACCATAATCTTTACATGCATCCCAAACTTACCTTACCTTTAGATAAAGCTACAAGAAGTATGCAGAATCAACCATCACTAAATCAGAAGTTCCTTTTCCCTAGTCTATAGACTTACTGCACAATTTCATCATGTCCAACATCCATGACAACAGCAACGAAACAAATATTGAAGGTAGGTTTTCCCTATAAAACTAGTCAGGCATACTAGTGCACTGCACATGCTTTCAAATGTCCCAAAGTGATAAATCGCCAAAAGGAGAAGATGTCTATAATGTATAAATTGCCAAGCAACTAGAAGATCTGGAAAATCAATATCCTATGGTAATCTCAAGCACACAATTCTCTTCAAACATTAAGGCAAATCTCCAGACATAGTTAATTCCGCAATATATGCACACTAACATATAATGATGTTAAAAAAGGGGAAAAAACAATTAAAAAAAAAACCATAAAAAACTCAAGACAAAAAGCAGTCTTACCTTTGGGTTTGCCTCCGTCTTAACTATTGGAGCTTCAAAGAGATCCAAAGGATTAGTGGCTTTCCAGTCTTGATAAGTTGTTGGGAAATCTACACTAAATCCAACACACAAAAAATGAAACCATAAAGAGAGTCCTCTGTGAGCTTCAATGCCAACCAAACTTAATGAGAACACTCAAAATTAAAAATGAATCCCCATAAAAAACAGCCGTTAATGTTGAATCCACACCACTCGGCAAGATTAAAAAAATGAAAAATTGCCAAGTCCGCTGCAGCCTTAAACCCTAAAGCCGTTAATATGTTTTTCATACATTATACTTCATCAACCACTTTGTCCCCCTTGCTGGTCACTGACAAGCATGCCTTACAGAAAATTCCATACTCAACCAGGTACTTAAGCAGCGGAAGACAAGTGAAACACACAAACTCCAAGCCAGCAACATACATGCAACATACATGCAAGATGTGAAACAACCCAGTAAAATTTATCATGAGTAAAAAGATCCAGTGCCAAAAAAACCAGCTACAATCTCCAGAAAGGTCAATAGGAGAGGCCAAACAAAGCTTCAATTACTTTTCTGGATTATTGTGGTCAAGTATAACAAAAACAAAGGAGAGAAAAAGCCAGCTCAGTGAAATTTATGGTGGATTGCCAACTTAACTGAGAGTCCAGACAAGTGAAGGACTCAGACATTAGAAGTATCTGTTGAGTTCATGCTATTCTAAATATAGTCACTTTAATAACCTAGGAGCTATAGGCTCTTATGAGGATTTAAACTCACAAACAGTTGAAAAGGCAATGTCCTATCAATATAAGCCATCCAAAGATTGAGTTCATGCTGTTCAAAATAAAGTCACTTTAATAAACTAGGAGCTACAGGGTCTTATGAGGATTTAAACTCACAAACAGTTGAAAAGGCAATGTCGATATTCTATAAACAAATAGGCAATATGAGCCATCCAAAGATTGAAAGGTAGAGTGCAATCAGGAGCAGGAGGGAGAGCACCAAGAAGGGAAGTGTACGAATGCATTGCCTATTTAAGAGTATCCAAAGTGCTAACGGTAACATATCTATCAAGGGTCCATGTTTACACAAGCGAAAAGCAGCTTCAGCTCTATTCAACTGGCTTTTGTACTAAGCTACCACTCGTAACTTCCTACTTATTGTGAGATGCATCCAAAATTCAACCTCCAGACACATTTTCGATGAAATTCTCTAACTCCCGAGTGAAAAATACTCGAAATTCCAACAAATCAACCACATTCAGTCTTCTCCCACCGTTCACTGCACATTGTCATCAGCCAAACGTTTTGAATGAAAGTCAAGGGACTAAAACAGGAGAAGCCACCGAATCGTAACCGGTGCTTCGCCAAACCAAAACACCATATAAATGGAATTTCAAATTTAATCAGCACACTTTGTTGCAAAGCTAGGGCATTGAGGATGAAAAAATTTCCTCCATTTCTTATCACTGACGGCGACTTGCGCCACCCCAATCTAACCAAAAAGAAGCACGACAGACAGCCCTACCTGACGGGAAATTGCGAGGGGTGTGGCTACTGATGCGCCCATTGACGAGTTGTTGGAGGTAGGTTGAGGAAGCTCTTCCCACCCTCCACGGCATCATCTTCTTCGGATCAACTTCAGTTTTTTTTTTTTGCTTTTCTAACAGCAAAAAATACGTTGAATCAAAGACAAACCCACAGCTTTTGGTAGAAACGAGAACTGATAAATCCTCCTCTGATGGGTTACCGATCTGCAGGAGGACGAAACACGCATAAACCAATTTAACCTCGTTGAAATCCTTTCCAAAACGTGTAAATACACAAACAAAGAAACCGGATAAATGAAAAACGAAAAGATCCACCGCGCCGCAGGCAAAGGAAGACGACCTCGTCGATACGGCATATCAATCAACAGCTCGAGACGATCGGCCCCAGCCAAAACCAACCAGACGGAATGAAGAATAACAACTCATCCCGCGAATTCAAGTTCTCAGAATCAAACGCACCACCATTTCCATCGATCACAAGACCAAATATTGAGGGAACCATGAAACACACTCACCAGCGGTACACGCAGATGAAGCTCGCGAGCGAGATAGGGTCTCTGCCGAAACTTGCCGGAGCTGTTAGGTTAACCATCCATCGTCCACAGATTTTGGTGGGGTTTTGGGAGGAGGAGAAAATATTCGGCCAAATCGGGCGGAGGAGGCGTCGCGTCGTCGGAGGGAGGTAGCGTCGCCCGTGTGCTAAGTCGGGGGAAGAACGGAGAGAGAGAGAGGGAGAGATGAGAAAATTGTAAAATAAGAGACGCGGGTGGGAGAGTGAAAAGGAATATTCAAAATGACGTTTTTTTTAGGATTTTTACTGCTGGTTCAATCTCAGCCGTCGGATCAAAATGGACGGCTGAGATTAGAACCTAGTGACCCCTGACTAGGTGCTTCCTAGTCAGGCGATCCAAATCCGGGGAGGTCGGGAGGCTTTTTGCTCAGCTTTTGCGTTTTCCCAACATTCATTTACTGTCCTACTACTATTCCTTTTTTAACTTTTTATTGTCTCTTTCGACTTTCTAGTTTGAACCTCGGCATCTGTTCGGTAAATACCGAATTCTAAGTGTCGTTATACTTGAGTTTTGATGATATTTGCAAAGTCATAGATGATTAATATTAAATCCTGATCAAGCATAGAAAAGAAAAGACTTTCACCGATAAGTTTTATTAATATCTTTAACAACACTCTAATTAGTCTTTACCTTGATGTTTTTTTTTCTTTTTCTATCGGACAAACTAAGTAATTCCTTCCCCATTTACTAGATTAACTGGATTTTCGATTTGACTTAATAATTTAAGTCAATTTCGTTCAAAGTTATCGAACATGCTCGATCTCATTAGATGCTGAATTTTCATCACTTAATTGGGTTATTAAATAGATGACATTACACATAATATATATTTTCAAGGCACTAACTTTATATTGCGAACTTATGATCTTCTCCACTTGAATCGCAAACAAGAAAGTAAATAATAATTGGATTCCCATCCCTCTTTTTTTTATTGGGTTTGATGAAACAAGATCATGAGCTCTTAAAGGTATAATAAACATACAAGTCATACAACCATCTATTCCTCGAGATCAAATTAACAAGAACATAATAGAAAATACCTAAGTTTGACATCTTTTCTTCTTCTTATGTGAGAACTCATTTGTTGGACAACGAATTAATCGCACTGTGCAATACATTGTTTGAACTGTGACCAACTCATCAGGGTAAAACCGAACTCTCCATTGAGAATCATCTTAAATTAATGCGTACACATGTAGCACTAACAAAAACAAAAGAAGAAATCCAATTTGACATCGACTATCAACGAAAGTACGTCCCTGGCGAGATAAGGAAGCAACCTTTGCCTTTCTCTTGCAAAGAACAGACGATTCCTTGGATCCCAAAAAGGTCGATCGCTTGCTTCCTCCCATAGCAATAGCATGCACAACGCAAGAGAACTGGATCTGACGAGGACAACTACTAGCAAAAATTAAGGAAGGAATCAAGCCGATCGCAGTAATGTACTGGACCAATCCAATTCGACCTGTACTTGTGCATTGAAAGCTCGAGGTCGTGGAAGAAGAAAAACCCAACTTGGTTTGTAAATCATCATCATCATCATCTTGTTCTTCTTTTTATATGATTTGTCAGAAAATTTCGAGGAAATTTCATGAATGGTTTAATTGAGTTCTTAAGTCAACCGTTCTGAGAAGGAATAGACATGTCATGCGTTAAACACGGGGATGCAAACCCCATGTTACTGTTTCGGGATGAGGGAGGATTTCTCGATCTCATCAATTGATTAATGTTTGGCCAGACATTTGGTTTTTTGCAATATCATAATTCTTTCCTTTTTTTTCTAATTTATACCGACATGATGTTTTGAATGCTCGACTAATTTCCACTAGATGCAGTAGTTCCCTTGTTCCGCGTATGTGGAGTAATTACTGAGAACACGCAGATACATGTTCTCAAAGGTGGCTTCAAGAGAACACGAGAGTAAGTATGATGATTTGAATCCAAATTTGAAGCGAAAAGGATAGCCACGCTTATCACTTGAACATATCGATTTATCTTTACACATAAAAATGTGTGATAGCCAAATAAATTGATAAATGAACCGGATAGAAATACACAATTTTCATGAAATGATTGGATTGGCCGATTGGCCTGTGAATCACATACATAGGCAAATCAAACATTTATTTCCCCACAAGAGAATGCAATTTGATTCAATTAGGTGATATAGTAACGACTCATCTTAGGATTCAAGTTATACTAGGCTTTTGCATCTTTTATCACTAGCAAAAAGTAAAGTGGCAAATAGTAAAATGAAAAAAAAAAAACCTTAATGAAGCCCCCAACAAAATTCAAACAATATTGTTGCCCAAACCAAAAGATGGTCACCTCTTTGTAATTGAAATAAAGTCGATTAAGTGGATATAAAGCTCGGTGATTATATTAATATGATTACTGATAAGCTGTCAATAGTGGAAGAATTTATACGTATATATGGATGACAATCATCGATGATCATGAGATACAACAATTGATGGACCGTGATTGATGTACATCTTGTTTTGATGAGAAACTCAATATATATAATTCATTTCCCCATAAATGGATTTTCAATCCTAGACTTATCATATGTATATAATTTAGTCATCAACTTGTTAAGTTAATTTTTTTTCTTGTCAAGAAGAACCTGACAAAATTGAAGAACTTAGTATATAATTAGCACCGATATTAGAGATGATCGGTTGCATAATAGGTAGATTCTAAATCTGAAAGCTGAAAACGTGTAATTTGCCACATTAAAATCAAATTTCAATTTTTGAAGTCTAGAACCTATTATGTTTACCTTGAAAGTCAACTTGTTTTTCCAATCTAATTGTAAGGTCTACTTGAGAACCACATTTTTTTTCCTTCATTTTCTTTTGGTTTCATTATCAATTCAAAGGACAAAATAAATGCGGGTGAGCAAGCAAAGGTGAGTCGAGAACCAGTGAGGGTTGTGAGGCTCAAATGAGCAAGGGCAGGCCATGAGTGATGGAAGTGGAGGGTGCACACGAGAGAGAATCGTGAAGTGTTCAACTGAAGTTGGAGAGAACAGAGAGATGGGGAAAAAGGGGACAATTGTCGATTGAGTACTAAACCTTTAGCTACTTTACCGATTTAGTTCTAAACTTTTTTTTTTATGCCAAATGAGTCCTAAACCTTTTGCAATTTTGCTGATTAAGTCTTTTCGGTGGATTTTGGGTGGAAAATGCCTACGTGGTGACGACGTGGCGCACTGGACCGTTGCCAGCGACGACGTGGCCAAAACGACATCGTTTTGGCAAAAAATTTGTTTCTCTCGGCACTGTTCATCGTCTTCCTCCTTCCTCCTTCATGCGAGCACCCACAAACCCTAGCCGCCATTCGGAGACTTGACGGCTACGGCGGAGGCGGCCAAGCCCTAGCCGTCGCAGCCCTCGCCCAGATCGTTGAACCAGTGAGAGTTGTGAGGCTCAAATGAGCCCATGAGTGATGGAAGTGGAGGGTGCACGCGAGAGAGAATCGTGAAGTGTTCAACTGAAGTTGGAGAGAACAGAGATATGGGGAAAAAGATATCAAGAGAAAAGTTATGATTTTTATGTTTTATGAAACTAGTTTCGAATTCGCTTATGTTCTTGAGTTATTCTCATTCGCAATCGCAAGCCGAATCGTTTTCATAAATTTGAAACTCAGAATCGGACCAGTTCTAAAGAGATCTTAGAATCGAATCTATTATCAAGGTAGTTTGGTCCAATTCCACGTATCTATTCACTTTAAGACTTTCATGAATTTCAAACGTTATTCACAAGGACAAAAATATATCAAAATAAGGATAAGGATTTGTGTTCTTAATTCGCAGATCGTGTGCATAATATAAATTCCATATATATTTGTCATTCGATCAAAATAATTTTCCAATCGGGCCACTTCATTGGATTTGGCCTTTCGTGCGTGATGACATTTTGAGGTTCGACTTCGAGAACATCTTCGTCCGACAGTCGCGAGGAAATCTCCATCCGATCGCAGCATGGACGTTCGACCCGAACCCGCGGACACCGGCCCCGACATCTTCGACTCGTCCCTCAACCTCGAAGACGCTCACTTCAGGGAAGGCTACGACGACGGCCACGGCCACGGCGTCGCCGCCGGCAAGGAGGAGGGCCGCCAGGTGGGCCTTAAGACGGGCTTCGAGACAGGCGAGGAGCTCGGGTTCTACCGCGGCTGCGTCGGAGTCTGGAGCTCGGCCATCCGGGTCGAGCCGACCCGGTACTCGACCCGGGTCCAGAAGAGCGTGAGGACGATGGAGGTGCTGCTGGATGGGTACCCGATGATGGAGCCGGAGGATGAGCGCGTCCAGGAGATGATGGCCGATTTGAGGTTGAAATTCCGGGCCATATGCGCGAGCCTGGGGGTAAAATTGGAACACGGTGGGCATATAAAGGGCGTGGATAATAAGGATGTGGAGTTCTGAAACCATTGGTTGGTCGCGTTTGGTCTCTCAGCTCTCAAAGGTTGATGCTTTATGGTAATTCGGAGTCCGCTAAAGTTGTCTTCATCGAAGACGAGAGGGAATTCATGTACTGGATGAGTTATTCTTGATATATGCTTAGGTTAGTCAGCTTCTTCTCATCGCACAAGAATGAATGTGCTTTTCTTATTAAATATGCGGGGAAATCAATAAAAGATTCTGAATTTCCGGTATTTTCATGTTGATCATGTCACTTCTCGGCGATAGCCTGTCCTCGTTATGGGAATAGCGATGTAATTGAGTTGAACAGGAGATTTTGAAGTTCTGTCTCTTTGCCAGTTCAGCAATGTTGATTTGCCCTGAAATAGTTAGATTTCCCCTTGCGGAAAGAATCTGTATCGAGTTACATTAAGGGTATTTGCCATTGTCCTGAATTCGGAAAGTTTAGTCACTGAATGACCGGTTTAGCTAATGAGGAGTTATTTGAGGCACTTGCACTTTCTTTGTTTGAAGAAAAGCCAGTGAAGTTTAGAATTTAGGAACTGAATTTGCAAACATGATGCGTGTCGGGCTCCGATATTTGCAGTAACCTCATGCTGAGTTCTTCATTATTTCAGCTGTAGCACTATTCTCCTGTGAGTTTGTAAGTATGGCGTGGAGCATAAGTATGTGATGACCAGCCAAAGAGGGCCACAATTGCTAATAGTGGTGGCGTTCTATCATCTAGTTTTATCTGTTTGTGCAGCTTTTGAAGGCAAGTGAAGCTGCCAAAGATGTTAAAGATGATGCTTGCCTGCTGCAAGGTATACATCTCTGAAAGCCGAAACAGGTCTGCACTTGAGGCAATTGAAGGAGCAGCTAAACTATTTCCAGAAGCAGCAGTGCTCAACAAGTTTGAAGATGTAATTTATAATAGAGTCGGCTACACAGTTGTGTCTAGATTGGCTCAGAAATCACCCTCAGATTCGTGTCCCTTGAGAAGTGCAGTATTAGCAATGGTTAAGGCCGCATTTGATGCAATTGACCTTGAGTCACATAGCGGAAGTCATCCTAGGCTTGGGGTTGTTGACCATATCTGCTTTCATCCCTTGGGTCAGACTTCTCTGGACCAAGTAGCCACCATTGCAAGGTCTTTGGCAGTTGACATTGGCTCTAGTCTTCAAGGTTTGTGTACTCTCATGGGATGGCTTGCTAAAACGAACAATAACTATTTAGAGTCAACAAATTGGAAAGGTTTTGGTCTTGCATTTTTTGCATTGGCATCTGATGCTATCTATTTGTTCCCTGGTATATCCACATGTGCTTCATGAGAAAGTCCTTTGGACTCCATAGCATTTGAAGAAACCACAATTTCTTCGCATATTTTCATTAACATGCTTCAGGGCTAACACTCTTATAAACCTGCAGTACCTGCATTTCTGTACGGAGCAGCCCATGAAGATAGCAGGTCACTTGATTCAATCAGAAGAGAGTTGGGGTATTTCAAGCCTAATGCAAGTGGAAACCTGTGGATAGGCGGCCCAAATTCACAGTTCTTGCCCCTGAAGCCAGACGAAGGTCCACCTCAAGCAGCCAAAGGAAAGGGAGTCATTGTGATTGGAGCGACCCATTGGGTAGATAACTACAATGTCCCTGTCTATTCTAGTGATATAGCCACCATCCGAAGAATTGCAAAACGAATAAGTGGAAGAGGAGGCGGACTTCCTTCAGTCCAAGCCATGGCACTTAGTCATGGTGATGGTATCATTGAAGTAGCATGTAATTTGTTGGATCCTAGTAAAGTTGGAGCAAATGATGTTCAGCTTGAAGTTGAGCGACTCGCAAGGGAAGAGGGTTTGTCTGTGGGGAAGGGGTATTTCACCGACTTTTCACAAAAGGATATAATCAAAAGATACATTGGTCTGGTCTCCCCTCCATAAGCAAAACTCTCACGTTCGCATATCTATATCTCTGTTGGATTAATTGCTCATGTACCAGAGGTCTTTCTTATATGATCTGGAAGCTCCCCATTGTGAACTGAGTTTAACTATGTGGAAAAGCAAATTTTGCTAGTAGGTGATGGTTGATTTATAAATGTTCAATGGTAGATTCATGTAGTCGATCATATCTTACGACTTGTGGAAGCATGATGTATGCCTTACCAATCTTTACATCATGCTGCTTTCATGCCTCGCTTTCTCAAGTTGATCTGCTACAAGCTAGCTTGAAAAAAGACAGAATATTCTCTTCTGACTGTGAAGGGAAATTATCTTTGTGTTAATTGATGTTATCTTCGGCATTCCTGAAAATAATCCACAACTAATGCGACGCTGTCCATAAGTGAATGATGTTCATCAAACTAGTAGCATAGCTTATTTCAATCATCCTCGGGCCAAGGCCAGTTGGGAAAACAATTGTGATTTTGCATTTTCCAGCTTTGAGTGGGTAGAGTTTGATTTAGCCAGCACAATTCTCGTTAACGCAGGTCATAAGATTATTTCCTAAGTGAATAGTGGTCTCTTGTCGCTTGGGTCAACCAGGTGGATTTGATTTTTATGCGACCAGAAATGAGATGGACTAATGTAGGTGCTTCCTCACTTGAATGACCATTTGTTTCATGTAATTTCTGGGAATCGGTCTCAACATACGAGATCATTATAGAATTTTGCAACGTGTCTTGATTACAAGGCAGCATAAATAGTCCAATTGTCACCGACCCAATCGAAGTATCAAATAGAAGTGAGCTCGCAAAGAACAGGAGGAACCATCTTTTATGCTCTTGCTCTTGCTCTTGCTGCCTGAGAATGCGCCACTTTCATCATTGACTCGCGGGAAGAAGAATCTTCAACTAGCTCAGTAGCTTCTGAGAAGCAAGTATTAGAGGAAGACCAATTCATCTTCCGAACAGGAGATTAACTGTTCCTTAGTCCAAAAATTCCGACCACCAGCGAGGAATAATAGTCAAGTGTGAGCTTGCCACTTCCTTCTTTTCCCAACATTGCAGAGCCTACTGCTTTCCTTGAATCATAGAAGCACCTCGGTTCACAGGTATTTAGATTATACTGTGGGCGCTTTGTTAGTTCCCTGTACCAGAAAAAAAGTAAAGCAAAATGAACTGAAAAGAATTATTGAAGGCTAATATTCAATGTCAACATACGAATTACAATGTTGAAGTAATGAAACAATGACCTCCTTCAGTATCTTCGAAAGGATCTCCTTAGATACCTTCGACGGGATCATCACTTGATATGGTCAGGATGTTATCTTCTCTCTGTGCCCCCGAAATTTCTCCTCAAATCAATGCCCCATGATGAGGCAAGGAAGAGAAACCATTGGACTGTCACCAATAATCTCCACAGGAACAGACTCCATTTGCAAAATTGTGAAATCTATTGGTGTCTCTGATGATTATTTCACGCTGTGTGATTTTTGATATTAGCTTGGATGCAGTATGGCAATCCCCGCATATACGAAGATTTTTGGTAATTCTAATAGGCGTCCCTGGCTCAGTATTCAGGATAGCAAACACAATCGCCAGCTTCTCGCTGTGAACTGCTAGATGACCATCCTTGTCTTCATCCTCCACGTCATGAAGAGTTGAATCTGTCTCGGGAACATAGCCGAGCTCTCTCATCTTCCCCACCAGTATGTCTAATTCTTCGTAGATTCGTGTGGACTGCAGATGAGATTGGTCACCAGCAAGAAAAGTGTGGACTATGTTGTTAAGCTCAAAATTACTAACACCGGGTGCTTTCTTGATTCCTTTGCTCTTCATGGTTGATCTAACCTTTGCTACATCTTTCCATCTACCAGCTTTTGCGTAGATGTTAGACAAAAGAACGTAATAACCCGACTGCTCCGGAACCAATTGAAAGAGACAATCAGCAGCCAGAAGCCCAATGTTTGTATTTGAGTAAACCCGACATGCACCTAGGAGAGCTCCCCAAACTCTTTCATTCGGCTCCAATGGCATTGTCTGGATGAGACGATATGCCTCATCTACTTTCCCAGCACGTCCCAACAAATCTACCATGCAAGAGAAGTGCTCTAGACGCGGTTCTATCCCATACTCCTCGATCATTAGATTAAAGTAAAGACGTCCCTCGTCCAGCAGTCCTGTGTGGCTGCAAGCAGACAGAACTGACACAAAAGCAATGGAGTCTGGATCAAGACCTGAATTTCGCATTCTCGAAAAAAGAGCCACTGCATCACGACCAAGCCCGCTTATGCCATATGCAGAGATCATCGAAGTCCATGAGATGACATCTCGAACAATTAGTTTTTCAAACACTTGCCTTGCATCAGACAAACAACCACACTTAGCATACATGTCAATTAAAGCATTCTCTAACAACAAATTTGGTCGAAGCTTCTTCCTCTCCACACACTCATGAATTTTCTTTCCCAATGACAGGGCAGAGAGATCTCCACAAGCTGGAAGGATACTAGCAAAAGTAATGACATCTGGCTCCACTTTATGCGCTTCCATCTGTGAAAAGAGATCAACAGCTTTGGTGGGCATCGAGTTATTAACGTACACCGCAATCATCACATTCCAAGATATCAAGTTACTTTTATGCATCTTCAAGAACATCTTCTCCACATACTCAACACTATCGGCTGACGCATTACTCACGGCTGGCAAGAGGCTAGCCATTGTTCCAGAATCGTACCCCACATTTAATAATTCCATTTCCCTACAAACGCCCAAGGCATTGTCAAACTGACCATTCTGTGCGTAACCGGCAACCATTGAGTTCCACGAAACCACATCTCTTCTGGGCATCTCATCAAGAACTCGACGTGCCTCCACTAAACAACCGCATTTCCCATACATTGCAACTAAGCCGTTCCCAACAAACAAGTTCGAACCCTGCCCAACTCTCACTACCACAGCATGAATTTGAATCCCAACCACCTTATTACTAGATCCAGAGCATGCTTTCAACACGCAAGGGTACGTATAATTATCGGGAACATATCCACAGCCCAACATGTTTTTGAAAAGCACCAGCGCATCACGATACTGGCGGTTGTTCACATAGCTCCTGATCATGACATTGTAGATAACCACATTCCTGTCACACACTTCATCGAATACGTGGCGGGCGGTCCCCGGTTTGCCACGAGCAGCATATGCTCGCATCAGTTTGACGCCAAGTGATGGGTCCGCGCGTAGGACTTGATCACTAAATATCTTCGCATGCAGCTTTTTCAGTGTTTTGATATCTGGGTACCGGTCCAATATCTTGCCGAATAACTCTCCATTGAAAGATAAGTCTTTTGGGACAATTTCAGATTTCGAAGTCGATGCAACGAAAAACCGTAGCTGCGAGGAAGCTGAGAGTTCGACGCATCGGACGCTAAATAGGCATTTGACTCGAACCTGCAGACGCCACCTCGACATCTTCGAGTCATCTTCGAACGTGGAGAACACCCATTTGAAAGTTGGCCATGTCGAAGGCTCCGACCACAGCCTCGTAGCTGAAGTTAAATGGGATCAGCGGAGACATTGTTTACCTGCAATTAATGAATTTGCTTTGGTTAAGGGAGACTGCATATAATGCAGCTGTTTTCTGTAGTCCTGCAACCTGACTATGGCCTGCTGGCCCGCCCAGACGAGAACGGGTTCAAGCAAGCAAACCTGTACTTAGTTTCTTCCGCAAGACACCGACCCGTCCCGACCGACCATTGACCAGGTCTCCTCGAGTCAGTGACTGGAGAGAGAGAGAGAGAGAGTAAAAACCTTGGAGGAGCGTTGTCCAGAAAGCAGTAAATGAGTTTCCTTTTTGGGCCAATGTTACGTATAAATGAGTCGAAGCCTAAAGTAAGTCCATGTCAATTCTAGCGCTTTATGCATAGACCTTCCGTTAGTGAGGTTTTTGACACTTCGGAAGCCTGAAGTTCCGTTTCACCGTACTAGCGTTTCGTGACCCTCCTTATAGGGGCATTAACCCTGCAAAACGGGCAAGGAGCTCATGGTTTTACTGGGTTGCACCCGCTTGCCTGCCTTGATCTTCGACTTGATTCGGCTGGATACTTGCCATTAGGAGTTTCTTCTCTTGAACTAGTTTAAGCACATAAGTTAAGGAATCGTGGATGAAATCAATTGTTATACGACCTTCAGACAGCCAGAGGAAAAGCAATGCACATCAGCACTATGTAATCTCTCCCAGACTCAAGATGACAAAATAATCTCATTTGATCAGAGAAAATTTTCCGTTTTACATTGCTGTACGACTTTTATGAGAATATACACCAATGTACAAATGAGGTAATGACTTTCCCTATCACACTTCAAGAGCATTGTTTGCTCCGAAATTCCTCAGATAACAAGCCCTGAAGCAGCTTCTGCAATCTGTCAACACCCGGTCCTGGCCTAAATACAGAATCATCGCCCCTCATGGAGCATGGATCAGGCCCATCATCCAAGGTCCCAATACACCACGCCCCAGGTACAAAACGGCCTGTTCGGCCAAGAAGCTCTTTGTCAATCTTATCTAAGACAGGATCATCCTTTTCAAATTTCCGAGCAAACGGGGCATTACTTTGGAGCATTTTGTCAAAATCCTTCGTAGACAATGAACGAGGATGCTGCTTTGGAGGGTTATCCCATGCAATGTAGTGTAAGTCGTGGCTGATAGCAGTTTTACGGTACTCTTCATTGTTGCAAATAACAGTGTGGAAATAGCCTTCTGGGGAGGATATAAAGTTAACATAGTACATTAGAATTGTCCGAGGGAAATTGTCCCACCCCCATATGCAATACTCGAGAAAAGAGCGAGTTAGCATTACCCATGCTGATCCTGTATGATGAAGAAAGAGAAAAAAGAGAGAGGGTAAAATAGCGGCTTGATGTGATGTTTGGCCCATAAAAGAAAAAAGAAAAAAAAGAGAGGCTTGATGAGATGAATAAAATCATCTTCAGTGAAATTCCTCTTGAAGCTCTTAAGCATATCACACCTAGCTCTTGGCTTGTGAACTGAGACACACACATAAGGTGAGGCCACCTCCTGTGGTTGCTTGACAATGGAGTTAGACGTCAACAAAGACGTGTCACTGAGTGTGACTGATGCTTAAGGACTTAAGGAATTCAAAACAACCTAGCTCACTTCACCAACTGGCCAATTAAGTACAGAGGATGACAGGGGAACCATTGGCAGCAGTTCTTCAATGAGGCAATTAGAAGGAAAAGGAACTGGTACCATACAAAAAGACTAATGATGCTCCATACATGGGTAAAACTTAAGATCGTGTCAGCTAATTGGCTAGTAACGCCAACAAGCATCATGATATTTTTTAAAGTACTAGAACATGCAGAGTCCATGAGGACAATCTTTTTCCTCAAACCAAGATTTCTGAAGTCCTCGCAAGAATGTGTGAAAGAATATCACCAATATATACGATTGTTTGAAAAACTTTAATTTCTTATGGATTAGGCAAAACATAACTCAAGGTCCAATCAATTAACAATACTTGGTGGCCAATTTTTGAAGTGCAGTAATTCATCAGATATCTTACCAGTAAACAACTTGAAAGACGTTGGAATTGATCGACGTTGAGTGCTCCAAGTTACTTCATACTTCTTTAACAGGTACAATCCTGGATCGATGATGATTGATTTAGATCTGTGTTTCCTGACAAACGTTGAAGACCAAAATAAATGAGGATGTTCTATTTAGAAAGGAAAACCATTTACAGAGCACACCATGCATTGTTACTTACAATTTCCATCCAGAAATCTGATCATGTTCAATGAAATTAAGACTTCTAGAGACGTTGGAGAACACGTAAAGCAGATCTGCAGAATTGGTGAACAGATGTTACACTGATTTTGATTCCCCAAAAAAAAGGTCCAGCAAGCGTTTGCTGCTAAGTAAACTAAGGCATGACCACAATAAGCACAGGGTCTTCAAAACATGTAAGGGTACCTCTTGCACCCGTAAAACAGATTGCACAAAGGAAGGAGATTCTTTTCACACATTCACTCATCATCTTTATGCTCCAGGAAAGCTATGATCTAGCCTCAACTTAAGAACACAGGTTCTGTTCTTGGAGGTTTGGATTTATTAATCACCCTTTGTATTTTAAACTGACCATGCACATCCAACTTAACTTAACCAACCAGACAAACAAATAGTGCAGAAAGAAGCTCTAGAAAAGAGAGCAGAAAAAATCAAAACCATATATTAACAACAGTTAACACAACAATTCAGTCCCATGCACACAGCGTTTGCAAATATATATTGCCAGAATGTTGAAACTCAACTCACCATCCTGCGTTACCAGAGGATAATCTGAAGCACTGAGATTGATAAACCAATCCCACTCCAAGCTCTCCTTTAACAATATGGCAATTGCTTGCAGCGTACAAGCAATCATGGTAGGTCCTTTGTAGGTGATCAGGTTAGACTGTGCCATTACCCGGACATTCTCCACCTCACGAAATGTAGGATCGGTTTTAACCAGTGCAGTCAAATCCAAACGTTCACGGGGTGGTGCCTCAAAGTCCAAATGGAGGATGTATTGGTTTCTCGGATGATAAACGGCTTGCAAGGTTCTCATCATTCTATGACTGTCACCCTTGGTGCCAGAAATAAGATAGGCTAGTCTAGGTGCTTGAACACTCGCATATCCACTTGGATAATGAGATCTCCGTAAATCAGACTCTACAAACAGACTGCTTGAATCCTCCGATGTATTATATGAAACAATATCATCTGACAACTCATCTTCATTATAAGGCACTGTAAATAGCCCAATAGTAGCCAACATGATCAAAGTAGCAAATACAAGCAAGCTAGCAAAGAATGGAATTATCCATCGCCGATCAGAAAATGCTCTCGCAGTGTGAGAATGCTGAGTTTTCCTCATACTCTCGTGGGTATATGAAGAATGCTCAATTAGCTCAGTGGCCCTCGAAAATCGAGAATTAGAGGAATACCCATTGATCTTCCAAGCAGATGGTAATCACAGGGAAGACTATCAAAACATAATCGAAAGGGGGATCCTCAAGGACATGAGCAACAGTCAAGCTATTTGGCCAAACAAAAAAAGCAAGGAGCAACAGTCTGGCGAAGGCTCAAGGGCAATCAAAACGAAGTCCCAGCAAAGCAAGCTACTAAATTCGCAACTTTTACATCAAAAGCAACAAAATGCACAAGGAACTTCGACGTTCCAGTGACGACAGCTAGATCTAGTGACACCACCAAGATGCGAAGTTACAGTTAACGGGTACTCGACAAGAAACAAGGGCTGAGTTTCTAAGATCAAGTGCTCCAACAGAAGCCAAAAGGGTCCTACGGCAACAAATTCGAGTAAACGAGGAGAACCTTCATTAGCAAGACTGAAATGAAACACTCGCCATGGAAGAATGCTCGGTGGTACGATGAAGTTCAAATGCCCCAGCTGATGAGCCAAGCTCGAGAAAGAGGCCGGAGGACAAGCGACCCGGAGATAAAAAAACTTCGCAACGATTTCGGGTTCGTCTGCTCTGCTGCTTCCGTGGGAAGATCAGAGGGTAGAGAGAGAGAGAGAGAGAGAGAGGGTGTGGATGGTTAATCACGTTGCTTTGCTTTAATTGCTGGCAAAACCACGATTTATCTTTGCGCAAACTACGTTTTTGGCTCCCAAATTCTTGTGAATTTCATTTTAGGACAGCTTGTCCTGGGCAAATTTTGCCTTTTGCCCCCTAAATTAATTTGCTCTCAGAAGTTTAATGTGAGCAATTTGGTCTAAATCCTCGCCCCTCGTAATTTCTTTCTTTCTTTTTTACTTATGAAAATTCAATCGTTATCGAACCATCTCATTTCATATATTACCATTAAATCGTTACTGATTGCGATGCACTTATTAATAAGAAAATTCCTAAATAGCAACGGCCACCTTTTTTTTTTTTATCGTCAACCAGTCTTTGAGAGTGATTGAAATTTGATGAGTAATAATCCCATAACTAAGGTTCTAATGTAAATTATAATCTTGGCTAATAAGTTGGGTAATGAATTCTTTATTCATTTAATAGAAAAAGGGGGGGGGGGGGGATAGAGACCCTTTCGTGTAGCCGACTCCGGTTGGTATGGAATGCAGAGTGGTCATTCTTTAATAATATATACGAATCGACCCATACCAAACCTATCCAAGAGGGGAGAATAAGGCGCCATTGAACAACCCATGCTTGTAAATGAGCTCATTTTGGGGGTCCAATTGAAAAAAGGGAAGCTTTCTTCGGGGGCCAAAGTCGAAAACGGACCGTAGCGGGGATTTCCTCGGCTCTTGGGAGAATTAAACTCGCGGCAATTGGGCCTCCATGAAATCACCTAGACCAACCCCATTTAGCATATATTCCCGGTTGATGAGATGTGTAGCCCAAGCCCATAGCTTTAAAAGCCTGCTACCCCAGCCCAAACCCTTCTCTTTTATAGCCGGTACCAAAAAGAAATTCCATGCTTGACCTAACAACCAGCTGTGTATGTGATCAACTATACAGAGAACGCTAGAATAATATGTTCGCACAAATGGGCATGCGTCAAGTGTCGATTCTTGACACGACGTAAGAACCGAGGATTCGAACTGGACTAGTATTTGTTGGAAGGAAAGCGAAATCTAATCTAATTCAACAATGACATAGCTGATTCGAAACTGACACGGCTTGACACGTTTCAGCCCACTCTAAATAAAATAAATGAAAAAAAGGAAACGATTTGCCCAAGACATTTTCATGCAATGAAAGAACATCGAGTCATAGCATCGAGAGAGAGAGGGAGAGGGAAAGAAGAGTCGGGTGAGTGATCGTTGTGGGGGAAAATGATCACGGGAATCGACCGCGCTCCTACACATTATCATAGGGATAGCCTCTTACTCTTAGGCACATGAAGCTTGGTTTGCAAAAGAAGGGGTGACAATTGACAAGTTGCGATGGTGCGTTTGGGTCCACAATGTGATAAAAACCAAAAGTTACCAAATGATGATTTTTACCCAAAGAAGGACCAAATGACAAATTCTTCTCCAGACCTTAGAAGCCCCCCTCCCAACACAACAGTGAATTGCAGAGGAGGGCCTGCTGTGAGGTCCACTGCGTCTCCTTTTGGTCAGTCAGATCATTTTTACTTCCCCCCACTCTTTTTGAAACCCCTTTTCAACTGGCGTGATTTCGCCGGGCTGTCGGAGAAGCGGCGACGTATTTGGAGAATTGACTTCCCCCCATGGTGAAGACCCCGCCGTCGATGTTGGCGACTATGATGGGGCGAATGGTACGGCGCAGATTCCTTGACTTTGAGAGCACCCCACCCACATGCCTCATCATCATGACCGCCGAATCTCCCGGGCAGCCGAATCGAACGGCTAATCATCGCCAGCGCCCCTCTAATGGCGCAGTAATTACTTCTTTTCCGTTCGTACGTGATCATTTTACATCGCCGACGCGATATTTACCTCGAACTGCTTTCGGTTTGTGAAAGATGTCGCTACCGTTGACTTTTTATCTGTTGGCAAGCGTCGGACTAATTAGATTAGAGCTTAACCTATGGAAATTCATTGATGTGTTTGTAAGGCGGAACGTTTTACACGAGAATTTACGATGGCGACTGTAGTTTTCCATCAAAAATCTGTTTCCCGAGCTCCAGTAGAAGGCTCTACATGACACATTTTATAATAATTGTAGCCTAATATCCTCAAAAAACTATCGATATTAATTTTTATGATGTTTTATGAAAAAAAAACCTAAGTAGAATGGGGACCGAACCAAAAGTTAAGGACTTCTTATTATATGAATAAACTTAATGTAAACTTGCAATCATACATAAAGTTTGGAGTTTTTAAGAGTATAAGACCCTTAATTACAAGTGATAGTTGAGTGGGCCGGGATAAGACTTAAGTATTTGGCCCAACTTGACATAAAAATCTTTACATACACATCATCAAGATGAGTCGAGTTTTCTAATCGATGCCCTTCCCGAAATCTACCCCAAAATGTCTTAAGAGTTATTTTTGTATTCCGATACTTGGGAGCCCTTTTGTTCGATCTATTGGAACCTCAACGCTAGTTTGCCTTGTAGTATCATTTGCAATTTGCCTTGATTTGGTAGTGTTAATCTCGTGGAGGGAAGAGGACACTGGCTCATTCGTTACTAACTTAGATACAACTATCAATTAAAGGACTTGCAGTGTTAATTGAGTTGACATCTCCCTCGAATTTCGATAGTCACGATCTGATCCGCTACTTAAGTTGGACCTACTTTCTCAAGGTCAATGAGTGTTGCACCAAGGAGATAGGGCTATCAATCAAGACTCATTCACTCGACATCAGAAACACAAGCTAGACAATAAGAAAAACATAAACTCGAAAACTGACTCCCTTAATTATGGAAATGGATCTCCTGCTATGTGTACGGACCACAGCAGGAATGCTATGGTAAGCTTCCCAACCGTCCGATCTGAATCGGACAGTTAGGAAAATTTTAAAAAAAAAAGTCAATTTTTTTTTTTTATAAAATCGGACGGCTGGGATTATCACATCACCTGTTGTGGTCCGTACGCCACAGCAGGTGAACCAGATCCCTTAATCATACATGGTAACACGAAACCGACGTGAACTGATGCGTGTTTCACCCTCAATTATTCAATATGTACAATTGAAATCGCGACGTTTCGGGCCACTACAAATCAGCACAGAAGGTAAAAGGCGATGCCGACACGAACCGTCGCTTATTAAAAAACGAGAAAATGAAGGCGAAGGACACGGAATATCAATAAATTACTCAGTCGGCCCCAAGTGTAAAAGGAAAAGAGAGAGGGGGAGTTGGGACAATCATATGGAATTGTCCAAAACCATCGCGGGCTCTACGTCGGTGACGTCACTCGATTCCGCGATGCGCAAAGGATAAAAGGAAGAGAGAAAACAAAAGGCTGGCTAGTGCTGGAGGCCGCCGGATACAAACATCTACAGCACCGATTTGAAAATCGATTTTTTTTTGTTCTTTTTAGCTTTATTATTATTATTATTTTTTCTTTTTCGCTTTATTCATAATAATAATAATAAATAATAATACTATTATTATTATTATTATTTCTTTTTCTCTTTATTCATCATAATAATTAATTATTATAATTATTTTTTTTTAATATATGACTTGCAATTTCAACAAAGTAGGCCAGCAATCATCCATCAAAGCTGGAATTTTCTTTGCGAGTGGTCCTCCTCGCTGGAGAGAATCCAATGTGGAGAGTGGAGAGGAGTCGGGGCCGCTATTCCCATGCAATTTAAAAGAGAGAAAGGAAGGAAAGAAAAGGAAGGCTGTTGTATTAATTAAAGATGGTTTATTCTAATTGAGACTCCCCCTTTTGCTTAATGAATCTCCGCTGCCACACTAGGTCATGCTAGAGAAGTGAGGAACATGATTTTCCAACGTACGTAAGCCACGTCGTCTAGGCACGTCGACCGGATCGCAAAGGCTCGTCTTTGTCCCGATTTTAAATCCGGTCACTCAGGGCACCGAGTCGGTCGATATGTTTGAGTATAGGAAAAAGGGCTGAATGATGAAAGATCTTAATAATCACGATATCCATGTCGTGTTTCTATGCAGAACACGAGTATGGTGGGCCATTTCGACGACTTAATTTCATTGCTAATCATCAATGCTGCGAATTCTCGTTCTTTTTCGGCGGCCTCGTTGATCTTTTTCTCCAGCCTATTTCCATCATTCCACGACAGCCCCACTCCATCCATAAACTAAAGAAAGATTGAAGATGCAAATGTTTGAAAAGAAATAGCCAAAGAACCATCATGCTCCCGCATGAATGTTCAGGTATCTGCTTTTCATCTCTTGCCTCCTTTTTGGTTGCTAGTCTAGCTAGTCGAATATATGAACTCAAAAGCAAGAAAGGGTGGGCACGGAGGTGGATATCACGTTCCCTTCCCGGCTTTGGCGACGGGAAAAGAGGCGGGGCGGCTCCCGTGGGGGCAAAAGTTCCCTGCCAAAACCCTCGTCCCATCCGCTGCCGCCACCGCCGCCATTGCCGCCGCCGCCGCCCGTTTCTTGCAAGGGAGATATGCCCCGTTCAGTTCGATTCCTCACAGCACAGCGAGGCCCCACGCCCTGATGTCTACTCAAAAGGGTGTGCTTGCTTGTGATCAATTCGGACATTATTCACCACATACTTTGGCGGAGGCACGCCCGAACGAGAGCAAATACAAGCTTGTGTCGCCCAAAGACTATTTATCTACGTAGTCCTATAAGATATATAAAAGTCTCATATTTCATATATCAAGGAATTTTCTTTAGATATGCAGCCTGTATAATCTTTTCTTTATACAACTATACGTATATTAACACTTTTGATTTGGATGGTCAGTTTAATTTTTTTTTTTAATTTTTAGTTAATCAATCGATGAGGGTGTCGTACAAGTGTGCACCCAAAAAGAGGGCTGCGCTTTGGAAATACAAGGCCGCTTATTCACGTATCGTAGATCTTATTTTAGGGTAACCGGACGGTCGTAGACCAGTAAAACCATCGTTCTAAGTGACGTTACGGTTTATGATAGGCATAACAATTCAAATCTAATATAGAGTAAACTCATTAGGTGGAAAGAAGGTTTCCACGGAGCTAGGCTGTTTTGACAGTAAATGCATTGGTATTAGCGACATTAATCAGTTTCGACTAAGTAAAATTACGCCACTTAATAACGAGGGAGCAACGAAAACTTAAACAATCATTCGCCGATGGTACTTCGTTACTTGAGCAATCCCATCACGTAATGCTCTATAAACATTCATAAGCTTACCGAACTCGGATCCGTCGGATTTTGGGCATAGCAAATGAGCTTCATCAAAAAGTACAGCTCCTATACTACCAACACAAAAGGTGCGAAGCGTGTGGTTAGGCCTTGGATTGAGGATGGCATCTTCAGCATAGCAAAGCGATGGAGACGTGCGCAAATTATGATTCTAAACGCAGGCCGGACAAAGAGGTAACAACTGTTTCTTGGAGGGCTGGACAAGGAAGCATTACTTTAAGTCAGCAGCCGCTGCAAATCGCTGCGGTAGTATCCAAAAGTGCGGGCTTGCGGCACGAAAATGGAGGCCATCCCATAGCTCAGTTTCGACCCTTATCGATGCATCCGGAGCAGAATTTTTTAGGCACAAGTTTGGAAAATAATTGATATATAAGTTCGCATCACGATGTTATTAAATGGGTTTCCTGCTGGGTATTCCAAGCACTCCTGCATGTCAATGGTGTTCTTGCTAGCGAGAGTGAAGAGGAGAAAACTTGCCTTGAAATGCACGGAAAAAAGAAGAGGTTGAGATCCAAGAAGATCAGTGCCTTGCATGGATTCAAGAACGAATTCAACAACTGTATTTGATGATGTTTTAAGTTAAAAGATTCTGTATTTTCTGGAATTTATGTATGAAATTCTACAACCAAACAATAAAAATATATGGATGACATCAAGCAATAATAATTTTTTTTTGGTTAAACTATAGCATATGCTTATTTTGATTTTTGCCGTATAAGCATTCATTTTGTACACAATGAAACTATTTAGCTTTTAAATTCTTTCATATCTCCGGTTAAATTATCTTGTGTTCTTGTATATGGTGGAAAATCTTGGTGAAGTTATTTCAATTTCCAATTAAATAAGTGTTAATGCTCTACTTAATTTTTAAGCAATCACTAGAGTTTTCAAGGATTGGACATGCAATATACGAAAACAGGTTAGGGTGTCTGGATTTTTCTTACTCAATTCGCCATCTGATGCTTGAATAATTAACAAGAGAGAAAGTGTGGGATAGAAATTTACTTGGGTTGTTGAACCTTGTCTGATGAGATCTGAGCCTTCGGATGTTACTTGACAAGTAGTAGTGATCATATATGATGACAAATGACAAAATGTCATCACTAGTGGTTGAATGGCAGGACAAGTGATAACAATTTCCGAAATATTGTCACATCGCGTCCCTTGCGTCTAGTGGGTCTCGAATTTAGGGTTTCATTGCCAATCCCCCTAGTTGAATTCAAGTGGAGGTCATGTTGGGAGGCCAACCATCGAGAATTGATGATCCGAGACGTGACAAATATCTTCACAATAATCATCGTGTATAAAATTTTATCCATCTGGTTCAACTAGACTCAAAGTGCAAATTCATCGGTCGCTCGAATCCATCACCGTCAATTAGCAAGAGAAGTTCCATACTAGGTAAATTAAAATGTTGATATCGAAAATAGGTTCGCATGTATATCTTCTGTTTAAAAGTCACCGGACTCAATAAATCTCTCGATACGACAAAAAAAAAGAAAAGTATATCTTTTGCGTCATGGAGGTCCTCACATGTTACTTTTGGTTGATGCCTTTTCTTGTGTCCCCCAAAGTCGCATTTCTCTATTAAATTTGAATACCTAAATCATATTGTGGATGTATTGAAATAATATTGCTTTTGGATTGAGAAACTGAGATTTTCTAGAGAAAGCAAAGAATCACTCGATGAAAAGAAAGAGTAGATAAAGTAAAATGACGGGTAAAAAAAAAAACAATGGCATGCCATTTAGATGATCTTATATCCGCTAGGCTCACACATCTTTGTCATAATTGAATAATCGAGTATAGAAAGGGTCTTGTTGATGAATGCTCGAAAGCTTATTAAGTATACAATGGTTTGAGAATGTTTTGAATTTCAATGTATTGATCGCACATAACATAAGGAAGACAGTGGAAATTAAAATCTTTCCTTGAATGGTTATTCAATTGGTGCCTTAAAAGTACTCGTTAATAAAATTCAAATATAAAAAACTACGACTCGCCCAACTTTTATCAATTTTTTTTTAATTCCTTTTATCTCTTCCTATTGTCAAGATTGTTTTTTTTTTCACATTTACATTTTCAATGATCTCTAAGCAACACAAGGAAATTTATTTTCTTTGCCTCCATTTTCAACTTTTCATTTTTTTCATTGTGTCATAGGTCGAGTGGCATCCTTTTGAATTTGTTATAATCAATCCTTACTTTGAAACAGATATAAAGGTAGATTGTCAAAAATCGAATAAAAAAGAATCTTAATGTGGTTGTAATTGTAAAAGCACTACCGGCGATGGTTACCTCATCGTCATGATCGCTTATAAACGAAAGATACATCTCAATTTGCCATCATGGTTGGGATGGTCGCATGTGAACAAACAACAATCGTGATGGTGGTCTCGTTTGTCGCAAGTCCCGATAACACTCGACATTTGTGCGAACCCCCCCACATAGGCAGGCACGTGTGTGCCAAGAGAGAGATTGGGCAACTGTAACGAAAAATCGTTTGAGAAACACCCATAATTACGTTACGATAGTCATTGATATTGGTCTCGTGATATGGTCACGCACGAGAGCACAAACTGACTCTTCTCTTTCGTATATGTTTGTTGGTTAAACCTAAATCGAATCTATGTCTTTTCCAATGCGCCTTCACATTAATTTCAATCTACCTTATTCTCACTTCAATCCGTGCGACCAAATGCAGACCGCAAGAATTGAATTGGAAGTGCCAAACCTAAGTTGTCTTTCCAACCATCGCGCTAAGACAACGAAAGGGCCGGCCCTGGAAATCAGAGCAGCATCTGAAGAAACAAAAACATCTGTCATCTGTGTAAAATGCTGCAAACATATATTTTCGAAAAGATTTTAAAGGAGTACACTTTTCGAAAACCTCGTCTCTTCCCCAATATCAATGAGATGCTCTGACCCCAAAGAACAAAAAGACTACTCAGTCTCTCTCTCTCTCCTCTCTCTCTCGTCCCCCTCTCTCTCTCTCTCTCTCTCGTGTCATATCATGCAGCAAGTAGCATTTAGCCCTTTTGGCCTTTAAACGCTCCTCGCTCTCTCTCATACTGTACAACCCACGACATTTGTTTCGCTTGGCCAGCTCATTTCTCTCTCTAAAATCAACCCACGGCGTTTTCCGCAACAGACGCCTCGTCGCTTTCTAGGGGTTTCAGTATTCATCGGCTTTTCGCAAACGACATCGCCCACGTCGCGTCTTTCGTTCTGTTTGACTCTTCTTCGATTGCTTCCTTGAGCGCAGCAGAGGGTGTCCGCTATTGGGTCGATCTTTTCTTGTTCTTTTTAGAGAGAGAAAGGGGGGGAACTGAGGGGAGGGATGGCGAATGACGCGGCAGAGAGAGAAAGTGGAGGTGGGTCGGCGATGTTGTTCAGCGAGGAGGAGCTGAGAGAGATGAGCGGAGTGAAGAGTGGGGAGGAGTTTGTGGAGGTGACGTGTGGGTGTACCAGCCACCGATATGGCGACGCTGTGGGTAGGCTTAGGGTTTTCCTCAACGGTGATCTCGAGATCGCCTGCGAGTGCACTCCTGGTTGCCAAGAAGGTCGTCCTTCTCTCTTTCTCTCCCCCTTTCTCGTAAACTCCCTCTCCTCTTCGGCAGATAAAGTTCGGATTTTTTTTTTGCATGTCGAGTGCGTCCATGAATTTGGTCCTTGTGCATGTTGAATGTATTTCAAGTGTATGTCGATATGTCTGAATGAGTGTGGTTTTTCGCGGCTGTCATTGCGGTTTCTGGATAGGACCGTTCTGCAGCAATACATATTACTTGCTGGCGTTAGTCGAGAATGAAACATGGTCTTCTTCGATCGTCGAGGAGTTTGTATTGGAGGTGATGAAATGATGCGACCTGCATTGCATTGTCTTCTTTTATTGTTCATCCCCACGTGTGGTACTTGGGTCTTTTTCTTTCTTCCCTTGTAGTTCTGTTCTTGGTTTTCAACAGAGGGAGGCAATGTGGAATGATGCCGTGTCGCACTTGCTTGATAGACGTGCTTTAATCGGTGTTGTCACGTTTTCGTGCACTACAATGAAGCAGTACTAGATTCTGCAAATGCACAACTTAAAGGTTCAATGACTACTCATTCTGACAGCTTAAGATTTAAATAAGTGAAGCGTCACTATTTTAGGAGTTAGGTCAAGCTAAGTGTATGCCCATACTGTGGTTCCTTCATTCATGTCCTCAACTGGTTAAGAGAAGCAAAAGATGGGAACTAAATATCTTCTCTCCATTCCATGAAAGGCTTTGCCTTTATGCACTCCTCTCTCTAGACAGAAGGACTTGCTCCAGAGGTCAGAGTGAGTATTACAGAATCTATCTACCCGCTTTAACTCAATGTCTAAAAAGTTTACACGTCTATCATTTTGTGACAATCTCTGACTGTGAGATGTTCCTTGTATGCAGTGTTAAGGAAAAGTTGAATGCTTGTGAAAGTTTGGGTGTGGCATTCTCTAGTCTCCCTATGATTCTTACTCTGCCTTGAGTAGTATCACTGACCTACGAGTTTTATACACTCATATAATGTCACTTGTGGATATTCTCAGTATCTTTCAGTCTTTGATCTCCGTTTTCTTAGATGCCATTGGTCAATACTCAAACCACGAGAGCCTGAGTCTTCCTTTTCATGGTAGTGATTAATTTTTGGTGATTCTAATGGATAGACAAGTTGACTCCTGCTGCCTTTGAGAAGCATTCTGGAAGAGAAACAGCTAGGAAATGGAAGAACAATGTCTGGATCATGGTCAATGGGGAGAAGGTTCCGCTGGCAAAAACTGTGTTGCTGAAATACTACAATCAAGCTTCGAAAAATGCTCACGGCTCACACAAGTCCAGTGGAAAAGTCTGTCATCGCGATGAATTTATCCGCTGTACCATCTGCAACAAGGAGCGAAGGTTCCGTCTGCGATCAAAGGAGGAGTGCCGAGAACATCATGATGCCTTGTTGGATGTGAACTGGAAATGTTCTGACCATCCATATGACAGGTATGTGACAAAATCGGTGTCTGCATAGTCATGCCTTATTATCATGTAACACTTTAGCATGTTGATTTGCTGACTGTGCTTAACCACTCGGGAGCTCTACTGCTGCAATTGCTAAATATCATAATAGTAAGTGGCTCTGTCTAGTTTACTAGCATCCTTACCATTTCTATTTTGAGGATATTGAGTATCAAACTTTTGATAATCTTCTAATACAACTGGTTAAAACACAATTTTTTTCCTTGTCTAAGTTGCTAAGATAATTGTTGCTTAGTTGGGTCTGTAGGACATGATATTGCTGTGACTGCAAAAGTTCGCATGTGTTTCTTCAAGTCTAGAGTTAAGTTGGCACAAATCATTTTAGAAATCTGTATTCTGAGTATGATAAAGAAGCCTGTAAATTCCTGGATTTCACAAATGAATGGGATAAAGCACCTAGAGAAGGTCTCTTCAACTGGAGCAGTGGAGGCCTTGTAGTCTCCCTTGTAACAACTGACGAGGCAGCTGCATGGTAGAGTAGCATATACATCACTTAACAGGATAAAGTTTCAGTTGACTGTAAGATTTGAGTGTGGTATCTTGACACTTAGTTTGGAACACGCTTAACACAATGCTAGACTGTAGACCAAGATACAATATAAAATTGAAAACTTCCTTGGTCATGAATAGTAGTACTGTTGCTATTTCATGCATGCTGTGATAAAATTTTCATATGGGATTTTGGGAACATGAATTTGGCATAGTAGATTGTGTGTATGTATTTACCAGATGTATGGTTCAGGATTACTAGTGGCATCACTTTTGTTGTTAGTCAGGCATTATATGATTTGACTTGTCCTTGTGCTCGATATGTATGTTACTTGGTTTAACTAAGAGTGGTCCACAGCATTGAATTTCTTGCTTGGATGGACTTCATCTATAATGATTTCGTCAAATTTGGTAATAAAATAGCCTGGGGCATGTTGATTAAATGTCAATAACCATATCAGACTCAATAATCCTTGGTTGTTGTCTAATTTCCCTGTACTACCATTCTACCGAGAGTATATACATGTTTGTGTGCGATGGACATTAGCAAAAACTGAAATATCTAACATGTTTTGGTTTGTGTGTATATAGTGTTTGTTCTTCACGGTATTTCTGCCTTTGTAGTACGTCACATGGGAAAATTTCTGTCGTGATGTTTCTGGCGTATCATACCTGCATTTACCGTAGAATGGTCCTGCTGCCATTACTCTCATTCTGCAAGAATTTTATGTTCTCTTAATCCTATAAAATACTGTTTGTAGTCGGTGGGAATTTCCTTGTGCATGTAAATGCATATGCATTGGCTTCTGTATTGAATGGGCACCATGCATCTCTATGAACACGTAACTGCAGACAAATTGATAATGGTTCTACTTATTGTCGCAGAATGAGATGTGATAATGATGAGGAACGAGCAAGTCGCAGAATGTATAGAGGCTGCTCCCGCTCCCCGACCTGCAAAGGTTGCACCTCATGTGTGTGCTTTGGTTGCGAAATATGTCGCTTTACTGACTGCAGCTGCCAGACATGCAGAGACTTCACGAGCAATGCAAGAGCACAAGTCTGATGCATTGGATCTTGACATTGATCGGGTTTTCAACAGGATCCTCCTCATCCTGCTCCTGCTGCTTCTCTTTTACGAGGAAGCTACAATTAACCAACTTCTCTTTATCCCAGTGACCTTCTTGAATTTGCACACCAGCATTTTGCAGCATTGATGTAATTGACTGGCTAAAGCATGAAAAAACGAAGCATTTGTTTCTCCTCATCTAAAGTTTCGGTATGCACCGGCAGGGTTTTGGCATTCCTGGTCGACAAAGACCTTGGTATGCAAATCTTTTAGGCTGCTTAAGCTTACCTCGTCAGAGGGGTACCTATAGAGTTGGAAATATACTTGATAAGTTGCAATATGCAGCAGTATATTGGATAAGCGTGAGAAGATTTGTTGAGTTATAAAAATGGACATGGATCAATATCCTGTGAACGGATCTGTTTCTGATCTCATCTGGTGGTATGAACTTTGATCTTTCCATGGCATCTTTGCAGACTGCAGAATCCCCAGCATCACAACAAACGCCCGAATTTCCTCTGTAAACGAAGTGATTTCAATAATACGTAGAGGGCACGAAGTTTTTCTCTACTTGAGCAGGCACAAGCATGACAGAAAAAAATGTGCACGTAGATCATCATCTTCTGTTTAATTCCGTTGTCAATGGAAAATTCTGAAACCTGGGATCGTTGCATGTCGGTGGAAGCTCAAGGGCCAGTCGACATGCACCCTGTTTTGCGTCAATTAAGAACATCAATTAAGAATGTCCGAGGACTCAGAACTACGAACACATCATACGGTACCAAAGCAAATGCAGAAAGCAGAAGAAACATCGCTCATGAGGATCATGATATAGGATGTAAAACTACAGCTTGGGAGGACATAGCTAGACGTGAAGCAAGCATGCGTGCATTAAGTTTTCCACTGTATAGGGTCAATAATTTAGCAGGATTCTGATGAAAGGGATTTGTTTGTCACCAAGACAAAAGTCTTCCTTGAGATTTTCATATTAGATATACTTCGAATGAACCTGAAGAAGTTGCCCATAGAATCTGCATCGAGAGATAAAGGCAGCTAGAATCTAAACCACATATAGCAACTCCACCAAATTACGCTTGTGTATATTCACGTTAATTATGCAATAATAGCATACATGAAAGCTGGTTATATGAGTTTTCCTTTTTGGCGCCTGTGTAGGTTTGTGTGTGTGTGTGTGTGGTGGTGGTGTTTGGGGGGGGGGGGTTGTTTTGCGAAGGGGAGAGAGATTGCACTGTGTACGTTTGTTTTGTAGGGAAATTATGGTGCAACTGCAAGCAGCTAAATAAGATGTTCTTGTTCCCAAGAGCTGTGTGGCATAGTAGAATTAGATCAGAAGACTTTGTCGCGAAGTTCTGTTCAAACCGACAATCTTCTACTGCTGTCACAATGCCATCAGAATTTAAGGGCACTGGGTGGATTCGCACCAGGGTTTTAGTTCCGTCCATGTATTGCAAAGCATTGTTTTTATGACTCGCTGATGATTTGGAACAGATTAGATTGCGTAATCTCACAAGCTCAATACTCGTCTCTCATGTGTTTCGGCAGATCAGGACTGCGAGCACATCTTTCTCTGAGCGCTTTTTCAGCGACTCGTGAGTTTTTTTTTCAATCAAACAGTTAGCTGAAGGACAAACCTTTTCCTTTTTACATTCTTAATCTCAGAACTGTGCTGGACAGCCACCCATCACTTTGCTTTCTGCCTCTCTAGGCTTCTCTATCCCTCATGACGGGTATATGGATCTCTTCATGGGGAGCAGTTGCTATCTGGAACGAGCATGAGCACCTAAGACGTTTCGATTTAACATGTAATTTATCAACTTGTATGGCCTCGGTGTCAGCAGCTTTGTGTCGTACTACAGTAATCCAATATGTGGTTCCTATGTGGCACCCTTGAGGGTGTTTAGTTGTGCAGTGATATCTTTGTTATTATTCAACCCATCTTCAGATTCATGCAAAGAAACATAATTGGCAAGTCGGCATTAACAAAGCTTGATCCAAAAGTTCCCAGAAGGATCTCTTCCAAGGAAACTACCATTTATAGAGAGATAAAATAGGCTTCATGACTGAACAACGTGGACAAGATTATCCTTGCACAGAGAAAAACCGTTTCAGTTAGTCCACCGAAATCTGCACAATCATAACCACATGATCAAGCTGATGACGCAATAGGTAACAAAAAGTATATGCCATTACTCATTAGGCTGCACAGTGATTTGTAGAAGATTTTTTCAGAGACTTTTTTCCTAAAGGTGGTCTAATAGTTTTCCAAGTTAAACTTCAACTCCGTATGCTCTTCGTCCCAGGACCATGTGACTATTTGACTCGAGATCTTTGCAATGCGCAGGGCAGGGTAAGGGTGGGGCGGCCTAGGGCCAATCCCTGATAGGTAATTAGGGGCGAGCTCGATTCAATTTGGGAATGGCGAGAAAGAGTTTCAAAAACATATACTATCCTGATCTGATATTAAGGCCAAAAAAAGTTGCAGCTAAGGACAAGCAGAAATGATCATGTGGACTTAACCAGCCGATCCGAAACCGAACCTCAATACTCAATCTAAACCGAATTAAACTGAGAACTTCCGTATGGTTTTGCTCGGTTCGAACCGGCGATAAGCGACCTGACTTCTGCTTCTGCAACGCTCTCTCTGTGCTGTCATGTGGTACATGCGTCTGCAGGATTCTACTCGGGCGTTTTTATGAGCTTCAACCTCCCCATTGAGCTGTACCCAGCTGTAACATTTTCATTTACTAGCATATGGGTGTCAGGTTGACCATACGCCAACAGTGTTTTCCCAATTTCTTTTGCTTTGCCGCTGGTCGTGATTCAATTGAATGCAGCATTGAAGACTAGTGTAAAAAAAAAAAGTCAAACTCAAGAGCCTGCATTTTCTATGTATGTCTTAGTTTTCGCATTTCTTCGGGAATTTTTTTGGATTTCGATTGGGGGGTAGTGCATGCAGTCGTCAGTAAATGTAGAGGCCGAGAGAGAAGCGACGGTGAAATGGGGTTCCACACCGCTCGCCGGCTCAAAAGTCAACTCTCACTACGTTGGTCAACTACATATATTCATAGTCAACTATACATTAAATGGGGCGGTTTTCATGGACGAACTGCTGCGAAGTTCGAGATTTTGAGTGAAGGCGTGCGTGAACTGTTGACTTTCTTTTTATCTGCGACGTGCATTGTGATCATTGCATCAAATTTTGTAATATTGTGTATGTTACATGAAGAGCGCGACGAAAGTTAGAGAGATTCATGAATCGTACGCTCGCATGAAGTTAATCAACTCTCTTTTAACATGGGTTGAAGTTGAACCGTATGCTCTCCTACTAAGCAGTGGGTTTGCAAGACTTAGATGTACATGAAGAGAATCATTGCGCTCCCAAGTTTGTCGTAGAAGCCGAAGAGAGCGGCGGAAGTTAGAGAGATCCATGAATAGTACACTCGCATGAGGTTAATCAACGTTTTTCAGTATGATCGCTAGCTTGCATTTTTCTTCCCTTGAGACTGTGGTAAGGCAACTTTGTAGACTCCTCTCGCGGATTATGTTCATTTCCTTCATCGGACTAAAGGTGAACGATTCGTAATATTTGAAAAGCTAATTGAGGGTTCATAAAGGAGAAGGAAACAATAAGTACTTCTTCTTTCAACTTGATCTCGTCTCAAATGGCCGACCGAATCTGTCTTTATATCTCCTCTCTTATGTTCTTGAGATTTCTGTGACCTTCTTAGTTTTTGGACACCGTCTCATTAAAGCGCTCATCTCTCTTTGTGCTTTAGTCAGCTTATTCGTCTATCCTCTTGCACATTAAGAGCGAGGAGTCTTGCTATAGCACAACCTAATCTAGCAAATGGTTGCAATACTCCAAGGTAACCAAGTATAAATCGTCGTGAAGCGTTTTTTTTTTCCTGTGCTTTACGACGTTACGGGGTTTAACGAGGTACAATTATCCAGTCCTAAACCGTACTATGGCATAATACGATAAAAATACATCATTTTGATTACGGAACGGTCCAGCAATTCTCACCTACTTGGTGCGAATGCAATAAAGGGTTGTGTACTGTGAGCTCCAGCCAAGATAAAAGCTGTGCGTCCTTTCGCTTTCCTTTTTACATGTCGGGATGTAAGGCACATTCAATTGAAGATTGAACGGTTCTGAGGCAGTGAGGCTCAGAGAAAATGCGCAACTCTCTCTGAGCGGTTCGATGCAGTTTGCCTATCTCAGGCATGTGTTGCATTAAATTTCAAGGATCAAAAGCAGATGCAAGCGACAGACACATTCATCCACCTTTATTAAAGCACGCTTCTTTGTACCAGAAAATACACTTAGTAGCCTAAGCATAACATGTTGATTAACACGTGTGTGTAAACTTAGAATTCAAACATTCCATTCTGCTAAAAATATTAGATGCGTTGAAATTGGTCGTCCTCCAGGAATTTACGATGGATCTCATAAAGAACTTCACTTTTGGTCTTGCTTTCACCATGGTGGTGTTAAGTCTATCAGTGGTGGCTCATGCAGCAGCTGTTTTCGGGTTAGCGATATGGTCCACTCTTCTGAGCTTCGAGCAACTTGTCTAAAACTCGCTCCGCAATAACTGGGCAATGTCAAGCTGTCAGGTTTTACAGCTAGCCTAACGATTTCTATTGGGACACAGCTTCTCTATTATCTGCTTTTGCACACTTGTACGGAAAAAGAGGGAAAAGAGAAGCAGAAAGAAGAGTGTAGAAACAATTTGTTGCATTCTTGAGCACGATGACCGTTCTGGAATCTGATATCTTACGTGCAAATGGTCTGCAGATCTTGGGTTAGACCTGATAAAGCAGTTGCTTCATGGAAAATCATTCAGTGTCTGCTTTTTAGTAGATTGCAAATGGTAAAAGAAATAGAAATATCAGCAAAAAATAATAATAAGAAGAATAAGAATAAGAATGAAAGAACAAAACATATAGCTTAGTAGCCGTTTGAACTCATTTAGATCATATAATTTTACACCTCCCTTGAAGCAAATCAAGAGAGCATGAAGATACATGTGATTTCCACATACTAACTTCCCTAACGAAAGTCGCCGATCATCATCTAGCAAAAGAATAAGAACTGGAAGACGGAAAGAATCCAGACTTACAGAAATCTAATAACTACAGAAGTTAACATGTTGACCAAGCCAAGCGAAGCAAACCCGTCACTCTGAACAAAATGTACGGCTTCTCCCTCAGCTTCATCCGTAAGACCGAAGAATGGCTC